>OU618550.1:15267141-16590260 GCA_914829495.1 Eilema sororculum
TTAAAAATATTGCAAATTGGAACTTCTATGCTTTATTGCTCCATGTAAATATCGTCGAGACATGAACAATTTGTCGTGAGACATCAAAGTCCTTAGCCACTTCGTATTATTAATCTCACTATCCCACATCAAATCAACTATGATACTCCTACACAGATTTGTATCACATTACATTATTTCAAATCCATTCATGAGTCGGCATCGAGATTAGAAGGATTGTAATAAATGAAACTTAATAAAAAATCCTTTAATCGTGAATTACAATCTATATGAGGAGTATAAAATTGAACAATAAATTCAATGATGAAGCTACTAAAATTTAGTAAAGAAAAGTTATTTTCATGAATAAGTATAATTACATTAGAATCGTAAAATCGATTTGAAAAACAACTTATGAAAATTATTGGTTGCTGGCAGGATACAGCTGTGCGGGAAAAAAGAACATAAGATTCCATAATTAAATTAGCGTGTTAGAAATTAAAAATGGAAAAGAATACACGGGACGTCCTACCGGCCGCTGTGGGGCGCCGTCCTCACGACACATACCATAGCGTTTTATACCCATCAAATCGACCGATAATTGAAATGAGTTCCTTGTAAAAAGCAGAAAAACGATTATCCCTGTACCTTTTAAGACGTCCGAGATACACAAATGGACTTTGTATTAGAATTTATGTCACTTAAAAGAGATGACATAAAAAAGCGCCGACGGGTTTACACGCAATAAAAATATGGGAACGACGAGAATGCCTTCCCGGTTGTCAATCGAAGGGTTTAATAATCGTAAAATGTTTTTGATCTGCTCAAGCGGTCTTGTTTGGTGGTGTTTACGGAACAGCTATTTGTTAATTGCGACAATATTACACAATATAACAAAAAAATTGTGATGTACATGTACGATACTTAACTTAAATTTAACTTTTATATGGAAAGTTGTTACCTATTCTTCACTAATAACAATTTGGAAAAAACGTTGAAAATAAGTTCAATTTCATAATATAAAAAGTATGAGTGATAATGAGTATTATATTTTATGTTATCATCAAAACACAAGAATTTTCATAGACATACATACATACTTATAAAAATAATGCTATAAATATGTCGAATAAATGCTACACAATGTTGAAATGTTGATACTGTACTGTAGGAAAGCTCATGTAAAGCTCTCCCAGAGGTTTAATTTATTAAAATAAAATTAATAACACGCTGCGAGTGAGATGCATGTGACACATCAATATGCTGATATTGATTTTATGACTTTAAGTGGCAATTATAAGCGTTGTTTATCTAAAAAATGTAGGTACCCAATGAGCCCATTTTACGATCAATGGAGTAATATGGTATTACTTAAGCTAAGAAGCGATAAAAAAACGTTTTAACGTTCTTAAAAACCCATAAAGTAATATAATTATTGCATACTAGTTGCCGCTTTCACTGGAATCGATCATTTTACTAAACACCCTAAAAGATTATAATTATCTTTAATTATAGAGCTTGTTCTCAGCAACCATTTTTCGTAGTTCTTAACTATTTTCTGACAACTAATAACGTGTTACGTTATCGGCATATAATTTGAATATGGAATTCCTTACGCCTTTGATGGCTAATGTTTTTTTTTTCATATTTTTAATCAGGGGCGGCTTTGTATTTCAACGGAAATACACAATCCATCGATCAACTTTTATTAGATCGAATACAACAGGAGTTTATCAATAAATAAACGTAAAATTATTAATAAAAAACACAAAAGATGATAGTTCTCAAAACATTGATGGTTTTGAAGTGGAAATAAAAAGTGGGATAAAACCACTTACTGTTGGGAAAGAATCCTATGAAAACAAAGTTTGTTACTTTTAAAACAACGCTAAAATTTTATATTTTTTTCATGGAGTGTTTACCGTGGTTAATATTAGGTAAAATATTTCTAGGCGACGTTTTAATCTGAGCAGCGGATTCGTGCTATGACTAGGCAGATAAAAGTAATGAGGTATTAACCTCATTTGGTAACCTGAGCCTCGAATAGTTGTAATACATATTTTTGGCATGATTAACATATATTTTTACTTTTTATTGCTCACCATCGTCTTCTTAGCGTGGTTCAATGTTGCATTTGAGGCAACCTGGGAAGCTGTTTACTTGTTCTCCTCCTTTAGATAAATCACTTATGGTACGGTCACCTAAACTCGTGAGGAAAACCTAAACCAGAACCTCGTCTGTCAATCAGCAAGTAAGCAAACTTTGACTCAACTCTTTGCTCATAACCTCTGATGTAGCAACATCAGAGGTTATGGGCATCAATTCCCACTTAGTGATAACATGGGGACAAGTGTTATCACTAAGTGGGATTCGATACCAAGCACCGGAACTTGGAATTAATCTTGGTTACTGTATGTAACCAGTATTGTCGCCTGGATGATGAATTTGCACTCTGGGGCTCGGGGTCCGCTTTTCTACAGAACAATTTATGTGGATAATTTTGGATTTTAAGGAAACAGTTGCCACGTGACTCCAGTTTATCACAATGTTCCTGTTCTTAAAAATCTACAATAACTATTTACCTTCCCAATATTATTCTCTATCTTTACCCTATTATAGAGTCAGACGAATATAATCCAGCCGACAAGCCATACATTACATCTTCAACAAGACTTGATACCAAGCCATTTGTTATGTGAAACTACATAGTATCACGGATCAGGTATTAAAAGGCAATGTAATTAAAAAGTTTGACGCTGAATATATTTCACGTATAATCGAGATACGATGATGGTCGCGGTAATAAGACATCAACGGTTTATCGTATAAAAATCCTGCCCCCGAGTTAATGTAATACCTATTCATTAAAAACACTTGCGCCAGTGTAAAAAAATGCTGTAGTTTTTGTGTGACCCAAGTCAAAAGCGACAAAAATATGTAGTATGTACCTAGACCTTATATATGTAAATTGTTGTACCATACGATGAAAATCGAAATCAATAACGGCAACACGAAACACATAAATTAAGCAAAATGCTTAATGTCCATAAGAAAACTATCATTGTAGCACTCCCGTAGCACTGTGATCCACCATTTCTCGCCACCTTATTTCAAGACCTCTTACCAACTAGTTTGGTTTGCAAGCAATGCTTTTTGATCGCTTTTCTCTTTTTCCGGTTGGTTGAAAAATCAAAGCGTGATGGGTTTTCGATATAATAATATAATTCTACTAAAATTGCTTATATCGCAACATTACAGATTGTAATTAATAACTGATGAAGTTGTAATTCTTTCTGAACTTATACGAAACATAAAATTAATAGCACAAATTATTGCTATTAATGTTGTCACTTCTGTATATCATTTGTACTCACTTCACACTAATTAAGAGAAGTAATAATATTGCTTTTCATGACTACTATTATTGGCTATCAAACAAAGCCAACCACCTAAAGATTAACTGCTATATGAAGTTTAATTATTATTTTATTCCACCTACGTGTAACAGGTGTGATGTCAAAATTGTTTTATAAAACGCCATTGTTACTTTTTCCACCCATGCTGTCACGACGTACTCTCATCACTTGAGCCACAGTGTTAACCACTAAACCCACAATTACGCATATTGCCCGATCACTTCAAAAGCCCCTGCCGACCAGCTATTATGACGAACACCGAATTAAAATGAAAACATTTAATTTCGCTATTAATAACTACATGCATGTAACTTGCTAGTAAATGCAACATTAAATGCCTAGTATAGTTTTGACACTAATGATACTTCTGTATAAGGATGAAATGAATTACCGTCAAGGATGTTAGCTTCTTTCAATTTTCACGAAAGCGCGCACATATTTGGGGCTGAAACTAAGCTAGTAAAAAGTAAGGTGAGGGTAAACATAGCCTTAACAACATTTTTGAGGCCCAATCACACCAGCGAGTCATGTATCAACTAAACAACGGTCGAGGCTCTAGCACAAACTTTCCTTTTAATATCGGACCTGTTGGGAGAGCAAACAGTAGTCGCTTCCAGACCACGAAATCCGCTTACAATATCTGTTCAGTATGACGATACTAACGGAAATTGCAAGCGGATCTCGAGCTCCAAAGTGCAAACATAGGATGCAAAATTATGATGAGTAAACAGCAAAGTGACGATATAAAAGATACTAACTAACTAATTAATAAATGAGAAAAGCCACTCTCACCCTATAACCACCGGAAAACTACAACTTTCATGAGAACATCGCAAGTGGCTCTATGCATGCGGTGCACAATGTGTGAAGTCGTCAGCGTTGAACATTAATTGAAAGTGCCTAATAATTAATATATCGGCTGCAACAGCCGTTTGTATATTAAAAATATCTGCGAGTATAATAGCGATATGGCTTCACTGTTTTATTTGGCAAAAGAGGCAAGCAAGGATTAGTCCGTTCTGACAGAAAGTGACTGTTCTGAAAGTTAATGTATAAATCAGTGTGCAGCTAAATGTTAGGAAGGCTAAAAACTTTTTTAGGTATGCTTATAAGCGGATTTAGTTTCAGTGGACATTTTTCGGGTGGCGGGTTGAGCCGCCTGTCACCCCAACAGAGGCATACCGGGGGCGAGTTGGGGACGTCGTCCCCTCTCCCAAGGAGAGCCAGACTGCTAGGGATGACCCTGGGTCAGCCGGGGTGCGAGGAATATGTCGAAGACAACCTCACCTTTGGCCTTGCACAACGACCAGACTCACAGCGTGCGGTTATAGTCGGTTCGAGTCCGACATAACCTCAGGCTCCGGCTGGGGAGGTATCCGAGGGGATTTCCGCACGTAAAAAATGGGAGACATTATTTCTCATGACCAATATCGAGAATCGGTGGTTGGTTCTTTATTATGTAAATAAGTATCGGAAATTCTAAAAGTTCTTCACCTTTCTGTAATAAATGATATATTAAAACATGGTGATGATTCCAGGTCTATAAACTTATTAATATTACAGCTTACAAGGTATGTAAATATGTGCAATGACCTAATTCAATAATTTACATAACAATTACAATATTACCATTCGAAAAAACATTCGTCAGAAGGCCCTCCGAGTCCGTGTAGCAGAGCTATGCTAATTAATTTATTGTCACGTTCACTGCACTTTCTGTCGTGGTATTATGCAGCCTATTATTACATGCGGATGTTAATTATTTATAAAACGTGAAAGAGAAAGAGGACAGCTTGCTTAAGTGATGGCTGAGGGCCGGTACTTGACACTTCGTTGTTTTATTCGCGGGATTATAATTAATAGTAATAAGTAATAGGGGTAGTTGAAATAGCAACACAGAAATTTTCTAGCTCCCAGTTTTTAATCAATTAAAATTTATACAGAGCATTATTTAATAATTAAATGCTTAAATTAACTAGCTAAAATATCTACCTGCCGGTTCTATCAATTTCCTTTCTGATTTCCTTCACTTCACTTCACTTCACTTAACTTCTTTTACTGCACTACAATGTCAACTTCTGCGGAGCCTACACTGAGGTCTACGTTGGTGGACATGCAAGCTGACTTCCACCGGAGAATGGCGGCATTTGAAGAGGAACTGCAAAAATCTCCCAAGGCACCAGCAAGCATCTCAACTCTAACAGCTGAGTTCTCAAGTTTCCGAGCCGATGTGTCCAGATCACTGTGGTTGCTCCAGCAACAGATAGAGGCTCTGACCCAGACAGTAGATGCTATGGAAACGCAGAGGCGTCGCAAAATCCTGCTGATCCATGGTGTCAAAGAAGAACCAGAAGAAAACACCGCTGATGTCATTACAGATATAGTAAAGCAGAAAATGGGGTTCACAAACTTTACCAGGGGCGACATACGACGATGCCACAGAATGGGCCGACCTTCCTCCTCTAAGAAGCCAAGACCCATCATAGTCAAGCTGCAGGATGTTGATACTAGGGACAAGCTGTGGTTTACCAAGACGAAGCTGAAGGGCTCTAGTATCACAATCTCCGAGTTCCTAACGAAGGCAAGGCATGACATCTTCATGAGAGCTCGTGAAAAATTTGGCATCTCTAAATGTTGGTCTAGGGAGGGCAACGTGTACGTGCTCGTGGCTGGTGGTCCGCAACGAGTAACTTCCCTGAATCAGCTAGACCGGATCTGTGTCCAGCCTGAGAAACCGGCAGCTGTTGTCAAGATTGCTACAGAGCCGAAAGCCCGGCGAGCCGCCAGCTCCAGGAAGTAATTCCATCTGTCCATAATGCACGCTGGGTCCAGGTAAACATAGCCGATTTTATAAGTAATTGCTCTTGTAGATGTTTGTTGAACTTCATACTATTACCCACTATTTTTCAATACTGTACTGCTCAGTTTACTAATTATTTTTACTCTATTTTCTCAATGTAACTACATATTGCAAAATGTTAAATCAAAATCCTAACACGATGTAAACAAATAACTGACATTACTGACAATACGGACAAATACTGACAGGTGACATTACACTGGCATAACAGATGCTTAACAGTAACACTTCCATGGAACGCGTGGCGCGTTCCATTCCAACGTATAACTTTTAAATTCGCTAAATTATATATATATTATGATCAATCTGGTCCTATTATCGTAACTTCTCTTTTTATCTCTCTCGTATATATTAATAAATCTGTACATAGGCAATGTCTGAATGCCTGGACCCATAGACTTCTGCGTATCTTTGAGTTCGGATTATTGTTATGAGGTTGATATTATATGCATCTTGTAAAACCGGCAGATGGATGTAGAAGCATATATTATAGTTTTTTACACATTTTTCTTTTTTAGTTATTCATACTATTTATTTTTATATAATATCCAATATTTATTTAATATTATTACTATTTACTCATATAAATTTATACCATAGTATACCTATTTATATTGTATTTAATATTTAATTATTTACTCTATCTTCCGAACAATTAACTTTGTTACTGTAATATTTTAGGTATTATAAATCATAACGCATATTATAGGAGTTGTATCTGTAAATGCCATCTTCAGACTACAGCAGTGCTAGTGATAGCGATGAATATTTCTCTGCTGACAGCAATGCTAGTGGCCAGAGAGAACCTCCACTTGCCGAGTTACTCGCGGCTCAATTCTCTGATGTTCCCAATAACTTCAATGTTGTACATATTAATGCACAAAGTATTCCGGCTCATTTCCCCGATATGCTGGCTAGCTTTGACTGTGCGCACATACATGCTATTCTTGTTTCGGAATCATGGCTTAAGCCATGTTTACCCACCCCACCATATACTTTACCAGGATTCAACTTCATCAGAAACGATCGTGTGGAAGGTCGAGCGGGTGGCGTTGCAATCTATCTACGCACGCAAATTACATATACAATTTTGAGCATGTCACCACAACCACCGCAGGCTGGCGAACATATCTTTCTGGAAGTTGAACTCCTACACTCTAAACTTCTACTTGGCGTCTTTTACTGTCCTTCTTCTAACATAAACTACTTTTCTTCATTTGAACTCCTCTTAGATACCTTTGTGCCTGCGTACGGTCAAAGTATAGTCATGGGTGATTTCAACACCTGCCTAATTAAAAACGACTCTCGTTCCTCCACTCTTCAGTCTATTGTTCAATCCTGCAATCTAACTATTCTTCCTTCCGGAACAACTCATCATGCTCCTCACTTTACTCCTTCTCTTCTCGATCTGATCATAGTTTCATCTCTTATTCGTGTAGCAAAGCATGGTAAGTATACTGCTGATCAGTTTTCCTACCATGACTTACCATTCTTATCTTATCAACTTCGTCCACCTAAATTCAAACCTAAAATTCTTCTGCAGCGTAATTTTAGAGATATGGACCTTGACAACTTGCGCAGGGATGCCGAAGTCATCGATTGGGGTCCACTTTACAATTCCGGATGTGTTGATGAGAAAATAAGACTTTTTACGTCTGATATAATACAATTATTTGATAAACATGCTCCAGTTCGTAGGATAAGGGTGAAACACCTCCCGTCGCCTTGGCTAACGACTGAAATCAAATCCCTCATATCAAAAAAAGCGACAGCCAAGTCGAAATATAAGAGGTGTCCTACGGATATAAATCGGGATAAATATATAGCCATTAGAAATCACTGCAATAGAGTGTGTAGGAATGCTCAACGCCGATATATCCATAATTCTGTGGAAGACGGAGATCCAGCAAAAGTCTGGAAATTTCTAAGGACATTGGGAGTTGGCAAATCTCGCGAAGAGTCGGTCCCTAACAATGTAAATTTAGATTCTTTAAATCAATATTTCTCATCTTCGTCAAAATTTGATAGAATGACAAAACAAAATACATTACAGCATCTTTCATCTGTCTCGACTCCCAACTGCTCCCCATTCTTCTTTAGTCAATTCACTGCTTGTGATGTCAAGAAGAGCATAATGTCAATTACGTCTAACGCGGTGGGAACTGACTGTGTCAGCCGTAATATGATCCACCCTATCATCGACGAAATTCTTCCTGTCATCTGCCATATCTTGAATTTCTCTGTGACCGTTAACATATTTCCTATGGCTTGGAAGGATGCTCAAATAATTCCTATTCCTAAAAAGAAAAATCCTTCCTCTTTCTCAGAGTATCGTCCCATCTCTATCTTGCCCTTCCTCTCTAAGGTACTCGAACGACTTGTTCACACCCAACTTACTATTTTCCTCTCTAAAAATTCGCTATTGAATCCTCTACAGTCGGGATTTCGCTCCGGTCACAGTACTACTACAACTCTGGTTCATATTACGGAAGACATCAGATCGGCTATGGAGGAAGGTGAGCTGACAGTGTTAACATTGTTAGACTTCAGTAATGCCTTCAATACCGTTGATTTCGACGTTCTACTTGGCATATTGAGCTCTCTTAACATATCTCCAACTGTGGTTGACTGGTTTCGTAGTTACCTGTTTGGTCGCCGACAGCGTGTTTGCATCAAGGACACTTCTTCTTCTTGGTGTACAGCGACTGTTGGTGTACCACAGGGCGGCGTTCTGTCTCCCTTACTCTTCTCAGTTTTTATAAACTCAATCACCAACGACCTATCTTCTTCCTACCACCTCTATGCAGATGATCTTCAGATATATTCTCGGGCTCCAGCGAATCAATTAAAGGAGGCTGTCAATACTATAAACGCTGACCTTGCATCAATATGCAACTGGAGTGCTTCGTACGGACTTGAAATTAATCCACGTAAGACACAGGTCATCGTTGTTGGTAGTTCTAGGATGATAGAGAAAGTAGATTGGTCACTCCTTCCACACGTGACTTGTAATGGAGTGAATGTACCTTATAGTGACCAGGTAAAAAACCTGGGGATAATCATGGACAAACACTTATCGTGGGGTCCACATGTCCAGGAATTGAGGCGTAAAACTTTTGCTGCGGCGGGGTCCCTGCGCAGGCTCCAAAATTTCCTACCCACTGCCACTAAGACTGCGCTTGCACAAACCCTTCTTTTCCCTATCCTTGACTATGCTGATGCCAGCTATCTTGATCTCACTGAAGACCAACTTAACAAGCTTGAGAGACTCCAAAATCTTTGTATAAGATTCATATTTGGACTGCGCAAATATGATCATGTTTCTGAATTTCGAAAAAAACTCAAGTGGTTACCTATACGCCTTCGCCGGAATGCTCATATTCTTTCCTTGTTGTACAATATTTTATTTAATCCCGTAACTCCCTCATACCTCAAACAACGTTTTGAGTTCTTGCACAACACGCACTCGAGGGTTTTGAGATCATCGGAGAATCTGAGATTGAAAATGCCGAGTCATTCCACCAACTTTGCTGACAAATCCTTTTCAGTTCAAGCGGCTCGGTTGTGGAATGCTCTGCCCGTAACTATTAGGCGCGCTCAGTCCTTGCCTATATTTAAAAGACAAGTCAAAGAACACTTCCTAGTCTCTCTAACAGAAGTGGAATAAATAACTTTCCTAAATTATATTATGGTAAAATGTAAGTATTTATGTGTATATTAGTGTTATGATATCTATGATATTAATAGTATGTAGGTTTGGTGTATTTATGTACTTCTACCTATACTTAGGTAGCTATTGTGTCTATCTATTCAATATGTATCTGTTATCTCTTGGTTATTTATTATTATATTCTATGTACACCAAACTGCCCGAAATATTTTTTTCCAATTTTTTCTCTCCATCCCATGGTTGCCTGGAAGAGATTGCCGCAGAGCGATAAGGCCGCCAATTGTATGTACCTACCGAATTGATATTATGTACCTATTGTAATGTTATATCCTTGGTGTACAATAAAGACAATTATTATTATTATTATTATTATGTTTCTCCGTTCCGTGACTCTCGGGACTATGGAGTCCCGGGCCTTTGGAAGGCGTGCGTCGGGCCGAAGCCAAGACGTAGAGGCCCTTTTAAGAGAGTTTAATATGCTAGGGATAGACACACATGGCGGATACCACCCCCGAGCGCACAATATGATACACCCGGGGATGGTCCCCGCTAGGTGCAGAGACTATTGGAATAATGGAAACTAGATTATGGGCTATGGGGCTGAGTATTGGATGGACTGGTGAATGGGCTATGGGGGGAGACTAACGGACGCCTGCCATGACAATAAGTCTCAAAATTGTTAAAAAGGCAGGTGGTGACTCGCCAACTCATTGCATGGGCCCCATTAAAATAGCCACGCATAATGCGGCCATGGAGCAACACACGTTGAGCGGCTAAGGTTGTCGAGAGGTGAGTCTGCGGGGTGCAAGATCGCGATACAGAAGTCGGTCAGCAGGCCCCCGGCGTTATGACATTTTACACTTCCAACCTGGAGCATAGGTTCCGCTCTTGCGACTCCACTCTTGGCCGGCCAATAAAGGCAAGCACAAGAGGTGGGGCGGAATGAATTCCAACCCTCGGGAGAATCAGGGTTCGTGGTGTCGCCACTCACCAACAGCTCGCCACAAGCTGCCCCTGCGGGGTTATTATTATTATTATTATAATGTTTAGTCAATATTCTAGGACATTACATAGTTGTCTAGACCCAAATACATAATACATGCATAACATTAATAGAATCTTTTAATACGGGGTCTAGTTTGCGGACAAAGGAACACCTACACAATGTAAATAAATATGTTCATTCATTGGAAAAAATGAAATGCTCAAGTGAGACTCGAACTCACGACCTTTCGCTTACAGGGCGACTGCTCTGCCAACTGAGCTATTGAGCAGTTAGCATAATAAATGCTATAAAAAATTCATTCAAATATGTTCATTCATATAAATATTTGCACTGAGCGGGAATTGAAACCATGACCTCTGATGAATCCATGGCATCTAACAAGCGTGATATTTTAGTTAATAAATAAATAAATATAAAATTTATACCTCTTTTACCCATTCACTCAGTTTCAACAAAAAGGTGTCATAAGACAAAATTTTATTTGTACAGTACCAATGTCTCTTTTAGTGCCAGTGTGCTGTAGTCGCTAAATGACTCTGAGTCATCAATTATAATAGTAATAAAATTATACATAATAGCTTTATGTCCAGTAATTTCAAAAGCCGAACCCAAAATTTAAGTGTTTAGCATTACAACAGAATAAGTGATAGCCAAAAATAGGACCTACAACATTCCAAGTTACGATCCATAGTAGTTCATACAATAAGATATTTATCATATTCATAATAAAAAAGTATATTTTATTAGAAAAAATTAAGGAAACACAAAGCTATAGATCATAAAAATTACTTTGTATAGAAACATTGAAGTTCATGCAGTTTGTGGTACCGATGCGTGCGCCTACGCACTGAGTAAAAGTAGCTTTCCAAACGCAATTGTGTGGTATGACGAGTTTAAAAGAGTGCTCGTACTTCCCTGTAGTAGTCCCATTAAAGCAAGAATTTAAGTAATATTGTATGTTATTCAAAACAACCGCTTTTGATTCATTGATGGGACTGACAGGCGAAAGCGCTGAGTCGAATCCGAAACTAAAACGATAATGAAGAGTGAGTAATAAAATTCTAGCCAAATCAGCACCACTTGTATGTCACAAACGTTCCCGAAAACAAAAAAAAAAGATAAATAATCGTAAGACATAGGTAATGTGATTTGTGTTCATCCCTAGGAAACGACTAGTACTTATTACTGGGAAGTAATGAAAACGTAAGTCATTGGGTCATCTATACATAATTATAATAAATTTGAAATATACGATAAAATAAGAAGTAATTTTCTCATTCACTTCCGATTCATTTCATGTCTTATTAGTCTTATTACGGTGTTGTCTAAGGCATTATGGAACAACATGTTTCAGTTTTCGTTTTTCCAACCTTTTTTTTCGTGCGGAATTCCCTTCGTTTGCCTACCCCGCCGGAGCCGGAAGGGAAGGTTATATCGGACTCGAACCAACTAAAACCACAAGCCGTCTGTGAGTCGTATTGCTAAGCCGAAGGTGAGGCTTTCTTCGACATATCCCTCGCATCCCAGATGACCCAGGGCCACTCGGGAGGAGGGGACAACGGTATCCCCAACTCGCCCCCGGTATGGGGAGGCGCAGCTGCGCGCGACCCGCCGTGGAATAGTTTATCTATCTAACTTTCTGATAACCTCTACCTACCCCATAAAGGCTTTACAGGCTTGAATATATGTATATAAGAAACCCATAACACAATATTTTTACTTTGAACCTAAACCGCAGATCAGCAACTATCAAACCAATGAATAATCAATTACGACGGTCACAATCACAATGTGACCGTGTATACGTGGACTAATATACCGCATAATGAGTACATCACCTCGTTCAACCCACTTGCCTATTAGCTAAACAAATTGTAATTAAATACTCCACTACTGTTTAATTAATACGCCATTGATGCTAAGGTTAAGTAATTGTAATTAGTAATCGACAGAATGTTACATGTAGGCGTTGGTTACACAGGTATATTGGTTTTGTGAGGTGTGATTTTTATACAATTGTAATATGATTTGTCCTGTCTAGGCTTGTATTAGTATAGCAGCTGATATACTATTATAGAAGTGTAAAATAATCGTGTCTGTATATTGGATTTCTTGTCTGTTTGTTCACGATGAATGTTCCACATTCCACAAAATATTCCATTCTACACAACGCTGTCTAGACACAAGATAAGCTTAACTAGCTTATGTTATGGAACCTAGATAAACATACATAGATACTTTTTTTGTAAATATATACATATTATACATAGAAACACCCAGACCAATGCAAATAGCCATATTCATGCATACAAATATTTGCACTGAGCGGGATTCGAACCCGCGCTTCCTGCATAGCAGTCGCGTTCACTACCGCCACGCCACAGAGGCTGTCGAATGTTAAACTACAGAACAGTTTATGTTGCGGTGTTTTTGTTTGAAAGTCTTGGTTATACTTAAATCTCTTGCAGGATCGCCATCGGTTAAGTAGAAAATATAATCAAAAGAAAATGATCAAAAGTCACGATAGTCGATATTCACGTAGGCAGATCTACTGGCTGATGAGCCAGTATTAAAATAAGATATTGGTGGAAGTTATTAGGTCCTTACAATTTACTATTATCATTCTTGTAATAAATTCCCAGCTGCGTCTAAAGCTTACACCTTGAAGCCAGGGGACTGATCATAGTTTTGATTGGCAAGTTGGTATTTCCTGGAGCGACTGCCACTGACCTTCCAACCCTAAATGGAATGCCTTCGCCTGAGACTCGTTCATTATTTAGCAGGTGCTACACTGGCTTGCAGATGTGCCTCAAGAATGTTGATAGATCCCACCCTAACACGCCTTTTTTTATAAAGCACACGTCAATTTGACTTCACCTCGCCTGATGTTAAGCTAATGGAAAAGACCCGGAGAGAAAACATGTACCATGTTAAGTGGTGGCACTCAGCTTGATGGCCTTATCAGATGCCTTTTCACACCCCGCTTAAAGGATCCGGGACTGTAGGAAGAAGGAAACACGTGAGCTGGCAGGGAGTTCCAGGTCTTAGCGGTGCGGCATAAGAATAAGCCACTGAAACGCTTGGTTCTAGCAGGTATACTCTGCACCGTATACGGATGGCATCTTAGCCCTGCACGTGTCGTCCTGTGAAGGCAAGGAGAGGGTCGGACTAATTGGAAGAGCTCATTAGAACTTTCACCATGGTAGAGACGGTAGAATACTGCCAAAGACGCAACATCTCTACGCATACTACGCATACTAATATTGAAAATTAATTATTGTAGGCCGATCTACAGTATATAAATGAGTTGTGACCACAGAACAGAAAAAACTAGAGGTTGTAACTAAGTAAAAGTTTGAATGCACTTTACATGTAGTCTTTATTGAGGAAAATGGCAATGAAAACATACTGATGAAGATAACAAACGACATCTATTAGGTACTGTTAGTGGGTAATTCACTGAATAAAATTTGTAATATAAAGTTCCCGGAAAACTTAATAAGAAATAACCAAGAAACCTAATGTTTTCGGAGAAGATATTATTTTAATGCACGATTTCTGACTCATAGAGAGAAATCATTTAAATCTTTTTGATCGGAATCGAACCCGGGTCTGTACAAACAGTTCCATTGTACACAATATCCTCTTACATATGAGTAATATACAAAATAAAAATCTCAAAATCCATTTTCAAAGACATCAAAGATTTTTGTTAAAGCGATACCGCTTCCTCCCAATAAACTGATGCTTTTCAACAAAAAAATTATTTATTCCCATGGAAACATTTTTACATAAAACATTATGTTTGTATTTCTACTATCATGGAGTCATTCCTTTCATTTAAGTATTCTTGGCCAAGCATTTTTTTTGTACGGAATCCCCACGGATACCTCCCCCGCCGGAGCCGAAACGGGAGGTGATGTCGGAATAAAACTGACTAAAACCGCACGCTGACTGAGGGTCGTGGTGCTACGCCGGAGATGAGGTTGTCTTCGACACATCCCTCGCACCCTGGCTGACCCAGGGTTATCCCTCACGGTCTGGCCCTCCTTGGGAGGGGGGCTAAGCATACTGACGTGCTTGCAGCACGTCTAAAAAATGCTCGATCTTCTCGCAGATGATGATAGGATAGAAACCTTAAGTTGATATAATTATCAAGTAGTAATTACAGCCGGATCAATCTTATCGAAATGTCTATTAACATTATATTAAACATTTAAAGCTCTAAAAGTCTTAAATGCTATTATTAACATCCACTTAATACGCTCGTCCTCCATAATTCATCGCACTCCATATTGGGCGGTTTTGTTGATACGAGTGACATATGAATTACATTGTGATTGGTAGGTATGGCACACAATACACCAGACGATTTTTTGTTATTATCAATATTATTATTAAATCATTCCTTTGCTTTTCTAGTTTGTGCTAACTGAAATTAAAAGTCTAGATATCTGTTGTAATGGGTAACATCCATAATCTGCCAATATTGGATCCAATATTTGACAAGCAAGGTTTTGGAATACAAGTAAGTATTCATAAAGTACTTTAATTTTATTACTCTATTGTACCAACAGTTATTTGCCTTTACAGATGATAATAAAACCTTTGAATAGGTAATAATCGCATAAGTACTATTAAGCAAGCAATATTCTTATACGTATGATTCGTTCTCAAAAACATTAAAACGAACTGAGAATTTGCACTAACGTAAGGAAAATCGTTCTCTATGATTTACTCAAATATATTGTAAACTCAATTGCACAAGTAGTCTAAAAAATTGCTAAATAAATCCATCCAATCTTTCTACTTAACACATAATTATGTTTTTAGAGAAATATTCTATGATATTCAACTTAACAAAGAAATAATATCGCTAGAATTATATTATAGAGAGTTAATAAAACTATGAAAATCGAGTCAGCTAGTCCTGAGTACTGGAATAACAGACATAAAAGAAACGTTGTCATATCTTTAAACTAGTGACAACGTACGTAACATAGGAAAAAACATCTTAGTAGTCCTACCCAAACACGTAGCTCTGGCGTAGATTTTTTTCTGGGTTTGCTCAGATGACAGCAGTGAACAGCAAAAAAGCAGCAGAATCGAAAAGAGACGAAAGAATTAGCGGATCTCGGGTCCAAGGTGAAAGCTACGGATGGATATTAGCCTTCTTCAAAATAGCTACGATATAAAGATATTATGTACATCAGTAACCCGTCCACCTAAATCGTCTTTCCAAAATGGTTCTAGAGTCGATATTATACGCATATTCATATGTAGATGGTGTAACATGAGAGGCCTTAACATCGTTCAAACAATGTGCTTCTACCCACATATAACAGTTATTGTTGCCGCTGATACAACTGACAACGGGTTCTTAATGTGCGAATAAAAAATGGTCTCGAGTCTTTTAAATCTTGTTAAACATGCGCATTGAAGATTATCGATAGATGGAAAACAAATTCAATAGCAATTTATGAGCTAGCAGTGACAGGCTGGAGGTTCCACCTGTGGTGCTGGTGAAGGATGGAGAGGACAAGCTGGACGGAAAGAATGACAAATAAAAGAGTATTAAACAAGATACAGGAAAGAAGGTTAACTTTGGAAATAATCGAGAACCGGAGATGAAAGATGATTGGCCACTTGATAAGAATGGACTTGTTTTTAAAAAGGGAAGAGAGGAAGAGATATACCAAGAGGTACGTTGATGGCACAGATAAAGGAAAAGTTACAAGTCACATCGTATCAGGCAGGAGGCCAAAGGATTGGTGGGGGAGATAAAAGAGTGGCGATTACTCCATCGACAAGAGTGCAATTTTTTTTTGCAAGTTTCTTGTGCAAGTGACACAGTAGAAGCAATATGTTTCTTACGACAATCATAGCAAATGATTGGAGCGCTCAGTTACTTACCGAGCTAATAAATTATGTTAGAGTATCTGAGAGTTAATTTACAAGATATCAACGAATGCGTGTTAGCGCTCCTTAATTGCCCTACAACTAATCTTTCTGATAAATGTTCAAACAAGCCTTGGATGGCGGCAATTTGGCAGTCGTAAACAGATTAATTTTCTGAGAATTCAGGTCCATTCGGTAGCTCTGTAGTTATTAATTTAGCGTGAAATATGACTACTGACTCGCATGTTGATTAATTATGATGAAAGGTAAGGCATAATCCCTGATTTAGTTAGGAGTCATCAACATTCTAGCGGTAGTACCGGTTGGAAGCTTGCACTTTAGAGTCCGGGATCCAAATCTTTCTCTTGATTTAGCTTCTTGACTAATACGAGAGTGACTGCCATAGTGACAGTGGCAAAAGGGTATAAGTTAACTCCTCGTTCCCAATGGGAAGTGCCAAAGCCTCATCCGTCAGTCAAAAAAGGAACAGCACCGGCTTGCTGGTAAGGGTGGTTTGGGCTTTAAAGAACTTCACAGAATAAATTCGTACGAGTATGATAGGAAATAAATAGACGCATCATTGTACACTATCACTAAATGACTTGAAAACTAATTCCATTATAAAAAAATAATCTCAAATTTATCATTTTGACATAATTTTTCTAACGATTATAATATTGAGTCATTCAAATTACAAGAATTGATTGAAGAATTGATAGCATAACCGGCATAAAAGAAACGTTATCCACTTTTGATAAAATGTCATTAAGTATTTTCTAAAAATAACCAACTTGCACTAATCAGTTTTATTCACCTTTTCATATCCTTATCAAGCAAACCGCAAGCATCCAACCTACGCGGTGGAAGGCAACAGAAACGATGGGGGAAAATCTATAAGGGAAAATTACAGAAGCCTATTGCTACAGCAAGTATCGGTGGCGCTTTGCCAAACTATTGTGATATTGAATTTTCTTAATCAGCTCTGAAAACTTATACTTAGGGAAGGTACGAGTACGCGACATTTTCCGTTATGAGTGTTTAAATCAGTAAGGATCTCAAATAATGCCAATTGTGTTTCATTTCATATCCGTGGTGCGTGCGTTGTCTACATTAATATCTCGGGTAGATCTGAGTTCAGAGTCATTCTCATACGGTCCAAAAATTTCATCAAAAACAAGCGGTTCGGCACTTCTTGTCTTTGTCACCATACACACTTAGAATTCATTACTAGCAAACGTGTTTCCTTACAGTCTCAGGTCCTTAAAGCAGGACATGAAGAAGTATCTGATGAGGACTTCAAGCTAATAGCCACCTTTGTAACATTATTGGTGTCTGTAAATACTGACCGTCGTTCTTGAGAATTTACCTTATCATGGTGAGCCCAGTCAGGTCATATTGATGTGACCATTATATAAAATCTCATCTTCTGTTTTAGATTTCACTTTTTACGATTGTGTAAAATGCCATCAAAACTAATAGCGTATTGTAACGTTTTTTATCCATATTTGCGAATCTAACAAAATTTTCGGCTTATTAGCCATAATGAGAGTTTGTCTTTAATATTATGTGTGTCATCTCTATTTACTTATTCAAAGTATTTACTGTATTATTATGTTAATAGTGTTAATAGTCTGTGAACTGGAAGATAAATATTTTAAGTTTTTACTATGTGTTGTTATATCATTTTAAATTTTACGTGTATTATGAATTTGACGCATAAGTAAGTTACTCGTAAGTCGTATTGTAGGTATTGTTCACCTTTCACGAAAGTAAGGGCATTCCATTAATAAATTGCATTTTAGTTTTTAAATTAAGTTTCAATTTTCAGTTCAAGCGATTCGAATTTGAAACACCATTACTGGCAATTATTTAGAAGAAATTGGGAATGGTTCCTCTACAAACTAATTCTGCGGATGAGCTCTGCCCGGTGTGTGGCTTTTCTTTACAAGATATTAAAAATGATCAACCATCACAAATATTGTACAAGTTCTCAATATCTCTATTCCAGAATAGCTTACTTACGAACAATAACCCTAAGGTCAATCTAACGCTACTAAAATTAATTTAGAATTCACTAACCCCAACAGATGTTTCATTCATATTGTACCCTAATTCAAAATTCTAATTGGACACATTAGAGGCAAAAAAGCAATATCTATGCTAATGTGAATGCGAATTATTTAAATGATTAAGTACTCCCCGTGTTACATACCTATGAGACTACCGACTTGGCTTATGCGTTTGATTAGTTATGTATCATCCCAGACAATTTTTATTATTAATTAATCCCTTGTGTCCACATTTGGTAAGACTGAATACTGTCGTGGGTGGAACAGATCGGTCAAGGATATTATTTTGTCTATATACTACTAAAATCTTGTTGTGGCCTTTAAAATACAAGAGACCATAAAAGTCTGTTATTCGGTGTTTATATCTGATATTATAGCGATATGGTGATGAAAACATGACAAAACGCTATTTAGAAATCCAAATATCGAAATTAAATACCTTGGCATTGTTCGAAAATTCTATAAGGAAAGTACATTGTTCTAATAAATGGTTTTCTAAATAAAAATATTTAAATTTATAGAATTTAGTATTCATTGAATTCGACAGCTTTATTGTTCACTCCATATTGGCATCAAATAATTCTGAGAAAATGTACAAGAAACCAATTTCTACTCCAATAAAGGTGATAGAAAATTCAATAATGGTTGTTAATTGAAATTTCTAATATGTACTGTTAATATCTGATTATATTTAAGGACTTTAAATTGTTATTATGAATTATATGAATAGTTCTTCATGTTAGAATTTAACACATTTCTTCGTCAATAAGGACTGCACCATAGTATCAGATAAAAAAGTTTTCAAATGCTCCCTAAGAACTACAACCTCTGCCAACCAATCGACTAATCGAAGAAAAAATGATAAAACGATATCTCTAGTCTCAACCGATAAAAATCAGTATCTCGAAAAACAGTTGACACCTAAAATGTAAATTAATCTTGTAATCACAAATTATCTGTTTAACATCAAACAATGTAACATTCCATTCATCTTGACACCTCTCCGTGACTTTTTCAACAAACTGTACGTTCAAACCAAGTGTTTGTTGCCAAATATTTTTGCATTTCCAGTTTATAACATTAGCAAGCTGCTCACGTAAGACCCAGTTTTAGTTGAGTATGACGGTTTGCGGTAATCTTGAATAATAGGAAAATACACGTGTTTTGCTAGTATTGATGACATCTAACGCAGACCACCCTGTCTTTAAAACATTATTTGCATCATTAACTAAGATAAAATGATCACTGAAGACTTTTACAATCTATAGTTACAGCATATTTATAGGAAAATGTACCTAATAAATTTACACAAACAATTTTGCCATTATCACGTATCCGGAAAGGAATAGGATAAATTTTTCGTGACTGAACTTAAATTAAAAAGAGTTGGAGACTTAAATTAAAAAGAATCTTTCACTGCATTAAATTCACTAAAACCTAACGATGCACTTCCAAACAGTCGGAAGCGCATTTCAGAGTTACGTCGCTGTGTGAACGAACTTTATCTTTCTTATCGAAGAGCACTTACTGTAATCTGTCGATGGAAATTTATTTCTACGCCAACAACTAGCAACAGAACATTAATGTAACTATAATGTCAAATATATTCCAACTAATTACTTTCTCTCACGGATTATGGAAAATATTTGGTAGTATGTTCAATCAAACATTGTAAACAATATGATAAGGTACAACATGACACAAATATAAAATATGTCTGAGGAAACATTAGGGTTTATGTTTCTATTGTGTAGAATTTTACTGTAGATAATGACAATAAGAAACAGGCATTCAGAGAAGTCAAAGTTGACAAAGGTATGGTTGAAACGAGACATGTAAACCGCGCCATAAATCGAACGGCAACTAGCCGTGGTAGCCACACCCGTACAACTGAAGAATTTAACATAATGTATTGACTAGTTTTATGTCCTTTACATTGATGAGTCTAAGAAGATGCGGGAAGAGCAGTAATGATCGTAAAAATACACTCATTACTATTTTAAAATATATCCTAGTTTGAACGAAAGTCAGTAGATAATTTAAAATGTAAATGACTTAAGTGTTTTAATACGACATTTACGATTATCACAATCAGTAAAATAAATAGTTTTATTCCTGTCAATGGTATAAAAAATATTGCATTGGTTATAATTATTTGAAAATTCCATATTAAAAGTACTTCCAGATAATTTAAAACACAGTTATTTATTACAGATATTTAAAACTATACCCCGTCCATCATATTATTGTATTTTAGACAGATGAAAGTAGTGATTGCATAAAAATTTAAAATATCGACAAAGTTAAGAACCTCGATAAAAAAAATCGATATATGAAAATATTATGATAAATGTTATAAATGATTTCATGTGGAACTAAAATCTATTATCTTTCTAAACATAATAATAAAGTAGTACTTAGATATTTTGTGTCTGTATAGTTTACAAATGTAATAGAAAACGATTGTGGGCCTTATCGCATACGCTAATCTCCAAAACAAAACAACTGACTTCTAGAAGAATGTTCCAGCATGCTGATTTCCTGGTATTTATTGAAGAGTTCCGTGGCCTGTCTCTGAAATCCATCATCAGATCTTTATGAAATTTAAATGGGACCATTGTGGAATAAACCTCTTTCATACAAAAAAAGAATTTTGACAATCCGTCCACCAATGACGGAGTTACAAAAAACATTTTTCCGTAAAAATCATACAAATATAAATAATTATAAACATCCGAATTGTTGTTTAGAAATCGGTTAAAAATCGCCAGTTATGTAATATTAAAAAAATATATTTTCTGCAGTCGATGTCAATTGTGAAATTTTCAAGTTATTATAATAAAAACACTGTCGATTGACTAACTACATCCCTAAAATTGCTTTCTGGCTGACGTGACGATGTCAATAAAAAATGACGTATTGGCGCCTAATTTTTGTTAGGATTTTCAGGTGTTGACGCTAGAACGAAGTTATACCGACCACTGTCAGTGAGCTGTCTAAAATACAATAATATAATGGACGGAGTATAATAAAACAAATAACTAAGGATACGATACTCACGTGTATACAGTTAGTAGCATCCAGCACTGGAGTCGCGCGCTGGGAAGCCACGTGACGTAGCGACCTGTCAGCGCACAGTCGATCCAATATGCAATATAGAGCATACCACCGCAGTGGCGACTCCTACCTCCGACCGATCTTAACAGGTGGTAACTTACTATTCAATTTGATTTTGTTACTCTGACTAGTTTAGTTTCAAATGCGTTATCTACTTCCAACTTCTATTTTAGACTATATGGCCGAATAAGTGAAAGTTTGTTTACTATCATCTACTTATCTATGCACCGGCTGTCGTCAGCCGAGCTAAAGCTGATGTCTGTCGGGGAACAAGAGGAGAACGCCGAGGTAACTCTTCTTGGAGCACACCCCAGCATCTTTGTTTTTCAATCCGTTTTAAAAAATGCGGTTGGGATTTAAAAAATAAATTACTAAAAGTCTCCTAGCAGCGTGCCGATTGTATACGTCATTTTCATATTGTTCCTGTAACAAAAGAAATGAAGCGTTAAACATTTTATTGCATCCGATCAATATACAAACATTCGAATCAATTTGGTCGAACAAAACATGTTAGAAACCACCCAAAGTTGGTCAAGAGATGGCTTTTAAGGTACAGTCATAAATAAATCGCACCTTCACACGAACCTCGAGTCCCTTTTGTTTAAATGCTACCAAGCATACAAAAAAAAGTATATTTCTCGCAAGCTGAACTAAAAAAACTAAACTGACCAGGAATTGTGCAAGATCACAACAGAAAATCATTAAACAATACCTCTGCCAGGAATTGAGGTGTTTATTATATCGGACCACGTTCGTCGTTCCGAGTCATTCTGCAAAAAAAACAGGAATCCAGGTAAACTGTTACTTAATTTTTTTTGCAGCCAGTAACTTATTATGCGGGATTTATGTCACTTTTTGTAGCGTCCGAGCTAATTATTGTTATCTGCTTTCTGCTTGACCATAGAGTTTCTATAGAGCAATAATGGGCCACTAATTCTCCTAACACCTCCGGAGTTAAAGCGTCAATCTCCCGGCGGACGGCCCTATTGTGCGAGTGGATAAAGCCATCCGCAATTCCTACCGTGCCTTTAACATTTTTATTATTTGTGTTGTGGATGTCTCATTCAGCTTCATCTTGAGATACCTATAAAGATTTAGCGAAAATTTCTTCGACCTCATCTGAATACACAGGTTGTGGGTGTCGTACGCGCTAATGGCCATATCGCTGACTCATTGAATTTGCCGCTAATGCGCCAACAAAAGGATTGCAAATTTAATTTGGTCGGCGTGTGGTAAAGGGAAAAAAAGGTTACAATAAAATATCGAATTTAGAACAAGCAATCCGGGCGCGGGGCTTATTATTTTAGCCAACAAAGTAGAAAACCATTTACAATAAATCATTTTGAATGCTTTCTCGGTTCCCATGCGTCGGCTGGGCGACGCAAAGGGTGATTTCTGTCTGAGTGTACATAAATAAAGGTGAAGGTTCCCAGTGCGGATCCCAGGTACTTTTAGTTTGACGCTGCATACACAAATATTGTTTTACTAGCAATGGCGTGCATCCACTTCACTTCGCACTGGAGTGAGATTTGACCCCAAGTTTTAGTTTAAATTTAGAGAGCGTTAACCTTATCATTTACATTTTTATTTTGTGCTATATTAAACCCGGCAATTACAAAATACTGTAACTTTTTGACTTCGTGAAGTTATAAAAAAGCTAGCTTTTACCCGCGGCTCCGCCCGCGGGGGTGTCGGTTATCGCGACCAAACATAGCCTATGTCCTTTCTCATGGTCTAATATACCCTATACCAAATTTAATCAAAACGGGTTCAGTGGTTTAGGCGTGAAAGCGTAACATACATACAGACCGACAGAGTTTTGGATTAATTACATTGAAGTATTCGTAATAGTTTTGTAGCTGAATGCTAAACATTCTGCAGAACGCTTAGTTTATGTCGAGTGTCACAAAGTTTTAGACATTCTAATGTTATATTACACTATCATTATCATAGCGAGTCCCTACAAGTGCTAAACAACTCTTTCTTTTGATTTGGCTTATATTGAATACCATCTGACACTCGAACGAAAGGAAAGTTTACGCCAGAGCCTCGTTTTGCAATTAATAGGTTTATCATCTTAAAATTGAGGACCTCAAAGGTATTGGTGGATTGTATCAGCTAGAATCATTTTCTTTATTTTGCAACTATTAAGCTGCAAAATGAAAAGACACATTTCTAGCTACACAGGCTACACATAGTTCCGTGTCTTCGCCACAGATGTGGCGTGACGACCACACTAGAATGTAGCGCCTGTTCGCGCGAGCTTGTCAAGCGATTAGACGCAATGCTTTGCGTGCTGACACATTGCACGCATTAAGTGCACGCGCCGCACGCATTGTCCTACACTATAATGAGACTAGTGCAGTTACTGTTCGCCCTGCACATAATTGCGTGCACATTTGTGAGTATGTTATGAGAAGTTCAATACGTTCCTAGGAGTTCATTTATTTGGATAACAAGAAAACATTACTAAAATGACGTTATAATTATTACAATTGAGAAAAATAAAAAAATAATTTATAACATTCCACACAACGCTATCGAATGTAAGGATAGCTTTACTAGCTTGTATGGAGAGTCTAAAACGCGCATATACATAATTAATTTCTTTTTGTAACTAAATACATGTGTTATGCATAGCAAAACCTAGACCATCTCAAATGTATTCTCACAAATATTTGCACGTAGCGGAAAGTGAACCCGTGACCGACTGAATTCCACAGTCGAAACCAATACACAAGTCTACCACTACGCTACAGACGTTATCCAAATTTTAGACTATTGACAGTAATCGCCGTAAGCATATAACGTTTCTAAAATAAAACCAACCTAAGGCTAAAAGCAGGTAGCTTAACTTAACCCTTATTAATAAATAGTTTTATTGCTCTACACCCGCATATTAAATAAAACTTATGAAATATTGAATAACCTAATTAAACTAACAAAGCGATGAATACCGTCTGGGTGGTCCTTTAAACCGTTCTTCAGGTTACCAATACATAATAATATAAAACAAACGATATCCAATACCTTAAATATTGTTATAAGAGCTAAAAAATAAAACGTGTTTAAGTAAGAGGAAAGTCCTAGCGATTCTTAACTAAAACTTAATTTAAACGCAATATATTAGTTATTTATTAGTGCTCAATAGTAGCTCACAAGCAGGCCTAGATAGATAGATATCTATCTAAGTCTGCTTTTGAGAATGCGGATAAACATACTTAGGTTTTCTTTTTGTAAATACATACATATTATACATAGAAACACCCAGACCAATGCCTACCAATATACCTACATATGCATTTATACAAATATAATATTTGCATTGAGCGGGGACCGAACCCGAGCCTCCTGCGTGACAACCGCGTTCACTACCGCCCCGCCACTTAAAGTTGTCTTAGGGTGAAGCTCCACTTGTGGACTGCACTGCGTCCACGCAACGGATCAGGGTCATTCTTAGAAATTTGTGATGAAATAAATTTATAGCAATGAGAGAAATTCTTTCAAATTTCTAAGAATGATGAATGAAGTGGAGCCTCGCTCTTATGGAAGTCCAATAGCAAGTTCAAGTAGTTACAATAGATTTATCCATAATGGATCGCATAATTCCAGTCCAGTAATCCAGCGAATCAATCCAGTTCATTGCTGGACTGGATTGTAGTGTTAACATTAAGCCAACGTTTTAAACGCGCTTGAACAATCCACTGGACTGGATTAACTCACTGGAAAGTGTCCATTCTAGTTACGGTTCACTTTGTTCCAGTAGTATTCTAGCACTGGATTCGCTTGCTGGACTAGAATGCTACTGGACTAGCGACCACCTGCATTTCTTACGCGTGGAATGAGTTAAACTCTTATACAATTACCATCCCCTGTTTTAACCCCAAAAGGCGCTTGATTTCTAAGAATAGTATAGTAATAGTATAAGTATACCTCTATACCATCCATATTGCAGACATTTTAAATTTCAAGACTTACTTCATCTTTCATACAAACTTCCAACCCCCGTTTTACCCCCTTACGGAAGGTCGTAAAATCTGTTCTTAGCGGATGTCTATACCCTATAAATAACCTACCTGCCTGGTTGGTACGTTTCTCGTAAGGGTCAGGGCCATCCCCGGATGGCCCTGGGTCAGTCGGGGTGCGAGGGATATGTCAAAGACAACCTCACCTCCAGCGTAGCACCACGGCCATCAGTCGGCGTGCGGTTTTAGTCGGTTTTAGCCGACTGACCCAGGGCCATCCCCGGATGGCCCTGGGTCAGTCGGGGTGCGAGGGATATGTCAAAGACAACCTCACCTCCAGCGTAGCACCACGGCCATCAGTCGGCGTGCGGTTTTAGTCGGTTCGATTCTGACATAACCTCTCCTTCCGGGTCCGGCGGGGGAGGTATCCGAGGGGATTTCCGCACGAATAAAGAAAAAGGGTTGGTAGGTTTCTGAGATTAATCAGTGAATAGTATATGGCTTCTATACAGTATACATAATGTAGATTAAGTTAAGCCATTTATAGGTTCTCGTAAAAATATTAAGCGATGTATCTCTATCTGTTGCTGACGTCATACAACTTCCCAATAAGTCGTATTAAAATTGAATAATCATTACTTCCCGCGAAGATCCCCGGGAAGTAATCAGAACTGACTAATTCATAACTGTGACAATGAGATGATATCAGAAATACGGATAACGTCACTCATCAAACGGCACAGGTTATTCCAAATCACCATTAGGTACGGTATAGCAATCACAACTGGCAATGAGATTACGTGATGCGTACAAATAACATACAATTCACGTAGCGGTTAAGGAGTCGGCCTTACGACCGAGAGGTCCCGGTTTCGAATCCTGGCCATTACTCTACCGACGTGAACCCACTCCTAGCACAAGCAATTTATCTTAGTTGGAGGGGGTTAGAGGGAATATTAGTAACTTCGGTTCTAATATTCTTAAAAAAAACCTTTGAACATGCTTGAGTAACACACGTCTTTACAAACTTTCACATTTATTATAATAGTATGAAATAGGATTTATCAACGATTTCAAATTCCATTATTATGACAAAAAACCACTAGATTAAGAATTAACGTAACGTAATATCTTTTTACGAACGCATAGGTTCTTTCAAATGATAATCAACAGTGGCGAGGCGTCACTATAACCCGATTCCTGCCAGCTTGCTCTACAAAGAGAACCATGGTAGAATTCCATACAAAATTGGTATAAGAGAGAAGATTTTTTGCACCGGCTTCCCTTTCAAAATGTTCACCCTTCACCACCGATATTCAATGCAATTATATTTCTTTAGATACAGATAAACCCAACAAGAGTCACTATTTTACAAAAAAAGAACCGAATGAAAAAGAAAGTGACTACCACCATTGAAACTTTCGTAGCAGATCAGTGTCTCGAGACACACCAACGGGACAAACCCACCGCGGCAGCGCGCAAAGTGCGCCTCCCCGTAACCGGGTCTAGATGGGGACACTGTGGTCCCCACAACCCGAAGGGGGCCATCTCGAAAGAGATGGTCCTGGGTCTGCCGAGGTGCGAGAGATATACTTTTGGCAATCTCACCTCCGGCAACCAAGGACCCAAGACGGCGTACGTTTTAGTCGGTTCGAGTCCAACATAACCACCTCCACCGGCTCCGTGGGGGTGGTATCCGTGGGGATTTATCGCACGATAAAAAAAAACGGGACAAACCCACTCATCACTTGTCATATTTACTTAGTTGTACTACTTATGTCAAATTATTCGGTCTGGAAGTGACCGAATAATTAAGAACGAAGTCTTCAATCCATGTATGTACTTTGTGCAAGTACGTATTACAAAAAAAGTATACTATCGTGATTGTGTGTCCTCATTGATTACTCAGTCAGCAGGTAAGGTTGGCTTTATAGACAGCAGAAAATCTCGGTGGCGCCCCAAACACCCACCATTGCCTTTCAAGATAAATATGTAAAAAAAGAGAAAACAGACGCAGACGATAACAACCAATGATCAGAATCAGATTAAAAAACAAAGGAGATATCATAAAGAAATAAACAATGGGTTTCAAAGTTTTATTAAAATAAACCTGTTTTGACCAAATTTTGCACTAAATTGCTTTTTGACCATATCTGTCTCGTTTTATTTTAATATCCATGTTTTCAGATATTCAATATTTTGGCATAAAACAATATACTATCTAGGTGGCAACTATACATAGACTACATGTCATTAGACGCTTTTATTATTATTATTTATGTGTCTGACTGTTCTATTATGGATAAAATTTCCTAAACGATGCGCGGATTTCTACATTTATAATATCGTTTTCCATTTTATTGGTATATTTAATTTTTATTTGAATATCTAATCAATCAATATATAACGCAACAAATGTTCAGTAATGTATAGGTTGTTCATTTATGATCGAAAACATCAGAAAAAGTTACACTCTTGGGCGGGACTCGAACCCGTGATCTTTCCCTTACAGGGGGAATTCCTTAACCATCTAGGCCACTCCGAAAGATTCACTTTTTTGATATTTTCGATTGTATAGCTAGCATACTTAATGTTAAAAAAAAAACTAAAATGTGCATTTATAGTTTTCGTGTTTTACCTGAAAACTGAATGACTGATTTATGATTTCAGTAGTTCAATTTTTTCATTGATTATAGAAATGTAGTACGATGTAAGAACGTGATTCCATATTTAACACAACCGCATAGTATAACAAAAGAGCCCATAGGCTACAGAGGGCTGCTAAATTATTTAGTTCATACATTCAATTAAAAACAAAATAATAACAAGTGCAATAAAAATAGCTAATAGTTACATAGTAGTAACGTAAAAAGTGACGCGGTAATGTTGCTGAAGTCAGCAAACCGCAAAAGCAATCCCACAAAATAGTGAATTTGAAGGAATCAGACAAATTTAATTTCCAGCATTACAAAATGAGTAGATTTAGTATCGACTGCACATCAAGCAAAAAGTTTATTTGTTACATATAACATTATAAGCAAATAGCATACTACTCTCAAGCAATTGTAATATTTCTCGATATTAACAATAATTCTAGTAACATATAATCCGTAATACTGGTAGCTTGTCAAATAAGCACGCATGTAGGCTTCCTATAAACAGAAGATCTATGGGGTAGTACAAGACGAATAGTCTATCATTTTTCAGTGATCGGATTCGACGAGACACATAAGCGAAACGCAACACAATCCCATCTCGTTTATGTGTCGAAAACAACCATCAATCTAATGTACCACAAAAATATCCACACTATAATAAATCACCAGACATTTCTCAATCGACATTTTATACTAAAACGTGCGGAAGTCACCAGTTAGTCCTGGCTGTTTACTAGGATTTGAGGATTACTATGGAATTCTGGAACTCACTTCTATCACGATATTTACATACAAAATTGCGTGTGACTTACTTACGACTGTATCCAAAAAGATATCGCTATATTCTACACATTTTCTATTTGCAAAAGCAAATAGAATGAATTGTGTACATTGTTATTTAATTAACTTTATTTTCAATGTCCTTTAAAATTAGTGGGTCACATTATGTCCAATTTAAAGGCAATAAAGTATTGCAATATATTCTGGAATATGTATCTACATAATGAAGTTCGATTGTATAATGTTGAGAAATAACTTATACGCCAGACACTACTATTATAAAATATATTTTAACAACGGTAACAGATATAGAAGTATATTTTGTCCTCTTTGTTTTGTAACCTGTGTACGTCGAACTTTCCACTGGATTATTGGAAACGAAACATAATCCTATACACATTCAAATATTAACTACTATCAACTGTCAAAATTATTTCAAAATCACTGACAAAAGTTATCTAAAAATATGGTTACATTTTTAAAACTACCGCCACAATGTCACTGAAATATAATCGACATGTTATTTCATCATTTTGAGTATCAATTACTTTCTGTTATTGCTCCGTTATATCGTAAATGAAAATTTAATGACCAGTGAAACAAAATACCGATGCGTTTAAACTAATATAGAACTTTAACCGCCAAACGGATTTAATGTTTCCGAATGTATTTTAAATAATATTGATGGAAGACATGAATTTAAAACAATTGGTGCCTATAAATCTAAGATGCAGGTAGATTTATGTTAGAAATAAGAGTTGAAAATGTAGATCTAATATAATTATGATACTAATATACTAATGTTTTTAATGTTTCTTTACTACAAAGATGGGCTATTATCAAGGGCAGGGATGTATTAGCATTGAGTGAATTAAATTATGTAAAGTGATCAAATAAATAGCTGTCAATAAGTTATCGAGTTCCAACCACTGACAATCGAGTTACCGTGGTACCTAAGTGCTAACGTTCACGAACTCAAAAAATCGTACGTCCGGAGCCAAGTGAATAACGTATTCGGAAATGGTGAATGTCGTTCACTCGCCGAGTTCAAATGACATGACTAGTGCAACGAACGAGTTCGATGGAGAAGTTCCCAATATTAAGTTATGCCCAATATTATTTATTTCATTCTGTTTACTCCTAGGTATACTTATTTAGATTCTGTATTCGAATTAGTCACTGAATAAAATAGTATAAACCCTTCATTACGATTTATTACTTACATTGATTTATTTATTGGTGATAAAATAGATAGCTTTCTGCTAATTATATTTTGGGTCACTCGGTTTCTTCGTGTATCTCTGATTAGCAAATAGCTCTCTGGAAACCGAACCACCCCCTAGCCGAAGCCGCAATTGCATACTGATGGGAGTCCTGAGTCATCCTTCAAAGGGGCTTACCCGGGGCTCCCAACCATAGGCTGTTAGGCGTTACTGTGAGGGTTTTAGTAGGTAGGAGTCCGATATAACATCCATGTAGGATTTTCCCTCACGGTAAAAAAAAGAAGAAAGTGAAAAATCCAGTGCCATCTTCTTACGACTTCATGTAAGAAAATTTAAACTCAATACAGTTCAATATTTACACATCTTAAGCATGCAACGTCAACATACAAATACAGCGACTCGCTTCTCTAATTGGAAATTGAATTATAGCTGTGAGTGCATACGTACATAATTCTGGAAATCCGCGCTTAACTACATTTCGTTCATTCGTAGTTCATGTCGTACATTCGGAAATTGTCGAACGTCACAACCCGACCGAACGTACGAAAATTTGAGTGCAACGAACGTTTTAGGTCATATACATACGGGTAATTTAACTCGCTGAACGATTGCAATACGTGAAATATTTTCGTGAAAGCTCGAATTGCAATTTTGCAGCATGTAAATTTGATTTTCTTCGGATACAAGAAATATAAACTGGTGTAGTTTATGATACTGTTATTGCATTGCATTTTTTAATGGATTTTAAGTGTCTGACGTAGACTGAAAACTTGCTTACATTTTGTAATTGAGGAGTTGTAAAATGAAAAATTATAGAGTTGTATTAGAATATCAGTTCATGCATGTCGACTATCGCGAACAAACATAGCCTATGTCCTTTCTCAAGTTCTAATCTACCCCAATACCAAATTTTATCAAAATCGGTTGTATGGTTTAGTCGTGAAAGCGTAACATACAGACAGACAGACAGAGTTACTTTCGCATTTATAATATTAGTATGGATATGGATTATTTAATCTGTGACTCTAGACTGATCCTAGACTAGACCGAAAGATGCAATGCAATCAAAACTAAATAATGTTACTTATTCATATTTTTACTAAAGAATTGAGCCATCAAAACATTATTTCAAAGCATTCCGTAGCTGGAGTATAACTTAGTTATATTATTTATTATATGAAACGCTTTATCCGAGTGTATTGACAAAATATGGTGTCTGAAACTTTAAGCGGAATATCTTTGTTATGATCTTGAAACATTAGGTTGTATTTTAATTTTAGAATGGTTTAGTTCTTTCGTATGTTAATATAGCATATTATATTGATTCCAAAAACAAATATACGAGATTTAATCGGCATTTATTCGTGCTAGTGACTTTACATGTTTAACACTAATTACTAAAATATATAGGACAAAGTTGTAAAAAAATATATAAAGCTGTTTTTTCGTGTTGCAATCGGATTGTACTTGTGATATCTTTTTTGCGAACTTAGTCTCGGGCAATGCCAGGACCCGAGCAGCTATTTATCTATAATTACTTATTTAAGGGATGTGTAGTCAAAACTTGTCAAGTGTGGGTAAACAAAATCAAATAGCGGGTTGCTATCTCTGCCTACCCCGGAGGGAGAGACATGTATGCACGTGTCTGTATGCGGTTATTAATTACAGCCTATCTCCATATTTAAGTTGCAAGGGAAGACCCCCAACAGTTTACCGTTATACGGAGACTTTGGAAGCAACGTAGTAAGTAAATGTAAATTAAATCGAAGCGTTACTTTATTAAAAATTAAACGCTAGCCTACTTGGTAAATCAAACCTTTGCTTACAATAATCTTACTGCTAGAAAGCATGTTATTAGGTACTACCGTTCTTTTACAACGTACCTGCTTAACGGCATTCGAATATATAGCTAGCTAAATATGCATGTCAATTCACCTCTAGCTTTTTTTTTCCGTGTGGAAATCCCCTCGGATACCCCCCTGCCGGAGCCGGAAGGGGAGGTTATGTCGGACTCGAACCGACTAAAACCGCACGCCGACTGTGGGTCGTGGTGCTAGGCCGGAGGTGAGGTTGTCATCGACATATCCCTCGCACCCCGGCTGACCCAGGGCCATCCCTTACGGTTTAGCCCTCCTCGGGAGGGGGGACAACGGTGTCCCCGAATACACCTCTAGCTACCCCTTCGGGGATATACAGTCGTTAATATATGTGTATGTTACACAGTCACATCTGACCTAGTAAATATTACGTTCCCAAAATATATTGGAATAAACAGTAGTGTTGTAATATAAATGATACCGAAAACAAAAAAAAAATCAGAAAATAGTGAATGAACACAAGAAATAAGTGTCTAAATACAAGTTGTAGGTATTCCGCGGAAATAACAACCAAAATGTATTTGGCGGTATGTACGCGAAAATGTTTATATGGTTTCAAACTTTAGACGTAGATGCAGTTTCTAAGATACGTTTTCGGAACAGTCCCGTTGCAAACAGCTATCTACGAAGTTATTCTTACAAGTCAATAACACCGTTCTGTTAAAATATATGGGAGAAGGACTTTAATATCCATTCGAAGTTATTCCTGCGTAGACTGTACGCGATGTCTTTGAACAACATTTCACCTGAGACATATTGTACTGGATTTTATGTTTTTATTCTTGAAATAGAACGTAGAAAGTTTGTGAGAAATTGCCCGAATTCGTAACGTGACAAGGATGAATGTGGGATTATTTGTCTGTAATGTCTAAATAAGTTATTGAGATGTTATTCGAATTACAATTTCGAATTGTACACTCACACAAAGTTATTGAGCTAGAGATGTTATTCGAAGTATATTTTCAGATCGCACAGTTACAGCACTCACATAAAAATATTGATTCTATTTTAGTGTAACCACTTCTCAGCTATCGCGTTTCATGATATACGTGCTATCAGGAATTAATAGAAATTATTATACTTAGTCTACAGCTTCCGTGGCGTAGCGGTAGTGAACGCGGCCGCTACGTAGGAGGCGCGGGTTCGATCCCCGCTCAATGCAAATATTTGTATGCATAAATATGGGATCTGTATTAATCTGTCCGTGCTTCGGAGAGCACGTTAAGCCGTCGATCCTGGTTGTCATACAAACATCTATGGCAGTCGTTACGGGTACTTAGAGCCCTCAAAAGTGTAACAACTGGTTTAACTGCAATGCTTCGATATCGCCTTTGGGTTGTGGAGGTGATCAGATGGCAATCGCTTCTCAGAAAATATCGAATCTGTAGTTAGACTGGTAAAGCGGACCCCAGACTCCAACCTGAAAGCTTCGGATACGACTGGGTTTAACTCTAAGATCAAGAAGAAGATTATACTTAGTATTAAAATTGTGATGGTACCAGATTGTACTCGACTAAGTCGATGCTCTTTAGTTTGATATACCTGACCTTTATGCTTAAAAATCTAGAAAACCTCTATCGAAATTCGACCTGACATAACTGGAACACCTTTTCTTATAAAAAGCTGTAGCATAAAGGAATTCTAAGCCTTCAAGTAACCATAAGTTTTAGGTCATTAGATCTTTATTTAGAGCTATTTTCACTCTATTATAACTACCGTTTTAATAACTTTTATAAAACTGATTAGAATAGTTTTTTATATACTTGAATACCACTAGTATGTGCAAATCGAGTATCTTGAGAGCATGCAATATTTTAACAAATAGTTTTTTTTTTCACCAGATAAATCCTATGATGACCGTAAGTAACCCATAAACTTATTTTCCATGAAATAACGATACGCTAAATGAGTTTGACGTTTGGCATCATACAATAACATCGCAGTTTTTATATGAAATTCAAGGCAAAGGATTACAGGATTTATGGGTCTTTTATTGTTCATATTGGTGACATCCTTCAAGATATTTGCATGACGAAGACATACAACCCATTGAGCTACCCTTTATCGTTTTACGTTACGTTATATTTTTGTATTGTATTGTATGTATTTTGGTTTCGATAAAACTGCTACGCAATCAAAATATCCAGGTCAATAGGTCTACCTCTTTTCGTGTGCTCGATATCGATAATAGGATTTGCCATTGTTTACAACACCCTTCAATATAGACAGGCTATAACAAAATTTCTGATAGGTAGGAATTTGGTTGAAGTACATTTTTCATCTCAGATTCAGGTTTACATTTACGTTACATTGACATGTCTGAAGTGATTATACTTCATGTATGTCGGGAATCAATAGTAGGTACCTAATATATGAAAACCACGCGTATCTATAGTCACAATAATCTCTCTAAGATTGCCCAATACACTCTAAGAAATAATTTGGTTTGGTTCCATCTTAAAAGAAAACATTGCTCGGACCCGATATAGGTTCGAATCGACATTTTTATAGAAAGCACTAAGTTGTACCTAACATACGCTGTAACCTCATTAATTATTTCAGAAACTTGAACTAGAATACTTGGAAAGAAAATCTTCGTGACATTCATTTATCTAGCAATATATGGATTGAAAATTCGAGTGTCTCACGAGCTGTAGCTGGAGCCTAAAAGCATAACCCACAAGATGCTACAAAATTGTTTATTTTTATCAACCAAATTAGATATACATTGTGGTTTATAATAAAAATATTTTTATTTATCAAATCACCTTTAAGTACAAACCTTGGACTTTGGAGCTACTTAAATTGAAACGCAACTTGTCCAAACAATTTGAATTCAAGACCACTGATTTGGTTTTTGTTTTTAATTAGTAGGTATAGTGATTGATTACGCGAGTCTAATAGGCTGCTAATATGGCCTAATAATAAATATGTAATATTTTTTGTGATTCATTCAATGCAGAATACGTTAAGGAGTTAATCTTGGGTACTCTTGAATGTACCCAAGATTAACTCCTTAACGTCTAGACCAATTCTACTCTAATGTATAATCACAAGCGTCCGTAGCTTGTGATTATACATTAGAGTAGAATTGGTCTGTAATATTATTGGTGAAAGTCACATTAGGTATAAATTAGTGCAAGGGATATGTCGAAGACAACCTCACCTCCGGCTTAGCACCACGACCCTCAGTCGGCGTGCGATTTTAGCCGGTTCGAGTCCGATATACTTGTGTATCCGAAGGGAGCCTGCACGAAAAAAAAGATGTAATTGTGTGCTATGTGGGACAGGGAGTAGGAAAATTAATGTTGTTATGCAAAAGATCCCGGATTCTATATTCAAGATGGGATAAGGTGTTGGTGTTTCGATTTATAAATTCTTAGTACTTAGCTACAGATATGGAGAAGAAATGACCGATTGACTGTAAAAGACCCGTTTTTTATTACGTGGTTTTAAAAACATAGCTCGCGAAATATAAACATAACATAAACTCATGCCTGTATTCCCCGAAGGGGTAGGCAGAGGTGCTACCACCCACATGGAATATGGAATTCAATATTGGTATAAATCTTTTTAAATTCAAAATTGGAATAAAATCTTCAAAAATATAAAATATTTTATGTATTTAAAAATATATAATGTAAAAATTTACTTTATACGTCTAACTATGAGTAGTTGGTATATTTAGTTTAGAATTGCAGAAGCAAGTTTTAAAATAGCAATTAAGAAGCCTGTTTCATTTAAATTTGGGTTACAGCGTGACTATAGATGCGTGTAACAGTATAGCGTGTCCTTAATGTAAATGAAACTGTTGACAATAAATGTTATCATGGTAATAAAAGTTAAAATAGTTTAAAATTGTACGAAGTCAATAGCCATACTTATCGCCGCGACCTACGTAGACATTTGATACCAAGTATTCGTAGAGGATAGCGCCGTAACTGTTAAAGAAAGTCTACGCGGTTCTGTAGAATCTATTTATACTACATATCTGCTTTTATTACTTAGTAAAGGCATCCGTGATCAGGAACTGTGTAAATTTTCCTTATACAGAGATTAGAAAATACGTACTTTAAGAACCTATATTATTGGGTATACTTTATTCCTTAAAATTAAATTAAACCAGTGATTGACATAGATTAAAAGGAAAATTCAACGAAGAACCAGTCCACCCCTGGCCTGCTCTCTAGTGCTCTCTGCTAGGGAAGATTTAAAGAGGCACGTGGAGAACCACCGAGCAGCCACAACAGAGCCGCTCCGGATTCTACCGGAATTGGCCGTAGGCGACAGTGTTTCCCATGAGTAAGGGAGTTGCTACCGTCTCCGTTGCCCAGAGTCTGGAGTTTCTGGCAAACAACAACCAATGTGGAGCATTCCGTATTTCACAGTGGCTAATACTGGTGTGCCGAGAGATTTCTTTTCTAGAGCATTCTTGGGATGATACAGAATAAATAATAGTACTAAGTATTTCCAATAGAAATTTCCAAATAGGATACATTATAATTCCATAAAAAGAACACACTCCAAATCTTAGGAAAGTCACTTCATAGAAAACTAATATTCAGGAGAACTATGTCTGCAAATAACAAAACTAGGAACATAACCACTGGTTCAAAGTCTGAAGTCGTAGCTCCACACATAGATAACCCTTTTAATGTCCTTGTTCTCGCCTGCCAGGATACAAAACAGGATTTAGAGCCTAGTTAATTGCTGATTACACATCTGATTATACCATCATATTATAACGACATTCGTTACGCGAAACCGGACTAGTGGTACATAATCCCGATGCAAGTAGTCGGTTTTAATTGCTAAGACCGATTTAGTCGTCTTTCATTTGTCGATTACAGTTGAATCGCGGCGGTTAGTCGATGATACTGTTAGGGTATAAAATGTTTACAGTATTTCAGTTTATATATCAACATGATATTATAATCGCTTCACAACCGTAGCACTGATACGGCTGATATCGCTACGCTTTTCATTTGTTTAAAAAGTATAATGTTTTCAATAGGATCTAATTCATAATCAGGTCAGTTTGAAGGCTAATGTTCGTTATAATATAAAATAACTAGCTTTTGCCAGCGGCTCCGCCCGCGTGGATGTCGGTTAGCGCGACCAAACATAGCCTATGTCCATTCTCATGTTCTAATCTACCCCTATACCAAATTTCATAAAAATCGGTTCAGTGGTTTAGGCGTGAAAGCGTAACATACAGACAGACAGACAGACAGACAGAAGACAGACAGAGTTCGCATTTATAATATTAGTATGGATTATGGGACGGGTGTAGGACCTCACCAAAATCTCGCTGGGTTCAAGTCAACCTCACTTCCGTTCGAGTTCCGAGGCGACCACGCTAATTGTCATTAATTCGGATTTCAGGTGCTTTCCCCATATTAGATAACTGTTTTTAAGTTTCCCTATGCATTGAATATATTTTAATGATTAATTTGTTCATGAAAAAAGCACTAACAAAGGAAAATTATTGATAATTAATAGTAAACTAGTGAATTACGATAATTATGTTATAAAATGGATATTTCAGTCATACATAGGTACATCATAAATTCTATCAAAACAAATTCTTAAAATAAAACCTGAAAGTGGTTCTTAAACAAGTTTTTATTGAATAAATCTGATCAACTAATAAAAATAGTTAGAAAGTGTTAGTACTTCTGCGAATTGAGACTTTTACGATTTGCGGGTAGTTTTAGAACTTTAATAGTAGTTTTAATGGCCCCAGGGTAGTTTGGTGAGACCTGAAGTCTGAACTTTTAGATTATTATTTAGCCCTATTAATTTTATTATAAGCCATAACTTAAAACAATATAGCCTTTTTTTTATTTTCCAATCAAAATAAATGATACCGAGCTATAAAATGAAAGGACAATCGGCATATTGCGACACCAAAAGAAATAATAATTAAGCTGTCGTTCACTCATTTTCCGAAGTTCGACCATAATCATTAACGAAAATTCGAGGAAAACATGAGCCTTGATGGTGAAAGATAAAACTTTTTCCATATTTTTTTATTGAAATGACTTAAGCTCGTCGATGACAAAAAATGTAGAAAATCTGTTGACAAACACGGGAGTAAAAATTCTTAACTGACTTTTTTGTCTTTGCCTATTAATTTGCTATTATTATTACCAACTTCGAATAATATACCTAATATCAGGTGGGCCGTGTGCTTGTTTGCCACCTAAGTGTCATAAAAAAACAATATCGATTTGAAACTGTAAGTAGGTAGGTACGTGAAATCCGAACGACAATGCAATTGACACCAGAAATTAATCTGATAATTACTATAAATTATGAATAATATTTTTTTGTTGCATGCTAATTACACTAATCGAATACATCATCTTACAGGGTAAACCCTGGTCTATTCCATTGCTAGAAATGATAGAATTTTAATTGTGGTTGGTGTACTACTTAGCCGTTTAAATGTTTTAGTATACACCCTATAATATTTAAATATGAAAGTTAGTGAGGTTTAAAGTGTGTGTGCATGAGAAGTGTATGTTACCCCTTACATGCTAAACTAATGAATAAATCTAGGTAAATATGACAACATGACATGTCACTAACGGGAATTAATCTAGGTAAAATTTAGCATACCTAGGGAATTTGCAGTTTGATATAACATATAGTTTACCTCTTACCCCAGGATGGGGCAGCAGCGGGATCAGTATTTTACGAGAACAAAGGGTTTCTTTTTCGTGCGGAAATCCCCACGGATACCTGACGGATACCGGAGCTGGAAGGGGAGGTTATGTGTGACTCAAACCGACTAAAACCGCGCGCCGACTTAAGGTCATAGTGCTAGGCCGGAGGTGAGGTTCGACATATCCCTCGCACCCTAGCTGAGGGAACGGAAATTTACTTTGAAATATTTAAAATATTGCACTTATTCGTCACAAAATACCATTTCAAAAAGTTCTATAAATACTTAATTCATAAGTACAAATCTTTTCAGCCAATTGCAACCATTGAATTGGTTCATTCAATTCTGACTTACACTAGGTATAACTGACAACAAAATTAAGATATTAACACTAAGAGTTAAGGCTTAATTCACTTGTAGTATTTTGTTGCCAAAGGTTTTACTACAAACTACACTAAACTTCTTGCAACTTTAAGTCGTAAACACTGTAATGATTGTATTAATGATGTACCGGACTTGTGTTCTTTGCCTTCCTTGCGATGTGAGTTCACAATAGTGATGTAACGATTGATTTTTTTAAAGATTCACTTACGCGAATGCGAATGCAAATATCTGCAACAGACATTCGCGAATGCGAATATTCAGTTTTTCAAAACTAAGTATTCATGTTTTCTCAATGCCGACTAAGTGCGAGTCGGACTATTACGTTTTTTATGTGCTTATTTAATAAAATGTATATAGTTTAAATTGATTTAAACGAGTATGGACTTGTAAGTATGGACATACAAACATATATACGACTGTAAATCCCTGAAGGGGTAGGCAAAGATGTGTACCTACACCAATTTTTTTTTCTTTTTTTATTCCTCATCAACTATGATTTTTGGTCCTAGCCTATAGCTGCCAAGTGAGTATTTTGTCCTGGGCTGTACGTGTACTGTGAGACGAAGAACATTCGGTTGGTGAAACCAACATTAATGCAATTTTAAGTAAACCGACATCAGGTGACACACACTTTAGAGAACACTAAGGAGTTTTCTCAGTGATATAAGTTCCTTTCCTTAACTCAATATTTTCCTTTAATGTTAAAACCTTATTTATTTAAGGCTTGGTACATATATTACTTTACTTCAAATTTTACTTCATATAGTTGGGCACGTGTAGATGGAAATTCAGTAGTAACTCGAGCGGATCTGATTAAGCTGGAGGAGGCTAGTTACATAATGAAAAAATCCTCCAGCTAGTAGGCGGCCTTCAAAAGCCAGCCAGCAGCCCTCCATAGGTGGGTGCGCAAAAAGAAATGGTTATACGAATTTACACCTACGCGCTAGATTAAGATAAGGTAGGTTAGTTACTAGCTAACCATAATCCATTTTGTAAATCTCGCGACCTAAGGGCGTTAGAAGCTTGCGCAGAGATGTCTGTATTTACTCAAAAGCGGTCTTTTTTATGTTTTTTTTAGAGTTAAATAAACCAGAACAACTAAAAAGCATAATATTATTAGCATTAGACCTAATTAATACTAAAACTTTAATTAAGATGGATGATATAGGTATGTGTTGATTTATTATTATGTTAACGATTTCCTAACCACTAAAAGTGGTATCTATCATCTATATACCAATTCTAATAGGTTTCCGCGACGCTCGACCAACTACAAATTTAGCTGCGTGGCCTCCCTGCCTACTACTAACTAGCTGTTGCCCGTGATTTCACCCGCGTGATATTCTAATCCAGTTCCAGCAACTCCAGGGAGCCTATTCCAGGATGAAGGAAAACCTATGTATCTGTTAATCCAGACTATAATCTATCGCTTTACCAAATTTCAGCCAGATCCGTTCAGCCGTTTAAGCGTAATTGAGTAATTGCGTAATAATTGAATTCATATCTCAATATAAGTTGAACGCATGTTTATCATTCTGTTACGCTAGAGCGACTTAACGGATCTAGATGAGATCTGGTACAGAGATAGATTATAGTTTGGAATGGGCTTTTGAAATGGGTAATAGTTTCATGTAGGCCGCGGGAACCGTATCAGTATTTCACACAAGCGGAGCCGCGGGAAAAAGTTAGTAGTAAGCAGATATGATTTAACAACCAAACCAACCATTTAAAAACCCTAATTCTCTTATTCATTATGTTATCCCCCCACCCACACCCTTCACCCTGCGAAGGGGTAGATAGAAGTAGGTATTACATCCACTTTTTGCCTATAATGCTGTTCGGTCCATCGTGTGATTCCATCCGAAGTTGATTGCCGTCAACCACACATTGTTATGCCAATTTCACATTTATACCTATTGCATAATAATATAGGTATCTATCCATAAAAGTATATAAGTTGAGTAGTAGTAGTAATTAGTTTTTTACTGGAGTGGATTCACATTGGTGGTATTATGACCAGATTTCGAACCCGCGACCTCACAACGGATTTCGGAAGTCCGACTGCTTCATCCCTACCGCATTGATCTACACAAAAGACCCCAATAATATTATTTACCTGAATTAGAAACCGAATTCGAGACCTCTAACACAATAGCCGCATTCGCTACCGCTGCGTCACGGGAACAAACCTAACAAAAGCATTTATAGCCTTTCTGAAAAGAAGCGTGTGCTTATAACTGACCACTATAAAGTACGGTTATCTATACATCTTTATGATTATAAGATTAATTTTACTATTGGGATATAAATATTTCCGATACTATTACTATAAGAAATTAATCATTGACGCCTGCGGCCGTCGCTCGAGTTAAACAATTTTCTAAGTGGTCACTAACCCGTTAATGTAATGCGGTGGTGTTTGTCGACACGTCAAATTGATTAAATAGTGAGTTAGTTTTCATACTATAAGTTATAACATAGTCTGTTAAATAACTATTATAGGTATTTTGTCAAAAAACATTGCCGCAACCTTAAAATGCTAAAATTCGCAATAATCACAAGGTATTATAATGCTCTAAATTTGAAAAATATACCTATATAACAATTTTTTTTATTGTTGCGAAATTATAATCCGCGCAAAAAATATTTAGATTGACGCGCATCCCAGTTAATAAACTTATAATTAGGTACTGAAAAAAGTATAATCACAATAATAATAATTACTTTAGCTAAAGATAAAAATTATACCTTAAATGCTAAATAATAAAGGCACGCTAAAAAGTCAATAAGTAAAATAAAATAAACAATAAAAAACCAACCAAAACTCCGGAACGAAAAAAATCCAAATCAAACAGTGCACAAAATAAAAATCACTTCACACCAATACAATGTCTCGGCACACCGATACTGCACAATAATAAAAAAATCTTTAAAAAGCTCTAAAAGTTGTCTAAACACTGTTAGGACACCAACACAAAACTTTACCGTTTGCCGCCAACTGCTCCTAATTTTCAACAAGAGTTAAAAAAATGTTCGGATATTTCGAAAAATATTTCGCGAATTCGAATCTCAACTTTCGCGTCGCGTCGTCACGCGTATCTCCGGGAACGTGGAATTTTCGGCTATGATGGGGAAGATGCTCGCATAGCTGTGGCTTAGATGAGACTGTGGTGTGGTACCGCGTCGATCCAACTGTGTAGCCAAAGCCGACTTTCGCCCCGACCGGTCGCCCTACAGCTCTGACGACCAGTGACGCATCCAGGAACTCTGTTAATTTGGTATACATTATTTAAAAACGTGACAAATTTTTTTTTCTAGGGATAATCTAAAACTATAATGATGTTCAGTTTAATTCTACGTATACAAATATTTTTTAACCAGTTAAAGATTATAAATATAATAATAACACTGATTACATTAGTGAGCAAAGGGACCTACTACATGTTAATGTTAACCAACAATTTGTTTGCGTAATCACATTATGTTGCTACTACAATAAATAATGAATTGGTTCCTTATTCAAACATTTAAGTCAGAAATGCGGCGTCATTGCAAAAAATTGATACATTTAAATATTTACGAACTTGTCAGTGTTGCCGCATACAGTCGATTCATCATCTTGAACTTAAAAATATAATAATGACAGCAGCATTATTCTTTGTACACGTCTAAGTATAATTTAGAAGTAACTAGGTCAGTTATTTTACTATGGAAATAATTCAGCAGAAACAACATCAAATTACCGGGTAGCGAGAAAAACACTTACAGGGGCGTTTTAATAATAAGTGTGAATGAGTAATGAAAAACCGCAAATCGAGTTGACTAATTTGGTATGATTAGTTTTAGAATAAACGTTTTATTTCTAATATTAGTAATCTCGGTTTAAATAATAACATGAATAAGTAAACTATAACTGTGCTTATTTTAAAATGTTAGCCTAAATGGAAACGTAAGATTTAAAATTACTAAGTTATTTTAGATAGCTAAGCCGTTTTGATTAATTTTGCAATTTTATAAGCGGAAAAAGTTCTCATGGATCAATAAGTAGGTACGAATTTAATGCGAGCGGTGCCACGGATAATAGCTAATATTAGTTATATTATACATATTACTGCTAAAACCGTTACAATATTTCAAAAATAAAATAATCACTTTGAACACAATCATCCTTTTCATGGAAAAGAAAAACAACAATACATTTATGAATAAATTGTATTATGAAGCCGTTATCTAGTATTATGTCACCAGTGACCCAGTCATGGGACAAAGCGGAGTTGGAACAAGGATGGCAGGAAGTGGCAGGAGCAGGATATTCCGACTGCAAGTCGAACTGTCCTGGAGTTTACAACAATTGCACAGTTGTAGCCACATATTTTATGATGCCTCGGTATCCAGGTCGCTTATTGAAGTTTTGTTGTTATGTTTGTCTGTTTTGTATTTAAAATAGGTCTTTATTGTTGCGAATATACAGCATAACCAGTCTAATAACAACTAAGTTTCTAGACACAAAAATAATTGGGGCATAACAGAACTGACTCTCATTCAAATTTAAAGGAATATGTCCTAAAATTGATAGTAGCTTACTTTATGAAACGTTTCTTTTTAAATTTCATGCAAACCTGTTTAAGGTAAATCATCCAGTGACGCAATAAATGAAATATTATGTAGCTTATTGTAATCCGCGGCAGTTAGTAGTGTAGTAATGTTTCGTACTATTCGCATGTTTATGATCTTGTATCGACGTTTTTATGACCTCTCGTAATACCACACATACATGTTACTACCTAACTTACTTACCTTTTATCTAGGCTATTTTAGGAGATAAGAGATATTAGGTGTTACCTTTTATCAGACATCCTACTGAGGCTTTTTGAGCTTTGGTGAGTAACAAAATTTTAAAAATATTTTGCAATTGTTTTAACGGCATTAATGTGATTTACTTCCTTGTTCAAAGTTAGTTAGGCGTTATTTTCATGCCAGCTGTTGACAGTAGTTCCACACGCGAGGAATTCTTCTCGTTTTCGCAACCAATGGGTACCTTTACCAGAAATAAAAAGTAACGAGTGTTATTTCCGATCATAATAACATATCACTCACTAAATTTCAGCGAAATCCCTCCAGCCGTTTGAGTATGATTGAGTTTGTTACTCCACTATCTTTCACTTTTCTATTATTTTTCATTTTATTGACAGAGTTTCTTATTCCATACTCGTAGTAATACATAAAAATAATCACGCCTTTATTTATATGTATTACTACGAGTGGTCATTATCCCCGGAGGGTTAGGCAGAGGTTTTTTTAACACCTATATTTCACCAATCAATGTTAGGTCCCACGTAATAGAATTGCCGTATTTGGCACTATTGTTGACTCTCTGTCTGATGTTAAACAGCCCCATCCCTTAGGCGCCTTGTACGATACCGCATGAGAAGAGATGGGGTGGCTCAAATTTTACTTTGCCGTGAACCATGCGGCAAGTAATGTCCAGTTGAAATCATTCCAATTTGTACCCCAGTCTTAATTGTACCACAACTTTAACAGTAAACAATCATGAAATTATATGTATTTCCGTGAATAACAATGCAGTAACTGCGAAATTTTACGGTAAAACTTACGCGTATTACGTTCAGTATAACGTTATATGTGTTTGGCATTCAAGTAAATTTAGCACCTTTATACGACATTTGTGCATACAGGTAAAATTTTATTCCAACTCTGCACATGCACTGCCAAGGAATTTTAGTAACGTCAAAAATTATATCTCCATTGCTATATTTAAATTGAATGATAAGCTTATACTTATTTACGAATATAATATTATAAGTAGAAGAATGGAGTAAGGTATGTGAGGGCCACCAATATTCTTGGGAAAAAGTAGGACGCTCAAACTGATTGAGACAGTCCATCCCAGAGAAAGGGTAAGCTGGTGTAAACGGACCTCGAACTGATGCAACCAAGAATCACTCTAAGATAATGGTTACGTAGATGGCGGAAATTATATTCTTGTTCATCTCATATCATTGATTCACTAAACGGTTCCTGACTAAAACTGTGCCATCTCAACCGCGCATTCAGTGACTTTATTCAAGTCGTCTTTTAAATACGACAAAAATATTGTGACTATTCATTCATTAAACTTTCTCTCCAGTGTATCGCCCTTTTACTGGTGTCAATGAGAACTCAACAAACAGCTTTAAAGTGTTCACTTCAATTGATTGCGTTCTAAGAAATGATCACAAGAACTGAGCGAGTCCTTAAATATTCATATTCAGTCTGGGTCAACCTTATCACGTAGGTCTGAAGTAACGAAACCATTTAGATTCATTTGCGTAATATATTTTAGATTTTACACCATTCATATCTATTTTGTCAAATAATGCAAAAGAAAAACATAACTTTTACCTTACGAACCAAGTACGTAACTTGCTTGATCATGATAAGCGTACGTAAAGTTTATTCCTGCATATAGATAAAAAGTCGTAGGTGTATACATATCACCTTCAACATTAGTTAAAATTATAAAAGCTGTGGACTTGATACCAGTCTGATGACAAACATCAGTTGGAAATAATTCGTTATCGTTCATCTATCTTGATATCGCAGACAACTCACTTGTACAGCAGCTTCTGCGGAGCTACCGTCTGGAGTAATAAACAGAAATCCGATACCCTCCACGACTACCATTCAAACTACCAGATCTCCGATAAGAAGATTATTCGTATTATTATTTACAACCTGTACCACAACATTAATTATGCCAAAATTAACTTTTATTTACAAGCATACAAATATTTGATTAATTTCAAGATGGAATCTAATTGGTTGGTATAAAAATTGCATTACAAATTTGACTACAACAGCAGCTGCATCCTAAACTACAAATTCTAAGGCATATTAATTTATTCATTTACCCTTCACGCCCTAAATCTCTCAGTGTGGATGAATAAAAGGGGTCGGTGTGCGTCGCCGCGTGCGCTGGCCCATCCATCACGCTCGCGATGCAGACCAAATCGATTTCTAAACAACCGTGATTTGTTATTTCATTATCAACAATTTGTTATATCACTTAAGTAACAGACGCTCCCGTTTCTGATTCCCGTCTCAAATATTCCTCAAAATCTTCAAAATTAACGGCTACACTTCAATCAATATACTTTTTATTGGAATATTTTATTGCAAATAAAAGTTGTTCACGTATCGTAAAAGTTTTATATATGTAGCTTTATTATGTTTTTTACACTGTACCTAAGTACTTGTGCAAACCACGTAGCTAATTATCTTTGCAAGATGTAATCGCAGTTTTATTTTATAGCTGATTGGGATCGGTTTTATATGATCTGTGTCATATGCGCGCACCAAAACATGTTTAATTGCAACTCTATAAACAAATTATCGAATCCTGTAGAATGTTAAATACTGTATGCTAATCGCACATCGTAATTAAAAAGGAATATTGATCATATTACCTCTGATCCGAATTATACTTTGTACAATAAAATTATCCCATCAAAAACTATTAGACTCACTACCTCTAGTGTGCTTCTATATCGAACATTATGTATTTACAAACTGGTATATTTCTTAGTGATCTAGCTGAGATTTTTATATTTGGTCACAATATATTTAATCTACTACCAGCAGAGTCCTTTTCTCATTTAAGTACTGAACTCAGGTAAACAACCAATGATACAGCTGGGAAAGAAGTACTTTAATAATGTTCATAATGGGGATCGGTACTGTTGAACATGTATAATTATGGAAAGTGGGTATGAGCGCCATATGGAAATCTCTGTACCTATTTACGATTCAAACATTATAGTGTGGTAAATTACATTTCCTTTTAAATCTTTGGTTTTGGTATTCGCAGTCAGTGTATAGAGGGCTATTGCCACAACCAGATACCGATAAAAAGGTGATAATGGTTCATGCAGAAGCCGAAGGGTGAAGTAGGAAGTGATACCGGTTTTTATTTCCGTCCCCACACTATGTATCGATTCCCCGCTGTCACCGCAATGGGGTGTTACTTTTGAAATTCATTTTGATTGATGTTACACCCTGTATTGTTAGCTTACGAATGAAAAGAGTATTGATTTGAGTCTGACAAACAAATAAATTTACTAGTATATTTTTATTGGGGGTTATTTTAATATATTTTTTAATCTCTCAACTTTCGAAAATAATCACAATAATCTTCTGCAGGTGTGAATAAAATATCAAGAATGGGTTGGGTTTTTGATTGGCTACTGTGTTTTGATAGTTATGATTTTGATGGCTATTAACATTTTACTGTCAAGCTTACAAAATATAAAACAGAGATCGAATTTTGGGTAAGCCTTTTGTGTCCAAGTCAACCTCACCTGCAGCCATTGGTTCTGGTGGTGGTTTGCCTTTTGTGGACCCTACCCTATAAGGCAAACCTTCACCAGAACTAAAGTATAAGAGTCATAGAAGAAGTAAGAAAGGCTGGGAAGTAACTGCAATAACGCTAAAATGATGATGATGCACAGCTAACAAACACTTCAAAACACCCACAGTCATCAGAAAAGTTTCACGACTTGGCACGAATGGCATATTATCGCTGTAAGAACCGCAAAATACTCCAAAAAGCGGCAAGAAACCCAAAAAGCTGCAGTACCCCCAAAACAGCACTCAAAATTTTAATTAGTTAGACATTATTATGTAAAATAAACCATCGGCGGTAGAATGAAGATGTAAAATTTTATTGTAAACGAGATGGGTGGCGTGCGCCAAACCGGTCTATATTCAATAACGTTGTAGCTTGCAATGTAACTATTGTTAACATTTTAATTGACAATAACATTGCAGAATTACCATAAGGGTTAAGGGAAGTTGTAATCTCTAGCTCCCTTATGATGCTTTCACATTCAGATTACTTTGATATAGAATATACTTGAACTTCGAAACCATTTTTTTTTATTAAATGTTTTGAATTATACATACGAACCAGCTGGCGGGAAGTAATTACTGTTGACTCATAATAAGTTATGGTTTTACACAGTCAAGAAAGATTTTGTAATAGAAAATACAACAAGGCGGGTAGGTGACGTTAAATTAAAGTGAGTGACTTTGTACAAAAAATGGAGAACTTTTTAAGCCAGCTTAAAAATAGCTAATTTCGGTGCCTATTATCGCGATTCCACTACTGATTGGTACAGATTCTCGAGATTGAGAGGCTCAAAAGTGCAAGATTTCGAATAATGTCGAATAATAATGAAGACTACGTAAAGAAACGATACCTCCACACTGCCGTGTGACCCAGGATATAATATAACTTTTATTTCATGCGAAAATCTCCACGGGTCCCGCTGATAACCATTTGCCAGTGAGGTGGTTATGTCGGACATGAACTGACTAAAACCGAACACTGCCGCGGGTTTTGAATGCCGGGGTGAAAGATGGCCCAATATCTAAGGCATTCCCTCTTCCTGCTTTTGCTTTCATGTTCATGTAAAATGGAGATCTTTGAGTGACCTCCGACGTCTGAGCAACGAAATATTACCTTCGAAAGTTCTGGCAACTTCGGAAAAATCCTCCACATTTTGCGACTACATCCGAGAGCCTGCTCTTGGAGCATCAAGCAATTTAAACACACAAAACAATAAAGTACCGTTTACTTTACTGTAAATAGCCAGAATATGAATGGTATTGTAGGAAACATAATCACTAAAAAGAAATTGGAAACAACGAAGATGTTGCAATAAAATACTATTATGAACTATAAATATGTAAAGCTAAACTAATAATCAATTTCAATGATGATCTGAAATTGGGAGAATATTAGATTCGGCTTATCGGACGGTAAAGATAAAAAGTATATACAAGAGTGTGTAATCTTAGTAACAGCGCCTCCGCATATTGTTCAAATGTTAATCAACTTTCGTATATTGTTTTCATATCTCTTATTCTGCTTCAATCAACACTGCCAGCATATTTAGTCGGTAACTAAAGTCATTGTAACTGTGTTTTCTTTTCTACATTTAAAATATTTGAATGTAGTTGCATTTGTGACTTTGTGCACTTTAGTGATAACTTCATAAATTTATTTTCAAACTTGAATGAGTTTACACTTAAAGCTTGGATTCTTAGATATAAGCTGTACCGGTGCCGTTGCTGCTGCAGGTATTACAAGGAACTTCAAACGACGTAAACACGTTGAGTGCGTTCAGGTCAGGATACTTATGTAATATTCTAGCAGGTGATTATAATTCCGAGCCGTTATGGTTACAGGGTTCAAGTACAAGTTTTGTTTACTTAGAATTAGCAAAGCGACTAAATTACGCTTTACGTGACCTGAACTCTGGACTTTTTATTTCATTTATTATAATGTAACACCAGGTAAATGTACCGGTTTTGCCAGTCTTCGGAGTTGATTACCAAAATGTAGTTCTGATTGTCAAAGTGCATTGATGAATAAAACTTATTAAATGCTAGTTGTATAAAATATCAATTAGTAGGTTTTCAAATGGGTTTATGTAGGCATTATTTGCGTGAGTATGCATTCCGTAAATATTGTAAGTTATAATAATATTTTGGATTTGTAATTTGACCACGGACCGCTTTTGTAAATCGAATGAGATTAAGAAAAAACAACATGTTAATTCAACACGTAAGTTTTAATCCGCACACATTTGCGTCACATTAATTTTACTACATTTTTATAACTAACGGGACCTCTATTTTCCACATACTATTCTTAATGCCCAAAGTCACAGTAGCTAATGCGATAAGTTGCATAAACGAAACGCGTTCGATGTTTTCACCTCCACACAATTCATTATGCAAAATACAATAAAATCGTATCTAATAAGTCTTTAATTTCATATTCAACAAAATCAAATTAGTAAGGCGAAGTATCGTGGGATATAAATTTTTAACGCAACGCTATAAAAATAATGATATAGCGTATTAGAGACAGGGCAATAAATAAATATTTATAGCATATTAAAGATCAGTAAAATCTCAATAAACGGTGCGCTCAGACTTACAGAAGGTATTGTGTAACGTCACGTGATTAACAATGGACAAACCTACTTGCGTAAGCACCGATAATCTGAAACTAACTAAACGATAAATGTTACCTGATCGTAAAAATTATATTCGAGGGGAACTACTGTAAGTTTTATAGTCGAGAGCTTAGGTAATGAGCACTGCACAAAGAGGCTCGGTTACTCAGTGAAATGTATTTTTATAAGCTTACAAATTACCAATAAATAAACTAATATTGGGCGCGTAACTAGTATTAGTGGACACTCAATAGGTACTGTGCTGTGACTGTATGTTATTTATCGTGAGTATGATTTACACATGCCACCTGTTGTACAGATTACAAAATACCTACTTCTCAAGCGGAACAAAAAGGGAAATATATTTTTTCGGTCAGCAAAATTTTATGTTTATCAAACGTTGATACTCAAAATGGTAAATCTACCGCCAAATATTGTAGATATGCCACCAAATACTAGGTATATCGAGTATGGTCTGCAGGTTATTTTTGATAATGCACATATTTTAAAAAAGCAATGACAATTTTTGACACTATATAATAGCAGACTTCAATAAAGTTATATGTAATTATATGTCAACAGAGTCAGCACTTTCCATTTCTTAAATATTTTACCGAATGCATATAAATGTAATGTTGTTTAACAACAAATCAAACAAACATCGAACGAATTTATGAACAACATTAAACAGCACTTTCATTTATTTAAGTATTCCCAAAAACCTCTCATATAATTATCATATTATCTTCAGTATATTTATGATATTATTAGTGATCGCGTGACATGCGCACACGCTATTATCATTAGATACAACACTTAGTACAGTCCCGTGAGATATAAAACCACATGTTTCATCATAAGACGACCGGCGACCGTAGAAAGGTTATAACGAAAGCCTTTCATACCAATAAAACAATATAAAACTTATTGACAATAATTTATTCAACGCTGTTTGAATGCCACGGAGCTAAGAGTTTCATATGGAGAAAGGTTTTCTGTTTTATTAATAATAATTAGTATAATACATTCTTACTTGGTTCTTGAGTGTATCCGAAATATTTGGAGCCCAAGCCAATCTTACCCACAAGTTGGTGCACTGGCAGAAGGAAACAGCTTACATGGGGTCAGATGGGAAACGTTCTCCTAATATATAACCAAATAAAAATGGTAGAGAGTAGCAAAGCAGGCGACGAGAACCGACATGAAATCGTCGCCGGGATGGTCGCTAAGATGATGTTGGTGATATTTTCTTAATTCTGCTAGGCTATTGTATCCAAAAAGTATGACAGAATCCGGAATGGCGATGGTTAACTCACCTAAATATGATAATATGACTTGGTATATAATTCCTAGCTGTGACACGCATGAAGAGAATATGGGCAAGTTAGGATAAAAAGTTACTTTATAGTATCTGGTGAGATATAATACCATTTTACCCTTTACTTGGGCCTCAAAATGAACTGAGACTTTTGATTCCTAAGCTGATTGACAGACGAGAGTAAAGAAACCATCGATATCCGAATGTCAATACAGTTTATATTACGAGTTTCTGGTTTCAAGTCCCACTTGAGCATTTCATTTTTCCCGATGTATTTGAAGTACAAGTTTGAACTTTAGAGCCCACTTCCTCCTATTGCTCCTCCTCCTCCTCCAAGCAGGAGGCTTTTACTCCTCCTGTCCATTATTTGTGCGACTGCTGTCTCCGACAGCCTGCGACAAAGCAGTTAATCAGCAGATACACAGGCTTACTCCTAATGCCCCCAATATCCTAAACCTATATACCGCGGCAGGTCAAAACATCATAATATATTATCTATTTCTACGCCACTTAGGTGACAGATAGTGACGGCCCACATGATGCAAATTTATTTCTGTGGACCGTGGCCGATGAAAATATCGCTAGTAAATATGTTGCGCACCAACATATTTACTAGCGATATTTACCACTATTTAACCCAGCTTCAGCTTGTAGGTACTTATTATATTATTTACTTAATAAATTACACGAGACAAATCACAATGTATGATAGATTGTACACAAAATCGACACGGTAAGCTTAAGCGTTTACCCTATAATCGCCACCACCTAATCTACACGTTATCAAGTGAGTTTTACCATTCTCCTGCTCACACACCACCCGACATGACATATATGGTATAAAACTATAAATCCGTACATTAACGTCTCCGTATCTGTTATGGGGCATACGCTCCATGGAGTCGACTCTATGGGAAGCCAGGTGGGCGGCCCTAATCTACTGATTACAACAGTATTATCACCGCCGGACCAAAGAAGCGCATATAACTTTTCCATAAATACGTAATTTGCTTGAAACATATTCTATTCATACATTTTGTTTATTCAATATTTTATCGAGTGTGTAGTTACATGGCACATCCCGGCGCATAATCTCAGCTTATATCTATCTGGTCGGTGTGCCCGTAGTCGTATCTATTGAAATTAATTTATCTTCGGCTCGTAAAAATTTCAAATTCACAAAATCAAATTCTTTAGTTAGATAAAATAACTTTGACTGCGTTTAATACTTAGAGCTTGTAATATTTATTGTTGTTAGATGTGATGACAATAAGATTAGGATGATAAAATATTGGATGTAGATCTGGTAGAATGATGCGATTAGATTACCTCATCACAAAATATGCTACGTGCAATGGGAACGAATAAGCGTCTAAACCCAAGTCCTCATATGCTAACTGGCGACCAAATTGTCGGACAACGCTTTTCTCTCGTACCTAGTTAGAAGATCCGACGGTAGTCTATAAAAACCAAAATCAGCGAAATCAAGAGAAAGAGTAGTTGTCAGCCTTGTTGACCCAAAATAGGCCAGTTCTCTGTAAAATAGATCGTTTCCGTAAATTGTCAACTTACACAAAGGACAAAGAACTGGTCAAAGGTAAGAAACAAAAGAATTTACCATTTAAATACTACAGAGTGTACTAGTTCGTCAAGTAGGCAGTCACAAACATCGTGGCTGCGCGCGCGCCGGCGTGTCATCGCTCCTTCGAGTGTTGACTCTCGATTGTTTATTCGCCTCGACAGCCACATAACCGTTGCGCACACTAATTACATATAAACGTACATGTTTCTTTGAAACCCTCCCTCTGTTTATCAGGGATATTTGTCAAGGTATCCCAAGAAATTACACATTCGGGATTTACATACTTCATTGGGAATATACGTGCATTAATCACCAGCCTTGCACATCTCCCTTTTTTGAAAATTAACTGGCGGTTCAATTGAATGTTCGTCTGGCGAGAGGTCTTAATTTCGGCTCCCTCTCAATGCAAATATTCATGTACACCATTATGTCTACTAGTATGGCTGTTTCTATGTAGATATAATATGATGCATCATTTAGAAAGGAAAAGGCACCTAAGTGTGTTTATTCTAAATGTAGAACACATTTTACAAGTTGTTTAAGCTATACTTTGGTTGCGTACACAGATGGTTTTCCTTACTTTATTAGTTACAAGCTGGGGTTAGAACTGATCACGTTCCCGTAATCAAGAGGAGCCTGTTCCCAGGATCATAAGTAGCATGTCCTATTTCATACTGTATCTATTTCCGAGCCTAATTTCAACTGGATCCATCCAACGTTCTGACGTGATCAGTCTATATTGTATGCATAATAAATGAAATAATAATAATACTAAACTTTTTTCCATTAAAATAAAAAATACCACGATTTTCGTTTAAAATTCGATTTAAGATTTCGATAAGTCCAGATAATAATTTGTTTACTGTGTCACCTTCCAAGATTTAAATCAGTATTCTTTCAATTGTCACATTCCAAGGTAGTGTATAAATATGACAGACCTTGTAGGTAGGTCCTTTTTAACCTTTATACCGACTGCCAATGTATTTTCTGCGACGTCAACCCTGACCCCTACTCATAATATTTAATTATTTACGTCGCCACTGTTCAAATTGTTTGTGACAAACATAGCAAGAAATAATATCTCTACATCGCAATTTTGTTTCCAAAAATATAGTTTGTAAACAAATTCTGTTATAGGTACTCACGACTGTTATATTCTTTGATATCATCTCTTAAATACAAATGTAAATTATTACAAAAGCCTATCCTGATGTCTAGATATTTCAATCACAACAGTGTACATAATATATATACAAGTAAATTGTCAGATTATCCACCAAGAATTCGTAATGTAGGTTGTTAATATTGAGTTGTAGTTATACAAAGATCCGTGTAGTGTAGGATAAAGAATACAAGTATCTCCACCACATCTCATCCAAAGGGTGTCCTAAGAGGTTACTAACGGAAAAAACACGGGCGACATCACCAAGAGAGAAGGAAAACCAAAAAAAAGTCTGCACCAAACCGACTGGCCAGCATAGAAACAGCAGGCCAAAGCTTCTTCATTGGAAGAGGCATATGTCCAGCAGTGTGTTGCGATAGGCTAATTGATTGATTGATACAAAGATACAAAGGTTATAATTAAGTAAGTAAGTAAACCAACCACTTAAGGCCTCTACATACATGACGGGTTTTTGCACGGACAGGACGGGAAAGTGGCACGTGCGTGCGGGGCGGGAAAAATCTCGTCGCCGCGCCGACGATGCTTGAGTTTAAATATAATTCCTGAAATGAAAAATGAATATTTCCTTGTTCACAACATTAGTTCACAACGTTAGATCCGAATCACTATCACGGTTCGTATTCATTAACACCACATTCAGACACGTGCCCGTCCCGTCCCGCCCCGTCCGTCCGCGCAAAAATCCGTCACGTATGCAACGCCCTAAGAATCATTTTTGGAGTAGAAACTATAATTAGGATTAAGTGTAAAGTAGCTATATAATAACTGTTAGTTTGACAACCATGTGTTTGCGTCGTGGTTGATAATGCCCCACTCTAGAAAAGACTTCCTACACGGAAGTTCAATAACTGATAATTCGCTGTATGTCACAGTCATTGTGAAAACCAATGCACTTTCAGGAATCATGCCATCATATCAAACTTTCTGATTACTCCACACCGTTAATCTATGTTTGTTTTCATGATAAAACGGTCAGATATATGTAATAATTGCTGTTTTATTATATTATCTGTAGTTATACAAACTTCCTCAGCACAATCTTGCTTGCATTACTTGTATGACAATTTATACAACAAGTCTTTTTCATGATAAGCTATACCGGAACTTGAACACAATACATGTACATTTAGTTTGTTACTATTTAAAAAAAATTTGGCACTCCGGGAATGTTGACAGAAGTGAAAACATGGTCTAATATATAAACCGGCAGTATAGAATTAAAAAAAAATAAGTAACAGCTTGCAGGACGCTGGCAAAGACGCGAGTGCCATGATTTCAGTTGACCCGAAAAAATGCTATGAACACGCCTAAAGAAGTTTTCACTCCATAAATAACTATATTTTTATGAAATCGATCGATTTGCAATTTTTTTTATTGATGCTGGGATGATGATGTACATTTAAAGAATAGACAAGACGTATATTCAAGGCAAGTCGTGTCTTTATTTCATATAATACTTTCAGCTACCCCATATAATAAGCGTTCAGCTGCCATATTTCCTTACAAACTGTTATCGGAAATTGCGTCGAGTGAAGTTGTTTTGCTGGAAAACCCTTATCTTGCAATGATAATAATACGTCGAGTACATCGTCACTTTAATAAGCCGACCACTTAAACTTTGAACCAACTTGGACTGACACGTTTAACACGCATGAAAGGTTTTTATTATGGGTCTCAGAAGACACCATTGTGGTGATTTTTCTGTGCAATTGTTGATTCCACACAGGAAGTAGAGAGTTTTCTTTTACTGTATAATGATATCGGATAATCGCCTTTATTTTTTCTAGAACGATGAGAGAGAGCGGATGCCTGTACGGAGGACAATTGACTACCAGCCACGCGATCGCCTGATCTCATGGTCCCCAATCTGGTCCGACAGGGCCCTTATGGAGTAATACGATCTTGGAGAGCAGTAGCGGCTTCGCGGGAGGCCTTTCAGCCTCCCTAGAAGGACCTTGTACCTGACCCCACAACTAAGCCGCCCGGGTTTGACCGTTTTCAAACAGGGTGGTCAAGGATCAACCGATTTAGAACTGGAGACGGGAGATGCAACTACGATCTTCACAAGTGGGGACTTAAAGAAGCGCCGGACTGTGATTGTGGAGCTCCAAAGGAGACAACGATGCATATAGCAGAGGAGTGTCCGCTCCGTCGTTTCCCTGGAAGAATGCGTGAGCTGCATGACCTCACACTGGCAGCAATAGACTGGCTTCGCTAACTGGACGTCGACATAATATGAGGACTTGAGCAAATACGATATGATGATGATGATGATGATGATGATAATATACATATAGAGGTGTATTAGCACCCACGTTTCACCAATTATGATTTTCGGTCCCACGATGTGATAGAGGGTGAGCCTATTGCGTCAAGCTGGCCCTTTATCTCGAGCTGTATGTTTACTGTCGGATGGAGAACCACTAACCCTTTGTCGCCTTTTACGACACATACAGGAAGAGCTGGGATGGTCCTTTTCTACTCCACCGGGAACCAACACTGTTATTCGTGTTAAAACAAAATGTATGCACGAGTACACCTAAATGTTATCCACTATTTGTCTGTATCAGCTTTACAGGCTTCAAGCAGCCACATAAAACCATGAAAATAGTTCGGTCTAATTGAAATATAAGATAGTCTCAGTACAGCTTCATTACTTCTCAATAAACTAGATGAAAATGGGATTCGAAAAAACTTGGAGTAGATTAAAATGTTGCCAACATTATCAAGCTCAGAGGAAAAGTAACAAACAACTAAAAAGATGAATGCTAATAGCCTGAATCCTTTGAGTAAACCTGGTAGACTAGTGAAGCTATCCATAATAGTTGACCATTTCGAAATTATTTCATCAAGTCTATATAAAATGTTGTAACTTGACCATAATGGCATAATAAAGAAAAATATAATCCTTGACACCACTTGTCACAATCTTTGTAAAACTGTGCTTATATGGGTGTCCACCAGACACCTCATTTGGAGTCGAACAATTACCACGTAACTGCGAAATGACACCGAGCCATAAAGCTTAATAACCAATAAACTGTAATTTGGAGAAAGCCGTGGGACTGAATTATAGACTACTTCAAGCATCTAATTGGATTCAAGTTACTTAATTACTGAAGTGAAAAAAAGCATTTATTGAGACTTGATTAGGGTTTATAGGTATCCAGTAGCGGTTCTAAACAGATTCAGTATATGACTTGCGTGTAGGAGAGCCCTTCAACACAGCTATATTTTTGCTTAACTGACGGTAAAACACCCAGTAAATTGTAGCTAATTTTCATAAACCTCTGCGACAAGCATTAACTTGGTGACATCTATCTGTCCAATTACATATTTTTATCTATGTGTATGAGTCCAAGTACAATTTAAAGGTGGCTGACCCTTTTAGGAATATGTGATTCACGACACCTACTTGAAAATTTCATTTGTTTAAAACTTTGTAACATATTGATTTATGATTTAGCATCATAGCAATAAAAACATTTACTAGAGCATTCTACATAAGGCTATATAGACCTAAAAAAGCATCCAATCCGTGAGCTTTGAGTTTACAATCGAATGTGTCAAAGAAGTAGACCGATAATTTTTTTGCTTGCAAGTTTCTTAAGAAACTTGAAAAATATTTTTTTGACTTTTGTATTAAAATAAACAAGACGATATACAGGAAGGATCCAATCAACCTCAAAATCAAAGCATGACAGGAGCTCAATCATACTTGTATCATTTGTAGTGGTTACCAGAAGTATAGGCAAATCTTATTCATTTTAAAACAAGTTGTGTAAGAGCACTTCTGATTCGCCAGTCACGCACTTACGGATTTTATAGCGCCGCAGGATATTTATAGATGAAAACACACAGGCTTCTGCAGAAGTATGTTTGTCTGTTATAATTAGAACTACACACCTGTGGCTAGACACATTGCATTTGTATAAAAAGATGTATTATACCTAATCTTCCAAAAATATTTGCAAGACTTGTGTGTATAAATATTTCTTGGTAATGGAAAATGTCCCCAATGCCAAACCCGAGGTGTTGTATTAAAATTACTAGATGTAGCGGCTCCAACCGCGTGAATGATTGATGAAGATTAGTGCAGTGATTTAGGTGTGAAAGCGTAACATATAGGCAAAGTTACTTTGGTATTTATTATATTAATATGGATAACGACACAAGATCTGAAAGCATATTGTTCAGAAAAGGCTTCTGAATGCAAATCAACGCCTTAACCATCACTACACCGCATTCAACTTTCGGAATGATATATTTTAACATTGTTAATTACAATGTTTTTCGTATAACAATAAAGTAGATTGGGTGAACTACTTCAATGAGCCAAAGATGCGCTGCTTTTTTTGTAATCTCTTTACTGTTGGCGGGGTTGTTTAAAAAAGGAACGAAGAACTAAGAGAACGAAGATAGGAAAAACATCTTTAAGATGGCCGCACGCCACCTAACGATGTTTGATGACTACTACTGACTATTAAATTAAACTTTATGGGGTTTTTTTATCCAACTTTGTCAAAATATTAAAAGTTTTAGGGAAATAAATATTAAATTGCACATTTGTAAATGATTATGCTACAATTTACGTATTTATAAATTTGCCGAACGAATAATAAAATTTTACAGTGACGGACTAATTGTCGTGGATATTTTCTACCAGTTGACCTCTGGGTATACCGTGTTTACCCAACCACTAACTTAAGTTAAACCACATCTGCTAGTCTACTAAGCTTCGAATGAGGCTCTAGCACAGCCTTTGCTTTCGAGATTGGGAGGTCAGACCGCAGTCACTCTCGAAAAAACCAACATTCCATTCAAAAATATAAGCGGACAGGCTGCAAAGTACAAAATTTTAAAGCAACTGGGAAATCACTACGAAGATTATAATGAGTGTTAAAGAGATAATTAAGATACTTGAAAATACATACATAAATAAATATTTAAGGGGAATTACCTTTTAAATCTTACAATCGCAATAATATTCTTATCAATACGCAAATCTTCCTATTGTTAATAGAGGCGCCGATTATATTATATTTGAAGTACCAAGTTTAATCTTGATATTATTATCAACAATACAATAATATTGGCAACAAAATTCGCAGAATGGAGGTGTGTCAATTAAATATAATTAGGTAATTGTGTCATAACACTTTAAGGATCACTTGAACTTTATTGAAAATTGAGTACGTCGGTGTAGAGTTATTGTGTAATATGCGACTAATAGTAGAAATAATAGAAATCAACTTATGAATAGAATAAAAATAAAAGAAAAACATTTATGATTACGAACTGTATAACTTCGGAGTCCTGAACAGAGTGAGACGTTTTTTCACGCCGGAGCAGCGGTGTCTTCTATACAAGACCCAAATTCGTTCCTGCGTGGAATACTGCTCACATCTCTGGGACGGCTCCGCAAAGTACTTATTAGATGCTCTCGACAGGTTGCAGCGACGTGCGGTCCGCATTATTGGGGATCCTGAGGTCACGAACACCCTCGAGCCTTTGCAGATGCGTAGAGATGTTGCGTCTTTGGCAGTTTTCTACCGTCTCTACCATGGTGAATGTTCTGACGAGCTCTTCCAATTAGTCCCACCCTCCCCTTTCCTTCACAGGACGACACGTGCAGGGCTAAGATGTCATCCATTTACGGTGCAGAGTATACCTGCTAGAACCAAGGGTTTCAGTGATTCATTCCTATGCCGCACTACTAAGACCTGGAATTCCCTGCCAGCTCACGTGTTTCCTTCTTCCTACAGTCCCGGGTCCTTTAAGCGGGGCGTGAAAAGGCATCTAATGAGGCCGTCAAGCTGAGTGCCACCACTGTTAACATGGTAAATGTTTACGATGGTGACCCTCTTTCCGAGACTTTGCCTTTAGCTTAACATCAGGCGAGGTGAAGTCAAATTGACGTGTCCGTTGTGATAAAAAAAAAAAAAACCTTCTTTGTATTTTTGTCGCTAATACATCCTACTAATATTATAAACACGAAAGTTTCTGAGTATGGATGTATGTATGGATGGATGTTTGTTACTCTTTCACGTAAAACTACTGAATGGATTTTCATGAAACTTTACAATAATATAGCTTATACATCAGAATAACTCATAGGCAGGCTATATATACTAATCAAGGGAACGGAGCTGTGATCAAAAGCTAGTATCTACATAAATGTAATTGTTTCTTTTTAAATTAGGACACGACAATATGACTTCATTTCGTCTGATGGTATAAAGTGTGCCACCATTACATATAACAACAGTGTTAAAATGATCACCCTCAACTTGATTAAATAATGTTAATGGAAAAGAAACTTTAGAAGACGGATAAGAAAGGAAATTTGAATCAAATCGGGCGTGTCTCGATAGCCGAGCTGGTGAAGGCATTCCCCCTGTAAGGGAAAGATTGCGGGTTCGAGTCCCACCCGAGACGTGTCTTTATCCCTATGTATTCGATTTATATACTTAATGCTGTAAAATTCATTCAACTTTAAAAGATATTAATACTGTAGATGACTACAGTCAACTGCTGGTCATAGACCATTCCCAATGAGCTTCATGGCGCCCCATCCGTCACCTTGAGCATTCAGTCTATTCTAGACACTTCAGGACTCATTTGCTTCATCAGCTATTGGTCCTTCATCAGATGTGTTTAGAAGATAAAGAAACGATACAGCAAGTTTTAAGTAAGACAAACAAATTCACGTTGTTGTACCTACCTAAGTAGAGATTTTGCAAAAGTGGCGTAAGTCGATAGATAGTTCAATTCATCCTCTGTATTGGCATTGGCATTAAACAACAGCTCGCCTTTTGCTTTAGTCAAATCCTCAATACATAGTGGACAATGAAGGGCCATAGTCTTATTTTCAGAGATGAGCTTAACATAGATTTATAAGCCACTAACTAAATAGAAAAATGTTACTTAATATTATGAGAACAACAGACAGCACCAGTAAAGTAATCTGTGAAAACCATTATGGTTCGCACAATAAAATTATCTTGTCTAAAATATTGTTAATATTTGCAGATGTTACGTCGAGACGTCTACCCACATTTGTTAGATACTTGTCTAAATTTATTGGTTGGTAAGTATATAGTGTCAGATGACACACATAAAAAGATTTTGCAGTTAGGATTGTAGATCCTTTAAAAAAAGCTAAAATATTCTTATAATATAGGTTCTACTTATTCAAAAGTAAAAAGTCAACAGTAAATCTAATGATGATAACTCCGGTCAATGGGGTTGCCTGTAATGACTGATGTCGTACAGTCAGCGTCATAAATATCTTGACAACGAAGTCCCAAAATGAAACTGTTTTAATGATTTATATGTTACTAGCTTTTGCCCGCGGTTCCGCCTGCGTAGATGTCGGTTATCGCGACCAAACATATCTTATGTCCTTTCTCAAGGGTTAATCTACCCTTATACCAAATTTTATTAAAATCGGTCCAGTGGTTTAGGCGTGAAAGCGTAACATACGGACAGATAGACAGAGTTACTTTCGCATTTATAATATTAGTATGGATTATTGTCCGTAGGTACCAAATATCAACGGCATAATAATCAATCAACTGGAAGGGGATCAAAAAACGAAATTAAGATCATTTTGAGTACTTTGTTCGTCAAGGTCTTTTTGGTGCTGACTGTACCTGTAGTATTTCCTGTAGTAACCTGTAGTATTAACACCCACAATTCGCTATCTATGATTTTCTGTCCCACGTAATAGGAATGAGCCTAGGTAAGCTGTATGTTTACTATCGGATGATGAATAGCCCTATCGCTTAGTCGCCTTCTACGATACCCACGGAAAGAGATGGAGTAGCCCTATTCTGCTCCACCGGAAACCATCACGGCTCACGTAGTTATATATACCTCTTATAGATCCGAATAGGTACCTAATAACACCGATGAAGGACACGTCCTTACGTTTTTCCTTAAAAGGTTGTAATCTCTGCCCTTCATTCCATGGAGAGGCTATAAATTTTAAAACTTCATACTACGTAAACATGAAAAGCTATTATCCGTAAATTATTCCTCTATTACGTACCTCAACAAACAGGTAATTTTCATGATTAAACTATAAACCAGCAAAATAGGGTTGTAAATTTTGCACCTAATCAGCTTAAATTTTAATCTAGGTCACCTACATTCTAAAAAACCTAGGTTATAAATGGTTAACCTAGAATTTATATCGAGTCAATTTATTACGGTAATTTTAAGAGGCATGAAACTATACGTGTTGAAGAGAAAAGTTTATTAATATTAATATAATTACTTTGTGAAGTCGCACGCGCCGCTAATAGATTATGATTGAAGTATTTAGAACACATGCTAGTTAATTGTGTAGTTGAGAATTTATGAGATAGCCCGTGGCTTTTTTCTTTACTTTCCCATATATGGAACTGAAAGAAGATTTATTTTTGAATAATTTCCGTAGAAGACAGCAGCGCGCCAAGACGTGCATATATATGTAGATGTATAGGTAGTAGAATTTTGAATATCTAGGATTTGTCTAGGTAGCTTAGCTGGACAGAGTTTTCACATAGAAAAGGACTCGTAGCGGGTGCAAGTCTCATGCTAGATTTTTTTTATTTCACTTAGGTACATGTAAATATCATTCCATGATATTATAGTTCCTTTGGTAGTGAAACTATTTCAGTACCTTTGTTCACCGTGGTACCATTAAATAGTACCAGTAATGGTACTGTGGCAATTTTTATTTGCCGTTGTACCATTCATGGTACTATGGAATTTCGTTTTTACCGTGGTACCATTGTTGGTACTTTGGTAATTTTTATTTACTGTTGTACCATTACAACAATATCAATGCAATTAATTTATTATAGTGAATCTAACAAGAGATGACAAGTTTATCTATAATACTTCTTTAATCTAACGAAACAGTTGCACAGCTTGAACCACTTAAAATTCATTATGACATGCGAGTTGGCTGCACTAAAATGCTCGAGTGAAATTTTTTCCAAAAGTGGATATAGATATCACTTTGCTATTATCACTGGACAAAAAACATATGGAAGAATACAAAATTACACAAACATACAAACAGTAAAGCAGAAAGGCGAATAGTTAGTTATGTGCTGAATATTTCGAAATGACCAAGTTTTTAGGCTACGTACCCACTCGACCTCCAAGATTCTACCCTCTCACAAAAGTGCCCACTGGACCCTCACTTTTAGGTCCCACTGGAACTCCTTCAAAATGTATTAATTAATGTGCCCACTCGACCTCTTTTTAAGTGCCCACTGGACCTTCAAAATTAAATCAAATAAAAATACTCCACTCCACTCCTTTGTTAGTGGCTATTAGACCTCGGAAAAATATGTGTTCATTTGTTATTTATTCGGTATTATTTTAACAAGAAAAGGTACAGTTACGTAGAAAATTGTTAATCGGAAGTCCAATAATTCCGCCGCAGATGACCCCGCCACCTCGGTCGCCTGTTGCGCCCGGTGTGGTTATTGACGGCGACGTGCCCGAGGTCACTTGGGTAGTACTAGAGCTGGCGGTGCGAGGGCTTAGAGCCAAGAAGAACACCGCCCCGGGACCCGACGGCATTCCAGGCCGTGCGTGGGTCCTAGCTCTAGAGAAAGACGATCTCGAACCCCGACTGCGAGGGTTCCTCAACGCATGCTTGGAGCAGGGCCAGTTTCCGAAGATGTAGAAGACGGGGAAACTGGTCCCCATCCGCAAAAACGGACGCCCGGCGGACGAGCCGTTTGGGTACCGGCCCATAGTGTTGCTCGACGAGGTGGGCAAGCTCTTTGAAAGAGTCATTGCCAAGCGCCTCTTCGAGCACCTCTCTAGAGTGGGGCCGGACTTAGCGGACACGCAGTACGGCTTCCACCGGTGGCGTTCCACTGTGGATGCCATCATGCGCGTGAGGACACTGGCGGAGGATGCGGTCGCCCGGGGCGGGGTGATGTTGGCAGTATCCTTGGACATGTCCAACGCGTTCAACACCTTGCCCTGAAGTTGCATCAGGGAGGCGCTCGTGTACCACAATGTGCGTCTCTATCTCCGCCGCATAGTCGGGGCGTACCTGACGGAGAGAGCCGTCATCTACCCAAGTGCGACCGGTGTCGGTAGGCGTGAGATGTCGTGCGGTTTCCCACAGGGATCGGTCCTGAGGCCGCTCCTGTGGAACATCGGACAAGATTGGGTGCTTCGCGGTGAGCTCGCGTTCGGTGCCACCGTCACGTGCTACGCGGGACGACACGCTGGTGACGGTGAGTGGCGCTACACACCGCGAGGCGACCCAGAGAGAGAGATCGGATCCGGCGGCTGGGTCTCGAGGTGGCTCTGCACAAATCCGAGGCCTTGTTCCTTCATGGCCCTCGGCGCGGGCCACCCCCGGGATTCAGCCTGACAGTTTGAGGTACTCCCATCGACATCAAGCCCCAGTTGAAATACCTGGGGCTCGTACTCCACGGTCGGTGGGACTTCCGAAGTCTGCGCTCCAAACTGTTGGTGTCAGCTAACGCGCTGGTGCGGCTGCTGCCCAACTTGAGGGGCCCGGAGGACTCCTGCAGGAGACACTACGTGGGTATCGTGCGGTCCATGGCCCTATATGGGTGCCCCGTGTGGGCGGACACCCTGGAGACCAGGTTCATGCCCCTGTTGCGTGCGCCGCAGCAGAGGATGGCCTCCAGGGCAATTAGGGGCTACCGCACGATATCCTTTGAAGCGGCGAGTCTCCTAGCCGGATCGCCACCGTGGATCCTAGAAGCGAGATCCCTTTTGAGCAACCACGTGCAGGGCATGCCGTCATAGAGGCGGTAAGGTCCATCATGAGGGAGGGAATGGCTAGAGAGACCACATGGCAGCCTCTCGTATCGATTGACGCAGATTATCATCAGGCACGGGTGCTTCGGGCGGCATCTACGTCGGATCAAAAAGGAGCCAACGTCCGAGTGCCATCATTGCGACGCGAGCGAGGACACAGAGCTGCACACGCTCACCGAGTGTCCGGCATGGGCCGGACCGAGGCGGGAGCTAGTGGCGGCTCTGGGAGTGAGAGTTCTCACCCTCGCCACCCTGCTCACGCGTGGGCGGCCGGCGTCTCCTTCAGCGAGCAGGTAATGGTCGTGAAGGAGACGGCGGAACGGGAGAGGCGGTGCGAGTGAGCGAGACTCGCGAATTGCACCGCCCGCGCTCGCAGGCACCTCGGGCGTCGGAGGGCACTGACTGACCTCCGACCCCATGAGCGCGGGCGTGGGTGTGACGGGTGGAGCCGCCTGTCACTCCAGCAGAAGCAGGCCACGGCGACGGCGCGCTGAGAAGCGCGCCTCCCCATTCCGGGGGCGAATCGGGGACACCGTTGTCCCCCCTCCCAAGGAGGGCTAGACCGTAAGGGATGGCCCTGGGTCAGCCGGGGTGCAAGGGATATATCGATGACAACCTCACCTAACTCTACGCGAGAGTCGTGCGGTCCATGGCCCTATATGGGTGCCCAATATGGGCGGAGACCCTGACGGTCCATAATGCACGTCTGCTGCATGGTTCGCAGCGTGCAATGGCCAGCAGGGCCATCAGGGGGTACCGCACGATATCCCTGGAGGCGGCGAGTCTCCTTGCCGGATCCCTACCGTGGAACCTGGATGCGAGAGCCCTTTTGATGCTATATCGGTACCGAAAGGAGGCGCGGGGGCAGGGACGGGAACCCGAGCCCGAAGAAATTCGGGCCGTGAGGTCTCATCTCCACAGGGACATGGTTGCGGAATGGGAGCTACGACTTGGGCGACCAAGCGCATGGCACGCCGTAATAGCGGCGGTAAGACCTATCATGGAGGAGTGGCTAGAGAGGCCACACGGCAGCCTCTCGTACCGGCTGACGCAGGTGATTACCGGACACGGGTGTTTCGGGAGTTACCTGTGTCGGATCCGGAAGGAGCCAACGTCCGAGTGCCATCACTGAGATGCGAGCGAGGACACAGAGCTGCACACGCTGACCGAGTGCCCGGCGTGGGACACGCCGAAGCGGGTCCTAGTGGCGGCTCTGGGGGTGGGAGTCCTCACACTCGCCAAATTGCTCATAGCGATGATGGTACGATGCGCGAACGCTTGGGGTGCGGCCGCCTCCTTCTGCGAGCAAGTAATGCTCGAGAAGGAGGCGACCGGTCGGGTCCGGACTAGACAAGTCGCAGAACGACCTCCGTCCTCCATGAGCGCTGGCCTGGGGGTGACCGATGGAGCCGCCTGTCACCCTAGCAGAAGCAGGCCGCGGCGGGTGGCGCAAAGTGCGCCTCCCCGTAACCGAGGGGCTAGATGGGAACCCTGTGGTCCCCACAACCCGAAGGGGGCCATCTCGAAAGAGATGGTCCTGGGTCTGCCGGGGTGCGAGAGATAGCATTTGGCAATCTCACCTCCGGCAACCAAGGACCCAAGACGGCGTGCGTTTTAGTCGGTTCGAGTCCGACATAACCACCTCCACCGGCTCCGTGGGGGTGGTGTCCGTGGAGAACCTCACCTCCAGCCTAGCACCACGACCCACAGTCGGCGTGTGGTTTTAGTCGGTTCGAGCCCGACATGACCTCTCTTTCCGGCTCCGGCAGAAGGGATTTCCGCACGAAAAAAACGTTATAAATTACCATTACAAACGTATTCGAAGTGTCACTTTTGTGCGTGATTGTATTTTAACTTTTTCAAATGAAGATGTACAAATGAGGTCGAATGGAACTCGATGTTTGACAGAGGGTCTAGTGGACACTAATGTAAAATGAAATCCAAGATTGAGGGTCCAATTCTAACATGGAGGTCCAGTGGATCATATTTATAGATGAGGTCGAATTTTGAGGGTCCAGTGGGTACGTAGGAAGCACTGGAATAAATTATCTGTATTCAGTGAACGCCCCCACACCAACCATACACAAACTATCCCGTCGAAGGTTGGCATGCAAAGTTGAATAGAGAAAACAACAAAAACAATGTATCATTACTTCCTCTTTGAACGTATTAACATAATTTGAAAATGTTACACAATTAAATAATGCATCTAAAAAAATAAACGTAATAAAGGACATATTTTGAATGATTTATTTATTTTTTATTTATTTATCCAGACCTCACACTATCATTACAGGTTGTAGTCACCTAATGCGATAGTGTGGCTAAACTATTACTAAAATATAAAATTAACATATAATACAACAACAAACATAACAGATACAGAAAAAAATGGTAAGTTAAAACTAAAAATTATAGATATTTAACCTTTGTAGGCAATTATAAATAAAAGAACCTTTGCGAATTCACTCCTATTGCACGAGAAGATATCGATCTGCTGGTGAACCTCATTTATGACCCGGTAACTACGCATAAGAGGTGCTTTCGCCAGTAGATCGGTCCTGGCCACAGGTACGGCGAGCAGCTGCGGGCGTCGCCGCCTCCAAACGTACCGATCGGGCACGGCGAGGCTCATGTGACACAGAACTCCCGGGTTGTGGGCAACTCCACGCAGAACCTTCACTAAGTATTCAGCGAGCATAAAGTCCCGCCGTACCCTGAGCTGATTGTACCCTACCATACCCAGTACAAAGAGTGTAGGGTACATTAGCGGGTAGAATGGGTAAACCCCGTACAGCTTATAGTACAAGTGACGTGTGAATTTATTTTGGACACGCTCCAACATCACTTTGTACTTCTCTTCATGCGGGGACCATATGGCTGCACTATGTTCTAGGTGACTACGAACTAATGCATCATATAACGCCCTTAGAGTGCTAACATTTGTGAAGCCCTGTGATTGTCTTAGTACAAAACCCAGTTTCCTGTAGGCCTTTTTACATATTTCAATAATATGGTCTCTAAATAATAACGTTGAAGTGAAGTGTACGTGTAGTGTGTTGTTCTGTTTGTTGTGTGTAGTGTGTATTGTTTACCATAATGATGAACTGCAGAGGCCCTAAATTGCTACCCTGACTCACGCCGGACCTGGTGTAGTAGGGCTGATGATGATTTCATAAGATACGTATGGAGTTAACTAATGATGAGATTGGAGTTGGATTTGCATTAGAAATTGCGAGCATATGATATAAAAAATTAAATAGGTACATAATTACCTTTTAGAGAAGGTACCGGTTTAAAATATTAATTTTATTTTAAACTAGCTTTAGATTCAAAAAACGTGAAACGTGATTGAATTACATTTTGGTTGTTATTTATCTTTCCTTAAGGTACCATGGTTAACAAAAGATGTTATTTGCAATGGTACCTTCGATGTAATAGAACGACGGCAAACAATAATTGCCACAGTACCATTACTGGTACTGTTTAATGGTACCACGGTTAACAAAGGTTTCAGTAGAGTGGCTCCATATTCAAACTAGATACCTCGAACTCGTGCATATAGTCTTCTGATCTCTAAAGGATTCTGGATCAACATACTCAACATCTTTGTTTCCCAGTTAAGTCCTAGGCTTCCACTTTGAACTCGGAGGGGCCCTCTTGAAATTTTTATAGGTACTATTAATTGTAAATATCTTATCCGGATTACCTTAGTTCATACATCGTAGACCTGTTTCAGGGGCAACTTGAAGGCAGCCACGTTCTCTGCCTACTAAATCATACAACAGTTAACGTAAAGTTCCCAGTTAGCCAACTCCGCTCTACATTCGTGATGTGGCCCAACATAAAATAATAATATTCGGTATTTAACACACGTACTTATCCTCTACCACTGTGGTCCGTTTTATGGGTGCGTTTCAACAGATGATGATCAGACTTAGAATATTAAATAGCGGAATTTAACGTTACAATCAAGGCGGCTTATTGTCATAGAGTATTACGTAGAAGCGATACATGATAGATATACTTATCTAACTGAGACATTTCGGGACCGCGGAACAGTATAGTAAATATTCCACAATCCATACTCCATACTATCCATACTCCATACTAATATTATAAATGTGAAAGTAACTCTGTCTGTCTGTCTGTCTGTATGTTACGCTTTCACGCCTAAACCACTGAACCGATTTTGATGAAATTTAGTATAGAGGTAGATTAGACCATGAGAAATGACATAGGCTATGTTTTGTCGCGATAACCGACCTCCACGCGGGCGGAGCCGCGGGCAAAAGCTAGTAATAAATAAATATTCCACAACTTTCTACACAACGCTATCTAGACCCATGGCTTGTGTTATGGAATCTAGAATGCGGATAAACATATTTATATACTTTTTTTTGTAAATACATACATATAGAAACACCCAGACCAATGCAAATAGCCATATTCATGCATACAAATATTTGCACTGAGCGGGAATCGAACCAGCGCCTCCTGCATGGCAGTCGCGTTCACTACCGCCACGCCACAGAGGCTGTCACGTAGTGCTAAGTAACTTGTAACATAACATTTGGCATATTTGCATAAATAACTATTAAGAACGTGCTCGGGATTAGTGATCGAAAGAAGATTAGTGAGAGATTTATTAAATAAAAAATATTTAAAAAAAGTTTTTAGTTCTTAAAAATAGTCGTCACATATTGAAATAAAATTTATTATAATAGTAAAACACTCGCCGGGATATGTACCATGTTTATTTTTATTTTCTCGTGCATCCGATAAATATCCCGGCGAGTTTTTTATACTATTAATGTAAATAATCATGTCAATCTCAAATCATACAAAATTGTCACATTCCTTTTTCATATTTAATCATACTAAAAATCAATTGATCGCAGTTTCTATAATTTAAAACCATCATCAAACCTCGTATGATCATTTCATCTTGTTCATTTTCTCCCTAGACAGTGTTATCAACCGCAGCAGCTGAACCAAAATTTTTATTAAACACATAATTCGTTCATCTGCCACTATTAATGTAACGAACAGAACAACAATTAGTGATAATATATTAGCACAAGGGACCCAAACCGATTACTAATCGATTTACCTACATCATCGATTGCATTCATCACACCCCTAACGCTGCGTCAAATGACCAACATATCACCCCAGTGTAACATAAATAGGAAACTTATAATTCACGGATAAATTGCTCTATTTCCGTGCGAGATCGACGACTCAATTGGTCACGAAATGGACAATACAAACCCTTGCATTCAAACGAATCTAATTTCTCTCTTGATAGTTATAAGGTTCAAATATGTTTAATAGAGAAAACTGAGTATTGGCTCACACATTGAGTTATTAAATACTCTATTAAATCCATTTTGACAAACATTCGATTCTTTATAGGTGATTAAAAAATATAAGTAAATTACGATTTTTATAATACTTAGGGCTGATTCGACCAAACGTGACCAAAGTTTATTCCTAGAATTTATAAACAGCCAATTATGTGGGTTATATTGCCTGTTTATTCTAGAAATAAACTTTACTCGTGTTTGGCCAAATATTCGATTAATGTTTTAAATTTGTGTAATTCGAATAATCTAAATACAGTTTAAAAATTTCAGTTGTAACCAATAACTTTAATCAATAAATAAATTAAATGTAATTATTCACAGTTGTCAAGGAAGGGATTCCCTATAAATAGTTTTACATGTAGCCGTGATAAATTAGGTGAATACAATAGTACAATAACTTCTACAAAATGACAGCTTTCACCATCTGCTCGGAGTGACCAAAGAAATTGCCACGTGCCCTGTCACACAAAACGCTCGTATTGTATCAATCTTATTATTACTGTCACAATAGGTGTCAAATTGGCGATAATTCTTGCATTGTGGTCAATCCGATGGGATGCAATTCCGTTATTCGAAATTTCCGAATTAACGCTTCCTATTTTGATGTCTATAAAGCTGCAAATGAAAAGATAATAAAATTAATGTCATTCATGCTGTCAAAATATTGAACGCGATTAATACAAATTTATTTGTAATAATATTTCTAAACATCGAATTGTAAGCCAGAGAATTTATTCGAACGACATGTCGTCCTTCGATATTCGCATAAAAATGTTCGTTACGTAGTTCATAAATACCTAAACGGCCACCAACATATTCTGGAAAACATACTTACGAAATGAAGTATTGTAAATAAAATAATAAAAAGCTCTATTTAGAGTTCAACTCAATATCGTAAAACTCAAAATACAATAGTGGCTAATGTAAGCAGCATCATAAACACTTGAAAATCTCACATTTTTTGTGTCACTTATCCAAGACGCCCACAGATTTAGGCAATATGTATAGTATTTATAATATTGTGATATGATTGTGGTTGTGTGTATTTTTTAACATACAATGCCTTGACCGAGACCACTAATGATTTCTGTAATTGAAATCAATGAGTGACGTTTGACCTACACAAATCAACTAGCTTATACTTAAAGAATAGTGAACTACACGTTATTCAAGTCTCCCTCTTTTACGTGTATAACAAATGTCAGATAAGAATTCTTATTTATGAATAAATATTAAGAATACTTATTTATTATTTATTTACGATCTTTTAAATAATTTTCTCGTTTATATAAATAATAATATTCTGTCAACCCTGACCTTGTACTGAAAAAAGCAGACAACGTGTAAAATTAAAAACTTTTTGCTCTGCTCAATAAAACAACAATGACTAATAACATACAATTAGTTTAACTATTAAAATAAATGATACAAAAAATTGTAGTACAATAAAGTCATTGAATTTGATAACCAGGTGAGACAATTTTTTGCATCCTTCTTATAACTAGACTAGACTAAGAAAATTGAGTACAAAAACTACCTTATCCATTATGAGTATGGAAATAGACACGTCACATTAATTAACAGTTTTATTTGAATCTTAGTCACGTTCTTGTATCATTGTGACAGAGATGTAGTGTTTGTGGGGCGCAAAAACTATGGCTTGTAAGGCTGGGTATAATCAATTCGCCAGACAGCGTGCCGCTTGGTGTTGCTAACTAATCTAGGCGACGTAGAGCTACGAAGAATCAGATGCAGGCAGACATTGTGTCGCAACGTATTTTTATCAACCTCGACGTTATACTGCTATAGTAATTAATAAATAATAATTTCACTGGATAATATGGAGATTTAGACGTATCTAATCAAAAATAACGTTGTGTAAATTTTTGAAGAATATACTTATACAAAATTTTAGGTAGAGAATGCAATGGGGGCCTGAATGAATCTACCTTGTTAGGGGGCACCAGTCTCTAACATTTACCTATGTTGGATATGCGGTATATGCATATACTGTGCCATGCCCGCTTTTTTGACGTGTATTACATTGGGTAAAGTTGGTTACTTGGTATTAGAAAAGGTAAAGTTGTTAGCTGCTACGATCCTAACATCTTTCACTTTAATTTTTAAACATGGGGTTTACGGGTTCGGGTATTCTAAACATGGAGATACCCTAAAACGTCTACAATTTCATTAATCTGTATTTGGTTAACTGGTATTATCCCATTCCTGAGGAGGACCAGACCGTAAGGGATGGCCCTGGGTCAGCCGGGGTGCGAGGGATATGTCGAAGACAACCTCACCTCCGGCCTAGCACCACGACCCTCAGTCGGCGTGCGGCTTTAGTCGGTTCGAGTCCGACATACATAACCTCCCCTTCCGGCTCCTGCGGGGGAGGTATCCGAGGGGATTTCCGCACGAATCATAAAAGGTAAATGAATCTATGTTCAATATACACGTATGTAATGTACGCTTATGTAAATCCTCGCTAGCTTACGAACTTACAATCGCCTCATATTAATAAAGTTTCGATCGATGTAAGATAGTACGACATGTATTGTGTGTCGTTCCTATTCTTTCCTACGACGCGTACTACGCTAAAGTGCACAGCATACTAAACAGATATCCGAATCAGATTAATTGCAAGGAATTAAATCCTTGAATTACTTGTAACCTCCACACATTTCCTCGTCTAGTGTCGGAACGATTTTAAATTAAATCCGCTCCATACTAATTACATCGTAGCTCCTTGTCCACCGAACATCTGGCAGACTCAAGGTCTGGGAATTGAGGAAACTAAACAGAAGACCTTATTAAAAATAGTACACTATTATTTGGCTATCATTAAATATCATCGTGCAGAAAAAAATGATATACAAATATCGATCTCACAAAAACATACCGACAAAAAGTAATTCTAGCGGTCAAACTAGATCGACTTCCTTGACAACGTACAGTTATTTTGTTAGATTTATTACATGTTTACTCGTCATAAAAACAGTACCTACATGGTTAGGACTATGGTACATATAATTATCTCATTGCTGACAGAAGTGATTGGTATTAAAAACACGGTCAGTTGTACAATTATGTGTGCCGTTAGACAACCTGATTAGTACAATAGATAATACTTTAAACCTTTTAATTCAAAGCAATATAGTCTAATGGTATAACATACACATAGGCACAACCTACTTGACGAAAATTTGTTAAGGAAAAGCTCTACGCCTGCGCCTGTACAAACATAATCTCATACTTGCTGCTGATACAGAACTGCCTTATTCTGTATCTGTCAGCATTATTCCTATACCGACTCTGTGCTGAAATAGCAAATTTCTTTAAAAAAAATAGTTCAGTAAATCGAACGCAGTACACCTCGTGATCGAACGCAAACTTTATGGTTATGCCATGAAACCAATAAGTTTAAGCAAAATGTCAAAGAGCATAAAAAAAATCTGCCAGGCATAAAAAAATGACAGTCGGTCGCACTTCTTTACGACCTATGGGGACTCTAGTCACCGCAATGTTAGCTGTGTAATATGGGTCCCATGACCCATAAAAGTCTCTTAATCGATTCGAATTTATATTGCGATTTAATACATAAACCCTTCATATTTGATAAAGTAATAAATAGGTGAATTTGAAAAACGAGCTAGATTCAATACCTACCTACATTATCTTTCACACGGGTGGGGCAAAAATATATTTTATTACCTGGCAAAAAATACATGTAGGTAATACGTGAGGGAATATATCTTGCACTTATATCTATCGTGGCCTCCGTGGGTGATATTGAGATCACAGTTATTATTTTCGTAGCAATTGAAAATATATCCTGCCTCTATTTCCGACCTTAACAAAAAGTTATAAACTTAAATTTATTACTATTTTTCTAAAACAATAATAATCGAAAGTACAAATATAAAACTGTGAACCACGCTGTCGATAAAAGACAGAAAAAGACGACTATATTTTCAATGCGCAATGTAAATCACACATTCTTATCGACTACAGCCATAAATATTGCGTCATAAATATACCACTGTTATGCAAATGTGTATATGACTGTACTTTAAAAATATATTTTATTGAAGACACGAATAAAATCAAAGATCAATATATATTCATTGCGCAGTATTAACAACTAACACAAAAGTTAATTTCTTTAATACTCGATTCTCTTGTACATTTCAGTGACATAAACAATATTATTTGAATTTTCTATTGTTTGCCGCGGTTTGAAAACAGACTTCAAATGATAATTCAACAGCGTTTCATACTTACCTTTAACCTAAATTCAATACTCGTTCACAAAGAAAGTACGCACGAATATGATAGTAAACTTGTAAGTAATTGAATATATAATATTAGCTATGAGTGAGTGAGTATTATTACTCGGCCACTATATATGACTGTACGTTTCCAGGTTTATTTTAAAAGAAGACAAAATAAAGTTTAAAACTAAAACCCGACTACCGAAAAATCACGCTCTAAAAGTAACAAACAAGAAAATATCACTGACTCCCAAGTCACAGGATTACCTAGTTTGAGAGCCAGGGTTTATAATTTTTTGTATTACCTTAACTAAATTGTATTGTGTATACCATCTAGGACATGTCTGTATAAGGAATATGGCAATAAAGTTATTTTATTTTTTATTTTTATTTATAGCCGTGGTCGTATGCCACTTTTCCCTAGAATTTATTGTTTTGTTAGAGTAAGTGGCACACGACCACGGCTATCCTTGATATTTTCTTGTTTGTTACTTTTAGAGCGTGATTTTTCGGTAGTCGGGTTTTAGTTTTAAACTTTATTTTTAATTTATATTATTTTGGGGCCAAGTAAAGCTTATAATTTATACATATTTGAAATGTGCTTATTACGCCCTTTCATTTGATACCAAACACGGCATATTTATCTCAAATTTATTTTTTAACACAGTACCTTATGAGCGCTAGAGGGCGCCACACAAGATTGAGTGACACGTCATATAGCCTATAACCATCGGACGATCAAGCCGCTTGTAACGATACCTCATTTGTCCAGTTCTAATAAGTAGTTGAGGAGCTATGAGGGAACAAATGAACATACACACATACATACATACATACATAGCCTGTCACAAAATCATAACCCTCCTTTTGGCTTCGCCGTAGTCGGGTAAAAAGAAAGCACTATACGAGCAAACTCGTACATTGTAGTAGTTTTGTACCGTGCTGACATAGAATATCTCAGTACATTTATAAACTAACATTTTTCACATTAGACACACCTAATAGTTGCATTGCGTAGTTGCAGGCACTTTTATACATCGTTTACACATCGTTTCACTTTTACTTATCTATTCTGTACTTTTATACATTGTGTACATCTCGTTACATATCGGGCTTCAAAATGTCATTATATGTACCTACTCTAACCTCTCTGCTCTACTCCTCTCTACTTCTAGTGGGTCGCGGAAACTGGATCAGAGTTTCACGCGGGCGGAATACATTTATCAATTTCACTGTTATAAGCATTATTCGAGTTCTAAATATTGAAATGAAAGAGAATCTTCAATAAATTTTGTCTGTATACGAAAACGTCAAATATATATTAGAGATCAATAGCTGATATCAAATTCAATAAAGATTATAATAATAATATTATCATACGTGAATAAACTAACATTTACATAAGAATTGTAGTTTTCTCACATATATCAAAATACCCGAAATGACTCGAAAATTACGATGTCTCATGTCTCGCATAAGTATCGTGACAGTAGATAAGTCAATTGATACGTAATAATACATCGAACATGTACTCAGCCATATTGGACAAAGAGTTTAGCAGGTGTTCCTTGTATTGCCGTCTTTATAGGAATGAATAATGTCAGCATATGTCATTGATATATGCAGGAGAAATGAAGTCGGTGAAAGCTAGAAACATGGCATATGGGATTACATCGGTCCAGTCATATGCCACAGTCTTACTATTGTTGTGCCAAGGAAAGCCCGCAATGCATTTACCTCGCTGTGTTAAAGTTGACCACCACTGCCTGGTCTTAGTTCACAATGAGCCAGTGGAGCATAAGATCTACGAAAACGCTCATGATCATTAATGGAATGGCTACTGATTATTAAAATCCCAAAGTTCAACATTCCTACGGTTAAAACACCGAAGAATGAAATATAAAACCGATGAGATCGTATAAATACCTGAACTACGACGTTGCCCTTCTTAGGGAGCTCTGGGTGCATGAATATAGTGTAGTCATCTCCTAGAATATAAAAGTGCGAGAGACCTCTCAGGGTTGCAAAACATTCAGGAGCACACTGTGTTTGTAAATAAAATTGAGATTATTTTTATAGCAATCGGCTGAACTTTCTTTGTTTTCAGTCTCTCTTTAAATAAACATCGGCAGTGAAGAGTTCAGTAACATTTCAATTAACTACCCTTTTAAAATGGATAGATCAGCATTTTTATTATGTCTTTCCTAAAATTACTGCCCCACTTCATTCAGCACAAGAAAATAAAGAATCTCTAATATTTTCTCTAAAGAACATTTTTAGATAGTGTCATCGTAGATTAAACTGAACTATATAACTATTGTCTATTCTATTGTTACTTTTGTAATCCAGATTAAATCTTTCATTTGTTAAGTTTGTATAAAGAGATTGTAATAGTACGTACAACTGGCAACGAACGTAATAAAGCGTTTCATTAGTTCCCCCAAGAGAAGAATTAAAATTGATTGATTGGTGACGTAAAATTTTTATGTCTTTTTACTACTTATCAATCACGAGTTTCGTCGGCTAGCTTCTTCCGTTAGATATGAGTTATACTCGCGGACCTTTTTATGTTTTAAACACCCTACTTACCCAAATTAATGATGACATTTTTATTTAAGAGGTGACCATTCGGGTGGCCCTGTTTAAAGTAATTCTTGTTGATATTGAGGTTCACTTCTCGTATCAGTCCTTTTTTAAACAAATTAAGCCTTTTTTAGTGTAACCACATTATATGCATTTCTTCTTCTCCTTTCTCCAAGCAGTAAGCATTTAAGGAGAGGCTTAGATAATAAAGCCCGTCGTCTTTACCTACTACGTTTAATCGCAATGGCTTCCACGGTATTTTGCTGTTGAAGTTTATTGCTTCAGTAATTGCTTCATTAATTGTATTTTTGTGTTGATAATAATTATTGCTAAAACTATAATCTTCGATCCAAGCCGTAGCAAAAACAAGTAATTTATTACTTATCATTGTTGAAATGTCTCTTTATTTCGCCGTATCACAAGCTATTTAGGCACTTTCTCAAAGATGTTTATGATTAAATTGTAGATCCTATTAATCAATAGGTAAAGTATTACTTTGATGAACACACGTTTATGACTCACTAACATCATTACAACAAACGATATTGTATTTGCAATGAAGATTTCCCAGCTGACAATATTGCCGTCTCGCTAAATAAAATATATAAGATAATTTTTCTTCTCGTACTTTTTAAATATCAAACCACGAAGACGAAACTTAGCAAGTGCTTGAAACAATCAGTGAAGTTTTGAACAAAATTGAGATGAATTCCATTTATTTTTGTTCCATTCCATACCTGGACCAAATCGGAGAAGTTTTAGAAATGGGACAGGTCAATAGTACCCTAAACCGACGAGCATGCATGAAGAATGTAATGAGAGTGAATGAAGCGAGAGTAGTACGTCAGGATCGTAGCAAATGAAGATCCGTGATCTCTGCCTACCCCTATGGGAAACAGGCGTGATTTTATGTATGTATGTTAATTATGTTCGATGTTCGTGATGATGTTCGTGGAGAGATAAAGTATGTACCGTACCAAAACCTAACTACGAATTCACAAAGAGGTTTTTCTATTACCTAGGATCATTTCTCTACAATCAAGTCAGCAAAAGTGTCACTATCTTTGGTTTAACAAATCATGAATGTAAGTGCCTGGTACAGAATTATTTAATGACTAAAACGTTTGAAGAAACTGAAAATATGTTGAGCACTTTGACATGAACAAAATCCCACACGCACACACGCACGCACACACACACACACACACACACACACACACACACACACACACACACACACACACACACACACACACACACACACACACACACACACACACACACGCACGCACGCACGCACACACGGACATACACGCACACAAACACATGCATACCTTTATGTAATAAGAAATGTAACGAATACCTGTAGTACTTATCCTATCAGAAAATTTGATATATATAAAGACAAAATACGATGATAATTTTAATGCCATTTGTCAAACTATGGGGGAGCGCAAACTGTTCATCCTTAACACAGGCTATTTCATAGCCTAGCTAGGAGAACAGGTTGTCACTCTTATTGTACATATGTAATTTTTTGTTTACATGTTACACCTAAGTTCACTTTGATGTACTACTTTGTCTGAAAAATGTTATGTGCCAAATAAAAAAAAAAAAAAAAAATGTTGGACGTTACTTAGTAACGTAACTAGTTTCTCACCCTCGCCACCCTGCTCACAGCAATGTTCCACTGCGCGGACGCGTGGGCGGCCGGCGTCTCCTTCAGCGAGCAGGTAATGGTCGTGAAGGAGACGGCGGAGCGGGAGAGGCGGCGCGAGCGAGAAAGACTCGCGGATCGCGCCGCCCGCGCGCGCAGGCAACTCGGGCGTCGGAGGACACTGACTGACCTCCGTCCCCCATGAGCGCGGGCCTGGGGGTGACGGGTGGAGCCGCCTGTCACCCCAGCAGAAGCAGGCCACCGCGGCGGCGCGTTAAATAGCGCGCCTCCCCATTCCGGGGGCGAGTTGGGGACACCGTTGTCCCCCCTCCTGAGGAGGGCCAGACCGTAAGGGATGGCCCTGGGTCAGTCGGGGTGCGAGGGATATGTCTATAACAACCTCACCTCCGGCCTAGCACCAAGACCCACAGTCGGCGTGCGGTTTTAGTCGGTTCGAGTCCGACATAACCTCCCCTTCCGGCTCCGGCAGGGGGGGTATGCGAGGGGATTTCCGCACGAAAAAAAAAAAAAAAAAAGTAACGTAACTAGTTATCTGTTTGTACCTTAGGTTCTTATGCCTTCACGAATAAAACTGGAAAAATGAAATACTACCACCAATACAGGAATTAAATTACTTATAATAAAATGGAAAGTTCTGTCGAAACAGAAAATATTATTGCTACAAATAAGCATATCTCAAAATGTCGTCTGCATTTTCCCAGGCAGAGTATCGAGTCAGTAAACCAAACGTTATTTAAATGTTTCAACGATTTGAATAACAATGAATACGTAATAAGATCCGATGAACATATAATTAACGAGCTGTTAATCCCCTAAACTCTTTATCATTTCATGAATAACATTATAAAATGTGAATTAATACATGTGTGCACGTAGTATGGTATTATTCTGACCTTACAAAAGGTAATGGAAAATTATAGACTAGTAAATTATATCAGTGACTTTGAAATAAAATATTTACTAAAAATTTAATAACCATAAACCAGCACAAGGATTGAAACAGTCACAATAAAATGATTTAATGTCATTAATATGTTTTGACGTTTATTAAATGTTATTATGACGTTTTTTGAATTTTATGAGTTCTAAAATTAATATTGTTTATTGTCCATTTTACCTTGTAGACACTGAAACAAGAAATCGGTACACAAAATATATACTCGTGGTCATTACTTTATATTTTAAAATTACTCAATAAATATAGACAGATTCTACTACCGTATACATAACAATTTATATTATCAATAGATTCTCATTATTTCTGCTGTTGATTTATATTTTAATTATTTTTACTTTCTCGTATATAAAATGGTCCTGAGCTAGGTTCATTTTATTAAATAGTTGAAAACTAAGTCACTAAGAGAGATAAGACAACTTAGAAAGACCACAATGTTGGAGAAAGGATGATATCTTTAGAATATATATTGTAGAAGTTTTCTTGACTAGTTTTCAAACTGATTTATGACAAAAGTCCATTTAGAGACTGTCTAGACTTCATTGTATCTACGAATAACAGTACTAAATCCTCAAATTAATTTTTAGCTTTACTTTATTCTTATTCCAGAATACTTTAAAAGAATTTAAAAAAGGATACGTCTATTTTTTTTTTTTTTATTTTTTTTTTTTTATGACTTTTATTTATGACTACACCTTGCCTGATGGTAAGCTAAAGGCAAAGTCTCGAAAAGAGGATCACCATTATAAACATGTACCATGTTAACAATGGTTTTTTTTTTATCGTGCAAAAAATTCCCACGAATACCACCCCGGAGGTGGTTATGTCGGACTCGAACTGACTAAAACGCATGCCATCTTGGGTCTTTGGTTGCCGGAGGTGAGATTACCGAAAGCAAATCTCTCGCACCCCGGCAGACCCAGGACCATCTCTTTCGGGTTGTATGTTAACAATGGTGGCACTGGTATATGCATGTCTTTAGTGAAAAAAAAAAACAAAATGTATATTCAAAGTATACATCCACCATGATCACCTCCACGAACATAATACCTAACGCAGATTACAATGTCACATGGTGATATAACCAAGCGTGTTGCTGTAAACAGAAAACATGGTGATCATAATTCACATGGAAAATCCCTGTGACGTCAGCAGAAAAACACATCCTGTAAAACCTAGTTCTCTAGGAACAACCTGTAAGGTCTATTGCACACTAGCGACTAGTTGCCGCAACATCTTGCAACTTAAATATAACACTAATATTTACGGAAAGGTCCTTATACTACATACATCATTACATTTTTTTTTGTCTTACATTTTACAATATTTAATTTAATTTTTTTTAAGGAATATTAGAACCGAAGTTACTAATATTCCCTCTAACCCCTCCAACTAAGCTAAATTGCTTGTGCTAGGAGTGGGTTCACGTCGGTAGTGTAATGGCCAGGATCGAACCCGGGACCTCTCGATCTTAAGCTCCTTAACCCTCCCTCTAGACTCTAGACTCCTTAACCACTAAGCTACCGACGCTTCATGATCACTCAATTTGTCACACATACTAAATTCTCCAACAATAAATACTGTATTATGTCTTCCTATTCTGTACTTACCTAATTAGATAACTTGATAGGTACAGTATAAAAAGGTCTTGGTTCATACAACGAATGAAAATGTACGCACACATTGACAGATATATATCTCGAAAAACATCGGAAAAAAATGAAACGCTCAAGTGAGACTTGAACTCACGACCTTTCCCTTACAGGGGGAATGCTCTTCCAACTGAGCTATTGAGATGAATGTTGGTAGATGGCACCACCGTCGCCCTTAAAGACGGATATAAAGAGAAGGAAAATTTGAAATGAATCAGGTGTGGCTCAATAGCTCAGTTGGAAGAGCATTCCCCCTGTAAGGGAAAGGTCGTGAGTTCAAGTCTCACTTGAGCGTTTAATTCTTTCCGATGTTTTTCGAACTTTAAAGTTAGCATTAAAAATGCTATAAAAAATTCAGTATAGGTATATATCTGACGAAAATCTCAATTCGAATTGGTTCGCCAGTAGCGAGACTCGCGAGTTCTCGTTTCTTGACGATATTTATTATACATCTATGTGGAAGTGGTTGTGCGTTTCAGCATTCTATAAAGATACTTGAACCCATTTATTTTCTGCTCTACCTATGTGTGTATATAAGCCGTTAGTGCAAAACGAGAAACGTTTGAACTGAAAGTTTGGTCAGGTGTCAATAAATAAAAAGTTTCCCACTTATATTGTAACTCAGTACAGAGGATCGTGTAAACAATGTATGTTGTTTGTCGCTTAAATGAATTCTTTTCCACTCTAACTAATGATATTAGTTGCATGATAAATGTTCGTTGTTTTGACAAATAGGAATCACGTCGAAAATCTTGTCTAACTATAGTATTCTATTCATTATCTAACGTATTTAGACTGTATATTATTATGGAAGTTGAAACTATTGCTAAGCTGCCTTTATTGTTAACTATAGAACACTTTGTGTGATCCTCAATCGCTAGTTGAAGCTAACGTTAAACCTTCAGATAGAATGCAATGAAAACGCTGTAAATTCACATATTGCATTCTATGTCAACTGGATTAAAAAACATTCCTAATCTGACATAAGTACAACTTCGACCTACTCAATATTTCAATGGAAATAAATAGGAAATAAATCTAATTAAAAAAAGAAAACGATTTCGGCAAAACTTTACCTTTAAAAGTAGATTTACATTACCTCATCATAGTATGTAAGAGAAAAGAGAAGGGACAATTATTTTCATATATAAATAATACTAATGTCCATGCATTCTATAAGTTAAAGTTGTCGACGACACTGGGCATTTTAGCTATTGATTCCCGCAGGACCAAAATCTTATTCCGTTTAAGTATACTAACTAAAAATTTCCTTTAGATCAGACCATTATAATATACATGAAAAATCCACAGAGACAAAAGAGAGCAGCAAAAATAAATTCAGCTCTCCATATCCAGTGGAAACGTACTCAATTCGAAACAATAAAAACAGCAAAGCCATCGCTTTTATAAATTAACAGAGCGAGTTCGAATAAAATACACGAAATACAATTTTGGTCCATGAGTCGCATAAATTGAATTCTCACCCGATGAGCCCGCAGCTCGCTTCATTTACCAACTAGGTCTCCGATACAATGTATTATAACGTATTTTCATTAAACAGTTCTCGAATGTAAATTGCACTGGAAATCTTTTAATGAAATCTTGGCTTTGCGTTGTCGTCGAAATTTTCAGTGTACCTACCACTGTCGCGAAAATATTATTACCTAAATGTGATATTCATTTAGTGCTGATGGTCGTGCCATATGATGATTTAATTATTTTATAGTTTGTTGCTTGTGAGAACATATCAAAAAAAATTCACAACCTGTGTGCGCATCAATTTAACTGCATCCTTTTCCACTAGATGCCCGTTACTGGATTATTTATGTGTCTATGTATGTATGTATTTATTTAGGTGTCTTTTGAGGATACCAGGGGGTGCTATGGCGGCGGAGGAGCTCAAATCCACGAATCATAGATAATATCAAACCAATCCGCGCTCGCCAAAGCCTCTTTACTCTTATGGCTTGAGGTTAAGATATATGCCGATAACAATATCTGGTTTTATATTCAAATAACCCTAGATGTTTCCATAAAGCAAGTAGGTAATACTCTAGACTACAGCTCATCTAAAGGAAAACTATGAATGAATAGTCAAAGAGATACGTCACGATGCTTGGAAAGACGCCAGCATTCATATACGTGGGTTGAACGAATACATCCAAATGTTAGAGGTGAAACCAAATACGAATAGCCTCTCAACAGAACGTTTAATAGAAGCTATTGCGAATTAAGCAGCTCGAATGCAATTTGTATTCTTAAAATGTATTCTGAGCGTTATTGAATATTCTTTGGAGTCTAATACATAGGGAAAAGAATCTTCTCGGGCGGGACTCGAACCCGCAGTCTTTCCCTTACAGGGGGAATGCCTGACCAATTCGGCTACCGAGACAAGCCCGATTTTTCCCTATGTACAATTCTTTGGAGTGTAAAATTTTTTCGACCTCAAAAAAGATTGTTTTTTCTATGGCCCGTAGCCATAGTGGAGAGTGCGAGCGCTTGGACTATCGCTGTCTGGCCCGAGAAAGATATGGGACTCTCCCGTCCCATCCAGCAATATTTATATTCCACAGAAATAACACCTCCACCTCATTGGCGATAAATCGAGGTTCTCACAGAGGCTCTGACGGAGGTTTGAGAGGCTTTCTTCTTAAGAATCCATCCTAAAACTACCTTGGGTAATTTTGTGTAACCGTTTGGAAAATAGGATAACAGCCATCAAGAATACCTTAACAGATATCATGTATGTTGAACAAATTATCTATCCGCCGATTCCGATATCAAGTAAAACGCAGAACAGGGGTCCCTAAATATTGTTCCGTGGTATAAGCATACTGGCTGACAGCCAAATGTTCCGGTCGACGTGGTCGCGTCTGCTTCAGACATTCTTCCAAAGGTTAAGGGTGACGAAAATAATGTAACGAAGTACTTCTTGGTACAAGATGCCGTATAACAATAGCCCATATACATATACTGTTGGATTGTGAACGTTATGCGTAATAATATAAAATTCTACGATATACAGTACAGCTTTATCTAGATATTCTAGGCCCAAGTAAGTGTTATAGCTTTAGCCTGTAATTTGGAATCTAGAATGCGGATAAAATAGATAGATATTTCAAAATACATATTTTCTTTTATAAAAACACAGATATCTCGGGAAATATGCTTTAAAGAGAAAGGAAATTTGAAGTGATTCAGGTGTGGCTCAATAGCTCAGTTGGAAGAGCACACCCACTGAAAGGGTCGTGGGTTCAAGTCCCACTTGAGCATTTCATTTTTCCCAATGTATGCGAATTTTAAAGTTAGCATAATAAATGCTACAAAAAATTCATTCAAATACAGATATCTGTTATAAATTTACAGAAACATCAAGTATATCGTCAATTAATCCTAAAATTTTTGCAATTGTTTTATAATCAAGAAAAATGCTATGACAGGATCTCGTCAGTCAATAAATAGGTGAACTGGAGGCCTTCAAAATTTTAGTTGGGTCCCATACTCTATATCTTAATATACATATTAATACATTAAACATAAACAGTAATATACCGTATAATGTTAACAAAACATATTTCATTAATTGATACCAATTACTTACGCTACGAGTTACGTTGTACTAACAGAAATTAGAACATAAATCATGAACAATGTTTACGGTTTTATTCAGTAACAAACGCGGACGAAACACGCAAAAACAGACAATAAAATGTTTATTGTACAATAAAATATCAACGAGATGATTTCATTAATAATGTGCAAACGTTTACGACGCGTTCATACCACCAGGGAATTAATAAGATTTATTTGCAAAAACACCACAACATAAAAGGTGGCTACATAAACTATGCGATGGGATTACTTCGGCTTAAGCTCTGTCTACTGTTTGTCTACGCCGCGCCGGCTGTACAGTTCTTGCCTTTTGATATAGTTTTAGCTGACTTTATATTGGATCAATATACATCTACATTGTTCAATAACTTTCTATATTAAAATGGCTTTTTTATTAAGCGTTAGACACCTATAACGATAGTGTATGAACTGTCGATAGACTGTAAAAAATTTACATTGTGCCATAAAACACATTGTTTAACGTTCGTCAAAGTCAAATACCTACTGTAGTGCATATGTAATAACTAGATACATTTGAATGTGGAGAAATGCTACCATTTTGAAGGCAGAACCGTGGGTAAAAGCTAATCTATTTTTTCAAATTTTGATCAATAAGAATATTTTTACAGCCAATCACTTTTAACACTAAAAAGCTTCAGTAGACAGAGCTTTTTACTTTCATTGAGACTTTTAGTAACTAGTTTAGGCTTTAATACAACAAGGCTATCTTATCTTGAATAAGTAAATCTGTGAATCACATGTAAAAAAATACGTCAGCAAGTATCAATATTTACGATTACTTAGATCTGACAATGAAATACTCAAGTCCTATAAATAGCAATCGCTACGTAAACAGATTTAGTAACTTCGTCGTGTCCTACGCTTGTCCTGCTGACATAACTGCGGTCTACGCGTGTGACGTCACAAGGCCGGCCGGCGCCTCTCCCGCCCTCGCTCACATTCAGTGACTAAGCTGTATTAATATACTACGAATGTATTTGCCTTGCCCCCCGTTCGCCTACGCGCTGAAATCTGCGTGGGAGTATCTGAAACTTATCTACATCATGTTTGTTTTTCAACTGTTTACAATACTGTATTTACTGACATTCAAACTGTCAAAGTTTGGGGTTTTAAATCTACAAGAAGTGTAATAAATAAAACTTCTTAATTTTATGTCCTTAAGCTTTTCAGACTATAACTCAAATCTTAGCTTTCAAGTAGTTGGACTAATTTATTTCTTACGATTTTTATAAGTTGTGGAATTTAAAACCAAAAGAATACCTGTTACAATGCATCGTTATAATCATTAGGTACTTCCACTTATAAACGCTACTAAAACTCATAACTTCCATTTGAAGTCAAAGTAAAATGAGATCAAACACCCTTTACAGAACGAAGTAAGAACTTCCACTCAAAAATTCTAAGAAAATGTAGGTAAGCCAACACGATTCTTTTAAAACACGCTGTGTATGAGAAAACCATGGCGTCGCGGAGACTCGAATGCCGACACACTTTCCATTGACGGCAAACCCCACACCCCTCCGCTGTTTTGGACTAAATTTATACTAATGACACGTGTATAAAGAAAACAACAGCTCTATTTTTGAACTAGTATATTGTTTTTCATTCAAGCCCTCTTTATATAAGACAAAAGTTTTCCAGATGTTTTAGTAGGTACCTCGAATATTTTTTTCTCTGAACACGAGACAAAGAAAAACGTGATATATGTTCAAGATTTATACGATCATCAACAAATCAAAACAAACAACTCATCACATAACTTTTGTCTTTAAGGCCAGCTTCGGATCCCAAAGCACTTTGATTTAATGATATACTAACAACAGATTGTTTGGAACTCAATCGAAACGCTAGAAAAAAATAGTTAGATATTTTAAGATCTACATTTAACATTTTAGTCAGCAGTCATAATGACGATTAAGAGGTCCCAGATTCAAATCCTGGCCATTACATACATATAGCCTTAGTAAGAGATTAAGCGACTGTCCCCTTTATTAGAATTAAAGTTGAGATCGTTTTCAAGTTAATTTTCTGGAAAGTCAGACATTAATTGATGTGGGCTTTTGCGCGCTAAAACCTTTTTTTTACGTGCATTAGTCCCCGCGGATACCTCCCCCGCCGGAGTCGAAGGGTAAGTTATGTCGGACTCGAACCGACGAAAACCACTCGCCGTCTTTAAGTCGTTGTGCTAGGCCAAAGATTAGGTCTGGGCATGTAGTGTAGACAAAGGACACACCAGGCATAAAAGTAAATAACATAGTGGGCACACCGAAGGATGTCTTACCGTTACAGTGTCCGGGTGTCTATAAGATAGATTGCAGCTGCGGTAGTTCGTATATAGGACAAACGAAACGGACTATTGCTGAACGAGTCAAGGAACACATCGCAGCTGTAAAGAATCGCCAGACAAGCAAATCCGCGATCGCAGAACACTACTAGAAGCAGGTACTAATCACTGGATTGAGTTCCACCATACGCAAGTCCTCTCCACCGAACGTCACTTCTATTCAAGAACTGTACGTGAAGCGATTGAAATCAAGAAACATAAAAATTTCAATCGGGAAGATGGGTTTAAATTATCTGCAACATGGAATCCAGTGATAAAAAACATGCAGCCTCGCTTTTCTGTGCAGTCGGATAAACACCGGACAGTTTGCTTACAGAATAGGGACACTGTGAGTGTGGTATGTGACGGTACATGGCGAAAACAAAATATCGAGAATGTGCGGGTAGATGAAGAACCTACTACCTCACGGACTCGAAGACGGCGGGCGTGCACTACTGCGCCAGTCAGCCTGTGACCACGGCCGGTGTAACCTTCAGGCAAATCAAAGGTATGTATGTACCTATACCATGATCGCGTTATATAATAATAATATAATTCCCGTTAGTGTTATTGTATAAAGGTACATTATTTTTATTTTTATTGAGTTCGTTATCAATGAATTATATCTTAATTTTAATACTCTGATAGATGATTTGTAACAAATTTCCTCCCAAAACTTAAAACTATAGTACGTTCGCGTTAAGAATGCAGTGAATTCACGCTAAGAATTTAAATCAATTAACACAAATGACAGGACACAACCGTTGCGTTCGAAGCAATGTCTTCAACTGGACATTGTGAACTTGATCTTGTAATTTAAAAAGATTTGATTGGTTGGTTAAGCCGACGGACAATTTATGATTTACTGCAATCTTAACGCGAACGAACTATAGTAAGAAAATACGAGCTCAAACTCTGTAAAATAAGGTTCTACTATTCAATCTTTATGATGGCGTGTTTTTATTATTACCCTGAAATTGCCAACTTGGGAACAGGAAGTTAGATGAGACAAAGACAGGATAAAAGAAAAAGCTCTTTAATCTTGATTACTAAGCACAATTCGTAAATAGCAAATATCATCCTACAGTGTTGATGTTACACAAATAAAAACAACGACACTGCCATGATTCAGGCAATAATGTACATAGTTCATGTCTTATTCGGTGTGAGCAGAATCAGAAGCTATTATTTTCTATGATATAACTTGCATTCACATACTCTTTTAGTCCAAGGTCGCGATACAGTTTGTGAATAGCACATAACATGATAAAATATGTAATTGCACAGATTTATTTTTTATATTCTTGTGTGATGGAAAATAGGATTATGGAAGCCAGAAGAAGTATCATCTACGAAATTGTTATTCCATTCTGTGCCACTACAAGTGACAGTGGCACAAAAAGGAAGTGTTTTCCGTTTTGTACCACTAGTGACACATTCCAGTGGCATAAACCGGAGTCATTGTTTTAGGTGTCTTAAGTAGTAAGAGGGTAATCTTAAGTAAATATATAACATATATATAACCTCTTAGTGCAGGGATGTCAGGTATTAAGCAATTCCGACACAAAGAAATCTATTGTACTCGTATGTACCTATGACATAGTATTAAGATTATTTTTGCCATATCTTAGGCTACTAACAGCTCATAACTCCCATGAATTAGCACGTTCTCACAAATAAATATCCAAAAGAAACTCCATTCACTGGGAAAATAAAGGCTGAAACTTGCAAACATTGTATTCTCTTACTAAATCGTATGATGGGGTGTTGTTGTGAGATCGACTCACCCTAGAAAATCCCCATAAATAAAAACTTATCCTGTAGTTGACTCCCAACTATATTGCGGTATTTACATATTTACTGAACGTGATGGATGAAGTTAGAGTAATTCTATAACTTTGCATTGGGGAGCCCATCTTATAATGCTACAAAAAAACAGGAAATCATATTATGATACAAACGCATTAAGCAAGCACACACTAATAAAGGCACACACGAGTATATCGATCTAGGATAAGAAATTAGCTACCTACATACATTTCGAACAACGGTTTTCTTCTTTTACAATAAATCAGCCGCCAGAGAAAACAAAATACTTATAACAAGACTTCAAGACGTCGTTTTGACCTCATTCTGCGTACACGCCTTCGAGATACCTTCTTCTCTTCGAGATAACTCTTCAATATATGAGACTTCAACCATCTTAGTCTCCCCGTCAATTTGCTGAAAAACAACCCAAACGTTGGAAAGGGTGTAAAGGTAAATAATAATAAAAAAAATAGTTAGAAGTGGATTCATATCAATGTTTAAAAACTGCCAACAATATCATGATTTTCTTGTTAGCAAAGTTGATTTTAAGGCCCTGCTTGTATCATGTCATTGTCTGACGCAAATTTAATTTTATTTTATGATATTCATTAATATTCTGAAACTGAATTTCATATCACTTTAATGACAGAGACTACAGCAGCACTTAAACCTCTATAACTTACACAATTGATATTTTTGAAACCATATCCAATTTTGGTTCACCGACAAAGCTCATAACAGATTAGTTAAATCAAATGAATACCTTTTAGAACGAGTATCACTGTGATAGGGTCCATTTCAGTGGTTGTTTACATCAAAAAGGCCGCCATTATTTTTGTTAATATGAACTAAACGCTAAAACTGATTTGTTAGTCACGCCTCAGAGTCGTCGCCACACTGTGAGTTAAATATTGATGAGGTAATAAAATATTTACGATTTTAGTATTCTAATTCGAAACTTTAAACACGATTTGAAAAGTGATTATTGATTTGATTTTGTTACGTCAGGATTTCAACCAGATTATCTTATAATTTTTCTCATATACCTACATCCGAAATATTTTCTCCATCCAAACTTTTCCGACTGCTCCATCAAGATCTTCGAGGCGACTCAACCTCACCCACGAACTGATGATTGATGAATGCGACTCTGACGCAGGAATTCTCGGAGTGCAATAGTCAGTCGGTCCAATAATGCATGCCATAATAATATAAGGAGCCAAAATAAAAAAGAGGGAAACGAGTAAGCGGACCCCCGTATTAGGATAATAATCACATGATTGTACAAGCATTGGATTATAAAATCTTCCTCTATAATCGTTCACAAAACCTCAACACGATTACAGATTATGAGTAAAACTCCTGCAAGAGCAACTCTACCTTCCTAGATTGTGTTCATATTAACCAAATAGCTAGCACGTTTACCAAAAGTTATAAGTTAAATAGCATCACAACTCGGCAGTAAAAATCATCATAAATAATCTTATTGCATTGTCTTTCATGAAAAGCGTTAGAAAGCTAAGCTTACTATTAAAATGATCTACAACTGTGAGTATGAATAGCTAAGTACTTAGTTATTGCACTTGTTTTGTATGTTTAAATCATAATCTCAGAGATGCGTATGCTCTGACACGTAACATGCTAAATGCTCATTCATTTCAAACTAAGTCAAATTTACATTTAGTAAATGTACTAATTTATAGGACATAATAGGAGGAAATTATAGGACAACAATATGATACTACTACCTCTTTATAATAGGTAGAAAGGTCACGAGGAATTTGTCATTATGTAATAGCCTCCTCTAGCTTAATCTTACGCGCTCGAGCAACTACCGAATTTCGCGTACCCTACTATAATAAAAGGTTTGAAAAGTAATAATTGGGAATTTCAAACAATCACTAACAACGTTTCATTTTGGTCCAGTAAAAAAACATTTCGTTAAAATGTTATTGAAATCAAACGGTTCATGCCGCATCTACCGTTAAAACATTATTTTGCACATCACGTACTAATACTTTAGGAAGCTTTGTTCGTTGCAAACGTGTCCACTTGCAAAGGATTAGTGTCAATGACGTCACGCCACGCCACACAACAAGTTCGCACGAGTATCCCCGAAAAAAGCCCCTACTCACGTCTTATTTTGGCATCAATCTGTTGAGACGATGTACAGGGTCCCAATTGCACATACCAATCTCTCACTGCTCTATGAAACGTCCTGATATCTCTGGCAGCAAAATCAGACCGTGAGTACGTCCTTTAGAGCTTAGCGTCCAATGAATGGGACCGGATGGAAAAAAGAGTCCATTGAAGTTTTGTTTGCGAATTAAAATTTAAAGGATGGTCAATTCACACTGAATAGCTTATAGCGGTGCTTATTTAGTGGGGATTTGTTGTGCTAATAATAGAGTTAGCAATAGAGTGGGACAATCGAATCTTGGACAGTTTTAGGACAAAGACTTGTCGCTTTACTTTACGATAACTGTATTTATAGTTTGGTTTTGGCTACAATAAACAGCTGTTTTTCTATCGCACTCGAATGTAGTTATTGACTTCACTATACTCGGCGGAACGTTCTGGCTACTGACATTATCAAGCAGTGAAAGATACCTACATCGAACATTAATAATACCTAATTACTTAAAATAAACTCCGAATTGTATTAAATATTGTTTTATTATTGTGTTTTGAATCATCCTAGTACCTTAACTCTAGACATTGTTTTCTATTACAATATTGTAGCCTTTTATAATTTCTCTATTTACAATTGGCCTGAACAAGGGACCCACATACACTTAGATATATTTTTTATTATTACAATTGAAACAGAATGAAACTTTTTAAGTTATTTTCGCTCTTTTTAGCCAGCCTTTAGACTCCTAATGCTCTAAGCATTGGTAAATGTAAGTATGCGTATGGATTTCACCGTTGGAACAGCTTATCATCAGGTAGGCTTTATGTTTTATTGCATAAATATGGATAAAAGCACTGTGAAAAGTAACAAACAACTGCGAACTCGGCAGAATCGGAATTTTGCGGTCAAACTTTTTCCTTTAGTGAATGGAGAACAATTGCACCCTATGCTTTTTGTTGAAATTCGTTAGGCAAACATTTCTCTTATGGACGAGATGGCCATTCAATATGAGGAACTCATTGACGACAGTAAGCACGAGAATCTCAATGATTGAGTCATTTCTATGAGTATTTGATTATTACATTACCAGAGTCCCAGAGCTCTGCTCAGACAATCTGTGAAAAAAAAAGTAGGTGAGTTTGGCTATTTTAAGATAAAATACTTCCTAAATCCATACCATACGTATCTTTACTGAATTCAATTTTGGCAACTGGCAATTTAATGCTAACTGAAACCTTTAAAACTTATAACGGTAGCTTAGTGGTTAAGGAGTCGACCTTAAGATCGAGAGGTCCCGGGTTCGATCCTGGCCATTACACTACCGACGTGAACCCACTCGTAACACAAGCAATTTAGCTTAGCTGGAGGTGTTAGAGGGAATATTAGTAACTACGGTTCTAATATTCTTTTAAAAAAAAAACTACAACTGCTACGTGCGTTAAATATGAAGGCCGCTTCCAATTTCAAATTCGTATAAAGAACCTTATTATATTAAAAGAAACTATTATTATATTCAAATATATATTCATAGGAGTACTAAGTAGCAGCAATTTAAAGTGATAAATAGAAATAATACAATATAGAGTGGGCGGCGGCGGCGCAGTAGAACAAACTCGATTATTTGACTTTACAATTTTACGTTCTCGGAAGGCGCTCTGAGTGCAGGTAGAGTTTTTTTTTTCGTTAGAACCTTGCAATGACTGCCTCTTTACATACAACCTGAGTTAATGTTTATGTGTTGTGCAGTGAACTCACCTATTTTATTCGTTTTTAATTGTTGAAGAGTCGGTGAATATAATAAGAGGCATCCATTGATATCTAAACTGAATAAAAAGAGAATAAACTGGTACTAAACTGATATTTATTGAATTTTTATTGTTATATTTTGTTGAATTTATTATAAAGATTCAGTCAATTTATAATTGCAGTGTATGAAGCTTTACCAAGATCTTCGAATGGACGAGGGTCTGGTGCAAGCGTATCACTTGAAATTGGAGATCAGGCAACAATTACTCCCATAAAAAAAATAAACAAAATGTGCACAATATAGAGTTTAAACAAATTAAACTATTAGATTCTTAATTATCTAATGCACACGGTTGGTTACAAGATCGCCAGCGTAAATATTAGAAATATTTATTATAAGTAATTCTCCCCGTACAAATCTAATAGCCTTCAAACATGTAGGTACACAAAGTGCATAAAGGAAGACGGCCAGAGTCGGCCCTCTGCTGTGCAGCTGTTTCGTAGCAAAATGAAAATGGTTATAGTCTTCTTTTATTGTGAAATAATATTAGGCACAATATTGTAGTGCTCGAGCTCGTATTAAAAAAATATTTGGAAGTATTTAATATGATTGAGCACAATAAATGTTATATATTCGGTATCAAAAGGCAGTTAATGTTGCACACATAAAAAATCTGTGGAAAAAATAAAATAAAACCACTGACTAATAAATTAAAATATAATAATCAAGATTGTCAAAGACTGTGAAACTCATAAGTTATGATTATTTTTCATTTACTATCAAAATATACTTTATTTGAGACCAAAATGTATGCCTAAAAATAAAAATAAATTGAAAAATTATAAAGCGCATGGGTATTCGATTTTCTTACTCTAATAACACTCGACTACTGTCATGTATTGTCATTCGATTGACGTGTACAGCTCATCATTTGTCCGTATTATTTGAATAATTTTGAATAATTCTGATACAAAATGGATTGCGATAACTCTTAAGGCAACCCTGGCTTGCTTTTGGACCCTGTATTTTCTTTAAACGTTGGCAATTCTTTGAAGACTGCACCCGCTCTACATGAAGACTTACCTTGAACATGGATAACCCTATGTCTACTGATAATGTGGAATTTGTATTATGTTGGTACTAAACTATTTATATTATCGGTTTATACATAGCTTCAGCTACCAAATAGCAGTATTTTTATTTAAATAAAAAAATATTTACGCCTAAGCCGAAGCTCCATACAACGTGGCGGTCATCCTTTACATTAAAATATATTAGGTACTAGGTAGTACAAATTTATTTTCTGTAGTAGGTACTAAACTGGCAAACAATATTTAATATCATGCAAGTGAAAACTTGTAAAGTTGCTACCGACATGTTTTAAGCTTAAAAATAATAAATTAACGTTTCATCACTTCTTATGAGGCTTTATGTGTCTTAATTATGTTGAGTATTAGCTTATCACCCTACACGCTACTTGATAAGTATATCAAAATAGAGATGTTACGAATTCTTTATATGCGATGATAGTCGTTGATCACTTCACACACTAAACGATGCACCAACTGTTTATCTGCAGACTAACTAGGTAAAATGCGAAAATGAGGGGTTTAAACAAAAAAAAACACATTTTAACTGATCGTATGTAATCTGCAGATTACCTAGTTAATGTGCACATTAGAACTAACTATACAATTCGATTACGTCAGGAAAAATTATTGCTCAGGTGAGGCTTGAACCCACTCCCTTACGGGGGGAATGCTCTTACCAACTGAGCTACTGAGTAAGGGAAAGGTCGTGGGTTCGAGCCCCACCTGAACAATTCATTTTTCCTGATGTAATCGAATCGTATAGTTAGCAAAATAAATGCTTTAAATTTCATTCAAATGTCAATAGGGAATTATTCAGGACATGCTGCCTTACTCCATAATACGTCAATAAAAATTACAGTATTACCAGTATTACCTCCAATACCAATAACAAGGTTGCGTGCTCATTGCCATGAAAATGCCTTTAAATATAGAAAACAATGTGACCTCACATTCCTGAAGCTGTGTATGAAGTGTATGACTTTAGAACATGTTGCTAATCGTGTTCTGTATGCGCCATCACGGAGACCTTACCTGCAGTTATAAAATGGCGCTTCAAGATGCGTCGGCGTGCTGTGACGTTGTAGCATATACTTGACGTACAGAATTATGACGTTTACTTAGAAAAACCACGTCTTAAAAAATGCACATTTTCATGCAGGCTCTTTTTGGGATAGAGGTTTTTAAATCCTTAATTTATATTTATTTTACACTTTTTAAGGTGATCTACGGACCAAGCCCTTTGCTTTGTTGTAAAAAACAAAGGACTTTATAATTTTTTGTTGTAAAAAAATAAATGTGCACCTATATTATACACGTGCTTTTTATTCGAGTAGTATAGGTATGGTATGCTCAAGACTGTAAACATCCCGAAGAGTACTCTACTAAGACCTTCTTTAATGATTCGTAAATGGACTATTTTCCATTTGCAACTCCTCGATCGATTAAACAAAAATAGTTTTGAGCTGTTTTTGATCCACATCTTTATTATGAAGTATATTTCTGATTTGTAACTAAATAACCCGAGCCTCAACTACAATAATCTCGAAATCTACACATATTAAATTAATTATAGATAATATCTATGTATGCCCAAAAGTTTTTGAATACACACTCCACAGCCGTTTCATTCTTCTGTTCAGTTATTTAATTTATTTCATATTTTCAGTAGAAGAGCGTCATTTTAGACGTCCATGGACGTTTTGTAGCCATTCCCGGAGAGGGCTATGCGAGATGAATCTGTGGAGAATCACTCCCCGTGTCATTTGCATACGCTCAATTTTATTACACGTCGTAAATAATCGTCATAATGCTAGTCGTATTGCGAAAACGATGTTTTTCATACACACTGCTGTAAATATTCACGACTGTATTTGAGGTAGATTAACTGTTCGTGAAAATGTTTACAAAAACTTGGTGTATTGATTCATTGTTTAGTTAACTTCTGTAGTACAGAGACAAGTGCCACTCGTATCATCTTCGACTCTTCAATACAAGACAAGACACACCGTAAAGTATGGAATCGGGGTCAGCTCCGGCAACACGTGACCGATTGAAGTTTATATCTTGATCATGGAATTTTTATACTATGTATTTCTGTTCTTTGGGAAGCGTACGAGTTTCTGCGAAGACAGATGCGTCATTATCAAGATATTAACGTTACTCCTGGCTGTGTAAGAGACTTCCATTTTAGACCCCATGGCTACTTAGGTACTCTTTATGGAATATAAAAGAATACTGTGTAAGCGGACCAATGGGAAGATTTACCAAATATTTGTAGACGTACGTAGTCAAAACCTATCTTTATTTCTTCAAGAATATCTGTAACCGATATTATTTACTATTCCCGTTAAAAAAACCAAAGGGAAATATATCTGTGTTAGAAGTAGATTCAGCAAAATTAGAACGCGGGTCTTCTCAATCATAAAACCGACTTCCAACCACTGAGCATAAGATGATTTAATCTAAAAGCTCCATAAAAATTAGCTACTCGAGTCATAAAAAAAATAGAAAGCATTCATAGTTAAATATTCCATGGGCAGGCATTATGTCTGCGAATGTGTGGGTGACTTGGCATATTGACACAGGTCCTCAACATTGTTAGATCAAGCTGTATACTTACGTGTGGGTAATTCCTGTACTCTTTCATTACGCAATGAGCGTAGTTTTTTACTATTCAATACTATTTTGTAAGGTTTTCTATAAAACATAACATAACATAAACTCACGCCTGAATTCCCCGAAGGGGTAGGCAGAGGTGCTAGCACCCACATTTCGCCAGTTTATGTTTAGGTCCCAATGTAATAGGTTTTTTTTTTTTGCCGTGCGAAACATCCCCGCGGATACCACCCCCACGGAGCCGGTGGAGGCGGTTATGTCGGACTCGAACCGACTAAAACGCACGCCGTCTTGGGTCCTTGGTTGCCGGAGGTGAGATTGCCAAAAGCATATCTCTCGCACCCCGGCAGACGTAATGTAATAGGTGGCGAGCCTATTGCCATTAACCGGGCACTTATAAACATACGATAAATACACACGTAACTTCGAAAAGCATCGAAAAGTCATTGGTGTGGTCAAAGGTTTTCTATAACTGCTTTTATTTATCTCACAATATTATTAGTCTTTATTAATGACGGCTAAAAGTGGTTAAGGAACGCTCAAAGCTCCATAGAGCGCCCAAAACACTTATAAAAAAGTCACGTCTCTCAGTTATGTATGCTGTAGACCCTGGCTATCGCGAACACCTGTAATATTCTACGGTACCCTTCTAACTGGTAACTCTGAAATGCCCTTATTACCTAGTGTGGACTGTGGAAGATAACAGTTGTTCTCGGTTGCATCCGAAGGCTTTTTCAGAGCCGAGGTCCATTTGTTCCTCCCTTTTAGTTTGGCTTATAAGTCTTTTATTGGAAAATTTGCAGTCAGAACTCTAAACGAGAGAAAAACCTGCACCAGAGCCTAGGCCGTCAATCAATAGATGTACCTGGTAGTAGACGATGTATCGGCTTAGGCCCCAGAGAACATCATGGAGCCCCAAAAACACCCCAATGTTTGTAAAAGATGTTACATTCTTAACTCACACTCACAAATTTTACTTAGGTACCTTGCACTTTATACCCCTACATAAGGTACATTTCCTCGCAGACATGTATTGTCATGAATCTGTCTCTGTACTAAAATAATAATCCTTACCAGACTACGATTTGACAATAATTCCACATTAATTGTACCAACACAGAGTTGATATGGGCAATAAAATTCGCGAATACGATACACGACGACAATTACGACGTATATGAAATAAATGGTAATGTTCCAGTTATTCATCATTTTCATAGTTTTGATGTTATAACTATTATTCCTGTGTTAGTACCTAACTGTGTTAAGTAGGAGAAATAAGTTGGATAAAACGACTGTAAAATAACGCAATTAAAAGCCATATTGCGCTCCACTGTTGGATATTGGCCTCTCGCAATGTGCACCATTACTCCCGATCCTCCGCTATCCGAATCGAGTCTATCCCAGCTACCCTGTTTTCAGGTATGCTTATGGTATGGTTACCGTCTCTACCATGGTAAATGTTCTGACGAGCTCTTCCAATTAGTCCCACCCTCCCCTTTCCTTCACAGGACGACACGTGCAGGGCTAAGATGCCATCCATTTACGGTGCAGAGTATACCTACTAGAACCAAGCGTTTCAGTGATTCATTCCTATGCCGCACCACTAAGACCTGGAATTCCCTGCCAGCTCACGTGTTTCCTTCTTCCTACAGTCCCGGGTCCTTTAAGCGGGGCGTGAAAAGGCATCTAATGAGGCCGTCAAGCTGAGTGCCACCACTGTTAACATGGTAAATGTTTACGATGGTGACCCTCTTTCCGAGACTTTGCCTTTAGCTTAACATCGGGCGAGGTGAAGTCAAATTGACGTGTCCTGTATAAAAAAAAAATTCCTTCAGGTTCAGGTATAGGCCATTGCCTAAAATCGCAATGTTCTCCGCCCAGAAAGAAAACAAACAAATTTCCGATTTTCTCTAAATGTAAATTATCTCTAGAATGCTATAAGAAATTTGTTACAGCTTTGATACGCATATTACCGGTTGAGACATGTATAGCGATTATCGTAAAGTATTTAGAGATTGTAATTGTGTACGGTGGTGACATGTTGCAAAACGCTACTCGTAACTGCATCGCGGCATCGTATACTTTACGATTACGACTCTTTGATCGCACTAACGCAAAACTACTCGGAATGACGGCTGTTGTAAACCTCACCGCTTCAAGAGAAGGAAATAAAGTCATAGAATTATAATATCATTATCAACAGCGAGAACAGCTCTTTGCAGTGATTCTTAATAAGTTATTTAAAGATTTATAGAGATCATTAAAGCGAGTTAAGTTAATTAATATGTCAGACTATCCCTACACTGAACTTCACAGACTTGACAGTTTTACTAATTCTTCATATGAACACTAGGTAGGTAATACCGATTGCAATCAAATGAAATGCAATAAAATTTGAAATTTTACCGATTTTGCAAACTAACTGTAACATATACGATGTTTCACGAAATACTGTAACCGTCATATGAGTTACGAGGGCCGGAGTGTCTTCGTGAGCAATTTGGGGTTCCGTCGGCAGCTAGTGTGCATGTGCAATGTGTTTGCGTTCGAAGTGGTGCCAAAATTGCCATCTTTCGACTAGATTCGGCTGACGAAATGTGCGGCCGACACTGTATTTGGTTGCTCTTAATCTTGGATTAATGTTCGAGCTTTCGAATTTCCAATAAGATGGGATTTTCTTTCATGTACTGCTTCATAGGATATTGTATTGCAGACATCTGGCATTTTTATTGAGATTGATTTGATTGAAGTATATTCGCGTGTTATACTTTTATAATTTGTCATTAAATTCAATACGTATCAAGGTGAGGCTTTCAATTAAACACTTTTTGAACTTTTCGTAGGCAGGAATAGCAAACAAACTGCCTGTATTAGGTGTCTCTATGTATATACAATCTCTTTATACTTGGAATATGCAATGAAAAGTACTATTGCTTGTGTGCTACAATATTGTACAAATGTTCACCACAATTCACAACGTGTCCAATTTACAATAACCATCATCTTAGCGTGGTTGCCATTTGTGTCCAAGACTTTCAAGGTCTGCTTACTTCTTTGAATTTGGTTGATACTGCTTTTATGGGAGCGACTGCCTTTTTTATACCAGTTAGGTGGCAGTCCAGCACACGGCCCACCAGATGGAAAGTGGTTACCGTGGGCCGCTGGGTTAGCAACAGGGAGTAAAACTCATGCTGCTGACCCTATAAGAACAGAGAGATACTGTGTCGTCATTTCAGAAGACAACACATGGCTTTTGCTCCTCCACTGGCAGTACAAAAACTCTCCAATGAGCTCTGGCTACAGTGGCTACACTTTGATTGAAGGAAGGGCAAGATGGTATAAACGCAAATTTATATGATGGCTTGTACATGCCTGTTTAATACTTGCAAGTGAAGATACTTCCATACATAGAGACTTGAGTCAAATATTCTTTGACAATACACCAGGCCTCGTAGACTTCATAGAATTAACTTTAAACTTGAATCTTTTATACGATTTCCGATCTTAACCTACAAGTGGTGAGTATTATTTTGGCACAAGAATATACTTAACTATCATATCATAAAGTGAGGTACTATGGCTTCTATCCAAATGCGATGCCATAACCTTTGACAACAGAAGTCAGGACTATACTTACATATCTAATAGTGTTCGATTTAATACAAATCAACTTCAAAATATGGTTCTGATACTATACTTTCTCAAATATAGGCATAATTTTGACAGGTCTAAGTAGGGACCCCATAATGTGTGATCGTTAATGAATCTATTGGATTCTCGTTTAATGTTTTTTAGTTACAAAAACAAATAAACAATAAATATTCCACATTCTTCACAACGCTATTTAGACCCATGGTAAGCTTAACTAGCTTGTGTTATGGAATCTAGAATGCGGGTAAACATACTTACAGCCGTTCCCAATAACATACTTACAGTTGAAGATAGATCGCAACAGTCAAATTTGACGCATCGGCTGTTTAAATTGAAAACATGGTAACTGATTTTTTTGCGAAAAAGCGCATCGCGGTATAATTTAATAGGAGTTACTATGTTTCGAATTTAAACAGCCAAGCGCTTTATCCGTAGATGCGATCAACCTTTAACTGTCAGTATGTTATTGGGAACGGCCGTTAGACAACAACCGCCGAACTGAAAACCGCGGCAGCAACCGGGCATAATGCTAAAAGGATGATGACATAGAAAATTCGAATACATCAGGAAAAATGAAATGCCCAAGTGGGACTTCAACCCACGACCTTTCCCTTACAGGGGGAATGCTCTTCCAACTGAGTTTGAGCCACACCTGAATCACTTCAAATGGACATTTCATTTTTCCCGATGTATTCGAATTTTAAGTTAGTATAATAAATGCTATATACATTTCATTCAGACATATTTAATATTTACGAGAATTACTGTGGCATACTTAAGTGCGACTCTATACGTTTGGAACGTCAAAATGTTGACTAGACTTGCAGAGGAGAAAATTTTCTAAAGTATTAGATCCACAGATTGCGCGAAGTGCGCTAAGAAGTAAAGTAAATATTATGAAATATTTCAAAACACCTTTTCAAAGAATAGACCACCCCCATTTTTATCAGCGTGTCAGATTTTCGTATGGATATTTTATTTATATATTCATCAAAATTCAAAATTCAAAGTACTTATTTATTCAAAATTGTGTAGCACTACTACAGCTTTTTGACGTCAAACTCTGCTTAAATACTAAGTTTACCACCGCTTCTAGGCACCAGTGGAGAAGAAACGGCGCAACAAACTCCACTGTAGCAATCACTGCATCAATTGAAGATGTAGTATTAACTATACATAAATATATTCGTGCCTTGGAAACGGTGGTAAACTTAGCTTAGCTAGAATATAATTATTGACATCAATAAGAAACAACCGTGTTGTTCTACATTGAATAAAAATCTTTGGACTTTATAAACAGTAGGTATCAAGCATCCATGCATGACCAGCATGACCCACTGAATGTAACTCTATAAAAAAAGAAACAAGTGTTTCATTAAATTAATCTATTTACAACTATCATGTATCATTACCTCACTTTACAATTTCGACTATACGGAAAGTGGTGAGAGACGAATGCATGTGTTCTACTTCGACTTCGTACACTCTGTCTACGTTTAATACTAGGTCTTTGTCGTAAACCGTAAGTTACGGCGCCATGGCTCCCACGACTCCCACGGCGGGTGTTTATGTCCAACAATCTGTTTGTGATGTTCCGCCATCCAATTCGCACTGCAGATCGTAAAGCTGCGGTCGACTCAGGCGCATAGCACGTGTGGATGTGGCCCTAACACTAGCGGACATCCTACGGCAAAAGAGCTTGAAGTCGTTTATGAAGAAGCTGAATTTTGGGTACGGGCTATCTAAATAACCTTTTATTAAAACATGACCAAACAAGAAGCTGTTTTGCCCTGGGCACCAAGTTAACCATAAAATCATGACAGCTTCCCTCCATTTGGCACGATCTTCGACATCGCTGGTAGTGAGAAGATTGGCGCGCATGTCATCTTTCTTGAATACCCTCGTACCGAGGGTCGAAGGACTATATAATACAATCAGTCCAGAAGAGTTTATCACAATAACCACTCCTTGAACCATGCACAACACATAGTTAAAGTACATGATAAGTAATCCTGGACCAACATGTTTTGTGAATTCAAGAAACAACATTTCCTACATAGAAAGGACATTAAAAGAATAAGGAAATACTTATTTAAAAGTTTTAAATCAGATTTCATAACAATGGAATAGTGGTAGATTGTAGGTATAGGTCTACTTTCAATTTTTTTTTCATGTATGATATCGAGTGGACTCGACAGACTTAATCAATTTATAGTTATACGCGTACTGAATAAAATTATTCTGATGTTGCCACCTGTAAAGTCCCATAAGCGCCCGCTACTTGCATGGTCACAACCTGAAAGATCAACCGCTTTGATTTGAAAACACCGCAAGTTTAATACTCTGTAATCTCATACTGCGTCTGTAAAAAATTAAAGTAACGGAAAATGAACTTTAAAACTTACGGAATAAAGATGATACTTTCATCTTGTAAACTGACGACTTTCTATTTTGTCATGGTTAAAGGTGTCGTGGGATACTTCAATAAAACTACACAATAATCTATCTAAAGTACAGTAAATCTAGTAAGGAATAGTGTGAATGTACTTCCTTATAATGAATGATGTTTTATCATGCGTCTTTCAACAGTTAAAGATGTTTATAATTTAAATTCATCGATATTATGGCCATTGATAAAGATTTTGAGTCATAATAATCATAAAACGTCAGCAGCCATACCTAATACGTAGTAGTGATTAACTTTCATTGGTAATTCATCGGCTCGTTGGTCTAGGGGTATGATTCTCGCTTTGGGTGCGAGAGGTCCCGGGTTCAAATCCCGGACGAGCCCGAATTTTTTATCTGTCGAATAAGAACATAACAAGATAACAGCTTACGTTATGCTAATGTTATAATAAGTTATCTCCACTTTTTAGTCAATTCTTATTCTATTAATATTATGACTATATGTCAGCTATCTATCCATTTTTTTATAACTTAAGTATTTTATATTTTCATATGCTAATGTTAATGTGCTAATAAATTCCGAATCTCTTGATATCTTCGACGGTATTTGACACAATTTCAAATTATAATACAAATGGTTCACGATTAGCGGACATTTCACAACGTGCCAACAAAATAAGAAATTAATAAAACTTTACATTCCGTATGTATCTTCATAACCTTTATTATAAACAGTAAATAAATAATATAAAATCCGTAAAGTACGCATAATGTTGTATTAATGAAGGAAAGAATACATCGAAGATCAATATATTACTATCTAATTACTAATAGATTATACTTATCGTTTGGTGCGCGACGTACGGAAGAAAAATGCTTATATTTGACCTGTTGAAATGGATCCGATATTTACATGTCTATCGGGAGATTAAAATAGGATTTAGTCCCGTTTGTTTATACGGGCGGGAGTAATTCTATAGTAACGTTTCTAATGTGGAAAATTTGTATTTATAGCTCTTATAATAGGTTTAAAGTCGTATTGATTTATAGATGTGAGATCGTATATTGGATATTATAAAAAGGACTAGAGGCAATGAACTTCGGTGGCGTGTTACACATTTTGTTTTAGGAGCACCTTTTGATAACAATATAAACCAAGGTATGAATTCCTGTTGAATGTGTGAAACTGTTATTCATTTTATTAGCAGACTAATTTGCATGTTCATATCATCGGTCACTCATTCATTCTTATGCCACACCATTAAGACCTGGAACTCCCTGCCAGCTCACGTATTTCCTCCTTCCTACAGTCCCGGGTCCTTTAAGCGGGGCGTGAAAAGTCATCTGACGAGGCCGTCTAGCTGAGTGCCACCACTATTAACATGGTACATGTTTAGCTTTACGTCAGACAAGGTGAAGTCAAATTGACGTGTCCTATATAAAAAATGAAAAAAATTCGGTAGTGTCCCAGTGAACCAGGGCCTCGATTCTACTAAAGCATAACTATTGTCAAACCACAGAGATTGCAAAAAGCGGCAATACATTATAGACTTTAAAGCGATGCTTTTAAAGTTCAATATTAAATAACTGTTAGCAGAGTGAATAAAAGAGTGTAATGAAACTTTTGTTATTTAATTTTGGACCTTAGTGTATAGAAATAAAGTCTAAACTTTAATGCCGCTTTTTGCAATCTCTGTGGTTTGACAATAGTTATGCTTTAGTAGAATCGAGGCCCAGGGCACGAATCTACGACTTCTTAATCGCAATGTGGTTTGCTTGAATAGACGGTCACTGAATCACTTCGAAGTAATACAGTAATATGTATATTATTACGTAATCACATCACACATTTACGCCAGACTAATAGCATTTGATTGTATCGGCGTATCGGTACCTATGTAGTCGTGACGTAGCTTCTGATTGCTACGTCAAACAAACTTTGTATAAATATTTTCTTTGAGGTGAAAGTCATGCGGCTCGTTGGTCTAGGGGTATGATTCTCGCTTTGGGTGCGAGAGGTCCCGGGTTCAAATCCCGGACGAGCCCTCTTTTTAATTTTATGTACTATGCTTATTAGCTGATCCCCGCGGCTCCTCCCGCATAAATGTCAGTTAATGCAAACGAAAGTACATCCACTATTGAGCTCAGATCTACTTAATATTATAGAACAAAAAATATAAGGTTTGGACCTTTTTATTTATCAAAAATCTAGCAAAACGGCTGATCGACTGGACGATGCGGAGGAATTCCACGGCGTATTATGTAAATATTTTATTGATTTCTTTATTTTCTCTAGTTTATTTTATCTTTATATATTTATAAGTATTTATTTGGGAGACCAACAACTAAGTAAAATACAACAAGATACATATTCAAAAATACGTTACAGACAGCCAATTATAGTTCTCCACCTTTTTCTCTGTTCCATGGTCTCCACGAATAAAACTAGTGCAATATCAAATGACAGTGACAGCATTTAAGGCACAAATTACAGTTACATATGCATTAAGGTAAAATATCAACTTATTTCACCAGAAGAAATTGAGATTCAAGAGAAGGTTGAGAACAAATCGAGACTGAGCACCCGTCTTAAAGTTTTTATTCGTGAGTTACAGATATCGAAATTAAATTGCTTGAAACGATTATTTAAGCTGCTGCTCGCTCGCCGTAGAAATGAGTTTTGTCTGTAATTAGTTGTTGCTAATGGGAGGTGGATAGGTGTGTAGTGTCTGAAGACATTTCATGCCGCAATTTTCTGGTCTCGGTCCCCCCAGTACAGTACCGTATTTGTAGGTACTATACCAAGTTACTAAAAGTCGGACTTGTGTGATCGAATCCATTACACTACCGACGGGAATCTACTTCGAATAATATAGGCATTCATGAGAATTTTAAAATTAGTAGTGACCAAGATAAAGAAAGGGATGATTAGATGGTTGGAGAAGATCAGCGAAAGAAGATTGATGAAAGGGATTTATGCCGCAAGCACGACAGAATGGGCAACTTCGTAAATTGACTTATATCAACAAGATTGAAAATGTTTTTAGGAAAGACAAGTTATGAGTTTGTGGGCAAGTAAAGAGCAACCGGCGTGCATGTACGACAATAATTTCATGATAGTAGAAGAAAATTAAGGCTTATACCAGGATCGTAGCAAGTGAAAAGATGTTGTCTCTTGTCGCTACCTACGTTAATAGGAGTGTTGATAATACTATGTAGGTAAGTAGTTACGTTATCTGCGTTATCTTTTTCTAATATAGTATCAATTTTCTGATCATCGTTTTGCTTTTTAATTTAGTGACCTTCTATATTTTAGCTTTCATTCCTTTCTTTGTGTGCAATATCAAGAATCATAATACTTACCTGGAATTTTTTATTACTTGTGTTTTCACCATTGAAGTGCTCGGAGTTAGGACGCAATAGGTACCGCACTAAAAACAAATCTGCGCAGAAAACGTGTGTCAAGAACCGGTTAATAAATCGCCAGATGGTTCAACACTAATTTGAAGAAAAAAATGTTAATATAAAACAAAAATTTGTTCAAATTGCACAAACCAAACAACCAAAATAACAAAAAGAGCTTGCCGAAACCCGGGATTGAACCGGGGACCTTTAGATCTTCAGTCTAACGCTCTCCCAACTGAGCTATTTCGGCCGATGACGGAGGTGTGTAATGATGGAATGTATTACAGTAGGTACTTATATTTTATCTGTAATAGGATAGTTTTAACATGAGTTTCTTATAAAATTTAGCAAAGTAAGTAGGTAATAAACCTACCATACTTGTTTATTTTACCTTGACTTACATAATAGTTCGTTATCAACATCTTGTTCATGGCAACTATCTTGTTCACAATTTTAAGTAGGCTTATACAAATTACTGTAAACGAATATTCTCATCATACTAACTGATGCGGATCGAACCAGGGTATCGGAACTTCATCTTTTTCTTCTGGATTCAGATCATCCAAGTTTTATTTTGACTAAGTACCTACTAAGAAGGATAAAACTAAGGTGAAAAAGCGTTTGTAACACTTCTGGGCTTTAAACGTTTCCCTCCATATTAGCTTCCTTGCTACCTTAGTAGTATAAAAATCGCGGGTTATTGTTACTTTCATCATAACTCTTTCCATTACAGTATGATGATATCAAACTAGCGAGAGTGAAATAGCGTGGCAGATTGTGAAATCCCAATGTGAAAAATTAGGAACTATACAATACGTAGAATTTACGCAAAAATTTCGCCACAGGACGCGCTAAAGCCGTATACAAAAGTATGAAGTTATCAGTGAGAAATGAATACTACCTAATATGATAAGATTCGTATTGAAATGTTAACAAAAGCAATATACCGGGTGTAAGGCCCCCTAGTAGTACTCCGGGTAAAGGTAAACTACATATAGGCATAAAAAAAATCGACTTTGAAAACTATAAACCCTTCAAACCCTTCAAACTTCAAAACCCGTTCAAATTTGAGACTTCCTGAATCCAGACTGATAGAGACAAGCGTCACCACATTTTTTCGGTGCCTCGGGCTTCACGTCACCTTCAGGTCCCGATGAGAATGAGGATTTGGTTAGCTAGAACCTACTAAAAACGCATGATGTCGATACACACGCGGCCGCAACAGCCTGCTAGCGTGACAGACGGCAACAAAATCACCTGCCATAAACAACTTTCGATTTAAAAAGTGAAAAGGAAACCTATGACAAGGGCGGTTACAAAATCGATGTTACTTTATAAAAAGTAACATCAATTTTGTCGGAGATCGGACAAAGTTTAATATATATCGCTTCCTGTCAGATGCTATGGATGTGATTTAGATAACTAAAAATTGTTCCCTTATTGATTACATGTGGTATACTCATATGTAGGTATTAGAAAATATAAAGATTGTAATAACAATAAACTACTTCAAGTTATTGAGCCAATATTGGGTACCTTTATAATCACTATTTCCTACTAAAATAATATATAACTATTTCATTTTCCACGCTATTCAAATAGACTTTGGTATCTTTGTAACATAACCTCGGAGTTCCAGGTGAAGGCCAGGACCTTAAAAATCTGATTGAGCTATTCTGCTAAAAACGAGTAACTTTTAAATATCCAGTAAATCGAAAATTTCTATAAAATTCGTAAAATGGTCACGTATATGGGTAGAATTACAACAATTTCTTTACAAAGCAGATTCTAATTTCATGTAAAAATCGTATCGTGTAAAGGACGAAATATTATCCTCCTATACGTTTCGTAAATTGGCCTTTTTAGACCTACAGGAATAATGCAGGGGATTAATGCAAGGATAATGGTGTTAATGGCAATTGAAGGAGTTGGCAATAAAATACTCTTCACTTACCTCCTTAGTAAAACGGGAGACAAAAAATTTAAAACAACAGCGTATACCAAATTCTTTGTTTCCTAAAATTAAAAACCATTACACAAACCATTGCTCAAACACATGAGTCAAACATGCTTATGATTAGTCACCGGAAACTCACGTTACTAAGGATTCAGCTCCTTAAACGGTAAAATCGAACCCTTATGACATCACCCCATTATTTCTTGATGTAAGTAGGTACTTGAATGCAGTCACTGTGTAACTAACGCATTAACAAACGACTTTATTTGCAATCTTTTAGATGTTTGAAATTATACCTGTTTTTCACGCCTCATCTCCTCAGCAACTAGACCAATTTGATGATGATTCTTTTCAATCGGTATCGTATCGGTTAAATTGGAAAACATTCAACACGGGACTTTAAATCGTGATCAGCCCCTTTAAGAGTGAATACTTTGACCAACTGCGCTACGTTTCGGATATTGGAAATTCTCCTATTATGCGTCTTGGGGCGAAACTAGAGCCCAAAGATCCTTTATTTATTTCTGGTCGCCTCATAGACCTTCAACTTAGAGCTCAAGCTTCACTTATTCCTTCTCCTCCTTTAGATTAAGTAGAGTATAGTATTTACGAGAGCTCTGCATTTACCTACGAGTGCGGCTGCCACTGACCTATCAACCACAATTTAGTAGGTATACTTAAGGCACGTTTTTAAGTAGTATTGTGCAAACATTTGTGTACTTAACAGTAGTACAGTCAGCATCAGAAGATGTTGATGAACAGAATGCTCAAAATGATCTTAATTACCTACGTTTTTTTACCCTCTTTCAGTTGACCGATTGTTCTGATATTTGGTACACACCTTTGGTTCGGACAATAATATAAATCAATAAGACAGTTTGATTTACTCTGAATACGAGAGTTTTAAGATCATTTTGAGACTTCGTCGTCAAGATATTTATGAAGCTGACTGTACATAGCAGAGATAGGTGGTACTCCTCTACGTATTTATGCGGTATCGCGGTATAAGGAAACTTCAGCCCACAAACTATAGTAGTTACCAGGCGACAAACACCTCTATATTTTATAACTTCCAAGAATGTCCGATTGGTCAAATCGAGGTCTCTTTACACTTGTGATCTTGGGATCAATTAACAGCAATTGGTAACAAATAGGGAATTAAGTCCATATTATATTTACCTATCCACGAGTATCTATCGCCTCCCGGATTGTCTCTTGAATTAGGAGTTCTGGGACAGTCGCTGCCATAACCATAGTATAGGTATTTCAAATCAAAGGAGAAATAGTAAGCGGACTCCGAGGCAAAACCCGCGTGTAGTTGTAGTTATATATATTTAGTATAGATACAAAACGTAACAATATTTTCTTCGATTACCATCCTCAGAGCCTTTTCGGAACTCAGTTGTGATCAGCTTTCCAGTCTAATTTCGATACTTTCCGTGAAGCTACTGCCATCTAACTTCCTCAAGCAATAGTGATACCGATGTTCTGTAGTTAGACTAGTCAGACTTTTTAGGGTTCGAACTGCCCATAACGACTGCCGTAGATGTTCAGTTCGTATGTTAACCGGGACTTGCACTCCGAGGTACGAATTTACCTAGACAAATGCCAATAGACATTATTTATGCAAACAGATATGTTCACTGAGATGAAATCAAATCGCGCCCCCTTTATTATATTTTAGTTTTTTCGTGCGGAAATCCCCTCGGATACCTCCCCCGCCGGAGCCAGAAGGGAAGGTTATGTCGGACTCGAACCGACTAAAAACTTTCTTCGACATATACCTCGCACCCCGGCCGCGTGTTAGTTGCGTTCACTACCGCCACGCCACAGAGACACTGTATTTTCTTTAATATTTCGTTATCAATAGGGTGATCCCAATTCACTTTCCATCTAATATCGATAAGCCAGCAATATTTGTTGAACATGAATCAGATAACCGATAACCATCCGTTCCTTCATAATTTTATACTTCCTTGCAACGGAGCCTACAATTTATAATAATTTATCATTAACTGTGAAATCTCTAAAATACGAGGTTGTAATTAAAACATGACCCAGTGTCACTATTTTAGAGTTCGATATCGATGGCGGCACAACCCTTTAATTGTCTTAAATCGAAACCTAGCGTTCCTTCGTTCGTTTTATCGATCGATTTTAATAATCGCTTTATTTGTCATAGACTAGACAACGATAAAGTAATGCAGACTATTAAAGTGGTGGGTTAAGTACCTACTTATGTACTTACCTAATATAAAGGTACAAACAGAAGGTCATATACACTTGAAACCAGGGAGGGCTTGAATGAATGACAGAAAAGTTTAATGACAGTACAGGATGCTTGTGAAGTAGGTATATAAGGATAGAAGTAGATATTAGGCAGCAGCCGTCTTTGCCTAACCCGAAGGAAAATAGGCGTGACTTATGTAGGTATTTAAAATTCTCACATTTTTTAAATGAAATAGGAAATATAAAATATTTTTACTTAACCGAAATTAAATACACCTTCTATAGTTACAATTAAACATTTGACAGCCTCCTTGAGGAAATCTTGAACAATGCATTAATCTATAACATAGTCTCACTGGCTAATCGACACAGAAGCGGTGGTATGGCGTCGGCGGCGGCCCTAAGGCATCGACAATATCACCAGGATTGAATTATCGATCCGTTAATAGGATCGCGAGAGTAATACCCCTATATATTGTTCCAGCCACTTTTATGAGAAGCTATTGATCTAACTTGTAAATTAAATAAGTAACTCTGTAATAACATAACAATGTAAGTACAATAAATATCAAAATATGTATATAAAAATGTGGTTTATATTCTTACATAGAAGTGGTTCCCAGACCATTAACAATAATACTAACAACAAATTCGTGGGCTTTATAGGTACTATCAAGGTAGCTAATAACGCTACCACAATTCGATTACAGTGAGCTATGATCGCTTCTAATACCAAGCATGTCACTCGACGAGGATGGTGCAGGTGCTTCATTCATCGCGAGAGAGAAAATAGGGAAGAAAATTGGATATTAAAAATGAGGGTGGTAAGTAGGAACTTGCCCGAACAAAAGGCTAGAAAACAAGTTTAAGTAAGGCGTGGCAATTCCACATAATAAATAAAAAATCTAAACAATAAAATGATCCACAGACACCGACTGTAACGTTTGGTAAACAGATTACCATCAAATTGGCGCCCGAAGCGTCATTGACTGTCACCTAAATGAATGAGCACATTAAAATGAAACGCCTCAAAGTAATGGACATAAATAAAATAGTCATCCATGTCACTCAAGCCGCAGGAGCCGAAGAAATACGCCTTGACGGAAGCCAGGTAGTTAAGATTCTAAACAAAAATATGAGATAACATTAGTTGAGATGTTACATTTTATTAGGAGCTAACAAAGCGACGCTAATTTACGTCCTTTTTGGGTCGTAAGATAAGGATTACAGTATCCACTTTAACGATTCCGTCCGATCTCCGGTCACTTCAAGAGATGGTGTCGTCAAAGTATCAAGCTCTCACGTTTCCAAAAGTATATTTCCAGTCGCAAATAGATCATACAATTTATTCACAGCTATAGCTCATCTCAAATTATTGCTGTGGGTCATACCACACGCGAATATATTGCAATTCATTACGACACTAACGTTAGAAACCGATAGTCACAATACACAGTGGTTACAACTAAATTACTTGAAGTACTTGTAATCTACGCCCAGGAGGCAAACAATAGAGCAATAAATGCAACAGCACCCGACGACTCGAGAAAGCAACGAACATATCGACAACAGATAAATCAGAGACAACCTCAAGCATTACTACAACAGTTGAATCAGCAGCAATATATACAAAGTTACATTATAGCACTGGAACATATGTCACTTGTCTGCTATATAAAATAAGCTATGTCATAGAAATCGATCCTTGTCATTGTCATTCATTACACACTATCCGTACTCTCCACTATCTGTCCCATCTTTAGCTTGATTTATTTTTAAAGTTTACAGAAGTTTACAACTTATTGCTTGTCTGTATTTTCTGCAGTGGATAGCTGCAACCAGGAGGAGAATTATAGATATATGTAGTAACTAATTATACTTTTACGAGGCCTTAGCTGTGGCATCTATTATATTATTCGGTCACTACAGATTTTTGCTGTAGAAGAAACAAAAAAACTAATTAGTAATTAATATGAAATATACATTTTAAGGGCGAAACCGTCAGAAGTCACCGTATCATACACTCATTGTTGATGTCATAAAGTCATAAAGATTTAGTACAATTATCCAAGTCGGATATGATGAGGAACAAGAAATTCTTTCACGGATCATTTCGTAAACGTTAATCTTAAGGGCATCAAAGCAAGTGGAGGGGAAATCATTATGAACATTGCTTTACTACAGTAGCAATTATATCAGTTTTTTTATAAACCCCTAAAGATATTATCGGATTGCCTTTTCTTTGTCATTTATTTAACATAGACGACCCGAAATTACGAAATCACAACATTATGATCGGAGATAATAAAATGTATTTCTTGCTATCATCTGGTTGTAAATGCTTGCCTTTTTAAGTTTCAACCATACTTATGAGGAATATTAGTTTCTAACCCTTGGATAGAGTTGTAAATGCCCTCAGGATTAGCGCATGTTTCCCTCTCGGGACTTGGTCCTTAAACTGTATTCTGTCTTAATGCTCCTCATAAAAACATAATTACTCTTTTTTTTTATACTAGCTTTTACCCACGGCTCCGCTCGCGTGATTGTCGGTTATCGCGACCGAACATAGTCTATGTCCTTTCTCATGGTCTAATCTACCCTATACCAAATTTCATCAAAATCGGTTCAGTGGTTTAGGCGTGAAAACGTGACATACAGACAGACAGAGTTGCTTTCGCATTTATAATATTAGTATGGATATGGATTTATTAATCACTTTGTGGCGGACTTCTATCATGTTTAATATTTTACCTTGTAAATAATGTGTTATTTAAAATAACAGTTTGTAGTTGGACTCTGTTACGCTAATATAAATAAGTACTAAGAAATATGTATGCAGCAAAAGTCACCAGATTCTATACCTTTTTAGTGCTATTTATTTTTGTCCTTGTAAATTCCTCCTGGCTAGTATTTTTAGAAAAGATTGTATAATAATAGCATCAAATTATTTATTTCATTCATGAGTCACGTCATGGGCAACTGTCATAAGCACCCAATCTTCAGAACAACCCGATAGCATCGGACACGCGTAACGTATACGTGATCCCACAAATTTCACCATAATAAGCGCCGTTCTCATGGGTATCTTATCTTGATCCGTCGGTTTAGCCTATATAAAAACCACTTCAATAATCGACTTCAGCTAAAGTAAATAAGTTTATTGCCCGGTGATTCGCAAATATGGAAATATCTCATCATTTGATTTTCAACCATTAATGTCCACGTGCATTCAACATCAAAAGTGTTTAGATAGATAAAGTTAAGCCAATGAAGCGAGAGAAAAAAGGTAAGCAAAGTTTCAGCGGTTCCAAACATTGAAACAACAATTGAAAGTTATTACGTATCACTTCAAGCGCATTTCAGACAGGAATGAAATTGCTCATAAGTTGACGGATCTGACAGTTTAGAACCGCTGTGCTGATAGCTTTCCAGTACACACGAACACGCAACGACAGCTGTCGCTCGGCCATTGTCGCGTACGTGTACATGTGCGAAAAGGACAGAGAAAATAATCGCTAGTTATCGCAACGTAACTCAGTAATGGTCGTTTTGTTTACCTTTTTTCTCACGTCTCGTTGGCTTTACTTTAGATACCTAACTCTTTATTGTACCTACATCAATAAATTTACAGTAGGTAGTACAAGTAGGTAGCATGTATACACAGATTTCAAATAAAAAATCCTAATGTAAATTATTAACTGTATTTTAATCAAAAGTAGCTAAGTTAAATTGTGTCCAATAAGTATACTTTAGTACAAAACTATTTATTTAAATCTGCATTATGATCGACGCTGACTGCCTATACTTCGCATTAAAAAGAATTTGCTTCATTAAATAAAAAGCTTTTACTTTTTATGATATTACCTAATAAAATATATTTGTCCTACACTCGTAACAAAATATTACCCTAGGGAAAAAAATAATAAATTATGAACGAATAAATACAATAAAGTAATACAAATAAGAAACTAATAAGTTTTAATCAAAATCACACTTCTTGTTCACAACAGTGAGCGTCAAAAAATTTACAAACTATAAACTTACATAGGAATTAAGAAAGGTCACTTATGGTAAACTCAGTTATTTTATGAGTATAAAACGTACGTCAATGTCAAATGTCAATGAGCCTAGTGCAGTCTCTCCTAATGTTGGGAAGCTTACACGTACGTAACATTTCTGTCCCCAGAATTATTAATTTATCTTATAAATTTGAACCAGTTCAAACTTTGTATGTACAATATAAATTAAGAACTATTTGTATATTTGCCTTAACTATTTGTATTTCGCTATACTCGCTAACGTCTCATCATATAAATTAAATTTCATTGCCCTGTCCTATATGAAAGGAAGCATGACTGCCACTTTCTTTGAAAACTTAAAGTCCACTACAAGTAATAATTATGACAAAAAATGGGAAGACTAAGTTCTCGAAATTATCAATTTTGTTTACGCCTTTTCACACAAAACAAGAGAGAGAACACAGTATCCCATTAGGAATTAGACTAACATAGCTAGCAAAGGAGCTTATATGCAATATACAAGAGATTGAGTTCAGCAAAGAATGCCAATGCAGTAATCAAAGAAACGCGCAGAGAATAACTAAAGATAACAATGTTACGCGATGACATTATTGCATAACCTGTCTTGGTAGATCTTCACTTGTTTCAAAAATCTATTCAATGTGAATAATCAATCAGTACTGTCTACAATGCAAACTAAAAAAATATATCTAAATATTCATACTCGACTAAAATACATTTTATTATGAATTGTTTTATTAATACGCTGACATGTCGTAAAGATTTCACATTAAATTTATATTCAATAGTCATATCTAAAATCATATGAAGACCCGCTACTTTCTGAATTTGTTTTGTTTCGCTTATAATTTTCTTTGCTTCTCGAATTTGATTGATTGCTCCCTTTGTCTCTCCAATTTAATTGATTGCTTCCTCTGTCTCTCCAATTTGGTTGATTGCTTCCTCTGTCTCTCCAATTTGATTGATGACTTTCCCTTTCTCTCCCACTATTACTTCTGCTGTTACCGTCATTATTACTCTTTTCACTATTACAGTATCTGCTATTGCATTTACTACTACTGTAATTATTGCACCTGTTATTGCACCTGCACCTTTGATATCTGTTATATCTATCCCTTGCCTGTTGTTCAACTGCTTCGTCTTCATTATTAAGTGGAGATCGGCTGTCGGGCAAATATTTATTACTTACAGGTTTAATACTTGTTTCACGGCCTATATCTGGGGCAGGAGGTGTTGTTCCTAAAAGATCTGCCAAATAGTTTTCACGTTCTATTTGATATCCTCGAGCTTTCTCGAATCCTGAAAAATAATCGCAAATTACATATAATATTCTAAAATCCTATTACGACTGTTCTTTATTTGGTCTTGTCCGGAATTATGTTGTGTAATATAGAAATGTAAGTGAGACCGTGCGAACTGGGAATGCTGGTGAAGTCATAAACAATTCATAGCGATATTTATAGATAATAACTAACTCTTAATAGCGTCCTTGGCGGGAACCCCGAGGCGGTCGCGCATATAGCGACACACCATGTACCCCGTGCGATTCAGGCCGTGTGTGCAGTGGATGCCAACCAGAGATTCTGAAACAATGATTTGTTATTATTTTATGCGTGAGATAACTATGTACCTGTGTGTACAATTCTTCTTCTTCAGTTTTCACTTTTCATCAAAACTTTTTAACTTACAGTCTGGAGTCAGCTTTACCAATCTAACTGCAGATTTGGCTGAACTTTGAGCGTTATATATAAATAAATTTCGAGCTTAAAATCAAAAGCTTAAAAAGCATTTATGTGACTTATGATAGCATGCAGCAAAATTTTCAACAGCTGACAGACTTGTTTTAATCCTAAATCATAAAATCCGGCTATAACACATCTACCTATTCACAATCAGTGCGAATGGAGCATAAATGATAAAAAAATAACTTCCGCAGGTACAACAACAAATGAAACGAAAAACACAATTGCAAACACGATCAATAGCCACTACAGCGAACCGCGGAAAATAAACAAAAAGCTCATGTTTGTCTCTTCAAAATCGCAAGGCAAACATCGGTCGGAGGTCGTTGACCCGCCCCCATAGCACCCCAACGTCGAGCGAGAGGGCGGTGCAACGGGGTGGGCGGTAGGGAGAAAGGAAGTCCTGGCCGCGGTTTGACACTTCCTCAGGAAGACCTTTGAAGTAGCAAGCAAGATCCTATAGTGTCCCTGCGTATTGTTAAACGTTAGGTAACGCAGTTGCTTGTTAAAAAGACGATTGCTGTTTCATAATAAAATCTTTCGAAAAGAAACTTCCACAAATGAATTAATGGAATTGCAAAGTAATGGAAAAGAGAAATCTGCATAGCTTGTAGTAGGTACCCATAAGTTAAATTTTCCGTTATCTTTTGACTAAATACATTTTTGTAGAAGGTATGGCCATTGCCCACGAAGATACACGTAGGGTAATAAAATAAAATAATAATCTAAAATAACCTTTAAAAACAAAATAAAACAGTTCAATTTAATAAACGGTTGCCCTGATTTCAGAAAATTGTATCGCACAAGAAATTCATTTACTTTAATGTCTTCGTTCACTGTTTTCTATCCATGGTACAAGCTTTTGAAATTAGGACAACCCTTGCGTAAATTCAGTAGACGTGTTTTCGTTTACGACTTTATAAGCGTTGGAGTCGTTAGCTCCCTTCCTTTACTATTTCATATTTATCCCACCTCTCCTTCTTTTCTATAATTAAGAATGCACAACTGACTTCCTGATCTTCTGGTATTACAAGATTACAACCGTACATAGCCATAGTACCGCACAAACGCATTTGAAAAGCACGCCGCCGTGTCTCCTCATATATATAAACAATATAAAAATCGCATGCATAATTATTTATGACCATTTTGAACATACATTATAACATACATACTTAATCATTTCAGAAAGCTAAACGAGCATAATACAGACGTTACGCCTTAAATTTGCTTGCGCGATTGTATACCTCCTCTTCCATCGCACGAGACAAAAAACAAACAAACAAAAACAATGTCGAGGCGAAATTCCCACGCGATGCGGCCAAAGAGGTAATGCATTTGAGGCATTACACATGCAAATTCATGCCAAGACGGGACAGACAAAAAAAACGATTTCATTTAAAACAATCCATCAAGGCAAGCTTTGCAAGCAACTTAATTAACGTGTGTACATGTTTTCAATTACAGAAACAAATAATGCAATGATAATTATGAGAGAAACGATTCGCATTCTTGTGGTCTGGTATATTTATGCATATAGACGCAAACCTTTGCCGCAACTATGTCTGTCTAAAATTCATAATAATTCAAAGCTGATTTCATCAGTGATACAACTTATGATTCACGAATTTCACGATCAAAGTGAATTTTACTGCTCACTACGTTTTAAAAACCATGTAGGTAAGTGATATCTCGTTCTATTGAAAAACCTGATAAGTATTATCATGTAAAATGTTCCTATTTTTTTTCTAATTCGGTATATTTGGTTACATGGTAAATATCCCGATATCTCTAACAGTAATATACTTATTTTGTTACTTTATTTAAAAAAAGTATAATTTTGAATCGTGGTATTTTCGTCTCGCAAACAAAAAATTATCTAAAAGCAAGCACTACTACAATTAAATTGTTTTGTTAAAAGCATCGATATTACGCATTTGCTTAAACAAAAACTAAACGCCTGAGTTCCCTTGCACATAAATTTCACATCGCAAGAATTCAGCCGAAGTTTCAGGAACCACAGGTTCGGCTACATTTTAAATGATAATATTCTTGTGTATGCCTCTATTCACATGCAAATTGCCAACGATACAATAAATAACCCTATACATATTCCATATCGTAAATGACTTAGCATTGAAAACGGGTACCGAGATTCTCGTAATAAACTAATAGAAAATAAACAACAATCACATCTCGACGCTGAATACAAACAAACAGATAAAGGGTATCAAAAGAAGGCGTTACATCATTATAATAACGACTCATTGATGAATATGGTATGATGTAAAAGTAGAATACATTGGAGGTTATGTTTTTAATACCATACATTTTTAAGTGGTGGTCGCGTAATACGTTTACGTTTGAATGAGAAAATAATTTGCTTTTCTTCTAAAGGATGCAGATGTTGGCAAAAAGCGAACTTCAAAAGACTCCTAACTCTACAGGTAAAATCTCTGACACCATCAGTTCCATACCATCGGCATAACCATAACCGCTTCATTGTGTCTTTCACAGGGTTGCCGCCGAAGGCTACCATACGAGAAAATAAATAGTTTTACAGCTATCTCCATCACTGTAATGAATGGATCGACCCCGACTGGGCGTGTTGAAGTTTCGTGTACCTAACAGCACTGCCGACCTAAATCCAAGCTCTTAACAAAATTGGACGGCTAAATAAGAAAACTACGAGAATGTGTGATGGATACTAGATAGATATATTTAGGAAAAAAATATTTGTCTAAATCAAGTACTCAAACAGTATTTATTCTTATAACAAGAAATTCCAACAATTTTTATAAAGGATTCGCAGAATGCTAAAATGTTTTATGTGCTAAAGATATTTGAACTGTCAAGTTTTATTTAGTATTACATTTCTTTGACGTCAATAACCGATTTTTCCACAAAAATACCGTCATAACAAATAACTTAAATAGCAAACCTACTTATGAACTATTTTACGAATATTCCTCAAAACCGCTTAACGAGAAGGCCTAAAATTATGTTGCCCGCTCAATAGACTGTAGACACAAATAGATATAGTGTACCGTAGAACAGCCGTAGACGTTATGCATGGGTCGCAGATCGATTGTCGACAATCGATGGATTATGATTGTAAACGAAACGATATCGATATGCGATAGTTCACCTACGCTCAACTCGACCCCCTTACATCGTAATCGGCTTATTAGGGTTTTACCACACGCAGTCATATGAGTGTATTGAGTCCATGTCGAACTAGGTATCTATTCCTTAAACTATCCAATTATTTACATGGAAAATCACGTGTCCACGTTATGAATTACCTATTAAGTTGTATTTAGAAATCTTTATATTTTTCACCCAAGTTCGCTACATACGATAATGAGTAGTAAAAACAAACCACACTGTGAGAAACTATTAGAGCTGCTTTAATTAAAGATGGTTTTAACACATACAGCTTTTGTGACGGCAGATAACTTATTAAGTATGAATACATTGATACTTTTATGATAATAATATACGAAGTTAGTGAGATGCCGTTGCAAAGTTAGCGGAAAGCGTGTTTGGTTTCCGCTTATAGTTTTATGCCGACAGGTTTATTTTTGGTAGAAGAGTGAATTTGGAAAATAATGTAGAGTAATCGTTCAGCTCATAAAACCGCTTACATCGTAACCTTATCTCGACAGCCGTATCTTAAGAACTTGTTGCGTGTTGCCACATAGTGCGGCGCCACGCGTGGGCAGTGATGTGATGATCAGATGACTGATTAGGTATTTAAGAATATTAATTATTGCAATGACTCCACATTCTTTCACTTGGTATTTTTATTGAACATGACCGAGAAAATACCAGAATTTTTATAGTAATCGATGATTGAGCGTTTGGTTACTACATCTAGTGCGACGTGTAGTTTAAATCAAAATAAGATATATTTTTATTATGTGTTTCACAGTGAAATCGACTAACACTAATACTAATAACAAGCGACACACTTGGCCAATTGTATTTTGTGCTAAACAGTAAGAAAAAGTTGTAAAATTGAATACTGTAAGAGACTACAATTTACTATTTGCAAACGTTCATGGTATATAGACAAACGACGGAAAATAGTTAAACAAACGATAATCAAGCATTGACTTCTTCCAAGAAAACACTAATTATACTGCTGGAGAACCAACTTTGCAATGCATGAAACGTAAACAATAGATGCTAACGAAATAGGGAGTATTTCATATATAATGAAAAGCTATTCAAAATATATTACTTCGGTTAAGTTGAACCACAGAAAAGACAATACTGAGAGTCCGACAAACAATACATACCTCGCAAATAAAGATACGAAAGCAATATTTCAACGCAGTTATAATTTAGAGAATAACAAACGCAATATATTATAAGAAACTGTTTAAGTACGTTATCACTCCACAAATAGACGGACAAACGGATTCGTCAGCAACATTTGTCACTACTGCTAGTTCTGTCTCAAAAGTGCAACTTTGTCTGCAACTATCTTGCTGGAAGTAAGTAAACTGCTTCAGCGATATATCCCGCTTCCATATCAACAAACTTAGGGAATAAGTTTCGCGTAGTCATTTTTATGTGACGCTGTCCTAATAATATAAAAGGAAAGCTTACTTTATTATGTGAGTTGTTTGATCACATATAGCAAAATATACTCGTAGGTATGGTGGAAGACCTAACAGCATTTAGAACTTAAATTGTCCAATAGAGAGGTTTTGCTGATGCTGCAAATTAGCTTACGGAAGTAACCATTCTTTGGTTAGATTACAAGCAGATAGTAGACAAAGTGATTTTATAGTCGTTTCGGAAAAAAAGAATTTGGCCACAGTTTTGATAGCCATCATCTGGAAGTATTCATTTGCTGAAATACAGACACACAGACAGAATATCCGAAAGCTAGCTAGCTATGCAGTTCCGGTGGAAATACATTTTCCGTGTAGTTGTTGCTGATGTAGCAGAACGGAAGGGCGCCATTAGGAGATTAATACTATAAACTACCTTCCTTCATAACATTAACTTACTTACCTAGTATCCATTAAAAATACACAGCAAAAAAAACTAAAAATACAAGTCATCAATAAAACAATTTCAATCATCAAACGACACTGCCACGATGGGACATCTCGAAACACATCAAATAACTTCCAATTTCACATTTGACTTTAATGTTACCAGCCCATCAGTCCGATATATCGATATCATAATATTCACGGTGATGATAAATTTTACTTTTGATTAGAAGCGAGAACAGTAAATTATACATAATGTTTATTTCACCTATGAAATTATAATAAAAAGATTCCGGTGCACTAAGAACAAATATGTCCTAAAAATTGGGCAATATATAATAACAATAACAAATGACTTGAATTACGGTTTACTAACGATTTTATTTTTATATTTTAGGAACGTAATAAAAATAATTCGAGAAGAATTTTTCATCATAAACTAGATACACAATTTTTTACTTGCTATGTCATAGATATTAGTGAAATTGCTAGTAAAATAAAAATATCTCACCATAACCATAATCCTTATCGATCTAATGAGTATATGAAGCAAATATTATTTGCCCAAGGAGGAATCCGACCTCCCCAGGACAAATAAACGGTAGCAAGTGTAACAAATACCCCGTGTATGCGATATCGTGTAAATCAGGACGCGAGCGCGATACCAACTCAGATAGCGAGTGAAATATGAATATCGTCGCATTAAGACGACACGGTGCGCTACCAATCGTTGTCGTTATACCCAACCACTCTCATAACAATATTCTTTATAGGAGATCTTCTTTGCAAAATTCAAGCGATCTAGAACCTTAGAAACAGTTAATTGTTATCAGAAACCAATTCGAACCACACAATCAAAGAAACATTCTTAGGGAATCTGGCGCCAGGGACAGAACAAACCAGTATAATAGACATCTCACTCAATCTACTTAGCGACACCGATAACCGGTCATTACCAATGAAAATGCCGACAGATACTAGCATGCTCACAATTAATTGAAACTGCCCACGTAATCTAATAAAAGCTAGTTTTTGTGATCAAGACAAACAAGGGCGCCCATTCGTAATTAGATCTTAATGAACATTCGGAATATTGAGTCCGGCACCGTGAGAAGGCTGACGATAACTAAGATTTGTGTCACTGTAATTAAAAGTGTAGCTGCCGATAAACTTGGACATGCGGACTGAACCTACTAGTTTTGACTCCTAAGTTATTGATGAACCAATTTTTGTAGAGCTCACCCAGTGCTTTCTTGCCGTACTTCGCTCGACAAAATATAACCATATAAAGAAAGAGTGCGGGTTCTCCTAAAAGTGAATACGTAATACATTTCTGGTTAAAAACGAAGCGGTCTTTAATTGAAATCGTATGTTGTGTCGAACGTCACTGATAAGGTTACGTCGATGCTCTGACTAACTGACTAGTGATGCAAATTGAGATGCAATGAGCATTTAAATTACCTTTTGTCAAACAATATATATTTACGTTTGCTTTATAACTTCTCAATTTGTATAGAATATTGCTGAACATGAACACTTTGTTCTTTTAGTACTAATGTATATTGCGTACAAATTCTTCATTTGTTCAATATAATGGCAAATGGCTCAATTTAACATGACTGCTTTGACAAAGCACGGCTACTTTCGATAACATATTTTATTTCTTTGTTAACAATACTGTAACCCTTAAGAGTCTATTCAGATATGGTCATATATTTTATCTGAAGAGATCTCAGAATACAATAGCGATTAGTGACTATAAAAAGCTCAGTACAACGTTCGATCCTTTATGGTGGACTCGTAAAGCAATACAATTAGGCAATGGGCGTGCATTAACACCTCACAAAATTTTCACCCACGCGAATCGTCTGTAAATCTAGCAACTCATGACTTTAACCCACATCAGAGTTTACAATACGGGGCTAGCTAACAGCATGCCCAAAGTAGACGTCTTGTGTTTAAGTACAGAATGTGAGTACGGATCTTACTCGTGATCGACAAACCAAAACTCTCTACTCGTGCGACCAAAGAAGAGAAACTTTGCAACGCGAATACAGTCGTCAATTAATTATGTGTTATAAAGAATTCCATGCGCTAACATTTAGTGTAAACAATATAGTGACTCACCACTATCTTTTCCAAGCAATTCATCCATGGCTTCCATAAATCTGTAAATAAATAAAACTTGATTAGTAACTGAAACAAAAGGTATCCTAACAAACTAAAATTTAATAGTATTCGTTAAATTTTAGCTTTGCAGAGTTTACCATTTATTTGAATCAAATGCCTGCCACTTATTAATCATGAAGATGTTCTGATATTGAAATGACCTCGTGAAGTAAATTGTCTACATTCCATATTATATTCATAACAGTTCCTAACACAGTAAACCATCTATAAAAAGTTAAAGACGATGTAAAGTGATACCTAGCAACAGTTATTCCGCTATAAAACATTTAATTGAATTTCACAAAAATTCTGAATCTATGGCACCCGTCAAGAATAAGATGAAATATTATCATGTATCGATCGCAGCGTGTCGTCTTACTTTAATCGATTTTTTTACACCTAAAACCGCACGATCAGTGGGCGTCTGAGAATTACAAGGCGTTTCTGCCGACCGCCAACTCAGCCTATTTGGTGAAATATTATGTTTGTTTTCATCATAACAATGTTTTTTAAAATCTGCTACGAGGGGCGCCGACAAACCTCCGCTTGGAATGTTTTCCTAAATAACTTGAGAGGGTGGTCCACCATTTCAGAGTTCCAATATTTCGACTGATAATTTTCTTTCCTACACAAAAATAAAAGTCACCCAAGATATTTAGATATTCTTGGAAGGAGCTTAGGGTTGTTGCGGTGATTAAGTCTTGTCATGCAAAATTGCAACCGTTTACTAAGCGCCATCATTTTCTAATCATTGTGGAGAGTCCCCCCGAGCGACAGGGGCGGTGACAGCGGTGGCGCAACTAGTTGCATTCAAACGGAATTTACAATCCATTTTATTATCATCGTCAATATTACCATCTAAAACGGTGCAAACGAGCCCCTTATTTAGCATGAAGATGAAATATTAGAACGCCGAGTCGCCGCGTCGTCGTCGGCTCTTTTATAAAATATTTATAGCAGAACAGGGGTTGCAAACGAGTATTTAATATTGGTCATTATCGTAAAAACAGACCAGAAGAAGAAAACAACAAGTGCTGTTATTATAAACACAGAGGAAATTAAGAAATCAACACTAATTAAAAACTATTACAATTAAATGTCAAAAGAGTACCTATCATAATGTTAACAAGCCAGTACTAAGATATTTCATCTTTACTCCAATAACGTTTACAAATGAAACTAGGCGCGACGTTGGACGTGTGGCGCCTAAGAGCAAACAGTTTAATTATGCATTTAGTCACGATTCAACAAATTCATCGTTTTTTTTTTTCAAGGCCTTTGCTCACGTTTCTTTTTTTTTTTTATTTACTTCGCGGACGACGAATGTTGTAATATTGTTCATTTGTCTAAAAGCAATCATTTTCTATACAACACATCCTTTGGCTTTTATTTTCAAAGGTTGTAGGAAAACGGCACCTTTTGTTCGAATAGGGTCCGATTGGGGAAGTACCCAAAGAAAACAACATGTAGGTACATGTAAAATATTTCTAACTTTTAAACTCTCGCGTTCCATGATATACAATAATACTATCGGTAATTAACGCGATCATGGTATATGTACATACGTACCATTAGTTTGCCTGACGTTTCGACCAGGTTACACCGGCCGTGGTCACATACCTAATACCTATACCATGATCGCGTTAATTCCAGTTAGTATTATTGTATAAGATATTCGCTAGAGCTCCTGGAGGAGAGGAGTAAGAGTCGTCACAAGTGACACCCCTGATATTGCAACTGTTTATGACCACCGACACAGAATAGATGATAGTACTGGCACAGGTAAGTGTTCACCTACATACAGGACTGGCGAGTGTTTGCTTGCTATATTAATATTATAAAAAAAACGAAATTCCAATAAACTAGTAATACTAATCCTCTTTGACAGATCTATTATAACAGTTTTATAAATAAGTTTTGAACAAACAGGATCAAAATTTATTAGTTATATTAACTTTCGAAACAAAATTGCTTTTTAATATATATTACATGTTGTCACGTTATTTAAAGGATGGTGTTAATGATTAGATAGTATTTTATTTTAGATATTTTTAACTTACTGTTATCATAATGTTTTCATTTCGTCGGAATCGTTTGATACCGATTTGTAAAATTGCAGCTACAATACGTCTAATATAAAACCATAACGAGGAAAAAGGACATTACTTTTGGCTCAGCTATAATTCTCATTAATACTACAATGGCACGTCAAATTTTTATTCATACTCCATTCTTAGAGAACCAGCTTTATGTTAACGACAAAACACTAAATGTTCTACAAATGGTCACAATTAATCACTCGCAAGGTCGACATGATCATGAGCGACTTCAGAGTACATTATAACAACTTATAAACTTTCTAAGCATTTCCTGACCAAACGCGGACGTCATTATTTAAGAACTGTCAAAATTGTGTATTTTATTACTCGAGCGGCAGATCGAACCAACGTGAATTACATGCTTTCTTATTTAATATTAGTAGCGTCTTGCGTTTGTGAGATAATTTATATCTAGCGGCGTTATCTGTTCGGGAGATCGCTCCCGAGTTATAATCCGGGTATTTTTCATAGCACACCGGCTGCGATGCCACTGCCGTGCCCTGCGTTGTTGGAAAATTTATGTAACTACCACAAGGCATTGCCGCAATTATTACCTACCGTCGTCCTCCGAATGCTACAAACCACGGTTTCTCAAAGTGAGCTACGCATACCACTTCGAGTACCTATGCCAGTTGATCGTAGCTAGTACGCGATAAGTTTGGCGGCACATATTGAAGTAATTGATTTTTGAATAGCTAACATGAAGTAAAAGAATATCTTCTTTCTTTCACATAACTTCTTTTCTTTTCGTTTAATATGTGGTTACAAAACACAATCAAAGAATTACTTGAGCAGGGCATTAACTACCAGCTACTTCTTAGTTCGTACTATGAAACGAAGTACGAGGAACTCTGAAATCGTGTAAATTTCTCCAGGATCATCTCAATAAATTAATAAAAATAACCCCTCATGACAGTCGGCTTCAACCTTTACTCTATTAGGAATATTTCTTTGTTTTACTGACTACCAGTTATTAAAAGGGATCTGTTATTAGTTATTAAGTTGACAGTCTAATAGCAGTACGTGGAGCTATAAGTTTGAGATACCCTGAATTAAATTATAGTATTTACTAGCTGTGCCCGCGACTTCGTCCGCGTGGAATGTACTTAATAAAAAAAATATTTTCTAAAATAAAAGTAGCCTAAGTTACTCCTTATTACATAAGCTATCTGCCAGTGAAAGTCCCATCCAAATCGGTCCAGCCGTTCCAGAGATTAGCCAAAACAAACAGACAGACAGACAGACAAAAAATTTAAAAATATATATTTTGGTATGTGTACCGTATATACATTCATATGCATGTAGTAGAAAGCGGTTATTTTAATATTACAAACAGACACTCCAATTTTATTTATTTGTATAGATGTATAGATGTATAGATGAAGATGACACATCAACCAACATTATATTTGTAAGAGATTACATAGTTTCGCTATATTTGCCAATCGTGCGCACATAATCAAAATCAACTGAAATTAAAATGCATTAAGTTTTAATAAATAATTTCATATCAATATGCTAATCTTATAGATTAAATTGATTAACCTCTTGATGATATCTTTGTAGGTACTACCTGTTCGGCGTAAATATAAAGTTGACCATAGCCGCGGTTTTAATGTAAAAGATCATAAGCTTTAAAATTTTGTAGTCCATAAAATGTCAAATTTACAAGACTATTACACGAGTTTGACGACATACGACCATAAAATATGCGTATAAACTGTACAATAATTTTATTGCGAATTAACAACGACATTTATTATAACTCGACAATCCCAAAGTTGTTCCTGCTTTATTGCTATTGTTGTTTTTACGCCAAAAGTCCAAAAAACCTTCCGGTCTTTTTCCTGTAGGAAATAAAATTACTCTCTATTTAATACTTTAATTTTAAGTATAGTTAATTCTATCAGTTAATCAAGTTATCATGGGCCGGGAAATGACAAAGTTTCACAAGAGAGCGGACCTCACATACGCGACGCGGCCGCATCCATCATGGTAGAAGCGTACATGTCGTTACGTGTCGGTACCCAACAAGAACCGAAAGTGCCCCAAACAGAGATAATAGGCGACATTTTGATACAACGCGAGATAAAGACCAAGGAGGTTCCCATGCGATCCAGGGCGTCCTCATAAGAACCGCGTTGAAAAACAACGGGCCAGAGGTCAGACGTGGATTAAATACAAGCAGAAAATATGCATCCGGTGACAAATAAAGTAAAACACTCTGTACATGTGTAGTTTAGATCTGAATTTCACTACAAATAACAAAATTATTGAAAGATTTATAGAATCATTATGTACAGAGGGATCGTGTTGACCATTAATAAAATATTACAAAGTCTATAAAACGTGCAAAATGAAGACGTGAAGGACTGCATGACTATCAAAACTATTTTAATGATTTAACATAAAGTTAATGAAGCTTTAGTGTTGTGTGTAGTTGAATATAATTTATGCTAGAGCTATATATCGTTCGCGTCATCATGTCCGTGTTTATGACGTGCAAACTGCATATAGCGATTGTTGGTGGCATAGACTGCCGAAGTTATTACCGCATGAACTTTATGAAAACTGCAGCTAAATTCTATAGAATTATGGATAATCTGCCAGTAAAATTCTCATCAATATAGACACGGCCTTTTTTGACTGCTGGAAAGACAGCCGGGGGCAGGGCCTCAGGACAATCCGAGAGGGGGGGGGGGGGGGGCGGAAGAATTGTCCATCGAGTATAAACCCAAACGACCACGGCGAGAACTCGGTCTTAACGTGCAAAACATGCGGGAAAATTTACAAGAAGAGAGCAGGCTCTCTTCTTGTAAATAAATAAGTAAAAGCCAGGGTTTCTAAAGCATCTAAAGTTACACGATGGTGTTGGAGCAAGACAGTCGTCTGTAAGTTCTTCAACTATTACCATGGATAGAGTTGACCCTCACATATCCCAAGGTAAGCCGGACTGTAAATCAAACCAGGAGCCCATTAACATCCGGGCCCGTCTTAGCATTCCCTCTTTAAAATCATCCACCTGGAAAGCACACGACCAGAACTTGGCCATCCTGTTAGAACATCCCGGAACAAAACAAGATTTAAACGGCCAGGTAGAATCTTTCCAGGTTAGCATCTGCTCATATCTACATGAGTATTATCCACCACCACCAAATCACGCGCGAAAAAACCGAGAAAACTAATAAAAATTGAAATCGCATATCCGTTGGGGGGTTATGATGCCACAGACAGACAGACACGTCTAACTTATAACACCCCTCTCTTTGCGTCGGGGGTTAAAAAGTAATACTTAACATATTTCAACAGTTACATTAAATGAGAATATCCATGGTTTTGTTTATATCCTACATTAAAACAGCATCGTACGTATATTAGTAAAAGTTACTAAGAAATTATTTAATGGCTATGAATATCAATGTACTTTAAAAGACTATAAAATGTTTCTGGGAAGTTAAAAGCAAAGTTTATAAAGAGATTGGAATAATAATTTAGAGTCGCTTATATTGACAGTTTTATGTTATATGCATCGTAGTTGTAAGTACAAAACTATGTAGCAATGCAATAAATTGATAAAATAAAACTAGAATATTTAATGATATTATAAATGCTTCACGATTTAATGAAACCACGGTGGCAGATACCAATCATATATAAATTTAAATAAATAAATTTCTTAGCCAACGCATTAAAACTAAAACAAATAATGGCAAAGGTTGGTCATAAATACGTAATTTTGTTAGGTTTGATAGCAATATTTAATTTTGTAGCACATTACACACCCAATTCAATTAATTCTTTGATACATATAATATTCATGTTTATTTCGAGACAAAACTATAGTTTTGTCTCGAAATAAACACGCTACTAAAATGTTGTCGTTATAACGACAACATTTTAGTAGCGTAAGAACGTTAAAGAAATATTTTAATAGAAATGCGCAGGATTTCGTTTTGTCATTTATTTATTTTTGATTACCAGTGACACCTAACCTACGTGTAAATATGGATTCTTATTCAGTGTGGAGTACTGTTATGGTTATTGCTACAGAATTCGACACATGGTTTTAAATAATTTTATAATGTAAGTTAGGTTTGAGACCGAGAGTTTACTGGCTGGATCTCAATGCTCATTAACGTTGACTGATTCAATTAGCTTATTTGGAGGAATTAATGAGAATAGTGCTTGAGACATACATAAAAACGCGAAGCATTAATTTTCAGTTTCACTACATATTTAATGTAAATTTACATAAAACTCCAAAAATGTTAGACGGGATATTTTGAGAAGAGAAATTTAAAATAAGAAAAATACGTAGGTAGGTACGTAGGTACGTCATGCACCTACTTGGATGGAGGATGTGCTTACTTGGAGAAGTGGACGTTTTGAGATGTGGTCATTTTGCATGCCTGCAGCCAGAGAGATTGAAAACAACGACAGGAAATTACTTTGGCAAGTTGACATTTTTAGTCACGCCAAATAAAATACTCCAATCCTCCACAAATACTCGACAACATTCTACACAACGCTATCTAGACCCATGGTAAGCTTTTATAGCTTGTGTTATGGAATCTAGAATGCGGATAAACATACTTATATACTTTTTTTTTGTAAATACATACATATTATATATAGAAACACCCAGACCAATGCAATTAGCCATATTCATGCATACAAATATTTGCACTGAGCGGGAATCGAACCCGCGCCTCCTGCGTGGCAGTCGCGTGCACTACCGCCACGCCACGGAGGCTGTCGTGTTATTGCTACAGAATTCGACACATGGTTTTGAATAATTTTATAATGTAAGTAAGGTTTGTGACCGAGAGTTTACTGGCTGGAACTCGGTGTTCATTAACGTTGACTGATTCAATTAGCTTATTTGGAGGAATGAATGAGAATATTGCTTGAGACATTACATAAAAACGCGAAGCATTAATTTTCAGTTTAATGTAAATTTACATAAAACTCCAAACCTGTTAGACGGGATATTTTGAGAAAATAAATATAAAATAAGAAAAATACGTAGGTAGGTACATAGGTACGTCATGCACCTACTTGGATGGAGGATGTGCTTACTTGGAGAAGTGGACGTTTTGAGATGTGGTCATTTTGCATGCCTGCAGCCAGAGAGATTGAAAACAACGACAGGAAATTACTTTGGCAAGTTGACATTTTTAGTCACGCCAAATAAAATAGTCACTACTGTTAGGGCAAGAGAAATATAAGGATCATAGGATTCATTGTTAAAAGTAGAGCAATTCAATCAGAAGGAACGTCGTGACACTCAATTGTTTGAAATGTTTACGTCGGGAAAGTTTCAGGATAGACTCAGACCTTGGTTACTTTCAAATTGGCTACGCATGTGTCAGACTAAATGTGTTTTCGTACTTAATATTACACGAATTTTGCATTAAAAGTTTTTGCTTTAAGTAAATGATAACAATGTTTCTGAGCAAAGGAATTCTACATTAGCAAACCTAAATGAAAAATAAATGGAATTACTTCATCCGCTCCCCTGGCGATCAATTACGAGTGGGTATCAAATTAAAAAGAAACAATGTTTGAAATTTGTTCAAAATCGCTTTTATAGCTAAAAATATTACTAATATGAATAATAGCCATTATTATATCATAGTTTTTATATATGAGGTGGACCGTGCGCTCTTGTCTCGTGCAACAAATTTCAGATTTTTTTAAGTCATCGAAATATTTTTGAATGAAAACGAAACGAAAACAGAACTCCTTAACCACTTTGTGTAAAATTGCTGGAATAAATAATTCTATAGCTCTTAAACGATGAGGTTACGTGGAGTACCTACCCACTATTCAATTCAGTTATCTTCCCGTTATCATGCATGCGGGTTCTGTCATAAACCTTCAGCTTCCAGTTGATGGGTTTTATTATTGCTTTGTGCTTTACCATCGCTAATCTTCATCAGATTTCATAAATAATCTCCAATGCTATTATTTGGATGAGAATCACACTTTGCTATATTATGCATATGCACTACAGTTATGACTCAACGCATTATTCATGTAATTTCATTTAGAGAGAAGGTTCTAGAACAATGTCTGACAAACTCCTAAAGCAAAGAATATCATAATGGCAATTAGTAATTGTACTACAATATTCTACGTCAAACGATCGTATACTAGAGACTACTATATGTAAACTTTTAATTAAAACGAATCCGAGATGTAAATAAACTTGATAAAATTTCTTTTAAAAGCAGTTTGATATCACAAGACATTAGTTTTGTCAATGGGAGACGCAAAGTCGTAAAGGAGAACGTACCTAAAACAATTGCTATTAAAGCGCTCTTTCAGTACTTTATATTTCTTGGAACATCACTTTATAATATTAATTAAAAAAAAAAGAAAATATCATCTTACTGTAGGTACCTAATGTACATAGACAAGAGCTAGAGAAAGATGAATAAATCAAAGGCAATACAAAAAACAAAGGGATCTCATTTATTTATTTGTCAGTGTAAACCACCACTAAAACACTACCACTAAATAGAAAAATATATTTTGTGTAGGTGTCCTTTCTCCTTTCTCTGAATAAAATCCTTTGTATTACCACATTATAACTATAACAATAAAACAAGTCAGTACAGAATAAACAGACTTTGCCAAAACCATAAATAAGTATATTTATTATTTCAATAACAAGATTTACCAACTTTGAGTACAGAAAACTTTATTACTTAGAGTTAATGTATTATGAGTATTAAGGTTATTTCAACAGAAATGTAGTTTCTGTACTACAAACAATTGCCCATGAAGCAGAGAGGGTGAGGCAAATGAGTAAGGACAGGAGGGCCTGGTATGACACACATAATGAGGGTAGATTTTGAAAAAAAACATTAAATTGTATATTAACTTAAATTTACAACTTTAACTTAAAAAATAAAGAAAAACAAACTAAAGTTCTTCCACATAGACTAGTACTATTATCTATTCTGTGACATAGAGGCTCATTATACTAGTATATCAGTCAGTACCTATATACTCGTATATGAGGTCATAGTGACGTTACGTCAGGATCAAAGACGTGGTTATCTATTTTCCAAAGTGTGACGCAATCAACAATGTTTGGGACAAGCAAGAAAAGGATGTTTCCAAAAATACACCAGACAGTTTCACGTCTCGTGGGACAACCAACGGTCCGGAAATGATCACCGTAACAAATACAGGGTGGTTACCCTAACCGTTCACCGATAAATATGATTTTATTATAGAAAGGAAAATCCTTTTAAACTTGCGAGTTTAGTTTTCAATATTTGGATTATTATGATTGTTATTAGTTCATTGACCCGTGAAAGGTTTTTTTACTTTACTGGTTAAGTATTTGGTTCTTGTAGCAAAGTTAAGTTAAACAAGGTTGGTGTACCGACTATATAACGATCAAATAGGGTCAGCGGTCAGCTAATCGATACCTGATAGTTGGCAGGCCGATTTGATATTCAGTGAATAGATGTGTTCATATTTGTGTATATTACAATACGATATGCCTATTATTATATTGTGACCACAGAAACTGAGATCCAATGCTAATGCCTTTATTTTTCTTATAGACTTGCGTTTATCACTGAGTGAATGTTTAATAGTTGTTTTATTTAGGCAGGTATATAGAATTCTTGATCATAATAAAATCCCTATTTTGCCGAAGGATCAAACGTACATTGTATTCTTTTGGAATACTTTTTCCGAACGATTCCCGTGACAAACATGTTTGTTTGTACAAAGTTCGTAAAATCCAAAACATGTTCAGTATTTTGTTCCTTGCTGTAAATATTGAACTGATATTTGAAACCACCATGATGTGTTCTTTTAGGACGTACTTGAATACAATTCTATTTTTCTGTCAATTTTTCTATTAAGACAAAGCTATACTGTACTGTAGTATTATACAAAAGAACTATACACTTCAAAAGTTATGAAAAATTAGCTCATACAAAAAACTGTATTCTAGAAAAACTGAAAGAAATGTACGGTTCATTTCAAATTAAATTCATTTCCTATTACTTCAGTTTCTATTATGTCGCCCGCTAGTGGCAATATTTCACCTTATACTAAAACTACAGCGCATGAGCTATCAAGCAAGCTATCAAGTACCTTTGAACTAGGAAGCTTAAAGTTTCTTTTTAAACTTGTTTCAATACCACTGATTGAATCATCACGTTTACATTTCAAAGTGCTTCATTAAAATACTAATTTATTCTCAAATTACAACTACACCATGTGTTCATAACAGTCATACCGCAATCCCATAACAAGAGTGAGTCAGGCACATTACGTGTTCGTTGGTACATTGCGTACTCGTAAAAACTATCTCAATTAAGCCATGTTCATACCGGAACAGCTTGGCAGACAGTACTCAGACAATATTATTTTATCTGTTGAAATCTCTGTCACAGTCTCACAGATACCGGGAAGAAATACGAGAATGATAGCCAACTGTTATCTGGACATTTTTCGTTCAGCTAAGGACATGGATATCCAATTATTTAACATTTTTCAAAATGTCACACTACTTATTGTACTTTGAATTCGATTAGGAGGTTTTAATAACAATGAGACGGATACATCTTGGGAAAGTCCTTAAATTCGATTGTATAGCGACAATGTGGTATTTGGTTATTTTACGATTTTTTTTTTATCGTGCGATAAATCCCCACGGATACCACCCCCACAGAGCCGGTGGAGGTGGTTATGTCGGACTCGAACCGACTAAAACGCACGCCATCTTGGGTCCTTGGTTGCCGGAGGTGAGATTGCCAAAAGCATATCTCTCGCACCCCGACAGACCCAGGACCATCTCTTTCGAGATGGCCCCCTTCGGGTTGTGGGGACCAAAATGTCCCCATCTAGCCCCGGTTACGGGGAGGCGCACTTTGCGCCGCCGCCGCGGCCTGCTTCTGCTAGGGTGACAGGCGGCTCCACCGGTCACCCCCAGGCCAGCGCTCATGGAGGACGGAGGTCGTTCTGCGACCTCCGACGTCCGGTTCGCCTTCGCTCTGCACGGGCTTCCCGGGCCCGGAGTCTGGTCCGGACCCGACCGGCCGCCTCCTTCTCGAGCATTACTTGCTCACAGAAGGAGGCGGCCGCACCCCAAGCGTTTGCGCCTCGTACCATCGCTGTGAGCAATGTGACGAGTGTGAGGACTCCCACCCCTAGAGCCGCCACTAGGACCCGCCTCGGCGTGTCCCACGCCGGGCACTCGGTCAGCGTGTGCAGCTCTGTGTCCTCGCTCGCATCACAGTGATGGCACTCGGACGTTCGCTCCTTCCGGATCCGACACAGGTAACTCCCGAAACACCCGTGTCCGGTAATCACCTGCGTCAGCCGGTACGAGAGGCTGCCGTGTGGCCTCTCTAGCCATTCCTCCATGATGGGTCTTACCGCCGCTATTACGGCGTGCCCTGCGCTTGGTCGCCCAAGTCGTAGCTCCCATTCCGCTACCATGTCCCTGTGGAGCTGAGACCTCACGGCCCGAATTTCTTCGGGCTCGGGTTCCCGTCCCTGCTCCCGCGCCTCCTTACGATACCGATATAGCATCGAAGGTTATTTTACGATGGTGTCCCTATAAAAGAATACTTCTCCAACATTGTTCAATTTGAAGTATTTTTATCAATACTGGTGTAGCGATGAAGTCATTGGGTGTGCAAATGTGTCGTAAAAACAGCTGAAGTTTTACCACATTATTCATCAGCGCTAAATATGGTCGTGTTTTGTCACTACTTGACGCTAACAAAATAGTAAATACATACTACTTTTACTTCTAGTACGATGAGCATAAATTCTGTTCTGAGTGCCTAGTCCTGAATTTATGAAACTCTATTTTCCTATTAAAACTGCCTAGAGTTTCCACCTCTTTACTTATTTTATAATTATATGTACAAGTTATACAATCTAACCCCGATCCGATAGCTAGAGGGTAACTGCACCAATTAAACCCCAAAATTTTCATCCGTTAATTGATCGTAGCTTGCTACTCTTGAATATCAATAGAATGAGTACTCCTCTAAAGCTTCTACCTGTAAAATTGTATGGACGAGGCTTTATGCAAAGTGAATCAGTTTCGTCCAATGTTCCTAACTCGACAATTGTCGCGATTATCTATCAGTTCCGAGAACACAAGAGTATTACAGCCTCCTTTGTGGTCTAGCCGCAGTGCCGCCGGCGCAACAATACGATGATTAAATTGGAACATTGGAACAAACTGGTCATTATTATTTTAATGTCCATGATATTGAGCCGTTTCTGTTCCGAACATCGTTTGTCTTAACCACAGTTATTATTACGGCTTAATCTTTGTGTAAGAGTTTCATTTGACAAACAAGTTTAAAGGCGGTTTGTTTTAAGGTTGTTTTACAAAATGTAGGTGTACCTATCTATTGTAGTTATGGTACAGTATATGCAATGATTGGACATGATCATATAATTTAACTACATCTAACTTCTAATAAAAGTATATTTATGAACTATCGCAGTATTGGATTGGATCTTCATTTCTATTTGAAAATATTTATAATTTACCTAGCCCGGGAACGGAGAGCTGACGAGCTCTTCCAATTAGTCCCACCCTCTCCTTTCCTACACAGGACGACACGTGCAGGGCTTAGATGCCATCCATATACGGTGCAGAGTATACCAGCTAGAACCAAGCGTTTCAGTGACTCATTTCTATGCCGCACCATTAAGACCTGGAACTCCCTGCCAGCTCACGTGTTTCCTTCTTCCTACAGTCCCGGGTCTTTTAAGCGGGGCGTGAAAAGGCATCTAATGAGGCCGTCAAGCTGAGTGCCACCACTGTTAACATGGCACATGTTTCCGATGGTAACCCTCATTCCGAGACTTTGCCTTTGCTTAACATCAGGCGAGGTGAAGTCAAAATGACGTGTTCTATATAAAAAAAAAAAAGCTAGTAACCTCGAGCCGCTATGGCGCAGGGTTTTCTCTTAGGGTTGGAGAGTTAGCCGATAGAAGCCAAAATTAACCAAATTTTGTAAAGGACGAATAGGAGAACGGATCCCGGGCACCAAAGTGAGAGCTATGGAAGTAATGATGAACAATACTAATATGATGACTCATGGCCAACATCCATTATCGCGTTTTTCATCTCAGATTAATGACACACATTTTTTATTCAGGATAACTACAAACGCGTCATAAACGTGTAGTCATTATATTTCCAGTAAATAATAAACATCAAATTGCACAGAACAATTAGTTTAGATGAATAACATCGCTTTCTAGGACGGGAGTGCTAATTGTGATATTAATTAAAACGTTACTCACATATGCATGATTAAAGCTCAAAGTAATTTGAATTTAATACGGTAGTTTTAGGCATGGTACACAATACTGCTAATACGATAGTCACCGCAATCTCGTTTAGGATATTCAAAGGATTCTAAATGAGATATTTATATCAACAGTAAGTTACTTTAGTTTTATCGGCTCAATTCGCGTTGAGCACTAATCCTGTTCTTGCTTCTCACAGGAACCGATTCCCGGTACTAATAAAAGTAGCTTAGGTCCTATTCCTAGACCTATTTTGCCAGTGTGCTTCTATATTCGTGGATCAATCCCAGACGCATAAACAACTCATAATTTGGAACCCAGACTTCAATCCTATTCCTGCTTTATTGATTTATTTCGAATATTATGGAAGCAACCGTCTTCTGAACAACCAACACCGAATGCAATGTCTGTATCAGAGGCTCGTCCGCCCAATAACAAGTGTCCGGTACACCTGATATTGGACGGACGTGGCTTACACGCAGGCTTGTTAGTAAGGTGGGCTTAAGCCTCGGAAACTCTATTATGGGGATATTAAAATCATCGAAGCATACACACTAAAAAAGCAAGTATCAGATCTAACATTGAATCTATATCACGAGCCTACAGATATGTGTTAATTGTATTAGAAAACTCTTCATAGATGCCCCCGCTGAGTTTCGCTCCGATATTACCCGCTAATGTGTGGTCAGCCTTATGTGTCATTGGCGCCGCCGTTCGTAATGATCCCGCTAATTAATTAACACTTCCCACATCTTTAGTTGATGACGAATATTCATTGTTGCGGTTTTATTACTATTTATGCGGATTTACATACACGGATATTCAGTATTCCGATTGTGTCCTCTAAATATTGAGATGTTAGGAGGTTAGGTAACACTGAATCATGACTTGTGAAATAAAAAGTTAGCTGTCAAGGCACTTGACTCATCTATTATAAACAACGTTTTTTTTAAAGAACATTGCGAGACGTAAGATGGATTTTGTTTAAAAAAAATGCTTTTTTTACTACTTTTAGTGACATACATTTTGTTACCCTCTCGAAAATTTCTTAGTTTCTCAGCGCGAAGCCGCGTTGTCGTCAGAAAATCATGGGAAAGAACTATTTCCTTGTTAGTTGAGTGTTATATGATACTGATAGATATAGCTGTAAGTACTTTGTGTAAGTTAATTGCGTGTTTGCTGTCTCCCACGACACTGGTATTGTGTCTTAGTGCGGAAGTAATAGAAAAAACTTAGATGGTCGCATGTCGGGCACAGCGCTATTTAGACCCAAACTTTTCCAAACTAATGACCCAGGAGGCTGATAAACTTACTTAGATATCTTCTTTTTTATTTTTACGTATTAGACTGTATGCCTATTTGCCACCTTAGCAGTACAAAAAATAATGATTAATTGTATGTATACAGCCTATGTACCTGTAATACCAGACATAATTTATTGCAAAACAGCTTCTTGGTATAAACCTCGCAGTTGTGATCGTGAGGTCACGCAATTCAATTCCACCCATTATACTCCTAACACCAATCTCGTCCTTCTTCTTCATCCTTCCGTTAATCCCAGTCGCACCCGAAGCTTTATCTCGAAGTCAGAGGTACGCTTTTTCCCCTCTAACTGCGGGTTTGGCTAATCTTCGATATTTTTACTCCTAGCATCACTAACTAGGTTTGATTAAAGAGGATATCAAGATGACATAACATTATCACAAGTATATAGTTTGAAAAAATCTAAAATATTTAAAGGACTATTATCAATCTTATTACATACATAAAGAATTATCTAAATCGACTTTTGTTTATTTGTTCCATATCGTAATAAATATTGTAATCTACAAAATGTCGCTCAAATACATCAAACTTGTCATCATTACTCGCCGAGACCAGAAAATAATTACTTATTTTAAACAAGGGCACGTTCTAATCAAATCATGTACAACGTTTCGTAAGCTTTTAATTAACTCCAGCATACGATGCAACCGACTTTCGTAACTCGGACCACTGTTAAAAGTAGGTATAATGACAGGACAAGTATATAATAATACATACAATGTCTCAATTATACCCCTTCTGTGTGGTCCCAATAATTATATACGTACTATAATAAAGAATTCTGTTACATTGTCGATATTTAGATCAGCTATTACGCTCAAGTAACTTGTAATAGCCAAGTTATTAGCATTATTATGGACATTACAGAAAATCGACAATTCGTTTCATCATTCGAGAGGATTGATGTTATTATAGTTGAGCAAGTTATGAATAGCGTAATAAATATGAAAGTTAATATTGATATTAGTCGAAAATGCTCATAAAATGTCAAGTATAAATTTAGAGGTACGAAATATCGACGATAGAGCTTCTTATCATATATGGATACTAGCTCTTGCCCGCGGCTCCGCCCGCGTGGATGTCGGTTATCGCGATCAAATATGGCCTATGTCCTTTCTCAAGATCTAATTTACCCCTATACCAAATTTCATCAAAATCGGTACATTGGTTTAGGCGTGAAAGCGTAACATACAGACAGACAGACAGACAGACAGAGTTACTTTCGCATTTATAATATTATTAGTATTAGTATTAGTATGGATATAAAGGCCCCCAACCAAGATCCTCGGAGCTAAGTTGACTTCACCTACAAGTCAATACATCTACCGGTTATAAGACGAGGCTCTGGGGTAGACCTTCCTCTCCACGTTGGATGTTAGTCGGTAATCACTTCCATACAATAAAACGGGTCAAAGGAATCAGAGCAGTGTGCCTAGCACGCATTTCTCAAGTGTGAGGACTTCCTAAAGGGTAACAGAATTTTGACGTCGGAACGTCGTGTGGTTCTACAATTTTCTCTGCCCTCGGTGGTCCACATAACCACAAAATAAACTTCCAAGAGTATGCAAATGAAGGGTACACAGAACAATAGTGATCGATCATCGAAATCATCGGCGGTAAAGCCGTAAACTCAAAGGTACCTTCAGCTTCTATATAAGAATTTCTTATGAAAGAGTTAATATAATTAAAAGTGTCGCACTATATCAAAACACCAATAACTTAACGTTGCACGGCACATTATCGTCGGACGGTTAGAGAAAAATAACCGTTCACCGTGTTAGTAGAATGGGTTAGTGACAGTAAATTTGGACAATGGCTGGCGGTCTCTATATTTATGTGTTTGTTATCACGCTCGGAAGTCTCCTATCTTACTCTGATTTACGCTGGGCTCTCACTAGACAAACAGTCAACAACGTAAGAATTTACTTTTAACACCTTCAGTCTGATAAACAGTTCACAGCTGCTAAGATTATGTAGCTCTATACTCACTTTATTGGTTAGTCTCTAAACAATAAAAAAACTGTGTATTGATTCTGTGATTGTCTGTGTGTTGATCGATGGCATATGCATGAGGCCCCAGGTTCGATTTACTAGTCGGCCAATGTTATTCGATTTTCTATTAGGAAATTCTTCGTAACAGTGCGAAGTCTGAAAAGTTCCAGATGGATGGCATCAGGCTAAATGTGTGGACCAACAAAATATGCCCCTGGTCATCTTTTTAGAGATCGTCTAACTTTATTCGAAAACAGATTGTCTTTATCTATTTTAACGTAGCTTTTTGTGTTTCATAACTATTTATACAAACTACTTAAGTTGAGGTCACAACAATCGATAATTACATTAGACGCCAGCACCATTAGCAATCATTTGGATTTCCCAAGTGATGGCTCCGAACAAAAATAAAAAAATGACTTAATACGTTGTTAAATTGTCTCGTTATAAGTCTCAATCATGCGCTAATATAATCACAAATAAAAAACAAAGACGAAAAAAGCTCGCAAGCGGATTTAACAAGTGTACATGACATAGAATCTGATGTATCAATATTGGATCAAGCGATGACTTTAGCCTTTGGGCTTGGTATCATCTCTCGTAACACTAGCATTACTTAGGGTGTGGCTACTCTAAACCCGGTCGGACGATGCGACTGCGATGATGAATTCATATTGATATTCACACTAGCTATATTTAGAGATATTTATCATACCAGTGTAACTTTATCATTGCATTTGCTGGTAAATTATTATCAATTAGATTATAAAGCATTATTTTATAACTGTGTAAACCTAGTAAATGAAATTTAGTAGCAATGATTATATTAAATTTATTCTATGCTGATTTGATTCGGAAAAAGTCAACATTTAACACTGGACGAACCTGCTACAGTCCCTTTCCAGAAGGCATGCTTTGCTAACTGATCTACCAGACCTGGGTAGCTGAAATTCTTATCTACACGGGTCTTTATTTACGATTACTCGTACACTATGTTAACGTGCCAATGCACTATTATGAATTTAACAAAGTTTAATTTGCAGTACAGGTACAAATATGACATATGAATTTTTACAGCATTAAGTATGCTAACTATACAAATCGAATATATAGGTAAAAAAAATCTTAAAGACGTATAAGATGGGAAATTTGAATCACATCGGGCGTGTCTCGGTAGCCAAACTTGTCAAGGTATTCCCCCTGTAAGGGAAAGACTGCGGGTTCGAGTCCCGCCCGAGAAGATTCTTTTTCCCTATGTATTCGAAATATGACAAAACTTATCTACGTTTTGATGTTTTTTGTTAATTTGCTCATATCGCCGACAAGTATCGCCATTATTACTGAGTTAGTAATCGTAAATTGTTAAAATGGCATCTTATACTAACATAACTTCACCATTAGAAGAAAAATTATCTTACGATACGTCTCCAGTACTGGCGACTAAGACCGGAAAATACTGAAAATAGGACTATAATAAAAGTAGGTTGAAAGGAATCGGTAACAGTGAATAAATCGTCAAAACAATAAAAGCCCTTAAATGGCGAGCAGTAAAAATCTATTAAACGGACGACCGGTACCACCGGCGGTGTTCACAATTTATAGACAGGGTGATACGTACACGGGCGGGTTTGTAATGACGACATGATTGTCGACAGTCGACATGGAAAACAAGTAAAAATACTGGAGTGATAAATGAAGCGGCCGCAGAGGCACGCGATCATTACGAGCGTGTCTGATGATCTTTGAGAACAGCTCGGATAAATGAAGGTATTGTGACATTTTATTTATCCCCGCGACCTCATAATAGGCTAGTTAACAACTGAAATATGTGATTTCAAACATTGAAAATGAAAATAACTGCGCTGATATTGTAAGCTGTTAAAAATAGCTTAATAGAGATAGAATCTTTAAGCTTGTGCTGCATAGTTCAGCGAAAGTCTAAGGTCAAACTCAGCTATATTCGTACAGTAAGCTTCAGAAAAAAGGAACCCCCCTTGATAATGGTTTTATTCTCAAGGGGGGTTCCTTTTCTCTGAAGCTTACTGTACATGACATGTTGCAACATGATTTTTAAATATTTGGAATATGTATCATATTTTTTAGTAAAACATGTCACAAATGAAGTTTGGTTTTGCTTTTTAATTCAATCAATCAATTTACCTATCCCAGTCCACTGCTGGACATAGGCCTGTCTCAATGTTGGGAGGCTTTAGCCTACTGTTGCCACTCTTACTAAACGGGTTGGAATAGTGTTTTATTTCGAGTTTTCTCGCAGTAATATTGGTTTGCGTATTTTTCCGTTAGTTGCCTCGTATGTTACCCCTCGGATGAGAAGAGGTGGTGATACTTGTATTCTTTCTCCGTCACCACAATAATTAATAATTCCAAATACTGAGTAATGAAATGTGTACATTATCTTATAACGTGAACGTATAGTTAACGACATGAAATCATTAACTGAAGTTTTTCTTATCACTGTTTCTTTTTTGCCACTGCATTATTCTTAAAGGTTTGGCATTTAGAACCCTTAGGGTTCCCTATTCTCAAAACTTATAGACCTATCATTAAATTGACATACCTTTTAGTTTAGATTCGAAGTAGCTGTTTGGGTGGCGCATTTGTCAAACGTTAACTGACAAACAGATGCGAGTCCCATAGCACGATAACAGGGGCGAACTATCTCAGAAATGCCGATGGTTATTTATGTCGATGACGGCCGACGATGCGCGCAGGCGACCAACAAAAGACCAGACAAATGATCGAGATAATCTTAGAGTTAAATCCGAGCAAATCATTTTATAAATTGATATGTAATGCGATATACTGGCGTTAAGACATTTTTCTTGCGTTTGTTCTGTTTATTGTCTGTAAGAACAGTACTTTTTCATGTCATAGACGCTATAGCACAGAATAGATAATGGTACTGACGCGTCCTATAGACTTCCACTAATACCTTCAAGGTCAAAACTAACTGCACCTGTAAGCCGGTACAAGAGTTGATGATCGAAGCTCTGGCTTTCCTATCGGAATTGAGAGGACAGGCGAAAGGTACTCCCGTAGCAACGAAAGTAGTAAGAACCTGAGTTCCAAAGTGCAGGACTTGGGTACAACAGGAATTGGTGCTCAGATGAAAAGGAAGACAGTCTGTAGACAGAAAATAATGAACTGTTTTTCGTTTCATGTAGCAAGGGGAGAAGTTTTGCGTGTATTTTACAGATTTTATTTTGCTCAACCCTACGTTCTGGCCAGCAAAATCAATCTAAATAATTAAATAGAATAATAAAAAAGTTTATTATGAACAATGACTAATTTCCTATTATGTAAATAAAGTGATCAATTAAAAACTGTAATATGACTACTTCGATAGTGTCAAAGTTTACGACACAATAAAACGTGGTGTGTTTTAGTCTCTGGGACACACCAGTGCTACACGTGAGTGGACACGCATCGTTGCAGCGACAAATGCCTTTCAAATTCCAAAAGGCATCGGATCCCGCGTGGGAGGCAGACGCCGCCATCGACACAAACGCTAGATGTGACCAAGTTCAATTGAATACGAGAATAGGTACCTCTGCTGCACCGGTCGGGTCGAAGTCGACCGTGGCCGCGAGGCGCGCGCCCGTGCCGCCGTTGCCGCCCACGCCTCCGCGCGTAGATTTATAACATTACCCATATTCGGCCTACGAATGGCGCCAATTCGACGCTTCAAATTAAAATTCACCGCGAATGCAAAACGATGATTCGAGGTTGATAGATAGCTATTCTGTTTCTGATTTACGCGGGACCGTATAAGGGATGTAAACTTGTTAAAGCCTATCATCCTTAGGCTAAACGTGAACCCTGAATGTCCACATCAATCAAGGCGTTTAGTGCTAAGTAAACACTCGTACTGAATTGTTTAAAGCTATTAAGTTTGAAAAATATTGCATTTTGCAACCGACAGTGCAGTAATAAATTATAATGTTCACCGACATACGTAGAGGGGCGGTAAAGCGTTCGACAGCTACGTCAGTGTTTGTAAGAGTAGGTTCGATTCTCTTTCTGTGCAAATATTTGAGTTCGTGTATTTCTATTCGTCACTGGAAAGCCAATAATACTAAAGCGCCATTTTAGTCAAAATGAGTTATATATATCGTTGGATAGGATTTTTTTTTCTGCGTCGAATGGTCTGGGTTTCGTGTTGATCAGGGCACTTTTTTGGCGCTTAAGCACTTCAAAATAAGGAGAAGTTTCATCATTTTGAATTCGTGCCAAAAACTTAGGTAGTATAAGTTTTGATTATTTTTTAGCCGTTGTCGCTTCAGTATTCTTATTCACTGACACCAGCCAATTCAACCTTGTTCAGCAACTTAAAATACTGATGTTGAATCATTAATGTCGCTTTAGTATTTTTTGCCGGCCGTAACTACTAGTTGATTATTAGATAAGTAAATTTGCTTTACGTAGAAACTGATGCGCATGGCGCTTTAGTATATTTTGTCTACGTACTGTTTTGATAGGAAACGGTTTTAGTGATTATGCCATACATATCAAAGTATTTTAGTGTCTGTTTAGAATGTTTTCCATTCAATAAAATTGAATAATTATTTTATTAAGCATGAACTATTTTAGTCGACGAAGTATTAATGGTTCGTTTAGCATTTAGTCGGGTGAAAAACGTACAAATTTAATTTCGATAAGTCTTTTAAAATCATTTTTCCATTTTAATTACAATGCGATAAGTACTTATAATTCATATTTTGCGCGCGAGTCGTCGGTGGTTTTATTTTTTATTTTTTATTTAAAATAAAGTGAGTGACGCCTTCATACAGGTCCCGCAGCAGATTGAATCTTTCAGATTATAAAGCTTAATGATTATAATTTAGGGATGCGGTGATGTAACCATATACCTACGAGCCAACATTTTCTACAATATTGTTAGCGCATCGCCCTCTCCCTGTACTGTCAAGACATCTGAGCACTTGTTTGTAGAAATTAAGTTAGTCCACACTACGGTTCTACTCGGGGTATTCTATAGTCCAAATATGCATACCTATTGATTATTTCAATAACTTTGAGAATCTACACCACTCTCACTCTCCTTCTTATGATCACGTAGTCATAATGGGTGACTTTAATACCTGCTTATTGAAGAATGACAGCCGGTCTCGACAACTAATGGGCATTCTATCCTCTTACAACTTTAATGCTTTGCCACTACCTGCCACTCACCATCTCCCTGGCGACCCTTCCACCTTACTTGATCTCCTTATAGTATCCTCCTCTGACTACGTAGATACACATGGCCAATTACCTGCCCCTTTTTCATATCACGATGTATATTAGATACATCTCTTATCGGATAAGACCTCCAAAACGTAAAGCACAGTACCGGATAGGATAGGGGACTCTTTTTGTCCGCACTTAGCCTCTCTCTTGGGCCATTGTGCGTAGAGAGTGCTGGCTAGAGCAGCGAGCCTAGCTCCGCCCAGAAACGCAGAAGCTTACTGGGGGCTTCACAGGCTTCGCGGAGCGACCTCATTGTGCCGAGGATTTGGGATCGTTGGGCGGCCACTGCCTCGCATTCCAGTATTACGTGGGCGGCCGTTTCCTCGGCGCTAAAACACCCCCTGCAAATCCGTGACACCGATGGTATGTAGGTGCTTGTTGAGGGGACAGAGGCCCGTTATTGTCCCCATAATTGTCCTTAGACTTGTTCTGTCTAGTCTTAGGAGACGTTTCGTTAGCCGCTTATTTATCGACGGCACAGCCTGTTTTGATTGCCTGCATTCGATGGTTTGTACCCATCTTTGGTTATGTAGTTCCACAGAGCTCTGGCGTATCCAGGTACGGATCTATGAAAAAGGGATCGGCAGTGGTAGTGGGCCAGCAGTGGTCATATTGGAGCCCCTCCTCGCGAGTTCGTCCGCAGCATCGTTGCCGTAGGACCCACTGTGCCCTTTTATCCACTGTAGCGTTACTACATTTTGGGTGGATAGCTGGTTCAAAGCAGTTTGGCATTCTGCTATTAGTGTGCTGTTGGTTATTTGGTGGTCTAGCCCTTTTAGAACGGCTGTGCTGTCGGTTAGGAGCTTTATGTTAAAACCCTTAACCTGCTTTTCGCTTATTGCCGTCGCTGCTGTTGTTATGGCGAAACACTCGCATTGGAAGATCGAGCTGTGTTCGCCTAGTGGAAGGTGGATATTTAAGTCAAGGGCCAAGGAGTGTACGCCGGCTCCTGAGCCATTCTTTGTTTTGGAGCCGTCGGTGTAAACGCGTACCTCTTTAGTACCGGAGTAGTCCTTTTCCTCGGCTTGCGTTATTATCTGGTATTTTTTTTGTTGAAAAAGTGTTTTTTGAAGGTTTTATCACAGGGAGCAGCTATTAGTGTTTTGTACTCCATCGCCCGCCCAAGAATTGTAGTGTGGGGACTAATTTGGTTAAGGCACAGTAGGCGCTACAGAGGCAGTCCATCGGAACACAACTTGCTCGCATTCAAGACCCTACGCAACCGCTGCAACCGTATATGTAGAGACGCAAAGCGACGCCATTTCTATAACTCTCTCAACAACTGATTTCCTCGGACACATGGAGATTTCTCAGATCTGTTGGCATTGGCAAATCACCTGTTTATGACTGAATGAGGGATATAGATTTGTGTGCCCTAAATTACTACTTCTCTCTACCACCCGTCTCACTGGACACAGTTACCAAGCAGAGCACTTTGCACGCGCTTTCTAGTGTCCCAACTCCACAGACTCCACCTTTTCATTTAATGCCTGTATCAGAGGCGGAAACTCTAAAATCGCTGCTGTCTATTTCCTCGTCCGTGACTTGCTCTGATCATATCTGCTATAGTATGATTCTTCCACTTCTCCCTACTGTACTTTCTATTATAACTCACATTTTCAATTATTCCCTATTCTCTCGTACCTTTCCTGACTCCTGGAAACCAGCTTTTATTATTCCATTACCCAAATCTCCTAAGCCTTCCACAGTTACCGAATTTCGGCCAATTTCCATACTTCCGTTTCTCTCAAAAGTTCTCGAGAATATCGTGCACCAACAACTGTCTATATTTTTATCTTCCTCTAACCTCCTCAGCACTTTTTAATCTGTATTCCGTAAAGGCCACAGTACAGCTAGGGCTCTTGTTAAAGTGACTGATGGTATTCGATGGGCCCTGGACAGGAAAGAACTAACTTTACTAATATTGCTGGATTTTAGTAGTGCTTTTAACTCGATCAATTTTGACATTTTGCTTGGCGTATTGAAGAGTATTAATGTTTTCTCTAATGCTATCTCCTGGTTTGCTTCGTATCTGCAAGGGCGGTCGCAGCGTATTCAGTTGGGCTAGGAGTCTTCCGACTGGTGTAGACTTGTTGCGGGTGTACCAAAGGGTGGTGTCCTCTCTCCTCTCTCGTTCTCCATCTTCATCAACTCTGTCACCGGACTGATTTCATCTAGCTACCATCTTTATGCTGATGACTTGCAGCTATACAATCATTTTGCGGTGACTGATGCCTCCTCTGCTGTATCTGCCATGAACCGCGAGCTGGATTGCATTAGCGTCTGGGCAAAAATCATTTGGACTACGTATCAATCCAACCAAATCTAAAGCAATGATTATTGGTAGCACTCACATGCGCAGGCAGCTCGATTTCTCCGCACTTGCTCCTGTCACGCTGGATGGAACTCGGATACCCTATTCGGATACCACTAAGAATCTGGGAGTACTCTTTGATGCTAACTTGTCCTGGAGTCCTCATCAATGAGGTTAGCAGAAAGTACACTATAGCTTCCACTCCCTAACGTGTTTCCAGAGCTTTCTGCCTTGAAGAACCAAAATTTCCCTTGCCCAAACTCTTATCCAACCCATTATAGACTAAGCAGATGCCTGTTTTCTAGACATCACTGAGGAACTCCTAAACAAGTTGGAGAGATTGCAAAACTTGTGCATTCGGTTCATATTATTCAACCTGAGAAAGTACGATCATGTCTCGCAGTTTCGCAGAGAACTCAAGTGGCTCCCTATCGGCCAGCGTAAGAACACTCGTATTCTCTGTTATCTTTTCAACATTCTGTACAACCCTGCTGCGCCGTCTAACCTGAGGGAGCGGTTCTCATTTATACATGCTCCTGATGACCCGTGCAGATCCAACCTTCGCTTTCGCTTTTAATTATAACATTGCCATGGGTAATTACCAGAATACTAATTCCTATTCCCTTGCTTATTTCTTTTTTGGCAGAAATGCATAATAATACCGTATTGGTTTTGTTAGAACATAATACCAGTACGTTACGATATAAAAATCGATCACACCTATGATAGTTACTTTATTATTTGGAATATTTTTTAGTTACGTTGGTACTAAAAATCGATATAATCTATAATAATTGTGAAATTATTAAGGTTCAATTGATTTTTAATAAAAATAATCGTTGATTAAACAAATACAGTACAATAAATTAAAAAATAAAAGATGCTAGAAGTATTATTTTGTTGGCAACTATTGCAATTATTAGGATTTTCTAACTGTTGATTATGTCTGTTAAGAAAAATAAATTGAAATTAGAATGATTAATCTTTTAATAAGTAGTTTTGACGTAACAATGATCCCAACAAATAATTCCATACATCGTTTTCCCGTGCGGTCCTTTCACATATTGTGGTGTTTAAGTATTCTTATCCTGAGACTGTGTCCAACTGTAAAGCGCGTTAGTACTTTTTCTTGACATACTTTTGAAAGGATGAGCGTTTTCAGTAATATTTGATCACAATACCTTATAATAATTATTAAGATAAGTACTTTTTCATAACCAAGTGTACAGAGCATTTGTACTTAAGCGACAGCTATCTCCTGAATCATGCAAAATATGCAAAATATATCGATTCCAGTACATAGGGAACAGTGTTACATTATATTTTTGCCTTTACTGTTTGTCAATTACTAAATTAGAAAAAAAGTTATGCCTAGTTTTGTAAAAAAAAAACTTTAATTCGCTCTCCTGTGAAATGGCCTTTTGGCGTTTTAGTATTATTGGCTTTCCAGTGACGAATTATATTTTGTGTTAAGTATTTACAGAAATAACTTCTTATATCCATCTGTATTGTAGGAGTACAAGCAATGCTTTGTTTCAGTTTAGATAGCATATGTGTTTTAAAACATTATTATAATTATTGTCTCGTGAAATATTCAAGTTTTACTACGTTTTATAAAAAACTAGCTGTTGCCCGCGGCTCCGCCCGCGTGGATGTCGGTTATCGTAACCAAACATAGCCTATGTCCTTGCTCAAGATCTAATCTACCCTTATACCAAATTTCATCAAAATCGGTTCAGTGGTTTAGGCGTGAAAGCGTAACATGCAGACAGACATACAGACAGAATTATTTTCGCATTTATAATATTAGTATGGGTAACGTTCACCCGATAGTGCGAAGGTTTTGTGATAAAGCGGGTAGGCATGTGAGATAGATCTTCTACTTGGGCGAGCTAAAAAGCTCGGCGTCGTGAAGACGTCTCACACAAGAGCGCTATTAATCGCACGTAAACCGCGCCGGAGAAGATAGACTTACTCTGTCACTTTGTTCTCGGGAGGTATTATGCGGCCCGGCATTAAAATTTTCCTGTGTAGTACACCCGCCGCTTGAAATTCCTATAACAAAGCAAGCAATCATTATTTACATAGTAACTACAACCGCTGTACACACACCGCTACGAGTACTTAAACTAGGTATGTTAAAAACTTATTATTACTATTTTAGGCATGCACAAGAGTGCTTTGATTCGCAATAAAGTACATTTTACGTACTCATAAAATAAATTATTATTGGAATCTAAATCGAAATAATGAATAATAATATATAAAGTTAAAACTAAAATCTATCAGCAAAACAAGTTAATCAATTATATTATTAAGTATGTATTACACCAAACCACACCAAACCGAATGGTTTTGAGTTGCGATTCTGCCGTAAAGAGAAGATAACAGGTTCAAATACGTTACGTATCAATTGTTCAGTAATCCGGTCTGATGCTATCATGTTAATAATGAGATTATACATTGTAAGAGCATGAACAGAGATGGTCTTTAATAATGATACGACCATTTCCAACGAGTCACCAGTTGTCTTGACAATTATCTATCAGATTAAAGAAGTGTCCAAAATTTTGAACAGTTCATTAAGTTTATTTGTAACTAATTTGAAGTCGAATAGCTTTAATAACTTAATCTCTACGCGTATTGCCTGTACAAATATTGTTTTGGAACGTCGGAAGAGACATTAAACTGTTCAAGCCAAATTCCGTCTGGTCGTCAAGCGGCTACGGTACTTAGAGGTCTCATTGGATCCTTTTTCAGGAATAGCCCTCACGGGTACGAGTTATACATAGACGTGACGTTGACTTTTGTATAATTTTTACCATCAGAGCAAAGTGCTTACTGTCGTTCGCTTGTCGCATCCAGAACATAATGAAGGCCCTGAATATACCGTGCTACTCTCCTGCTTACTATCTACTGAACTGTAATTTTCAGTTGCTTTTAATAGTTTTGCACTTCTTTAGTACAAGTGACGGCCCGTAGCCAGACACTACACTCGCAGAGGTTGTTGAATAAAGAACTTTACTCATTTGAATGGGTAAAGTTCTACAAACTATATTTACGTTCTTGAGAACATAAAATAATATTTTACACTGTACAAATGGTGTACGACAAAACGCTCTCAATAGTCAAGTAACGGACTGCTCGACTCGCCATACGTAATAGAAAAGGTAATGGACATCACAATAGCCACCTAAGCACTAACCACCAAGGTATCCTAGACGGAGTAATGGTACTCCCGGTATAACTCGTATACACGTGGATAATTATGTCCAAGACAATAATATGTCACAGAACTGTAAAGAATACCGATTAGTGACGTGTTCGTAGAAGCAGCTAAGTCCGGGCATAAGCGTTTGTGTTTCAATGTTTTTTCGTTTTCATAACTACCCTTTACCGTTTTACTCATGTTCAAATAAAAACGGCATGGCAGCGATAATATTTAGTTATTTCAATACTACTTACAGCTCGTGCGAGTTAACATGGCACCTGGCCTTGCGAACAACCCTCCTCCCACTTTCCGCGCAATGCCCCGCTCTCGTCCTGCAGTAGCGTCCGCATCACAATGATTGTTGTACATTTTACCTTACTTATTGGTTAATTACTAGGCCTAGTTTTGCAAATACCCAAACGACAGGATAAACATGCCATAAAGCTCCACACTAAACGCACACGTAACAAAGGCTCTGTAACGCTTTGTTTCATTGACATGTCGCTCACTAACTTGTACCTCGACTCAGAGTAAAGTACTCCATGAAAACCGTGGTTTACGATCGGATTATGCTAGAAGATGAATGCCAGGCAATCAGATGTAAGTACGAACAAAGCATCGTACTGGAAAATGTGACTTTCAATCGTAAAACTGAACATAATTTTATTGCTTCCCAGTATTCTAACACATAGCGGGCGGGCAAAGATTCCTACAGGCGCTATCCGTACAAGTAAAAGTCGTAACTGGCCCTACACCTTGTCTTACATTTGTAAGTGCAGAGTGGTTGTTACCTTTCATTATTATTAACAGCCAACCGAGGAATGTTTATGGAACTGAGATGTCCGTTTCGGTATGTATGCATACGCGAGTGCGTCTTGCTAATGTCACTTTGTGCTTAACTGATGTTCCACTACAATGTCAATTTTAACGACCGCAGTATACGTACCGCTGGGTTGTAGTACCGTGCCGTATTAGTCAAGTCTATGACAGCTCCTAAATTGGGTATTTTATTCAGGAGCGCCGGAATGTCCCATCTGCAAGCAAAAAAGGTTCAGTGAATTATTTTGACACGAAAACTGCCTACCTAACCGGCGCGGTGCGGCGTGTGAAATTATGACAAATTGATACGTAGGAGTAAACCCAAATAGTATCCAATTACAGAAAAGTGTGTACCCGTCGGCGTTAAATAAATAACTTCAAGAAAATCGTTCAACGCAACAGTTTAAATAAAAAAATACTTTCTAAATTAGTTGCGGCGCCGAGCTACCTCAGTGCATGTCGGCAAACATTTGCATAATTGTAGCTTTTTTACATAATATTTTCTTAAAATTCCAATCTATGAAATTACAATTGTATTCATTCGTAGCTGATAGGTACAAGATATGTAATAAAATTAATCAACCCTTTTGATTTGCAAATAGTTATCTTGTTAATCGTCATTAGCCTGTAGGTACGATATAACGATAGCAACACACGGAGAGACTACGGCAATAATGTGTTTTTAATCTTGGTAATAGAGAATAAAGGATATCAATAGCGGTTGTAGTTATTCATAATTTCTTGGGAACATACGTTATCCTCATGGTACCTACTTAGAAACAGAAAAAAGTCTTACATTTCTTTTATATCCTTGAGCCCAGTTTGAACACTCTGAAACAATAAAAATAAAATACATGCTGTTTTGAAGTTAAGAGAGAGGATTGATTCGATTTCGGGTAAAGTTGTAGTGTTATTAAAGCACGCTTCTCTGGTCGGAGACAATGTGTCTTTGAGTAAGCCGCACGTAGGCGACGGCATATGATAAGGGAGCAGATCAATCATCTACTGGCCCTACCTGACCGGTGTCAATGAACTGTGGTCATTGAGGGCCACCTGACTCGATCAACTTTGGGATTTTTCGACACGCGACTCAGGTTAAAATTAAAAATTAGTATGCTAATACTATGACAACGCCGATACTTAACTGTATCGATCCAAATAGCCAAACATTTTACTGTTCTGAGAAACCGATAAGATTTTATACCGACAGTATAAATAAAGAATTAGAATTCAAAATAACTCCCAAAATTGTTAAACATAAATTTTAAAAACCCATTCCCGTTGCACCGCAGGCCAAAAATTGTGGGTGAAAATTTTCAATTTTACCAAAAAACTACCTTAAATAAAATGTCAGGGTCCATAATAATAGCTTGTTAGAGTGGTAATAATTCATCGACCGTGTTGACATGGTGAAAAAAGATTTTGAAAAAAGCCTGAGCGCCAGGAGGTGTGTCTAAATGGGGTTAATTTTCAATTTGAATTCGCCGGTGGCCTTTATAAATTAAGATAGCAATTTAAATAAATTCATATAATAAATGTGCTGAAAGATATTCATAAATATTGAATATAATTATTGTAGACGATTGATTACAATTAATTGACGACATAATACATGTTGCCGAAATGATTGGGCAACGTCTTCTTGACGGCGAAGTACGGAAAATCAATTGTGCAATTAATTTATTGCTTAGTAGCAGTACGACTGTAAATACGATCGATTAATACATTTCGAATATTTTATGAGATTACTAAATTATGTCAGGCACACTGAAATAAATGGAAATAAACATGTAATAGCTTCCAGCGTAATTTGAAGTCTCGAGGTGGGGCTGAGCATTGCAAACGCAAAGGCAGTCTTTCAAACAATCGCGACCTCATCGGGTGCATTTACCACGATTTTCAATTAACATTAAAGCACTGGAACAAATAAAACGCCGTCTGGACAAAGGAGTGCATTGAAACCACGAAAAAATGCGGTGGCACACTAAATTAAACCTTGGCTCAAAACGTTCGAAAAATAACGAAATTTAAACTTTACTGCCTGTGGTGAAGCATTAGTAATAAGGGGTTTTAATGAATGGCGGCACAATGTGTTTATTCTCCTTATCAATTTAAATCTGAAGTTAAACGAATTAACTGATGAAAAGCTACGTCAGACGTGATTTTCGAGTGTCGAAGGTTGCCTCGGTTGACAAAAGAGTCAATTACACGATTATGAAGCTTAATATAAATATAGATACCATAACACAAACTATAATTGGATCTAGATGGCTTTGTGTAGAATGTCGTTGAATATTTATTTATTTATTGAAAATGCTACCCTTCAGCCAACACTTTGCCAGTACTCAATTAGTGAACTACTTTTGTCAACTACTCATTTGTTAACATATTAACAAGCGCCATAAATAATGAATAAGCATATTTGTTATTGATCTGTTGTGTTATTATAACTGCATCTACGTGCAACTTGCAATTGCCATTATTAACATTATTATGGCATGTGCCGATCTATTGCCCATAAAACGATGTCTATGGTTGCAAGCGAAATTGTAGTTTTACTAAGTAACAGCACATATTTATTGTTTGTGATAAACACCATTTTCGTCAAGCCTTTCATCGTAATAATGTGACAAGGCGAAGCTGCGGTTGCAAGAAATGGTCACGCAATCAAAAGTCGTTAATAAAATAATCAACAATGCAATTCAATAAATCGCTGCTTGCCCGCTGACAAAAACCATACTACACGACAGTACATTACTTACACGTGTCGTACAAGGCAATAAATGTAAGTTTGTCATTTTTACGACATACCACATGTAAGAAGATTTGCAAACACCGAGAAGAGGATTCACCACCTGCAGAGAAATGACGGTATTGAGATATATTCATTGGAAGATAAGCAAAATTTAATGTGCATTACACAACATTCTTATCATACTACATTGAATCATTCACACACCTATAAAGACATACTATAAAAATTAAGTACAGTACGGCAGCTTCGTTATGAAGAACGCGTCCAAAGGTATATAAAAAATAAACTACAACAAACAGTGTGACTGATACACAAAAAAGCAAATGTTAAAGCTCCGAAGACCTCCCATCAAATTACAAGTGGCAAGCTCGGACTTATCTCACGATCGCGTGTCGACAAAACGAATAACACCTTCGCACGTTTCGATCATATTTGACAAATGCGAGGATCACATAATCGCAAATACATTCAGGAGATCACGCAACAAATATTCAATCTATATGTCATAACTATAAGACCATATTCCGCGTGGCAACAAATGTAGCAATCATACGATAGCGATCAAAATATGTAAAATAATGATGTAGACTCACTATTAAATATCAGACAGTAAATTTATCAAGCCAAGAAAAGGAGCTAAGTATCGATATCTGAATAAGAAAGATACTAGTACTGAACAATACTACAATACATAGTATGCAAAATCATGTAAAGTATTTCGCAAAATTGAAACGTTTTGGGTGAGTCAACGTTATGTTCGAGTATTATATTTCAATGAAAATGTTCAGGAAACAAATCTCTACCGATACGGAATAGACTTTACGAGGTTACAAGAATGAGCTTGTAGCTGCTTATCACGATTCAAACACCAAATAACTTTTGTAACTTTCTCTCGACGTTCGACAGTAGTAATTCTGGCTACTTGAAATTCATGCAGACGAACAACGTAATCATGTAAAGTACAAATATTATACCTGGTTCGATACAGATGGCATAATGTCAACTGTTGGGGAACATAACAAACCGGTGAGACCGGTATTATCTTTCTAATTTCATACTCGTTCAATTACTTTCACAAATAAACTTATTAACCGGCGTGTGATTCTAATTATTCAGATTCATTGTTAAGTGACAAAAATTAAGACGGCGCCGTAGTCTATAAATCATTTATAGGCTAACTGTTTCGACATGCTGAATATGCAAGATCATGCTTGATGTTAGTGCCGTATTTAAAATGTTATTTATTAGTCATTAAGAATTACTTTTGTCTGTAGATGTCGAGGCATGTAGTCGTGGCTCCGTTGCGTTGTCATCATTGTAGCTTTTTGACAATCATCTGATCCGTTACGTCGTTTATTCCAATGGTAATGATGGCATAATTGACAGAGGGCAACTATTGTTCCCATTGTCTTCTATTGATATTACAGTTTTGTCGCCTTGTAATGGTGAACCTTTTTGTATTGTTTCATAGATCGTTGCCAGCTTGTTCATTCTTGACACTGAGTCGACTGCTGCGGTAGACTTAAAAAGGGTGGAGTAGACTCATTCAAATTGAATTGAATCAAATTCGTGACCTGCCTAAGCTATGAGCACTTAAATTTGCTTTGCCTTCGAAAATGTTACGACAAAACGTTAGAAACGAAAATATTGATCTAGTCACGCGTCAACACCGTCATAAATAACATATATTCATAAACCAATAACATTTGACACCCATGTGACCCTCGTTATGGTCAGATATTGGAAATAAGACATAAAATTTAACTGTGTAATTGAATAATGATCAAAAAAACATTTGGTGTCAAAATAATTGATATGGAGCCGAGCATCGAAGTATGCGGGCAGTGTCGCCACAAAAAACATAAGTAGTCACCTAATTTAAAGACACCAATCATTAAGAAACATAGGGGTATCAATAAAAAGAATTATGTTGTTTAAATTTCTAGTGCTTAGGTAGTCGGAAAATCGTCCATCGTGCAACCCGGACATCGGAAGTCGTAACGCTTTTTCTTCGAGAAAGCTTCTGACTAGAGACCTGATTTACCGTGTTTATATTATGATAAGGAAAGGACACATTATAGATTTATTTCAAACGGTGGCCACGGACTGTCAAAGTGGTTTGTTCGACTCAATTCGTCTTCATCATCATCGTCATTCGACTCAATTCGTATTGGCGAATAACAAATTTACCACTATTTTAAGTTTTTTTTTAGAAAGTACCAATAACTACGATAGCATGGTGTGATCTATGCTCAAACCCGTTAAATTAAAAAGCACACATATTACCAACAGGAAGATCTCAGTTACATATTTCTTCCTTACAAAAAGGAGTCAATTAACAAAAATAATAGCAGACGTAATTCAAACCGAGTAACTTTTACTTTACTTAACTTTTAAACATCTGAGATAAAAATTTGAGGATGTTACATGAACGAGCCGAGATAATCATCGAAATATCGCACGAGGTGCTACATAAAAAACCAAAACGTACGATCTGTTAAAATCGGATTACGTATTCGTTTCGACCGATTAATCGAATGAAAAGTCGGTGTATCGTATGTCGGGGGCATTTATCGCGCCTAATTGCGACCACCGCACCGAAATTCAGTTCGAGAACGAGCTGGGTGGCGCGATGGGTCCGATGATACTCCAGGTTAGTAACATTACATTAGGAAAATTATAGGATAATCAAATTAATTTCCAGACACCTTAAATCGATTATTACTATATGTAAATCGTTAAGTTGTAATAGTTATGTGACAAAGATAGAAGAAGGATGTTACGATGATTGGGTTAAACAAATCTATGTAAAAACTGTATTGCTAATCCAGTACTAAGAACATAATTAACCGTGTTTAAAAAAACGCTTTTAAAATAAGGTCCTTTTGGTTTACACCATTTCTCATGCAATTTATATTCTTAAACCATCGACGAAGACAAATTATTTTTGCCAACATTACAATACCAAAATTAAGATCACTATCAATCATTTATTTTATCAGCAGAACCAATGCGTGTTTACCAAGTTAGTGGAAAAATAAAACAAATACATAACCACAAATCAAAAGTGAAAAGAACGTCAAAATTCCGTATGATTACATCCAATTGCATTCAATTTAAGATGATCATTTATTACATCAATTTGGGTGTAACGTTTTGTTGAAAGGATTGTGGTCGTAACCATACCTCAAGATAAATCAGATACTTAATGGTTACCCTACACGAGATCACTTACGGGTGTTGCAAAATTAAGAGTTAATTGTTTTCTTTTGTGTGTCCGCACGAGCTTAAATCTCGAAGATAAAATTGTACACTCTGGGCATTAAAGAGAATGTTCGTCCGGAATCTTACCGCCACATTCTTAATAAAGAAGAAAGCATGCATAATTGTCACTTAACCAACGGTTAATATCCAAAATCTGCATAAGTAAGTATATATCTACCTAATATGGTTGCTATCAGAGGCGGTGTTCTCTGATAATAACCACCAAAATATTAATCTGACATGACAACCGGACGACGTGTAAACGAAAACTCTCCACCCTTCAACGCGTTCCCTCATTATGCGGCGCGTACGCAACCGACGCGACAAGGAAATAAATACGTCTTACTGGAAATGGTATGAAACAGTTTGCTTCTATACATTGCATGGGTATATTATGTAACATATTCATATAATTCGGACTGTAAACATTCTAAAAACTGAACTGTCCTGCAACAATTCTATTTTTTTTAATTATCTGGCGGATGATATGTATACAGATAACAGCCAAGCAAAGAAATATAAGTCTTACTAAATTGCGTTAATAAAACATCACGTAGCAATTAGCGTGTAAAAGAGAATTCATCATATTTTCTGTTTAATAATATTTCCTTGGTTTCAGATCAAAACAAGACAGTCAAGAAAGCTGATTACACGGTGCTCCCACGATCTCATGCCCTGGCGGCTTGTGAAGTACGAAACTTGGCGCATACGTGTCAAAAGATGTAATTATGAAGAAATCCAATCAGCGGCGGCGCGAACTTGCGCATGCGACGACGTTGATTGAGCGATAAATTTATTGAAGATAAATCAGCCCGTCGCGACAAATCGGTAGCAACAACAGACCTTTGTTAATTTTAGGAGGTGAACCGATACCTTCACAAACCGCAATCGTTATGTGGGTGTCCAGTGTTACGAATAAATAAAAAAGTTAATACTGTAGTCGTGCTTACGGTTAACACGAGATCAACTCAATCGCCCTCTACAACTGACTCAAATCAGCTTAACCATAATACGCAATCAATTATTTTTCAATTCACACAGAGCCTATAAACCATATTGAACCCACTTAACAGGGAAAGCTCTCATTACAATGAGTACAATATTTACAATGCTGCTCTCATAAATACCAATAAACATTTTAAAATTCGAAGTTGCAGATACACGATTCAGATTAATTTCATCGCTGGCGCCATAGCGTCGGCGCATTTTAGTTTATATTTCTGATTCAGGACCTCACGCGTGACACAAACAAATATGGAGAAATGAGATCAATTATTTTACTGATATGGGGCTTAATACTGCAGTGCTTCCAAATATATCAAGAGTCAGGAGGATAGTATCCAATATCCAGCCAATGTCAACTCAAAGGACAAACATGAGGCGGACTCCGTAGAGTTAAGAAACTATTTGAGAAAAATATATTACACGATACAAGCGACCTATTCAACACAGGCGATACCGCAGGCGAGCTCAATAAATTCAACGAAATGTACCCTTTGATATCCGTCGACAATAAGCCTGAAGAAAAACATCATACAAGGAGTTTTAATGTCACTTGTGAATATTCTTATGAATAAGCACTGGCAGATGAATCTGTACACGACTGTTGAAATACGACGTCTCCACCGGCCAGACGCTTAATGTGAAGCAAATATATTATAGTATTCTGCCGTCTTATTGTAAAAAGGCATAACTAACAAAAACAAAAATGTAAGATAATCGAGTTTGAAATTTTTCAAGGTTTTTTTAGCAAAAATAATCCTTTGTGTATTATTGGGAGAAACAAGTTATTAATTTAGGTACACAATCGAAATACCTATCTAACCATGTATAGGTATATATTTATTTATTCATTTTTTATACAGATAATCCCAATTTTCCCTTTCATCGTAACAAAATAATTACAAATAAAATATCTTTTTATCGTTTTAAAGGCACAACTAACCAGATAAGTCTTTTCTTTTTAAAAACAATTCAGTATTCAAATGAAAGGGCACATAATTTATGTAATTATGTCTTTGTAACGTAATCTTATAGGTTCATTGCGAGTTTGAAAGAGTATAAATCTATACAAATAAATAAAATTGGAGTGTCTGTTTGTAATATTAAAATAACCGCTTTCTACTACATGCATATGAATGTATATACGGTACACATACCAAAATATATATTTTTAAATTTTTTGTCTGTCTGTCTGTCTGTCTGTCTGTCTGTCTGTCTGTTTGTTTTGGCTAATCTCTGGAACGGCTGGACCGATTTGGACGGGACTTTCACTGGCAGATAGCTTATGTAATAAGGAGTAACTTAGGCTAAAAAAAACTGATTTTTTTTATTAAGTACATTCCACGCGGACGAAGTCGCGGGCACAGCTAGTTTTACATAAAATTGTGACTTTTAAAATGATTGACTTTTTCACTTACTTTTTAATTATGAACATTGAACAAATAACAAAAAATTGGTAATCAAAACTCTTTATTTCAAATAAAATGATAAATTTGACGTTACACTTTTTAAACCACCGTATTATCTCTGATTTTGGAACAAAATCTAATTCTACGGGGCCGGACTCCCGCATGAAGTCTTTCAGTTCAATTATCTAGCTATAGCGGTTCATGAAATAATAGCAAAACCTGGTGAAAGACAGATAGCGAATCTTAGTAATATACCTAATCCCATTTTTAGCCATTAGGTACAGCACCTTAATAATTTAAAGCAAACAAAATTTTGAAATTAAACTAATTAAAATGCTAAACAACTCCATTGTCAACAATTGTTTATTTCTTTGAGTTATAAATTTTAAATCTAATATGACTTTTCGTCCATTGCGTTCAAATAGATTTAGAAACACAACTTCAGATATCCGGCACAAAAACTAGAGACTAGCTTTAGTGACTGTTAAGTACTATTTACTTATAATAATACGTCGTAAGCGCGCGCGGGTAGGCACCTTACAAGGGCGTGCGTAGAGGGTAGGTTGAAAATTTTACGCAATTTTCCAAAAATTGGATGACATGATTTAAAATATTATCATTTTTTTGTCAAGTTAATATTTTTAACATACCCTCTGTTCATACTACTGTTATATGTTTACCTATTTACCTATTTGAGTTATCAGAATGAATTTGAAAAGTTATGATTATCTAAGCAAAAAACATCTGATTACATAATCATAACTTAATTTAAAATTTTACAATGAAAGAAACAACATTGCTTACCAATAAATCAGCTTGAGTTTACCTTGAATTGAAAATATTGGCGCAATGATGAGCGCAAGGACACCCCACATTCCTTACCTACCTTACTGGCGTCATAAAGAAAAGGCACAACTGGTCACTTGTGACTTCTCTTTATAACCACTTTCAAGTCATAAGTACGTATTTATGTTGTTTCTTCTTAATCGGTGTCAAATATGTCTTTTCAATTTATTCAATAACAATTTAGCTGTTAGATGTGCCTTTCGGGCTTAATGTATTTCCGTAGATTCTAGAGATAAAATTACACAAAAAATTGGGTAGATGCGCCTTTTTCTCCTGATTCCGAATATGTATATAACTCAATTTTGAAAAAAATGTTAGTTAAGCCTTTTCTCCGTAATACGGCAGTATTGTTGTGGGTGTATTGATAGGACCTTAACTCACTACTATTAATTCACATTTACGTATTGAGATGACATTGGAATAGTATCCGGTGTACCTGAGATCATTAAAACAAAATTGCAATATTTTTGAGGGGATGTAGTAGTGATAAAATAAAATAAAACACATTTTATTTTGCATGTAAGCAATCCTGATGAAAAGTAGGAGTTCGATTAAAATCGGCTTGCACCAGTTTTGTAAAGCGTAGGTACTCTCTATTGCACCGTCAAAAATAAACGACGTCATTTTTTTATAAAGACAAGTGGTTTTAACGACTCTTTACAGGTGTCAAACTGTAGGTGCGCTGCCAAAACTGAAGCTAGCCGGACTCTTACTCTTCTTCCCGACGAGAGACGTACCAGCCAATTTCACGTACAATGGCCCAGAAAGGAGGCTAAGTGTCGACAGAAGAGCCCTCTATCCTATCCATCCTATCCGTACCAGCCACCGCTTTAATGGGTCCTGTACATCATTGCTTATACGGCACGTTCACTAAATTGAAGGAGATATCAGCCCCTCACCAGCAACTCGATATTCGAGTTATGTGTCTTTGCAGCATTGTTGCGTGTGGGGTTCATATTTATTTATTGGAATTAAAGCCAATGTTATTCATTGCATCTCCAATAAAGAACTTTTTTATTATTAATCTTTAATTTACAATCTGACAAAGATCTACCTCCTTAGCAAGCATTATTTATCAATAAATTCACAATTTCACACTGTCTATAGCAATAGCCTGTGGCGGTTACAACACTAAACAGACTGACTAATTAGACGCACTAGGCAACAAAGGGCCGTCATGCGTTCATACGAGTTTCACTAACTTGTGCCAAGCTAAACCGAGCCTTATATGTTCTAGTTAGTAGAGGAATAATAGTACAGGTGTAGTGGCAAGTGCGACGTGCGATGGCGGCGTACGATAGGGCCGCCCACGCGAAGACGCCGCGAAATTCGTGAGAAGAGTTGCACCGGCGCCGCCGAGTCAAACATAATGCGACGGCTACGGTTTAAAGGTAAAATGTCTTAACATTTTATATTTTGCGGTCACAAAAAGAGCTTTGAATTATTAATGCTCGCAAGTATGCCATATTTATAGTTATAAATGCTTATTGCGGTGTCTTTGTTATTCTCTAAATAGACTAGTCGTTCAAGAGATAAGCGAACTCTTTATGAAACGTCGGGGAACCTAAACATAAGCTAAGAGCTGGGAATTTTTACAAAAGCATTGTTTTTTATGTAATTTATCGAGTGTATTGACAATTCATTTCATTTTGACAGGTCAAGAATAATTTTGAAGATCATTTTATTAAGAGAATCGCCCTTCAGACGGCTTGGTTGCTAAGCACCTAGTAGCAGTTTTCTTTTTTTGTGGTAAGTAAAGCCAAAACAATCGAGAAAGAACGATGAAGAATGTGTCAGAAATAATATTTTTTGAGAGTAGTCATGCTGCGTACAAAATTATGACAATACCACCTTGATCGTATATTGCGAAATAAAATACCTGTAAATCCTCAAAAAGCAGGCCATCCTGATTCACGTCCAAATATTTACAACAGTAACGTAGGTACAATACTTGGAATTTGCAATCGCATGCTTAAATCACACTTCATAAAGACTTGCTGTATTGATATTCTGTGGTTACACGATCCATATAGGGACCTGTCATTACAGAATAAAATGTTAAAAGCCTCTGCGATTAATACGGTACAAGTCCGACTAAATTGTTTAAGTGAACAGGAGTAGTTCGATAAATTAAATGCTAGGCTTTAAATTCATCACGCTTAGAATGTAGATGATATTGGTACAGGTACGTGTGTATTTTTACTATCGGATAGAGAGCTGTCCTATCTTTTAGTAAAGTTGCACGACATTATACCTAACGAAGAAATCAGTCAACACTTTTCTTAACTTCATTCTCGCGAGTAGACATAAGCGCTAACTTACGAAACACAACATGAAGTAAGTATCCAATTGATCGCACCCCGCCATATATCGTCGATCCTAAAGTAGGTTCATTTCATTTCATTTACTTCAGACTACTACTACCATTAACAAATCTAGACAATCGAGGCCCCCAAAACTAAACCTAATACTGGCCCTTTAGTCCTTTCTATATGATCCTAATTCCACAAACTAACTTCAAGTAACAAGGAACAGAATATAATTCTCAATATACAATTACGGCTTAATAACAGAGCAGTGGTGGAACAAAATCAACAGCGTGGCTGAGTTGCGGGGCTTGTCGTCGGCACATCACCGTAGAGGCGGGGCGACACACCTCTCTATTACTGTTTAGCCTCCACTGCACGCTGCAAGTGCCCTTTCCTACACTCAGGGCTGTACACTTCATTAAAATGGTATTACTTTACATAAGTTATGAAGTGAATCATTAAATGATAATCTGTGGAAGTCTGTGTTGTGCGTCATAGAAATGAACACCACTCGATTGGTTCAGTTTGATCGAGAAAGTAGTTTAATGGTCAGTAAATGAAATATGTTATGTGTTATATTTCATATTGCAATTGATTTTTTAAATGGATCAAACTAAGTATCAAAAATATAGGTGTTGTGCTGTCAGTGGGAAGCCCAAAGGCCTATCCTGCTCTGTCTTCTGCACTGATGGTACAGACATTGTCTGTTCTTACAGGGTTGGCAGCACAAGTGTGACTCCCCTGGTGTTGCACACGTCCATAGGCCACGGTAACCACTTCCTATTAGGTGGGCCCTGTGCTTGTCTGCCACCTAAACGGTATAAAAAAGAAAACAGTAGTCATCACTATGAAAAAGGCTTTCTTTAACCAGAAACCGGATAGAAAGTCCGTGATTTTTTCCTGTTTTTGACAATTGGACCAAATGCGTATTTGACCAAACGCGACTAAACGCCTAAAAATACCACAACTTATTTGTAGTTCCTATCGTTTTGGTAAAATTCAACCTTGAGAGTGAAATAAACAGAAAATGCCAGGGGTATAAAGTATAACGCGCAAGGCACAATCATAGTAAAATCGTACGTATCAACGCGACCGCAGAACATATTCGCGTCTTGGTACACCTACCTACTATTTTGCAAAGATTATGCCTTACGCCTTATATCTCTTGCCTCTTCTATATAATCCAAACCTATCACTCATCATCTGATAACAAAAACCAATTGCAAAAGTTTTCTGAGTCCAAGAGGTAGGTCGTCTTTGCATATCGTATCTTACTACGAGTCGTAACTTACGATAACTACGAAATAAGTCTAAAATATTTCAAAATACAAAACCGGATGAGATTATAACATGTCCAGATCGATATTAATGCATTTTTCGGTAGTACATTAAGAAACAAAATGTACATAATAACTCAGACAACCTCACAGTAATTTAAAACAAACTGCCATGCTAAGACAAGAATGCGAAGAAATATAAAGAAATTAAGATTCTTACAAGATAATTACCATATTACAAACGATAAATTATTGATTTACAAGATCCGTATACGTGTAAATTGAATTAAAAGATAAGTGGCCTTACACATTTTGCTATACTGTTTGACCAGCACTTCGAACGGAACATTCGAATCGAATGAACTCGAATATATGCCTTCGAACATACACGAGCACACAACGGCTTGCGTTGCTAATATGCTAATTGCAATTTTGTAAATTTATCACCTAAATATATCAAAGAAGAAAGAATAACATTAGGAAACCTTAAAAATCAGTTACGTTCCAAGATCGAAAAACCTTAATTGAAAAGACTACGTCGTGAACATAAACGTAATATCAATTACCGTTTGCTTTTACTTTTACAGGTAAAAACACCATATTCAAAATTTTGTCAGTACTAGCAAACTAGTATACCATGTGCTTGGTAAACTATTTATACTTAACTAAATTAAATTAATTTTACGAATTAACGTCTGCTGAACTTATCTACGCGACAATATTACAGTAAACAACCATAGAACGCTCTTTATGTTCGAAACACCCAATTCAATATAATATAGCCATATAAATGTTTATTAATGCATAATATTTGAGTGGCTCCATACATCTTACTAATGATAACATAATACATTCATCATCAAACCAATCGCAGAGAACAGGTATACTTCATTAGCCTTATTTAAATTATTAAGCAATAACAACTCACTTGAAACATAAGTTATACCAACATGTATGATTTATACGTCTAAGATTATTTCCTAAGCTACGCAATATAGATGTTTAAATAAAGTCATAAAATGGGAAAGCATTAAATATAAATTAATGCCGTAATTATATATACGTTAATTAATTAATTATGTGACAACGATGTTCAATCAACACGAAGTTAAAAATTAGCTGACAAACTTAATAATGAATATTTATATAAATTCCTAAAACGTAAAAAATAAACAACATGCATTTTTTACGAAGTGGCAGCATGTAGGTTACATAATATTAGTTTAGTTAGTGTAACAGTTAGCATCAGAAAGATGATGATCAACAAAGTACTCAAAATAATCCTAATTAGCTTTTTTACCCCCTTCTAGTTGATCTATTGTTCTGATATTAAGTACACACCTTTAGTCAGGACAATAGTACCATTTAAATCAATAAAACAGTTTGTTTTGCTCTTAATACACGAGTTAGATCATTTTGAGACTTCCTCGTCAAGATATTTTTGACGCTGACTGTACAGTGTACGGTTCAGGAACTGTAAAACACGGATTTTGAGAAATCCGCAAAGCAATTTACCCTCGTTTACATTGCAAACTATATTGTCACATAATTTCCTCATCAAAGGTACACTAGAGTTATATCAACAATATAAGGATGCCACAGGTATGACATCAGTAGTAAAATAGTACTATACAATGTCAAGGAGTATTAGCTGGAACTATTCACTTGTAACGATAGAGGAATTCTAAGAAACAATCACGGAAGTGACGACGGAAACCTTAGAATAGAAAGACTCATGAGGAAAGAGACAGGATTTTACAAAGGTAAGGCGATTACAGTTGCTTTTAAATATCCTATTGTGTATTAAATTTACGTTTAGACACGAATTATATAGATGGTTCTTGTTGAAAAATACGTGAACATTGTATCCAATCCTACTTAACACGTTAACGATATCAAAACAATATCACACAATTTCGGTGGTATCACAAAAACACTCGTTTATTTACATGTAAAGAATTTTGTAAAACAGGATAAACCTGATCACAACATTATATCTGTAACAAAACCTGTGCACTTTGCTCGAGTTCCACTTCATTTCCAACAAGAATTACCGCAAAAACAAATATCTGAAAAAACCTCTTTAGAATGTGTGAGCATGATCAATTACCTTTACTTCCACAAAAACAACGCAACTCATTCGAATTTTGACGAGGAAGTACCTGCGTCATGGCGTAGCTTCACAAGTACATAAATCAAAACCAAATTCCGACAAGAACATCTTAATTTGCATCGCTGCAAGCTAACCGGTGACGCTAACGATCCACTAACGAAAACAACGGAATGGAACTATCAATTTCCGTGTCCCCAAAAGCATAATTTTAAAAACAATGTCAGCAAAGACATTTTATACGAGCGGCTCAACGAAACTCATTAAGTTCCAATCACTGTTTTTATATGTAATCAAAGATGGAGCTAGTTCACGCTAGGTGATTTTCATGTTTTCAATAATTACGTAAGCTACTTTCCACATAGACATTTAATAATTTTGCGATCGTACGCTAATTAAGAAACCTATGGTTACACATTAATGTTGATAATAATTAGGAAAGAACCGTAAATTATTTCTTAATATGGAGAAATGAAGTAGATAGATTGTTTATTAACGTCAGAATGCAATAAAATAATCACTGGTTCGTTGGCACTTAATCATTGGTTGATATCTTATTTTGGAGGGAGTTAATGAGAAGCGTAGATCACATTCAGGTAATGATGACAAGTGTATATTTATCAAACACTTTCAATCCACAACTTATGCACAGTGATTTAAGTATTCATGTTGACATAATGATCGGACGAAAGGAGTCAAACGGAACTATTACTCATTGAGTTTTTTTTCTTATTTCCCTTTTCTAGGCGAACATGTATATCGAGTTACGTTATTCAATAGTAGCTCCACATAAAGTTTGTCGCATTAGGAGTCTAATTACTCTCAGCTTCAGAATTTAATCGTTTTAGTGCAGCTATGTGAAAACTTAAAAATATAAATATGAATGATTTCATCTCTTCTGATCTAATTACTATTAGATAACTATCCTGCTCGTTGAAAAAAAAAACAAATAGTAATAAAAAATATAAACTAGAAATAAATTAACACTAGACCAACCGTATTTGTATATGTCAACAAGAAAAAACGGTGCCAACACTCATGAGAATCAGTGCCGAACTTATGAATAAAGTCAGTCATCAAATAACCGCAGCAATAATTTAATACAGTGTTATTCATAGCGTGGTAGCGAGCAATGACGAAACTCGAAGAAAGCAAGCTGCAAACCGTAGTTCACACAACGGTATCAAAGTATGGAGATGCCATTTTATATTTCTATGCAAATCCAAACTAATACAGCAATTATAACAAAAAGAAAACTAAAACTGGATCGACTAAACATCTTCAAATAATCAACATTAGAAATTAAACTAACTATAATTAATAAAGATCATTCACATAAAAGAAACGTCGCATCCATGATTGGATAGCACGCAAAACCGACCACCGCATATTGTATGTTAAATGGTACGCCATTAAAGGGAACGGCGCTTAATAAACACATTACAGTACAATATTAGGCGCGAGCGCAGAGCCGACGTGATTAAGCGTCAAAAACGTGGGAACAGACAGAGAAAGAGAACGATGAAAGGGGATAGTTATTGCGACAAATAAATAAACGACACTACAAATACCACGACGTGTACGAAACTATATTTCGAGACAATGTGTAAATTAAAACATACGATCATCTTTTAATCAAAACGTACTTTGATTAAAAGATTAAATCAAACCGCACAAAGCAATAAAACTACATAGCCAACTGCCACAAATCTTACGCTATAAAATATGAAAATACCATGACGAAAACGCAGTAAAACTAGACGTGCATTGAGAATCGTCACCGCACAATAGATACATGCTTTTATGAAAATATCAATAATAGTATTCAACGTAGTTTAGTGCGCTATTAATGGACGGAGCGCTTGCAGACAAATTCAATTGACAGGAGCCTCCACTGAAGCCCCAGGGTGTCCCTCGTTTACATCTACCCGCCTATCTATTTACGCTGGTATTGGAAATAAAATTGAGCGTCGAGATTGCATAGGAACTCTCAAAGGATGCGATCGAAACTATATGATCCGATTTTATTGTTGTCATCGACACTGTAGTCTTTATAAATGCCGCAACATTGCTGTAGAAACCTCTAAATTGAGCGGAAAATTGAATGATTAACAGTTGCGATATACCCTAACCTCCCTGTGATATTCCTGTTTCTAAAGTAGCAGAAACCGCGTCATTAATAACATTATTGACACGTATTTACACGGACATTATTGCAATGCTATGTTTACAGTAGCTCAGCATGAAACAACGTTGTACCGTTGCATACAACTATTGTCGAATAGCTCGGATACAAACCAGATCGTCTCAATACGTTTACGAGATGCAGCGTAGTGGCGTTATCACAAAATATGATAGATCGTCGGGCGTGCGACGACGCTCTCCCACGCACATCGTGATTAATTATAATTCGAATTTTATTCAAAGTGAACAGCGGACAAACTACGATACCAATCAATAAACGGTTCCATACCGACGACGGTACCGACACGATACCACAATTTACTGTTGCCGATACCACATATGAAGACGTCAAAGCTCGAGTGAATAACACGCTTAGATAGAAAGCTTTGGAACAATGGTAGCTGCATTTCATTGTGATACGAATCCCTTGTAACACACCAAACCCGCCGTGATCTATCACCGTGTTGATATATCCAAAAGGATATTCTATTTAACCAATTAAAACCTTGGGTACCTACCTACCATACATGAATACTGCGGTTTGAAACTTGGTAAATATCGGAATAATAAAAGTTCCTTAAATCAAGAATCTCGAAGTCACTTTACAAGTGTGAATAAAGCATCAAAAGACAGACGCGGAGGGTAAAGCAAAACTCGACGCCATAAAATATACATGATTGCCGTCATAATCCTCAAGTAGTAAATGTTTTAAATTGCGCAACAAGCATATTATTCAATAAACACATTTGTGTACACAAATTCCTGTGAGCCGTGTGTTTGGATCATAGCCCTTAGATATTAGACCCCCACGAGTACCGACTCACACTGTGTGAGAAATAGACAGTCATTTGACAATATCGTCGCTACGAATATATTCCACACTATCCGGCCAATATTCCATCGCATTATAAATACCGAGGACTTCATTATCTCTTAGTGGCGGATCTCACTACAAACTACTTATGAATGGGCCCTGTAGGTTCTATTTTATTACTCATATAGAAAGTAATTTAAAGGCTGTAGAACTATTAGAATTAGACTATAGAGTTTTATATTCTGTATACATGGTACATACTTTAAGAATTTTGGTCATAAACTTTTACTCTTGATAGTTTGATAACGTTAGTGCCAGTAGTTATATCATTAACATGAAAATTGTCTTTCTCCAATTACCATATTTTACATATTTAATGGCATCAGGCTCAGTGAGTTCGTGTAGTCATAATTACGTCCTTATAAGACCAATAAATCATAAAGACGAGCTCACAAGCGCCACAATGATAGAAGCGACACGCATCCTCGTCTCAGAATAATAAATAACATCCAGTTCTCGCTTTCAAAGTGAGACCGGGGAGCAATAAGACGCGGACGGGTCAGAGGTGAAGTGAATAAAAAACGGCCGACAATTAAATAGCGTTCTTGAAGGTTAATGAGCACAATAAATATGTTGTCGGCACCGCAGCTGCGGACAAACAAATGCATGGCCCGTCACACGTGAGGAGGGTTCACTTTATAGAAAAGTCGCGTCTCTGTGAGAAGGCATGGGCCGACTGACTGGCAAGTTCATTGTCGAACCGAGACACTTCCACGATGTATTACGAACGTGACACATTTATTACAGAAAGAAACGAGGTTAAACAAATATTGGACTCTATAAAAAAATAGACTGAGACCTGCAAGAAACAAATATAAGCATACGTGGAGGCGGGTTTATTCGAACACCCAACTATCCAAGTTCGTGTAATATAATCATATTTTGGTATTATTTGTTAATCCAATAATTTATTAAGATTTGTGTTAAAAACCACCCAAATTTTTATTACTTGTTTACGAAACAAACTTTAAATCGGTCACAGCACATTATGTCAAAGAAAATGAAATCTTTATTAGTTTAATCTCTTAATTTATTGATCAAATAGCATTACAAAGGTCGTCTTTCAAAACTATCGAGGAAGTGTAGATTTGACTTATAACTTAACACATTAATATTAATACCAAAATCAATTCGTAAAGATTCATATAAAATGTATTCATCCCATTTTATATATAAACATCCCCCAAAACATAAACGATAAGCGAAGCAAGCAACGTTGCAGAAACGCCCCCGTAAGGGTTTGCAGCATTCCACACGACTGCCCTAGACGGAATCATACCTGCGTTTGATTTATAACGAGCAGGGGACAAGGGAACTGCGGGTGTGAATTCAATCGGTGAGCTTCAATGTCCCGGGGCAAACGAGACCAATTTATAAGATCTCTGATACAAGGACTAATATTCTATCTTTAGTCATTTACAAAAGAGATCAGGGCGAATCCAAGTATCAAGTTACTCTGGCAGGGGAAAGGTATCGCAGCGGGTAGCATCAACTGCTGGCGCCTCGGACAATACCAAGCACCTTCGTGACCACTGACTATTATGAGTTGCGGCTTTTATAGATTTTTTCCAATATTCTTTATTATAACGTGACTGTACTGTAAAACGGGCACCGACAACATCTCAATATGGATTTTGAATACAAAATCAATTATTGTACGATCGTGTACACAATCAAGCTTTTATAATGTCACTGATAAAGCCATACTGAATAATGATGAAGTTTTTTTCTGAAAACTAACATGTTTGTTACGAGAACATCTTAAGCCCTTAACTTAAAAGATAAACCTGTTTTAAATAATAACACGGATGTCCGTATTGGTAATTTGATTATCATCTGCATTGCGACGGTCTTTAGGTACACGAAAAAATGCATTACCACAGGCATGATTACATCTCTGTTGTGTTTCACAAAGTTCAGCTAAATACATAGTGTGAATTAGGCATGGGTCCCGAACGCGCACTCTTTTTGGATACAGTAAAGTGTTTACTGCTCTCGATATAAGGAGCATTATGGCACCTGATAGATGGAAATAAAAATTGGTGGAAGCACAAAATCAACAGGGACGTATTAACACCAGCCGGAAGGTAGAGATCCGTGGGTGTTCTTAACCAGTGGTATTTTTGTATACACTAACTACCACAAGCATATTTAGTAATACATGTGAATGACAATGAAGCATGTTGAAGTTCTTGGGTTCTTGATGAATGTATAAGTGTTAAATAAGTTTGAATCGGTGATAAAGAATACCGGCAAGAACGAACTCGGAGGAATTAAAGAAAAGTGGTTAAACATGTAACGCATCCTGAGATGATAATTTCACACCTGTGTCGTTCGGCTAACGGTATTTCATTTGATCTTCTTTTTCTGTTTACACTTATTTTAACTGTCGCGTCTATAAAAAATATTATAGGCGCGTTGTTTAAAGAAGTATTATGTGACACAATTCTCTAAAAGTAATCTTAACACCGAAAATATAATTCTGATGATATTCTGAAAATAATGGTCAATATAAAGTTTTTTGTTGATAATCAAAAAAATCAATACATGGTAATTTGAGGCCACAAAGACAGAAGCGACGACTCAAATTCAACATAACCCGAAACCGCTTTGCACTTAAAAATGCTTTAAACACACCAGTGGCCGGAGCTTGCCGAAGCCGCCCTCTGTTTTAGAGACGAAAGCAAACAATATGAAGATAGTCGACAAACAAATGTAAATGACCGAAATGTGAACGTCATGTTTGGCATTCCCATAAAGCAACGGTAACACGTCATTAGAGGTAATGATGGCGTGATTACAGGCTCGCAGAGGAGCGGACTGAGCATGGTCAGGTGATTGCCTGCTTACTGTGTGGTCTTGTACACCTTTACAAACACGCGGGCTGGACGCGGGAATTAGTACCACGTGGCTTGGACGATTGACTTTAATAGGTCAGCTTAGGTTGCTTTTATTCAAACATACGGCACGCTTTGATTATTGTTTGTTCAGTAGTGATTTGGAGAAAGTTACTTACGTACAAATGGGAACCTGAACTCACATGGGCAGGAATCATAATGTGTCTTAATTATAAACAGGAATTTGTAGAATGGAACAAGAGTGTACTAGTCGCAAAAACTTTTCCTTTGAACTTAATTTATTTCTAATTAACGCCTGAAACACTAGAAGTCAAACCCGTGACGCCCGTGAACGATTGGTTGTCATGGGCTCTGGCACAATACAAAGTTTATGACGTATGCAAATTTGAACAGAAACATGAATTGGCAGTCGACAACACGTGAATGAAACGTCTCTGGTGTTACGAACGCTTAGGTAGATATTGGCTAAAGAGTTTACTATCAGGGTGGTTGCTTGTTTTGTGATTCCGATAAGTACAGAAGAAAAAAAGTAAGTACTACATGTGTTTTCACGTCAGTGCTTTCAAATATATACTCTACTAGCTTTTGCCCGCGGCTCCGCCCGCGTGGATATCGGTTATCGCTAACAAACATAGCCTATGTCTTTTCTCATGGTCTAATCTACCCCTATATAAATTCCATCACAATCGGTTCAGTGGTTTAGGCGTGAAAGCGTAACATACAGACAGATAGACAGACGGAGTTACTTCCGCATTTATAATATTAGTATGGATTTAGTCCTGCATAGGTACCTACATACTTTACCGATGGGTCTTCAAAGTTATTTGAGCCTGTAACTGCTGAGGTATTGCAAATATTTGGTGACTAACGCTGGAATTTACCAATGGAAGAACTAAGGTTCTTCCATTGGTAGATAGTTTTACTTTGTGCAATTCACTGAGTAAAATGTACCTTGATTAAGATCAAGGTACATTTTACTCGTTTAACTGAACTGAACTGAAGTAAAACTCAGTTTAACTGAAAGCATTTTTACTATCAAAATCCAGCCTAAAAATATCTAAATATGAGCAACCCCTTCAGTACTTAAATCATAGTCATTGAAGAAAAATACAAAGATGGCTGCCGCCGCCGATCGCTGAGAGATGTTATCGTATGGCCACAGATAATTTATAGACGGCTTATCATTTGATCTGCGTAATTGATACGGGTAAGTTGTGCGCCTCACGGGACTAGGATAAAGGCAATAAATATTTTTCAGTTTACCTTGCAGACTAATTGATAATATCGTAAATAAAAAAAGAAAGAAAGAAAGAAAAATGTTTTATTCGCACAATTAAACATATAATGACTTAAAAATCTAACCATTAATTCTACTACAGATGCCCATTGTGCGCATCAAAAATATGGTCGCCATCTCAGCATAATTGCTGCACATGCCGTTATGCATGCCCAGCGCTGGTATTCTAAACAATCATTTAGTAAGAAAATCTTACTATTACTTACTTAATTTATATTAAGTTGCAATTGTATGTAATTTCATGCGCGAGAATGTCGTTGCGGAAAAAGGAAAATGTAGACTAGAGTCAGAGATATAATTAATCTTACTAATAACTAATACTATAATAAGTAATAATAACCTATAAATGCAAGTAGTCAATGCCTAATATTATGTACAATATTAGAGTTATTTATGTTAGCGGCATAACCCGCTTCCTAGGCTAAGTTACATGTTACTTGTAACTAACATGGTAGGTCAAATTTCATTTCATCACTATCTGCAATAAAGTTTTCTATTTTGCCAAATAAACATGTTTGTAATTTTTGAATGAATTTTTTATAGCATTTATTATGCTAACTGTTAAGTTCGAACATGTTTGTAACATAAAGATATTCATGGAATGAACCATAAACTAAAAAATACTAGGTCATATTTTTTAAAGCGCACTTAAATCTCCTCGGTGCGGTGGTCCATAACAAATACGATGCTATAATAGAAATGCCACCGGGACGCGTATTGCGACAAATAGCGCCAATAATAATTCGTGGTATAATTCGTGGCCGGCGCGTGCGCCGAACAGCCGTCACTGATTGAGCATCGTATAAACTACGCCACCCACCGACTGTCATTTGCATTGTACCCAGTTGTTCATAATAAAGAAAGGAAATCTTCGCGTGCAAGCAGGATCGCTCGGTGGTCTTTTATACCGCAATGAGAACTCACACTTTCTCCACACAATTGTAGGAAGTCCATAAATTCCATGGCGTGAATAAATCAATAAACAAAACTGTGTCAATTATAATGCAGACCGTACGAACATACGAGTTCAAATAGTAATTTACTTGAATATAATAAATTTTAATTAACTCTAATTGGAAGACATCAGATTGCCTGAACAGAATTAGAATATAGTGATTCAGCATATACTGTAGGCACGCATGAACCGTTTTAAAACCTTTTATATTTCGTTTATATCACCTATCTCCCTCTAAAAATATTTGATAAAAGTATAAATTGGTGCAGTCTACACAAATAGTAAACTCGCCTACCTATAGGTATGCTCGACAATTAAACGCAGCAATCGGCAATACATCACGGTGCAAATTGGCAATCAACGGGCATTGATTAGTAGTCGAGGCGCAGTGCCTTACCCGTCGGGGGCCCTCCACAGACTTATCTCTAGCTAAGTACACACAAACGCAACATAATACTCGTTAATTAATTGTCGAGCTCAATAATCGTATATCAATTTCCCACAGACCGCTTAATGTCAACCTCTCCTTAACAATGACTAAGAATTATAATCAAAAAATTAAACCGGCTAAATAAATGAGCTCATAACTTAACGTGGTAATAGCAGACAGGGCGTTACCATCACGATTATTGTGTCCAGAAAACGTCGGTGACATCACCATAATCAAATCGTATGAGAAAAAATATTATAACACAACCAACAAAAATGAAACGATGACAACACTACATCAATAATAGTATATATTTGACGCAATTGTATACGTTACAGACTATGTACGATCTGTTTGGCTAACACATTATACCACACCAAAAATGCATAAATGATAAAAACAAAATGTTTCCAAACGGCGATCTTAAGATCAAACAGATAAATAAGAGGCTATTAACACTACCCACCACTTTCGGGGACGCAATCAATTCGATGCTTATCGACTTCACGGTGGACTCGATTTTAGCACATCGATACTAATCACCAATTACCACGTGCCACGATCAAGATATTCGCCCACGGTAGCCGCAAGTAATGTACGCTAAAAGTAATATGCCCATAAAAAAATAAGGCCAGAAAAAATATCTATAGGCTTGTATGTAAAAATTGCGAAAAGTACAGAATTGAGTAACAGTATGGGTTCCAAATTCAACCCCTAGCGTCCTGTTTGACGCTTGCCGGAAACCAGACGGAGAATAAATTATTGCCTCCCTTGGTCTAAATACAAAGAAGTCTCGGTTTTTTCTGTGCCTTTACGTATAATTGAGGTGTAATGTTGCGGACAATGCCAAACAGTTGAGACGATCGAAACGAACCGGTGCAACGTTAACTTTATAAAGGACAAAAGAACCAAAGTTGAATTAGAAAGTTCTATTGTCCAAAGTGTCATATGATGATCATGATTTACGTCAATCCAAAGTATCGTTCAGCTGATAAATTAACTCTAAAACTTACATCATCCGATAACCCGTCCAGATAAAACAATATTTTATTCTATTTGATTCAAATATTATCTAAAAACATAATATATACAAAACAAAAACTACGAAACTAAAGTTCCGACGTCAAAAACCTCCTCCCCAGCGATGTCTACCGGGAGGGTGGCAAGAAGGCTGGCGGCATAGCCACGTTGAATGGCTATACTAATCCTCTGTGCAAAGAATACACCAGTCCTCTGGGTCACGGTTTCAAATAGATATTATACAGGTTAGATAGTTATTGTGATGGGATATTGATCAAACTGACGCATTCCACGTCGTGGAAAGTATGAGTTCGCTCATAACACCTTTGTTACTAACGCTCGATCGGTTTCTTTATTAATTACTGGATCCTTTACAGCCTAATGAATACTCAACACGGTGCGTGAACTAATCCAACCCGACCTTAATACGGTTGATATCCGGCTAGTTTTAAGTTTTACGAGCGTGTAACGCTATATCATTACATGTCGATAAACGATAAGTGCAACATACTGGGGCTTTCGCTGTTGTCGGTTCAATAAAATAAACAGCCGATAGCGACATCACTACCCTGTATTCCCAAGCCTGTCATCGTTTTATGACTTTTTTATTTGGCCTGATGGCCGGGGAAATGCAACACTATTCCTGATTTCGATTTCCAAACCGATACTCTAGTATAATGTACTATAAAGTTTGTAAGTGTATGGTTTAGAAACAATTACACTGTAATAAAATTTGTAAGGTCACCACTGTCCCATTTCTACGCACGTGCACCTTTTTATAAAGCATTCCTTACCAAATGCGGGACTTAACAGATCCTGAGAGTACGACAAAACATTTTGAAAAATAAAACATCTACGTAGATCATAAAAGGAGTAAAATTGAAATCCGATGCCGTAACAGATACATTGTAATAATCATGTCATATTATGGCTCGCTGTCATAATAGAGATTGGAAAACAAAACCGGGCGCATATTTATAAGAGATCGTACCAGTTCACATAGCTCTCCTCAGTCTCAGGTACCTTTATAAGGAACCCAATCGTATTATTTTAAGCGGGTCATGAGACCACACATTACACTTTAAACCGGAGAAGAATCGATACCGATTTAGTTTCTTAGCTATAACAACCGCATAGCAATTACCTATTAAATCGATTAAAGCTGTAAGATATCGATCCATAGCATTAAATTGTGTAACGTATTGTCAGTTCACACCTTCACAGTAAAATTCGAAATTATATTCGAATGGGTCTAATTATAAGATATTTTTTTATATTTTGGGAGGTCCTAAATCGATTAAACTACCTAAATTTATGATCGTAAAACTGTAAATATCTATTTACTCGACTATCACATCAAAAAATATAATCAGATCTAGAACCGATAGGTATGTAGGTGTTATCTCGCCACGATGACGACAGGTGCCACATGCCACAACATTTAACATATAAGAATTAAATAAATTAAGATATTATAGCAGAAATAAATATTAATAAAAATTAAAAACCTACAATAAGTCTACAAAATCGTAAATTCAAGAGTTCACATACATACATACACATAAATTTTCATCAATCAATCAATTTTTTCATGACCCCAAATGGCCAAATATTGAACAAATAGGTATCTATGGACCACTTAACTTAAGTATCGCCTAAACACTGAACTGAACAAGAAAACACATTTAAAAAAATCTTATTTGTTTGAATTCGATTAAAAAAAGCTCCAGCAAGGATATAAATATGGTCAAAAAATTTATAAACATTGCCAATGTTATTTTATATGGTCGTGCTCTTACAATCGTTCATACAAGTAACGAATGTGTCCCGAAGTGTACATAACAAAACCAGCTAAAGACAAACAGGCCCATATGACCACTTAGCCAATGGTCCACCATTGGCTTCATCTCACAGTGTCTTTATTTTTGACTAGCTGTTGCCCACGGTTATACCCGCGGAAAATTTGTACCAAATTTCAGCCAGATGCGTTCAGCGTAAAAATATAAAATATATTATTTCTGTATCGATTAAGATAGGATTATTTTTTGATCGGTCCAGGCGGGATCGAACCCGCGATCCTTCGCTTACAGGGAGAGTGCTTTAACCACTCAGCTACCGGACCACGCCCGGACTAATCGAAAAAAAAATTCCTTATTAAATCCGTCTTTGACCGCCTGGCCCGACCAAAAAAAATCCTATCTTAATCGATTTGGATAATAACCACTAAATTCTTAAAAATTTCATTCTAATTATTTCTGTATTATAGTTATAGAATGAAGAAGTAGCCAAATAATAATCATATTATAATAATCATTTATTACTTATAATGTCAAAAATATTTTGGCAGACACCGTGATTTTATGCTCGTTTCGAATAAAAAGATTTTGTATAGGTACAGTTTCTATAGCAAAATATTATACCGAATTATTTTACCAAAAAGAAAAAAAAATGTATGAAGACAATATTCAGAAATAAGTAATGATGTAAGGGAGATGTAAAAAAATGATTTTTTTTTCGCCAAATTAATACTTCCAGATGATTTTGCTATCGAAACTATAAAATCACCTAGTATATAATCCACCCTTAACTACAATCCAATCTAGTTGTACCTTGGCATGTCTTCGCCGCTGAACCGATTTTGTAAAAACTTGACATACAGATAGCCCTTACAAGAAAACTTTTTACTTTGCACACAGGCGAAGCCGCGATCTTGAGCTGGTACTTTATAAATCCAATAAAGTACAAACTTCGTTTGTTTGGATAACGTAAGCATAAAAGACATGAGTCAATCGTGTCAGTCTCGCCTATAGGTGACATCGTAAAAATAAATTGCGAATAAGAAAATATTGTTATAGCCGAGACGTTGAAATATGAATATCTGACTGATTGATACAACAATCTGGCATCTGTTCAATGCATTGCTCTTACTGATGAAAGTCAAAATACGACATAATATCAAAAGAAATATTGATCAGTCACCAAACGGTACGGCGAATATTACAATTTCACTTTCAACTTAGGCACAATGATCTCACTCCAATCACCGTTCGGGCAAAGATGTTCAAACGGTAAACCGAAAAGGTGCCATCTGCCACCTGGAAGAATACCGCCACCCTTGTAAATGTCATCATTCGTCATAATTATAACAAAACGTCAAAAGATCGCGACTAAACGATGCATAAAGGTTGTTAAATATGACAAAGTGTCTGGCTTATGGCCCCCGTACTTTACAATAACATGAAATAATAGTATATTGCAACGGTTAACCGATTATGATGACCGTACCAATTCATTCCATGCCTCTTTGCTGTCACGACTGATGATATTACGCTAGAGACCTACACTTAGGACTATAGCAGATCCTCAGAACCTTAACATGAGTGAAATAGTTCTTATATGCAATCGCACTAATACTTTGCGGAACTTCTGAAAGACTTCACCGATCGAAGTAATACTACCCCATTATATTTCCTTAATGAATCCGGTCAGTTAAGGCAGATGAAGTCGCGAAAAATAACATGTAAGAATATTTAAGAAGGTCAAAGGAACAAACATCAACGAGTAGATCAAAATAACAACACCAATCTAGAAACATAAGCAACAATTCACAAAAAGGATAAAAACGCAAACTTCGATAGTAGATCATAATAAAGTAACAGTTGTGGATCCATGAATGATATCATATTACACCTACCGATTGCCATTAACGTAATACCCTTTATAACTCAAAGAGAACAAAACTATACAAATTTATGGCCAGATACCGTTGAATAAAGGAACGGAATCAAAGCGCCACGGATATAAAAAGCTATTTTGAAAAAATCTAAAGATGTAGAGATAAAAGAATCAAGTATTCGTGGAGTGCGGCGCGAGGCACCCGCTGCTTTATCAAATACGGGATTAGTCCTTTCGATGTCGGGACCCCGTTTCTTTTGTAATACAAATATTATGACACGCGGTTCAGCAAATAAAGGTAATATAAGTTGACACAGATTCACGTCATTATAATGTTGAGGCACATGGAAGAGTTGTAGACGTTGCCCCCTAAGCTTAAGACGGCAAAAGATGCTCTACACTGCAAAATAGAGCAGGCGAGTTGCTTACTGCGTTTGTCAGGGTTCAGAGAAGTTACGTTTTGGTGCACTATCAGGATAGATCTGAAGTCTGCTGGACTGAGGTGTCGCACTGTCAGGAGCTTGTGGTCATCATAAAACTGGGCAATGGGATATCTCTTAGGTAGCTTGCCCATAATTTTTAGTACAGCCCTTTGTATTCTTTCCAATTTAAGAAATTGTGAAGTGGGTAATGCATATTGTTACTTTCTCTTTGATTCTAAACCTTTAGAATATAATGAAAATGAATGAAATAGAAAAAGTTTCCTTGAAAGTACCTCAGTAAAGCAAGGAACCAAGAAACAAAATTCTCAGTACAGTTTTTTCCAGCGTTGCGCAATCATCTTGATTAAAGCAACACGTATGTACTTAGTTTACTGAGAATGTTTTGTTGACTGTAACAATAATGTGCCGAGTTAACAAACCCACAGTTTTAACAAATAAGGAGGTTTATACAGTAAGGTATTAATCGTTTATGACGAAACGTTAAAACCCTGTCATTGGTACTTATGTAGTTATTATAAGTTAATTGCAAGAAGTTATATATGATAGACAAGACGATTCATCTTCAACTGAGTAACTCATTCCTAGTTGTAATAAGTTTTGTAGATAAGTTGTGTATACACAAACCTACTCACTACTCACTTGTGGTGGGATAATTTTTTTTTATACAATCAATATTGTACTTTTTACTACACATTAATTTTATGTAATGTTTTGCTGTAACCCTCAGAAAACTATTCAATAAATCGTTATTCATGTAAAAATTATTCTAAACTGAGGAAATTTATATTTCTTACACTATATCTTCTTCAATTTTAAAGTCAATTGGCGCAAGTCCATCGCGAATGCGTACTACAATATACTAAACTTATATTATTATTTATAGTAAAAACAGATTCTATTGGATTTCTGCGGTTATATTTTTTAGATCATCGATGGCCGAATGTATGGCGACCCAAAACATATTCTCGCCCGCATCGCAACGATTATCGTGCGATCTCAAGTGGGAAGCTAAACATACTCGTGATATCGCAGCGATGCAAGTGCTATGCAGAACAAATTAACACAGATCGTCAAGAGACGGTGTTTGCCATCTAACTGTGGTACGGTCAAGTGAACGCCCAGGTAGACAGACAGTTATACAAACACGCATTGTGCGTCGAGCTTGTGGACTAATAATGAGTTTCATTGTCGGCTAAGTTCCGCTAATGCAGGTGCAAATGCTACCATTTTAGTACTTTATGCTTTAGCTGAATGGTGGAATGCTTTTATTTTTTAACCCCCGGTTAAAAGAGAGGAGTGTTATGAGTTTGACGGGTCTATCTGTCTGTCTGTGGCATCATAGCTCCCAAAAGGATGAAGGGATTTCAATATCGTTTTCTTCCCTCTTGCTACGATCCTATACTCAATTTGGTTAGGTAACATAAACAATCTTTGAAGTATCTTTTTAATATACTTTGTATAAAACCTCAATTTTTTTTTAAATACCTAGCCAAGTGGATTATAGTTAAGCATAGATCATAGGTGTTATCCATCAATATCTTTGAGATGCAAGCCGGTATCTCTGATAGCTGATTCACCTGCTGAGTGAAAGACACGCCTCTGGTGAAGATTTCCTTTTTGGGTTTTCAAAGTCAGACGACAGTCGCTCTCACAATGTAGAATATATAGATCCTACTATCAATATTTTATAAATGACCAAATACCTAAGCCAAATCCTTTAACATACGGAACCCGGACACCAAGGTGAAAGTTTCGCATGCAAAAATGTTTTGTTGTACTTATTCAATACCAAATTAAGAAAAATATAAATGATACCTACTACGCGATATTACAGAGAACGTAGATAAAAAAAAACTTAACTTGAATGTAATATCACTAGCGCCATCTGTCTTATAACGAATTAACCATTGGTTCACTATTGCCCAATAGATGGCATTGATACTAAAAATATAATATTTTTTTTATAAAGGTCTTACAATTTAAATTACCTATCTAAAATATTTTTAATACTTGAAATTAAAAATGAAATCAGGCTGAGATATTCACTGATAACCATAATTTTACAGGCAGGTTAGTGGACAAATCATGATTTGAGGCTCTTCCTCAAATCAGGCTGAGATATTCTTTGAACCATTATTTTACAGGCAGGTTAGGGTAAATTCATGATTGAGGCTCTTACTCTGTAAAAACCCAACTGTATTAATTTTACTGACATCTAGAAATGTAGACATGTGTTGTTGACAGAATTGTTACTATACTTTAATACAATAGTTCAACAAATAAGTAAATGTAAAAGAAGATGCATTCTTCAAGAATATTTAATTGGTCAATTATGGACACCATCTATGACCAAAATATATGGTTTTGGTTGACAAAAAACCCGTACGGTTTGTCTTGGCAACCGCGGTCACATTCAACTCAGGCATATAACTTAGTGAATGTATGAATGGGCGGACTACATAGGAAGGTAAATATGACATACATCTACCATGTGCTTTAAGTATTTGTTAAGGCTTGTTAGAGTACCAGCGGCCTACTTCCTTTCCAATCTTCCCATAATACAGAATACAGTGTGAAAAAGACGCCAGTAATGTTGTAAACATTTATAGATCACATATTATGTACTAACCATCACATGGGCCGTGCGTTTGTTTATCCTCGAGGCGATTTTATGTCAAAAAACTTTTAATAAATACCTTCTCCTTCTTTTTATATTAAGCAAGCATAATAATTCACTTACTTTTTTAAGAGGTACTTTGAAGCATATAAATCTAGTTCCTTCAATAACATTGCCACAAGCTTTATACGGAATCCATCTGGAATGAAATAAATGTAAGTAAACAAGTTCATAACTTCTACTTCCTATTAAACAAGTTGTGATGAAGGGGAAAGTAAACGTACCTATCAGGTATAGCAGGCATTTTACAAATAAATTATTTTCTTATTTTGAAACAGTACGTTAATTTAAAAAATCTGTAAATATAATTAATTATTTGCAATTTACACAGTTCCTTCAAATATAAGCTAACCTAAAATTGCACACTTGTCATTTTCGAACATTTACATTTGACAGATGTTTGACAGGTTCAAATCAAATAGACATTTTCTTTTGAGTTCGGGGAGCTAGCTACAATTATAAATACTAAATACATACAAACAGTCACGACTTTTTCCCACTGGGGTAGGCAGAGACTACATTACTACAAATACTACTGTAATGTTTATTCTGCTAGGTAAGTTAAAGGACAACCATGGCCATGAGCCATAAACTTATAATAACACACTACGCCATGAGCCAAGAACGAAACATGAATTGTGCTAATACTGCTCCACTCTTTGCGCCATGTTAATACGTGATAGAATTTCTGCATTAGGTACGTGACGATGCGATATTGGTTTGTGGCACTCGGAGGATATTTACATTATTTACCAAACCACGGTTTCTAAAAAAGAACATTCAATGAACTGTGTGGATTGTTTTTTTCTTTATCCTAGCTGTCATGCATGTATGGCAGACAGGACAGATAATAAATTTTGTTTACTTTTTAGGTTTTGATTGAACTAATGTCAATTTGATTTAGTTCGAAATACTTAACGTAACATTCTTCATAATTTAACTTAAAGAAAATGTAAATTGAGGATACATTGGCTTCAAAGAAATCAGTTTCAATAAGGTAAAGAACTTCAGAGTAAGATTATAGCATGAACAATTTTAAGGTTATGTCTCAAAGAGGTTTGTTATGAAAAATCCAGAAAATACAACATTTCGTTGCTATAGGAACATAATGAAAAGAGGGATTTGTTTAATCGAAGCATTTGAAGGATCACAGAAAAAAGCTAGAACTAACGTCACTAATAATACCGAGAATAATTCGAAAATGTTCAAAAATACGATTTGGTATCATGATCTGCTTGGTGCAGAGAAGTCGTGTCTTAAAGAGGACAAACTAAAAAAGATACACTATAACTTCGAGGATGGTAAGGAAATGGTCGAGGAATACAATGTGGACACTCAGGTTCTGCTACGTAGAGCTTGGAAGGTTAAAGGGAAACTAGGAGGTGAAGGAAAATGGGATGTTGAAATTGGAGATCCAATTCCAGATGCCACTCCACGTATTGATACCGGCGCTGATTTAATGGAGAGTAAAGATCAGGTAACTATTGAAAATTGGTCCTCAACATCTTTAAGTGCTATTTGAATATATCATAAAATTCCTTGTTCTAATTTTACAGCCGATACTATCACGACGTAACACTCGAGTTAACCTGGAATGGAGGATCAGGAATTTACCATATCCTATTGAAACATACTCAATAAGTGCTAACAATGATGAACGATGCATCATAATACGCACAACCAACAAGAAATATTTTAAAAGACTTCAGGTCCCTGAACTGGATAGACTTAATTTGCCAATAGAGCAGGCAAATATATCATCTACCCATCAATTCCATACTCTAATTATCATGGTGAGATTTTGTAAATTTATCTTTCTAATACCAGATGCACTTCACACTTCACTCCTGCTTTCCATAATTTAGTATATTTTAGCATATATGAAAGTACACATAAATATGCGCCTACCTCGTACTAGCTCTGCACCACCCTATGGTAGACTGGCAGAGAATGCCTACAGCATTAAGTCATAAGCATTAAGTCTAAATAAATATTTATTACTACCTTCTGACCCCGAGAGTGAAGCTGGAGCCTCTCACATCCATCAGGCTCACTTGGATTGCAAGTGAGGCCTTGAAGATCTTTGTATGGCCTGCACACAACATTTACAGTTCAATACAGCATTTTATAAATCTAAATGTCATCAGCTAATGAACTTCATTATTTCCAGTACAAAAAACCTCAGCTAATGCTAGACATGGAGAAAGAGTGGTATCAAGAATTGTCTAAAGTGAAGCCAGTCAAAGATATTCCTAATGACTGTAAAACACAGTAAAAATATATTTTACATGCTTAAATATACTTCATTTAACCCAGAGCTATGTGAATGATGAGAAAATTCACGAATAGATTTGATATTTACCACAATGGACTTAATGGTAAATAGTAACTGTGATCATCATGCTTCTTTCTTTTGAATAACACAGACAAGAAAAACATTTAAATTAAACAAAGATATTTCTGATGTAAGATGTATTAGGTGAAAATTGTCAAGCCTTCTCAGTTTCTTGACTTTTCAATAAACTTTCATTGGCAACATACATAATTTTCTTTTCTTTAAGATCATTTTTTGGACTTTTTATAGTAGGTACCTACTGTAGGTATGTATACAAGACACAAGTAAATTATAGTTAAACTTAATTTGGTTTAATATTTTAAAAATATTTACCATCATTGGATTAATTTAGAAAAAATAAAGTAATTAAAATATTTACATACATAATGCGTCGTGAAATTCCACCATATCGTCGCCGACCGGTAACGTACCCAGAAGGCTGGCTGCATTGCCACGTTGAATGGCAATGCTTAAGCTCTGTGCAAGATCGATCAGCCGCTTTGCCAGATCTTTATAAAGAAAACGGGCACTTGGGCCCCATGTCCCCAGCGTTTCAACCCCAAATGGCTCAAAAACATAATCACCTGTTAAGTTACAGTATTTGCGCCGTTCGAGGTTTTCCGCAGATGCAGCAGCAGCGCCGGCACAGCCTACTGTGCTTGGAAGATGTGAAGGCGCAAGAGCCTACCCATCTTCCAAGGTAGCAACGACATACCATCCGGTCTCTTGCCATCGTCACGCCCCAGCCCATTAGGTTCACGAACGGCTGGCAAGCCAACGGTGACAAGAGCACGGCGGATAATGTCGTTGATGCAGGTGTGTCGCGATATGCGCCCAGCGCTTCTGCTGCATGAAAGGCCATGGTGCCCAAGGTGCCGCAGTGGCAACGATGGGGAGAAACGCACGACACTCCTAAGAGAAGGCAAGTGGCAAGGCGGAAAGTGGTATCGTCGAACTTAGTACCTATATTGGGCGATGGGAGGCCTGTATCCACAGGCCTGACTCCCATTCCCTCACAGCCAGCAGGCGCGCACGCTCTGAAACATGGGAAGATGTGTGTAATAATCTTTCTCTTACCAGCTTGCAGAGCGGCGCATGCTATTGTCTCTGGGAGAAAAGGTTACCAGGCAACTCGGTGTTGGGACTTGGGACAAGCAACCTTCCAAGCATTAATGGCATCGGACTTACACGACACCTCGGAGTTAACCTTTGTGTTGATAAGAATTTTCCTGGTCAACTCCTCAGTGCCGTGGAACGATGACAAAAATGCCGAGAACTGGCAAGGACGCTTGGAGCCAGGCTCGGTCGTTCAAGGCCACATTTAATATTGTACTGTGAGTGTTTTGCAGTAGGTACCTGTGTTGTAAAGTTTTGCCAAAAGTGTCAAATGCTGCCAAAACTGGGATGAACGAAGTGCATGAGTAAATTTAGGAACAAAAAGGCAAAACCGAAGTATAGTAAAGGCCGAATGAACACTTTTTTTTTTTTTTTTTTTATATAAGACACGTCAATTTGACTTCACCTCGCCTGATGTTAAGCTAAAGGCAAAGTCTCGGAAAGAGGGTCACCATCGTAAACATTTACCATGTTAACAGTGGTGGCACTCAGCTTGACGGCCTCATTAGATGCCTTTTCACGCCCCGCTTAAAGGACCCGGGACTGTAGGAAGAAGGAAACACGTGAGCTGGCAGGGAATTCCAGGTCTTAGTGGTGCGGCATAGGAATGAATCACTGAAACGCTTGGTTCTAGCAGGTACACTCTGCACCGTAAATGGATGACATCTTAGCCCTGCACGTGTCGTCCTGTGAAGGAAAGGGGAGGGTGGGACTAATTGGAAGAGCTCGTCAGAACATTCACCATGGTAGAGACGGTAGAAAACTGCCAAAGACGCAACATCTCTACGCATCTGCAAAGGCTCGAGGGTGTTCGTGACCTCGGGATCCCCAATAATGCGGACCGCACGTCGCTGCAACCTGTCGAGAGCATCTAATAAGTACTTTGCGGAGCCGTCCCAGAGATGTGAGCAGTATTCCACGCAGGAACGAATTTGGGTCTTGTATAGAAGACACCGCTGCTCCGGCGTGAAAAAACGTCTCACTCTGTTCAGGACTCCGAGTTTACGCGAGGCTGATTTGATGATACTCTCGATATAGTTTTTGTTATTCAGTTTGCAGCGAACATCCATACCGAGGATAGTGAGGTGATCCTGCAGTGGCAGTGGTGTGCTCTGAAGAGTGGGAAGGGGAAGGAAAGGAGATACCTTAGCTGTAAACGCACATGCCTGGGTCTTCTTGGCATTGAACTCGACCAGGTTCCTAGCGCCCCATTGAGAAATGTGGTCCAGGATCCGGTCCAGCTCTGTGACAAGAAGCTGCCTTTTTTCCGCGATATCAGACTGCTTGGCCGCAGGATGTGCGTGATAACTCCCATGTAAGGTGCTGTCGTCTGCATAGCAGTGAATGTTTCCGTTACAGAGCATGTCATTGATATGCAGAAGAAAGAGAGTGGGAGATAAAACGGAACCCTGCGGCACGCCAGCATTTACCTGCAAGAACTCCGAAGCTCGTCCATCACAAAGGACGCGAATACGGCGCCCCTGCAGGAAGCTTGCAACCCAGTTACACAGTCTAGGAGGCAGGCCGAAGGCTGGTAGCTTGGAAAGAAGCGATTTGTGCCATACCCTATCGAAAGCTTTGGCGATGTCAAGACTAATTGCCAGTGACTCACCGTGCTTCTCCATAGCCTCACCCCAAAGGTGGGTCATGTACGCCAGAAGATCACCCGTTGACCGTTTCGGTCTGAAACCGTATTGCCGGTCACTAAGCAGGGAGTGATCCTCTAGGTGGCGCATGAGCTGTGTGTTAATTATGTGCTCGAACACCTTACACAGCACTGAGGTGACGGCTATGGGTCGATAGTTGGCTGGGTCCGAGCGATCCCCCTTCTTGGGGATCGGCTGGACATTCGCCTCCTTCCAAGCCGAAGGCACTGTACCCGAACTGTAGGACAGTCGGTACAGCCGCGTTAGCATAGGAGATAACTCCGCTGCACATTTTTTAAGTACAACCGCTGGAATACCATCAGGACCACTGGCTTTCCGGACATCGAGTGATTGCAGTACTGCACGGACATCGCGTTGCCTGATACGTATATCAGGCATTGCGTGGTCACCAGTGGGCATTGTCCGTGGTTGCATACCACAATCATCGACTCGGGAGTTGGCCGCGAAGAGATTGACCAGCAAATTTGCTTTCTCTTGCGGCTCATGGGCCAGAGATCCATCGGGATTGCTCAGCGGGGGCAGCGAGGGCTGGCAGAAGTTGGCTTGCACGGCTTTGGCCAGTTGCCAGTAGCCACGGCTACCCGTGGGATGCGCCACTAGCTCTTGGCCCAGCCGTGCTATGCGCTGGGCATCCGCCCTGACGCATGCCCTCTTGCAGACCTTTGTGGCTCTGTTGTACGCCGCCTTGAAGTGACCCACGTTGGGATCGCGTGTGGCGCGCGCCCGCACCCAGGCGCGGTACGCAGACTGTTTATGTTCAACAGCCTCCGCGCACTCGCGCCCGAACCACGGACGCGCTCCGCGGACTCCGGTGACATCGGTGTATGGGATATAGTATTCCATACCTAGACCGATCTCACCGGCGACGGCAGTAGCGCTCTCAGATGGGTTCTTACCCTCAAAGCAGCGTTCAACCCACGGGATGGACGCATAATAGTCGCGCAATCCATCCCAGTCCGCTGACGAGTAGTGCCATAGCCGCCTCTTCCCCTGCACGGGTCGTGGGGGCGCTACAATGGGCACGGTGGAGCGGACCAGACAGTGGTCGGAGTTACCTAAAGCAGCAATCACCGAGACACTGTACTGGTCCGGGTGACTCGTCAACAGAAGGTCAAGCAGAGAGGGCTCTAGGCCGGGCTCTCTTGGTATCCTCGTGACCTTGTGCACCAATTGAGTCAAGTCATGCGCCAGGGCAAATGCGTGAGTGGCTCTTCCCGCATGGTTTGTTATGGCGGAGCCCAACCAGATCTTGTGGTGGGCGTTAAAATCCCCCAAAAACACCAATTCGGCGTTCGGAAACCGCTCCTGCGCATCATCTGCCGCCTGACTCAGGTATTCGAATAGTCGAGTTATCTCTGCATCTCCTGTATGGGAACGGTAAAGGCACACATAGACCTGACTCGTGGAGCCATGGTCTACGTGTACCCAAAGGATGGAAAAGGATGGGTCCTCTAGACAGCGCAAACGGCGACAACAAATATCCGCCCTAACAAACACGCACACCCCGGCTTTTGCTCGGAAATTTTCCTCGATAACATAGCCGGGGTAAAGCAGGTAGGTCGTGTCGTCAGGGCGGCGTATTTGTGTCTCCGTTAGAAACAGCATAGCTGGTTTCGCCGTCTCCAGGTGTTGGTGGACGGCGTTGAGGTTCTTATGGAGCCCACAGATGTTCGTGGACTCCACCTCAAATAGAGTTTTTGTGGGAGAGTCCCTAGCCGCTGTTTCAACAATTTTTGTTTTGTGCGCTGCCATGAGGTGAAGGGTAAGGGAAGGCGTGAAAAAGAGGTGATTGTCGCCGCAGCACCGCGTGACAAAACATGGGAGATTGGTTTCATCTATGAATGTGAGGCGTGACGAGAGCCGACGCGCCGAACGGAAGGGCCCCCGTACCCTCCCGAATATGGTCGCCGGGCTCCCATCCGGTCGCTAACCGGCACGACGAGCCATATCGGGAATATGCGCGACCTGGTGGGGCAGCCTCCCAGGGTGGTTAGTCCCAGTTGGGCCCCTGTACTATGCCGCGGGCGGCCAGCGGCACCACCGTTTCTACGGGTCTCCCTGCCCGGCGCGGCGCCCCGCGTCACACCCCACTAGACTACGCCAAAACCCACCGGTCCCACTAGTGCTGCGACTACCATCACCTCGGCCCGGCTATGCACTTGCTGATCCCTGAACGCAATCCAACCGAGATTGGATTACTATGGAGGGTTTTTCGCACTTGTGCACGGTGGTACCAACCCGGTCGAAATAAGTGTCAAATTTGTGATATTTTCAAAATTTTGAATTTTTTCCTCGATAAATGAATGAAACCCACCTTCCAAAACTGGAGACCCTAGAAAGCGTAGAGTAGCTTTTTCTAAAATTTTGATATTGGGCGCTAAGTGGTTAAATTTTTCAATAGTCGAAGGTCTGTCTGTCGAGTCACCAATAAAGATTTCGCATTTGTCAGAGTTGAGTTGCAAGCCGACTTCGTACCTACTTAGATTTAAGATAATATTCTCAGTAAACATTCTTTTTAACTACATAGTTAAAAAGAGCAAATTTTCCATATAAATACAGAGGAAAGCTCTGAAATTATAGTACTAGATGAGACTCAGAATGACCACTTAGAAATAAAACTTGTTACCCCAAAAGAAGTTAATAACATGATCAGAAACTTGGCCAAACGGAAATCACCGGGATACGACCTAATCACTGGAGAACTCCTGCAAAATCTCCCACGTAAAGCAATTGTGAAGCTTACCACCCTCATCAATGCCACTTTTAGACTGAAATATGTGCCTACTATGTGGAAAGTTGCTGAAGTTATCATGATCCCTAAACCAGGAAAACCACCTCATGAAGTAACATCCTATAGACCTATATCACTCTTACCAATCATAGCGAAATTGTTCGAAAAGCTATTGCTCAGGCGACTAAAACCTATTATCGAAGACAGAGAACTGATCCCTAACTACCAATTCGGTTTTAGAGAAAAACACTCCACAATTGACCAAATACACAGAATTACCAATGTAATTGAAAAAACATTAGAAGAGAAAAAAGTTTGTTCTACAGTATTTCTAGATGTAGCTCAGGCATTTGATAAAGCATGGCATAAAGGTCTTATATATAAATTAAGTAAAACGCTCCCGAAACAATTTGTGGAAATTTTAGAATCCTACTTAACTGAGAGGACATTCAGAGTGAGACATGAGGATGCTTACTCAGATATCAAACAAATTAAAGCTGGTGTACCACAAGGAAGTGTTCTTGGGCCTGTCCTGTACCTATTGTACACCTGCGATATCCCTGAAACAAATAGGTAACAGCGTCATTGCCACTTTTGCAGACGACACCGCTATAATGGCCACAGGTGCCACTCACAAAGAAGCAGCAGAGAAGGTGCAAATTGCTGTTAATGCCATCACCGATTGGACTAAAAAATGGAAAATTAAATTAAATGAGTCAAAGTCGACACATATTGATTTTACAAACCAAAGAGCTACTCATACACCAGTATATATTAACAACCGTGTAATACCATACGAAAATACGGCAAAATATTTGGGCATGACGCTAGATGCTAAACTTCGCTGGAAGGCTCATGTCAAAAAGAAACGACAGGCATTAGATCTACGATATAAAAATATGTGCTGGCTGCTTGGTAGACATTCTACCTTGTCAGTGCATAATAAAGTACTTTTATACAAGCAAGTACTCATGCCTGTATGGACATACGGCATCCAACTTTGGGGATGTACAAAACGAACTAACGTGGAAATCATACAAAGATTCCAAAATAAGGTACTTCGGACTATAGTAAATGCTCCCTGGTACGTCAGAAATGATGACATCCACCGAGACCTTGGAGTGGATAATGTAACTAACGTTATAAAAAAACACGCCGAAGCACATGAACAAAGGCTTCTTCATCATGTGAACGTCGAGGCTATCCAGCTACTAGACAACACGGACATAGTGAGAAGACTAAAAAGAACTAAACCCTTTGAGTTAGTTTTGTGAATTAACGTAACAAAGTGCTGTGAGTGCTATGTTTAAAGAACACAAGATCAAAGTGTCTATCAATAACAATAGAGACAATAAGAAAAGTGCCAATGGACACATTCTTAACTTGTAAGTATTAAGGAATCTACACACCAAACCCGCCGACCCGCCGACACAGGCCGGCGGCTTGGTGTCGGCGACCCAAACCCGCCAACTCGCCAACATGTGTCATGGGGCTGTGTCGGTGAGTTAGTCGGCGGCAAGAAATCAGTACAACTTTTTTAGTTAGTGATTGCAGTGTGTACGAACGTGACGTGTTGTTTTTCTCGAATATTGCAGCCTACAATAAACATGGATACTGATGCTGATCTAATAATAGCAGCATGTGGAATAATTTTAGCTGGGTCCCTGAAAAGAAAACGACAGTGTTGGGTTAGACCAAGCTTAATGAGTCGCAGTCGTTACAGTAACAGTGATAGAATAAAAGATTTAAGAACAGACGATTTGATTGTAAAAAGACCCTTACATTTTAAGACATTTATGTCGTTAACTTTTACCGACTTTGAATATTTACTAAGCATTGTTGGACCCACAATAGTTAAAAAAATACAAATTACAGAAGTGCAATTTCACCAACGGACAGATTATCGTTAACATTAAAATACCTGACTACGGGAGATTCATTCAATAGTCTTTGTGACACCTTTAAAGTATCTCCTCAACTTATTTCCTACATTATTCCAGAAGTGTGCCAAGCTATCGTAGATGGACTTTCGGATTATGTGAAGGTATGTACATATATGGGCGTTTAACTTTCTATAATCTTCCAGAAAAACTATGTTCCGAAAAATTACTATATAAGTAGGCAAATGGCTATCCTATCACCGAGCACATTTCCGATTTCAGATTCCACGAACATCAAACGAATGGACAAAAGTTGCAGATGGATATCTGAGTAGATGGAATGTACCTAATTGTATTGGATCTATGGATGGAAAGCACATTAGAATTGAATGTCCAGCACGAAGTGGAAGCGATTATTTTAATTATAAAATGTATTTCAGTATTGTACTGTTTGCATTAGTGGATGCAGATTATAAGTTTTTATACGCTAATGTAGGGTGCCAGGGTCGCATTTCCGATGGTGGTGTATTTGCTAACTCTTCATTATGCAGAATGTTATATAATAATGATTTAAATTTGCCAGATAAAAAACCTCTACCTGGAAGAATTATGCCCGTACCCTATTTTTTTTTGGGCGACGATGCGTTTCCTTTACAAACCAATATTTTAAAACCTTATGATGGTAATCATGCGAAAGGGTCTCCCAAGAGAGTGTACAACTATCGCATGTGTCGAGGTCGAAGAGTAGTTGAAAACGTATTTGGACAGTTAACAAAACAATTTAAGATATTTAACAAACCCATCCAGCTAAATCCACAAAAAGTTACTGTTGTAACTTTGGCATGTATTCATTTGTTCAATTATGTAAAACGACATGGTATAATACAACAAAATGAATATGATACTGAAAATAGTAGGGGAGAAATCAATCCAGGAGATTGGCGCAGGGAACCACGTGAAAATAATTTGTTTGCTGACTTGCCTAGACAAGACAATACACAGTCCCTTGAGGTTACAAGGACACAATCTCCTGAGGTTATAAGGACAGAATTGGTTCAATATTTTCTTTCCGATGTCGGGAGATTACCATGGCAGAATGATCAATGACTAACTCATAAGTTTTAATGAAACTCATACTTGTATTAGTACTTGTATTTTTATTATAATTTGTATTAAAAAGTTCGTAAATCACTTGTTCTTGTTCATTTATAAGTGGTTTTATTTACCGAGTTATTCTATAAATCCCCACCGCGAAATCCCCACTGATGTTTTTATGCTTTTTGAGTATACTATGACGATTCTATGACAACAACATTAAGACGAAATACATAACGTAACGCCTACATAACGTTAACTCGCATCAGGTGATAGGGTTATTCTCAGAGTGTATACGGTGGGGATTTGTGGAAGAAACCTATTTATCTGACTCAATAGATGATAATATGTTCTCAACATCACCACTCTCTTGAAGCGACACACTTAACGAAGGTTCAATTGAAGATGTTGAAGGTTCACCAAGAGGCGGTGAAACAGGGTTTGTTACGGCAGAGTTGGATGATGAGTAGTAGGAATTTACATCACATAGATCCATTGAAGAATAATATCCTGGATGACTATGGGAAGTTGAAGGTCTTGGCGAAGCTTCGAACATGCCTGAACGATATCCAGTTTCGGTTTCAAATAAGATATTGTTAATCCGATGTTTTATTATTGCCTTTGTTGTTTTATCAAATTTTCTAAGTTGTGTCGCAATATATTCGCCAAACAAATCGTCCTCATCTTTTATTTTTTGATTTGTCCGTTGACTGACTGATCTCATTAAATTTAATGCTTCCGACACCATCTCATTACTTGGATTAGGTTTATAACGTTTATTCGCTTGGGGAATGATGTTTGACGTTTGAGGTGGATCGTTTTCCCCATGTTGAGCATCATTGTCCGCATGTTGGGCATTATTGTCAGTTGCTGTTATCTCCTGAAATAACATTTTATTTGAATCACCAACAGTTTACTTATGAAATGTATTATACACTAGCTTTTACCCGCGAGTAGGTACACCGCACGGAATATATGAAAAAAAGACAATGGTCATAAATCATACCTAATACTAATTATCAATGTAAATAATAATTAATAATAATATTTCTAAAACACCCTAAAAAGAAAAAAAAAGAAAATGGTACGGAATCTCTCGGTTTATAATAGAAATTCGGCGAAATCAAAAGATTGTTGAGAAAAGAGTTGTTAGTTTTTAAAAAATACATTTGCAATGACTATTATATCTATGCACATGCCATTCCAAGAAATAATTTGTTTAGAAATATTTCGGTGCAATAACAATAGCGGCAGCGCAACAACAAAGGCAGATAAAATAAGTACCTATGTCTTTATTTACCGCGCGCCTCTCTTCACTCGGGACAAGCTTACATATTATTCTTGTGTGCTCTAATACTCTAATAATTAGGTTAGAAATAAAATAATACAACATCACTGAAATGTTACATACCGTATCGATTGTTCCTGTAGGTTTATTTTTATTGAGCAAGAAATTCAAAGATTTAAAGGCAAACCACTTGCTCTCATGAACAGAATCTGCGCTGGTTCCAGACTTTTTTGATTCAATCGTCTTTTTTCTTTCTCTATAATATTGGCTTGTCAAATTTTTTATCTTCCGTTCTATTTCTGTGACATTTGTATTTAATTCGTTTGCCATCTCATTTAGTGCATCATAACGTTTGGGTCTACATTTGTGATCCAAGTGTTTTGGATTCCATAATAATTCCTTTATATGATACAAATTTATTAACTTTAGAGTGGTTTCTTCGTCCCATTCCATTATTGCAGAAAATCGCAAAAAAAACACAAGCACGTCACTATCGCTGGAGTGTCGGCGGGCAACTGAGCGTGCGCGTACGCAAGTCGCCGGCCATGCCGCCGACTTGCACGCGCGGGTACGAGTCGCCGACATGATTCTTGAAACAAAGTCGCCGACACCAAGCCGCCGGGCTGTGTCGGCGGGTCGGCGGGTTTGGTGTGTAGACTGCTTTAGCAAATTAAGTTAAATTACTTATTAGCCTTAAGGTCTAGATTGTAATTGTCTTAGTATCCGTTCAATAACGAATACTACATAATAAAAAAAAAAAAAAAAAAAAACTACATAGTAGGTATATAATTGATGCCATTGAAAACTAAGTTTGGGAGATTTATTGGAAGCATTTAAAGGGGTATTACATCTTCCTAAATTCAGAAACCTGAATTTGAATTTAGAACAGTGTAATTGCATTGAAGCAAAGCTTCCTAATTAGGAAGCTATTTAGGAAAAGAATGGTTTCCGACGTCCTAAATGGCTAAATCGGATGAGTGTAATTACGTTTCCTAAATTCAGGACGCTCAGTCGCCGCTCGCCTGCCGTCAAGAGCGCACGTTTGTCTTTCCCTCCCAATATAATATTGCGTATGTAGGTACCGACGAAATAAAAGAAATTTTACATCATCTAGTATGCTAATTATTCAAATCGATCAAGGAAAAATTATATGATCGGTCCAGGCGGGATTTGAACCCGCGATCCTTCTTTTACAGGGAGAATGCTTTTACCACCTAGCTACCAGACTCACGCCCAAACCAATCTGTATCCGGCTTTAAGGCGATGGTGGAGCAATCTACCGACGCTCTTACGAGCTATGCTATCGGAACCAATGAATGATCTGTCATTCATTTTATTCATTGATTTTTGATTACTCCGCCCAAATGTTTGAATGAAATTTTACAGCATGTAGTATGCTAAAATTATTCAAATTGATTATGAAAGAAAAAATTCGTTCGTCGTTGAGCTAACCGCAAGGGTTATGGCAATATCATTTTTTTTTATAGTATTGAGGGCATTTTGTCGCAATTCACTCGACAGTCGACACGTCCGTCCCTTGCCGCTCGTCCTTCAAAAATGATTTAGGATCCTAAATTAGTGAACGTGTAATCGCGAGCTTCGGTGACTGAATTTCTTTTCCTAAATAGCTTCTTGAATTTAGGATTCTGAATTCAGGAAGATGTAATACCCACTTTAGTCTATAATAAATGGGTTCATACTAAATGAATATCAGGTTGTAGGTTGTGGCCGTGGAGATCATTTACTATTCTATGACTACAAAACTAGTTGGTAGTCTCATTGTTAAGTGCCGCTGCAGTCTTCTGCCTACCTGGGCTAATTAATATTATTCACTATTATACTAAAACTTTAATATACTTTACCCTTCGATCAAAGAATGTTTTTAGTAACTTAAGAAAATAATTGAAATAAAAACCACTTTTTACGGTCGCATAAACTTTAGAAAATAAATTTATTTACAAGATAAAACTTACAATCTATGTAAGATGTGAGTTACACAGAAAAGGCAAGAGGCATATGGCATACTTGAAGATTGACTTACTGCCAGCAGGGGATGCCGCACGACCGGACGGGTGATCCACCCTCTTGCATAGGGCCATTTCACCCTTTTCCCCTACAGATTGATCATGTCCACCTATCTATAATAATGCTTCGATTATGCCTGTAGACTTTTCTGAATAATTCCTGCCTAATATAAATACTATCATAATGATATCCTAATCATCCATCACTAATGCTTTAACTTGTGCTTTCAATTCTTCTTCATCATCCTCTTTTTCGAGAAGCCCTTTGGAAGCTAAGTATGCGCCATACTGTTTTGGGATGCCCATAAACGTCTTCACCTTAGCCCTCAGCTGTTTCCAAGTTTCTTGATAGTAATTCTTCTTGTCCTTCTCCATAGCTTTATAATCATGACCATATTTGTCTAATAAGTATGTTATGAATTCCACTTGTGGTTTTGGTAACCTGAAATCATGTAAAGCATTTTAGAGATGAATTTTATATCAATTTGGAATCAATAGCTATCATTATTGCTATATATCTTGAACCTAAATCGCGAGACAAAGAAGGCCCTGGCATGCTCGGATTATTTTGTAATAACCTATGCTTGGTTAATTTGACTCGGTGACTGCAGTAGCACCCCATGCTATCATCAAAATAGGGTATTTGACTAAGTCGTCGATTCTTCCCAATACTGGTTAATATGATAGCTTGTTGTGAAAAAAACGCCTTGAAAAATAAAATATTGCATATTTAAACTGAAACTATGACTTTTCACTTTGATTATATAATGTCTAGATAGAGCCTCGTCCTACTGTCAACGGAAATAAAACGAGTCAACCTGTGCAAACATGTGTGCGTGCGGCCCGTGTTTTACACGTTGCGTCGTTGCATTCGTGCTTCTGTGTGCGTAAATATGATACCAGCTACAAGGAAAATTTCCCAAAAAAATCACCTAGGTATAATTAAATTGTTTTTTTTGACAGCCTCTGTAGCGTGACAGTAGTAAATGAGAATGGTATGCAAGGGGCACGGGTTCAATTCTCGTGCATATACAGTATGGATACGACATATAGGCATTTACGGAAACAGTGAAGCGTCCTGGTCCATAGGAATGAAACAAAATTAAATTTAAACTCAAATTCGCAGATTTAAAAAAAAAAAATTCCTAACAAAGTAATTATTAAAATAAATGTAGAAAATGTAACCACTTTTATAAGTCATTGATTCATTCACAAAAATACACACGCTTAGAATTTGCACAATACATAGTATAGGTACAGCTCAAAGCGGCAACGTGCCGCCAGCTGACGCGCGCTCGTGACCTACCTACTGAGGTAAGATTAGGCACCTATCACGAAAGTTCACTTAACTTTATAAACACCACTTTTTCACGGCAGTGCTTAAAAATGTGAATCTAAATTCTAGAAATGCCCGCCACTAACTTGAAAACATAAAATGATATCGCCAAACTAACTGTTCAACAGATTTCGGTTAGGTACCTACCTTGCTTTCAATTTATCAAATGCCTCAATAATACGGCTGCGAGTCACTTTCAGAGACACGTTAGGTACACTATACACTTCGTTGTTTTTTTTTCAAAAAAAGAATACGTAACAAAACTCGCACAACAAATTTACTAGGTAGGTATTTAGACTCATTTTCACCGTTAAAATTAAGGATAGAATAGCTAAACAAAAAATAAACACAATTCACAAACACAAAAAGAATAGATTAGTGTCAATTTCACTTTAAAAACAAATTAAAACGAGAAAATAAACCGAGAGGATCAAAGAACGACACGCGGTCCCCAGTGACGTCGCGGTTACTGACAACATTCCAGAAATTAACGAAACATAAAATTGTACCTAGGGTAAAAGCACCAATATCCATCTTTGAATATGTTTATTTTAGAATATTTTATTTATTATTAACCTGATTGATGAATAGTTGGAAGGTATTTATTGTCAATTTTCATGGTGTTCATTATCATGTCACCGTGCGTAGTTTTCCTGTCAGAGTTGGAGGGTAGCCTGGGGTAGCCCGGTAGTCGCTCCCACAAAAGCCAAGATAAACCAAATGAAAATAAAGATTAGGAAAGCAGCCCTCAGGCACCAAAGTACAAGATATGGATGCAACCGGGATTAACACTGAAATTATGAGCTTTAAATTCTTCATTACGTAGATATTAATACTCTTAGATATTGAATTTGTTATGGAAAAATTATAAAGAAATCAAATACAAAGTGTAAGTAATCAAAGTTAATCATTGATAAGTAGGTACCTACTTATCAAATCAAAAAGTTTTATGTGTAATCAAAACAACCATTATTCTCTGTACGAGTAACAGACTGCCGTTAATCAGAAATTTACCCTACCGGCGGCACCCTTTGAGGTATTATGTCTCTCTCATTACAATCGTATTTTTACGAAATTGATGAATGGAAAAATGAATGAATACACAGAACGGCAACGTCGCATCGTGCAATTTTAATAGTAATAAGGGTTTCCATCTGCAAAATCCGTAAACCAGGACAAGAAGTTTTTTTTATACTACTAAGGTGGCAGATAAGCATACGGCACACATGATGGAAAGTGGTTAACGTGGCCTATGGACGTATGCCACCCCAGGGCTGTTACAGTTGGGCTGCCGAGCCTGTAAAAACGTCGGACGCCAGTCATCTCCGGAAAAGTCAAAACCACCAGATACGATAAGAAATCGTATCCGGGATTTCGTGCATGCATACCCCACTTTCCCAAGAGGTTCGCTCGTTCACTAGTGTACCGGAACCGGACATGGCTAAAGAAGAACCAAGTAGGCAAGTGGAGGTAACGTGGAACATCGGCACGCCGTATGTACTTTCCAGGCGGACGGTGGCCGTGACGGCCGGCGGCTGTTACTCTAAGCTCATTGGGGACATCTACCTGGTGACGGTCTCACATGCACCACATGGGCAGGTCGGAGTGGGTATAGTGCTCTCGGGTGCTACATGGCTACAAATCCGGGGAAACTCGGACGGATGGTAACCCTAATGGTAGTATTTTCGTGCAATTTAGAGTTCATTGATAACTGCGATTCTACGGAGTGTTTAAAGTTGTTCAAAATTTTATAATATTAAAACCCTAGTTTCTGCCCTTAATACTGGGCCGATTTTGTTCAAATTTTTCCTATTTGAAGCTATGGGGGTACCAAGTATATGGTTTCAATTAATGCCTATATGTCGTATCCATATTGTATTTGTTTGTGTACATATTATGACTAATTTGCATAGGTCTGGGTACTTTGCACGCGATTCCTTTCGATTTCGATTTCGATATCGATTTCGATTTCAATTTCGATTTCGGATTTCGGATTTCGGAAATAATGTTCGGATCGGATTTCGGATTTCGGATTACGGATTACGGATTTCGGATTTCGGATTTCGGATTTCGGAAATAATGTTCTAATCCAAATCAATAAAAAGGAGGGACATTGGCTCCCCCAATCGGTACAAGGCTCCTCCAATCGAACCAAACCATGAATTTAAAAAACTGGCAACACTTAAAAATATGGCGCGTGATAAATGACATATTGTTGTGATGAAAAAAATAATTAATTTAACTTGTATTTTGGTTACTTTATTCATAAAAGGTAATGTGTGTAGTAGTATTTAGGCGTCCTTTTTAATTCCGGCAAACTTTGATAGTGCTAGTCGCCATATTTCGACAGTTTTTATTTAATGTTTTTCGCGGGTTTTACGTTGTGACACCGAGCCGACGCGAACGTCACTGAGCTGCGCGTAAGTATTATGAGATTGAACAAGCTGATATTTTTTGAGACGTTTGTACGCATTTGACACTCCATCTAGACATATAAATAATCAAAGGACTTTTCATTACTTGAAATTCCCAAAAAAAGTCAAAATATAAACAATCAAATTCAATTCAAATATATAACTTTTTAGATTCCTCATTAAATTTTAAATAACTTTTATTATGAACTATATAAGTGTAAACGCAATGTAGACCGAGATAAATGCGATATTATCTTGCACTCCATACATTTGCACTACGCGCTACCGAAGCGTGACGTCACAAGTTAGAACGATTTTGTATGGAGCGTTTTCGGGCGGCGCGACAAATTGAAATTTTCAAAATCAGATATCTTGAATAATATTTGTCGTACGAAAATTTTACTTTTACAGTTCATTATATTATAAGACAGTGGTCATTTTTCGAAAGTAAAAAAAAATTAGTCAAATAGCCCATTCATCCAAGAAATGTGTACTGCCTATATAGAGCACATTTGAGGTCCAAGATGGTATGGTTCAAGCTATATTGTTGATTGATAACTATTAACAGTTGTTAAAATACAACATCTGCGGTATGGGTAATGGACTGCTGAGACGAGATCTCGGGTTCCATCCCAGGTTCACCATGGCACACACAAATGTCTTTTCGATGCTTTTCAAAGTTATGTGTGTATTTATTGCAGGTTTATAAGTGCCCGGTTAATGGCAATAGGCTCGCCACATTGGGACCTAAACATAAACTGGCAAAATGTGGCTGCTAGTACCTCTGCATACCCCTTCGGAGAATACAGGCGTGAGTTTATGTTATGAATGTGATGATACAACAATTGGGTAGTTTTCTGTACCTACTTAAAATAAATAAGATAGAATAATAAGAAAGAACTACACACTTTAAAAGTACTTACATGAACCGCCTTTGCCTAGGAGCCCTTGCTTCTTTCTCCAATATTTCAACGATCTCTTTTTTTGGTACAGGCTGGACAACTTCCTCTTCAATATCATCATCATCTGATTCATTGTTAACAATTTTTTTGGCTTCTTTCACTTTGTCTTGCTTGAAATTGGGTATTTTGATAGCTTTATTTGGATCACTTGCAAGACCCATATCTTTCAAATTGCGCAGTGTAGACTTCTTGAAATCCCAGGCGCCTTTAATGGGCAAGCTGTAAATTTACAAGGAGTGTTACTTCTTTATAAGGCACAAACTTTAAAATTACATGCACACATTCACATTTTGTGTATTGCATATTATTCTAACCAATTGACATCACCAGTGCTGCATAATTTGTTATGCATTCTCTTCCTGTTTAGTTTATGCAGATATTTTTTCTTGCGATGTTGCTTTTTGATCTTCATTTTTATATATGTTCTGTACTCTGCGATATGCTATAATCTAAATAAAATCAAAAATTAAGTTTAACAACAATCCTGAAAGTAAACCCACGTGAAACTCGACTCGAATGAATGACACTAATGACAGATAGACAACAAGTTACTTTTTCTTTCGGAACGGGCTGAGGTACTATGCCCATGCTGCCTTGTCATCAGTTAAAAATGATTGTGACATTATTAATGATGAGTTGATGAAGTTGATGATGATGATGACGGTGAATGATAATTGATGAGCCCCATAGCCCTATTGAGCTATGGGCTCCATAGGCTTATACACCCTTTGTCCGTAGGTGTATGGACACCAGTGCTGACCTGTTGGTCTTGAAAGCTCCTTGGGCGTATGAGGCACCTGTCGAAATGCTTTTCGTTCTCAAAATAATTAGAAGAATTTGATACAGTTTAATTGAGGTAAACACATCGCCCTCCCCGGCGAATAATATGGTATTGTGCTATTACCACAGTTTAGGTTTTATTGCATTTTCGGTTCTTAGAGCATCGAATACACATTGTAAATTTTTTTTGTAATTTTTCAGTGGATATTTTTGAAAATACAATAATTCCCATAGGTCCATAATGAACATAACACTTTTGTTCAGTTAAATTAGAAATACAATTTGAACACGAATAAAACCGTAAACGATAATGCAAAGTTATTTTTTTCCGTTAGTTTCGGTAATGCATTTTTACAATAAATTACAGATTTTAATAAAAACGGTAATGTTTCATACCGTATTATATAGATAAAATTCTAAAAGTAACGGGTTTTACATTGAAAGATTGCAATTATGTTGGAACGCAATGCAATAACACACTACTATTTTCGGTAGTATTAGCAGAGCAAAAGCGCTCACATATTTTGTTTCCTTATTTACGAAAGGTATAGTAAAAAAAGGAATACTATATAAGGTAGAAAAAAATTGAAGTATCAGGAATTGGTCTTTCTATTCAGATGGGTGTTCAGGGCAAAGTAAAAATCGGCAAAAGTAAAAATGCAATAAACGGCCCATGATATGCAAACTATAATACATAGGTTTTTCGATACTAGACATAGCCAAAACGAAGGCGATAGCATGCATTCATGCATAGAAAGAGCTTTAAAAAATAAAGTCCTTTATACTCCAGACCAAATATATGGACTAATTGTAAATGCGAGATCTCAAGAAGCACCAGGCTCAGCGATATGAGCCTATTGAATCAGCCAGAAGAACCAAGAAATTATGTGGTATCAACGAAAATAATTTCGGTACGGCTACCACAGTCTCGACCGGCTCCGCGACACAATGCGCGACAAATGCAATCACCATCCCGACAATCATCGCCTCACAAAAACTCTCCAAAGATCGACATACGATTGAGAGACTAGGTACAAAAAAGGCAAATCGAACACTTCATCTTCAAGAAGAAGAAGAATAAGAATAGTAGAAGAATCTATGATTACGAAAATACGGATCGTAGCCACTGATGCACGCATTCGACTAAAAGTCATCAGTGGCCGAGTCTCTTCGAAGAAAGAACATAATTGCAATAATCTCACATTTTCGAAACTACGGAAACAAAAAAAAGTCAAACGATGACGCAACGCAACAACCTACATAATGGCAAGTTAGCAAAAATGCAGACGGAACTATATGCAACTTAGCGCAATAGCAGAAAATGTCGACGCAGCACACGCCGTCATAGCAATCGTCAACAATGTTAACGTCAAGGAAGCACCGCACGCGGCCCGCATCTAAGGGACCAGCGGTTAGTCTTGAAATTACGATGACTACTGAAGAAAAGTACTCCGCAAATTAGCGGCACCCAGTTCCGGCGAAATGGAACTGCCCACAACTGGCATTGGCGCGCTCCAAAGAGAGATAAGACTGCTGAATCTTCAAAAAGCCATCGAGACCAAAGTGACCAGCCAGCATACACGGCCACAACAGGGGTACCACTAATTGCAGCGACCGCGTAGCCTGGATCCTACGACCACAGCAGCGTGTCGGCACATATAGCAACTGCACACACGGTTAACGAAAGAAGAAGACATCTCTGTCGTTAAGAAGCAGTCAGCAAAAAAGCCATACGCAGCTATATTTACAGTCTACTTCTCTTCTCAACCTCGTAAGCAACGTGCCGTCGTAAGCTTGGTGGAGTGGTACCAGCTAGTGGATACAGTCTGTTTAGGGGAGTAGGCTTAAGGCAGCCCGTTATAATGCGGCATGTGTCGTTTAGGGCAGTATCAACCTCCTTAGCATGCGCAGAGCGGTGCCATACTGGATACGCGAACTCACCCGCTGAGAAAGAGAGAGCGAGGCCGGTTGTCCTGACAACATGTCCAAGACGTGGATGTTAACCTTTGCATCAAATTTTGCCTGCTCGCCACTTTTTGTTTGGTGTTTCGGCAGTGGGTTTTAAGGGCGAGAGCTCGGTTGAGAGTAACGCCGAGGTAACGTGGCTTTGGGCAGAGATCGAGCAATCTCGACCCCTCGCCACGAGATGTTAAGGAGTTGGTTTACCTCCCATTTTTAGCTTATTAGTCCATTATATGGTTATTAGTACATTCTCTTTGCGGTACTGGTCTGGGCTTTCCAAAGCTGCACCCAGTCTTAATTCAGCCTCTTCGAAATTTTTTGTTTGACCAGTAAGCGCCAGGTCGTCCGCGTATAGATAGTGTTTTGTGTTCAGGGTTATTGGTTGGTGCACGATTTATCGGGTCTAAATCCAGCCTGTTCGGCAATGAGATTAGCCTCCAGTATTGGTGTTAGACGGTTCAGCAACATTCTTTTGAATATCTTGAAGGTGTGGCAGAGTAGAGAAATGGGGTGGCAGTTTTTAGGGTCGTTGGGGCTCTTGGCAGGCTTGAGGAGCGCTTTTAATTATGTTCTTCGCCACAGTTTTGGAATTCTGGAGGATTTTAGGCAGTTGTTAAAGAGATCAAGAAGCCAGGACACTACTCTGGGCCCAAAATGTTTTATTTGGTCGACAGTGATATCGTCTACGCCTGCTGCCTTACTCGTTTTTAGTATTTTATGGTGTCTATTTTTTTTTCCTGCAGTGAAAAGGGCTGGCCAATTTGGTTGGTTGGTGAGATGACTGTCGAACTTAATGGGTCTTAGGTGTTGTGTCTTCCCGTTTAGGCGGAGTTGGTGGGCCGCTTGGTTTGACGTCACTCGACCAGGGTTGGCAGCGGCTGGTGGGTCATCTGTGAGTTTTCTCACAGCTCCCCATGCCTTCTTCAAGTCAGTGAGAAGATAGGACGTGACCACAAGCATCGCTCCCACTCCACCAATGGTGGATAAATCAGTATATAAGCCTGTTATTTAGTTTGTAAGACAATGCTTTATTAAATCATTGAGTAGTAATAAATATACTGCAACCTGACTGTGGTAGCTCTCTTCATTCCCGAAATATTATGTAATTTAACTAATTATTACTGTATTGTTTGATCAAATATTATATTTGCAATATAATATTACAAATAATCAGTTGACACAATATATTGATGAATAGTTTTGCAAAGTAATATTACCGTAGACACTATCACATGCATTTCCCCGAATAATATGGTAATGTTCATTTACCGTAAACATTTTTAGCTCCATATTTACATGAACAATACTGTAATGTATTATTACTGACCACGGCAGCAATGGGAATAACACGCGAATAATATGGTAATGATACATTGTGTACTATAATTTTTATCTACATTTTCGGTAAAATGTTTTTCTTAAATTACTTTATTCCAATAGCCTAATGAAATAAAATTAACATAGAAACTAGTCTGCACAAAAATTAGCTTTCTTTTGACATATAAATTATTGCCATACAATCTACCTGCACTGAGATATAAGCAAAAAACAGTTATTTGCTTCTCCTGTAAAATTTGGAATTTGCGATTACCATTTTATTCGCCGGGAAGGGCGACATGAATCTGTATATTAACTAACTAAACTAATTTAGTATAAAGGTTCATGGGTAAACACAACTTATCATCATTGATTCCAATTTCTAAGGCGAAAAAAAAGTTTGCCGGGTCAGCTAGTGTGTATAATTAATTATTATAAAATCATTAAAGGTGAAACTGGGACAACCGAGTGAAACGAATCTCTAGTCGTCCAAGGAAAAAAAACTAACATAATGATATAATATGACAGACGTCACTCATAACCTAAATAAACTTGCCATGTTTAATTTCTAGGTTATGAAAGCCTAATTTTGATGTATTAATCAAGGAAGAAGTATAAGCTCCCTGGTATTAATAATAGTTTAATTTTAATACAAAAACGAAAATGCCGAAGACAGGAGCAACACGTTATCAAAAATTTCTAAAATCTGAGAAATCGAAAACGAAGCTCAAATCTAAGAAGGACCTACCAAAAGGTACTAACGTAACTAAAACGAATTTCAAAGTAAAGAAGATAGTTATTAAAGAACAGCTGAAGAAGCATGGTGATACAGAAGCACTTTCTACAAGGAAATTAAACGTTAAAGAGTTATTGTCTCGTCTTAACCATTTCAATACTCCCTCTCGAATTGATGCTCTCAATGGGTTGAAGGAGCTCATTACAAATCACCCTGGGGTATTGGAGCATAATCTTGGTGAACTCGTTCATGGAATTACTCCACTGGTTTTAAATATTGAAAAAAATGTAAGTACTTAGATTACACATTTATATAGAAACATCTATAACTAGCTGATGCAAGCGGCTCCACCCGCGTCTATGTCGGTTATCAATAGCAAATATAACTTACGTCCTTTTTCAAGGTATAATCTACCGCTAAACCAAATTACATCAAAGTTCGTTGACTGGTTTAGCTGTGAAGGCATAACAGACCATTTGACCAGTTGATGTTGGATTAATAATATTAGTACTTATGACTTTTTAAGTCATTCTCACCTGTGTAACGTAAAATAAATTTGTCTTTAATATTTGATGAATTTCAGTTGTTTACTTGATGTAATATCATGGTGTTGTGTGTTTGTAATCATTGCAATAAATATTTGTAAGGTATCTAATTGAAGTATATTTTTAGGTTCGCCATGATACATTGAAGGTGTTGCATCTAATACTCTCACAAACAGACAATGGAAGAATAGATCCTTTCTTTGATATAATGTGCACCTACTTGAGAAGTGCTATGACACACATTGATGCAAGAATACAAGAGGATTCCCTTTTATTTCTGGATACTTTACTTCTTTGCACTCCTAATAAAGTAGCTCAAGATTTCCACAAAATTATTCCAAATTTTCTGGACATGATATCAAAATTGCGAGTTGACTCAAAACCTGGAAGGACCCTTACAGTCAACTTGGGCAGTCAAATAACAAGTGTCAAATGGAGAGTCAAAGTTCTACACCGTTTAAAAGACTACTTGAAACAATTTGTTAAGTATAACAATATTAATACCAATAAGGAGGAACTTATTAAGACTACAAAAACATTTGATAGCACTAAAATGAACTGCTATTCTTTATTTAATCCAATTTATATTCAAACATGTCCTGTATCTTGTTTTTCTGCAAAAAATTTACAAGATACAATTCCATTAGATGAAGTAGAGAAATTCAAGGTGTATGCAGATACCCTCATGCCTTTGTTGTTTGAAACTTGGCTGGAAGTAAGTCCTAATGTAAATGCACAGAAAAATATTGAAACAGTTGTAAGTGAAGATGCAGCTTTTCTGCTGAAGCACACTTTAGAAGTAATTTCATTGATATGGCGTCTTGTCAAATATTTCAATTCGAAGGATCCTAGTTCCAATATACAGAATGTATTTTCACAGAAATACCGTCAGCCATATTTACAGCATTTTGTTAGCAATTTTCCATATGTAACAAATATTCGATCAAAGCAACGAAATGTGGGTAACTCACCTTTTGAAGATGTCATTTCAGATCCTAAATTGGTAGAACAAAACTTGGACATATGTCATCTGTTTATTGTGCTTAATCCTCACATAAATGTGAAGAACCAAAGCCAGGATATAAACTCTGTATTAAATTACATAGAGAAGACTTTCAACCAAAACACTCAGGATAGTGTTAACAATGTTATTGTGGAAATCTTGGAAACAATATTTTCTGAAGTAACAAACTGGACTAAAACTCTATCAATAATGGATACTCTGTTTAAAAAGATAGTTTGGGTTTATTTTAATCAAACCATGTCTAGTACTTTTAGGCAAAAAATCTTTAGTTTGCTGTGCAAAATTGCTCTGAATGACAAACTCGGTCATTTCCATAAATGTGATTCCTTCAATACCTGGCTGCAAAATCTACCAGACATATTACTGGAAAAAGAAGTAACAACTCAAACTATCAATATCATTCATAAATTTGCAGTGAGGAGCAATGCAACTTTCAATTCTGTTATAAAACCTAAGTTGGTAAAAATTATAGAAAATTTACCTAACATTAAATTATCTGATGATAATGATACCTCCTGTTATTATAAATTGTTCTCATTGCTTTACTATATTAAAACCTGGGACTCAAATTCATTAAATCTATTAGAAAAGCAGTTATTAGATCAAGTTTATAGAAGTGATTATGGAAACTATATATTTGATACTTTAAGCTTAAAGACTGGTGGTATTTTATAATTAAGTAAATACTATTTAAAATAAAGTGAAATGTGTAATTATAATAGTCATTTATTTCAATAAACTCAAACACAAACAAATCATAATGCAAAGTTGTGACAGTCAACTACAAAAAATCCATTTACTTTCTTTGTAACAAGGTAACAAAATCAGGGTAACAACACAAAATGCAGTAACAATCCATTAAAACAGAATACAAGAAATTGCTTGCTGCATTCATACTTCACTAGCAGTCAAATTATTACATACCATCATCACACTAAGACAATGCAAATGGTCATTACCTATTCTTACACAAATTACACTAATGGTAAAAGGAACATTCATAATATGTAATGGTAGACAAATAAATAATTCATTAAAATAATGTATAATATAGGTATTATCCTCAGTATTTTTTGTGCTCCACTATAATTAATTGGCCCACCGTAATGAGCTGAAGTAATACAATGATAATCACATAAAGTAAGCTTAGAGTAATATTATTGCTGAATTACAGTTAACTTCAAATTGCAATAATACCTTACATTACATCTCAGCATTCTCAGCAACTTGCCTGAATTTCCATCTGTATGTAATTCAGATATGATGGCCTCATTGAAGCTATTTACTCTTTAAATTCATTATTAACGACTAGTTTAATTTTGCTATAAACTAATACTATAATAAATATGACTAATAAAAATAATTTCTGCTAATTGTTGAGTCAATTTAGTGTCAATTTGGCAATTTTTGGCGAAATTATAGATTACCAATAGTGATATGGTGTTGTCAGCTGCAGGCGATTAAATAACGAAATTAATTTGATTATTTGTTCAGTATCATCACTTGCCTTTTATATCACTATGGCAGTAAACAAATAGGCAGCAAGTCTGATGGTAAGCAGCTTTAGAAATCTGTATCCACTTGCAACACCAGAGGTCTCACTTGCCGATGCTGCAAGTGATTTGCCATTACAGATCGTCTTAATACCTAGATAGCCTCGCACAACTCAATATAACTTCGGGCGTCGTCGAGTTAACATATTATTGAGAATTATGTCCTCATAAAGATATCAATAGAAACAATCACGCATTTAATGCCTTGTAGACGGACGACCATCGTTTACGCAAACTAGTACATTTTAAACACCGAACTACAGATAGCATGAGTTTAACACATGTATATAATATGTAATAAATCCTTCAATAAAAATATTTTGTGTTCGAGATTTAAATACTGATTATTTTTGTATATTATTTATCTTAGTAGATTAGCATGCACACCAAGTTTTCTATGCCAATGTGTAAAGAAATAGAATACCGTATGAATACAATCCGTGTAATTTTAGTTTTAGCTCCCTAATAATTGCAATAAATCTTTGATAACTAGCATATATTATTAAATTGGCAGAATATTAACTAAGCTTCAAGTATTCTTAGAGAGAATAAATAAACATCTTGTACGATGCCCGGCCGAAAACACTATGAAATAATATGTACTTATTTTCATACGAATTACTGTGTTTTTCTTTTATTCGATTTTTTTGCGCGAGGGATGGTAGCAGAGGACGACAGCATTGCCTGAAAAAAAGGAGTAAATTGAAAACTAACTCAAAAAAGCATAAGCACACTACTCTGTTATTGCATGGTGGCATTTTTTTATTACAGATACATGTTTTAGTTTCTATCATTACAAAAAGTGCGACCATATTGTACAGTATTAATTCGGAGTTATCAGTGAACACAACTCGGGAAAACACCCAAAATAAACACAAACCACTCAATATAAACAATACTTATTACATTTTGCAATGCAACACTTTAAATACAGGTGGTTAAACTGCTATAGAAAATAATCGTTACATAAAAGCGTACATTCAATCAATTATAGTGAGTTTGTTATTGTAAATAGTTTGCAAACCAATAGATAATACGATAAAAGGGCATGCGTATAAAGGAACACTGCTAACATAACTAAAATAAACATACTGTTCAGTATAACTTCAGCTGCAAGTAAAAGCGGGCTTGGGATTTTAGGAAAGCCCTAATTTTACACATCTGTACTTTTCGATTGCGTCGGTATTTCGTCGTGTAATGAAATAAGCTTATATTCTGGATGACTCTCTATTTTAGCATCAATGAGTTTTTGTAAAGCATCACTCTTGTCAAGTATATCTTGCGATATAACCTCGCTATCTACATTTAGATCTATATGATCATCAACTTTTTCTGCCTGTGGTTTATCAACAATATCATCAAATAATTTTGTCTCCTCTGCAATGATAGTAGTCAGTTCACCACAACTTTGAAATTCGTCAAAAAATCGATCGCCAATAGAGGATCTTCTACTGCGATCACCCGACGAGGTCGACATATCGTCTGTTTTAGATTTATCATCATTTTTATGCCAAAATGCCAATTTACTTGGCAAGTGTAACAGTTTTCCTAATCCGGAACTACTGCTTTTGGGAACATGTGCCGGCGATTTGGACTTATGTCTTCTCTTATTTTCTGCTATTGGATTAACAACTTGAAGACCTTTAAATCCAGATTGTTTAATACTGTTATTAGGCAGTTTATTGACAATGTCAACCAAGCTCTCTTGGGAAGTAGTACTATCAAAAATCGGTTCCGTATCTGTTTTAGGAACATCTTTGTTATCAAGTTGCGTAGGAGGTAATGGTGCTTTGCCCTTACCATATTTACCTTTCGGTGGCTTTCTTTTACTTTTGGGAGAATTTTCAGGTGTGCCAAATGACGCTTCGTCATCACTTTCGACAGAATCGTTATCGTAATGTAAATTATCAGCACTCGTTATTTCAGTGGTTTCATCTAAAACAGTATTCACTTCTTGTGTAGCACTGCTAATTGCTTCTTTTTCTGTTTCAATTACAGGTTCAACAACATTTTCATTTTGTAAATTAGTCACGTCATCATTATTGTCTTTATGTTCAATTAATACAGGAATGTTAGACACAACATCAATTTCTTTAACAATATTCTCTGTTTCATTACAGGAAACATCTTGTTGCATGCATTCTCTATTTATAGAATTATTCAATAAAGTTTCTTCGGAAGCGACTTCTTTTTGGTCCCAGTGATCTGTATTGTTATCAGTTTCATTATTAAGAATCGTATTAGAAAGTGGATTACCTAGCACTTGGAGAATCTTAACTTGGTCTCCAACATACTGGTATATAAAAGGTGGTTGGGTATGGGATAAGTAGATTGGGGACGGGAAGTTAACAAGAGGAGGCATATTCGCATATTCAAAACTATCGCTGTCGTGTAGCTCCTCGATGATTACTTCACTTTCCTTTAAATAAAAAGTTCTTAAGTCTATATCAAAAGAAAGAAACCAAACTAAATATAAGCTAATAAATGCAATGAACAGACTTATGGGTACACAAACGATATTAAACCGATATTTTAGTCTTGGTTTACTATTTTTGCGAATTCGAATTTCAAATGATGGTAATATGCAAAATAAATGCGAAGTAATAGCTAATTAGTTAGGTAGGTATTTAGTTGTAGCCTAATATTTAATCGTCTATGAATATCTTACACGGCACTATAAATATATACTTTGAAGCTATATAGCATTATCAACAGACAATGTCATTTCAAGGTTTGAGCTTTTACCTAGCCACATCGTTTAAGATTATGTTTCGTTCAGTCAAATGCGTCATTTTTAGAGTAATTACACTTGATAATGTTTTGGTTTCAACCAAACCAGCACCATTCATACCCTGACACACCAAAACACAGTAGCTGTTTCATTATAGACTAATATGAAACTCCTGCAATTAGCGCAACATATTTTGTCGATATTGAAAAAGCCCTTAATTCACAACGTAGGGTAGTTTTACAATTAATAAATATGCGTCTATTGTGATATTTAAAGCTTCACAAATACACAAGTGTTATCAATTTTAGTTATAACTTAAATAAGAAAGCGAGTACTGTAAAACCTCCCTACATACATGATAAGTCAATTACCCATAACCTGTAATATCCCTCACAATACAATTTTGAATAGAAAATATGAAATAAATAGTAATTTATGAAATAAGATAAATGTTAAGAATTATAATAGTCATTACTCCGATTAATAAAAATTGTATAATTATGTTAAAATAATTCATGGAATAATTAGAAAATAACTTAAAATTATGATTGCCTGCAGTCCTAGTTCATGAAATTGATTGATATAATTTACTCAATTGTCAAAGGTTTTCTAAAACCTTCCACTCTATTCATCAGGTAAAACTTGTGCGTCTCCATTGTTTTGTAAAAGGTAAAATTATGTTTTTCCTTTCACATTATTGATCCTGAATTGAATGAAATATTAAATATTAAGACGCATACATGCTAGTTCCGACTTCATCACTAGACTTATAACATTATATGTAACAAGATGCTGACTTATTTTCAATAGTATCGTTAGGATTATTCTAACAAACAATTTTATCGATTACAATAATTACTTTCAAGTAATACGTGAAATAGAAGTAATAAATGTTTGTGTTAAATATAAATTTTCACATTTTCCACACAAACTATGTTGTAAGAACAATTTAATAATATGATTTTAATAATATAATAAAAATAAAATAACCAGCATGTATGGAAGAAGCTCTATGAACTAAGACCAGAACAATGAAAGATTTAATTGCAATGAAACTGGCAAAACAATCATTTTCTTATAATCAAACGTCTGGTAAAAGAGTTACTCGTAAATAGGATTACTGTTAATGTAGAACTTAATCAAATATTTATGAAAAACCAGTTTCCTAGCACTCTTTTTTATACCTTCAGCGAGAGTCATTTAATGTTTTATATCCAAATTTAAATGAAATCAAGCATTAAAATCTTGACTTGCTTCGTAATCGAGGTCTGTGGTTACGCATAATTTGCCGAGTGGATACCGAAGATTTAAATCTGTGAATAATAATTATTACTCACAATAATTAATAATTAATTTTTTTTATAACATATTTAATGCACTTACAGACTACTTACTTAACCACTACCTCACATGTGATTTGCTGGTAAATGCAGTGGCAACGGAAATAAATAATATTCCCTCCAACCTTTCCAACTAAGCTAAAATACTTGTGCTAGGAGTGGGTTCACGTCGGTAGTGTAATGGTCTGGATTCGAACCCGGGGCCTCTCGATCGTAAGGCCGCCTCCTTAACCACTAAGCTGGGGAGTCAGCTAGTAGTAAAAAATACTTGGAACTGTTCTCATGGAAGGAGACTTCATAGTATATGAAAGTGCAAAATAGGTGACAAAGTCGACAGAACAAGAGTTACCAGACCTTAGGCGCTTGTAATTAATAAATAAGTCGGAACAATTCTCGCTGAAGGATACCATAAAACTGTGTAAATAGGGATCAAGGTCTAATAGGAGGAAATCATTAAATATATTTTCGAAATACATCGGGAAAAAGAAGCGCTCAAGTGGAACTTGAACCCATGACCTTTCCCTTAATGCTCTTCCAACTGAGCTTTTTAGCCACACCTGAAACACTTCAAATTTCCCCTCTCTTTATATCCGTCTTTAAGGGCGACTTAAGGGCGGGGGCTATAAAAAAATAATTCAAATTTATTTTGCTGTTACTTTCCACTGTACAACTAATTCAATGTAAAAATTTAATCACCCCCTCTCTCTCTTCCTATTTACCCCTTGATACCTATTCACCCTATTTTACAGGTACTTTATAGTGTAAGTATGTGTAAAAGAAGGTGGCAGAGTCGGTAGTAGGCAAGTTACCAGACCTCGGCGGCCTGCGGGCGCTTGATGCTGGTGACGGCAGTACGAGAAGTTCGGCCGCGAGCTCTCGCCGCCGCTCCCAGTGAGGCCGCACGGGTCAAAGACGCGCTATTGTCCGCGCTCGAGTAGCCCGAGCTTATGTCCTCCGTAGACTTAATGTGACTGCAATTTCATTTTTAATATCTTAGTACAATGGAATCATAACATGCACCTATCAAATCCGAACCTATTACTGAAAACTACATCAAAATCGGACTATTAGTTTTGGAGAAAAATAGCAGCATTAATTTGCACAAACAAATATCCTCTCACCCCAAACTTATACACCTCCGTTTCATCGTGGGTACTAATAAAAATTGTACACAACCGTCTCTAGACTCAAAAGAGTGCTTAACTGGCCTGAGGCTCGCTAAGTTCTAGAACGTGGGTTGCCATAAAAACATCTATGGCATTCGTTACGGGTAGTTGGAGCCCAAAAAGTCGAAACTAGTTTAACTGAAGAAATTCGATATCGCTAATTAGTAGTATCGTAGAGGTCAGATGGCAGTCGTTTCGGTTCATTTCATTGACGGAAAAGACAGCCGCATCACAGTTAGACTGAAAACCGACCCCAACCGAGTTGAGAAAATTCATGCTTATTTTCTTAATAATTCTCGCATAATATCAATCATCAATTTAGTACTCAATAAACTATATTTCACGCAATAAAAAATGGCAATCATCAGTGAAGAAGCCTTCAAATACATTTTTATTGGTTACTCTTTCTCAAAGAAACACATCCTATAGTGGCATTTCTATTACCAGCAATATCTTATGGTATCTGGCAATGTCCTCTCATCAATTTGTAGAAGAACGGAAATATACTGACCTGAAATCAGGCTCGTCACTCCTGGGCCTAGGTCTGACGTCAACGTCGACCTCTGGGAAGTACATCGGTGAACGACTATTCGACTCGGAAGCACTACGTCGCGTCGTGTATCCACTGAAAACGTAACAAACTTTACCGTTCAAAAAGTTATATATAGCGCTAGGGGAGCGGAGGGGGGGGGGGGGCTGGGTAGCTGGGACCCCACACCGGAGATGTGGTCCTGGGTCTGTCGGGGTTTGAGAGATATGTGGCTATCTCACTTCCGGCAACTGAAGGTCCAAAGACGGCGTGCGGTTTTAGTAGGTTCGAGTCCGATGCGGGTGCGGGTGTTTTAATCCGTGGGGATCCCCGCACAATAAAAAGAGGATGCTGGGATAGTGCTAGATCTATGCCGGATATCTGTTTCTTATCTTATACGTTATTTTTTTCGATTCGATTGGCCATAGCTATTTTATCACCATAAATTAGGCATCGACTACGCCACTCTATTGTGTGTGTGGGTCGGCGGCCTTAAAACGTACCGTTAGTAGGTAATTATACTGCACGAAATACTCATCATAATGTATCTATTAGGAACTTAAAAATCAGGCCAGTGCTTCTAATCGCGTGTTTTATATAAACACGATTGTATTTGCAATTTGTAATAATTTAGTAGATATAAGCGTCGTACCTACTTATTTATTTTATGGTACAGGTAGGTAGGCACTTAAGATATCGCTTTTGATGTGGATGTACTAAATCTAGTTATTCACGCTACTATGCTACAATAACGGTAATTAGGTACAAAATGTTCTAACATCTATCAACTGTTATTTTTTGTTTAACTGTTATCATAATTGAAAGCAAAAAAATATACATAAAGTTGAATGTCTTTCCTTGAGGTAGGTTTAAAATTTAAATGAACAATGACCTTCAAGAGTTTCATTTAGATAGCATCCGCTGAGTCACGCTCTCCTTACTCCTACGCAATAATGAGCCGCTGTGGTAATACACAAGTCTGAAAGCGAATATAAGTGCACTTGGCTGGGGAGTCACCATAATGTGCAAAACCAGAGGTGACACCTACAATTTGCACTCTGTTAAATGCTTTTTGAACAGTTTATGATGTAGAATCCTATACTATAGTAGGTACCTAAAGTAATATCACAATCAGAGAATCCGTGAAAAGACATTCAACCGTATAGTACCTACCTACCTATAAACCATTTGTATATTAATGTTATAGCATAGACAGCATTATTGTAAGAAACGCGTAGGGGCCACGATATTCGTTTACGATCATGCAGCCTTTTTTTATTCTTGCGGAAATCCCCACGGATTCATCTCCCGCCGGAACCTGAAGGGGAGGTTATGTCGGACTCGAACCGACTTAAACCGCACACCGACTGAGGGTCGTGGTGCTAGGCCGGAGGTGAGGCTGTCATCGACATATCCCTCGCAACCCGGCTGACCCAGGACCATCCCTTACGGTCTGGCCCTCCTCTGGACAGTTTCCCTGCCAGCCATCCACCTTAAAATGTTTAAATTCTATAGCGATTTATGGGTATGTAGGTATTATCGTGCAAATAATAGCAAATAAATCACGACGGAATTCGTTAAAGGTAGTTTTATTTTAGTGATTGATATTTACGACATATTATATGTCAAAATGTCAAATTCTCTGGTCACCTCTTTCCTCCTCGGCGTACAAGTCTTGGTTCTGTGAGAACATCATCAGCTTCATCGCTGCCTCTCTCTTCACGTGGCTCGCACTCCGTCAGGTCGGACAGACTATAGCTCTTGCGCAATTGCTGAACCAACCCACCACCGCCCTGGGAAGTGAACCAATGTTTAATATGGATTTATTATGGATCCTGTAAACTAGTTCATATAACAATAACTTCAAGTTTGTCGTATTTAGGAAAGGCTGTATTCTAACTTTTAAACTCTCGCGTTCCGTGATATACCACGCAACGACAGGAAAAAGTGACCACGGCCGGTGTAACCTGGTCGAAACGTCAGGCAAATCAAAGGTACGTATGTACCTATACCATGATCGCGTTAATCCCAGTTATTATAATTGAATCTCTGTAAGTAATGTTAATTATATAAAAAAATCGTATGACATTTAGTAATACTTAGGGGAGTTAAAATGATACGTACATTCACCGTCAAAAGTGCTTAGATAATGATTGTAAATATTTTAAAATTTTAAATGTGAATAAAAATTATTAGGTAACACATAGTAAACGTAAATATGTATTTATATTTTGCTAATCATTATAATAAAAACAAAAATATACTCACGTGAATTGTCTGGTGTTACACCTTGGTTACATAAGCTTTGAGAAGCAAAGCGCATGCTGATAATAATAGAGTCAATTCTGTTCAACATTTTCACTAAACTAAACTAAAATCTGTACAATACGAAATTTCGATTTTATCTCCTGTCAAAAATAAAACAATTGAATTAGCTTTGAAGTAAACATAAAATTTGGATATATTAGTTTAGTTTATTGAAAACGTACAATAGCATCGACACTATAGTTTACTATAAAAGCAATGATGTGGAGATTACAAAAACATCTTGTAAGAAACACTATATTTATTGAGAAATCATTGAATATAAAACTAAATCAGTCACACAGCTAAGTCTAAGTAACACATACACAAGTCGGCGGTTATACGAAACATGCGTTTATACAAGTAGTTATTACACTAATTATGTTTTAATTACAGACGTCATGCGGCATAATAAAACAAAATTTGGAGCGTCGAAAAGTATGTGTAGAAATGTACGAAACTTAAAATTGAGCGTAGCAAAATAAAAATTCCAAAAATCACCTGGACGGTACTTCATTAGAATTTATTACTAGATAGACCTTACAAGGAAGCCTAAGATTAGTTCCCAATTCGAGAACCTTCAGAGTGGAATTTTGCAAATTTGTTGGCAGCATTCATGCTATTGCTTCTTTATAAAAAATCTTGATTTTACCAATATTCACTTAGTTTTCTGAATATCATATTTCCCTAATTTAGATTTGTAGGATTACTATTTCTTTACAGAATAATGTTTACATATTGAATAATACACTTGTATTTTTCCACCGAGTGGAAAGTTCCAACTCAGTGGAAAAGTACAAGTGTATTTATCAATATGTGTAGTATATTCCACAAAGTGCCATCAATCTCCAGTATAAACAGAATGAAGTTTAGTTAAACAAAAGAAAATTAAACTCAAAATGTCTACCGAGGGGAGGATAAGACGAGAGACATATAAAAGCTCAAAAATTTGCAGGGATATAGAAGAGTTTACACCTAATTGTTTAATAAAGTTATATTTATTAAGTTAAGAAGATTAAGTAAACGATACGACGATACGATACGATTAAAATGTAGAATTCGGAAAAATAGATCAAGATTTTTAATAAAAAAGAAATAGTTCCGATTAAAATTTGCATAATTACACTCGTAGAAAATGAAGAATTAGGAACTAATATTCGACACACTTAGAAATAGCATTTTTCACAACTAAATATAGTCAAAGGTACCATAACGCCTTTGGAAGAAGACAAAAATATTGATAGGATTTTCTATTTTATGCTTTGGTTTCATTTGCATTTAGCTATTGATATGTAGTGATACAAAAGGTACATCGAAAAGCATCAATTACCGCTGCTTTAAACAAGAAGTTAAATCGAAGAGACTATTGTCCTGCAATGTCTAGTCCCTTTGTTAAGAGGGCCAAAATACATTGCCCTTTATAATAACAATATTAAAATGTGTTTTAAGTCCATATTGGAGTATAATTTAGGCTTCAATCGTCTTATTTGATATGATACAGCACATTTTTAAATTAAAAAGGAATGAACCTGTGGTAAAGCTCATTCTAAGAAAAAATAGCTTCATAATGTTACTTTTGAACTATTTATATTATTAATTACAAAATTAACTGAGCTGTATTTGAATGAGTAATGTAAACAATAGACTAATAATATTTCCAGTGTCAAATATTAAGCTGTTGCTTTTCTGAACTTAGCTCAGCGTTTAAAGTTCTATAAGTAACATAAAAAGTAAATTCCCCTTATGAATTGATTGTATGTCGAAGATAGCAAATAAGACGATAATTAAATGGAATCGCAAAAAAAACGTGATGTACTGGATACTTTTAAAAACAACGCAATAATCCTAATCGTTGTCTAAAATTATCTAAAGATCACAGTTGAGCTTCATTCGTACTGTAGTGTTCAGTCGACCAAAATTTCCTTTTCCTGGGCAGCCTGACTCCTTGTGCGGCGACCCCTAGACTTGCTTCGAGGTCTCTTCTCTTTCTCTTTGACTACTTTACGTTTGCGAACCACGTTGCCGCGACTGCGAGCTGAAGTGTCATCAGGATCGTAATCTGGATCGAAATCTGGGTCGTGAGGATCACCCTCGCCCATAATATGGTCTGAATTATCGTTATCCAATTCTACTATTTCCACAATGCCAGGTAGGTCTGTACGTTGGTATTCCAAGTCTTCATAAATGTCGCCATCAGTGACGTCACGCCCTCTTAAAGCTTGTCTAGCCCGCGGCTGGTCTTGCTCGGGGCTCGGTAGATTGAGATTCTGCGTGAAGCAGCAAAGGAAAGGATATTTGGAATAGACGGGGTGGAAAGAGGACAAATTAAAAAAGCGTGTTAATAAAATTATAAAAGACGAAATTAAAGCGGCTAATTGGTTTAAAATAAAATTGATGTGAGAGGATTTGATAATGGTCTTGTTGTGGACATGCCCGATAACTGGTGGCTATCGCGTAGCTTGCTTGCATGGTTGTGCGAAGTATGCCAATGTTGATACTGATACAGATAAACAAAAACATGTAAAGCTAAGTGAAACTAGCACAGTGAGTGCAAACCAAAAAATTTGCTAATCTATGTGAATCACACGCTGTAATCAAACATGCCACACAGTTGTTTGGTAAATTCAGTGAATTAATATTGACAACTTTGAGTGGTAAAAAACAACACAAGTTATACATCTAATGTACACTATATCACAGTGTATCTTTTAAGGGTTAAAGCCCACCAACACCCTTATTTTTTCATATAAAAGCTGTATGAGCGTGTATTATATAGTTATAAACTAAGCATGCCATTGGAAGGTTCTCCCGGTAGCCAAACTTACTTTTATCGCAGTCTGCATGATAACAGTGGTGGCGTAGTTCACGCCTTTAGTGCCCAGATTGAGCACGGTGTGATAACCCTGGTCTTTCGCCTTCGCTATGTACTCATCTATTTCCTGAAAAACAAGAATACCAGAATTTAAAACAAAGCATGTAACTGCGGATACGACCAACAATATGACCTGCGATCACGGCAAATTAAACTGTACTACTTTTTACTTAACGAATATTATTGAGTAAAAAGTGTAAACAGCTTTGTGCCTGCCCACTCTGGAAGAATATGGGCGTAAATATATCATCTCTTTAACAGTTTCATAAATTACTATAGGCCGTATATCAAAATACATACTACAATCTCAGAGTATGTGGAGCATATTTTCATGTTTTATAAACATCAATAAACAAAAGATGTTGTGTACAATATTTTCTTATACATACAATACAGAGAATCATGCAGATAATAAGTAAATCTCCTAAATGGCTTTTCTAAGGAGCGGCTGCTGTCTGACTTCCTAACCTTGAGAGAAAAGCCTGCGCCAGAGCTTCGTACGTCAATCAGCAGATAAACTGACTTGCAGGTGAGGTTGGCTTGGCCCGAAATGTCTTGGTGTACCCCATACCCATACATCCGAACTGAACCTCATTAGTTTTAGAAAGGACTATCAGACATATTCTCATAGAAGGCGAGACTATTACCGGCAAGCGGGCGCTTAGTCATAGGCTATATGATGAAGAACAGCCCTATTGCCATAGGAAGGAATACGACACCTAATTGTGTATAATTACCTGTTCCCGCCTGCATAACGCCGGGTGTACAAACTTCCTGTAGAGTATGGAAGATCCCTTGGTGGCCGGCGACAGAAGCCATAGGACGAGCACTATCTTCACTTCGTAATAGAACGGGAACCATGATAGAAATACGTCTGTGATAGTCTCTGTGCATGTGAATAAAGCGAACACTATCCAGTACATCATCCATTTTACCTGTAAATGTTGATATTACCTTTATTATTTATTATCTTAATCTAACAGCCATATATAATCTGAATAACTACGGGACAGAAGTCGGTAATTTGAATTAACTTGGGTTGAACGGGACGTTCGACGAACTTTTTCAATAAATTATTTTCACCAATAATAGTTATGAACCAGCACAAAACTTAATAATATCTGGATTGAACATTGCGGTTTATTAAGGAAAATAAACAAGACATTTCGTAACCTACTTTTCGAAGAGTACTAAGTAAAATTACTGTACTGTCAGAAGTATTGTATTTCTATGAACCTTTTAAAAACAGTCCCAGATATTCTGTGTATTGTTTCATAAGACAATACGGAATGATACAGTACGACAGTACCTGCTACGGACACAGTAGCTACACTAATTAGTCATAGGAAGCCGGGAACAAGGTAAAGGACACTGCAGGAACCGAAGCGTTTCAAACGTGATCGTGCGCCCGTAACAAGGCCATTGTTGTACTATACTGGACCATTTACAGTAAATTGCACATTTTTTCAACACAACTATTGCTCTACGAATGAAATTTGTTGGCTAGCAATTACTTGTCTTTTGTAGTCTATGAACCGTAATGCCGTCAATTGTAGTCTAATAGTGTGAGCGAATTTTGAACATGGCACACACTTATGAAATTAACCTCAATATTTAGAGCTAATGCCCAACATGCTTTGTAATAAGTACATACCTACCATAATTTTACGACCAAGCAACAACTTACCAACGCTTCATCACAATCGAATGAACAAATGGAACAAATAAATAAACAATGTCTTATTCTAGTACCTAGATAACTGTTTATAGGATATTACTCACGTATTCCTTTAAATTCTTCGTCCGTACGGCTTTATATGAAGCATAAGCCGGGTAGAGGGTCCCGAATATTAATCTGCAAAACGGATACAGCACTAGATAAGTGATCATCCTCGGTGCGAAAATTCCTGTCGTCAATGCCAGTACACCAAAATTGCCAAACGTGACACTAGGGATGCTTTTACTCAGTGCCACTCCAAGATTCGCAGCGAATCGATTCCAGACTGTTCCTCTCGGCTGACCGAGAGGAGAGTCATCGTAATCGTCGTATCCCTCGTCAATGTTCGGGTCGTATTTGACAAGTTCTTGGGTAGTAATAATTGTGTTGGGCGCGGTGACACGAGTGTATTCCGACTCGAGTTTGTTGACAATGAATCGGACGCTGGACAGTCCGAGGCTCAGCGGTGGCAGGCGAGTACTGTCGTCACGGTTACCGGTCGCACGACCCACCGCCATGGATACGGAATCCACGACATTTGTTTTCTAGCAACGTTTTATTTACTGATTGTTTTTCGTTATTAGTGTCTGTCGAATACGCGCTCAATGATTTGCAGAGACTGATCAAATAAAGTTCTCTATTTGGCCGTGAATAACTCACTCAATACCAATTTATTCAATGCACAATATGGCCGCCTTCTACTGATCAGATTGAAAGTGAATAATCACCAAAGGTTTTTAACTAGAAAACGACCTTCTAAGTTCGCAATATTAGCTTCTAACTTTTAGTTTTAATGATTAAAATAAGCGTTCATGGTTTGCGTAACAACTACCTTATTGCTTAACAAACAACGGATTGGTTAATTCAATGGTTTAATTAACTTTTTCATACACTAGCAATTGGGTTTTATGTCTGTACCATTTAATTTTAAACAGTTCCTAAATACTGTAATTATTTTTTGAATGATATTATGTACCAATAAATTTTACTATGCAACATGCCCAATTACAATCCAAAGTGCTCAAGAATGCGTGAAAATTTAACGAGTTAGTGCCAACACTGAAAGTATATAGATAGTGTGGACTCTAGTTAATTCAAGATCATCCGAACGATAGAAACGCGATGTACAATCTCTTTCAATTCGTTGTAATGTAAGACGATATATTCTGAGCTACAAAAGACTCGGAAGTAAGCTATGCAAGAGTCGACGATTCAGATGAATAATAAATCTAGCAGACGACAGCTAGGCGATCGAATCTACCAGTCTAATATGACCCACCCCGATGCTTCTAATGCTTTGACCGAATATATTGTCAAGATATCCTGTTCAACTGGACGACTTTAAAAATAAACACAATTGCATTGCATGCCATATAGGTAGAGATACCTGTAGATATGTTCAACCTTAGTCTGGATCAACAATCAGCATTGTGCTATAATATGCCATTACAGATAATGCTACGTTTGTTCTGGTTTTTTTAAAGGTGGGCGTTTCTGATGCCAACCTAATACTTATTACCCGACTGCCGAAGGTAGGAAGGTAATGTTTTTTAGTAATGAATATCCAGAGTATCGGTTAGATACCTACCTAGCATCTAATTTTTTTTTATACAATCAAGAAGGTCCCGCCCAACGTGCTAAAATTAAAGTTTAAGGCAATCCTACGTATTTTATTTCACTTACAAATAATGTAAGTTTCTCAATTTCACTGCAACAATGAAGAGCCATATTAAGAATTTGCATGATGTCATTGTTCAGAAACTTAATCAATCCGTGGGAGACAATGAGCAAGTTACCACTAAAGGATTCATTGTAAATCACAGTGCAAAAAGATCTCAAGATGATCCTTGGAATGTCGTTCTTTGTCACCTTTTTCGTCGAACTCAATAAAAACTAGCATATCTGGTAATCCAGTTCACCAAATTAAGAATATCATTATAATATTGCAGAATTCATATTCATTTCCTCTTCCACAGTACCAAATTAAAACCATGAGATCTATTTATCGAATTTGCAGTTTTGTATTCTCTTCGAATCTTTTTATATTCGAACGTTCTGAATTGCGATGTTGCTAATTTGCGTTGTCTGTACAGCAAATTTTTAGATTAGTGCCACAAATGAAATGGTACAAGCAAACAAGGGGTGCTATCACTTGGCGTAGCGCTATTAATGTGTATATTTACAGTATTACTGACAATTTGTAAGCCATCATTAATCGCATGACAGTGTTTATAAAGAACTAAGTCAACATTCTACGATGTCAGATGCAAGTTTTTATACCTTACTGAAGAAGTATATATGAATGCTTGCGACAAAAAAAGCATCGGAATGAAGTATCAAATACACACACGTTGCAGAAAGTTTGGTATTCATCAACTTTCTTGACTCGTTTAATTTACTCCCCTGAAATTCGTTGTATTAAACAGGATAACCCAGTTAAGTCCTATTTCGCAAGTGTTGAACTCCGCCCCAAGCCAGCCTAATAATATTACGGCCAATCCATTCTTTCTACGTAGGGGAATCCTATATCTAATCTAGTTAAATCTTGAACGACGATCATATTACGGGGTTAGGAGGACGTGCTTTAAACATTGTTTTCAACAAGCAAACAAAGTACGTGCGTACAACCAAAAATTCTAGAAATCGATTTAAGTAATAAAGTAGTAGTCCGAAGTGGTCAAACATTATAAATAATAAATGCGGAATGTATCTGTTTCATATCAAGCGAAGTGGAACACTAAATGTGGATAAAACTAGTTCAACATGCGTGCGAAGCGAACGCATAACGCACATGGTTAGATTTCACAACTCCCTAATAATATCCCCTACTAAATAGGTAGAAACTCGACCCATTTCATCTAAATCGGTTACTGTTACCACATTCTACACGCTCATTACCCTACGAAGAACTGAATCATCGAAGTAAAATTAGCGTAAACTGCTGCAACGATTGAATTCAAAACTAAGAAATTAATCACTTTTGTTGACATTGCTTTCCAATACCTGAATTCTAGTCATCAAGAAAAGAAATACCTTTACTTATTCATCATCATCTTAGCATTGTTAGCGGTTGCTTCTGAGACTTTCACTTGGGAGCCTTTCAGGAGGTATTTTTTATTTTGTTTTGGCGTATATTATTTTTAAAGGGCCGAATACCGAGATTCAGTCATAGTTATTATCAGAAGTACAGGCGTATTGGTGAGGTTGTCTTGGTCCCAAAGGTGGAATTTATGGGTATGGCACGTGCACCCAGAGAGTACTATTACTTAGCCAAATTGACCGAAGGTTACTGCTTCGCCCTCTTTGCAATTCATCAATAATTCGATAGCGAGAATCTAGTTTAATTGAATTGATTTTAGTAGTAAATAAAGTCCTACCCCAAGATTACAAGCAACATAAAGTATAGCTTGTAAGTAGTAGGCTTACTATAGCTTAAAATAAATTATATTGATCTGGATTTCGAGATACAATTTAAATCGAAAATCTGTATACACGATCACGCAAGATTGAGCTAACAAATCATGCATCAAGTCAGTAAAATTCAACAGGCCACGAGCGTTAGGTTTATCTATTTCCTTATTACCTACCAATCCTACCTATCAAGTAAATTGGAAGTTTACATACGAGTATAGCTCGTGCGCATTAAAGTGGGTATTACATCTTCCTGAATTCAGAAATCTAAATTCAGGAAGCTATTTAGGAAAAAAAATTCAGTCACCGAAGCTCGCGATTACACGTTCACTAATTTAGGATCCTAAATCATTTTTGAAGGACGAGCGGCAAGGGACGGACGTGTCGACTGTCGAGTGAATTGCGACAAAATGCCCTCAATACTATAAAAAAAAAAAACAAAATATTGATATTGCCATAACCCTTGCGGTTAGCTTAACGACGAACGAATTTTTTCTTTCATAATCAATTTGAATAATTAGCATACCTACCTACTACATGCTGTAAAATTTCATTCAATCATTTGGGCGGAGTAATCAAAAATCAATGAATAAAATGAATGACAGATCATTCATTGGTTCCGATAGCATAGCTCGTAAGAGCGTCGGTAGATTGCTCCACCATCGCCTTAAAGACGGATACAGATTGGTTTGGGCGTGAGTCTGGTAGCTAGGTGGTCAAAGCATTCTCCCTGTAAAAGAAGGATCGCGGGTTCAAATCCCGCCTGGACCGATCATATAATTTTTCCTTGATCGATTTGAATAATTAGCATACTAAATGATGTAAAATTTCATTTATTTCGTCGGTACATACGCAATATTATATTGGGAGGGAAAGACAAACGTGCGCTCTCGACGGCAGGCGCGCGGCGACTGAGCGTCCTGAATTTAGAAAACGTAATTACACTCATCCGATTTAGCCATTTAGAACGTCGGAAACCATTCTTTTCCTAAATAGCTTCCTAATTAGGAAGCTTTGCTTCCTAAATGCAATTACACTGTTCTAAATTCAGGTTTCTGAATTTAGGAAGATGTAATACCCCTTTTACATGGCACCTGCCTCGAAAACAGCCTCCTCCCGCTTGCCCGCGCGCGACCCCGCTCTCGCCGTGCGAGGCTAGTAGCGTCAGCATACACCCCTCCCGCTCCCCCGCGCAAAGCCCCGAGCCAGGTGCCATGTTAACTCGCACGAGTAGTACCAATCCGTCCAATAGGATGTAATTACTTCTCATCTCACACGCATTTTGAATTTATACTTATCATCACGAACATTAAGGCTGCCAAGCTGAGGTGATGGTGACTGTAATGGTGACCCTCAGACCTGAGACTTTGCCTTTATCGTACCAGTAGCCAACAGTTTAACATAATCTTAGAGACATTCAAGGGCTTCAATGCTCTAGATTTAAGTAGTTATTACTCGATGGCGCCGCTGCAGTGTATGAATACTCAAAATCAGGCTATGTATGTGATTTTCTGTTACGAAATTAGTACTATACTGTATACCTTTCTTGGACATGCTTAATGGTACAAAAAAAGAATTCAAACAATATTGTAGAACTTAACGCACAAAGCTAGTTGTTACAAGTCTTTGTTCAAGGTAAAAAAACGTAGTGCCAGATGGCAATACGCCGACGATGCAACGCAATATTTTCTGTTTCTATTATGATTATAATAACTTAGATAAATAAGTAGGTATTATGCGCATGCAACATCAGAACTTAGGTAGTATACTGTGGCTTCGTTATGCACAGCAAACCCATTAATCTAATCAAAGAAGCATCTGTTGTTTTGAATTAGATACTCTCAGAGCAACTAATATTGTATTGATACTAATAGTGGCGATTCATGTAATTTAGCCTACTTTTAATATTGATGTATCAATTTAAAGCTTTGTAATCATGTGAAGTTCTGATGACAATGTACTAATTTTGCACCATTGAGCTGTTCTAATGATGTGGTGGGTTCAGGAGGCAATTGGAGGCCATTGGAGGATAATGGAACTTGTCGACGGGTACGTAAGCCCTTCTATTTTAAGCTTTCTAGCCCATACACAGCTCACAAAGTGGGGTTTGATGAAAAGCGTATTGTTTACCTTTTCACTTACTTATATTTTACTGATAATTTAAACTATATAATAAATACGAGTTGTTATACGTATATAACACGAAATATAATAGTTATTTGAAATACTGTAGCAAGTCGTGTTGTTCTATCTTCAGTTGACTTAGTGGAACCGGTTTCAAGAATCTCATATTCAATTCACGTTTATTGGAATGCATCCTGTTACATCAATAATGAATCGGGTATATTCTTTCTATACGGCCGAGTACAGCTATTTGTTTACTATAAAAGGAGCGAGCACATCGCTTGGCTTCACTCTTCAGGGTCGATGTAACAGACAGTTGAGCATGGCCGACTTAAGATTATGATCGGACGTCAAAATAACATGTTGGCATACATAACCTATAGGTAGAATATGATTCTAGAACAAATAATTGGTTTTGTGTTCAATCGGACAATCCTTGTAAGGCATGATTTTTATTTCAAAAGTGGGCCCAATCGTATAGCTTTCTGAAATGGACCTATCAGGGTGTACAGCAATGAAATATCTAGTGTGGTAGGATCCACAAGAGTACTGCAATCCGCTATCATGTCTGAGTGCAAAAAAGTAGAAGAATGTTCAGCGATAATATGTGCCAGGACCGTAATAAGTGGAAATCTGTGGTCTCTATCTATCTCATTAGGAAATAGGCGTGATTTAGCACGTTACAATATATTTAAGTCTTTAACTATGAAAGAAAAGTTTCCACGTTATAAATATGAAAGTTATTATATGCAATAAAAGGTGTTCAGATGCGCAATTCGCAGTGCTTTACGTAATAGATCGAAAGAGAATTAAAATCGTGATAGTGATGTACTAGGTACACGTCATTATTTCTAATAAATTCATACAAAACAAAAGTTGGCGTAAATATGCGACCCCGTGAACTGTAACTTCCCGTATATCGTAAGAATTGGTCATGCGTAGCATTGGCTCATTATAATTTTAAATTACATTGGCCCTCGATTAAACGATAACTCGTTTAGTCTCTTATACAAACCAAAGTATGCGTATGCAGTAGCAGCAATACCTTTGATATTAAAACAGCCAAATATAGATTCGTATTAGGCATAGTTCACGACGTCATTAGGTATGAATGTCAAATCTAAAAATGGTATAAAACCTTGGTTTCTCGCCCAATGTTAGATTTCATTATACTAAATTGTACCTTTAGGCTGTTGTGTAGAACAATATGAGTTTAGTTTGAAGTACCGATCAATAAATAACCCATTGACAACAATGAAAGATTGAAAACTGATAGGTAATTTTTAGTTTACCATGTTCTTGTATACTTCATTATCATCCATACTAATAGTCGTAACTATTAGTAGCTATGTTTATCTGTATCTCTGTGACGCTTTCACGCATAGAAAAAAATACCGATTAAGATCAAATTAGGTACCGAAATGGACTAGAGCTTGAGAAAGGACATAAACTTAGCTATTCGGTCGCGATAGCCGTCGTCCAATGTCGATGATGAATGTCGATTTCGCTGATACTAGGTAAACCATTTAATATTAATACGTCGTTTGTTAACTCCGTACTTTTTATGACTTTACTGACACACGTTAGTAAATGTGTAAGTCGGGCAAGCTAATCATGCCTGAGTTATTTCGGTAGACCAACCCAGTTATAATGTACGCTTCATTTATCCAGCAGATGGGGATATTAATTTATGTAATTAACTTGACGGTACTCTCTGTACAAGTTAACCAATGAATAAAGGGAACGGGAGCCTGTTGCCAAAGGATTTCGTTCGTACTCTCGAGTGTTATTCTGCAGTATTGTATTTCAAACACACCAGGTATTCGAAAATAAACACAGGGTGAAACTCATCACTATATTTATAAAAGCAACTCACATGATTAATAAAGTAATATTGACATACCGTTAGTTAAATATAAATCACAACTACATGATCTCCATAAAAAATTGTTATTCTTATATCGACTTTGGTACGCGAAGACATTTAAAAAACTATACAATTATATGTATGTCACCAGCAAAACTGGGTAAAGGTACACGTAATTCAGCCGAGGCTGTGCCTAAAAAGGCAAGACAAGTGCTCTTATTAAGCACATAACGTGGTATAGTCAAGGTGTACGACCTCCTGACAGCGCGAACACATTGAGCGCACTCGGAACAGACACTAATAACTCTTTACTAAGGCCGAATATCGATAAATGAATCACTCTACAGTTAAGTGTCAACGCACTACACTTGTATTGCATAGAACGGCGACGACGTGGGCACAAGACGTGAACGACACAGACTAAACCATCTTCATTGCACATCAGAGGCGAACGCCCGAGCTTTGCCGAAAATAGCACCCGGCAGTGCACCGGGATACCCTAGTGACGAATACCGTAACGGGATCAACTTGGTTTCTTTGTTCGAACGCAAGAACTTATTTAGTTACAAAACAGCTCACGCCGTAAAAATGTTGCTAGACTGATCAGCTCAGCTCCAAAATATTAGATAATTTAAATTTGAAAATGAACAAAATGTTAAATGTTGGAAACAACTGTCCTCTACGAAATTTGCTTTACGTCTGAAGGTGAAAAGAATGATAAACTTTAAATCGTACTCAAGCCCACAATGCTGCCAAAATTTTAGGATGGCTACCCGAACTCAAAATCAAGAGATTTGGATCTTTGCCAAGAATGAGGTATACTCGTGGCTAGTGTGAACTCATCAATAATTACAAAGAATGTACTGCTTTTAATTTTGTTACAGAAATTGGATCACAATGGAGTACTGCTGTGTATTTCCACATGCTTGTAGATGCTGTCGCCTTGAAATTATGGTAGTTAAAATTTTTGGAACTAGTGCACATTGCTTTCCTAATTTGCTAATTTTATATGTAGCAATGTTTTGAATGATTGCCATTGTGGCAGAGCTATTTACAAATTTTTTTCATATCATTTATCCAGAGAAAAATAAAATATCAAGAGTCTGAGTTGACTGAGTCAAAGAGAAAGCTCATCAGGAGTGACACCTATGAGTTCTTATTAATATTATAAGTTTATATCAGCATTACATTTTTTATCAAGAATATTAAAGATATATATGCCTCATTATTTTAATGCAAATATGTTCATATACATTAGGCTACCAGAGGCAAAGGATGATAATTTTGAAAAAGCATGTTCGAGCGTAAAAATTTAAACATCTCTACTGCATGTTTCCTTTGCAAAGCAAGCCAGGAGGAATCGTGTTGTAGGGACCCCTTGCCGCTGTAGGCTACAAATTTATTTTTCTGGAAGAATTAGTAGCATAGTCGCTAAGACCAGCTGTACTTCAATAACATGCCTGTAGTGCATTTTGATAAATTTGAGTATCATATTGTAACTTTATGTTACATCTGCAATTGGGGTGTAAGTATTAATGACCTTTTGTTGTAAATCAACGACGTATATGAACATGATCTGGATTATTTGAAAAAATACAGCAAATTTCCTACACTAACAGTACTTCTCCTAGTTTTTAAGTATGGTACCTATGTAATAAAAAAATTATCATAATGCTTCAATATTTACATATATTATAGTTTATGTATATAATAATATGCAAATAGGATTCAAAATTATACTGCAATTTGATAAGTATTCTTGTAATATTATAGTCATAATCTTGTAACATTATTATAAAACTAGAATAGTCTTCAAAGTCAAATTATACTTTTAGCTAGTTTGTTTCAAAATTATTTAATGTTTCCAACTGAATTCAATTCCAAATATCTTTACATTTAACATAAGAAGTTCATATTACAGACCCTGCTTGAATATCTATGCTTAAAATTTAAAATTAAGTTTATGCTCGCAAAACTCTATTAATTTGAATTGCAATACTGTATGTACTGTCAAGTGATATCCTGTTGTACAAAAAATAGGACCATAACCATAACAGAAATAAGAAAACATGAAAAAATGTGTTAATGTTGGGCAATATTCAGGTTATTAAAAAATTCTTATTTCTCAATAATATTATATTATAAATTAGAGTAGCCTAGGCCATAATTTGTAGGAGTCATCCATGAAATACAATATCTATTGTCTCCCAGTTCCTGATATTGATAATACTTAGAATTTAGCTAGCAGCTGCTATCTAAATTTTAGATAAAATCGTTGAAATTTCAGGTGTCTGAGCAATTTTCATAATACCTACTTACTAAACAAAGAAGACGTAGAAATATAATGTCAAATCGAACTAAATCACCGAATGAAAACCCTTTGCTATTGCCAAGTAACGAAATTTTATGAATATTACTAATACAATACATTTGTTCTGTCAGTTTAGGTCAGTCTTTTATTTCATTTTCGTACACAATTTAATGTTTAATTCTACTGAAAATTGTATACCTCACTATTAATATACTCGTAAGTTGCGTAGGAATTTACAATCGTTACAAAGATGACAATTAATTTAATCTTTTAAATTTCAAACAAAGGATTATACAAACTCAGTTGTCATCGGTCAACGTTAAGAAAATTATTATACTTACATAACAAGTCGGGAAATTATCGAAGATATCATATTAATTATCACATATGAAAATTCACTCAAATAATCACAATAGAAAACATAGCAAAACACAACCGTTTCACGAAAAGTCTAATACGCCATGATGATAATGAAATGACAGTTGTTTTGATCACGTGACCCTTCAAATCAATATGGCTACAAGAGTGCATTCCAAAATAATAGTATGAATGTTCTATTTTCCATTTCCTCATTTTTATACATGATAATTATATTAAATTAAAAAGCTTCTTACTCAATCTACGTTTTTTTTTGATAAATATTTTCCTACGGTAGTTTCTTTCACTAAAGCTATGATTTCGTACAGAGTTAGAGCAGTATCACTGCCATCTGTTATGTAGTAGACTGAACTAATGAATGATGTTTGTAGTGCCGCAAATATTATTACGTTTTTTCATAAACTATTTGCTGGGCTATCGCGATTTATATAGAAGAATATACCAAGCACAAAAAACATTTGCACAAAAAACTATTTAAGATCTTACAAGTAAATAACAAAGTCAGTTGAATAGAATGGAGTTTGTAGACTTTATTGTCTGCGAAGCATTTGGTGCTATTATTGCCATGTAACGGAAGCAGGTTATTGTTTTTCTAAAACATCGTCTTTAGTTATTTGTATAATATACATACAAAGAATAATTTATTACGAATAACAGTACTTTTTCGAAATACTGCCATCTGTTGACAATCTGTGAAACCACAACGTAAAATTCACGTCTCTGTAAAATGAGCCTGCAAGCCAAGAAACTTCAAAAGAACACTGAGTCCATAACATAGCCAGGTCTGCTATAACCATTTGATTTTGGTAGCGTATTAACCAATTTCATTACAATGTGACCAAATTCTGAAGCTCGCATTCGGTTGCCACGCCTTCAAACACAGAATGATTTTAAATTAGTCGTATTATATATACGGTCCGCAGAAACGCTTCTTGTGTTTTCCACGTAGTTTCCCTTCGCTCAACGAAGAGTGTGACGTGTTGCGCGTTTAAATGCTGAGTTTCTTGACGTTTGTGTAGTTTTTAATGTGAATAATGTGATTGTGTAGTTCGTTATGGCTTATAAGTACCGTGAAGATTTAGTTGGCAAACGATTTCTCGCTGTGAGTGGTGTGACAAAAATTAACGTGAATAAAGTTTCCGAATGGGGATGGAAAGCTGGTGTTATCAGAGCAGCATCGCTAAAAGATAACAAGAATAAGGAACTTCAGGTAATGCTGTGTGTTTAAAACATATTCAAGTAAATTTAATTAGAGTTTCATTCATATTTTTGTCAAATTCCCAAAGATATTGAAAAACAAGGTATCGAACAGAAATATGAAGCCGGCGCGCGATTTTTCGTATTTTACCCACTTACCTACCCACAATGCAGTATTTTGTGTTGTAGGGTTGTTTGTACATACTTATTTCACATTGGCTGCTTTCCATAATCTTATTGCTTTTCATAGCCAACTTTAGAAGATGTTATCAATGTCATAAAACTCATAAAACACGCATCAAATGCCAAGAAAATTTTACTATTTTTATCGATGTTTGTTTCTTTTTTTATTGATACCTTTGCAATTCATGAAATAATAGAATAATTATTAGAGAAAGTACATTTAAAGTAAATTTGTATGTCCTACGTTCTAATAGTATAAAATAAGGCGTCGGCGGTTTGGAGGGAGGGAGAGGTAATAAGGAGCAGTCCCGTCCCGAGCTCCGGGCATAAAAGGGCGCGGGATTTTGGGAGTAGTGTAGTGAACCCTTGGAGTAAATTGTAGAAATCGTGTCAATTTAATGTTATGTACACTGCTACTGCTACATGTAGTGAACTACATATAAAAAAATACAATACATGTAAGTTACCTACTTTTGTACAGTCAGCGACAAAAGTTAATTGACGCTAAAATATTTATGAACCTTTTTTGCACCAAGTATTTTGCTATTAAGGCTGGACTCAATATACAAGTAAACGCGCTTTTTTTCGTATTGAAATCCTTACGGTTACCCATACTGATCACCGGCCTCATCAGGGGTAGTTCGTCAGATCTAAAGCCCCTAAAACTGTACACCGCCTTGGATCTCAATTACTGGGGTGTAAGGTTACCCAAAAAGGCATTTCCCTCGCACACCGGCTGAGCTCATCGCGCCTTTACACTGGTCTTCTTCTTCTGGGGTCACAAGCGGTATGGTACCTGTCAGCCACAGACCTACGCCCGGATAACCAGGCCACCCCTTGTCTGCTTTCCACTGTACCCTCTGCTTAAGAGTACAGGGGCACACATGGAGAGCCTCCGAGCACTCCTCTACGTATCCCCTGCGCGAGAGTGTACTCTGACCAAGTATATCTACGGATTAGCTATCCAGCAGATAACAAACAGATTTTATATTTGAATATAGGGTTGAGAAAGTCTACTGGGTACAATTGAGTGACAATTGCAGGCTGAGAGCTGGTGAGGGATTTTTAGCAGGACTGTTGCACCATCCATTTGCCCTTTGTTAGAGACCAGAACAGATTCCGGAAGACGATAAATGTTCCTGTGATTGCCCCAAATTATAATGGTAAAGGCGCGTAGCTGGAATGGTATATTTATCATCGCGGCAGTAGCCTTCTAAATTAGGGAAATTTCATCTTTAAATATTGCACGATGTAAAAGCAGAATTTGGAATGTACTTGGGGATGTACGGATCAAGTACTTTTCTTGCACCACGTCATGGACAAATATCGAGTCAAAAACCAGAAAATATTGCGCATTTGTACAAAGTACATAAAAATTCGGCCGTAAAGGCGAAAAAAAAACGCGTATGATGGGATGGCAAAGGTGAATAGGAAGTACTATCCATTTACGGGATGGACAGCCTTTGAAGACATTAACAAGGGCTCCATGTCCTGGGTTAGAACTAATGGTATTTTCAGATTGGTAATTGGTTTAACATCTCTAAGGATACCAGGCAGGGATGTGTAGGTTCGCATGGATGGATGTATACTCATGCTGACAGGTGAGGTTGGCGAATGGCGAGTGCCTGATGACCTTGGTGGAGCTTCATTCATGCAACTCTGGATGATAAATAATGATTAAATATCTGTTTAAAATAAACTTCAAAGCCAAGTTGCTTTGTAAAATGCCTCTACAAAATTAAAAAATCCATCTAAAAACAATGTTTCAAGGTCGGCGGGGCCAAGAAATGAGCTCATTTATATATGAATATTTGTGAATTTGATGAAGTGGATGTATTTTCAAGCCGCATAAATTCGCTGGTGAGACGAAATTGAAAACGAAAGTCCTATCTGATTTCTAAAAATTGTATATTGACCGGCTTTTTGTTAAAGGATGGCAAATGTGAAGGAAAGAAGTGAATAGAATACTTACAGAAAACTACAGACAGAACAAAATAATAGTTTGCACTGCGAGCTTCTATCAGCAAATAGTCATTGTCATTGAATGTCCATACTGTCCAGTAAATAGCTAGCTGTCTAAAGATGAATACTTATTCAGTTTGCCGTGTGTACAGTGTACACCTGACCCAACAACGGATGGCCACCCTTAAAATACGATATCGAAATAATGCAGTTGAGATCATATTGAAATATAATATGCATACATAATGCGAAATGAGATTAGTTGATAGATCGAGGGCTTGTATCACTGCTTACGTATGTTTACATTCCTGTGTATCACACAAGAGAACATGTTGATAAAGATATTATATTTATATAGTGCTGAAGTGGTTTGCACATGTAATGCAACCGTGTGACTATTGAACGAATTACGAATCTTATTTATTACTATCAAGTCTTTCACAGAATTCACAGTGGAACGAATTCATACAAAAGAATTTGTTAGACGGAGCTACTATATAAAAATGAGAAAGTTTGAATGCATGGAAATTTGTTACATAATCACGCCAGAATGTCTGAACTGATCTGGATGAAATTTCACACAGATTTTGGTACTCCTGTGAACGATTTGCTCTCAAGTCTCATTAAATTGTGGGTAGTCTTAGTCAATAGACATTTTGCTTTGCAGCCGAGTAGCCGACCCGATCTCCATTCTCAACTGAAAAGACTGATATTTTACTTAAATTAGATTATCAAGTGAACAAACAATGATAATAAGAATTATGTTTGTACAATAAAATTTGAAATGTCTTTAGTTGGACTTGACTTGATTGGCAACTTGCGGCTGGAACTTTTTTGCCAGTCTCTAAAACGGGTTAAAGGCAACTTCTTGCGCGCAGGTTTCCGAAGGGAAGGTGGGCCCGATCTTATACAAAAGGTTTATTTAGAGAGACTGTGACTAACCTAGAGTCTGTAGGATGATATCGGTCATGTCACTGTAAGTTAAATACGAGACTACCGCATAGTTTCGACATCAAGGTGGCTAGAGTAAGGTCACACACAACTACTGACAGACATTTTACGAGCCAATAACTCTGACAATATAACATAACTTTATACACTTCATTACTTTATTTACCTGCTGTTTTTCCGACCTTTAACACGCCACAGAAGGAAGTAGGTACCTACTTAACGAATAGGAACTGTCTATCAATCAATAGATCATGCAAGAATGCTTAACAACAGTAAATTATTATATGTAGTTATTTTATCTGTGTTACTAGGTACGTACTTATCTGAACAACAAACTATTTTTGTAGGGACTTGCCGATGAAGTGGGCATGGCCCAAGGGCCATAGCGAAATTCCTGTCTACATACTCTTGAGAATTTCCCTATAATAACATTCAGTCGACAGGTCTATTGACTCATAATTAGGTACTAATTTTGAAGGCAATCTTCAGAAGACAGGTAGATTTTCAAATGAAATAAGATAACATTGAAATAATTTCTACATAATACATAGATACGTACACGTACTTTATATGACATAGTATTACAGTACAAAGTCAGTCTTTCACAAAGAACTGACATATATCTACATGAATTACTACGAGACCAATTTCCTTCTAAAGTATGAGGGCTCAGACTAAAAGAATAATAGTCTGAGTGTGAGGGTTGATCCCTTGCCAGTGACGAGTATGAGTGGTGCGATGGTAATATCCCCTACCATTACACAAAAGAATATTTTACCTCTATACATAATACGACATACGAGGAAACGTTAAGTACTGTAATGACTGTGTTTAATACTTTTCCAGACGTCATGTTCAAAGAAACCGAACAGAAGCACTTGAATCTCTTTCCCGTGTAATATCTAGGGACTGCTACTTATTATTTTTATTTTGCAACCTTCTTGTGGTGTTTCCAAGGACCAGTTCCTGAGAGACCAGGCTCTCTGCTTTGCAACGTCTTCGGCATCCATGATATGGAGTCAGTTTAATGGGCCTTCACTTATGTTTATCATAAGTGAAGGCCCATTGTTGTTGTTCTTTTATCATCATAGCAGCGTCGGTTGCTTAGTGGTTAAGGAATCGGCCTTACGATCGAGAGGTCTCGGTTCGAATCCTAGCCATTACACTACCGACGTGAACTCACTCCTAACACAAGCAATTTAGCTTAGTTGGGGGGGTTAGAGGGAATATTAGTCAGTTCGGTTCTAATATTCTTTTTAAAAAAAGAAGAAAAATAAAACCTAAGGTGTTAATTATACAGAAAAGTATAAGGTGTATTTTACTCTGAGATGGCTTCGATATGTACGTTTTGCTCCTACTTTTTCTGCGTAATTCACGCCTCTCATTTGTTTTCACATAAAATGTTTATTCAAGCTTTTAAATACAAAAACATCAAAGATGAAATAAAAAACGCCCCAGCAGCTTTTGTGTGATTCTTGAAACAACATGAAATGGAAAGAACGGTCTTGTTTATTAAACACGTGGAATGCATTTGCTGTTGGAATAAATGTAATTCCAAATATGGCATTAAAAACGAAAACGATATCAATACTGCATAATATGATAAACAGAGAGTGGTCTAACTGGGCCTATATTGGTGGCTGGCGCCCGCGATGGTCCGATCACCCTCCGGTCACGCACCTCTGACTTTCCGTAGTTCATGTGCGTTTTATAAATTAATACTAGCTTTTGCCCGCGGCTCCGCCCGCGTGGATGTCGGTTATCGCGACCAAACATAGCCTATGTCCTTTCTCATGGTCTAATCTACCCCTATCCCAAATTTCATCAAAATCGGTTCCGTGGTTTAGGCGTGAAAGCGTAACATACAGACAGACAGAGTTACTTTCGCATTTTTATAATATTAGTATGGATTTTACTCACTGGCTTCAACGAAGATGGTTTAGTAAACATCACACAGGAAATCTTCATAATATATGCGAGAGTTCTATTAATTTGATTTGGTTTAAAGAAGATTAGTTTAAATTAATTATGAATCTCGGCCGTATGGGGCCTGTAATGGGCTGCCGCGGCCGTATGAAAAACACGCTCGCTAATTTTGTATCGGTCAGGCAACTTTTTTTATAAAATAAAAGATTGTTATCTTGTTGATCTCGGGGCATGGCAGATCGAATCCCAGGTCGTGTGAAGTGCATACCACCTAACAATATAGGTACATTATTTATTATGAATGCACATAGTGTTGAATAATCGTTTACGCCATAAACGCTTCAAAATGTTCTCAGTGCGCATGGTGGACTGAGGAGGATATTTTTATACAGAAATAAAAGTTAGAATGAAGAGAAATAGAAGTGTTTATCCAATGTTTATCCAAGTGCCAATAAGGTCGATCTTCTTGTCTCTCTTATTTTGAATTGAGTAAAAGTTAGAATTCGCAAGTAGTATTATTATTATTTATTTACTAATCATACAATTGATACGTAGGGGAACCCGGGGCATAACGGGCTCCCGAGGCAAAGCTGGCACCCCCTCTCCCATGTATAACTCTCGCCCGAGGCGCTCGGAACTTGTCGATTCGTGTGTCAGTCAACCTCGCGCGAGCGAGCGAAGTGGTTTCATGTGCGGTGCTGCATTTTGCGGGTCGACAGAACAAAAAAACGTAAGTTCGTGCTTTTGATATAAAATTTATGTTATTTGTTTCTGTTATAGCTACCTTGTGATTGTGTTAAATTACCTGTCATGGCTTTCACTACTAATTTCGATTATGTATGTAAATATCTAAAAAAAAACTTCTTCAAATAACTAGATAATTTTATCAGTGCCTGAACTTTACTTTTTGTTGTCGTTGGGGGCACTATGAGCGGGGTAAAACAGGCAGGGTGCCCATTTTGCCTCAGGTAATTAAAAAGTTATATCTTTTTTTACAGTTTCAAAATGGTTCGTTACTATCAAAGGAAAACAGATCGTGCCAAGTGGATATTTGAGGATATGGAAATAGCTGTTAGGGAAGTGAGTTGTGGAAGATTAAGCTGTAAACGGGCCTGTAAGTGGAGTATAATGTACCAAGATCCACGTTGCAGCGAAAATTTTAAGAGTATAAAAATAAACAGCATAATTATATTCCATGCAAAACTAGGTAGCTATAGATCTATATTTTCTGCTGCACAAGAACATGCTGCATGCTGCCTTATGTCACCAGGTGACATTATGCCAAAACCTAAGGCAACAGGAGTTAGAAGCCACAGGGAAACGCGGCAAAACAGCATTGATCACCGGCTCGCCCTGTAAAAAATATTTAGAACATTCTCTAAAAGAAAAGACAGGAGTTACTAAAAGTAAGAATAAGAAAAAGAGCCAGAAAGTAAAGAAAACTAAAACAAATATAGAAGAAGACGACGACGTAGAATGCCTTTACTGCGGTGATTGGTACTCTCAATCTGCTGAAGGTTGGGTCACATGCCGCGCCTGTAACCGGTGGGCCCACTGTTCTTGCGCGGGTGAGGAGGACAACGACGACGAATCGCTTCATATTTGTTCTTTTTGTACTCGATTTTAACAAATTTAATTGATATGCCTATTTTGCCCCGCATATGACCATTTTACCCCATATCCGGGGCAAAATAGGCAGATCCTATTTTTTTTTTAAATGTGATTTGTACCAAAGTTAGGTATTAAAAAAAGATAATTTTATGTTAAGCTTGAAGCTAATTAATGAGACTGATAAAAGACTGTTGATTACATAAAATATAATGTAATTCTATGGTTTTATTTACGATTTTCCTTAAGGGGCCCGCGATGCCCCGGGTTCCCCTATTGCATTTACTATTGGTTCACAAAATTGTTTTGAACCGTTTGTCTGTGAACTCAGTTGAGTCTCTGTGATAGAAACATAATTATTGGTTTATTTATTTGTACAGTGGTATATGTGCACTGATATTTATTTAATATTATTCAATAGAAATTTCTTTGTCAGTCTTTTAAATTTACTTTTATTTGTCTCCCACCTGATGTTCACAGGCAAACTGTTCAGCACATATGGAACCCGTTTGCTTAACGTTCGATCGCCATAATAATTGTTAACCCTAGGGATTACATATTTACCTGTAGTAACGGCCCTTGTGCCAACAGTGTGCGACACAAGACACAAGTGGGAAGCTACGCTCGCGATTGCTATGTTGATTAACCGCCTACTAGGACTCTTTTGAAGAAATAAATCAAGCTTCAAACTTCAAAGTACTCTATCGCTGGTAGCTGGCAATGCGGCCACGTGCGATAGCTTCTGCTTCGTATCGTGTATTTTATTTAGCGTTCTGTGGTACAGGTAAGCCGTGGTTATTATTAGTTCTGTGGGTAAGCCACTAGTTCGTCTGACATTTAGGCAGGTATCTACCTAATTATAATTCCAAAACCATTATAAATCACAAAATACTGTTACTCTCAGCAAACATAAAATAAATATTATTCTTGGAAGTTACTTGCACACTTTGATGGTGCTACCAGTCTGTCTTTAGTCTTCATACTCTTCATGTTATTAAAATCTTACACCCGGCTATGACTCCGTTGCGTTGCGGATAACTATTCCATTTGAATAAGAATTATGGAGGTAAAAGCAATCGAATTTCAACACACCTCTTTACCGTAAAATTATATTGAACATTTAATTACAAACCATTATTTGCAATATGGGTTAACGATAAAATACAAGACTTATTAAAATTTAAAATATCGCGCGACCTCAATACATGTTGTACAATTTATACCCATTGTAGTACACGATTTCGACCATTACTATAGCAATTTTAATAGCGTTTATATTGCAACTAGGTACAAAATTGTACAAAACAAAATGCACATGGCGGCAGGTTCATCGACCTCGCTCTCACCGGCCGCGTTCGATGCACTGCTAGCGACCGTACGTACGCATCGTTGTGTCGACTCGGCGGGCCCAATCAGTTTTGGATGAAGAAAGAAAAAGTTATTAGATAAAGAAAGGTTTAACGAAGTTCAACTTTTACTTTACTTGTACGAAAGAATTCCAATTTGGATATAAATTATTCCAATTGACTTGTCCCATGTTCTTTTTTTTTCAATCCGTAGCTCGGTCCTTTCTTGGTGAATATTAAATTGGATTGTCTTAGTATTGTCACAATATGTATGGAAAACTCGAATAAATTGAAATGTAAGAACGGTAAGAGAAAGTAAACTGCCTCAGGCCCTATTAATACAAGTAGTATTTTGAATTTGAATAGTATAAAATTCTCTCCAAGACGTACTTATCGACTTGATTTTGGAATGTTTTCGTAAGAAATTTATTAGTTTTACTTTTGGCTCCTAAGTGGACAGTTACATTATCTTGTGTGTGTTAGAACTTTTGTTACTTGGCTCAAAGATAAGTTGAGTAAATTTTTTTTTTGTGGTTCCCATAGCAATATGGGAATCACCAAAAAAAAAATTATAACTTGTGGAACAGTTCGAACCAAACCAAAGAAGAATAATATGGCTTCGATTTTGATTATTTTGATAGATTTCTACGGCTCCCTAAGACGAACAAGTCCGTGATCCCATGTTTCTCGTAAAAAAGCATAAGTACACTGGGCTGTGCCCTAAGAAGATGGAATTCCCAAGTTTTGGGGACTGATATAAGAACAGAATCAATCAATCAATCTATAATTACAGATTTCTCTCATCCTCGAAATCTTAATAGGAATGAATATCCTTGATGTACAAACATACCCTTTTCATCGGTGGTAAGGTGAAGCCCGATGAGGATTCCACGTGTAAAGTGAGACAATCATTTTGTACTATCAATACTATCATAAATTACGAGAATGATGATTGAATTATTTCTTAACAGGTATGTCATAGGAGCCAAGTCGTTATTTATTATGTTAAATGAACCATCTTTTAGCTTAATAGAAGGAAAAAAATAGAGAGATTTGTCAGCTAACCTTCTGATTGTTTAGCGCCAACTAATATAAGAACATGGGTAGAAACTTGGAACTAAAACGAGAGTTTTGTGGTTTATGTTTTAAGTTCACGATATGTTTTACGACAGCGGGTTGGTACGATAACAACATCACAGTTACAAATACAAAGAGCGTGTCAAACCAAGTTTGTTCATTACTCGTATCTTGATTAGCTCTATGTATAATACTTCATAAAGGTACTTGTGTTGCTGACCTGCGTCCCCCATGACTGGCCTACGTCCCCCCTGAGCGCAGGCCTGGGGGTGACGTGTGGAGCCGCCTGTCACACCAGCAGGAGCAGGCTTCGGCGGCGGCGCGGCGGCGCTCTAAGGAGCACGCCTCCCCATTCCGGGCGCGAGTCGGGGACACCGTTTTCCCCCTCCCGAGGAGACCCAGACCGTAAGGGATGGCTCTAGGGTCAGTCGGGGTGCGAGGGATATGTCGAAGACCTCACCTCCGGCCTAGCACCACGACCCCCAGTCGGCTTGCGGTTTTAGTCGGTTGGAGTCCGACATAACCTCCCCTTTCGGCTCCCGCTGAGGAGGTATCCGTGGGAATTTACACACGAAAAAAAGATACTTGTGTTGTTTGTACCTACCCAAAGTGAGGGGCGCCATACACCCTACGCGAAATCGTTACGATCGAACTGTACCGTTTAAACTTTGCCGATAAATAATTAAATGCGTGTGTGCTTGAAAAATCTAAGGACGCATATGTATGTAGGGTGACCATGCCAACTTTTAATGAAGGAAGTTGCCACAGCTTATCCTTTTTATTCAACTGCCGACTGTTAGAGTGTTAGGTTACAGCGCGTGACATGATTCACATGATACTCCTTATACAGTCTATGTCTTATAATACATATAATAATTAATTACATATTACTGATATATTACTGAAATATTAATGACGTTCACGATGGTATGAAAAATCCATTCATTGAATTTCAATCAATCATTGAATCTTTAACTCAATTATTTATTTTAATCTGTACTCAATCTTTTACTATAGGTAATATCAGTATAGTTCTACATATTATTGTCATTCCAGATAATAATTTTTCGCGCACATTATTAAATATAAAGCAGTTAAAATTGTGTTCGAATTGTTGTTGTTAAGATGCCGTGATTGGAAGGAACTAGGTAGCTTCCGCGAACGCGCAATCTGCTTATTCCGGATAGCGTACGCATAGTAACATAACCGAAACCTGGTACGTTGCAGAAAACATTCAAAATCAAGAGATACGACAAAAGCTCTGCTCTGTGATGCGTCCGCACGCCTGCATTACTCGTCAGTTATAAATAGACGACATACGAGTATCTTTATACCACTGCATCGCAATTCGCTCTCCCGCCGAGTGAAAGATGCCAGGCCAAACTCACCACAACTATATGCCACGTGAAAGATAATTTGTTTAGATAACCGTGTGATTCTCCGTAGCACGACCACGGATGGTTATCTTAATTTTCATGTAGTACAAATTCATGAAAAAAAGTGTACTTTATTGTACTATAGAATAAAATATATGTACTCTGATATTTTCGCTGATATAACGTATGTGCCCTGTAGTACCTTTCTGGCACGACCACTACACATTTTAGGTATTTCTAACAACTTGAAGGTGAAAAATACTATAAATGAAATTGTACTTAATTGTACTCAATTTTACAGACAAATTTGAGCGGTGGTTTACCTGTTTCAAAGCGTTTTACTTTTTAAGTCACAATGTTACGCCATTACTATTAATTCTAAGTAGTCAAAAGTAAATAAAATTACGTTTAGTATTTATATTACGTTTTATTCTAAAATAATATTCATTGGACGTAGAATAGTACATAGGAAAGTAGGTAAAGTCGCTAAAAACAACTTTGTAATTTTAAGCAAATGATGATAAGTATTTCATGAGATTAAATGAAATAGTGTATGAAACTGCACATAACTTGTAAATAAACTTTTTATCTAAATAGGTTGGGACTATAAGTAGGAGTACCAATCTATTTAGATAAAAATTTAGAGAAACCATTAGTAAATGTGCAGTTATTATAGTAAAATTACAATGAACTGTATTTAAAGGCATAGTTTTGTTTATTAAACACGTATAAGTTGAAATTATCTATTTAAATACCAAGTTGTATAAAATGAGTAGCAGTACTTAAGTATATTAGTTTACTAGCTTTTGCCCGCGGCTCCGCCCGCGTGGATGTCGGTTACCGCGACCAAACATAGCCTATGTCCTTTCTCGTGTCTATCAGAACCGCGGGTATACTTTTTTTAATTTGGATGAAAACTATCTTAAATAAATGTACCTAAAATGTACTATTTAATACTTGTATTGAATTTAATTGTACCTCGTTCTAAATAGTACTAAATAGTACATTTTAGGTACATTTATTTCGTAATGATAAAAAAAATATGCTAACTGATTTAGACTTTACCCGCCATCCTGGTATCAGAATGGCGGCTCACTTTAGTATTGTGATTATACGGTATTTACGGTACATGGTTACTGTACATGGACAGATGGAATGAAAACAAAACCTAGCAAATGCTACTGTCTATGTCTGGGTAGGCGGGGTACCAGATATACCTCATATGATCCAGGGCTTAGTATAGGCGGGGAAAACGTTTCGACTACATCCGAAACCGTGCCTTTTAAATTTCTCGGAAGAAAAATAGATAACAGAGGTTGCACTCCAGCTTTAGAAGAAGTAATTAATAACTTCATTATCGATATACAAAAGGTAGATCAGCAGCCACTAAGTAATGTTAAAAAAGCGTGGATTTACGACAACTATTTAACCTCGCGTCTTAACTGGCCGTTTCTTGTTTATGATATAAGCCAGAGCCTTCTCAAAAAACTAGATGCGAATGTTACGAAGACATTGAAGTCGTGGCTGGGGCTAGCTCAGTCGGCAGACCCATCGACATTATATAGAGCCTCAAATAACTTTGGAATGACGCTCAAGAAACCATCGGAACTATATAAACATCTAAGAGTAACCAAAATGCACGTCCTAGCGAAATCAAAAGACGAAATCGTGCAAGCTCTTCCAAAAGACCAAAGTACTAAAGAGCTCGAGTCGCGCCTCCAATTCCATAAAAAATTCATGATAGGCTCGCAGACTGGTAGGGTAGGTTTGGGTAATACTAGGAGGCAGTCAGACAAAGACATAACAAAATCTTTTCTTCAAGTAGATGAAAATAATACCTACAAAGTGCACGCAATGAACCTAGAAGTACAAAACGAATGGTTAACACTAGGTGAATTTTGTATTCCCATAGCCTTAAAATGGCGTACCTTAATATACGACTGGTCACCGGCTCTCCTTAAATTCTATCTCAATGCATTCCAGTTGACCCTCCCCGACCAAAGCAATCTTGTCAGATGGGGAAAAGCCACAGATAAAACATGTAACTCATGTGGTGAAGCAATTGGTACTGCTAGGCACCTACTGGTGGGTTGTAGGACGCTATTAGACCGGGGTCATTACTCGCGCCGACATGATAAGGTATTAGAAATCGTACGTGAGGCGGTAAGTTTGGCGGTAGCTAGAGCGAAAAAGGGTTTAACCACAAACCAAAGAAATGACGTCGCGTTTGTAAAGGAAGGCTGCTCAAAAAAGACAAATCAAAAGCCGTACTCAATTTTGATAGCAGCCGCTGACTGGACATTACTCGCAGATTCGTATGAGAAACACTATAAAATACCGGAGGATGTTTGTGCCTCGTCATCCAGACCCGATATATTCCTATTTTCAAAACAGCAAAAGCGTGCAGTACTAGTAGAACTCACAGTACCGTGGGAAACTAACATACCTAAAGACCACGCTATAAAAATAAACAAATACTTTGACCTGACCAACGAGTTAACCAAAAATGGCTATGTGGTTAAACTCTACGCCGTGGAAGTAGGAGCAAGGGGAATTCCAGCTAAATCCCTGTATAACTTATTTAAAGACCTCGGATTGCCAAGAGCTTCAGTAAGCTCTTTACTCAAACGAATATCTAAAACGGCGTTGATAGGATCTTACCAAATTTGGATAGGTAGAGGGGGGAACACGACCGACGGTGGAGGTGAGCGCTGATGCATCACAAGGTGGCCACCCTAAACCTACACCTGGGTCGCAAGTCCCAGGCGCCGTCACAGTGTTCCTCTCTGTACCACGCCATGGACCCGGCGACCGCACGGTGAATCCATGGAATGCTAAGAACCGGATCTCAATATAAGTACTAAATAGTACATTTTAGGTACATTTATTTAAGATAGTTTTCATCCAAATCAAAAAAGTACACCCGCGGTTCTGATAGACACTCCTTTCTCATGGTCTAATCTACCCCTATACCAAATTTCATCAAAATCGGTTCAGTGGTTTAGGCGTAAAAGTGTAACATACAGACAGACAGACAGACAGAGTTACTTTCGCATTTATAATATTAGTATGGATTTGTACTATTGAACATGATCTTTTTTGTATCGAAACTTTTTTAAGAAGAAAACAACTCAGAAGCTACCTATAACTAACTCGTAAATTATAGTAAAACAAAAAGTCACAGTTTTATAGGTGCCATTGTGTGCCTAATTGCGGTGGAATTAGAGCCAATTTATTAGCAAGTGTGTTGAAAAGGACTACCTACTTTCTTATGTACTATTTCTACGTCCAATGAATATTATTTTAAAATAAAACGTAATATAAATACTAAACGTAATTTTATTTACTTTTGACTACTTAGAATAAATAGTAATGGCGTAACATTGTGACTTAAAAAGTAAAACGCTTTGAAACAGGTAAACCACCGCTCAAATTTGTCTGTAAAATTGAGTACAATTAAGTACAATTTCATTTATAGTATTTTTCACCTTAAAGTTGTTAAAAATACCTAAAATGTGTAGTGGTCGTGCCAGAAAGGTACTACAGGGCACATACGTTATATCAGCGAAAATATCAGAGTACATATATTTTATTATATAGTACAATAAAGTACACTTTTTTTCATGAATTTGTACTACATGAAAATTAAGATAATCATCCGTGGTCGTGCTACGGAGAATCACACTAGATAACCTACGTGTTTTGAAGACTGGGGTCGACGTCAAAAGAATAACGCAGGTGTCTTTGACTATTCACTAAACATTAAACATGCCTCGGAGAAATTTCTTACAACTTTTGTACTAGTTTTTAAAATTATACTGCCGACACATATTTTGCGATTGTATATTCTATATCTACATCGTTTTAGAGCCAAAATAATATTCGTGCTGGTGACCTATTTTGAATTTTAATATCAAGTACCTAGCTACTGTCTTCGTTAGAGACACTTGATGTAAAATTGATGGATGTTCGCTACTTAATTACGCCACAACGCCTGAACAGATCTGGGTGAAATTTAGTATTAGATAGATTTATAGTCTGGAATGGCACATATACTATTTTTTATACCTGGATTAAGTACCCACGTTGTTAACAGTAGTAACCCAATAATCGACATTATGAAACATGGGTGAGGTTACCCTTAGCACAGAACGACGCGGAATTCATGTAGCAAAATGTAGAAAATGCAGCCATTCCTTTTGTGAGCAAATTATAACGATTAAATTGACTTGTTGAAACCTTGTTCAAACCAGTTATAATAAAAAAATAAATAAACTATACAACTTACATTCTTTTAGGTCATACAGGTTCTGATAAAATTGTTCTGGTTTGTTTCTTATTTGTCATTGAGAGCGATATTTTAATATACGTTGCATTATTGTGTTCTTCGTCATCATCTATGTTATGATCTTATCATTACTTATTATGATATTATGGTGATGTATGAATGAACTTTGACACAGAAATAGATTTATAGTCTGAGTTAACATGGGGCTTCGGTAAGCAGCGTAGCAAACAAACAAATAAAAGAACTCACTTTCGAATAATATGCCTATGTCCTTTCCCAAGTTTTAGTTCACTATTAGAGGTATCTATATTCTATATTGTTTCGATAACATGATAGTTCAAATACTATATCTGGTCCATATCATTACCAAATTTCATCAGAATCGGTCCAGTGGTTTAGGCGTGAAAGCGTACAGACAGACAGACAGCGTTACTTTCGCATTTATAATATGATCATGGTTATAATAATTAAATAATTACCGTTAGGACGACACGAAATAGATACATGCATGGTACATGTAGGTATATTATTTACTTCAAAATGTAGTCAAAGTTATATCGAATCTAAATAATAAATAAATCGAATCCAAATACATTTAGATGACAACATTGATTCATTTGTTTTGTTCAGAGGGACCGGTTTTCGTAATCAATTCTATTTCATTCGTAGATCGTGGTTACGTCATCTTGACGACTACAAATCTTATCATAGTTTACTACTGTAGTATAATAATAATATTGTAGTAAAATTAAATACGACTTAAAAAAACAAGATGAAAAATAACTGAATTTCATATACAGGGTGTTACAGAAAGGTGTGGTCATATTTGTGCGATATCTACGTGTGATAATATAAATAAAATATCGGCGGGGGTATCATATCCTATTTACTTGTTATGACGTACAAAAATAATTGGCTTTTTATCGATCATGTTTGTGTAATCCCGGGTCTATTACCAAAGAAAGTATTAGATAATACAAGAATGAGAATTTGCTTTTTATCGATCATGTGTAGGTAATACCGGGACTATTACCAAAGAAAGTATTAGATAAAACTTAACTAAAATAAAACTTTATTGTAGTATAATAATAATATTGTAGTAAATATTTAATACGACTTCAAATAATAAAATGGAAATGGCATGTATTGAAGAGTTACGTTGTCTGCCTTCCAAACTATTTCGAATAATACTTCTAATGATCATACAAATAGTTTGCAAATCCGTTTATAAAGGGTACAGTTGTTATTCTTTGAGATACATAAAACCAGAAATTTCCGAATTGAGTGCCTCCTCGTTTTTTTCAATTCGGTTAAAAATAACAAGGACGTACGAGATTCATAATCCAGTTTTGCCGTAGACGGATAAAAAGGGAGAGGTTGAGTGTTGATAAATATTGACTGATGAGTGATGACGTTGCTCTTTAAGGATTCCGTTGACCTTGGCTTTTTACGTCATCGATCATTATGGTTCATTAGCGTTGTGTGACGCATGATTGCATTCTTAGTTCACAATATGTGAAAATAAGAATGTAAGTTACTCACGTTAGATACTGACAACAGACATAGACACTGAATTAAGTTTTATGTTATTTTTAAAGAAGACGCAAGTGTATGAAAAATAAAGAAAGATTAGGTATATAAAATACCGCTTGCGATAACGTGATGTGTTAATATTTACTTTGACGGGTTTAATTCGCGATAAGAAGGAAAGTGATCTTGGTCAGGCGTGCAATACTGAAATAAACATTAAATATTGCTAAGAAAACTACGGAACCTTACTAAGAAAATTGCCGGCACGGGATTTAAAAAAAATCTATAGAAAACTAATTTAATTTTGAAAGTTGACTTGATAAATGTACTTAAAGTATTTAAATTATACGAAACTCAACTCTGGGACATTGACATACAAAAAAATAAAACTGACAATGAAAATAATAACTTGAAAATTAGAACATAATGACTAATGTGGTCAGAAGTTCAATAAACTAACTAGAAGAATTTCGCAATTCGATCCAAATTCAGAATAGAGGTGGTATGATCCAATCAACATTATCATCCAGCTGATATGAAACGAGTTGTGCAAGTGGCAGCACAAAGATCGCGAGGGCGAGGGCGGAAAGTAGGTCACTGGTGTGAGGGGGGAGCCCTTAGGCCACTTATCAAGCGAGCGGCCGGGGCCGCGGCTAGCGGGGAAAGCGAGTTTGTCTCTTAAAATTTTTGTTGGTGGATATCTGGCACTGTTGTGTTCGCTAGCTTGAGTTTAATGCTTCTCTACGGATGAGAAAATTTTGTTCACCTCAGTACTTCTACCTTCCTTGCTTCTAGCAAATCCGATTCAGTTCAAAGAAGACTTCTATTATAATATTCCTAGATCTGATGAACAGATCTAACATACCGAAAAATTAATCATTGACTGACTTACGTTTGATCCGCCATGTAATCCGTATCAATGTTTTTATTTGATGATTTAGTGCTAAGCGATAGTCTATTTCCAAATCCTATCCGAAATTCATTGCATGTTCTGTCATGTCTCACCATGTTTCACTCTCGAACTTTGACCAAATTTTTATTCTAAACTGGTAAAAGCATACGAATAGATATTTGGTCAAAAAAAAACAATGACAGTATCCCAGACCATGTCACATTATTTTCTCCGTTATGCTGCATGAGGCAACGGCCAACACTGTAATATGCTAAAGTCGTATAAGTATTGGAGTTTGGTTATTTTATTTGCCACTGACTCGAAGAAGATGATCTAATTGGTTTATACTTCAAGAATATCTATCATTTTCGTTGAAGAGCTTGTCATTTGGTTAAGGTTAATTGTAATTAAATCATGTGCCTATTTAACTTTCTTGATATCATTGATATAATCATCTAACTAGATGGAAGTGAAACCACTTGTGTTCATGTAAGTCGCTTTCCCTCTGCCTCAGTACCAGTTTAAGTAGGTTTTACGAAGTAGAGACATCTGGCAAACTAGTTATCTACTGTGTTTGTCTTCCAAAATTAAAAGTAGTTGAAAGGAATCCAGAGAGAGAATCTTCAAGAAATAAGTTACCATTTCGGTGTAGTATTAGGCACAGATTATTAGTAAAGTTGGTAGACTTCTAAAGACCCTATAAACAGTTGTCTAGGTATAGTTATGAACTACGAATTTGTTACGAATTCGGTTAAACTTATGTCTAACATTGAGAATGAAAGATTAATTAAGACTTGGAGCTATCGGGTTTCGTATTTTTATTCAGGTGAGCCTTTTATCTCTGAAAGGGTGGTTAGAGATGTATACAACAGAGGATTGAATATGATTAAATATCTACTCCATGGCACCAGCTTATTGCCTTATCGGTTGCGTTACCATGCTGCTACTACGAATGTCTGTATGTAAGATCTCATTATTGAACGGATAAGTACAAACTTCTACCAAATAGCCAACAAAGCAGCTTGGTTTCGTGATTTATGTGTAATGCTAAGTACCTAACATAACATTTGTTTGTGTCGATTTTACCATCCAAATAAGGTTGCTGTTGTAACCTCGAAAAGCCCTTCGCGACCAACCTACGAGGCCTCTGGGTTTGAGTGCCATCGACAAAAATAATACTTATGATTTTGTTCAAGCGTACGTTATGTTTACGTTAAAATATTATGTGTAAAATATATATTTCCTCCCTTCCTCTGGTGATTGATATTATGATTAAAAGGACCTTGGCGTAGATCAAGGCGAAGAAAGTGATTGATGAGGTTTATTAAATACAACGCTACAGTTTTCGCATCGTTAAAGTTCGAAATATGGAATAATAGAGTTTTTGATTATACATAATATCACCAGGTTGCGAGTAGTTTCAACTGAATATCTGAGACAGACAGAATGTTTGAAAAAATGTTTAAAATTGAAATGAATGAAATTAATTGCTTTATTAAGTGAACAATACAATATGGCTGTAGGTATCAGATACTCATATCTCTTATACATCCAATAAAGATTAATTAAACATTTGATTAAAAATTCAGTTTTATATGGTATTTACAAAAAGTTAATTTTATTGTTTATTCGTGTTCAGGCAGTCAAAAAAATAGGATTATGCACTACTGTGGTATAAGCCATGACGATATTAATCATATGAGATAAGAGATAATAGTTACTCGTCAGACGCAAATTAAATACCTTATAGTTACTACGTAAGTTTGGGTGTCTGTGTGTAATAATGACAATCTTCTGGATTAACTAGTAATAACTCCAGTTTTCTAGTCTTTATCATCCTGCCCCTCTCCTTATTTATGTACCTACTAGCTTTTGCCCATGGCTCCGCCCGCGTGGATATCGGTTATCGCGACCAAACATAGCCTATGTCCTTCCTCATGGTCTAATGTACGGGCAAATTTCATTAAAATCGCTTCAGTGGTTTAGGCGTGAAAGTGTAACATACAGACAGACAAACAGAGTAACATCCCCATTTATTTTATAATATTAGTATGGAGTATGGATTTGTGGTCTACGTCTGCAGTTACTCCGTTGACAATGTCCGTCCATCTACTCTTAGGTATTCCGGTCTTTTTGTAAGCGTCTACAATAGATGATGCCTTCCTTACGACCTCAACATGCAAGTCAGAGATGCAAAAGATTGACGTGTGGAGTTATTCCGTTTTAATCTTAAGATGATTGTAGTCAATGAAAATTTCTTGCATGTATTTAGTCTGTAACAAGTGTTGCCTGTTTGTTTACGTAAGCAGTTGTCGATATACATCGTAGTGAATGAACAAAGACCCACAATAAACACTTGAAGTGTTCCACTTTCTTTGTTATTAACTAAACGGTTATTGTTCTTTGTTTATTGCAGTTTTCGTTATGTTATCTTGCATACAATTGTCATTAGTTAAAATGTCGTGATAGATAGTCTATTTCAGTTCCTATAATTATCGTGAAAATATGCTAGGTATATCAATCCATACTAATATTATAAATGCGAAAGTAACTCTGTCTGTCTGTCTGTATGTTACGCTTTCACACCTCAACCACTGAACCGATTTTGATGAAATTTGGTATAGGGGTAGATTAGACCTTGAGAAAGGACATAGGCTATGTTTGGTTGCGATAACCGACATCCACGCGGGTGTAGCCGCGGGCAAAAGCTAGTCCTCCATAAGCGTACTCAGGTCCTTCTTCTAGAATGTCACTCAGTCTGAATTGCGATTTATCTGAGGACAGATTGATAGTTTGACATATAGCCTATACAATCTGTCCTCAGATAAATCGCGATTCAGGCTGAGTGTTATTCTAGAATACGGGCCTCAGACTTCGAAGTGTAGGCCTCGGATGCAATCACGAGACATCGCTAAGATGCTTAATCTTTGTGATTCCCCTTTTTAATTAGGGTACCTGATTTATGTACCAACACTCATCATACATATAAATGGCCTTAACCTTGGTAACTCTTATAACTCCTAAATTGCAAAGGAGAAAAGTGAATTTATTATGAATCATACACGTTAGGTTAAGGTTCGAATCCAAGGTAATGTGACTTCGAGGTAATGCGAGTTCTTTATCATCGTTACCTTGATATTGGTCAAAGTCATATTTGTTATTTTTATCATCCTCGTTTTATCTTTAAAAGTAAATTATTTAAACTGTTAAATAAATTTCCTAGAAAGATAAAATTAACGACAGCGACTAATTTGTTTGAAGTTTCCTGTATCTGTTGTTACCCAACCAATAAATAAGCTTGATTTCGTAAATTTATGAGAAAAGGCTTAAGGCACAAGGCATAATGCATATAATCTGAGTAAAATCGTAGGTGCGATGGTATTCTCCAATCAAATAAAAACTATACAATAGGTACATGTGTATATATAAACCATTCTATGCACTAATGCACTACACTGATTGCAGGCGCTGTTATAGCCTGTACGGGTAAATGCAAATTACTATCTATTTCAACATTTAATTATAGTGTTCTAAGTCTAAACGCTTATTAAAAGCACTTTGTTTATTATTGAATATTTTATTAAAGGATCAGCTGTCATACTCGTAGAACAATATAGCCTTATTCCTGACAATACCCAATAATTAAAGCGTTCGTAATTAGTTTAACAGTTGCTTTGTATTAATATTCTTTCGATAACAAACCAACGATGAATTTGCGTCTATTGTAGGTGAAGTTTGTTTTATTACGTTAAGTTTTGTTGTGACAACGTGAAATAACTCGAGCATATTTCACGCAAAACGTAATAACTGTAATCACTATTGTATTTCTTTGCTGATTTTTTAAACTTTGTAGTTCTTTTGAAGCGTGGTTTTGTGATGATTAAAGCCATTAATTAACATGGATAATAAATAGATTTTATTGATTTTTTGTTACTTACACAGTATAGTACTCTTGGATTAGTATTTTATAATATTGATAAATAACGAGGTTTAAAGGAACACCGTTAGACACATTATAGCTCCGCTTACTCATTGGTGTTCTAGGAATTTGCGTATCGAAAACATCTTAGTAACATTAATTGTAAAACATTGGAAAAAATTAAATGCTCAAGTGAGACTCGAACTCACGACCTTTCCCTTACAGGGGGACGCTCTCACATTTCCCTGTAAGGGAAAGGTCGTGAGTTCGAGTCTCACTTGAGCATTTAATTTTTTCCAATGTTTTTCGAACTTAAAAGTTAGCATAATAAATGCTATAAAAAAATCATTCAAACATTAATTGTATTCTTTAATCTAATTTAGCATAGTAACGAGCAAAAAGAGGTTACAAATGTTAGTTCATTTGTGAATAAATTTGTGAAAATTGAAAATTATAATGATAATACTAATAAATAACATCGTATTCAAGTTTTATTTCACTTATCAATACCTACAAAAAAAAACAGTCAGTTTTGTACAGATTTCTGGAGGAAATTTTTTTTCGCAAAATAATATTTGGCTATATCTGCAAATCAGAACCTTAAAAGTATAGGCTTTTGGTATTTTAAGTGAACAAAACTTCAGTAATCCACGGACTTAAAGCATCGATCGTAGATTCAATCCCGTAATTTTATATGCTACGGAACAAAGCCGAGGACACACGGTTGTTGGTCACGCACTATCTGCTCTTCCGTTTGTGTGTTACTTGCCCTGCATTCATAGCAACCGCATCTAGCTATAACAATAGTATCTATAGTGGAAATAATATAATCTAGCTGTTGAAACACGTCATAAAATATTACGTTCTTCTGTTGGTAATAGCAATCGCACTCTCTAATGCTACGCCTTAGGAATCTTTGAACTTTTCTGTATTAACGAAAATAAATTTCACATTTATTATAATACTAGCTTTTGCCCGCGGCTCCGCCCGCGTGGATGTCGGTTATCGCGACCAAACATAGCCTATGTCCTTTCTCATGGTTTAATCTACCCCTATACCAAATTTCATCAAAATCGGTTCAGTGGTTTATGCGTGAAAGCGTAATATACAGACAGACAGACATAGTTACCTATTTTCGCATTTATAATATTAGTATGGAGTATGGATTGTGTTATAAAACATTACGAAGCTGTATTTCAAATACATTGAATGAGCAACTATAACGTCATTGCTTGTTGTGACGTGATCTTCTATTTTGGACACGTAATTATGTTATGGTATTGTGAATGCATTGCATTGAATGTGTTGATAGAACGTAGACAGAGATCTTTCTAATAAGCAATATGCCTTGAAGTGACTAGTGTTTCCCTGGTAGACAGAAATATTCACCACTTTTATATCCTCTGAGTAATAACTTGGTATTACCACAGCAAGTCGCATAAAACTGACTTAAAATTTGTTTTGAAACATACCAATTTGAAACCACAAGAATCTATAACAAGCCGTTTTCATCTTGTTTAACTCTATTCTTGATTATTCTTACCAAACAAAAAAACTACCCCATGGAAAGGGGTGGCAATATTCTGCTTCCGCTTGCTAGACATATTATTTGCACAAAAAATGTGACACCTGTCAACGCTCCCAGACTTGCAAAGAACCAAGAAACCAAACTTTCTCAGTGTAGTTATGGTTTTAAGGCAGCCAACTATAGGTAGCTTATGTAGTTTCGTCAAATAAAAACCTTTCATAGGACTTGGTTACATAGGAAAAGCCATGATGACATGAGGTAGTCATCTTGACATTTCACTGCGGCGATAGCACAAAAACTAAACAATATTAGTAACTAATACAGTTAATGTAGAGGTCGTTATTGCTCATATTTCCATACCAAGTCAGTGCTTGATAGAAGAGCCAAACTTGGGTTACATGCAATGGAATCTGTCTGAAGCTAACCAGGAAGCATAGCTGGGCACGCGACGGCGTGATCTAACGGAGCGTGACAGAGAAATTAACTGTTATTTATACCAACAGAACACAACGATGGCAACGGCCCGGTTGAAATAACCTGTTACAACATCGACGAAAGTATTTCGGCATCGATTTCGGATTAACTATGAAGCTAAGAACCTCTGCATACTGGTTATTTTTGTTGTTCAACTTTGCGTCGATCGCGCATGAATGGGCTGCATTAGGGTTTCGGAGTAGTTACGTAAAATATAGTGATATAAGTAGTCAGTTAATTGAGCAATTTAATTAATTTTATGAGAATTGGAAATGAATATTCCATTAAATAAAAATAAAACTAAATTAGTTAAATTACTTGCGGCTCTGTAACAGTCATAAAATCGTAATAAACTAAAACTGTTGCTTCTGCTACTTGCTTATTTTTGTTTATTTAATTGACTGCTTTTGTCTGTAATTATTTTTTACCTTATTACTTTACAAGTAGCAACTCTAAAAATCACTTATTCGACTAGCTACGAGTACAATAATATCTCGAACACACTTCCAAACCCTACTTAAATAAGATAAGCTTGATCTGAGATACGTAAAGATGTAATCTACGATAGAGCTCGTTTGCCAAGGAGATACCATTCAGACGACTTGAACACATCCGAGATTGTAGTTATCGGGAAAACAGACGCCGGCAATGGCGGCAATGGTTCCGATCCTTAACGGTCCGTATGATGAAAGTGGAAGCGAAGTGTTTTGTGCGTGGAATGTCTATCGTGTAACGGTGCCTCTGAATGGAATGGAGGGGGAACTAAGTTATGCAATACCGCGGTGCATTCCCCAAAGTTTCCGGTAGAAGACACTACTTAACGCGTATGTGCTCCTGGTATTTGAGCTTCGTCTGCTAACATTTCATTGATAATGAGATTCTGGGCTCTTCTTTCAATCGACTCACGAGTACAATTTCGTGTTTGGTCGTTTCATCGCGGATGTAATTTCAATGAAATAATGAAATTATGTCTTTAGGTAGTACCTATATTGCTCAAACCATATATCTCGACCTAAATCGAAATATGAAACGCACTGGCGCGCGCGGATTGTTTTATGATAATCTATAACATAATTGAGGAATTTGAGATCGTCCACTGCAGTAGCACCATGATTGTGCTATTTTTTAAATACATCCAAGAAAGGTTTACTGTGCGTATAGAGCACATTTTGAGCACATTTTAGGTCCAAGATAAATGGCTTACGCCTTATCAACAGAAATTTCGGGTGTTTCTGTTTTCAATCCACGATTTTCTACCCACGAAATAGTGTCTATACTAATGTGGATTCCACCGAATGTTAAATGTCCCATATTAGTAACAAAAGTGATAACATTCTAATAACGTTTTCTGTTTTAGTTCAGTCAGTTGGTATTGTTGTAAAGTTATGTAATTGTTCTACTAATGACTTATTCAATAACGTGAAGTCTTTTAATCTTTATGTCCGTGATGAATCTTTTTAACGCAGGTTTTGTTATATAGTTGCGTGCTTATTATCGTTATGTAGTACCATGACCAGCCATGAACTGCGGCCTTGGTTAGCGAGCGGTCCTAACTGAAGGTTTGTTTTTAAAAGTTAAACTGTCTGCTGGTAAACTTGCAACATTTTAAAACGCGATCTCCTCTTGTAGAATTAATTTTAAAATTAGTTACACCTGAGATGCAATTTACGATTGTTACAATCTATTAGTACTTAATTACATTCTGTTCAGTTGTGTTGTTGTTGTTGTTGTTGCAGATGTAGATAAATATTTGTCTCGAAATCAGAATTGAGTTGTGCTTATGTTGTTTACGTTTAACTAACTGTAACAATTAAGAAATACACATTCCTTTCCCGCTACCCATAGTAGCCTTTTCCCGGGTTATAAAGTAGCCCGTAATCTATTGCAAATATCACCCAGATCCATTCGGACTTCGGTGGTTTTTGTATGAAAGCCTAAAAAGCGTGCATATTTTGCTGTAATATTAGCAGGATTTGGCAGACTTTTCCAAGCTATAACACCAAATATAGGGGTACATTAACATTACAATTTGTAGTTATTGTGTCCTAGTTTTTACGATTTTTTTAGCTTTAGCTATTTCAATCGAAAATGTTAAGCAATGTATGAAAATAATTATGAAAGTAGAAGAAGCGAAAGATCTATGCCAGGATTGTAGCAAGTCGAAAATTGTAGTCTCTGTCTACCCCGCTGGGAAAACTGTAAACTGGACTGTATGTATAATACTGAAGTAACTGATATTTTGTACTCAAATAATGTAATAATTTATCTACCTAAAACAATCTCACGCTAAATATTAATCAACAACAGTATATTTTAGGGCCATATTTCCATAACATGAATATTGTTCGCCCGATTGAGCAGAAAATACTTTTTTCTCTTCTATTCCGACACCGCATTATAAATAGATGGCTATATTCAAAGGGAGTCGGGTTTGTAGAGTGTAGGACCAACGGCGGAGCTTGGCACCGTCTGCAGTTGACGATCGCAATTACGCAACGGTCGAGCACGCTAATGAAACCCCTAGGCTAATTAAATTTGTTGAATAAGCTACCTAGATAAGGAGATTTTCTGAATGCGTTGGACTTACACACGATTGTACAAGTTTTACCGTAGTCTTTGTGTTATGCGATCTAAATCATTAAAAATATTAGTTGATCATCTCTTGCTCGTGGCTCCTTGGATTACATTCCCACAGCCAGAAACATAGTCCAGCATTGGCCTATGTGGTATTCTAGACTATAAACTCTGTACCTACTAAATTATAATCAGCCGTTTTGGCGTGAATGAGCAAATTCAAACATCATAATAAACTTCTCTATGATTATTTAATCAGAGAGAGAAAACCGCCTGATGCATTTCATCGAGCGGTTTTAGTCTGTTGGAGTCAACATTCCCAATTTCCACCTTAAAGGTACCAATCGGAGCTGTGTATAGTGCTGTGAAGCCTGAAGGGGTTCCGGCACGCGAAAGTATCGATTCCAATGTCAATCAAACTGATCCACCGATTTGTCTACATAGCTAGGTGGCTACGAAGCGATTGTCACCCTAAATACCAAAATATTGCATTGTTTCTTCCAATCTGTTTACGTTTATAACTTCTTCATCGTTTACTAGTGTAAATATTATTGAGGCCACAGCGAACGGCTGGCCTTAAAGAAGCCATTGTAAATCACAATAGAATTTTATCCTTCTCCTTGACAGTTGCAGTCATTATATCGTTGTTGTGTCATCGGGTAATACGATATGAATTTGGTATTACAATACCTTTGCCCGTGGTTAAATAGACGGATATTGTGGTAGGTACCTACAGTCAGCATCAGATAGATATTGATGAACCAAGTGCTCAAAATGATCTTAATTCTTTCGTTTTCCCCCAGTCCTGTTGACAGATTGTTGTGATATTTGGTACACACCTTTAGAATTTGTCTATATGGTATGGTATTGTATGGTATCAGGGGTGTTATCCGCAACTCCACGACAAGGCGCGGTTTTTGCGTGAGGGAGGGCATTCTATTCGATCTAGCCCAACTCGTTGAAGAACGCCAGCAAGCTATTCACGCTGCTGGTGATCTCCCGGACCGTACCTATGTCTCCAAAGTACTTAGCCCTCTATGTGGCGGTTTCAGGACAGTGGAGGATCACGTGTGCCGCAGTTTTGTCATCACTCATGGCTCTGCAGAGAGGGCTGTCGGTGATACCTAAAATGAAAGGTGTTTATTGAAGGAACCGTGCCCCGTGATGGCAGCGTTTGGACAGTTGTCGAAGACGCCTGGTCAGTCTATTTTCAAAGATCTGCCAGGGTGATCCCCATACATTCAGCTTGAAATACTGTGTTATGGGTCCCCAGCGGTGTTGAAATGGATATATTTATAGTATATATAAACACGAGAGAGAAGCCCATTAATTATCCCTTTTAAAGGTGTTATGTTATGATCTTGTGGTACTTAAGTAGAAGTGATCATGCCATATAGTGTCAAAGTTGGTAAACATTTGTTATTTATAGATAAAAATAGGCCACATATTATCACTTGAGACTAATGCAACATTGAAGACATAGTACGTAAACTTTTTAAACTATTCCAACCTTCTGAGTTCAGGAGTCTCGCCGTCATCCAGTTGTATCCAAAGCCCCGTCCGCTCTCTTTCACATTCTTCTTGGCTGTCATGGCAGTAGCGTTCTAACGCTCCAATCCGAGAAGAAAACCTGCACCAGAGCCTCAGAGCCTCATTCTCCAATCAGCAGGTGAATCATTTTGCTAGTGACGAGGATTTAGGCCACGACAATTTTTTTGGGTCTCCATACAATACATACACTGCTTAGCTGAAAAGTTCAACACTGAGAAGGCATGCAACGGGTAATTTTTTAATACGAACATTTTGCAATATTTTTTTGCATAATAATTTAATTGTTTGTTGTTTTAACTCAATACGAATTACTAACACATTTGTTACGACAATATAATTAAGATAGCACACAACTGCAGTGATTGAAAACTGTTTATTTCTTTATTGTTTGCGAGTGATAACGAGTATCGCTCTCTTATCAGACAACTTCTGTAAATAACGAGAGTAGAATGTGTAGCTGAACTTATCTACTAAGTATCAATGTCAATTGAATAAACAAAGAATTGTGATTTTGTTGAATTTTATTATAATATTTTGCTCGCCTCAGGTGCCTCAGGGCACAGCAATCGTTAAGCATAGAATGATATAGGTACGTTTTACGTAGTTTAAAATATGGAAAACTATTACTTTTAAAGATGATTTTAGTGTTTAAATAAAGATAAAATCTTTCGTTCCATAAATAAACATTTGAATCATTAAAATGAAATAAAACTCACTGGGGTTAGATAGGCTAAATTAATTCATAAATAATAAATATTATGTAGTCACAACACCCAATTTACAATTCAAATCACATACCTATCTAAATTTGGAGGAAAACAATACCGAAGGGTAACGGTCATGCGCGAAGAAATTAGAAATATAAAAGTCGATTCATATAATCTTGGACCTAAATCGCAAGTTATAAAAGGCGATAGGCGTGGATTGTTTTGAGAATGTGAGTTCGTCCACTGCAGTAGCAGCACCCGTGCTATCTTTTTTTTTTTTTTTTTAAAGAAAATTAGAACCGAAGTTACTAATATTCCCTCTAACCCCTCCAACTAAGCTAAATTGCTTGTGCTAGGAGTGGGTTCACGTCGGTAGTGTAATGGCCAGGATCGAACCCGGGACCTCTCGATCGTAAGGCCGACTCCTTAACCACTAAGCTACCGACTGCACGTATAGCGCACATTTCGGGTCCAAGATATATGAATATATAAAATAAATTAAACTTGGTACACACATACCTACTTAAGATTTAGATGGATCTAGATAGTGTTGTGTAGAATGTTGTGGAATATTAAAAAAAAAGATAAGTAAGTACGTTGGTACCTTTAACACTGCTACAGTGGTAGTTGATGTAAACATTCCTACAACTGTACTTTAGACAGGTCCAGTAAAGAATGTTTTTGAAGACTTTAACTGTCATATAACGAGAATTACAGTTACAAATGCAAACCACTGTTGTCTGTTAACTGTTGAGTTGGTGTATCACAACTCAGATCTTCATCCGAACAAAACCTTCACTCACTACTAAGACTACCTACGCTTCAAAAGAGGACTAAATTAAAACATAATATAGATCTTGGTGAAATTTGCAAAAGTCCTTCGTTAAGGAATGTTTGTCATCAAAATAGACATCTTAAAAAATTCAAGTTTGTAGCCCGAGAAGTTAAGGCTCGGCGTACATTATTCGGCAAGTATTTTATACTAAAAAGCCCGGATTACTTTATCTTATCGCGGTTTAAAAACCAATCCGTTGTATGTAAATCGATTTAAGTATATGATTTAATCCAATACAAGTGGCGATCGTGTAATAGATTAGACGACTTACATGCAAGCACAATATTGATTTATCGATTGCAGGTTCAAATCTCTATCTGTGCACTGCAAAGTACATGAACAAACGAGAACCCTTTTTTTTCATATTCAACGGGAAATGATTCATAATAAGAACACAAGTATCCAAATTAAAAAAACACCATCTAAATTTTTGAATACCGAACGTACGCTTTGTTAAAACCAATGGATAATGCCTGTTTACGTTTACCCGACTCGATTCTATGTCGGTAAATCGAGTTAGTTGTGCAATACGACACAATATTGCCTGACAGCGGAGGTCAGTCCACTAAACCGGTCCAGAACTCCATACTCCTCGACTGGTAAACACGACCACTTTCACAACACAAATTATTCAAATAAATGTATCGATTACTGAGGAACAATCCAAACATCCCAAAGGATTTTGCTTGGGATGAACACTAGATCATTAAAGTATTATAGGTTATCGAAAATTATTCGAGTCGATGTAGGTTTATATTAGGTTATTTTCTTTACCGTTCCCAATAAATGTACAAAATGTTATTGAAGTTTTATGATAAGTACTTAACAAAAATATTTTTCTTATATATATGTAGGTACGAGTTCATCACTACTCACACCCTACAACTTGCAACCTTTCTGGAAACAAGCAAATAAGACAAAGAAAAGGTACTCTCACAAAAGCAGCATATAGCTACTTGAAATCGATATTTATTTAGTTGAGGAAGGTATTGCCACAGTCGAGCCGGTTAGTTCGTGCTGGATAAAACATAGCTCCACCTACTTAAACGCTTATTGTTATTTTTTATCCTAAGTCGTGCAGTTCAAAGACCTTAATTTTTCGAATCGGCTCCGACCAATCCCTTTGGTAAAATTCCAGTTGATCCTTAATAAAGCCATTTATAACCTCGATTCAAAAGTTTACCTTTGTCCGTTCCTAGCACTACATTGTGGACATAACCAGTATAAAACAAGATTTATCAATATTTCATACGAGATCGTCATTATAAAACTTGTATCTTGACAACATAAAAACTAGATAAGTAGGTATTGTTTAATGATGTATGGCCTTTTTATCCAACGAAGCTAATGGGATGGTTATATTCAGCTCAGTAGTAATAGTAACACGCATTCAGTTTACCTAACCTTTCATCATTGATATGAGTAGATTAGACACAAGCTGTATCAAATAGAGAATACTGCTACTTAAAGTTTATAATGGCAAATTCCCAGGTCGAGACGAACATTTCTTAGTTGTGTAAGCTATTACTCAATCACCTTATAATTCCAAGAAACAGCCAAAGTCATTTCCACAAGTTTTCTTGCCGTTTTTCCAATGTTTGTTCATATTAATTTATACTTTTCAAGGTCCTGAGCCCTTCACAACGTCTGTGACAGTTTTTGTTCGACTTTGTGGAACTTTGTTTCAATGTCATCTGGTAATAGATGTTATCTTTTCAAGACAGATTAACCTTGCTGAGTAGTTATTGTCAAGGTCTATAGTGTACTAAGATAGAACGAAAGAAACATAAAATACTATTGTGTAGCTTAACTGGTAAAGCTTCCCTAGTTCCCGACGGTATTAGGTTGGTATTAGGGCCACCGTCCGCGTCATGAGTCATGACGCATGTACCTCCTCCTATGCTGGCATTCTTAATATTTAATTTTATAAAAGTACCTCGTATATCACTGCATATGCACACAATTTATTGGGCACAAAAAGTCAGTCTAGACATAGCAGCGTCGTCTCTCCGTCTTTCATTCTTTCGTGGTTTTTGCTCTATCGTTCTTTTATGATAGAGTTCTCCTCAGAATTTATAGAGGGGTAGCTACTGTTTTAAATTTAATGTACACTGCTTGTCAAAACCTTTATAAATATTATAACAACAGGTATGACGTCATATTTATATTTGAGTTTTTTATCGACTGCCGATATAAAAAATCGAAAATAAAATGCACACAATACAGTAGGTACTTTATTATATTTTAATTTTTCTTATTGTTAACAGATGTTTATTAGAAAAACTCATATTTTTTGAACCAGACAATCTAAGTTCCAAGTCTCAAAGTTCCGAGTCTTGGATTTGGCATCAAAAAGAAACGATAAACTCTTGTTGTTATACGATCTATACGATTAAGTATATGAACCTTAGGTGTGGTGCACAGATAAGCCTAGAGGTCCACCAGTAGTGGACTAATAGAAGCAATGCAATTATCAATATCATGACATTGGAATCTGACACGAATATGGAATCTGATTATAAGTTGAAAACGTCGTGATTACTACATTTCACTTGCCACGGTCGTGAGATCAATCTTCAATCATTGTTTTTAAATCGCGGCCAGCCACCGTGCCTTTTCGGTTGACTGCGTTCGCTTGGTTACGCAACCAATGGTCACTAACTTGCGGTATTGTACTGTACATTGTACAGTGTACACCGACACTTAAATTACTTCATGGAAAAGTCACTCGTAAAACTTTACGGTATTTAGTTTTCTTCGTGGATGTACTCATCATCTGACTTGCTTATTTGATATTGAGTGTACTGTAGTGCCTACTGTACGACTATGCTTTTGATGTGATATCGGTATTCGATAAATTAAATTTATAATATAGTGCCCTTAGCATGTTTTAGAGGCTTTCTTCCAGTAATGAGTAACAAATTAATCTCATGACTTCTCTCATGTTCTTACAACAAATAAATTTATCATGTCATTTGAGCGCAAGAATTATTGATTTCTTTCATTTAATAAAGATACCTTCATCTCGTACTATGTCTCATTTAAATAAGCCCGGCGTTTGTATTTATTATAGACGTAAAAGGTGTTGGACCAAAAATTCAACCTTGTGGAACTCTTGCAACATTCTTGAGCGAGGCGGTCATTTACCCGACGTGTGTAAGCGGACCTTGTTTTTCGTTCGTCACTTTCGTATGTTTTATTATTTACACTAAAGATAGATAGGTGTTAATTTGATGCAATATAATTAAATTACACACTGTTTCTTGTTGTGCTGAGGTAAATTAATATTTGCGCATTCTGTCTGCATTTAATAAACTTCGGTTAGAATGAAGGGAATTTAGTAGCTTTACCAATATTGGTAGGCTTAACCGGTTTAATAGTCAATTGCAATTTAACTCCTCACTACTTTCGAATACCAGTCTGGTGATACAAGAAATATATTTCTAGATATTGTTCGTTTGCGGCTTTAGTGCACCGCCTTTTTCTTTTTCTTTTTCTTTTTCTTTGGTTGGTTTGCACATTCTCTGACATAATGTTGCATGCAAAATGCTCTTTTTCTGCTACCTACTGCTTGGGAGATAGATAGTTAACGTAACTGAAAGTCAAAAAGTTTTGAATAGATTAGGTATCAAATTTCATTTATAGTACCTGTACATTGAGCTGATATTATTATAATCGGAACTTTTTTTTTTACTTACCTATTACTTATAATAATTAACAGCGGCATTGCATCGGTGTGCTGTGTTGCAGGCTGTATGTTATGTAGGCTATAGTGGGCCTCGTAGGTACGCTACGCTCACCTGATGGCGGGCTGATTCACATTTTCACTGTTGCCTCAATGCAGCGCACCTTTATAATCCGTTTTACGTTTACTTATTTACAAATTATAATTTTTGATGATGTGTCAAAACGTGTCAGTTTAGTTTTGCAAAATGGCTGATTTGAGTGAATGATTGACGTTATGTTGACGTTCCGCCAGCGGAAGCGCGGGAAGCGTCAAACCCATAAATTGTTACCATAGACATAGTAAATTAACTAAAGATTGTACTACACTGAAAGTATGCGTTAATGTGAGATTGTTGCCAGTATTTTTTTTGTTCTTTTTTGTTTATTTTTATTTTTAGTATTGCTGCCATTGAATGTCGCACTGGTTTGTGGTATTTTTTTTTTTTTTTTTTGTCACTATTTTTTGTCTCAAAAAATTGTGACAGAAAAAGAGAAGAAACCACAAGTTTTAAAAAGAAATGTCACACCCGCTGTCCGGCCGTCTCTGAAAACCAGCGCTGTCCGCCTGCACTACAACGCGGATAGCATTAAGCTGAGAGGCGGCCGTTTATTTCAACTTGGCAGTGTGTCAATTTCACTGTTCCTACAGTTAAGTATGTATCCTAAGTCTATGTTACAATAATTAAAGTAAGGAATTATATTATGTTGCATGATATGTCGAAGTACTGCCAAGCGAAATAAAAAATATTTTCTTTCTTTCTTTCTTTCTTTAGATTCAGAAACCGTTACAAGTATCTAACATGCAATGATTTTTTTGCCGTCTGTGTCTCATAAGTTTACATTGTATACACACTAGTTGTTATTATGTTTATCATGTATTCGTACTTATTACCGTTGGTGTACCATTCATTCACATCAGTTATTTGAGATAGATCTGTAATAACGGTGGTTATTAGTGTTAAGTTCTTGATTTTCTATTTGTATTAAGAGCTTTGCAATTGACCTAATATGCTTTTCGAATGGTATAATTGACATTTTGTTGAAATCAGTAGGTAAGTAACCACAGTAACAGTTGTATCTACTTAAAATTTGATCGTTTATGATTATGGCTTTTATAAAGAACTCCATAACGCAGTTTATTTCGACTTGATCGCAGTTCTTTTCACTAGTGAAATCTGACCTAAATATTTAATTGAAATACAGAAAAACTATTGGTTGAGGTTTATTTTCTGTATCTACCTATACTCCTATTAAATGATAAATGTGAATGAATTATAATGGCAGTTTTTGTTACGTTTTCGTGTAACCTAGCAATATCATTAGCCCATGGATTTAAATTATAAGAATTGACTTACTTCTAATCCATTTACATACAAAATAATGCATGATGACTGTGTTACTTCAAATAAATCAACATATCATCATATCAAGTCACTATTTTTTTTCACAGATATGTTATACAATTGAAATTGAAATGAAATGTATGAATGAATCTATTCAATGGTAGTATAAGCGTTTTTCTAAGAGGCCATCAAAACAAATTATTATCATAAGACCACGACGAAACGACCAAAGCTTTTAGTCTTATTATAAAGGTTACTAATCAATTCAGCACCCTACGTACGTAGGTAATATCAATTTGTGTGAAAGAGAGGGAACATTTTCAGCTTAGCACTGTATCCCTCACAGTGTGAAGGCAAAGAACGATTACATGCAACCCCATTTTAAACCTACGGTAGCAAATGAATGGCTCTCAGAAGTAGGTCACTACGTAAAGGGACGAAATTGGGACGAACCCTAGGGGAGATGAGGGCTGTTTTAGTACAGCTTTCGTACGCATGGGCCGCGATTTGGAATGTATTGAGTTTAAATTCTACTTTAGTGGCATTCCCTTCTCAGTTGATTTGCCTAATGTTGTATAATGGACATGCTTAGAATTTTTAAGTGGCTATTGACAATTTATTAGAAGAATCTAGTTTATTGTTTCCGTTGTTTTGTACACGGGCCATTGTTTTATTAAATGAAATAGTTGAACTATTATTAGATTATACTTACGAATTTAGATCTTCGTCATAATATTATAGCGTTTCTCAACTCTGATTAGACTAGTATGTGGCCATGGTCATAATATCAGGGCTAGCTATCCTTGCCTTTACTTTTAAAGTAGGTACCTACGTTGAATTAAGTCTTCCAATTATTAATAATTTCTATTGAGGAATTATTCATAATTCAGTTTTAGCATTCATTTGTTTTATTTTCTTTGAACGTTGTGCCAAATGAGATATCATTTGATTGATTCTAAATGGTCTTCGAAGACTGTCGATCGATTAGGTTTAGAGTTCTATGATTAGTATCGTCTGAACATTATTCAATTCGATATTTTAACATTTGATAGATTTTCTATCCTTTAGTCTTATTTTTTCCTAATAGCAGTCATGCTGCCTGCAACGATACCATTATGTATAATAAAAATAGTCTTTACACGTATGACGGTACGTTGTTCGCGAGAAATGTCTTGAATTCTTATGAATTTACTTCCTTCATAACTAGTATAATTTTATATACGTTTTTTATAAGAATGAACTGAACAACTCGATAAATCAACGAGTTGTTTCGTATTCATAATTGTCTGTGCTATAAGAAAATCACGTAATATTGGTTGAAATCGAACAATAATATCAATCGTAGCGATTTTCTTGGCGCTCTCATCATCATCACCATCGCACCTGGGCACGTTTCCATTGGTTGAAACATTATTTCATTTTCCAATATGATAAAAAATATTCTGATGTTTGAATTACATTATGTGTTTAGTAAATAAATTGGAGAAACTGAGAAAGTCTACTGAATTAAAATTCATACACATGTCTGTCGTTCAGTTAAAAGTCAAGAGGTGCATCACGTTGAGAAAACTCAAATGAATATTCCTCTATATATCTTGCGAACATAATTAATAGTAAGTATGCTGTTACGTTCTTTGTGTAACCAGAATTTAAAAAAGCCACCGTCATGAAAACGTCATTTTGCTTTTTGGAGGTTTATCTGTGAAAAGGGTTTCACTAAAAATCTCGAAATACCATCTTAACTTTAAGTTCAATCATTTTGATTAACGTTTGTATTTAGGGGGCACTCGGATCGTTACGGTCACATGTTAGAGTGCTATACCAGTCTAATGGTTCCCACACACGAATGCGCTCGCGACAGTATCAGGTCAAGGCGACCATAATTATGCACACATACCTTCAGTGCACTGGAGTGTAAGTAAATAACTAATTAATCGGACCTATGGAAGTTAGTGAGATTCCTTTGTCAACCAAAACCAAGTTCGGGAACATGGCGGCATTCAAAAATGCCACAAATACCAAGTATAAAAAAATTGCTACTTGCTAATAATACTTTAATATTTTGGAATTTATATATGGATTTTATTATAATTTATATCAACAATAATACTATTATTACTAATTTATTATTAAAGACATGATTTATTATGTTTTCCGTAGCGCGCTGTTGAGTGTGAACAACATATCTATCTATAGTTTATAATATATCAATGTTGTCAACTAGGTAAGCTAACAAAGTGGGAAAAAATGTTCATCACTTGTAGTCAAGAACCATCTTTACAAAAAAACAAAAACTTCATTAAAATAGGCCCCTCTGTTTGGTATTTATGATGTCACAGATAGATGACACAAATAAACAGGTCAAATTTATAACGCTTTTCATTGGGTGCTGAAAATCGATAACGAATGCGACATGCATGACATCCCTTCGTTCCCGAGTTGAGCGAAAAGGGTTATTGGGCGTATCTGTTAGAACTCTCTTACTAAACTAACGGGGTTAGAAACAAAGTATAGATTGACGATGGAACACTGGGGCTTCTACCTCAGTCGATCTCATTCCGCCCAATAGATTCATATTTTGTTCAACGCACATCGAATTTTAAAGCCAGCAATAGTGTCACAACTTGATATTGCGTAACGTCTAATTTTGTTCCGTCAGGGACGTGAAGTGAATTCGATTAATAGGTACATTATTTACAGTACTATTAGTTTTTTATGGACGATAATGATTGTGTTGACGTTGAGCAAGTCCGTACCTACATTTAAATGAAGTTGTGTGCCTGCTGTCATTAGTTCAAGACTTGGCAAAGTTACATAGCTTCTGTACGATATTAAGTTTGTGCTTTAATATGTATATTACATGTAGGTACTCACGCTTTATTCATAGAGGATAGGACAGAGGTAGATAACATACCAACTTAGTCACATTAATAAAATTTAGAAAAAAATGTAGATCAGAAGTACTCAAAATCGGCTTGCATGTATGCACAGTATGCAGTATGCAGTAGAGCATGCATTTTTTTTTTTTCAGTTTAGATTTTGTTGAAGTATGTAGGCAAAGATAGTGTCAAATGGTGGGACTCTGCTTACTAAGCATATGTATGCGTTTCCACAGTCATATTTATTCAATCCGAGCCGATTGCCGATGCCGAAGCCGATTGACAGAAATCCATCGGGTTTCAGTTAGTTACTGATGTCCTGCTGCAGCCAAGGATAGATAGCAATGGACCCCCAACCACCGTAGATGACAATCTATCCACGTAGATTAGATCTAGTAAGCTACAAGATACTAGACCTTGCATATTCCTTCAGTCGAGGTTAACGACTTGGAAAGGAAGATGAGCAGCTGACGTATTCTACATTTTCCCCTCGTTCCCGGACTAGCGCAGCAATCCGTACCGGGTTCTGCTCAACGCAGCGGAAGGCCTAAAGATAAAGAATTCAGTACTTATTCGCTTTAGCGCTATAACCATCTTTTTGTAAAAGAAGCGTTCTATCAGCATACGATAACCCCATTACTGTCTAATGGTACTGCGATAATTGCGGCAGATAAAGGAACCTATGTTCGGATGTGTACAGTGAAATATCTATGACATAATGCCTTTAGAAAAATGTGTACACATACTAGCTGCTGCCCGTGACTCCGCCCGCGTGGAAGCTGATGCCATTCCCGCATCCCATGGGAACCTATTCCAGGGATACAATGTGTTAGTCCAGGCTATAGTGTAGAAAATTTCACTCAAATAATTTCTGTCGTTTGAGCGTGATTGAGGAATAAACATCCAAACATTTGAAGTATTAGCAGAATTCATTGATAGGAGCACCGTTCTGGTAAGAGCAGTTTAACTTTTAAGCCTGGAATAAAATATTTATATCGAGAAGAAAATGAATTGATATACTTATGTACATACCTACAGAATACAGGTATCGGCTATGAATGTAAACTCGATTACCAAATTGAAATCGATTGAATGATTTTCTTATTTACACGGATTTACTAAAAAATATGTGAGCAGAAATGTTTATCCGCATTTTAGAATCCATATGCTTACTTTGATAATGGCGTTCTAAATAACGCAAAATTTGTGTAGAAAATGCACCATTTAGGCTGCCTGTCTAGCATGTCTATAACGGTATCTTTTAAGTCTTCGTTGTATAGTAAAGAATCAATACTGTCTGTATTTTATGTCAAAATTAGCTCAAAGCTCGCAAAACACTATGAGTAATGAATGTCGTCGGACGATACCTTAGAGTTCAACGTAGCAGACATGCGATGTGATTCTATGACGTACACAAAAGCACGAATTTCTGTAGACAAAAGACCGCTATTGATTTCATTGAAATATAAATTATGCTACATGTCTGGAAATCGTAAAATCTATTCAACCTCTTTATTTATTAGATCTGCTAATGTAGGTACTTGCGACCAATCTATGACAGAAAACAATTATTATCAAACTACTCTACCTGAATGCAAATTCCAGCCAAATTCATTCATTCACATCTATAATAAATAAATTAATCAATACCTAAATAAATAATGTTACTTACGATTTCATCAGCATTCATTGCATATTCACATAGTATCTCAACTCAAAGTTATCAGATGATATTCTGTCACCAGTGGTCCATGAACGCATATTATTAATTGTGGATATACTAATCTATTTCATCCCTGACAGGCATCGTCCTTGTTGGTTGGCTCACGGACAGACATTAATACTGCGTAGTTGAGGTGTTTAGCCTCTGATGTAGAAAGTCACCTTACTCCAGTCAGGCTAGTGCGTTGCTAGACGCGGCGGCAGATGTTCAGCCTCTTTACACATTAATCTACTCCTATAATGTAATTGATAACGTTAAAAAAGTAGCGATGGGGCCTGCTTTTAACAGAACGACAAATGTTTTAATAATGATTAATTTGAATTAGCTTTAGTGTAAAAATTACTGGTTAATGCTCAACATTTAAAAGTCAATTACTTAAAATTTTATCATTTCTTTGTGCACCTAGATGGAATAATGGGAACTCAATGGCCGGAAATCGTAATCAGGGTCTCGACTTCTAGAGAAGTGTGATCGTGTCGATCAACCAATCTGTGTTAACATTAAAATTGTAGGACATAACTATTACTTCTGTTCTCGGAGGCTGAATTTCTCTTATTCTGTTCCGAAAATGGCCGCCTGTCACTCCAGCAGAAGCAGGCCACGGCGCGGCGGCGCGCAGCGGCGAAGCGCGCCTCCAGATTCCGGGGGCGAGTCGGGGACACCGTTGTCCCCCCTCCTGAGGAGGGCCAGACCGTAAGGGATGGTCCTGGGTCAGCTGGGGTGCGAGGGATTTATTATTACACACAGTATTATTGTAGTATTATTATGTGTAGTAGTATTATTCAGTGTGTTGTGTATGTAAATATTGAGTTATGGAAACAGTTGATGTAGATGACATCGGGTGACATGAATCGCAAGTATTGTGTCATTGTATAATAACATAGCGGAATGCATCGTAATCGTTTTATTTCTGTATAATTTATGACTTATACGTTCAGGAAAGCAGTGTCGTATACTAATAATTTTTCATGTCTTATGTTGAATTATTCATTACAATGTGTCTTTTGTAGCGCCTGGCAGTAATAATAGGCTGTTGTTAAATTATTTAAAAGATTGTCACTATAGTTATCAGTACTGTAATATCAATTGATGTATTTTGTTGACGACAAAATCTGTGTTTATGTTTAGATAGCTACTGACGATAATCATATTACTACTACTAGTAGTATGTAAAAATTATATTAACCGTCAGTAGCTAATCGTTATCTTACCTAGTATCGGTTTTATTGGTATCGGTTTCATTATATCATATATACTTACCTTTTTTATCTTTGGTCCATCAATTTAACTGCACCTCTCCTAATGTAGCACGTGCTCAGTGCGGAAGTCAAGCACCGTGTAAACACGTCTTATGTAATCCCAACTCATGTTACTTGTAACAGTTGTAACATACTCGGAAATAAGAAGATTACCACTGTGAAGTAGTATCTTAACCTTATGTACCTGTCACACACACATGTACAGACACCGATGTCATGTCGTAGTAAAAGGCTGTAACACAAGGTAGGATTAAACGAATGGAGTTAGCCTCCATTGATACAATTGATGGAGATGAGCTATTTGTGACATGCGACAGTGTTTTTCTATCTTCTCTTTTATAGAGGGTTTAGTCCCCAAAAAGATACAACCATATCGTTCTCGTAATAAATAACACACCTGCTTATTGAGGGCGCAGGCTTTGCTTTCACGAATTGAAGGTTCATGGGTAGTTTACTTCTTACAGTAGTAAGCCAACCCAAAAGGAGGATAAGGAGTAAGTAGACCCTGCCTCGTAAAGTACCACCTGAATACATAATGATAAAAATAATGTACTGGCTGGCTTCCTGTGTTACCACTTACCACACCAACAAACTTATTTGGGACAAATTAGCATTTTACTGAACGAAAATTACTCTAAAACCATCGTCACTCAACGAACAGAAAGTGATCGGTCAAATGATGTTGGAGTTTATCAATCTTACTACTTCTACAAACGCGAAAGTTTAGAGATGGATGGGTGTTCATTACTACACGGCTGAGCGAATTATAGCCTGAAAAAGCATATAGGCTATTTTTGTCCCGGAAAATAGGTTTTACCTACCTATATATGTCGCAGGAAAGGAATCAGAATTTTACATGAGCCAAATGTACCTGCAGGTATTTATTTAATTTTACCACATAGAAGGTTCTTACACAGACGAATTAAGAAAATTGGAAACATTACAGAAAACTTGATGAAAATTTTTACATTTTACGCGGTCAGAGCAGTGGGCTACAGCTAGTCTAATATAAATAACCAAAATCCATTTTTATCAATGCACGTTATAACGAACAATTTCAGCCAGACCATTCAAACGTAGTCCCATAACCCTGTATCGATCGGAGTCGGCGGTAGCCGAGTCTTAACACTTCCCACCTCTAATTCACCGCGACTGAAAAATTAACGCCTTTTTTCAAGGAATGAAATTTTTCGTGTCTCAATCTTTCTAATTGCAATGCTGGTACCGTTTTGTAAATCTTCGGGTGCTTACTTTTTAATGGGCTGTGGAACATTACTTTCTAAGTAATTATAGCGACGGCCTTTGTAAAGATTCGGGGGATATTTTCCTTGTACTACTTAGGCGGCATCTTTTTTTGTGTAGAGTGTTTTTCAGGAATAATCTTGCTACATAATATATATTAATACTCGACCGGCACCGTTAATGGGACAGCAGAAATGTGTCCCACGTGTGGTAATACTGGTCATCACCCCAATAGGTAGGTATTTTTTAATCTTATGTCCTGCCAAATGATATTCTGGTACCTAATAAAATAATTTTAACATCCCTGATTCCCTCTAGTTAACACCTGCACCTAAAAATATTTATATCTATTGTGGTATTTTTTGTTTGTTTTTTGTTTATTTATTGATTATATGTAGTGGTAACTATTGTTGTATTTCGGTAGAATATACATGTAGTAACAATTAGTAACTGTCTCGGTATACCTACTCAAATACTTTCTTATTATCGACTTTAAAGTTAGTTAGTTCTGTGCACTTACCCAAGAACTTGAGGCATAAATGAACCACGTAGGTTGTATTGGCTTTCTCGAGCAAACTTCTCCAAAATTCTCCCCTTAATTTGAAATTCAAGTTACCGACTTCGTAAGTAAGTGTTAGTTTATTAAAGTTACATATTTAAGCATAGGTAGATGGAGTAATGTCTGAATGAACTTGTTCTCTATTGATTAGCAAAATATTCCCTATAACTTTATCATATCATGAAACTCGAAACTTTAAAAGTTAACGTGCATATGAATATTAGCCATTGCAAGATTTATTAAGAGTATGAAAATACTGTTAGGACAAGTTAATACTCGTATCAAATAACGCCTTGTCATGATAAAAGCAGTCACACAAGGCAACACACAATAAAATGGTTATAAACACGTAGTGTTCGTGCGCTGTCAGCCGTGCGTTGACCGCTAGGAATGCATCGCACGCGCACAGCTGTTCAGTGTTCCCTGTTCCGCTGCCGTTTACTTCAAACAAAGCGGATGGAATATTAATCTTGAACAAACTAATTATAGAAAGGTATAGTAATCATTCTATTGTTATTAATATCAATGTGATGGAAAGACGGAAGGACGAAACAGCTGATATTATTATTTTGGAAGTAGCTATATCCATGTGAAACTGTTTAGTGAACAAATCAATGTTTAAAGTCTGTGATGAGCAAGGTGCTATAATAAGAGTTAGCTCGACTTACACCTTTTTAATGCTATATACCTCTAGATGATCCTAAAGCGTTTTTATCTCTGTTACAGCAGAGGTTATCATCTCGAAAGCACAGATATCTGTCTACTTATCCTTCCTTAATTTGGTTTGGCTTATACGTGTTTTATGGGATGTACCCACCTGCACATAGGAAGGCTAGGCCCTGAGATTTTAGAGTGACACCAAAACACCCCTTTTCCTTCCTAACTTTTTGCTACCTAAGTACTATACAAAGCTAATATCTTTTTATATGTCTCCATCGTACAAAGACCTTAATTATCTAAGTTAAGTCGGGTTGTTCAAGCTTAGTGCGGAAATTTCCAGACCCGTTTATTTTGGATTTTATATCTACCGCAAAGAGCGCCCATTTGGTTGTCGCAATAAAACAGGAGGTAAATTCCTGAATATTCATTTCAGAATAAGCGGCATGTCGTATACCTAGTCATAATTCCCGTTAAGTATTAGCTATTAATACGGGGAAGATGAACGTAAGAAGAAATATTTTAGATTTTCTCGTCCTCTCCTCTCTTCTCTCGAGGACGACTACGACAGAAAATGCGTAAGTGTGGCGTATTTCGGGACGGTTGCAGCTTACCACCTTATATAACACACTTTTTTTTTTAAGAATAACGTTGCCACAGTGATAAAATAAAACAACATTACCTACGAATTGAACACAACACGCCAAGCACATATAGATTAACATCAGGGGGAATATGGGACGCAGTAAGGAAGTTCCCTCGGAAGAGCCAACGGACGACCTCGATCAGGATGCGCATGGAAACATACGAAATCCCTCCTACCTCCTACTACTCCCGTGACGTATTAACGAAACAAGCCAAGGGACTTGCTTTTTTTTTAATGTTTCGCACCCAATATTTCTAATTGTGTCTTGGTCGGTGTTCTGCGGTTTTTGTGATAGGTACATAAGACATTTTTGGTAGCAGCACTGAGTTGGTAATTTTGTAAAAGCCTTATCCCTTTACTATGTAGTTCACGAAGACTATGGCGGAGTTGTAATGGAAGCCATTCTATTAACTCGTTGCCTACTTACATACAAAAGAAAACGTTAGGTTGCAGTGTTTATTCAGAGAAAATGTAATTTCCTACCACGTTATTAGAACCCTACTCTGAATTTATAAATTAAAAAATAAAATGATATATTATAGATATCATACATAATACCGCTCGTATCAAATGTCAGTTTAATAAATGATTCATAATAAAATTGCGTAGGTATAATATAACGTATCACCCAATTCAATTATGTTAATGAGTTATAAACACAAATATTATAAATTATAATAAATTAATAATTTAAACCAGATAAATAAACAAGAAATATGTGCTCAAGAATCCTGACGGCTACTTGACAGTTATTATAATAGCAGTGCTATACAAATGTCAATTATAATAATAAATAGTGACAGGACCCAGAACCCAGTACAAGCTTTTAACTTAGTTGAATATTTGAATGACATTTTTATAGCATTTATTAAGCTAACTTTTAAATTCGAAATATTGAGCGCTTCTTTTTCCCGATGTATTTGGAATTAGTTGAAAATGCTATAATATTTTGTGCTACTATCAGTAAAGTCACTAAAAGAATTCGATGTACACTAACGAAATAACTATCAATTTTTACATTGTAATTTTTAATAACTACATTATCAATTTATTAATAATCACTTGACCGTAATATAATTTATAACATTGCTAGAGTCAAAATCAGACAGAGTCAAACTCAGAATAAAATAATAACATAGATAGAACGTTTAGAACTAGCAAGTGAAACCGCAAAAAGGAATATTAAAGTAGTCTGAGGAGTTAAAAGGAACTTTAAACAACATCATATTGAACTTAGAAATCTGTTAACTTCAGATAAGCCCCATTAATTTTGTACATTTTCGTAATATCAAAGTAATTTTATTCTGGCAAGCAGGCCAGTTCCCAAGCATTATATTGAACTCAAAGTGAATGAAAGCTTTATCGAGTTCACTGTTGTGGCGTGAAATTGTGTCAAACAAACCCACATTACCAAACCATCCCTTCGGTACAACAGTACTCAGTACTCCGTCCTATCCAAATATGACAACTTCTTTACAACATAGACACATTTCGAAACTTTGCTCACTATAGTAAGCCTGTAAGCGTCAAAAAGCTCCGTGGTATCCGTGGGGATTTTGCGCACGATAAAAAAAACCGTCAAAAATAGATGATGATTGCACGATTTTATCTTAGGTATACGACTGAAAATGATTAAATAATTTGTAAATTATTTTAATGAGCTTGCTAAGCAGTGAAACAATATTTCACTGAGCTCTAAAACTACCAAAAAAAAAGCAAAGTGCCCACTTGACGGCAATTGACTCTTGCTCACAGTTATGTAAGATCGAAAATGAAACTTATCGAATTTTGATGTCAATACACCTTTGACTACATAGGCGTGTATGTAAAAAAAATGCTTTTTGAAGCCATAAAATGATCATCTACTTTTGTTACTGACTATACGTGTACTTCCCCTCGCCTACCCTACTCCCCCTTATCCCACAGGACCGGAGGCTTTATCAAGGGCGCTTTATGAGCAACATCAGAAGCTGGCGCACTTATAAATGGAATCTGGCTTTACTGCCAATGGCCCCTACTCTCTAGAAGGAAAAATCGTTGGGAAATACTCGTAAATATTTCATGATACTGTTACTGCGTGTGTCTCATCTCAGTTTCGTATAAAATGACCGATAAAAGATTTCGAGCGTATGTTGTAGGTAGATGTTACGGACTTACGTTGAAAAAATACCGTGTTTATACTTATTATGCAAATGTATTTACGTTACTTTACACTGGCAGCGCATCTAAATGTACGTAATAACAACTTAGGTACAATATATTTTGACTAATTCCTTGTTTGCCCCACATTTTTAATTTCAAGTTCGCCTCCAAATTAAGCTTCAAGTATAAAAATGTTTTAGCAAAAAAAACGTTGAGGGATAATTTTGTTATGCAGGATAATTATATCAATATTTATTATTTTAATTAATCCTTTAATATAAATTATACTTTAGTTTTGCTATGTCATTCATTACAAATAGGTATCCAAATTTTTTAATAAAAACAAAATGTACCTCCAATTTTGGATACCTAGAAATGTTAGGTCTGTAGAGGTACAGTCAACTACAAAAGTAGCTTAACAAATTATTGAACACTGTGGCCCCTAAACCTTACATAAAATTGTGAAAAAAAAACATTGAATATGTAAATTAAGTTTGTCTTCTGGGAATCATAACACTACATTTACTATATACAGATGCATTTCCTTATAAGAAAGATTTGTAAAATATTTTAGTGTTAATCAACTTATGGCGTTGACTGTACCTTATGTCAAACATCACTGTACTTATCCCAATTGTCTTAATGTCAGTCGCCAATACTTTTTAACTAACAAATTTTTAACAACATTTAATAAATATTTACTTACGTTAACAAATCTTGGTAATCAAATTTTATCAAATTCTCATCGTCGTCGATCAATTTAAATTTTGTAAATATGTGACAGAATGATAGTAATACATTAATTTGACACTACAAAACTAATTAACTAATCTATTAATTCTGAGTTCGACACGATCGAGTAACTTCGATATTTTATAGCTACGTGATGGTGTCGGGATGTGGATAGTGGAATTTTTCAAGGGCTACTAGTAAACATCTCGAATCAATGAGGCATCATTCCATTAATTAATAATGATATATTATTCATTAATGATCTACAAAAGGGCAAGTACTCGTTACCTTCTAATAAGTTTTATTAATTTGGTTCTTCTTTAATTTCAGGTAAAGAATATACCTAACTACGTTATCGTTCAAACTGGGTGAGTCAACGACGAGTGAGTGACCTAAATTGATTATTTACTTCATTATTCTGTCTGCGACTTTAACCGTGAAGACCTCGGAATTTACTCCGCCGAAAAATATACATAAAATAATATTCTATACTATAATCCAGGATACATGCTTACTGTGTGCCGTATTGGATCTACATCTACATGCTATCGATAACGTTTAGCTGTTTTTGCGTGCTTGAGTAATAAACACACAAACTTTCACATTTACAATGTTACTTACAGAATACTAAATAAACATTTTACAACTTGTTTATTTGATAGGTATCTACTTAACAGTAACACAGAACAGAAATAACTACGGAATAGTCTCATTGAATATGGATCGTTCCGAGGTCGGTCAGTGCCTGCAAGGTCACTCGAATAGACGACGGTTTTATTATTGTGTTCAACTTGCATAGTCAGCAAGCATGCTCCATATTTACACATCGCCACCGTTTTTTTTATAAAGCACAGCATATAGTTACGCTGAGATGGAAATCTCAGAAAGTTTTGATGGGATCTGTACTGGAATTTTGAAAGGGTTACAGTTTCTCAGTTTCGGAAAACGATTAAAGAATATGTACACTTAGCGACAGCGTCTTGATGACATTGACTGGGTATGATATTTTAACCTTTGGTAAATGGCACCGATGTTTTCTTCCCTTCATTAAATTATAAAAGTTTTAATATTTATCTTCTTTGTTCAAAAAAAAAAACGTCATAACGCCGCTCTTTCAAATGCTAAACTGTAACAAAATAGGTACCTAAGTAGTTTAAAAAACATAAATATCATCATATTCATTCACACACCTATTTAGTATCTACCTACATAATTATGTATATGTATATGCTCACGCCTATTTTTAGGTTTATTTCTATTTAATACAAACAAAATAAAACTAGATAAATAAATATAACTATTAATTAATAAGATATAATTTTATTAATAATAATTAATAGCGTGAATACTACTTAAATCTACAGAGATCTTATTCTACTTAAATACATTTTGACTTCAATTAGAAGAGGCATTTTATCATTCGACTGGATTGTATGGAGCTTGCCCTTGACTTTGATATTACGTAGCTTACATCAATAAGTATCTGAATTTAAAATTAGAACCCTCACCCAGATAAGATGGAAATATCTAGAGTGACTAGAGGTCAGCTAGAACAATGTCACAGAATAGATAATAGTACTAGACAATGTTAAGGACCAATCGGGTCCAGTTACGTTAGCGATCGATATACGTAATAAATAATTTTCGATTACTGATTAAATGTGGAAATCTTTGACCATCTGCGTGTGTGTAATCATAATCATTGATCGAAGGTGTAATCACACTCACGTATTTTTTTCTTGGGGTAAGCTAAGCAGAGCTCTGTTTCTGTTCTGTCCTTACTTTACAAGCTTCGTCTACTATCATTATTTTTTATGCAAACAATTTGCATGCAATTTATTACTTTCATACCAGCTCGTAGGCTATGTGCCTACTCATAGACTAATAATAAAGCTGGAGACTTTTTAGTAATATAACTTATAACTATAACGTTAACTTGTAACTTGTACCTAATTATAAATTTATAACTTTAAAGACTTCTACAAACGGACATTTTTTGATGATTCCTCTCAATTTAATAATGATAGAGAATCATGCTAAATAAAAAAAATGTTAAAGAAGAAGCTGGTAAAAATTGAATAGGCAGATACTAGATGTGATCTAGATACCTCTAAGTAGATCTAGCACAGCAAGATAAAGTGTATTATAATATACACGTGTATTATAAAAATGTATAATGTTCTATACAGAGTGCATAGATATAATTCACGCGATTGAGTTTTAATTTTGTCCATTGGTTGTTGGCATAAGCGTAAAAACAGAACCGGGACTAGTAGCATTATATCCTGTTCTGTGAGCGTGAAAGGTTACTGACCCGAAAAGAAAATTACGAAACTAAAAGGGTAATGCACCGTTTGCCGGGACTACAGCACCCAGTATAAGTCAGTAATTTATAATTATATGTACTAGCTTTTACCCGTGGCCCCGCCCGCGTGGATGTAGGTTATCGCGACCAAACATAGCCTATGTCCTTTATCATGGTCTAATCTACCCCTATACCAAATTTCATCCGTTCCGTGGTTTAGGCGTGAAAGTGTAACATACAGACAGACAGACGGACATACAGACAGACAGACAGATAGACAGACAGACAGACAGACAGAGTTACTTTCGCATTTATAATATTAGTATGGACTAGTTGCTGGTTGTGGCACTTGTGGCTCTACCCGCGTTGAATTCTGGACCCTAACAACCCATGGGAACCTATTCAAGGCATAAGAAAGAAAGAAGAAAGAAAGAAAATACATTTATTTCTCGCAGCTGCAGCACATACACAGAAATGTTACAAAATAGCTATAATTAAAATATATAATAATTTCTATTCCTACAATAAATAATCATATAACCTGTTTCAAATCATAACCATCCAGTCATCGATAGAAGGCTGAACTAATCAGGCTCAACTTTGTTAGAGGGAACAGCAACCAAAATTGGGTCATCCGTTTGAGCGTGTTTAATTAAATATCCAAACACCTAAATATCCAACATTTACATAAACTATCAGATTTTATCATTTTGGTAGAGTTTCAAACTAAAATCCTAGGATTCGCGACGGCTACAAAAAGACTTAAACAAACTTCACTCAACTAGCTATCAAACCATCAAGCCTATTTGAGCACAGTCGTTATGCGTATGTGTAATAATTAAATAATACATACTTCATGGTGTGATTGTGTAACCGAGCGTACGCGTTCCAAGGTCACTGTTATCATGTTCTGTGATGTACCTACTTAGAATTCTTTATCTGATATTCTCACGCTATGTTAGTTTTGAGATCGACTTGTGTAATATTTCACCGTTTGTTACGGTTAAATGAAATGCTATTTTTCTTTTTGTGTCGATGCCATCACGACGTGGTACTGATACTCTACTTAGGCCTGTATTCTAGAACGATACTCAATCATGCATGATTATCGAATTGAAAGCAGCTGTAACTGGAGCCGTAATGAGTTGTTACAGTTCTAGAACTAATCTTGAGTGGAAAATTTACGAACATAAATCATCTGTGCGTTTATAAAATCTCCAGCTCCACTCAAGTTTTGTTCTAGAAAGTCGAGATTCATGACTGAACATCGTTCTAGAATACGATTCTGTTAGTGACATTAAACATTTATAGCCTTTATGAAGTAAAGGGTAGGTAGACTGTTAATACTGGAGATTGATGGCGCTTGGTGGAATCTGCTACACATGATTTCCACTGAGTTATTGTTCAATATGTAAAGGGTAGGTACTTTTTTTTGGTATTGCACCTTGCGACCCACACAGTCCTGGACTTTTATGCGAACTCTGTGGATACTCCAGGATAACAGTGATACACTAAAATACCGTAAATAAATCATGTCTCATTCAGAGGGAAAGTTGAAAATTGTCTTCGGAACAGCATAGATGTAAATCAGAAGATGGTGCCGCGTGCCACGTTAGCCTGAGGCTCCACTAGACCGGGATTTGCGATCCGACAAAAATAATGTTACCAGATATGAAATGCTATGGCTATATTAAAATCGAAAATCCAGGGAAGATTTATCCTTAGCTATATCATTTTCTAAAAGAAAAGCTACTATATCTACATATCCATACTAATATTATAAATGCGAAAGTAACTCTGTCTGTCTGTATGTTACGCTTTCACGACTAAACCACTGAACCTATTTTAATGAAATTTGGTATAGGAGTAGATAAGACCTTGAGAAATGACATAGGCTATGTTTGGTAGCGATAACCAACATCTACGCGGGCGGAGCCGTGGGCAAAAGCTAGTCATATAGTGTTGCTACGCCACGCCACACACCATGCTGCCATTAATTTGCTAGTACCGACTACTGACTCTTGAATAAGTAGTTCAACCAATGGATAAATTTTCGTTAATTTCGCTGATAGGTTCGCTCCAATTTCGTTGATAGAGTTGATGTAGCCGATGCCGTGATAATAATAAATTTTACCATGAATAACTAATAGGAAACTGAGAAGAAGAAAAGACTGCATCAAGAGTACAAAAATTAGTACCCGAATGGCGAAGTTTTTTTTGTCCATACTTAACTGCAACCTTGTAACTTTTTCCTAGAGATAAAATTCGATGGTACAAATTATTCACCTCAGTGTAAGTAACTGATATGAACTGACTGTAAGTGACGGATTACAGTTGCTGATTTTGGCACTCTCATTATTGACACACACATACGAATACACTCGTTCTTGTAAACTTTTCTATACACTAATAAGAACTAGTAAGAAAGGCGAAAAATCTACAGTATACATAGACGGAAAAAAAATTAAGTTTAAAACTAAAACCCGACTACCCGGCTATATATCCTTGATATTTTCTTGTTTGTTACTTTTTAGAGCGTGATTTTTCGGTAGTCGGGTTTTAGTTTTAAACTTAATTTTTTTATGTTATTTTGGGAGTGAAAGCTAAAAATTTATTCATATTGGAAATGTGCTAATGAAGCCCTTTCATTTGACACCAAACACGGCAAATTTATCTAAAATTTATTTTTTTACATAATACCTTACTAGGCACCACACAAGATTGAGTGACACGTCATATATTATAGCCTATAACCATCGGACGATCAGCCGCTTGTAAGGATACCTCATTTGTCCAGTTCTAATAAGTAGATGAGGAGCTGTGAGGGAACATACATAGCCTGTCAAAATCATAACCCTCCTTTTGGCTTCGCCGTAGTCGGGTAAAAAGGATTTCTGTCAGTAGGTACTGTTAACTGTTATCTATTCTTTGCTTCGATATAGGTTTGATTCCAAGGTAACATATTACATAAATACATAATTATGTTCGGTTCCAAATAACAATTTAATCTAACAGTAAAGACAGTTTGTCTGCCTAATTTTTTCCACTTATCATTAACCTATATTGGGGTGTATTGATTTTCATCGCATGTGGCCTTATCAAGCGGTAGAGACACCTTTTTCATGTCAATAGTTCACATCATAGCGTGTGTGGTGAATTTTATAAAGTTATTTACTTACAGCTTCGGGTTTTTATTTAGTAAAAATACTAAAAATGTATTTTTATAGATGAGAGCTTATAGATAAGCCAGTGTGAAAATAATTAAGTAGGTACCTAGTACAGGCTTGTACCCGTCACGTCACGGGAAATAACAGTTAGGTACCTAATGATAAATTGATAAAACATCCACAAGGAAACGGTACTCAGGGATAAATAAGCACAAATATCTGCTTAGCGGCTTTGCACTAAGACCCACCCAACAGTGATGGAAAAAAGGTTACCTTAAAAGTTCACATTTTTTAAAAAACATTTTTAGTGCGCCCACTAAAATTGTATTTATAATTTAGGTAGGTACATAGGCTAGAAGTACACACTAAGCTGCATGAAAGGAATGGAATAAAATGCAAAAATGAAGCAGCCCATTTCTATTTTGTGTTAACATATTTAAAATATTTCTGTAAGCACTCAACAAATTTCTATACTAGCTTTATGTTCTGTTCTGTTCTGTTCTATACTTTCTTTAGAACAACCGTACCTACTGAAAATAACTTTACCGAAGAAATTATTTTTTAAAGTAAAGATGAATGATATCGATTACTTTTAGAAATACAGTAACTCTTGTAATAATTATTAACATTTATATTGCTTCGTAGGGTTTAGCTTGATGAAGAAATATTAACGCCAAAGGATAGGGTAAAGTAATTTATTAGCCTCTGAAAGGACCCTGAGGGAGGTTCTACAGTCTACATACACCTACGCGCCTACATACTCGTACCTACATCAAGTAGTCTTTGGAAACTACAGATTTGACGGCTTTTATTACATTGCACTTGATGTAGAGTTAAGAAGTCTGCTTTACGGACGAGACGTTGGATTGTTGGAATTCTAGAGGCGTAGTCAAAACGACATTCGATAGGTTATAACGTCGAGAAAATTTCTAAAATGTATGGATGTGACGTTATTTGTCGACAAGCCACGTGATAGATAATGTTAAGGCCCCCTGTGCCCCTGGCCATAACATTACAGACGTGAACTCCTAAAATTGCCATTCCACGGACGGTGCGCGTTAGCGTGGACTATGCACCATGGAATGGAACACGTCCGTGACTCCGTGAAAGCGCTGACAGAGCAGAATAGGGGCTCACGTGCGAAACTGTCTGTGATGCGTCTGTTAAACCTCGCACCGTGGAACACCGGCTGCAATTTAGCTTAACTGGATGGAGGTGTTAACAGGAATACTGGTAATTCCGTAAACCTACTCTTTTAATAAGAGTAAGCTAAGCTACTGACTCAAACTTAGTTGGAGGGTATCAACTAATTACGGTCGTGTGGTTGGTATTTCGTGTTATAGGGCAATAAGTTTGCACACTAGCACGACGTTTTACTATCAACAGACTATATGCCTGTTATTAACAACCGGTCTTGTATACGCATTAATATCATACATGTGCCTATCAGGCTATGTATGGTAATTATAGAGCTTCGAAGGTTTCATAATGTCGTAGAATATTTGCTTTGAACTCGAACCGTATGTGTTTATGCCATGGAGAAGGAAATGATCATATTCTGTTCTCCGTGGTTTAGGCGTGTCAGTAGGCCCTATTTGGTGAGATATTTTCCCATATAAACATTAAAAAGTAACTTATATAGAAGTTCGCGTCAAAAAGTTAATCAATCATAGAATTATAATTATTTGACAATAACAAAGTATGACATCACATTTATTATGTTGTTATTTTACAAAAGTTTCCATAGAGCTTACCGTTTGATATTCAATTCGATAAAAAAAGACACTGATTTGACTTGACGGGCAACATACCTAGTTACGGAGTAGCTTTTAAACCACGGAGCTGGGACTTTTATGTTTAAAAAAAAATAAGTCAAGGAGCATGGACCTATAAGGAGAATGACTTCTAGAAAAAGTTAAAAGGTCGCGGTATGGTCTTTTGCGAACTACGACTATTACACTACGAACGTCTCATAATATCTATGTAATTTTTTTTATGGAATAGGGAGGCAAACGAGTAGACGGATCGCCTGATGGTAAGCGATCACCGCCGTCCATGGACCCCCGCAACACCAGAGGAGTCACAAGTGCGTTGCCTTCCTTTTAAAAGAGAGTACGCTCTTTTCTTGAAGGTTTAAGTTAGAGTTCATTCCACAGTTTAGTTGTGCGAGGCAGAAAGTTTCTCGAGAAACGCACAGTAATGGACACTTTTGACCCTCATGGGTAGGGACGGTGTGGTCTAGTGGCCCTAGTATCCAACTTTATCGGAATACATACGAAAGATAATGTAAACAGCTGTGGCATTTAGCCACAAAGTTTGATGCTGGTCTAACATTCCCACGATCAGCACTCTCAACTACTATTTACGGCCAAAACGCCGGCAGCGATCTGTAATTTGTACTGATTCAATACTACAATAATATTATCTTGGACCTAAAGAAATACTAATTTAGTTTCAGCTGCTGCTAGAGTTTCTTCCAGTTTAATTTTATGCAAATTTTACTCCAGTTTTGTGGTTGATTTTGAGATGTTATGAACTTATGACTTGTACCTTACTTCCCAAAATATTTCTAGTGTAGTAGCTCTTGTAAATTTGAAGTTTAATGGATTGGAGGAAGTGTTATTAAATTAAATTAAAATTCATTTATTCCAGGAAACAAAACATGACCCATAGCATACCTACAGGATTGTTGAAATTGAACAAAAGGAATACAAAAAATACTTCTCCTACTCATGCCTATTGCAGCAGTGCTTTATATAGACAATCTAGCCTTGCTGCAATCATTCTCAAAACGGTGTTTGAACTGGCCCACACCCCGCGCACTATGTTATGAACGTTCACATTTTACCAACAGTTATCTGTTTAACTGCGTGAAATTTAACCTATCAAATAGTTGGTAGAGATTTTACTAACATAAAAACTTAATAATTGCACTTTGTTCACCTCGAACATCAAACATAATCAGAAGTTGAATTGTGCTGCGTCACTAAGGCAGTTATATACAAGTTAAAATCGTAGGGAACATGAAATCAACTTCTTAACATGAAACTAAGCATAGCCACGTTTGTGCTTCTGTTATACTTTTTACACGAGTTTGCTATTCCAGATGAATGAAGTAGACGTAAATAGATTTTGTATTTTTGTACACCAGGCAATGTGTTTACCTCCTGCATTCTGTACATAGTTTTAAGCTTAACAGAACTGGGAATTAGGCACATTAGTTAATATGGTTTAAACGCGTGTCTTGTCAGTCTCAGGTTCCAGGAATATTTAAAAGGTTAAACATGAAACTTGTCCGGTAACCAAATACATACATTATTACGTGAACTTGCTATATCGCTACGGACGTATTTTAGTAGTTCGTTGATAACTGCGCTTATAAGCATTTGGCCTCCAAGTTGTCACTAGTATTTAAATTAAAATAAGCCAACAATACTGCTTCTGGATAGCAGAAAATAAAACAGTTCAAAGCAACATTGACGTTAAAATGACGACTAAAGCTAGCATACAGTTTGCTACTTTTTATGTCAGCGAGTGACGATTTTGTGACTGCATCGTATGTAGGCAAATTTTCTGCGTACGCTGCTACACCCAATTCGTGGGATTTAGCAGCTGTTTCTGTATTGATTCTACATATTTTGATGAGTTCAGCGACAACATCTATAATGTGACTGTACACAACAGTGTAGTGTTTAGATTGAAAAAGAGCTTAGTTAGATTATTGCGACCGCCAGCTGCAGAAGTCGCTGGTGAACTATGTTTATTGCCATGTAGTCGCTACAGATGTTATAAGTTGGCATCACTCAACATCCAAGTATTGGTCAGGGTGGTAGTACCAGGACGCAAATAAAGGAAGGATAAACCATATTAAATTTAACAGTACCTTCATGTACATAAGTACTGAACAGAAAACATGGTTCTTGCATCGTCTTCTCTGGACCGGGGTCATATTGCAGTGTGAAATTCGAAATAATCAAACAGCAAAGCGTGGATGTGATACGTCTTTACTTTTTCAAAATACTGACAGGGGGCACTACTAACTACCACGGATCCAAATGTCGGCCTGGATGTTGATATTCCCAATAAAACTTTATGCAATATTTTTACTTACCGTGTGCAGTTGAAGACCAGACAGAGGTCGTTTCGAAGTGTGAACTATTGTACCAAGTATACCTATATGAAACTAGTAATCGAGTTATCAAAACAGTCGATCTGTCTGTCCAGTGTCTTTCATTATGCGTAATAATGAAGTCAAAGACCTCTGGACAGAGGACTTTTGAGCATGATAATATTTATTTATTATCAAGATGTACATAACAATCCTAAGATTGTACTAATTATCACGTACTATCTGTACCTACTGTTATAAAATTACGAATTACAACTTTATGAATTACAGACACAACTGTCTGTCCAATAATACTTGGGTTTATAATTCCTAACTGGTTTGTCTGTACGCGATGGACGCGAGAAACACTGCAAGGATTTGGATGCGGTTGTTTTATTAGAAAGGTGACTCTTGGTTGAGCTTGAATAAAACCAGAGAACGGAATGGTTTCCTTCTCTGTGATCATTATCCCCATTTTGGAGCACTACCCCATTTTTTCAGTTATTTACAATTTTATAATAAGATCCAGATCTATAGATAGTACCATTTCATCATACCATTATAAACGAATTAACTTTCAAGTTTCTGAACAAAGGGGCTCCTTTGAAAATTCTAACAAGCCTATTTTTGACATTCTTCAAAATACCACTCGGGGCTCTGGAGGCCTAAATCTAAATCCAAAAATGCTTACTTTAAAGGAGATGTCACTCACGTCACGTACTTATCGACCCTACCGTTTGCCTACAATCAAAGGAGATACATTATCACATCGCCCACCAAAAAAATACGCACATGTTTTAATTTTGGCAACTAATTCCTTTTTTTTTCAAGACGAGCGTGGCGTGAGTGGCGCCGTTCGACCTTATTTTCGATGTCCAATTCGAAGCTACGTTTGATTTAATTTAATTCGATTAAAAATAGAACACATTAATTTAAAATCAAGATACGTACAAACAAGATTGCTTGTGGAAAATTTGCTACAAATTAAGATGGCCAAAAGCTGTAATGTAATATGTAGATAAATTATAATATGTAATACCAACAATATTCTACGTAAATAAAGGCATACTCGAAATGTCAGACGTTAGTAATCTTTTGTTTAGTTTCACTGAGACTCGTGGCTCAAACCAAGGTCGGGCGGAGACAATGTTTTGCAACTGGTCGCGCGACAGGTCCGCCCGCGTCTATCTCAGCGTTCATTGACCCACTGAACCCGGGCGAGCAGCGCGGCAGGCGGCAGCGGCTCTCACTCAGCAAGCGGCCTCAGCCCTCCCAAAAGTATGATTGATTCTTTTGGCGGGACACATCCTTTTTCGTTAATAATGTTAGATGGAAACATCTGGAGTTCATTGATAAAAATAAATTGGGATTTCGTATGGTGAACAAAATAGTAACTGAGTTTCTTACCTAATAATAATCAGGAAAACAAGAAGTCCACAAGTCGGGATTGATCTGTGGAGCTAGAATATCTTCGGTAATCGTACAGTGAATAAGATTATTAAGATTACAGAAGATTCGACCTGTAAATAGTTTCTTAGTATTTGAACGATAACTGTAAAATAAGAGCAAAAGTACTTATGGCTAGAATATCATACACCACCGCAGAACTAGAGGAGTTCAAATTAGGAACAATTATTTTTTAAATAATCAATAAAATTTTGGCTATGATAATAGTTTCGTCTATAATATTATTATGTTTCAATAGTTGCTGGTCTCTTTCTGTTACACTTCACATGGGGCATGGAAACTGAGTACTTACGTATCTACCCTAAATCGAAACGTTACAAACATGGAGAAGGAAAAATATTCATATTCTGTCCTCCGTGGTTACAAAGCATGAGATGGGCGCTACATAGAGGAGATACTTCCAAGAGTGCATACCGTATTGCTTTACGGTCATATTTCTAAAAGAAAACTTTTGCTCTCACTTACCATGGAGCATAAAACAAATTTTCAAATTTTATATCCCATCACTACCAATAGTACTATCACGTACAGATGTAAACTGTGATCTATACGCGCAGTACAAGTTTCTTGGATGTATTTCGAAGATACCACAGGGTGATAACTGGCGGTGATGGACGAGCTCAAATTCACTAAGCATCATACTTTTTTTTTTTTCGTGCGGAAGTCCCCTCGGATACCCCCCCTGCCGGAGCCGGAAGGGGAGGTTATGTCGGACTCGAACCGACTAAAACCGCACGCCGACTGTGGGTCTTGGTGCTAGGCCGGAGGTGAGGTTGTCATCAACATATCCCTCGCACCCCGGCTGACCCAGGGCCATCCCTTACGGTCTGGCCCTCCTCAGGAGGGGGGACAACGTTGTCCCCAACTCGCCCCGCCGTGGCCTGCTTCTGCTGGGGTGACAGGCGGCTCCACCCGTCACCCCCAGGCCCGCCCTCATGGGGGACGGAGGCCAGTCAGTGCCCTTACCAAGCATCATACTAGGTGTAAGGGGAACAAAACAATTGCACGCGCCACCATGCACCAGGGCCTTATATATCTTTTTAGGTCCAAGATATATGGTTTAAGCTAAACTAGTATTTGTTCCTTTTTTTAACATCTAGAAATGTTCCCTTGGAAAATGCTAAAAGATGAACCAGGAAGTCTTAAAGTGCGCAACTGCTTCAATCAACAGCTAGTGCCTAAAACTATTTTACTTTAGATAAGTTCTTGATTTGTAATTTTATAATCGAATATTATTATTATTATTTATTAATTGAAGTGAACAAACGTATTATTATTTATTACATTAATGCTTAACGCCTCTCTGCCATACAAGGTTCTCTTCTCACTGTCTAAATTTTAGTCTCTATAATAATAATACCATGGTAACCTACCTACACAAGTTTTCAATGAAGCGTTCGCTAGATAGGTACTTACTAGATAGAAATACAAATGTTATAATCTCGCGTTTGGCCTAGTTTCACAACCTTGACGTAGGTACTTTGTTTCTAATAATAATAGCGGCAATGGCGGACTCGTTCCATCGCCTCACGCCAAGAGACTACTGATTGAAAATATAAATGCTGGTCATATATACATAGGTATATACATTAAAATATACTACTTTATTATGTTATCTGTGGCAATACCTACGGTGAATTCCTAGACTCTAAATAAATATGTTACCTATTTAGAGTTCTATGGGTGATTTAATTAAATTTTTAGACTGTATTATCTAGCAATATCTGATTGTGATCCTAACTCCTAACCAAGTACCATTACATTTCACGTAGCATAGGTATTTCGGGTCCACGTCCAAACCACTATTGTTACAACATATTTATATTTATAAACAAAATTACAGGAACCATTGAGTTCAACCTAGTTCCAAAATAAGGACGTAGTTTTATTGCATATCCATTATTGTAATCAATTTCCTTTCAGCATTCTGCCTGAGAATGCTGTACCTTGTACCATGGGTACTTACCGACTACCGACACATTACAATAACCTATGGGTGTCGGTAGTAGGAAGGTAAGGTACCCATGGTACACGGTACAGCATTCTCAGATGGAATGATTCACTTTTCAGAATTTCAGAGGCAGTGTGAGAACTTTATTTATACAAGAATATTATTCATTATTTTTTAAAGACGCCTTTACAAAATTAAACACACTATCACAAAGTTAGCCACTCACTTAGGTCTATTTTCTTACTAAAGTACTTACACAAAATAACGAACTAATTAGTTAGTTATTTTCACAAAATAACGAATAATTAGTTCGTTATTTTGTGTATACCCATGTGGGTTTCCTAAGTCCTATTATCAAATATTCAACACATATGTACCCATAGACCAATATTACTAATATTAGGTTATTTTATAAAAAAAAAACATCGTTGAAATTGACTAACCTGGTACAGAATAAAAATCGCTCAAACTCATTAAAATATTCCAACGAATTGAAAACTTCTCACTTTGTTTGGAGTCGTTTAAAATGCCGTAATGCAGTGCTGTGATAGTCTTTGTTAGTAAAACCAAATAAAAAAAATGTCTGCAAGTTGTTTAGAAGTATTTACGGAGTCTAGCCACAGACAAGCTGTCTGCCGCGTTCAAGCTGCCTTCATTAATGTATAACGTTCAGTGATTCAACTAGAGCTCTGACGTTGACTTTGTTATCTGACTTCTAAGAACGAAATTAATTTGGCTTCGTTGAATATCGTGGCCATTTACATTTTTATTCGCTTTCTTTATAACATTATTCGTTGTACATAGTGGACTAGCTTTTAATTATGTGTAGACATGAGATGATAATTATATTTCGGTGTGTTGGGGTGCCGAAGTTAACCTCATCTACGACTACGACCTACGACTATAATATCTACGAGCTACGAATAAATAACTACGAGCGTGTTGTTTGTGACAAATTATTATCGTTGGCATTCTATATTTAAATCAAGCCTTGTCAAGCCTTGTCCTCTGTTCCTAATTCTGAATATTAAATTGAGATCTTAAACATAGCTAAAGTACGTAAAAAGGTACGGATCAGGTAGTACTCTCAATAATGCTTCTAATTCAGGTAAGACTCCTTACCAATTAAGTATTTTTCAAAAATAAGTTTCAACAATGATAGGAGCTACATAATATTGCATTATCACATAAAACACTATTTATTTTATATCATATTGATCATACTGTAAACAAATTGACACGTGCAATTCGTGCATAGAAAAACATTGTTACTCAGATTTTATTGATTTCAAGTTCAAGTTGCAAATCTTGCAAATGGTCGAAAAATCGAGTTACATGTTACAATTTTTTCTTTGCAAGTGTCAGAATATTGAATCTGACAGACATAATAGGTACTTAGTAGGAAAGTTAAGAATGAAGGTTCTTACGAGCTCGTAAAATTCCAAGTTGTAGCTAGTAAACTAAACTAGACTCGCCTAAGTATTTTGTAAGACCCTTGTAAATTATGAATTAGACAGCTCCAACAAGACGTGTCGGGAATTTGTAAACTCAAAGTGATGTTTTGTTTCATGACCAACTTATCTCTCTTTTAAGGTTGTCTGTGCTTGAATTAAATTGCGTAAGTAATCTCCAGAGACCTTCCTATTAGAAATAATTGTAAGAAGAGGATCCCAATGCGAGTTATCGAAATTATTGAAATTGAATAACACTAACTGATGAAATGATAAAATTGTCATTTGATTTGTGTACGACGACGTAGGTATGTTCTGCGAGTTCAACCTATTTACATGTGCCGAGTATGTGCCCCGCAGAAATAAGTTTAATTTTCACTGTAACTGTAATAAAAACATATACGATAAGTACCTAGTATACAGACTGTACTTGCACCAGAGAGGCTCAAAAGAATAAACGTAAGGGCTCTACTTAGGTATTATTTCCCGCAATTTTCTTATGCAACTATCTATTCTGTGTCAAAAGGTAATATGTAAATACAATCAGAGAGAAACAAAACCGGTATTTAGGTATATGAATATTATAGGCCTTAATTTGCGTATGTCGTTCCACAATTTCGATTCTATCGACATTCCAGATTAAGTAGGTATTCCGCATTTCTTTGAAATTTAATGAGGTTATATCACGTCAGGTTCTTTTTATACATAAGACTCGAGATATTGTAAGTGAATACAAATAAGAACGTGGCGCCTTATGCATTCAATGCACTGTCTGCAATACTATGTTTGTTTACATATTCGACTGACGCGAGCGGCATTTGTAAGCACTGCATGCTATTTCGGTACTGAACCAGTTTCACGAATGTTGATAACTAAACTTAACCTAATTTATATTTTACAAGAAGTGAATTCTGATAAACATTGAAGATTAAATTTTACAAAACTGTGTTGACTTGATACTTGATGCTACTAGGTAAACGTACTGCGTGCTTTCTGTCTGTCACAGAATAAATAAGGAGTCTCCAGTCCCATTGCGGGATAAGGGCTATACAGTCAAGGTATCAATTTATTTATTTTATTCGTTTATTACTAGCTTTCGCCTGCGGCTCCGCCCGCTTGGATGTCGGTTATCGCGACCAAACATAGCCTATGTCCTTTCTCAAGGTCTAATCTACCCCTGTATCAAATTTCATCAAAATCGGTTCAGTGGTTTAGGCGTGAAAGCGTAACATACAGACAGACGGACAGAGTTACTTTCGCATTTATAATATTAGTATGGATACATAATAAAAAAAAATATGACTAGGAACCAGTACTATGGGTGGCCTATCGCTTTATGCGATTTCTACCAGGCAACTTTTGGATGATGATTATGGTTGTAGGACGAGTGGTAGTTGTTTCGCGTACTTTTCGATTGCTGCCCGAGATTTCGATCAGAGATTTCATGGTAGGCCTGCAGTCTCTGCAAGACTTCAAGTAGGCGAACTAGCGCGTTCCCTTAGTGAAGAATCGTTTCTACTTATGAATTTCAAGAAATCGTGACACCTTCTTCAAGGAGTCGTCGTCATAGAACTATTATTATAATAATAGGTACCAATCTACCTATTATTAGTTCTGTGGTCGTCATGTTGTTGTAGTGGTTGTTGGCGCCTAGCCGGTAGTGTTACTAAGTAATAAAGCTTCATTGAATTACATATGAGGGACATTTTCAATCATTATGAAAAGTAAATAATAACTCAACTACCGACCTATAGTCATATTAATTCCTTTCCGGCGTTATCATCGTATTTTGATAGTTATATGTCTATCGGTTAACACGCTACAAATTTACTTACTATCCATACATCTTCTAGAATATATTACTCAATGAAACTGAAACGTGAGAAATAATAATACAAATGGTATTTTTTATTATTTTTAGGCCTAAAAGTTCAATATGAATGTAGGAATAAACAGCGAGCGTTAATATCATTTAATTATATTTCGCTTATTTCACAGCAATCTCTTTGATGCCACTTTCCTTGGTCCCCTGCCAAAAGTAATCAAGGTTTCACATTGAGCCCGTTTCTGTAATACATGCCTTTGTACGAATGGATACATAAACAAACGTTGGATTAATATATGTAATGTATTATTTTTAAACACATATGTATTACAAAAAGTGAGTAGATAGATCATGTAGGAGCTTTTGTAGTTTATCTCCTCTTATATCTAAGACAAAACTGTGTGTCTGTTTGTTTGTTTTTGTTATTTATTGCGTACGTTTGTTCACGCCTCTAACAGATATTAGTGAATTGATTTTGTTGCAATTTTCCCGTTATCTTGCATCACTTTAGCAATTAGGTACACACAAGTTTATCAGAATACCGATTTGCACTTTATTCAATTTTCTTTATACAAAGTATTTCATGTTTATCAGTCGTTATACGTATAAGGACACGAAGGAAATCCTGCTCACGTCACTCTGTTGACTTACCCATACCCTCCCGTACCGTTTTCCACACTCCAAGGCCACACTGAAAGGTAATGGTAATCTTTCGCACACATAACTTTAAGTATGTACATTGTACAGTCGCCATCGGCATTAGCTTAACACATCCAAGTTACAAATTACCCTAACTCTAAAACTTTATAGAAAATAGTAAATAAAAACTGGAAAATAGGAGCACCCCATTTCTTCCTGTGGGTGGCATAAAAGGCGACTAAGGATGTTTTCCATCCGACAGTAAACATACAGCCCAAGACATAGGGCCTGCTAGACGGCAATAGGCTAACCCCCTATTACGTTGTGGGACCGAAAATCATAATTGGCGAAACGTGGGTGCTAAAACACCTCTGTCTACCCCTTCGGGCATTTACAGACATGAGTATAAGGATGAATGGAAAATGTAAATTTTGTCTTCTTCAAACACATTCATCCCGGTCGTATGCTTCATCCTTTGTCTGGGGTCCGCTTTCCGGATTCTCCTTCTCCATTTTATGGTCTTTGGCATCTATGCTAGTGAACATATATATTTTATTGAACATAAATAATTAATTTATCAATATATTTCAATATAATGATCGCATTGTTCAGCAACTTCTGAGGGCAACTGTACATTCGAAGAGAACACAGATATTATGCCAAGGTCGCCATGACAGGCTGTAGGGCTTCGATACTAACTGGGACAAGCCAAGGCACGCCATGTCATGCCGACATGTTCGCTCGGCCTGTTCATATTGTAATTAGGCTCTTTTGTGGCTCAAAACAATATTACTATAGAAGTAATTCAATAACTTGTAAAGCATAGACTGCTCGGATAGTTCACCTAACTCCTGCTACGTTGGGATGCCGATGGGTATGCAGAGGTGTTGTAACACATATTGAAATCCGTACTAACATTATAAATACGAAAGTAACTCTATCTGTTACGCTTTCACGCCTAAAACACTAATCCAATTTTAATGAAATTCGCTGCAGATATAGATTAGACGTAGGCGGCCACAGTTAATACAATATAAACTTGAAGGGTGTTGGATGTCAAGGTTACTTAGAAACCATCACTATAGCATATGTAGCGTAACCTTGCTAGCTCACACACAACCAATAAAATTGCATTCAACTGAACGGAAGTCTCACGTTTTACTCAATAAAATTAACCAATAAAAAAGTCGTAACGTTCCTATCTTGGGTGAAATCCAGTGGTACTAAGTATATCTAGTTACCAAATAAATAACAGGACTCTACCAGAATGACTACGTACTTACTACATATTATTTATTCTGTGACTCTGCTAGTAGTAAGCCCTAAAGGATTCACTAATACTCGCTAATGAATTCCACTATCAACATCCCAATTCCATGAAGTGATCAGCTAGATGGCGTAATACATCGCGATGTGACATAAAAAGCAGAGCGTAAGCACTAAAATCAAAGCTTTAGACGCTGATTTTTGCGGGGATGATGATAATGGCACATACAAAGTTCAAAATCGATAGCACATTTTAGTAATAACTAGCGGCTCGTGTCCTGGCTTTTCCCGTGAATAAATTCGTAAAAATATCCCAGGTTTTTATGGAAGAAACGTAGGATATTTTCTTCCGTATTTTACCCCCTCAGCCTCAGTAGCAAAATTTCCAAACATCTTCATCAACTTTGTTAGTGGATGCCTACAACATAAAAAGCATGTACTGCCGAAATTTTAAGCTTGTAGGTCCAGCGGTTTCGGATCTGCATTGATGACTCAGTCAGTCAGTCGGAAGAAGTAATGTATGTGTATGTGTCTAGTTAGAAGATGAAAGAAGAATATACACGTCAATGGATACCACAATAACGTTTGATTATTATTAGCTAGCTAACTAGAAAGAAATGGCGCATGGCTAAGAAGTATCTAACTAACCGAATTAAGACATTGCAACGCTAAGCATTCCTAGCCAGTTTTGAGATGGGATTCTTAACAGTGAGACCACTGTTTTTCCAAGAGCGCGTTAAGGAGATACGAACATCTGTTCTGTGGCAATTGTTGTGAATAATGGAGCGGTTGGAGCCCTAAGAAGTCTAACTACAGAACTTTGACATCACCGTTGTATTTTAGCAGTCGATTTACGGAATATATTGAAGGTCGGGCATTTCGTAGTTAGACAGAAAGACGATCTCAATCGAATTGATAAAAAGGCTCGAAGCATGAATAACTTCTAATTTATTGGAAGTTGATTAAATTCGGCCTTCAGTATCACAGATGAAGCGTCGTAAAAGAAATAGGTTTTCAATTGGTAAAACTACGAGAAATAAATTTTGTACTGTTTGCCAACTCAAAGTACAAGAAGTGTCGTTAGGTGTGAGGAGCGTCATTCGAGAATCGTAATGTGTTATTATATGCCGCGACGTGCTAGCGACATTACGTAACCCATGTGATAAATGACCATCGTGAAGTAGTGTTGTGCTTCTCACGAGTTTGTAATTAAAATATCGTTTTGTGTGTTTTGTTTAGTTTGAAAACATACGAATCTTTGTACCTACTACGTAAATACGTATGAATTACTTGTCTAAACTGACGCTGACCAATTCATCAACGCTGCGCCTTCATACAACTGCTTTGGGCTACCAACTTGAAATTTTAACAGTTCTTGTTTTTTTTTTGTCAATTTTGCTGCTCATCTTCCGCCGAGCTTTTCCCCAAATCTGTTGGGGTATAAGACTACTGTGGTTAGTATAGCATAATATAACTTATTACATGTGTTATTAAAAATTCTAATTTATTTCAATGAAAATTTCATCCCTAAGGGAGAAAATAAGGGTTAAATGGTTGTATGAAAGTGAAATATCGCATAATATATATTTCTTATCGATTTTATTTTGAATTTTCATACCCTAATTAGATATTTCATACCCTGCCCGACAATTGAATAACAATTGAGTACATAAATATCGTAGTCATTCATCAACTCGCGGGCAATAAACTTGCGGGAAACCGCGAGTTGGCAACTTTCAATTTTTGATTATTTTCCTGTCGTCAACTCGCGCGATTGTCAAAATTGACGTATTTGTGTACAGTCAGTTACGAAAACTTTGTAATAAATTTAATATAGTTTGGTACCTATTTAAAATGTAGGTACTTTATAAGATATTTTAGGCTATGTTATAGAATATAGTATAATAGAAGAAAAAAGAAAAGCGAGTGACTGTCGTGGTATGGACATACTACGAAAAAGGATCAAAGTAATATCACAGAATAGGTAATACTCGTAGTAATAGCGTACAGAATGGAAGCTCACACCCCCGCGTAGATTTCATTTCCTCTCCCCGTACGTTCGAATCAGAAAAATCCATCTTTAATTATTATGAAGTCGATTAGAATTATTAATAAGTTTTGCAGAGTAGGAACCAATTTTTGATCGATTTGCACATTTTCAAATGTTAGTCCAATATAATACCATTAAAGTCAACGTTCGATCTTGAAAAGTGTGTAACGAGAATACCATTGTAGACATTTGGGAGATTAGATCGGGATTAGATTTTGAACAGATTTTTGTTACGAGAATTACCTTTCAACTAATAACAATAAAAATCCTCTCAAATTCGACTAAGTCACATTACTTAGCAAACAAATAGAATATCAGACCAACAGATTGACAACATTTCCAAAAAAGCTATTTTTTATAGTATCTTGTATCCGTAGTGATTTATAGGTATTATAAATCCGAAAGTAACTCTGTCTATCCGTCTGTCGGCTTTACACTTCCAGTTAAAAAGCTATTATTTTAACGTTATAAACAGACACTCCAATTTTATTTATTTGTATAGGTATTATAACTAAGCAAAATTTTAAATACTTATAAACATGTTCTATCAGGTAGGCCTTCGACCGGGCTTCGACCGGTCTCGGTCGGCGAGAGATGTCATGCGGTGTTCCACAGGGATCGGTCCTGAGACCGCTACTGTGGAACATCGGTTACGCCTGGGTGCTTCGCGGTGAGTTCGCGGACGGTGCCGCCGCCGTCACGTGTTATGCGGACGACACGCTGGTGACGGCGTGCGGGACTTCATACCGCGAAGTGACCCTGAAGGCCACGACCGCGGTTGCCCAAGTCGTGGAGCGGATCCGGCGGCTGGGTCTTGAGGTGGCTCTGCATAAAACCGAGGCCATGTTCTTTCATGGGCTTCGGAGCATGCCACCGTAGGATTCCAGCCTCATAGTGAGAGACATTTCCATCAGCATCAAGCCCCAGATGAAATACCTGGGGCTCGTGCTCGACGGCCGGTGGAACTTCAGGGAGCATTTCCGACGACTGCCCCCCAAATTGAAGAACACAGCTGCTGCTTTGGGGCGGCTGCTGCCCAACATGAGGGGGCCGGATGACTCCCACAGGAGACTCTATGCGGGAGTCGTGCGGTCCATGGCTCTATATGGGTGCCCGATATGGGCGGAGACCCTGACAGTCTACAATGCGCGTCTGCTGTGTGGGCCGCAGCGTGCAACGGCCAGCAGGGCCATTAGGGGTACCGCACGATATCCTTGGAGGCGGCGAGTCTCCTTGCCGGATCCCTACCGTGGAACCTGGATGCAAGAGCCCTTTCGATGCTATATCGGTATCGAAAGGAGGCGCGGGAGCAGGGACGGGAACCCGAGCCTGAAGAAACTCAGGCCGTGATGTCCCAGCTCCACCGGGATATGGTAGCTGAGTGGGAGCTACGACTTGGGCGACCAAGTTACTTTAACCAATGCGGGTGTATAAATGCGCGAGTATAAAAGTTGGTTTTGTATTAAATTTTTGGTTTCGATCCATTTTTCTGACTGTACTTTAATATTCACGCGAGTTGACGACAGCAAAATAAAATAAAATTCAAAAATGCCAACCCGCGGTTTCCCGCAAGTTTATTGCCCGCGAGTTGATGAATGACCCAAATATCGCTCAAATCTCTGCTCCTTCAATCCTTTCACCTCCTGATACGATATCAACCTATCTAGGGGAATAAATATAATTCCAGTTTTTAGTTTTCAAAATGAGTTTCTAAACAGAAAAAATATTAATAAACTGAGTTTTTAAATAAAGTAATAAATAAATAAATATTCCACAACATTATACCTACACAACGTTATCTAGAACCATAGTAAGCTTAACTAGCTTTTTTTTACGTACGGAAATCCCGTCGGATACCCCCCCCTGCCGGAGCCGGAAGGGGAGGTTATGTCGGACTCGAACCGACTAAAACCGCACGCCGACTGTGGGTCGCGGTGCTAGGCCGGAGCCGGAGGTGACGTTGTCATCGACATCGGTCTGGCCCTCCTCGGGAGGGGGACAACGGTGTATACCTATTCATTACAAATATTTGCACTGAGCGGGGATCGAACCCGCGCCTCCTGGGTGGCAGCCGCGTTCACTACCTAATACAATTTTATAGATACACCGAGATTGTTTGTCTAGATATTATGTAGGTTGGTACCTGACCAGATGGAGTATACCTACCTCAAAAGTACTACCTGTTCCTAATTTAAACTACCTACCTGCCTAGGTGCTGAGTAGGTAAACGTGCTTCACTTCAATACTTCGCGTGTGAAGTTTTTGTAAACTTTGTACCGGTCTATCGATAAAAATGTTTGGCATAGCCGAGTAACTTCGGTCCGTAGAGTAGGTAGATACGCACTCACTATGTTACGAGATAGTTATAGGAGATGGAAAGTTGATTTGTTATTATTGTTTTCTCTTTCGCACAATGCCTGGGCGGGGTCGGCAGGGGAGCACTGCAGTCAATTTGAATACGTGCTGCCATCTGTAAACGTGTTATAAGCAACGCGCAATATCCTTTTAGTGGCATGTCGTAGTTCCGCTACTGGCCACACGATGGCGCCTATATAAACTTTAACTTGGTTTAATAAATTACCATAAATAATTACAACATGGGTGTTTCTGATATACCCATGTTGTAAATGTGTCGTTTCTATATGAATATCTACGAAATGACCATTCTATTTATTAAAATGACTTTTGTTTTGTTTCAGGTGTTAGTGGAATATGATGGTGTAGACTGGCAACGTCGCGAGTGGGTGGCAGTGTATTCTCGTCGGACGTTTCGTGTTTTTTTAGTGGAAAGGACTCTTGTGTGGACTCCTAGAAATTACGAAGGAAAAGACGTCAAATGGCCGGCTTTGGTAAATATCTTTGCTTTTGATTTCACGTTTCCGTAATAGATGGCGCTAGTAACATGACATTTTCGGTAGTCAATTTATTAAAAAAATAATTTCAGGTCCCGTTTTTTTAAAACCAAATTAGCCCAAATGTTAGAAGGGCCATCTACGTCAGTGGTATGCTAAGTATATCTTCCTACTAGGATGAGGTTAGAATAGAATAGAACCCACATTGTAAATAGGGTGGTCACATAAACGTGGTAACATAAACATAACGTGATCACATACCTACATAAAGTAAGTAATTTGGTAACACAGAAATGAGAAGACTGTTGGTCTATTTACGTTTGGGTGGTCGTTGTGACAGGATACCCTCTGTGGTGAGGTGGTAGTGAACGCGACCGTTACACAGGAGGCGCGGGTTCGGTCCCGTTCAGTGCAAATATTTGTATGCATGAATATAAGTATTTGCATTAGTCTGAGTGTTTCTGTGTATAATATGTATGTATTTACAAAAAAATATAGTATCTATGTTATTTAAGTACTCATGTTTTCCTTGAATATTTACAAATAAATATATTTAATCTTTTTTTATATTAATTCATCTAAAAATGATAGAGATACACCTACCACGCTTTGCGTCTACCATCTATCGAGGTATAACTAAGGCATTTCTGCAAACAGTACTCCTACTTGTCGCTAGATGTCGCTACTATATTGTCAATTGCCGTGTTCTAGGACAACTTTAGACTATTATTCATCATGATATAACCAATCTGGTGCCGAATAATTTTGAGCTGCCTAGGTCATACTTCTAAACATAAATATTTTAATTTGTAGACATTCACCCCGCTGGCAGCTGACTTGACGCTGCAAGCGGACGCTCAGCCGGTCGAATTCCTCCACGACAAACACCTGGATTTCTTGGATTACGCAAACTTGCTTCCTTACCAGGTAAGTTGATATTATTAATAAGTTGTTCCCTTGGGGTTGGGAGTCGGAACATTGACTTTTACATTTTTTGTAATTTTAATTGCGAAAAGCTAACTGTAATTATTACTTACTAGAACTAGATTAATAATTAGAAATCCAGTTTTGATTGCTACATCCATGTTTTGAAAAATTGACTGTCTTGATTTAAAAAAACTGCATGCTAAATTTAGATACCTATTTGACATGGTTATTTACGTGAATATTAAAAACCAAATGAACATGGGAAATATCCCACTTATGGTTATTTAATAATAAGTGTGTACACTAACGCAATGTATTTTTTTTGTACTTAACATTTTAATTAATTTCAAACAGAGAACGTGTACTTACTAAAACGAGTAGGTATTGCTATTTCTCATTACAAGAATCTGAAATTTAAATAAATGTTTTTTAAAGCTTTTATCTGACTTGCAGTCTCCTTTTTTTTTTCTCCGCTTTATTATTTTATTTTCATTCAAGTGAAATGTAGTGGAAACACATTTCACAGTTAGAAACGGATTAGACAACTGTATTTTGATATTTTTAATGAAACAGATGAACACAGAAATGAGATCTCAGACTATCATGTAATATTTATATCACGTTTGATAAAATAATCAAGATAAGAGACCATGTTCTGCATAAGCATAACATTGTGAAAGTGTGTTACATGTTTTTTGATACAGCACTCTTTCATACTTAATAGAAACGATGACAATGTGGATTAGAGATTAGGGTCCTAAGAATGACAGTCTACTTCCTATGAAAGGGCGTATGGGGCACAAGAAAATCCAAGTCATTCTCACCAAATGAGGCTCTGGCCATACTAAGAAAAAAAAATTCCTCTGGTCGTAGTAGAAAAGAGTCCTTTTTATGGTATACCCTGGTGCAGGCTTTTCGGTTGAGCTGTGGGACCATAGGGATAGTATTTCCCGTAAAAGCCAAGCCGTTAGTTTCAAAGTAACTCTGTCTGTCTGTCTGTCTGTTTGTATGCTACGCTTTCACGCCTAAACCACTGAACCGATTTTGATGAAATTTGGCATAGGGATAGATTAGACGATGAGAAAGGACGTAGGCTATGTTTGGTCGATAACCGACATACACGCGGGCGGAGCCGCGGACAATAGCTATTCAAAATTCAAATCATAATGCGGAAAAGGAGGAAAGCGGACCGCAGTCTACAAGGTTTAGATGCAATAGGGGTTAACTTACAGTTTAATGGAACTACTGGGATACGGCGAAGAAAATTGCCAACGTGGTAAAAAACATAGAATCTTTATGTCGCGGCTACATAATTCCACACAGTCGAAACCGCTGCTGTGGCTAATATCCAATAGCCGACTCTTCTGTTTCGTACGCGAAAGTTAAACGAACTTATAAAGGCCAGTACTATTTGCAATTATAACGTAAGCCCGGGCCCGGTCTGTCTGCCCACATTGCAACACGTTTAATAGGACAGGTGGTATCAAGGGTCACCGTTCCCAGCGCTACAGGCATTATAGAATACATTATCGAACATGCGGGCGCGTTTCCTCACGTGCGGCTGTTTGAGTCTCGAATCACTGAATAATAAATTACTTTTGAAGATTACTTTTGGGACTAATTTGTTCTCTGGACTGTATAGCATTTTATAAGATAAGCGGTAGCTTTGTATATTATGCTAATTTATGAACTGCCATACTTTTGGGTGGGTTGAAAGCGAAGACTATACCAGAAGTAAGACACCGGTTAATTTGAAAGAGAGATTTGACAGTATTATTAGACATACATATATACATCATACATAACATAAACTCACGCCTGTATTCCCCGAAGGGGTAGGCAGAGGTGCTAGCACCCACATTTTGCCAGTTTATGTTTAGGTCCCAATGTAATAGGTGGCGAGCTTATTGCCATTAACCGGGCACTTATAAACCTGCGATAAATACACACATAACTTCGAAAAGCATCGAAAAGTCATTGGTGTGTGCCATGGTAAACCTGGGATCGAACCCGAGACCTCGTCTCCGCAGTCCATTACCCATACCACTAGGCTACCGCAGATATTATTAGACAAAATAAAATATAGACTAAAATCAAAGTAATTCAGTCCATTAGAAAATAAGATTTATGTTTGCAGCTATCCGCCAATAGATGTCATAACGTTGATCAAATTTAAACCGCCTTTCAAATATTTGAAGTTTACTAATACGATTTTGGGGCTCGTCGATGTGTCTTGTTCTTATAAATAATTTATTTTGAAGGAACTTGTAAACTTCCCTGTAAAACTTGACATTGACGTCTATGTCATTAATAAATATTTGAAGTTAGCGAAACTCAATTCGAAGCGATCCTGCTGCAGAAGCCATCATTCATAAGAAAATGTATGGAGCGGTATAAGCTTTGGCCATCCGATCGTACCTACAAGGAAGCTCAAAAAATACCCAAACCGTTTCATGCAATTAATGAACACTGTAACTTAGCAATGAATGATTTGAACGAAATAAAATTTCGCATTTTGCCCATACCAAATAGAAAAGCAAGTAGGGCAGGGTAAGTAAGGTCTTATAAAAACGTAAACTTAATTCGCGAATTCAAATATTTCAGCTTGTTTTTATAACAAACGAGACTTGGCATGAAATTTATTCACAAAGCTTTATGTTACTACCGGTTTCATTTGCTAAAATAATACATTTTTAGTTCAAAGAAACGTTAGAACACAACAAGGAAAAGGAATACATATACTATAATTATTCTATTTGATATAATATGCACACTGAAATAATAATAACCGTTTTAATAAAGGTATGATTTATGTATTTGTAGCACGTTTTACATGACGTCTTCAGTAAACATAGGTAGCCTTTGCATACAAATTACTCACAAACTCGTAGGTAAAACTAGGGCTGATGATACACCAGACAGGGATTTAAGAGAGATAGTAGAACAAGATAACCGTGAAATTGTAACTTTAATAAGGAGGAATCCAGCGATGACGTGGCTACATTGTTTGTGAATAAGGAAAACTATGTGTTACAATGTAGTCCTACATATTTTGTAGTACTCTTGAGCCTTGAGCTAGTCATGCAACCGAAAAATTTAATGGTTTGATAAATTCATTTCAATTTTGTTTATATACTTCGTCCTTTAGTTTGATTGTTTCAACACGCTTCAAACCCACAACTTCAAACTTGTCGCACTAAAAGCTACAGAAACGTACGGTGTAGTTATACTTAAGCGTGTAAAATAACTACTATTTAGTTGTAGCATACGATTCCGTTTATCTGTATCGTGTAAAACTGCAAGCAAAGCTCCCGGGCGTATTTGCGCAAAATTGTAACCCAATCTATCGGCCCATTTTGCGTGAAAGAGATCATATAAACTAACTTTTAGAGCTCTAATATAAGTATAATTAGGAAATTTCTTAATTGCTGTCACAACATTCATAATCTCCTACACACTTTCTCTTCACAGCTACACCTTTTCACAACATTCATAATAATCATACACTAATAAGCTTCATTATTAGTTCTGTGATTCTGGCATTATCTTATCGAAACTGTAGGGAAATGGGGTTCATTAGTTATAATAATAGTTACAAAGACTATAGGGTCATTGATACTGTTACAAATAAACCCTTTGTCTCTCCCATAGATTATTAATAATGCCTTATTATTAAGAGTTCTATGACTTACACTGTATTATTAATTTAATATGTATTATAGTTGTTTAACGATAAAGTCGTCTCTGAATTTCACTTTTGTGTTTACTTAGCTTCTATTTCTAGATCTTTCCAGTCGTTAATTATTATGTAAATTACATTTCGTGCTGTTGAACTGGCTACTCAACAGATCAAGGAAAACAAGTCTGTTCATTAATTATGTCCTGCTGAGAAGTGAACGTAAGCTGTTTGTTTCTGTAAAAACTATTTCATACCTAGTCTACAAACGCATAGGTACATAAACTACGATAGAAATATATCCAGTTGTCTTAGATAGCCAACCTCGCAGGAGTTTTACTAGCAATTTATTCACACGATGTTCGTCGTCATACGTTTTTAATTTGAGCTGCGATTGACGATTGACGTAGATAGTTTGTGTAAAAAATAATTTAATTAACGATTGAACGTGTGAGCGTGCTCTGAATTTGAATGAACAGACGGGCGAGACATCGCAGCTATAAAAAGAACAAATTGGGAACGTTGCATAAACTTTGAGTAGTCTGAGATGAAAGAGACTTGCTAATAAAAAGCAAAACGCATAAGCGACCCAATTTCTACTGAGACGATACGAGTGTTTATCCAAACTTGCGCGCTCAGCAGAAGTGGGGAGATCAAGGACGGTGTCTGCCAAACATGGGGAGGGTTTCCCCGGGAGACGGGGGCTCAGAGGGGCGCCGGGAGGGTGCAGGAGGTGATCTGGCGAGCGGGGCGGGGTATGTTTTGATGCTCACCGCCCGCTTTATTGATTTTCCTCACGCCAGCGCCACCGCCTGCCTCCTCTTTATTATATACATATTCTGAGCCAGGTGGTGGATGGTGGTACAGCCGACGTAGTGCTATTTTCGGTCGGCCCGCCGCCTCGCACCCGTAGAAATATTATGATTGATCGGCCGCTACCCCACAAAGCCAATCTCTTTTTTGTTTTGCAATTTCATCACATAGTTTCGAAGCTCTCGTTTGGTTTGTTGCTTCTTTGGTTTTAATTGAAGGTCGTCGGTGAATTAAAATATACTGTCCGAGATGTATGTTACTTGTGAAGAACTTCGAATCAAAATTAAGACAAGTTCTTTATGAGATTTCTCTTCATTTCTTTTTCGACAATATAAGTAATTTGTATGTGAATTACTTGTTCTGAAGCCTTAAGAATTTCTGAGAAGCAATTTATTTCCTGTACAACAAATAGACGCTTCAGTACTTCTGAGTAAAATATTGTTATGAAAAGGGATTGTTCATTAGGTTGAATTTCCTTTCATCGCCATCGGCTTCCGATCTTCAGTTATTTTTTCCTTCCTTTGACATTTTATTTAATGAAATTTAATCTACTTGAAAATGAGCACCTTGTCTTATTAGATGAAATTTAATTTACGTTGATTATTTAAAATCATACTTTTAAGAAGTATCAAAATAATCTTAAAACTATAGTACTAAGAGTAAATTAAACTATTTTATTGATTTAAATTGTATTGAAGGAATTTTTACAGCATTAAGTATGCTAACTATACAAATCGAATACATAGGGAAAAAGAATCTTCTCGGGCGGGACTCGAACCCGCAGTCTTTCCCTTACAGGGGGAATGCCTGACCAATTCGGCTACCGAGACACGCCCGATATGATTCAAATTTCCCATCTTATACGTCTTTAAGGCGACGTGGCGTCATCTACCGATTTTTCTTACGAACTATCGGAATCAAATCTTTGTTAAATTGTATTATTGTCTAAATTAAAGTTGTGTACCAATTATTAGAACAATCAATTCGAGTACTTTGCACGTTAACATGTTTCTGATGCTGACTGTACATGATAACGATAACAAAGAAAAGGTGAGCGTAGGACAATGAACGTTACTATAACAAATTGTTGTTACAAATGGAAGAGATGTCCATTGTTTCATTTCAAGTATTATGAAGGAATTTTAACTAGACTAAGTAGATGTAATCTGTAATATTCGAGATAAAGGAGTTGTTTACTCTGTTTTATTAGAGGAACGAATCGAGAACAATGGGCTGTTATGTAACTCCTCAGTTCTTATTGCTGTAACAGCGGAGGGTGACTGATATTGGCCAGATATGGCTTCTGTGTCGGTATCTATACAGTATAATATACGTTACTCAGTATTAGAGGGTGCTTGTCGTGAAATGGTGATATTATGTTTATAAAAAGTCGGACATCATCAATGGTTGATTATAATCGCTGTGGCGATGATTAGATTTATAATAATATGAATGGCAAAAGTCTTATAATTACACGAGACCTATTTAAAACAAAGTAATAATAAGTTTTAATGACCACAGACGGAGTTATTAAAAATTATGAATAAATTCAATTGCGCAACTGTATAATTTGACAATTTAGGCGTCACGACGTAAAAAAAGTATAATTAAATCATGGAGACCTGACGTAAAGTATTTATAATTAAAAATACTCATTTAGCTAACCGGGCAATGAAAGTTTATCGCGAGTTTCTTAACTTTACCGTAGTCGTATGCACGCAACCTAACTCAGAAACAGTTCTCTGCAAAATTTAAACGAGTAAAGTTTGTTTCAGTTAGCTTACTCAACTGTCCGGTTGGGTCGCACCCACCCCCTCACTGGGGTGCTAAACGAGTGGGCGGAGGGGTTATAGGCGTGTATTGGACATGAGACAATGTTACTTTGATCGAGCCCATGTTTTATGAAGGATATCAATAGCTTAGCAGCTTTGAACGATATTTTTGTTGCACGTTACATTGATCTCAAAGCTTTGTTTTTTGTTGTTTTGTGGTCTTTATAACTGGAGGATTTCCGTGACCCGAGGGAACCTATTGAGGAGGTTGAACAGATATAGCAACCTATTCTCCCTAACTGTATACCAGTCTATGCTATATCATATCTTCTGTGACCAATTTCATTCAGATCTGTTCAATCACTTTTTCCTGAAAGAGTAACTACACTTAGCTACATAGAAAACGTCACGTTACACTAAATTTGTTGCGCCTAAACCCTACGTAAAGAATTAGTATCTTAATCGTACCTATTATTTTTCTAATGCTTCCTTCGTTTTTCGTGCGGGTTCAAAGTTTCGGTAGTATATTTCGTAATACCCTCTTAAGAATATTTCCTTGTGGGTTCTACACATTCTGCCTTGCGAATAAGGCGCTGATGTAAATATTGTCTCTCATAAGCATTACGTTGTGATGGGCTGTTCGTATTCCGGAATTCCAGTAGAAATTCTGAAATACGTTCATAGATAATCTAATATTGTGGCAGCAATAAAATATTAACAATTTTAAATAAAAATGTATTGTGGTTATGACTTGAAAACACCAGTTTCAGTGATACGAACTAAAGATTCTTTATTAATATTGGCGAACCATGTTGCAGCTAACATTTCTGTCAAATGAGTGCTTACGTAACAAAGAAGCGAATACAAAAGCTCAATTTCATGTTTGCGGCATGTGTTTACATTTTCCTCGGCAGAGGGAGCCACGCTGACGTTTCATCAAACTTGATGTATACAATATGAGTGCATTGTCTAGGGAACTAAAACCATGCTGAAACCTTTCGTTTATAACCGCCCCAGGTACTTTAGGGTTTACAATAAAGCTATTTTGTACATGAATATAGTTTGTTTATTGTGCATTTATTTTCAGCTACGTTTATTGCATATTTTTTTTCATTTTTGATTGCGTCGAAGCCTTTGTTCTCTTGTACAATTGGTTGGTATTTGAACAGTTGTGCATTTGTGTATTGGAATACTTTATGCACGTGTAGTAACAGCTGTAGACGTTATAAAATGAAAACAGTTATAAAAGCAATCTATATTAAAATAACATATTTAAGAGTGAGTACCTGAATACCCATAAAAGTTTAAGATTAGATTTTTTGATATTTCTATTAAGGCCATTTTTCAGTATTAGAAGACATTTTACCAGAAATTCTTAAATAACAATTGAAACGAATTTTCTCAGCTGATATTAAGAATGACTTATAGATCTAACTCGAAATTTGTAGGTAAAAACTATTTTTATTTCCTTTTTACTTAAAAAAAGAAATTTAATCTTGTAGAAATTTAATTTTCTTGCTGAAATGTATGGGAAACGTTTTTGGCGATTTCTATCTTTCTTAGTACTCAAAGCTAAAACCCATACAGTCTTTTGACCCCACGAGAAATAGGATCAATTAGCACCAAAAAATTGTTTTTGGACTTTTAGCAATTTTCTGGCTGACTGTAGGATTTTTCCAAAATCTTTGAATGCAGTTCAAAATATGTCAAAAAGTTAGGGAAGGTCTCCTAAGAACATTTTGCTGTAACTACAACGGTTAAGGTTACCTGACTTTAGTGCCGCCTTTCAAAAATGCACCCTGTATACTGAAGTAGACATTTCCTTTTAGAAAAGTAAAAGAAAATTCTGTACAGAATCCCACGCCTCCGAAGTCTGATCCGCTGTAGGTAAGCCTGATTCAAATAGGCTGAGTAAATACTGGCGATACAGTTTGACCCTCGCAAAGGTGGTCTCCAGATCAAGCGGAGCTGCGGGAAGCCAGTTTCAATATATAATGTGTATCCGCTTACGATGGATCGTATCGCCAGACTAAATTATAGGCTGTTAGAATTCCATGTCTGTTACGAAGCCTGTACTCGTGTGTTACCTAGATGTTGGTAGATAATGTAAGGACATTAATAAGGGTATTGTAAGTAATTCTAAGTCCCGTTGAAATGTACTTGCATAACTTGTGACTTAGGTACCTTACATAGATTATTGGTGTGCCTAAGACTTCCGACATTTGAGGTTATTTAAGCGTGGAGAATTTACTAGATAAAATTTGTTGAACCTTTGAAGGGATGTGTGGGAGTGTGGTTGGAATCAATACATTTTTTGTGTAAAATGGCTAAATCGATTTTTGCACTCAAATTGCACCTCCTGCAAAAAACTGTATATAAAAGAAATTATTTATCATCATCACTATCGCTACATAGTATTTATGAAGCAAAGCTTTCCGCGTCTTTCTGTCCCTATGTATGCTTACATCTTAAAACTACGCCACAGATGTTGATGCGGTTTCTTTTAATAGATAGAGTAAATCAAGAAGACCTTTATATGTATAATACATGCCTAATATAGTGAGGGTGAAGCGTGAACGGGATCGGAAGCCACGCGGCCCGGGCGGAAAAAAATCGCCACCGCCGGTACGAAGTTCGCCGAAGTAGGAAATAAAAATATTATCGATAAGAAAATCATCAAGCTCATAATTTAAATGTATCAACGCAACGTTCCGTGTGAACGGGCTTAAATTTAAAGGAGGCTACAATATCTGAATTTGCCATCAATAGTCGTATCAGAAGCGGAGATAGGATGCAGTGGCGGCAGGAAATTGAATGAGAGGCCTGGCACTGAGCGAATGTGTGCCAGTGGTAATGACTTCCTGGTCCGCACCTCTGCACTCTCCGGATGTACACAAGAATCTAGTTACTATGTGGAAACTGTACATGAGGAATATGTGAATATGTATACACCGCTCGGAAACTGATGCTGATAGATTCAAACAATTGGCGCATATATTGCACTTCAAGTCCAGCTCACCATAGACTATGTGTTTATCTATCTCATCTATTTGTGAAAATGTTTAGGTATTGAATGGATCTGGCTGACATTTGGTGCAGGGATAAAGCTTCCTGTATTATCTGGAATAGGTTCCTATGGTTTTCGTAAATAGGGCAATAATTCCACGGAAGTGGAGTCCTAACTATGTATATTTCTCCGAAGATCGTATCCATCATAGGCAGAAACATAACACATCAGCTTTTATATTTTCTTCCTATGCCATACTAATAGGGTTTAGTGTCATCGGGCAGTTTAAATTGATGATGATTGATGGAAGGCCATGTCATAAAACGATTAGGAGCATAGCGTCAAAGGGTAAAATAACAAAAGATATGGAAATTCACAAAAGTGCAGTGTACAAATCGCACATTGTTCAAAGCGCATAGTGTGACGTCCTGACGTAGCCAAATCAAAAGGGAATGTGATTTTATGGCAGGATTTAAGAGTCTAAATGCAATTTCTGGAGAATTCGGGGTCACGGTCATATAACTCGTTGTAGCTGGTTCCGGAAAAGTAACGGCTAAAACAATATTTGCAACTGTTTTAATCTTATAGAATGCATTGCCTAATTTCCACGAAAAAAGGCTCCTTTAGAGTTCAAATATATCTTCTCTTAAGCATAAATGAATGAACTTGTGATGTCCATAATCACCGTCAACCAACTTATATCTAAGCACATTAATATTCATCAGTTTCTCAAAGAGAAAGAGCGTAATCCGTTCTGATCCTCAGATCACAGGTCGGTATTAATCACGACGTAATCCCACCAAATAGAGCGTCGTGTAAAATAAACAGTAATGGACGTAGGCGACGTTGTGTAACCGCTGAGTCACCGGCTCACGGCTCAGCGACACTCATCAGTGCGTGACTAGACAAGTATTTACCGGTTACGTTCACCAGTCACTACGGAGCTAATTTCCACACTATTATATCGGAAAATGACTTGGCCGTGACATTTCAGCATTATGCATCAATACGAGCGTTCCCGTCTATTAGGATGCATAAGGTTACATCTTATATTACTAGGTAAGGAAATAGTATAAATGCGAAACTTTGGATATGTATATATGTTTCTTTGTCGACGGTGAACGGCTCTACCTATATATGAACTGCGGCATAGAATTACTTTTAGATATAGTCTGGAATAGCACTTAACCTACTTTTGCTACCCAAAACTGCACCCAAAATAACAAACCCATTTCAAGATATTAACGTGTAGTTGTTTGAGGTTATTGTTTTTAAACCCTACATTTGTATTCTGGTGAGGGTAGTGGCGTAAAATAAGGCCAATGAGACGCGATAAATAATGTAATCATAAGTTAAGGGGTTCAAAAGCTAGGCGTTTTGAGTGAAGTAATATGATATTTCATACGTAGTCAGTGCAACGGTATCTCTCAGAGATTGCCTTTACTAGGCCCCTCTCCGTTACTCACTCATTGCCCGGCTAGGCTGCCGCACTCGATCGTGATTCCACGCATCACACTTGTGTTAAAATTAAAGACTGCGCGGATATAATTCTCCACGTCTCCACTGTATATGATGGTCGCCATTGAAAGCAATGTTTTGGTCAATTTTTGTGCGTCTCTGCACAGCTGTGTTCATGCTCGTCCACGCCTCAATGGAAATGCATCGTTTAAAGCGTGACAATCGGTAATTTAAAGATAACGGGTTTTTATAGCACGTACATTCAAGGTTGTCAGTTCTTGTGAAGAAGCAAAAATCCTGACCAAAATAAGGTTATCTGTAAACATATTATGATCACAGTTTGACCCAATTTGGTGATAGTTTCAAAATATATTCACTTGAACATCTCACTGGGGCTTTTCATGACTATAAAATGCAAATACAATCAAATTTATTTTACCTAATAGTACATGTACTTATTAATATGTATTTAGAATGATACTCAATAACATTGTATTAAATAGTTTACTTTATGACGGCACTAACTGTATCCTTTACATTTATAATTACACAATTGTAGTTCTATTGTCTTAGTTGTGTTTCTTATTAAAATTCATTGAGCTGCTCTACATAAATACTTTCAAAGCAAGCTGTTCACTCAAATGACGGTGACCCTGAATGGTCCAATAGCGTTAGTTAGCAAACAGGCGGATACAGTAGGTCTACATCTACATGTAGATATACCAGCCGTTTGTGGGGAGGTCTGATGGGGGGAGGGGGGCGGGTTCAACGCACCGGATACGTCTGTCGCCGGGCAAAGGCTTGTATGCAACACACTGAAACAGGTGTGCGTTCTGTATCAATGTGTGTGTCGTAACATTGACATATATACTAGTGCAATCGTGTATCGTGTGCACGTTTAATTCCACTATGCAGACAGATGTATGCTATACATACATAGGAAGGTATATGTATGAATGTGAGGTACTTATGTGTGTGTACAGTGAATTATTACTGCACTTAACACGATATACGTGGGCAAGTATACTAATGTTGATTTGTGGAGGTGTACTATAATGTGGGACACAATGTTTACATGTGATACGAGGTCGTAAAAGCAATTATCAATGTACAGCCTCTGTGGCGTGGCGGTAGTGCACGCGACTGCCACGCAGGAGGCGCGGGTTCGATTCCCGCTCTGTGCAAATATTTGTATGCATGAATATGGCCATTTGCATTGGTCTGGGTGTTTCTATGTATATTATGTATGTATTTACAAAAAAAAAAAGTATATAAGTATGTTTATCCGCATTCTAGATTCCGTAACACAAGCTATAAAAGCTTACCAAGGGTCTAGATAGCGTTGTGTGGAATGTTGTGGAATATTTATTTATTTATAATTAATAAATGAATGCAAATCGTATATTAGCGTCGTTGATAGTTGTGTTCCACCCACCTTTATGATATTTAAGGCGTAGGTTCCAGTTCAGTTCAGATACATAATTAATTGTGTATTATCTTTTAAACGGTGGCATTGAGTTACATAGGCAATAGGCATAGTATCTATACACATGCTGGTATAATTGGTAATTAACACAGTTTAATTTTGCATGTGTTTTGCATGGTTTATCTTTTAGTTAACCTATATAAGACTGTGGCGAGTTTACAGTGATTGATTCAGTTTGGAACTCTTCACTATTATAGTGATACAATTTGTCTGAGGTTTGCAGTTATAGTAGATCCGAGACTCACCACTCTACATTATACATTTAAAACTTAAATTTCATCTAATTGTAATAAGACTTTTGATGGAGTTTGGGTACAGGTAGACAGTCTCACATCACAGGTTCATCTAGAACGATTGAATTGGACGATTTAAACGCAATAGTTAAATTAATAGCTCGACTTATAAATGGTATTAAATCCCTCTTTAATCTTCAGGTACTAAAAACTTTATTAGCGATAACTAATTTGTGTTATTACTATTTGTATCCGGTGTACCATCTGCAAGCCGCTACATCTGTTGACTGGCGTAAGAAGTTCTGGCACAGGATTTCCTAACGGCGTAAAGTAGTTTAAGCCAAATCAAAATGGGAAAGAGTAAGCGGACTCCAGGTCCTCAAATAAATTCAGGATGCTAAGGTGGTGATGTTTGCCAATTTTTCTGCGGTATGTGGATAAGCAATGACAAACGAAAGAGTACAAGAGAAACAAGGTACAGGAAATAAGGTCTTTGAAATAATCGAGAAACGAAGAGGAAAGATTATTGGATACTCGTATCACCTGATCAGACACGACTAGAAATATCATAGAATGGAAGGTAGAAGGAAACTGAAGAAGAGGAACTTTTATAACACAGATAAAAGAAAAAATACAAGTCATGTCGTATCAGGAGGTCAAAGGATTGGCGGAGAAGAGAGAAGAGTAGTTAATCTACCGACAAGAGCGCAACTCCTATGTTTTGTATATATCTTACAGTGAACTACTTTAATACCGATATCAGTACAATATACTCGTAGAATACGGGTACTGGATACAAATAGAAATTGCGTCCATAAAACGTAAAGGTATCTCTTTATCTCTGTATCATTATCCTACCAATGTCACAGGACAAACAATGAAACCTTTTCCAATGCGGACTCAATTGGTTTTCTCGTCTGGCGGTTGTAACAAAGGAGCGCAGGAAATAATGGGTTAGCTACACAGCTCTTCTTGTTAACAATAAAGAAATCTTATCCACTTTCTGGGAAAAGGTTTTTCTTTCGCCTAATACCTGCGGATACTTGGGCCCATTAGATTGTGCTGACATTGAGGAGAGCTAGCTGTTGTATTTCGGCGTTTAAAAGGGCTTACGAAGTAACAGCTTAGGTCCAGTCTAGTTTTTTGCTGGCATAATATTCAAATCAAATCATATTTATTGTAAATCATGGATTCGAACACAAGATTCGGAAAGACATACGGATTGCGACTTGCGGAATATTATGTAACTTTATTGTGTCGTTTTTACAGTACATTTTCACTCGAATATGAATACCATCATGTACATTTATAATTTTATATTAAAACATGTACATTACAGAATGTATTAGGTACACTGTAAAATAAAATTGTACGCATAGGCAGGCACCAAACAATGTAATTAAAGTAATTACTTTATTTTCAGGATTGGGATGCTCGCCTCGCCGGCTCAGAAGCGGGACTGGATGCGTCCGTCATCACTTCCTTATCTTCTGAGGCGGCGGAATGGCGGACCATTCAGGATGGGCAGCGTATTCTGACCACTACACCATCTGTGCTCGGTGGCTGTAGAGCCCAGGTGTACAGAGTCCTTGGTGCCACGCAGTGGTACACCGCCGTCATCGTCGGGGTCAATGAGCATACAGGAGTAAGTATTTTAAAATTTTGTTCTAATAATAGTAGAAAATATTGTGGAAATGTCGCAAACTTCTATGCGTCATGCTTCAAAAGGTTTTCAGAACCATACAATTCACGAATACTAAGTAACAAGTATAAAAGAAAGAAGGGTATTTCTGTTGGAATACTCGAACTAAGTCGAGCAAGAAATTGATTCAATACAAAGTGAGATTCTTTCACAATATCTTTAAGGATAAAAGCAAACCTGGTGATATATTTTTCGTTTTCACTACGTTATCAATTTTTTTTAACTTGTTCCACAAACTTTGGGCATAGAAGTTGTAAATCGACGAATTAACCAACAGAACTTTACAAAATTGTCTACGTAAATAGTAAGATGTTAAAAAGGCTCTTACAGATCTAGGGTATCATAAATACTTTATGATAGCGTTTATCATATAATTATTTAAGTACAGTTTACTCAGTAGACTTATATACCTTATTTGATTGAAGAAGAAATATTGCCAGAGAGAATTTACCATAGGTCGGAAAATAGCCATTGGACTTAATATCCCTATTAAATAAGAGCGGGTAATAGCACTTAAAAACGTAGGATGTTAATGTCTGTTAGTTACGTTATACCGGCTGCTGGTCTCAAATAAACTCTTACTTAGACGGCTTTAAGAGCGAAGCGTAGGATGACCATATTGTCCATCCATTAGATTCATGACATAATGGAAGGGAACGTTTGTATTAGGACATTTAAGACTACACAGGATGGCTCACACATTAAGTATTTTGTAAAGGCAGCATTTTATTATGGAAAGTTACAGATAAATGAACTCCCTTGTGAGTGAGTTGGCTTGGTCTCAGAAGAACTTGATAGGCAACAAGCCCATACGGCAAACACCTAGAACAAGTTTTACCTGCAAGTTTTGCATATATCATTATCGCAGTTCGTTACTGCCGCGAACAATGTCTCGATAGCCGCATATCTTAAAATAATGAACTGTGGCTCAACAAGTAACTGTACAAGAATTCTACGAGATAATTTCGAACCGGGAAGCTCAGGATAGAACCAGTTTGGTTTATTGAACGCGATGGCATCCGACAACGAGGTCCGATTTATAAGGGCGCTTGAACAACCTGTATACGGTGTTCGTTACTCGATCAATGCATTAAAACCAGTTTCCTTACATGCGTATGGAATCCAGAACTTTCTACATGGTTCCAATTAAAAGGAGTTAGTAAAACAGCCCGTGCAATCTGAACTGACGGCGCCCATGTTAGGCTTGATGAAGATTTAATTGAATTTTGTGGTATCCACGTTGTTCGAGAATTGCGAATATTGCGATGGTTTAGTGAACTGATTAATGGCTTAACTTGAACACCAGCGAATAAAGTTGAACACTAATACATTTACAAACTATCTCAATAAATCAATACATAAATCGATTAACTGGTTCCCCGTGGAGTTGGGAATAGGGGTGTTGAAGAAGACTACTAGGCGATAGGACTGTTATCCATCCGACAGTAGACATACAGCCTATTACAAAATGCCTGTTTGATGGCAATATAGGCGCCCCCTTGGGTTGGACCAAAAATCATAGTTGGCGAATTATAGGTGGAAAAATCTCTTGCTACCGCTTCGGGGATTTATATTATAGTTACACTAGCTTTTGCCCGCGGCTCCGCCCGCGTGAATGTCGGTTATCGCGACCAAATATAGCCTATGTCCTTCCTCAATGTCTACTCTACCCCTATACCAAATTTCATCAAAATCGGTTCACTAGTTTAGGCGTGAAAGCGTAACATACAGACAGACAGACAGAAAGAAAGATAGACAGACAGAGTTACTTTCGCATTTGTAATATTAGTATGGATTGTACTTACATTATTAAGATTCAATACTAAAAGGTCACGTGAAGTCCCAATAAATTGTTTAGAATCTAAAGCACAAACAATAACCTCTTATCGGAACATTGTACGATCAAATTCTATGCCAGTATCGGGTAATATGTACATTGTTTGCCGATCAAGTATTAATATTATAGCTAAGCTTGTTAGCCTTACGTAATACACACTGTATTGTATTCAGTATTCCATATACGTCTCACATATTACAAAGTCAGTAAAAGGTTTCAGTTAATGTCGGGTACAGACCGACTGGATTCAGACGATGAGCGATTTAATTTGCATTGTTCGTTCATTTCGTCATGACGTTCGTCATCCATTTTAGAGTGTTTATTGGTTACATCTGAATTCACTATGGAGTCCGGGGACCATTTACCTCAGAATAATAAATAATACTTGCGAGCTTTTCCACTTTCGTTGAGCGCAGGTTATAGACATAATACAAATTATTATTGGACCCGGTAGGTATTTTTCGAAATTATTCCGTATAAAGCTGTAATGAGCCAGCTTGTTTCAAGCTGTAACAGTCCAAAACAGCTTCATTGTTCAGCTGGGTCGGAATTTAATCCAAACAACGATATGATCGGTACAGCGCTGTTCCTATATGCAACTATCATTTTGTTCGAGCTCCAAGCATAAGACAGATATAATTGATCTTGTTTGAAAACCTATGGAAAACTGGTCTTGATTTGATCTTAAAGCGATGACTCTTACGCGAGAAGCCGCGGGAAAAATGAGATTTTCAATATTATTGGCCAATCTCGGCAAATAACTGCATTTTTCCAGTTATCTATTAAGCAAACCAGAATCTATAAAAGCTGTTTAATTACGATATTTAAAGGTTATAAATATTGTAATAACTTTAAGTATATGAGGAAGTTGAAACTGTTCTTGTTAATCTTAGTGCTTATTAATTGTATTATATTATTATTGTGAAATAATTTCCTTGTATTATTTATATGCTACTTTCCGTTTTATGCCGTTTATAATCTTAATTAATAGCAATATACTGGGACATATTTCGTAACATTATTTAGACACAAAGAAATCATTGTTATTCAAATACCCGGCCAGAGCAGTGTTTATGCATTAAGATATTTACGTTAACCCAGAATCGAACCCGGAATCGTTGACCAACAGTCCATCGCCCTACCGCCACGGAACACAGGTCTTTGAAACGTATTCACATAAATAATATATTCTGGATACCTATTTACAATGTTATACAAGAGAGTATCACAAGAGAGTATGTGGGTGGCTCGTGTTACCCCCCTGTTCCATCCCGTGCCACCTCGTTTCACCCCTTCGCTAACTTCTCTAAACAAACTTTGTTGTTTTGCGTTATTGAAACACTTTATTGTTTTTCTTTCATCTGCTCTCCTTTGAGGACGGGAAATGTCGAAGTTCCTTGTGTTGTACGTAACCAATCGGAACATTTATGCAGGAATTGCTTGTTGAGGTAGTTGGTTATTGCCTCATAGAATTTAATTTACAAAAAAGTTGAATTGAAAGTTCATTTCTTATTCTATTATGAATTTATTTTCGTTCTAAGCTTATTTTCACAATGTTGTTTTTGCTGGTCAGCGCGCACGTTCTTATGAAGTCATGCAACTTATTTATGAATTTGTATTTTATCAATTCTTACAGGCTACAGCTTCTTGCCCTAGTTTTTCTAAGTATGTATAGTATATTGTATATTGACCAACTTTACACGTCGTCGTAATAACACAGCGGAGTGACCACTCTTTTATTCAGAGTTGATTCATTTATGTCTTTTAATTAACAAAATCCTGAACTAATAATTCACTAAAATTATTAATTCACTACTCATTTAACTTTGACTTCGCCTGCCTAAAAATAGATGTTAAGTGAGGGTAGATTACGGAAAATGTTAAGCCGTCGCATAAACCGCACGACTTGCAAGTTGTCTGCTTAAAAGTTTTAAAACTCGGGTAAGGTGATTGCGAACTGTAAACTACAATTATTACAATAACTCATCAAACTCTTCACAGAGACGCTGTCAGAGTTTCTGAGTACTTCAATCTATCTCAAACTTCGCTAAGTAATTACAGTTAAGAAGTTGAGACGTTAAACAAATTTATACTGCGAATTAGGGAGTGGAAAACTTCGCGAGCCTCGTATTACTGGCTGGTCCGAGACGTCGAAGTTTTGAATAACCCCCTCATTCGCCCCCTTTTCTGGTTTTCCAAGTAACTTTCTTAAAGTTTTCTCTTTGTTTCTCCCAAGTTTGTATTTAACTTCTCCTGTAGACGCCGACATGTTTATCGGCTATTCGATTTGTTTGTTGGTACTTTTGATGACTATGTGTATGTTGGTTTAATAATACTTTCATAACTTAACATGTCTGATGTTACATAAATTTTAACAAAGAAAAATTAGGCAGAAGTGAACACTTCTGCCTAATTTTTCATTTTAGTATTCACGTTTGAATGAATTTTATAGCATTAAGTATGCTAACTATACAAATCGAATACATAGGGAAAATGAATCTTACCGGGCGGGACTCTATCCCCTTACAGGGGGAATGCCTTTAACATCGGTGGATGACTCCATCGTCGCCTTAAAGACTGATAAAAATAGAAGGGAAATTTGAATCACATCGGGGGTGTCTCGGTAGCCGAGTTGGTCAAGGCATTCCCTCACGTATCTACCATTATTATATGTTGTGACTATACGACACCATATTATCTATTCGCCACCATATGTTTAAATTGGATTGCGGCTCACCAGGCACCAGGTGTCCGCTCGTGTACCACGATGTGCCTCTCTACCTCCGCCGCATAGTCGGGGCGTACCTGACGGAGAGGGCCGTCATCTACCCAAGTGCGACCGGCGTCGGTAGGCGTGAGATGTCGTGCGGTGTCCCACAGGGATCGGTCCTGGGGCCGCTCCTGTGGAACATCGGATACGACTGGGTGCTTCGCGGTGAGCTCGCGTTCGGTGCCACCGTCACGTGCTACGCGGACGACACGCTAGTGACGGTGAGTGGCGCTACACACCGCGAGGCGATCCAGAGGGCCACGACCGCTGTTGCTCAAGTCGTGGATCGGATCCGGCGGCTGGGTCTCGAGGTGGCTCTGCACAAATCCGAGGCCTTGTTCTTTCATGGTCCTCGGCGCAGGCCACCCCCGGGATCCAGCTTGACAGTAGGAGGTACTCCCATCGACATCAAGCCCCGGTTGAAATACCTGGGGCTCGTACTCGACGGTCGGTGGGACTTCGGAGAGCATTTCCGAAGTCTGCGCCCCAAACTGTTGGTGTCAGCTAACGCGCTGATGCGGCTGCTGCCCAACTTGAGGGGCCCAGAGGACTCCTGCAGGAGACTCTACGCGGGTGTCGTGCGGTCCATGGCCCTGTACGGGTGCCCCGTGTGGGCGGACGCCCTGCGGGCCAGGTTCGTGCAACTGCTGCATGCGCCGCAGCAGACGATGGCCTGCAGGGCCATTAGGGGGTACCGCACGATATCCTTTGAAGCGGCGAGTCTCCTAGCCGGATCGCCACCGTGGATCCTGGAAGCGAGATCCCTTGCGGCACTGTATCGGTTCCGTAAGGAGGCGCGGGAGCGGGGATACGATCCCGAGCCCGAAGACATTCGGGCCGAGAGGTCCCGGCTCCACGGGATCATGGTGGAGGAGTGGGAGCGACGACTTGCGCAACGACGCGCAGGGCATGCCGTCATAGAGGCGGTAAGGCCCATCATGGGGGAATGGCTCGAGAGGCCACATGGCAGCCTCTCGTATCGACTGACGCAGATTATCACCGGGCACGGGTGCTTCGGGAGATATCTGTGTCGGATCGAAAAGGAGCCAACGTCCGAGTGCCATCACTGCGACGCGAGCGAGGACACGGGGCTGCACACGCTCACCGAGTGCCCGGCATGGGCTGAACCGAGGCGGGAGCTAGTGGCGGCCCTGGGAGTGAGAGTTCTCACCTTCGCCACCCTGCTCACAGCAATGGTCCGCTGCGCGGACGCGTGGGCGGCCGGCGTCTCCTTCAGCGAGCAGGTAATGGTCGTGAAGGAGACGGCGGAGCGGGAAAGGCGGCGCGAGCGAGAAAGACTCGCGGATCGCGCCGCCCGCGCGCGCAGGCAACTCGGGCGTCGGAGGGCACTGACTGACCTCCGTCCCCCATGAGCGCGGGCCTGGGGGTGACGGGTGGAGCCGCCTGTCACCCCAGCAGAAGCAGGCCACGGCGGCGGCGCGCTGAACAGCGCGCCTCCCCATTCCGGGGGCGAGTTGGGGACACCGTTGTCCCCCTTCCTGAGGAGGGCCAGACCGTAAGGGATGGCCCTGGGTCAGCCGGGGTGCGAGGGATATGTCTTTGACAACCTCACCTCCGGCCTAGCACCAAGACCCACAGTCGGCGTGCGGTTTTAGTCGGTTCGAGTCCGACATAACCTCCCCTTCCGGCTCCGGCAGGGGGGGTATCCGAGGGGATATCCGCACGAAAAAAAAAAAAAAAAAAAAAAAAAGGCACCAGGTGTCATTCATTCATCACCTAGACCGATCAGAGGGATCTTTCTTTCTATCGGAACAAGTCAATCAGCATCACAGTTCTTCATCTATATCAATATTATCAGATTAGATTTAAATTGACTTACGACAATGTTGGTTTGCAACCTTCAAAAGATTTGAAGATTTTTTTGAAAGTAACATAAGAGTTGTCAAGGACAATATTCCATTTACCTTTAATAACACGTCGTCCTCAAAAGTTGGTAAATACTAAGAAAATTTACAAGCGATCCTTGGAAATCTCCAGGGATCTGAGGACAAGTTTAATGTATTTCATGTTTTATTTATTATTTTATGAAATGTTTCAAGGCAAAGGTCGGTAAGCTAGAATGTATTTAGCTACATCTGGGAGCGAATCTACATTAGCACTTTAAATAGAATTTCCAGTTAGCTCTAGATACGTGTGATTTCCACGAAATGTTCAATTGCTATGTAAGCAAGTTTCTTCAAGGTTGTGTTCGCTAACACCTGTACTCGCCCGATGAAAGCGACGTAAAACAGAGAAGTTTTTGTTTACGCCAGCCAACCGCACTCGGGCGTGAGAAATTTCTAATGGGAATTTAGAGTATTCTGTTTGTTTACGTACATAAAACACCTGTCCTGGCTTGTTATACTTTTAATGGAATAAGTTGTTTTAAGACTAGTGTCTTGGGTTTTCCAAGATTATGATTAGAACGGAGATATCCATGAAAGTCAGCGTGGGTGGGCTTATTCTCTCCTGTCCTACTAGTAGTTCCATATTCGAACTATTAGGACAATTTTTGTCTAAACTGTTAGACTGACTGGTGTGGATGAGATATTTTTAGTACCTACGGGCTGGCTCCACCTGGGAAATAAATGCCAAATGTCGTTTTATTACTTAAAACTGTAGTTATACGGCTTTTGGATATATGGGGCCCCTTATAGGTATAATACGAATACCTAAATAAAGTTTTTATCTGATTACTAAGATAAAGAAGATCATTAGACAGCTCCACTTATGCCCAAATGTTGTAAAACTTGTTTATAAATAAATCTGATAGAATTGGAATCATAAAATATTTATAACCCAGTTATTATCCTAAAATATAGTATGAATGTGAAAGAATTCCATTTTGTCTTGAATCAAATTAGTCATAATCACCCATCTAGAATATTTATTTTAGAACGGGCTTGTAGAACTAGATGGCGCTAACAGACACTTTAATGCTGTGCTTCGATGACTAACTCTCACGGTTATAACTGTTATAAGTATAGAACTTTAAAGAATAAGACTTCATTTCGAGTTCTATTATTGTATGTGTCTATGAGTTATATGGTTATAAGTGTTATAATAACAGAGGAGGAACGCAGACCTGGGATTACAAGATAGAGGGAACCGGGATCCGGGACTAGCGTTGTGGTGATGAATGATGATAATCATCCATACCTTCGTCTGTCCAAACTCGCATTTATATTATAGACAGATTCTCTTAGAATGATCCTAGAAATGTTTAATAAGTATTAACAAATTTTATTTTATTTTTAGGAATTGACCGTCACTGATGATACTGTATTGGAGGAGCACAGTGAGGATCCTTCACTGGTGCAAATGAGACTTCTCGGAGATGGAGGTAAATATACTTTACGTACTTACCTATACGATTCATTTTAGGGCATCCGCATATGTTCGACGAAATAACAGAAACAGACCGGAGATGGTGGCTTGGAGTCACCACCTCCAGTATTATGACTAGTCGTCAAAGTCTACTGAGCTGAATGAATTTTTACAGCATTAAGTATGCTAACTATACAAATCGAATACATAGGGAAAAAGAAGAATCATCTAGGGCGTGACTCGAACCCGCAGTCTTTCCCTTGGGGAATGCCTTGACCAATTCGGCTACCGAGACACGCCCGATGTGACTCAAATTTCCCATCTTATACGTCTTTAAGGCGACGGTGGAGTCAAGTGGTCAAGGCATTCCCCCTGTAAGGGAAAGACTGCGGGTAAAGTTTACTGAGGTTTTTAAGGAACTCTTTCTCCTCCTTGAGGGTATACTCTGGTAAAAGGGTTCCAGTGACGGAACACCGCTGAATGGTTTTCGATTCACTTCTTCCCCATCGTCGATGAGGTGGTAGTGGCACCTATGGGCGCCCACACATACAAAAAAAGCGTTTATACAGATGTTCATAATGACTATAGAAACATGTTACGATACAGTCTATATACTATTTGTTTTTTTTTTTAACTATTCGTAAAGTGCGTCGCACATTACCGAGTTTAGATTACGCCAGCTTGGATAGATTCAATGAAAAATAAACAAGTGTCTAATTATAACGTTTTTGCAGAAACTCAATAAATTGCGCACTTATATTTACATTACTGATAATACCTACTCTTAAATACATTGGTGGGTAAAAATAGGTATACGGTAGAAAAATGTGACATCAAATAAATGTTACATTTTTCTATCGGAAGGCAGAAACTGGAGAACGCCATGTCAGCCGGGGTTCACTCCGGGGCACAACAACCTCCAGGGGCGTTACACTCGTGCTGCCTACCCTAAACCCTTTCTTTGGGAGTTGGCTAAAAATTCGTACTCAACAGTTACTGCACAATAGTGCGATCTTGGAGAACTCTACATAAAGATTTTATGTAGATGTAATTTATTCATAGAAGCAGTTTCCATATAACATGAACAAATTCCATTTTATAACAATGTTCTAAACACTGATTGAAAAGGTGGACTCCCTATTGATTATGATAATATAATGTGGGTACATGGAAACAATAGCTCTGGTTACATAACCTGCTCGCTGCACTGCATAGTCTTCGGTCATCTGCAGAACAATGGAACTGTTACGTTACGCATTATTATTTACTTCTCACGTGTTTTAGTCATAATGAAGCACTACTTTGGATAGATGGAGCGATCTATTAATAGATCGAGCTATAGTTAAAGTGCTGAACTGACATATGAATACTGAATTACACATATTAAACTACCGACGTGAACCCACTCCTAACACTAGAAATGTAGCTTAGGTGGAGGAGTTAGAATATTATATATATATTAGTAATTAAGGTTCTAATATTCTTTAATAAAAAACATTTTATATGCTAGTAGAATATAATTTTAGATAATAGGTAGGTACTATGCCCGTCATGTTTACAATATAATATTAAAAGAAAACATCCTTTTAGCCTTGGTCTCTATTTAGTGACATTTTAAATCAATTTGATAACTACTCCTATCGTTTATATAGGATGTAATAAGAGGATTTTGCACATCCAAGACGTGTCCTTCTGTAAGTAAGTGTTCATGGGTTCAAGTCCCGTCCTGGATCTTCCCTTTTTCTAATTTAAATCGAATGTTTATGGATAATAATAAGCACGGATAGTTTCATCACTGTTTAATTTGACGTGATTCACATTCGTGAAGACAAGTTAGCTTTTAAATTGACCATGTTGAATGCCGATTCTTTCTAATGAGAAAGGTTGAGGTATTAAGAAGTTTTCTAACCGACTACGCTAGAACAAAAAACTTGTTATAACTTTCTGAGCTACGAATCGAGAAACTAATAAAATACTTGTTAACACTAAGATTGAGAATAAAATTTGATGTAGATTCTTATAACTTACTTGGTGATGTGGCGTAATAAGACTCACGATGAGGCAAGCACTTTTTACAGGCGTAATTGGATTGAAACCTTAGTAATAGTCGTTGTAATATACTGGAGGAAAAATACTACTTAAATGTTCGCAGCAAGGGGCAGACAGAGCTTTCTAGTCAGGTAAATAGGGTGGGTACGTAACTTAGTAATTAGTTTAATGGGAACTATAGACTAATCTAGTTGCCAATATAGCCCAACGATCAGGTAACAGTTTGAGAAAGTTTTGAGATAATTGCGGACTTGAAAGTGGAGCGTGAAACGTCTCTAAACTCCCTATTCTTGATAGAATATCATCTTGACTTCACCCAAGCTTCTTACCATTTAAAGTAAATAATAGTAAATAAGAAGCTAGGGTGCCAGATGAAGAAGTCAATAGAAGGGCTGGACATAAAGAAGAAGTCTTTGAGGCAGGCATAATATACATATGTTCAGGGTACAAATATCCCACAAAATCGTTCCTTGTCGACAAATTTGTAACGGTTTGGAATACTTATATTGGTTCCTATACCTCATTCCAAATGGGTTGAGAATAAAGTTCATTGACCGAGTTGAACTTGAGACCAGTTTGGACCGGTTACTTAGGGGTTGTAAACATTTTTCAAACTGTAGCGAAACAAACTGCACCACCACGTGGCGCTGCAGTCTTTTAAACTTAATTTGTTTTTGCTGTCAACTTTATTCTCAACCGATCTGGCACGGCCTATATCTTCCTAGGTATCGCAGTGGCAATATTATTCTTCTCTTCGTTGTATGGTCGCCAAGTACAGTAAGCTTCAGAGAAAAGGAACCCCCCTTGATAATGGTTTTATTCTCAAGGGGGGTTCCTTTTCTCTGAAGCTTACTGTACATTTCACATAACTAAGAGTCTATCGTAAACGTATTACGAAACTGTGACCTCTATCGATACGCTAGAGGTCACTAACCTACTTAAGTCTTGTTTCAAGCCAATCCCCAACGTCATTTATAGTGAGGTTGACGGCTCTTCTAAACTAATTTCCTTTGCCCCTCCTTCTAACTGGCGTTATTAGCCTCGGCTATTGCCAGCGTTCAACTCTGACTTCCGATACAGGACATTTTGACGATTAATCAAAACGCCCTAAATACGATATTGATTTGTTTTTGTACAAACAACATCAAATAAAATTAAGGCCCTATATTATATCCCTGCAGAGACTTAAAATTATCGTTACTGGCCGCAAAATGCCAAAAGTTTTTATTATTCTTAGTATACACAAGTGCCTTAACTTGATGGTATCTGATGAAATGAAAACGTACAAAAGTGAACTTATGGCTGAGTTTTCCTGGAAGTGCACAGAATACCTACCGGAAAACTGGAGACGAAAGAAAATATGGAGAACTTAAAATTGAGATGCTGGTTATATACGCAATGTTTAACTACAGTATTACCTTATGCCTTATAAGTATTTACCTTGATTTCTAAATCACGTTATTACATAATTATTATTTCGTGACGTGATCAAACTCAGAATCCATGTTACTTTTGCCATTATGTGTAAATATTTAAAAAGGTCCTTACTGTACCTGGCTATATTTAAATTTGATAATAATACCCTAAAGATAACTTTGTTAAATTTATGATGTTGTTCCAGTGATCGAATCGATTATGAAGGGAGAAGTAGTGGGCGTAATGCCGAGAAGATCTCGCTCCAGCCTCCAAGTAAGTCCTACCCAATAATTTAACTTTAATTATGTAAGAGGCTCGAATGATAACGGCCCGCGCCCCACCGCGCCCTTTTATGAAAGAACAATATTCAGTATTATCTATTCTGTGATAGTGTTTGAAGCCAGATTCAACTACATATTTGTATTGTACTATGACTTCATATCAGTGGCCAGGGGTCCGTATAACATGGGTCAGCCGGGGTGCGAGGGATATGTCGATGACAACCTCACCTCCGGCCTAGCACCACGACCCACAGTCGGCGTGTGGTTTTAGTCGGTTCGAGTCCGACATAACCTCCCCTTTCGGCTCCGGCAGGGTGGTATCCGAGGGGATTTCCGCACGAAAAAAAGGGGTCTGTACAACACGATTCCTTGCCTCCCAAAACAGCTTGCTCTGCGAAGAGAAGCTGTAGTAGAAATGTTTAAAAATTGGGTGTCTGATTCGGTATCTGAATTCAGAAAGTCATTAATTGAATTTTAATTAATTTCCATTAATTCCAATTTATTTCACCGGCTTCCCTTTTGAAAACATTCACCCTTCACCACTGCTTCCTTTTTTTAGCTTTTACTATTTTTAAGAAGTACTTTTATCATGCTGAGCTAGCTTTACTGCACGAGTGTAACGCCCCTGGTGTTGCATACGTATAGGCCGTGGTAACCACTTTCCATCAGGTGGGCCGTGTGCTTGTGTGCCACCTAAGTGGTATAAAAAAAATGGCACACCTACTTAGTGATTAACGGCTGAGGTTCTGTCACAAGCTTTCCTGTCTGGGTTGTGAGTACAGATGGGTAATGCACCCATAAAAGGGGTACAAGCAGGAAGAAGTGAACTCCGCGCTCCGAGGTGAAGATGCAACCGGTAACAACGCTAAGAAGGTGATGATGATGTCATTGGATATCTGTCGGTAACAATAATTATTTTAGTTCACCTAAAACTATCTACAGATACATATTAAAACTTACCTAATAACCTAACGGCTACATATTATAGGAATTCATGATAAATTTACTTACTTCAAAAACTATTGTCTCGACGTAGTTACTTATTTCTCGAAACTAAGTAGTAGGTAGGTTAGTAGCGAGCGATGTACCGCTTAATTGAATTTCTCAGTACATTTTGTGGTGAAGTTTCAAACATGTTGCTAAAGTATTTCGTGATTTATATTCGGAATAATGCTGACAGATTCGTTTTGGTGTAGACAAACGTATTATAGCGTAGAAACGCTATTCAGATTTCTATTATTATAAAAATAAGGTTAACGTTAGAAGACTTACAACTTACAAGTCAATGTTTGTTAATTTTAGTAGGTACTTACCATTTAAAGAGCCATCTCTAGGTGAATATATATGAATGAAATAAGGTGTGTGGTGATGCAACTGTTACTATGCTAAAATTTTAAATCTTTTTAAGACTAAAAACTAAACTAAAGGGATATTTTAGAGCTTTTCCCTGACAAAAGCACAGGGAAACATTTTGGGTCAACTGCCTACTTGAACTGAGACCAATTTAATATACCCACTTATTTCATGGTTTGTTTATTATTTTATGTGAGTTATTATAAGTACTTTATTGAATGACTGACAAATTAGGTAATCTGTGGTATTTACTAAGGTGTATACTAGAATTTGTAAAGTTAGTTTTGTCGTTGACTGTAGGTACATGAAGTTAAATTTGTTACGATGCCGCAGGTAAAATTTAAATAAAAAGTAAAACAATACAATCGAGTCTAGTCTACTCTAAACTCGTATGCAAAATACAAAAATACATGTATCTATTGTATGTATATTCAAGTAACACGCGTAACCCATGTCTATCCGTCAGTTATTTTGGTGTTCACGTGTCGCGACAGGTTGCAAGTCGGCGCCGAGTGACGCATGCGCCGCCATTATCCCGGACCAAACCCGTCCCGTCCGTCTAAATATGGTATAAATGACTAACTGGTAGCCGAGCCCGTGGTATAACGATCGTATTGCACGCTACCTGACCGAAATTAATGATGAGTTTAATTATAATGGTGATGGAACGGAAAACGTTATGAATAACATAAGTGGAGGAAGTATTATAAGACTCGCCTCTTTCACGTTTAAGACGCAAGAATATGTGTCAACTTCTATAGAGTTTTAAGCCGTTTGCTTTTAGAGATTTGCCCTATTTTAGTAAAACTTCCTCCGAGCTTAATCGCAACTCATTTGGAATTTATTGCTAGTCCATCTACGATACGCCGAATTTCCTTCCATCTGATCTTCACCATCTAGGTACAGATTGTCAGACGTTTTGATGTTCCAACTTCTTCATCCTAGCGTTAATCACAGTGGCATCTGATGCTTTCTATTTGTAGTTTAGGGTCCGCTTTTACCAGTCTAACTGCGAATTTGACTGCCCTTTGATATTTCTAGCTCTAACTAACCTGAACGAATGCTACAGAAGTTAGCAAACGGGACCAATGGCTTAACGTACTTTCTGAAGCACGGAGGGTCTCTCAATGTGTTAAGAACGGTCACCCATTCGAAGAATGACCTGGCCTTTTAATAGAAGATCATTGGTATTCAGTTGAAATAAATATAAGTAACGTACGGGAAATAGGGGCTGAATCTGTTTAAAGTTTAAATAGAACACAGTCATACTAAAAATTGAGTTGAGCTGCGACGGCATTACAATAAAATTTCAATTACAAAATGGCTACACCCGAATTATTCCTTTTGTTTCACTAAAACAAATGTGTGTGAAACTTGGTGAAGTACAGATTTAGAAGCCACTGACTGATGTTACAATTGTAGGGCAATTAGCTTTTAGACTATAAATATGTCTAGACTAATACTGGTACCGAGCCAATAATATTTTGCCAAAGATCTAGATTCCTCTTTTACCTACTTTTTACAACATTTTATTAGCTTTGCTAGCATTTAAACTTTTACTTATACTTAGTAGTATATAAGAGCCTCACCATATACTCAGTTGTATATCAGCCCCACCAATATCTTCAGAGTAAACCTTACCTGCAAGCCTACAATTAAGTACTGAGTGATGGACAAGGCTCTGGCGCTGGCTGTCCACTAGTGGTCAAACGGCACTTGTTTCTGTCTAAGAAAAACTAAATATTAAAAACGAGATGTAGAAGAATGAACCCTTGGTATATCAAAGTGCGCTTTGAATGCAACCGGATTGGAGTTCAGATAATGATGTTCAAATGGTAAAATGAAATGATTGTGCCATTTTGAACCTCTTATCGGCTAGATTTAGAACGAAAAACGTACACACTTGTACCTGCGTTCCAGGGAAAATACTTTGGCGAACTGAGCTAAGGTCTTTCTCACTCCTTGCCTTATACGTATACGTCTTGGGGCTGCTGCTAGCAATGGTTAAACACACCACATCCAATGAACCTTAACGCCTCATCTTCTAAGCTGAGCTGAGTCATAGGCTTAGACCTATTTTGGTCCAGAGTCAATTTATTTACTAACGAACTATGTTCGCACGAAACTGATTCGCACGTGTAACGCAAGCGTAAATTATAGCAGCCATTAGGAACACCCGTCGGCGCGAGAACAGTCTGTTTTTCTATTTATGGCTCTCAAAGTTTATTAACATGGTATGTTGTTTATCTCTTTGAAAACGACTTGTTTATGTAGATATAGACATATATATAAGCAACATAAATTACTCACGCATGTAGGTATACCCCCGCAGTTGTAGGCAGAAGTGTAATGTGTAAATGTTTTCCCACTTTATTATAGTTTTTGGTCTTTTGTGTAGGACATAAAGCCGTCGACGTCATATGTATGTATATCCTAGCAGTACTATTCACTATTCTGTGTTAAAGCTCTATTTTAAATTTGATTTTGACAGCCAATTAATTTGCAATTGAAACATAATATAATTTAATTTATTTATTTATTTATTTATAATCTTTATAAATTAGCAGAATTGGCCCTCTTGCCTCTGGTTAACGGACGAGCTGGCTTAGGCTTCCTTCTCGGGTTTGAAGGGTTGAGACGGCAGTCAAGAAAAAGTAAATCAAGAGACAGAGACTTCGTGCTCCAAAGTATATTTCGTAATATATATCTAGGTAATAAAATCTTTAACATTATACACCAAAATTTATTCAAACTATGAACGTTGATTTTATAAGTAGATTGCATTGACCTCTTAACGAGTTTTCATTTTGAGGCCAGAACAATATGTTTAGTGATCGTATGTCGATATTTTTATGCATCACGTGGCCGGATGGATTCACAAAATTATACAATACATCATTCATCGTTTTGGGGTCACAGTAGTGCGTATTGATTTATTTTCGTTTTAAAATTGAATGATTTTAGAGAATTTAGACTCTCAGAATGAGACGAATGAATGATATTAATAAATAATTCATATAGCTCATACCTACCTATACACTTATATTTTATTTATATGTTAGACTTGTTTAGTACCGAAAATATATCGTAGATACTTGTTAGATATAGGTATATTAATATAATTCCTTAATTTTCAGAAATGGGAAACCTGGACTCGATTCATGGTGTTATACCTTACTAAAATAAAAATATAACCAGCTTAAGTACTAATCGATAATCATGTCTAGCTTTAATTAAAGTGAATCAGTGACTAAATATATCAAAATCAAAACTTGTTCGTAAACTACTACAAATTACTTCAGACAAGTATAGTAAAACTATGCATAACGTGCACGGCTACTCGACATAAATTACAAATATAACTGTGTATAAATTCTCTGTTACCACCCTTATCTACCTACAATATATTAACATTTTCGGTCTAATCTTCAAACCCCTTTCTTTTAGAACTTAATGCGTAGACAAAACCACAATACCCGCTCTTTACAACAAAGGATTCAGATTACCATAAAACGAAGACAAAGAAAGTCGTCAGTTATTGCGCAGTGACCCATCTAAGCCCCAGGATGTGTAGTTATTATTCACCGAGACCAATGGAAGGGGAACCCTGACCTCACGTACCTAGCAGATTAATTCCTATATATTTTATACGTAATATCGGTCCAGAAAATGGGTCTGATAAAACTGGTCTTATTAGCGTATGTATGTTTTCAGATTCTTTCAAATATACAGAAGATTATGTTGTAACATTCTTTAAGTAACCTTCTACTGAGATTATAAATTTGTTTATCGTTGAAGTGAATAACAGTTTACATTCTTGTCACAATAATGTAGAAAAGCTCTCTTAGAAATATTTTTAGAGACAGGTACTTATTTCTAAAAACTATAAAAGCAGCTATGATCCTTACCTTCCTCCTTATGAGTCATGTTCCCACACTACGTATGTATACTGAGTTCTTTATGGTGACCATACACTGATACACATTATACAATGATAAATTAGATTTACGTCAAGCCAAGTCAATTTGTTTCCATAAAATGACTATGCAATTTACGCTCACGATAGCCAACAACTGCATGGTATATTGTCACCATAAAATAATACTTTTTTACTGTCACTGGGAAAATTCGACAACGCTTACGCCTATGCCCCTATACTTGCATGGATATGGATATGTACCTACGTGATATAGACGCGAGTACATGTATCTTATAGTGGAGTCGCACTGGAATATTAATTTTGTTTGTCTTCTCCGTGTTATACAAAGAAAATATACCTAAAGGTTCCTAAACGTATGTACAGTCAACTACAAAAGTAGCTTAACAAATTCAAATTTATTGAACACTGTGGCCCCTAAACTTTACATAAAATTGTGAAAAAAAATCATTGAATATGTAAATTAAGTTTGTCTTCTGGGAATCATAACACTACATTTACTATAGACAGATGCATTCCAATATATAAACGATTTGTAAAATATTTTAGTGTTAATCAACTTATGGCGTTGACTGTACTTACTAATGGACGTTGAATTCATTATTACGTAAAATAATAATTTATCTGTTACTTTGGTTTGAGACGGTAGGGCAAAAGTATAAATTAAAAATAACATAAATAACTCGGCATTTAATTATATATGTAGATCCAACTCAAAAAACCCTTTTATACACATTATTAAAAAACAAATAAAAAAAATTGTTGTGATCATTTTTATCTTTCCTAAATATTATAATGGTTTTTAAATTACAAAGATATAATTATGGCGCATTGTGAAATGCGGCTATTGTAGGTAGTAAAGATAACAATTTAAAAAATCCTTCGTTCCATCCTGTAGGCAAAGGTAAACATCGTCTTAATTGTTCTTTAGGTGGAGGGTTGTCATAAAATATTTAGTAGCAGGTTCTTCTTGCCCATAGGAACTTAGATTTTTCAAAGCCAAAATTCACCTTTTAGTTTGGAAAAAGAAATAGAAACATTTGTCAAACAGAAAATAGAGTCATCTGAATTCGTGTCACCGTTCATGAAATATATTTCTTTTGAAAGCCAGGGAGCAATGAGAGAGATTTAGTGGTGCATTGTATATGGATGTCACGTACAGCCGTGCAATGGGCGATAGTGCTCATCTCGTATGCGGCCAATACACTCAGCTATAATTCTCATCTGTCCATGTTTGCCGCTCGGAGCTCCAATCTGACGAAACAACCATCGTTAATCAAAATATTCCATTTTAAACCAACCCCTGCCCAAGTTTGTTCTGTTGGCTATGTTGTACTACAATTCGTAAAGAATTTAAATATTCTCCGTTAACATTACACTGTTTAACTGCAACTGGTGCGCTATTTCCAGGTACAAAAATATGAAAATACATTTGAAAGCTCTTGTTGTTCGTGACGTGAATAATTCACACACTACGTCCACTTCGCACGACAATAAAGCATTCACAACAATCCCACATTTGCATACCCAAAGAAAACTTGGTTTGACATTCATAAAGGCGCAATTTATGCTCAATTACTGCAAATTCTTGTTTCTCTTACCTCCAATATTAATATAGCCGAAAATTCTACTCGACGTAAATCCTGCAAATAATACGATTAAGCCGAACATTGCGCGCCGATTTGACAAAAGGGGAGCGAAGCAAGCCTCTTCGTAGCAATTTGTCTGGTTCACTGACCCTTTTCGGAGACATGAAATTCCCCGGGCTCGCAATCCATAAACAATTCATCTTGTGAAATCTGCGCAATGAGATAGGACATCAGAACAAGGGCATTTATAATGCTCTTGAGCTATCGATTCTAAAAGTACATGCAAACAAATCATCTCCACTTTTCGCTCTAGTAGTGCTGTAATAGCACCGTCTCTTTCCGTACGTGAGTAGAATGCTAAACTGAAATTCTAACTTGAGTTGTTCTGCACGAACCTCGGGAATACTAAAAGCAACTTTGTAAAATGCACTTTAGAGTGCTTTTAGATTGCATGAGACTGGGGGAGAGCAGGTGTTCCAGGATCGTGAAACAGCTATTACTGAGCTACTTTTTATATTGACTTTTCAGAATTGAACGGTCAAGAAACATCTGGTCTGACTTTTTGTCTAAGACTAGTGCAAGGTTGTGAAGATTTCAATCGAAAGCCGGCGCCAGTCACGTTGTAAAGGTTTTATTAAAACTCGTTTTAAAGTTAGCTAAAGATTTTAAGTATTCAGTACGGGGAATTAGGTTACACGGGCTTCTACAATCAAATAGTAAATCAAAATTGTTGTGACTGTTTGCGTCATTATAAATTTGCTTTGTTTTGTTGCAATAACACAGTATTAACACTTCTAATTTGCTTCTGAGTAGGTTAGGTTTATAAAAGTATTAGTAACAATCTGGTTATGCAATCTGTTTCATGAGAAAATAAAGATGTAAATTATGTTATTGTTAAAGTAATTAATTAATTAAATATAATAGAACTTGATGTTTATGTTGATGAAGGCTGTCATAGTAGAATATTAATGGCATAAAATCACCTGAATATTATAACTATTATATTATAAGTATTATATTAAAACTATTGAGTAATCTGCCTCCAATGCACTAGAGGCAGATTACTTAATAGTGGAGTTCTAATTAGCATTTATTGTCTCTTTATTATGTTACCGGAATTCGGTTGTAAAACTGAATTAAGTAATTATCACAGTATTTACAAATTCTATCTAGTTATACAAATAAACGAAGAATTGTATATTTATCATTTTAATTATTGCATAATTTATGTATATTATACACAGAAGTTATAACTAAAACACATTCTAAATAGAATCGGTTGACAAACTGCAGAAAATATTCTCTTTATTCGGATTTGATAAAGTTTAAACAGTTAAATAACAGTACCATGTAATGTATCTACATACGAACACACTTAAACAGAATGGCAAGGAAGTTTTGAATTGGTAACTAACATTTCAGAGAAACCATTTTATGTTGGAGCTCAGCCAAGAACAGCTCCACACCTCGCGGTCAATCCGAATTCATTATCATTTAGACTAGAGTGTTGATAAACGGCAACACAAGCGAGATGAAAATTTTATTATAAGTATTTTATGGGTAGATTTAAATTTGCGATGTATTTAAATAGTGGGAGAGTTTTCAAAATAAATCTGATTGAGATAACAGTAGATCTTAATCTCTTGGATTAATCATTCTTAAAAGGTTTGTAGTATTGCCACTTGTGAAATAATCCTATCCGAAGAAACGCTCATACAAACTTTAGTTAGAAATACACAAGCAATTTTGAATTGGTCCCATTCGACTTCTTTCTGCTATGAATGTAACCTATAAATGTTCATCCATACCCGTGATCCATACTTAATATTATAAATGCGAAAGTAACTCTGTCTGTCTGTCTGTATGTTACGCTTTCACGCCTGAACCACTGAACGGATTTTGATGAAATTTGGTATAGGGGTAGATTAGACCATGAGAAAGGACATAGGCTGTTTGGTCGCGATAACCGACATCCACGCGGGCGGAGCCGCTGGCAAAAGCTAGTAATTATATAAACGGAGCTCTCCTTCTATCTACTCATCTAAATGATGCATAGGTCATAAAAATAACAAATACGTCGATATAGTTTTTGTATGTAAATACCACAATAGCCGTATAAATAAACTTTCCCCCTGACAACCGGGTCACCGGTGACAATGTAACAAGGATAAATGATTCCCATTTGCAATTTATTCCGCTATCGTCATATTCGTTTTGGAGACATCCGTAGAGCGTGGCCCATTTTGTTTGATTGTGTTTAATGGGTTTGTTCTAAAACTTGTTATAGTGAATCAATCGGAATGGCAGATCAAGGACATTGTTGTGTTTGTACGTTGCCGAATTTTTCTCATCGTTATTTTGTTTTTGGATTGGCGCCAAAAGATTCTGAAACTCAGTTATATTACTTATCTTAATTGACATCATGTCTTTAATTGATATTCACACACACGTATCTCCAAAGGGGTAGGCAACTCTATTTTCAAAAATTTATATTTTTCTGTCCTACGGGGGAGATAGAGTTCATAGAGTAGGTAATTGCATCAACTCTGCCGGGAACTGTATTGTATTTAGACGATTAGTTTTAGATTTAGTTTATTGTTACAATCTAGAGGCAAGGTTGATTCATTATATGCTAGAAGATAGTAAAACGATTAGCTCAATAATAGCGATAAAAGTAAGAAAAGTGCTATAAATATAAATAGCGTTTTTTTAATTCATAATTTCACTAATGCAATTATTATTGAATAGCTTGTATAATAATTCTGATCTTTATGTTCAACTTTCATTCTTAATCTACACCTATGACAAATATAGTATAGAGAAGATTCTTGTAGATTCTATTACACGTCAGAACAGAGCCAATCTGTCTGTTGGTTATTTTGCGCGATACATATATTAGCAGAAAACGTTTGATAGCATTTGATATTCGGCCAAAATTAAATCTCATATATTTGCCTAAACATTTCTCTTTAATAGTAATAGCACCTCAAACGTATTAATTGCACAGCAACCGTCAATTCTATACCTCATTATTCAACAACGAACGACAAGTTGTTGATTTATTTAGCATAACAAGAGGGAGAGTATCTCGTGTAAGTCTAATCGGTAAAGTTTGTAACAACATCGGCCGACTTTCCACCTCCATCGGTAGAGTTAGTTAATGTGAGTTCCCGTGGCGTGCAGCGGATACGGATATCGATCGGCACAAGTGCGGGACGCCGGGATTCGTCTGGCACGCCCGGGTAACCGAACACCCTCGTCCCACCCCTCCGCTCCGCAGCCACTACCCGTCAAAAGGGTCTGTATTAACGCGCCACTCACCTCACTACTTTGTTCTTGTTTTGTTTGAAGGTTAATATTCGTTTTGACCTGAATGACAGTTCCTTGTAATTCAAACCTTTTCGCATTTGTTTTAATTTGGTTTGTTTTGTTTTGTTTTATGTATATTGTAATATACTAAACTTATTGATGAAGAATCAAAGTAGTTGCTTTAAGATAATCTTAATTTGATTATAGTTTTATAAATATAAACTTTTATACTTTTATTTAGCTGTTATTTATAAATTTGAACAGAATTTGATCAGATATTCCGACACAATCATTTAAATAGTTATGCACCCAAATCCCGGTCAAAACTATTTTGAAGATATATTATCATATGACTATTATTAGGTAGAGTGCTTTCAATGAAAATTACAATAATTATGTTGGTCAGCAGTTGAATCAATTATGTCATCCGATATCGCAAATCCATATCATTAAAAGATGACCTTGTTGTGGTACGGAAGGCGCAATGTGTGTGAAGTATCATTAATTATGCAAACCTGTCTGGTGGCCGGGCCGCTGAGCCTCGATGCCGAGTGAGGGGGTCAGGTGGAGGGAAGGGGAGGATCGGTGAGGGGGTGCACTTCCCCCCGCGCGACGCCAGTTTGCGCCATTCTCCCGCGCCGGCACGACTACGCTCGGTTACTCGTTACTCGGAACGATTTACTGAATGCATCTTACCTTTCACCGCACTAGCGTCACATGTTTTTCGAATTTCTAATGTGCCGTGTGACGTCGTGAAGTGATTTTGGTGCTTTGTGGCCATTGTGGACCGTGCGCCGTCCTGCATCGTGCCACCGGTACTTGTCATTACTCATTGTTTACTATCTCTTATAAGCTAACCGGCTTTCATCTGCCATCTATCGTATTTAATGTGTTTATCGTAGTAAGTGTTTTAAATGGCACCTTACATTTACATACTACATACATTAATTAAATGCTATTTATATACCTACGTGTCTCGTTATGGTAATTAAGTATGATTTTCATTAAAATCGTTTTTATTCAATTTTGGTATATTTTTATTTGCATAATGTCTGCCTTATCTTCTGCTTCCTGTCTAATTATATACTTCGGTCCGAGATCAGATCATTTTATGATAAGTAATATAGGTACCTAATTGCATTGCATACTTAATTCGTATTTCTTAATATTGTTTTATTTCTTTTTGCCAACGTCCTACCTGTATTATCGTATAAAAGGCACTTTATTTTCTTTGTTCTCTAAATAATAAACCTAATCTGCAACAGTGAACATGCATCGGAAAGCTAATTAGCATATAATGGAATGATCACGACCGCCTAATATATACCTACATACATGCACACGTATTACGCTCGCTCGCATGCAGCTATGTAGGCGCAGTGCATACAAAGTAGAGATAGCCACACCCCGATAAGAGGACTGTCTCTTTCCCACCTTCACTTACTGTATACTGTAATATACATATATCTCTCTCAATATGTATGACTTAACAGACCGTTAATTCCGGACTGATGTTTACGATACTTTCTGAAAAGGTTCGCGAGTCCCGGACTACGGAATTAGATCAGTTGCGAGACTTGAGTGTTGCGCGCTTCACTAATCGACGCACGCACGCACAATGTCGGCCATATTGTTATTGTTATTACATCGCCTTAGAAGGAAACAGCTCGTTTGACTCGGTCTCGATGTTTGCTTTTGTTCTTTTCTAACTTCTTTGTTGGTCGTTATTGTTCCTTTGTTTGGTGTGATAAAGCAACCGCTACGGAGGAGACTATTTATAAACATTCTCTCTTTGATTTAATTTTTAAATTAATAAATATTACTACGTAAATGTTCTCTATACAATCAATGCTATGATAATAGTATTCGAATAAAAACATCAAAATCTATAACTAGTAAATTAAGCTTATGATAATTTACTTTTACGCAATAAAATATGTCCGTAAAGGGCATTAAAGTCCGAATAAGGAATTGAATAGTTCACTAGGCGCAGTTACATAAAGCCGGCACACGAATACCACGGCCCGTCTACATCCCACGTACGCCCACTAGCGCATATTAAGGCTATACGTGAATAAATCTCACCTGACAACGCCGCTTGCCGCCCGGGCCGAGCCCTCCATAGACTATACATAGAGGAAACAGAACCACAATTTATCCTACGTCTGCGGACTTAATAGAAACGTGAGGGATTCTACGAAATTGTTGCCAGTTATCTCCAATACAACACGAAACGTTTTTCTTTAGGAAAATATACTTTATTTTGATTGTCTGTTTTGTCAAGCGATACAATGAGATAATAACTAGCTGGATGAGAAATTTTCTCATCCAATTCCATTGTTGGGGAACAAAAAGTGATGGAATCGTGTTATTCTAAGTTCAGGAACTATCAAGAGAACTATTGAGCTCAAAATAATGGAAAAGAATCATGAAAGTATAGCTCTAGGCATTCTGTTACTACGTTTATGTAAGTATTCAATACTTACACGTGGTTAGCGTTTAAGTATTCTTTAAAAAACATTAGCGTCACAGTCGTCAGTAATGTTCACGATAATAATTTTATCATAACTTGCTGTCCACTTAACCTCAAACGTTGATGTCTTTTTTTTTAAACATGTACCAAATTTCAATACTTTATTATTCTCACAAAGTGGGTGTAACAAAATTGTGACCTTAGGCCTCGTGTAGTATCGTGGTTTTTATTAAAACTTAATTTTAGTGAAATTATATTATCGATGCGGCCCTACTGTTTCATTTCCATCCGTATTACGAGTATTATTCAGATCCTATCTCATCCAACACGGCACTGAGTTAAAGCATATTACCTAGCTACTAATTTAAGTTGACTTGATATTGTTAGCTTCACTATATAGCTAGAAATTGCGGGTTTTAGGAAATGTAAAGAGCTTTTGGAGCAGAGGCAGGATCAAGAAAGAGGGAAGAAAATCGTGAAAAAGGAGTTAACAACGAAGGGAGTAACTGAGGAAATGAGATAATACTCGACAAAACGGGCGAGGTTGCATTGCATGAAATGAGATGGTTTTAATGAAAGCTGAGGTAACTTGTAAATATGTTAAGATAGAAGACATTAAATTTGTTACAAATTGCTGTTCAGCAGGCTGATTCGATAAAACTATATATCCAATCTCGGAAATTCACTTAAACGCCTTAAAACCAATAAAATGGAAGCGGTAGAACTTTCAAAGGTGATTATATTTTAATGTCTTTTTTATTGAGTTGGCCCAGTTTTTCTTGTAGATTAATTATATATTCCCTTTTACTTATTGCCACTGCAACAAGACATTAATAAAACAGCTTTGGAACTGATCCAATTTTTAGTTGTGTGTGTGTGTGTGAGTTGGTATGTAAGTACCTATATGTGTATGTTTAATCCGTGTAAATACAGCATACACTAGTTCTGTTAGTGACTCACCCGTTACAGGTTGAAACTGGCCGATAGTATATTTCTTTTTCTAAGAGTATTTTAGTGCATTCTTTGGTCAATGCAGAGATAACAAATTAAATAACTCCACTTCATGAGACCTACTGAGGTCTATTACTGGATGTCGGCCTATCGGCGTCATATATCCCCCGATGGTTTACTTTCCGCATCTAGTCTATCCCAGTTACCTTTTTCAGGCCTCCAGTCCATCTGACTGGGAGGCGCGGGTGTCCCCCTCATACGTTTACAGATTTTCTTCTTACCGATTCTTCACCTTGCTCTGGTCCTGCTTGCTTTAACCACCATCGGTCCTTTGGCTTATGTGGCGACTCCTTTAGCCTGCCTATTTCCTTTCTTGGAACTTAACACACTTTTACGGGGTTCCTTACAAATGTTACAACATAACTAAGTAAATGAGCTATCTTAAAGAATGTATTTAATGTAACTGCAATATTGCATCACATTCTCGTTTCAGAATGTGTTGTATCTTATAAAAATCGGTTTCCTAGTTTCCACTTAACTATAAGTGGCGCTTTATTACTACAGAACTGAGTAAGTATTCCCAAAAAATATCCATATTGGTTAAACCGTTGGATCACATAACTCAACACGTTGTGCGTGCGCCCAAATGTCTTGACCAATTTGGATAATAATGTATAATATTACATTTACATAGCCCAATTCAAATATGACATCTAGCGATTTCACCTTTGGTCTAAGAATTTAAATCAAGACTTTACATTTCTAAGAAATGTTAATCTCTTAACACTAATGATTCTTGATGTAAGTTTCGTTCGGGCAGTAAAAAGTAAATAAATTAACATAAATAATCACGACCATTTCCTGCTAGGGATTAATGAAATCAATAATAATTAGTTCGTGATGTAATTTTAACAAATTCAGCATGTAAAATAATACCATGAATTATGTATGAGGGAAATAATAATGTTTAATGGGAAATTATTCGCTTGTGGGCAAATTTTCGTTTTAAATTGTACCTTCCAATTGTTTCAAATATCTATAACACGGTAAGAAATATATTTTACTATCTGTATTTTTGAAGTGTTGGTGAAAAGTCTCGAAAAGTAGTAAATGGTTTGACTTTTTTTACAGGGCCTTTCCTCTTTGCCTCAGACTTCTTATAATATACTTATTCTGTAACCCGAAGCTCCCACAGGACCAGAAAAAAGTTAATGGCCATGCCGTTTGCCCGTGCGAAACCGGGTCTGCTAATAATAAATATTTATAAACACCCATATCGACGTTATAATCTAGTTAGCAAAGTAAAGCCCCAGAGGCTTAAGTGTGGACTAGAAATACCGGTTTCTTTTTTAATTCTCAAAGAGAGAGGGGCACCGGTCGAACGAGTCGTGTTGCACTCCTGCCCCCCGGCTCTGTTAGATTGGGAGATAAATGTACCGGGAACACACCGCCTCGTATGAACATGGTATGACCCGAGGCGTAGTCTCTTCTCTTTAACTCGGTGCTTGAGAAAGTTCATGAAATTGTATACACCTCGTGCTCGACTGCATAGTAATACGTTAAACAATGATAAACGCTTAATCATCTTGAATAATCACAAAAATTACCAAATCGTGTTACGTAATGGAAATAATAATAGTGAACGATTACAATGAAATGTGTTCAATAGTACATATACTTTTGTATTACGATAAGATATACTTGTCTATAAGTGGACTGTTATTACTTCAATGTTGATAGTAGTAATAAACAATGAAGTATGTGTAAGAGATAGCGAGAAGTTGTATATTATCTAGAACTGTTATTGGGGTAGGTTAGGAAAAAAAGGCTGATATGTGTTTGCGATCGACAGGTTATGGGCCAAATTCCAGTAAAGGTGTAATGGTATCATGCTAGCAGTCATAAGTACTTATCTCAGCACTCTCACTGTCGAATTTATAGTTTCAAATGAAAATGAAATGTAATTTTTTTAAGGAACCCAATTTAATTTTTTGGGTGTTTAGAGTAATGTGTAAGTTAAATTCAAGTTTATGGAATGGCACCCTATCCATTTTGAAAAGGGATGTTCTCTATCTTTAGGTTCAAAAATAATAGCTATATATTTAATAGTAAACTCTTTCCTACTTTCGCAGTTAGTGTATAAATTTATTAGAGGTATTGTAGTAACTGCTAGATAAAGGTCAGGCGAGTTTGCAGCAGTTGTGTAACTGTGTTACTCACGGCTTGCTTAGTGCATCTGCATTACGCAATCTGCTCGTGTACGGTGCCAGCTTGTTAATGCAAAAGTAAAACTATTTGCAACGTTGCAGACGCATGTCAGACAGCTCAAATGAAGCATTTGTTGCGAGCTTTTCTTTTGATGACAGAATATATTATATGTTACCGTTAAATCCTTCAAAAGTATAAGGAGAGCTGTTCTTCAGTAAATATACAGTTTATAAAAACGCGAACTCATATATTCTTAGTTACCTACTTGATAGGGTTTCTCCGAAAGCTTAAGGTTTAATGAGGCTTCCTTTATCAGGTAGATGGTGACTCGTTCAACATTTACATGTTAAAGGAAATGTATTAAGAATTTAATTGAGTGTTTACTCGGTAATACCTCAAGCGTTTTGAAGTGTAACCGTGCCGTTAACCTCTCATATTCATATTAAGTAACTAATTAATCAAACTTCAGTCTATTGTGTGTCCTTAATATAATTATCTATCTTCAGAATCTTGTGTAGATGGTAGCTCATCTTACATTGGTTGTTCTATCGACGTTGCGGCATAGGGAGCAACGTGCGGGCTATAGAAGGTGAACTTACGAATAAATCACGTTACAGTGTTTGTGGGAACGTTCACCTGTTCGTACCCTGTGGATATTGCACGTGTGAGGAATTGATGAAGCCTGTTCAATTTATTACGACATTCTACCGCACTGCTATAAAGTAATAAATTGTTTAGTTTAAGGGGTGTGAGGGAGTTTATACGAAACCACATTTTGTTTTTTTTTTCATACTAATATGTCGGCGAATAAACAGTGACTCATGTAATGGTAGGCTACGAGTATTACCGCCGCAGTTATCTTATAGTAAAAATGGGAAGCACACCAACTCCCATGGTCACTTGTTGTTCTTTGTTGTTCTTGTTTCTATACATAAAATTAATGCAACTAATTACCTTTTAAGTATGTATTATCATTATATGTTTTGACTAAGACCAGGAACTAGGAGACCAGGAGTTGTGTTTCATTTGTAATATCTTCAAGTTAATTTATTATCAGTTTCGCTATTCGTTCATTCGTCTTTAGATTGTTGAATCGCTAAACAATGAACACAAACTGGTAGCGGACATAACTCCATAATAATTCACGATTCATAAGATGTTAATAACCTTAATTTATTACGTCTTTAGAATTTATATATTGAATAATATTCCCGTTTTATCGTAGGTCCCAGTAATAGGTTGCGGAGTACCGTTGCTCGGCAGAAAGCCTTCAAAGGCTTTACTCGAATGAATACGTTCTGGAATATTATTCCTCCCACAGGCATGTTTTAGACTTCCATTTAACGGTTCAGCTGTCTTGTTATTTTTACCTTTCCTTTTTATAACCAAAAAGAAATTGGTACTCATTCTAATCTGTTATGATACTTTTATAAGGCAGACTGTTTGATGTTCCATTTTAGATGTCATTGTACCTTTTCCTTTGAATTATTCTTGACTTATAGGGAATTAAATGTGATTATTGAGTGGCAGAACTTAACGAGAATGAGAAGGTATTGATATTTATAACTGTGGAGTAAATTGGCATGCTTTCAAATATTATATTTCACGGGATCAAAGATATTTTATTTGCTTGTTATGTTTTAATTTTGCTCCAACTGAACGGTTACAAAAGGTATGTGTCTATGTAGATTCTTTGTTGTTAGACAGTTTCAGTATTTAAATTTCGTTTCTAATGCAAAAAACTGTAACCCTACGTTACAGACAACTGCATAATATGCAGCTAAGGACGAGAATAGGAGCCTTACCCATTATAGCCAGTTTTAACTGCAGCCCTACAGATGAGCCTGCAAATACTACAAGTATTATGAGTACGTCTGCAGGATAAAATAGCAGAGGGATAGATGAGATTTTAAGCATCGGTAACAAGTTAACTGAGTAAAAAAAATTCATGCAAATTTTTAATAGGTACTTCTTTAAACCACTACTTGCCTCTAAATTAATTCGTTCGTTCACAGAATAGTTGATTTTATAAACGATGTTTGATAGTACCGTTGCCGCCACAACCATTATGCAAGTCTATAGAATACAGTTCAGTACACTCGGTCCATAATGCTCAGCTTGTTTATTGTATGTTTCAAAGGGAACTGTATACAAAGAGCTCGATACATAAAGTTGGTATGCTGTGTAGGTACAGTCTACCCACAATACAAACGATCTGATTGTGCTCCCATTCAATTGACTTGCACTCTATACAGCTTTCATGAACGTTGAAATATTAATCATTTATACCTGCTTTGTCGTATAAAGCAGGTGTAAATTAAGTGTCGATATATGTTTATGTACTTTGCAAATTTACGTTAGTGCTCATTTATAGATAGTTTGCTAAAAACAAAATAAATAGGTACGTCGAAGAAAAATGTCGTAGCGTGATTTTATATTCATAGTTCATAAACCCTTCCCAATAACAAGGATATTAATTGCCCAAAGAAGTTCCAAATATAAGTTGTATTCAAACAAACAAATAACAAATTCTTTAGCTTTATAATTAGTACCTATCATATCTTTACCTTTATATTATATTATAAAGAAAACATACAAGTCTTATACAATCGACCATGGCGATAAACGAATATAAATATTTGATTAACCTTCTGCCTAGGTGATATTTACATAATATTGAGCTTGTTCTTTGATTATCACCATCTTGTACATTAGTTGCTACATTATTGTGTCGTATTTTGATTGTTGACGTTAAAAACATTAGTCATCAGAATCATTTCGAATTATGTTCCCCATTTACTAAGTAGCTATAATGAATGGATTCTTCATTACCCTGTGTAATCTTTGATACATACCTAAACTTGTGACTGAAGAAGAGTGATGAGGATTTTGTTGTTGAACATTTTGTTACAGTATTGGTAACGAAACTAACTAACTGATAAATCTTTCTGAACTGAAATCTAATAATAGGAATATATAGACAGTCGTATTCAATAAATTGTACGTTTGATTTACGTGACGTTATTGCACTCCAACTGACTAAAATTGAAATAAAATATTGCAATATGTGAGTTATATTGCTATTTATTAGTATATTATGGTTTTCTATATCTAGTTTTGTTCTTGATCAGCCATAGTCCCCGGGAGAGTTAGACGCGATTTATGCAGAAATGGCAAGAGGCAAATCAAAGCCAAATCGTACGTATCGATGTGATTTTTTTCTGCAATTACGTCGATATGTACAATTTTTATAGGATTATCTTCTAAAAATAAATGCCTGCTTAAGATGGTGGTCGTCAATGTGTGAGGTATCTCAAATTACTCAAACATTATTTGATTGTTGGTGTCACTATTTAGGTGTGATTTGTCTGTCGCCAAAATAATCGGGTTTGTCAACAAATAGTAGATCTGATGAGTCTCCAGCGACATTGAATTCGACCCATTTCTGCGTGCATTATCAGTATTATCACGAACAATGAGCTCAAATTGTCTTGAAGCTTCTTCGTGCTAAAAGATTACATCTTCAGGCAACATAAAAACATCTCTGTATTTTGATACTTTTGTTTGTAAATGTTCAAATCCTCATATGTATTATGGTAATTTATTAACAGTATATAGACACATCGTGGAACATTAAAACGGGATATTTGAACGGGACATGCTGATTTACATAATCCAATTCTTCGTACCTACCGCTTTCGATTATGTGGAAGTTGAAATATATTCTGAGGATTACTATTCACTAGGCTATTTTTCATCTGCTTATTATGTAAGAGTAGCGGTTACTTATATTCTTAATCTTTTATTAAGCTTTTATTTGGTTCGCTTTTTTACATAGTAGTACATAGTTTTGGTTTATATGTCCTATATTTATTATGTAGTACTGTCGTAATATATTATGTTGTTTCCAGGTTCCAGGTTATCTCAATGTGAACTTTAATTTAACCTTTCAGTTCAGGGAGTCTCGAAAAGATAACAAATAGCTGTCTCAATAAGTTTGTGTGCATACTTTGTACAGACATATTTAAATCACATTTTACAAAAGGAGTAAAGTTTAGCTAGTCCTAAAATTATGTTACATATGTGCCATGTTCTGTTGAAGTCCCTATCTCCCTATACATTGGCACTTAATATCCACCATAAAAATGATAAGCAAAATACAGATTCATGGTGCGACAAAGCTATCGGCAGCGTTTGATATCTCGTTAATGTGTTCAATGGCTTATATATATAGGGAATTGAGTTAAGCCTCGCCTTTCATCTGCTATCATATGAAATGAGGCTATTACGTCACGTTAAAAACCAGTTCACTAATTGTTAGTAGTTCGGTAGCCGAGATTACCTTAACAAGGTAAATAGAACGAACCACATTGGTGGACATGTTGCGCAATTTACTAAACTATCTCATAATATTTTGACTTGTCATCCGATTGAATTAAAACTTCAAAGTGAAAGCGTTTAAGAATATCTATGTTCATTTTTTTATGTTTCTATGCCATAATTGGCCACAGACCAGAGTGACAAAGTTTTTTAGTATTTTATGATCATAAAAACATATTTTTCCTAATTTAATTTCGTTTATTTTAGAGGTAGAGCCTCTACAAATGGTCTACTGTTCTCTATGGTCTATATTGTCGGGAGATTTATTCTTCTGACTTCTGGGTTAGACAGAGGTCACATTCTTCCACTTGCTAGAATCTTAAGTACCTGCCACGTATTTTCCGCTTCTTCTACTTTCATGCGGTTGTCAATACTTCGTTCTTACCCTACGTAAATATGCAACATTTTTACGTACTTTGACTAGATCGAACACGTTCATGTGTACAGAAATGTATACGTATTTGTGTAATTATTTCCTATAACTATACCTAAAATCTTATTGCATCGCTCCAAAAGCAATTTGTATCGCGTTCATTTGAATACGGCTATATCGAATTCGAATTCGTTCTAAAGTGCAATCTGCCAGTAATTGCTTGTTAATAACAAACGACTAACGAGTTTTTCGAACTACCATAAAACTTATATCCGAAGTTGCGGACCGAAGTTTCCGGTTTGTGTTTCGTTTTAAGAAGTACTAGTAACCGAAATTACTTATCTTCCCCTCCAGCCTCTTTCCTCTCGGGGTGGGAAGTTGAGACACAATCTCATAAGCCAAATCAGGAGGAGTAAGTGAATATCGTTAAAATGCCGACATTGAGCACATCGCGACTTTTCATTTGTTTATTTCGGCTTTGTCCAAAATAAAGAAAGGTTTTTAATTAAATAACGATGTTGTATAACATCATTATAAAAACAAAACTTTATTTACATAAAAATGAAGCAACGTTATGTCGGGTTTTTAAATTATTGAATCTTTTGAATTGTAGATAGGTATGTCCGCAAACAATGGAGTTATTTGCGTAAATACGAAGCTGCATAATGTCGGAAACTGGTATTTATTTCCATAATATTCAACATAATATGAAGTATTGCAATGTAATTGAAATGTAAAATACATACTGCGAATTGTTTTCTGTTGCGAATAAATGGCTTCATTTGGTAGAATAAATAACTGCTCACCGACGTACCTATTTACCATATATTGCTTTATATTTATATATTCGAATCTCGATAACTGTATAGGTATGATTCCGAAGCCAACCGCATACAACTGCAGACGTATGCAGCAGATACAACGCATACATTACTTGTTAAACTTCGGTACGGATAACAGGGGCCATTGAGAAGCAGCAATGATATACGCGTATCTGCTACGTGCATCTAGTCACTAACAAGTGCCCATGGTAGTTTAAAAATATTAAATGAAATACAACTATCACAAATTCGTTTTCTTTTGTAAATAAATGCGTAGTAGAATAAACAGTAGTAAGATGAGATTAATTAGTTCACTATTCAAACAGATTATAATTACAAAGCAGGTTCTAAATGAACTTTATTTACCCTTCGGCTGAAATTTCATTAAAGGGAAAGATGGTTTTGATCTGTCACGCACAACGTACGAACAGGGTAGCGATAAAGGATTAGGGGCGATATGGGGCGATGGCAGCCCGTCCCCGGGGTGAATGGCTTATAAAGGATGATACGACATAAAAAAAGACCGTCCGCTTTTACGAGAACTTGTGCCAAGTAAAATGTATTTATTTTGAAACTATAGATTCCAAGGTCAATACTCGTAGTTTTTTTGTACCGCGTTCCAGGAAATATAAGTTTCTATTTTAAACTTGGAATTCGAGGTATTCCTCGAAGCGCAACAGTTTTGAGGCGCACCAAATGAGGCGCACCATTTTTATTCTTCGGAGCGCACCATTTAGCTACTAAATGGTGCGCTCCGAAGAACAAATAAAAATATTAACTTTTTATTCTTCGAAGCGCACCAATGATTATTAACTTTCGAATAGAGATAGGATACTAACTGAAACTATCGATAATAAGTAAAACACGTTATTTTATACAATTTGCAAAACTCTCCTTGACCATAGATTAGTTTCTTAAAAATAAAGTGATCCTGATTAGTATGGACATAGACAACCGCATCAGTCAGTAGTGTCAGTATAAGCTCGTGCGAGTTAACATGGCACCTGGCCTTGTAAACAACCCTCCTCCCGCTTCTCAGCGCTAGGCCCACTCTCGTCCTGAGGTAGCGTCCGCATCACAGTGACCGTTGTACATTTTAATTTCGTAGTTTTTATTATTGGATTTTTATTAAGATTTGTTATTGTTACGTTTGAAACATTTACATTGATTTATTATATTGATTTTAAGATTAGAAATCTATTTAATTATGATATAATCAATACTAAAGAGTTTAAGAAATTTATCTTATAAAATATGGCGCTCTCGAAAATTCAAAATTTCTTTTGCAGTTAGTACTTTTAACGTCGCCGGTTTGAGCCAGGTGCCATGTTAAGTCGCACGAGTTATATGTACTTTAAGCTCTGGAGATGTGGCGCGCGCGGCGCGGGAGCACTGCACACACACACACACACACACACACAGAAGCTGCAGCCCCGCCTCCCCATTGTATTCTTTTTTTATAGATACTCGCGTCACAGGTTGCGTTCACCGAGTTCATACGAATCCAGCCGAGCATTTCCGGAACTTGTTTACTTAAAATTGCATAGTTTTGTTTTGTTGTGTTTAACTCACAAGTTGCGCGAATGTGTCACGTAGGCTAAAGAAAGTTTTTTTTATTTAAGAAAGTTTGTGCAATAAGGTAGTTTTGTGAGCATGGAATCAATTGCTGGACCAAGTAATAGAAACGCGCTTATTAAATATGTGCAAAGCAGAAGCGGCAAGAAAGTTTTATTATTTGAAAATAACATGTACAGACGGATAAAAGTCAATAAAAAAGGGAACACTTTGTGGCGATGTACGATGAAGACGTGTGGAGCCTGCCTTACTCTAAACAAATATGAAGATATTTTAAAGAATAACGAGCATTCTTGTCGGCGTAATGAGGCATCACAATTTGTACGGGAAGTAGTGGATGACATTCATCAAGAAGCCATGTCCACCATGGACCCTCTTCCCGAGGTTTATAAAAGAAAAATGAATGTTTTACTAGACCAGGGAATTAATTTGACACGCGAAATACCAGAATTTGGAAATATTAAAACTGGACTGTACAATAAAAGAAATAAAAGTCTAGGTGTTAAGCGTTTGTTTGGGAAATCTCCAAAAGATGTGCAAGTAAGTAATTAATATTAAAATATATTTTACTAGCTTTTGCCCGCGGCTCCGCCCGCGTGGAAGTCGGTTATCGCAACCAAACATAGCCTATGTCCTTCCTCAAGGTCTAATCTACCCCTATACTAAATTTCATCAAAATCGGTTCAGTGGTTACGGCGTGAAAGCGTAACATACAGACAGACAGACAGACAGACAGACAGAGTTACTTTCGCATTTATAATATTAGTATGGATTTGATGCTTTTCCGCTTAGAGTCACTGTAATCTATGCTCTATCAATGACTACATACCTCTTTTTTACTATAACATCATTGTGCTCTATAATATTTTTTAATATAAAGGTGAAAAGCTTGTTTGTTTGTTTGAGCGCGCTAATCTTAGGAACTATAGATCTTATTAATCTAAGCATCTTATTTAAAAAAATCTTTCACCGTTGGAAAACTTAGTTATCGTTAAGCGCTATAGGCTATGTATGTATACCATGGTCGAAGCTGGGGCGGATTGCTTGTTTTTTAGATAGTTCATTTGCATATTTTTTAATTCTTAAATAAAACGTGCCAATGAAAGAAAAAGAAATGATCATTGAAGTGTCCTGTCATTAGACAAAAGACCAGACAAATATAATTCAATTCAAATAAAATCATTTTAAAAAATTAAGTGGTTCTGTGGGCTTTAGACCTAGCAAGTCGATCTATCACAAACACTCAATAGTCACTCAAAAGATTATTTAGAAGATAAGTAATTAAATTACAAATGACCCGGGTTTAATCCACACCTGTTGATTATGACATTGAGAATTAGGCAGGTGACATGCTAAATTGGTATGGGATTCGCATTGCAACATTACCCTTTAAAAATATAACTATTGTGTATTGACATTACAAATTTATAAAATTTAAATTATTTTGATTCAATTTAACATTTTTTTTGTACAACCATTTTTGTATCCAATTTGACTCTAATCGAATTTGACATTTATTGAAGTAGTAATTATATTAATCTTAATGTGATTGTATTTGACATCTCTTTATTTTATACTATGGTAGTTTTTAATACTCAGAAGACATGAATAAATATACTTAAATAAAATATGCGACCTCAATACTGCAATGTCTGGAAAAGGCGCTAAGTTCTAAGTACTGAAATATAATTTTACGATCTATGTACACTTAGTAGGCAATAAATGATTGATTGATTGATTGATAGTTATATGTGAAATATACCTTAAATGCGTTTAGACTCGTCTTGTCGACATTGTTATTTTCGTAACCGTTTTTGTAAATAACCGAGCACTGTCAATCACCATACATAAAAAGCATTTTCTTGTTTTACGTGCCAACATCATTTCAAAACTTCATCCTTGCGGATTATAACGACGGTAAAAATAGGATCATTTTATTTGCTACCCAGAAGAGTAGAGAGGAACTAGGAATATGTCGGCATTTATATTGCGACGGGACTTTCAAAAGTGTGCCAAAACCATTCAAACAACTTTACAGCATCCATGGAGACATTGATGGTGTTGTGAAACCATTAGGGTATGCTTTATTGTGTGATAAAAAGAAATCAACATACAAATTATTATTTGAATTGTTGAAAACAACAGTGCCCAATATGCAAGTGGATTTTTTTAAAAGCGACTTTGAGGAAGCCGCAATCAGTGGTTTTCTAGCAGTGTTTCCAAATGCAGTTGCAAGTGGATGTTTTTTTCACTATAAACAAGCACTTCAAAGAAAGTCTCGGGAACTAGGTCTGTCCAAAAACAGTATTTTTAAAAAACATGTTGCTTTATGCACTTTATTACCTCATTTACCTGTCACAGACTTAGATGAAGCATGGCTTTACATAATGAGTCAGTCTCCACAGGACAAAAATATAACAAAATTCAATGATTATATGGTTTCTCAATGGTTAGAACACCGATTTTGGAAAACCAAATTTACATGCCATGGTGAAAAGAATAAAACAAATAATTTTGTGGAATCACATTATTCAGAAATTAATAAAAAAATCAACCAAAAGCGCGGTGTAAATTTAGCCAAACTGTTAAGATACTTGCAAAACTATTGTAATCATTTTGCTGAAATAAGACTGAAAATGAACATTTCCGAAAGTCAAAAACACGCCCAACAAAGAAATAATATAATTGAAAATATATTAAATCAATACGTTACTGGTTCCATCTCTATAGGACATTGTCTGGAGATGTTAAGATTTTAATATTTTTATACCTTGTAAGTAATGATTAATTAGTCAGCAGGTACAAATTGTGATAATAAAACGATCTGTGATTTTGAATATTAAAGCTTATATCTTTTTTATATACTTACTCTTGGTGTTAATATTGTTCTCAATGTGATTATAACTGGGAATATAATTTTATGTATCCTATTTGTAATTTTTAAAATTTTCATATGAAAATGATCTGTGATTTTTATTATATTTAATTAAGTGAGGTTTTATAATATTTACTTTACACTATTTGTTTTAAGGTTTGTCATTGTGATTACAACCATACTGTTTTTATGCGCATTTTTAATCTTACCATATTTAATTTATTAATCAATGACTTTTAAGACAACGAAACAATCTGTGTCTTGTTTTGTAAATTTAATACTTAGATAATAGTAACTTTTCAACTATTTCTCCCCACTAGTACTTAATATGATTTTTACCCGTTCTAGTTATTATGTTATGTTAATCTGTTATTATTTATATAATTAAATAATACCGTAATAAAACAAAACCAAACAACAAAACAAAATTAAATAAGAAAAACATTGGAAAAAATGAAATGCTCAAGTGAGACTCGAACTCACGACCTTTCGCTTACAGGGCGACTGCTCTAAGTAAGCGAAAGGTCGTGAGTTCGAGTCTCACTTGAGCATTTCATTTTTTCCAATGTTTTTCTAACTTAACAGTTAGCATAATAAATGCCATAAAAAATTCATTCAAAAAAATTAAATAAGTTTTTTTAATAATAATTTTTACCAGTGTTAAATTCAAATTAATAATCAGCAACAAAGTCATAAAAATATGCATTGACCAAGCAGGCTAGATATCGCCTTACATTCTGTAATGTGCCCTCTCAATTCTTCTTCTTGCCATGTCTTGCTATGTCATATTCATATTATAACATTTTCATAACCTTAAATTCTTTTTTCTTAATGATACGTGCGTGTATAAAACTGTATTTACTATAACACCACACCAGGTAATCTTATAATTACTATGTCGGTCCTGCTGCAATGTGATTATTATACGATCATTTATATTATATGTGTGCGTTTTATTTATTAATAACATCTTCTTTGAATACACGTTACTCTTTGAATACACAATATCATTTGTCTTTGAATACACATATTTTTCTGTCAATTTCGTACTTTTGGTAAACCAACTTTGATGATGATGATTGATGGTCCCACTTGAGCGCTTCAATTTTTCCTGATATATTTCGAATTTAAAAGTTAGCATAATAAATGCTATAAAAATTTCATACAAATATTCGAGCGGAGTCCTCAAAAATCAATGTTTAAAAATGGTTGAAAAATCATTCATTGGTTCCAACAGTTCCTAAGAAAGTTGGTAGATGGCTCCACCATCTCGCCCTTATAGACGGATGTAAAGAAAAGGGAAATTTGAAGGGATTCAGGTGTGGCTCAATAGTTCAATTGGAAGAGCATTCCCCCTGAAGGGCAAGGTCGTGGGTTCAAGTCCCACTTGAGCGCTTCATTTTTTCCCGTTTTATTTCGATTCTTTTTTAATCTAGGACACGTCAATTTGACTTCACCTCGCCTGATGTTAAGCTAAAGGCAAAGTCTCGGAGATATAAAAGTTAGCATAATAAATGCTATAAAATTTTCATTCAAGGCAGTAAGATCATTTTGGGCAGGTACCTACTTTTTTCATCAAGATCGATATTTTTTGTGAACGGAACCCGCGGAATCGTATCAGTTAGGTGGATATGTCAGACTCACACCGACTATAACCACATGTTGCTCCGTCGGTGTGGCTGGAGTATCTGATACGTTCTGTTAAGGATATTCCAGAACCTGGCCGACCTTGGCCACTAATAATGGCGGCCTCGAGGTGTTCTTGGGGATGAAAATCACATCTCCTATAGAGAGGCGCGTATGAATATACGAAGCGCCTCCATAATGGGCCTGTTTCTTTTATGGTGACGGCTAGCCCCAACTATAACTCTCAGGCCCTAGCTCATCGAGGATGGAGATAGTTTGTAGTTTTGTGAGTGCTAGATCACCCTCATTCCATTTTCGCTGCTTCTCTTATACTAATGACTGCCACACAAAAGAAGGCGGCAGCATTCCTCACACTCACGCTGCCGACCATGACCAGTACCAGGGTTTGCAGCGTGCAGCTTTCCGCTCTAACGGCTGCTTGGAGGCCGCGGCACAGCTCTATCCTCTCTGAACGTTCTACCAGCTGGTGAAGCGACGTGTCTGCGGAGCAGCCCCAGCATTGGTGGCATTAGGGTATCGGCTATCGGCTTATACGATGCAGATACTTACTGAACGGTCCACAATGCGCGTCTGCTGCGTGGACCGCAGCGTGGAATGGCCAGTAGGGCCATTAGGGGGTACCGCACGATATCCTTCGAGGCGGCGAGTCTCCTTGCCGGATCCCTACCTTGGAACCTGGATGCGAGAGCCCTTTCGATGCTATATCGGTATCAAAAGGAGGCGCGGGAGCGGGGACGGGATCCCGAGCCCGAAGAAATTCGGGCCATGAGGTCTCAGCTCCACAGGGACATGGTAGCGGAATGGGAGCTACGACTTGGGCGACCAAGCACAGGGCGCGCCGTAATAGCGGCGGTAAGACCCATCATGGAGGTGTGGCTAGAGAGGCCACACGGCAGCCTCTCGTACCGGCTGACGCAGGTGATTACTGCGGCTCTGGAGGTGGGAGTCCTCACACTCGTCACATTGCTCACAGCGATGATACGATGCGCGAACGCTTGGGGTGCGGCCGCCTCCTTCTGCGAGCAAGTAATGCTCAAGAAGGAGGCGGCCGGTTGGGTCTGGACCAGACTCCGGGCCCGGGAAGCCCGCGCAGAGCAAAGGCGAACCGGACGTCGGAGGTCGCAGAACGACCTCCGTCCTCCATGAGCGCTGGCCTGGGGGTGACCGGTGGAGCCGCCTGTCACCCTAGCAGAAGCAGGCCGCGGCGGCGGCGCAAAGTGCGCCTCCCCGTAACCGGGGCTAAACAACCCGAAGGTGGCCATCTCGAAAGAGATGGTCCTGGGTCTGTCGGGTTTGCCAATCTCACCTCCGGCAACCAAGGACCTAAGACGGCGTGCGTTTTAGTCGGTTCGAGTCCGACATAACCACCTCCACCGGCACGATAAAAAAAAATACTGAAGCAGCCATGTCCAGGGTGGACCTGCGGCAGCTGGTAGAAGAGGCTACCGTGGCGCCTCTCCAGCCATTCGTCTGTGACGGCACCTACCGCCACAATCGTCGCGTGTTCGGTGCTTGTTTGCCTACATAGTTATTGCCTATCACTTAATTAAAAGTATTTTTTATAAACACCAGATCACTGAACAACATAAACAATATTACATACCTACAATTGGCCATTTGTCACGGAGAATTTATTAGAAGCTTTACAAAATGCTCCAGATTATGAATTACCTAATAATCCTGTAATTTTAACCCCAGTTTGTATTAAATAAGGATAGCACTTTGACATGACTTTAACAATAGATATTTAAAAATACATATTGACAAATTCACTTTTAGTTCCATGGTTGCCATCCATGCAACGATATTGTTCTCGAAAATTACGCCCTGATAACTCAATACCTCATAACGTATTTTACTTATATCGATAGTTTCAGTTAGTATCCTATCTCTATTCGAAAGTTAATAATCATTGGTGCGCTTCGAAGAATAAAAAGTTAATATTTTTATTTGTTCTTCGGAGCGCACCATTTAGTAGCTAAATGGTGCGCTCCGAAGAATAAAAATGGTGCGCCTCATTTGGTGCGCCTCAAAACTGTTGCGCTTCGAGGAATACCTCTGGAATGAGGTCTAGTAATATCGAAGAGTTCAATGCTATATATTATTACTGTGAGCTATTATGAGATCGCCTGTGAAATTAAACGTATATATTTGGGTATTTAATATTTTTATTATATCAATATAATTAAGTACATCGAACTGCCTCAAAACTTCTTTTTTTTTTATTTTCTCTCCTCTTCCCAGAGTTTGTAAAAGATTGCCACATAGAGAGAGTACCAGCTCATTAAGCCCATTTACTACTGAGTGTATAAAGCAAATTATTGCTATAATATACTGCAGCATTACAAATTCTTAATAATAGAATCGATTTGCTTTTGCAATACTGCCAAAATACTTATTATTTATCGAAACCGTACAATAGTTTACATTTCCTAATAATAATAACATTCAATCGGCAGTTACTTTATTGTTGATGTTATCGGAACGGTTTTCAAACATGAAGGGGTTAACAACAGTCATAGTTCATACGGAACGATGTGGAACGTTGCCAAATATTTGAACGAATTCTGTGAAAAAAACCTCATTTCTATATTAAAATTCTATGTTAGCTGTGTTGATCTAAATGTATTAATAGACGCAACGTAGGCGGACGTTAATGGGGCCTATTATAGATTACTACCGACTCAATAGCGGACCACCCACGGGGTTATGAAAACAGTAAAACTAGCGATTGATCCCGTTTTACAGCTGAGTATTATGGTGCCTAGTGGTATGGGTAATGGACTGCTGAGACGATGTCTCGGGTTCGATCCCAGGTTTACCATGGCACACACCAATGACTTTTCGATGCTTTTCGAAGTTATGTGTGTATTTATCGCAGGTTTATAAGTGCCCGGTTAATGGCAATAGGCTCGCCACCTATTACATTGGGACCTAAACATAAACTGGCGAAATGTGGGTGCTAGCACCTCTGCCTACCCCTTCGGGGAATACAGGCGTGAGTTTATGTTATGTTATGTTATGTTATGTTTTAAAAGGTGTGTAAATAAACAAACCGAGCGTTGCTATTATTTTTGATTTTGTGATCAATCACTTTGACAAAGGTTGCTCAATAACAACCAATATTTTGAGGTACCCTGTGCAGTGCATTATTATTACTTTGGGGTTGGTTTTCTAACTGGTGCTCAGTGAGCAAAGTATGCGGTAAAGTGTATTGGGTTAGGTGCTGATTATCTTGTTAAAGAAACATAACTACTTTAGTTTGTTTTGTTAGGCATATCTTAATAAAAAACTGTGATGCGAAATCATCAGAAACCTGCGATATTTCTCGATCGCATCGCAACAATTTGACACACTTGAGTCAGCGTGTAGACAAGACGTGTATAAATTAAAAAGTTTGGCGATAGTACTAATTAAGAAGCGCGCTTATTTGGGACACAAGTAACAATGACCGTGGAAAAAGTGGTTACCTGAACCGTGGTATTGAAACGCCTTGCCGCACGAAATCGCATCGTGGCAATTCGCGTCGCAGTATTCTGCGTAGCGAATTCGCAACGCGCCGATTTACAGTTTTGTGTTTTGAATATTAGGCATAAAAGTAATGGAAATATAATTTTAGTTGTATTACATTAGTTTTCTGCGGATCTGCGGTGGCCTAGTGGTATGGGTAATGGACTGCTGAGACGAGGTCTCGGGTTCGATCCCAGGTTTACCCATGGCACACACCAATGACTTGTCGATGCTTTTCGAAGTTATGTGTGTATTTATCCCAGGTTTATAAGTGCCCGGTTAATGGCAATAGGCTCGCCACCTATTACATTGGGACCTAAACATAAACGGGCGAAATGTGGGTGCTAGCAGCTCTGCCTACCCCTTCGGGGAATACAGGCGTGAGTTTATGTTATATGTTATGTTACATTAGTTTTTTTGTGTTTTTTGGGTTAATATATTATATTGTGTGTTAACAGTATCTGTTTGTGTATGTTTATAATATAATATTTTCGTATAAGATGCTCGTTATTATCCAAGTCACACCCACTACGATGCATGACTTCTAAATACAAATCACGTAGCAGTGTTTGTAAGCACCTCTAATTACCGTATATCCAGCATAAAAATAAAACAGAGATACATAAACTGCAAAAGAAAGTATGCAATCAAAGAAAATAAATACAAGGAAACGAACATAAGTACCGTGGGAGAACCGTAATAAAATTGCAATGAAGAACAAACGAACTGATAAATACATCAACATCATACAACATTAATGTAAGTATATGTTGAAATACTTGAACTTATCAACAAATACTCGTGGTACTTACGCTAAAATACTTGAGAGTATTAGCATAGCGTAAGAACCGTAATGCAAAGTATGCATTTCTTGTGCAAGTAGAGCCGTGGCCTAGTTCGCGGCGCATTGCGTAGGTCAGTCATGAACTCATGAGTGGCGTGCGACTACACTTTCTCCTTTAATGTATTTCACTTTCACTGTTCAACCGATCGACATTTTGGTGTAATTTTTGCTGCATTTAATGTATTATTGTACGAAACTAATTCGATCGATATACTTTTTAACTTGCTAATATAATAAAAGTTTGTGGACAAAGACATAACTGCTTCATTTATTAAGGAAATGGAGGATATAGTGTACGCATGTAGGGTACAGTAGCAAGTAAATCAATAAAAATTAATGGATGGCGATAGGTTAACATGTAATTAAAATTTGATTAATTTTGTAGCAAAGACATCAGTTGGTTGTTAGGCTTGCACAAATGCAAATTATTGACAGTTTGAGAGCAATTGAGCCTACTATGTCTGCAACACAAACCACTAAACTAAAATCACATGATATCTACTATCGCGATTTATTTTGTAAGTATTGATTAATTAAGAGCTTCAACAACAGTGGGTAGATGCTGGAAAAGAACATCGTCTCACTGTGGGACATATAATACCTGAAATTCCGAAGGAACATGCAGAACGTCCAATTTATGTAAGAGAAGCCCTAACCAAGTACCAAAAGTCTCTTTTGTACAACGCTAAGACCCAACTTCTTAACAAGTTCTGTCAATATGTTTGGTGTAAAAACGGTAAAGTTTGTGCTAGGAAGTGCAATAATAGCAAAATTTTCTATATCCGTACAATGCAAGACATCAAACAAATAGAAAAGATATGCTCAGCTGAGTTAGAAAAAAGGCAAACTATAGGGTCATCAGTGTAAGGTAATCGCATAACAGCACTAGTCTTAAAAAACATGGATACAAATGTACAGGAAATTCATAATTGTAATTCTGTTAACTGTTTTTACGAACAATTACCACCTAAGACAGGTATAAGCTTGTCATGTTTACATTTTAATATCAGATCTATAAAGAAAAACTTTGCTAATCTTCAGCAGACCGTATATAGTTCTAGTGTCCCAATAGACCTCATAGTGTTGTCCGAGGTAGGTATATCAAACAATATAGTTAACTTATATAACTTAGCCGGCTATAGAATGTACTCACAATTGCGAACGAATAAAAAAGGAGGTGGAGTCATTGTTTACATACTAAACCATCTAAAATTCACACGGATCGTCCATAAAACTTGTACTTTTGAAAATGTTACAGGAACCATTAAACTCGATTCACATCGTGACGTAGTTGTGTGTGCAATCTATAGGCCACCCTGCACAGTTAAAAACTTATTTGTGAGCGAACTAAGTACACATATCACAAGGTTTGATTCAAAACACAACTTTCTTCTCATTGGTGACACCAATATTGACCTGAAATCTGTTTCAACATACAAAGATTCATACTTAGAAACACTTAGCGAACACGGATTAATGTGTGGAATTACAGATTACACCAGAATCGCTACAAAAAAAAACTTTTTAACTAAATCGTGTATTGATCACGTTTTTGCCCGTTTCCCTACATTATATCCGTTCGCAGCGGTGCTAGATATTGTACTGGCTGACCACCGAGGTATTATCTTTGCCTGTGTCGCCGAGTCGCATGAGATTCCTAAGTGTGTACAGAGTGTTTCTAAAAAATATTTCAACTATGACACTTTCTATAGGGAGCTAAAAAACGTGGATTGGACTAAAACAAAACGTATGAATGCACCACACGACATTCTTAGCTATATTCATAATTCTTTCCATCGCGCAAACGATTGCGCTAGTAGTACTGACACGCTTACAGTAACAAACCGACGGCCAAAACGACATAAACTGCCTTGGATTGATGAAAACATCACTCGTCTATGTCTCAAAAGAGATAAATTATTTCATAAATGGAAAAATAGTCTAAATGATCCTAAAATAAAATTAGAGTATAATATAATTCGGAATAAAATTCATAAAATAATAGAAAATAAAAGAAATAATTACTTCATACAAAAAATTAATGATAACTTTAAAAACATAAAAAATATATACCAAATTGTAAATCAAATGTTGGGAAGAGTTACACTATCAATTGATATGGCTATTCACAAAGCTTTTGATGCACAGGGAATTTCTACGAAAAATATTGCTGACGCCTTTGCAAATTATTTCGATAAGGCAGTAAAGGACATAATACCTAATTGTGATGTAAAATTGACAAACTACAATGATACACGTAAACCTCTAGAGTCAAGTATTTGCTTTCAACAAGCCACAGTTGGTAGTGTACAGAAAATTATAAAACAATTAAATTCGAGGAAAGCTCCAGGGTTTGATAATGTGAAGGTCTCTGACCTTAAAATGCTGGGTGAGAAAATTGCTGATCCGATTGCTGACCTCATAAATCGTAGCGTAGAAACTGGTTCATATCCTGACGATCTGAAGGTGGGGTGTGTAAGGCCAATTCATAAAAATGGTAAACGGAATGATTACTGTAACTATCGCCCAATAACACTGTTGTCGTCAATAGATAAAATAGTAGAAAAATATGTATGCCAACAAATACATGATTTCTATAAAAAGCACGAAATAATTAACCAGAACCAATTCGGCTTCCAGTCTGGGAAAAGTACCACCTCACTTTTATCTAAGTTCACCGATGAGGTTAACAAACACTTAGACGAGAAAAAGCAAGTTCTTGCCCTCTTTATTGATTTCTCACGCGCTTTTGATACCTTGGAACATAATCAGATAATTGACAAGCTGGATGACTGCGGAGTGCGTGGTCCATTGCTAAATTGGTGTAAAAGTTATCTGACTAACCGAAAGTTCACGGTAAAAGTTGATAGCACTTGTAGTGAGCCCGTTCGCGTTACAAAGGGAACAGCTCAAGGCTCTGTACTAGGCCCGCTACACTTTCTGACATACGTCAATGATATGGGTAACTGTATCAAAAACAGCACGTGCTACCAGTTCGCGGATGATACTTGCCTTGTAGCTGCCGATAAAAGTCCCCAAATTGCATGCGAGCGATTGCAATCAGATCTAGATGCACTCGTAAGGTGGTGTCATGATGCTGGCTTAGTACTAAATGCAGGCAAAACTAAATTAATGATCATAAAATCGCCATACATTAGACAAAAACCCATACCGTCACTAGTAGCCCATGACCACCATTGTTTACATACCAACAGTACTATAAACTGTAAGTGCCCGTCCATAGATATTGTTACAAACATTAAATATCTTGGATTAATAATAGACGAAAAGTTTAACTGGGGTCCCCACATCGAAAGAGTCTGCACTAAACTAAGGCAATTCCTAGCTAATATCGCAATACTTAAAAACCGAATCCCATTCAAAGTGAAGATTATGCTGTATCACGCACTCGCAGAATCACACATACAATACGGTCTTAGCAGTTATGGTCGTACCTATAAGACGTATTTAAACGACATATATAAACTGCAATATCGAATTTTAAAGAAACTTGTTTCCAACAACATAAAAAATCGTCTTTATGATGATGAAAGTGGTCTTTTCAAGCACTGTCGAATCATTCCGATCCACACCCAAGTCCTATTTTCGATACTGAAGGAACAATTCGTTGAGAAATCGTTAGGAGACAAAATCGAACATCCTGTACGCACTCGGGCAGTTTCTGAGAATCGGCTACGCACACAGCGTGCAAATAATATGTATGGTGAGCGCACCACAGGGTATATTGTGCCTCGTCTTATCAATGTTCTACCCTCTTATATCAAATTGTGTAACAGTACTTTCGGATTTATACGTAAACTAAAAGAATACTTTTTGAGTTCATTGTAGATATGTTCAATAATTTTGTTTTTGTATTTTGTGATTGTTTTAAAATAATTGGTGACAACTTTAAGTAATAACGACGTATGTTATATATTTATTTTTTGTAATGTGGGCAGGTAGAGATTTGGTCTCCCGTGTTTTAATTTTTTTTTATTTTACATCGTATGTTAGCGACCGTATTGTATTAGCAATTTAGCACAAGTACAAACCTTAGTGGTTTTTTTTGTGCTGTATTAAGTCAAATATGTAATGTTCTCTTTTGATAATAAATAAATTAAAAAAAAAAAAAAAAAAAAAAATTGCTGAGACGAGGTCTCGGGGGTGTTCGATACCAGGTTTACCATGGCACACACCAATGACTTTTCGATGCTTTTCGAAATTATGTTAGTATTTATCTCAGGTTTATAAGTGCCCGGTTAATGGCAAATTGGGACCTAAACATAAACTGGCGAAATGTGGGTGCTAGCATCTCTGCCTACCCCTTCGGGGAATACAGGCGTGAGTTTATGTTATGTTATGTATTGATTAATAGAAGAACAAAAAAGGCGTGATGAAATTCTTTAAAAATAGACTTATTTCAAAGGGTTTTAATTTGAATAACATTTAGATAGTTTAATATAACAATTAACTTAATATTACGCGCCGTCGATCAGAAGTTTTGAGATAAAGATCAACGTTACGCAGTTATAATGTTCAAATTAAAACCAATCAGAGATTCGTTCCACCAATTCTTAGGCGTAATACTTACTCACTATAATTTCTTTGTGTGGCGAATCACGTAACAAAAGTGGAATATTATAAAGAACAAAAGTCAATAATAAACAAAACTAAATGGCTCAACTTTCGCCGCACGTTCAGTACGAATGTAAAGTTTTAATTAGCCTTTTAAAACTTTCTATTCATATACAACATTTTCAGGGTGTCTTGATTGTTCGCAATTGGAGATTTAAATGATATTATTTTGAAGTGTATCCATTTCGTTTGTAACTACTTCAAACATTTAATGATAGATGCAAATCTGTCGTCTACTTAACGTAATGGCCAAAAATGCTAAGAGATTGAACCTCTTAAAAGATGTGAAATCTAAGGCTTCTGTGTTAGTCTAACAGGGAAAACTTATTTTTCCTTCAGAATATTGCAATATGCCTTGTACGCGCCATGCTAGGTTATATATCATTAGCTTTGAAATACATCACGACACCTAGCTATTGTTTCAGAGTTCGCTTTTTGTTAAAGAAGTCACAGACGCTGTAAATGTCTTTATTTTTACTTGATTTTTGTTGCTCTAATCACTTTACTAGTTACAACACTTTACAGAAAATACACTCATACCAATTTTACCTGAAAAAGTATTATACCTACCACAAATTGTCGTACCTACATACCTTTACTACCGTAGTTTAAACCAGTTCTGAGTTGTTGATAAATAAACTTCCAACTAATAGGGCTACACAACTTCGCCAACATTGTTTCCAAACTACCAAGATCCATACAAACAGGTTGTTTGTCAATTTCCCGATGACGCAGCAAGTTGTCAAAGCGCTCGCTTGTGCACATAAACAGTTCAGTCGCGACTGCCCTCCATGTTTTAGGGGGTAACACCCTAAATGGGGAAACCTCTCCCCGCGCTGCCTCCACTGCCCCATTTTTCTCGAGTACTTAGCTGGTCGTGGTCGGCCCCATCCCCGTCTCCCCAAGTTTCGCATGTTTATACTATAAATTTTTGTTATGACAACAAATGGTCAGCTGGGCCTTCATACGGTATTTATTCTGTTTTATGTGTAAGGCAATATGTTTTGTTGCCAAATAAACGTAAGGGACATTGTGTTAGTGTTTTTATTAAAAAAATGAAACGTATACGTTATTATTTCGGGTTATATTCACGTTCATAACTTAATATCTGAGATTGTGCTCGTCAAGTACTCTTATTATACGTCAAAAATATCTCATAGAATCAAAACAGGATATTCAATATAATACACAGGTCACGATGTTTTATTGAATATCCTGTTTCGTTTCTTGATGTCTTCATTGAAATTAACCTTGTTTATATTTATTTCTATTGCTAATTCCTTAAAATTGAGAGGGTTTCACTAGTTCCAATTTTTCGTGGAAATTGGTGTAGCAGTACCGAAGTATTACGAATTTATTTCCTGTGACTCAGGAAAGATCCTTTCAATTGATGTTCCAATAATGTTTAATTTGGAAGACAAATATCAACTTTGAAATGGATTGAGTCTAAAATAGAATAGAAATAAACATTATTGTATGCCAATCAAATATACATATTAAGTAACTAATAATAATAAAGCGTATTTTGTAGAGGAGTTTAGTTAGCGATTACCAAGTATCAATCAGCATTAGTGCATAACAGTGAACGTTTGGTTGCTATTCCGCACAGTCAGCGTAATAACCGCTGTCGAGGTGCGCCGCTGACTGGCGCTGACTCGACAATAAGTTAGGAGTTTTTGCCGACGAGTCAGTGAGTCAGCAAGCGTCGCTATGAGTCATGACTCGCCGTAATTCGAACTAGGATCGCCTGCCGTCAGCTGAAATAAGTGGATTGCTGCTTTACGATCGAATGAATCCATTTCTAAAGGATGCCCTCTGATGTCATTACTCGATGCTTACATTTTATTTATTTTGCCGAGAACTCACTCGAGACTCGGTTCGTTTGATTCAATAATATTTTGTACCTCACAACGGAGGTTGACGCCTAAGGGAGAATTTCGTCGATGAATTTATAAATGCGTTTTATTCAATTTCAGCTACGTTCGCACATTTTACTTCATAAATTTCATTGTATAAAACGTGAAAATAATTCTTTTGCGATTACAAATTGTATTAAACTTTATAGAAAATAATCATAGAACCATGAATTGGAACTATACAATTTACATCACTTTTTGCTTATGGAGGAAATATAATGTATATTACATTTCAGGATTAATTTAAGTTAGGATCTAGTTCTTTTATTTCTGACTTTCCTATTTCAAATATGTTCTGAATAGGTCATACATAATTAATATTTTAATATTCACTCCCTGTATAAGACAGCACAATAGACGTAATCTCCCTCCCGACTCAGCGATGTAGCTAATTGCCACTTAAATAATAAATAAGTTACAGTTCACTCATTTCTCTTTATATGTCGGCCAAAACTGTTTCCTATTACCATAAAGGGTTGTTGTTAGTGATTTATAAATGCCGAGTTCATTAAAATATTTAAACACGCCTACGCATTATATCTCCGGCTTTTAGGGGTTCCAAATAACGTAACCGACACAAAGTACTTACTTGGGTTTTGACTAGTTTAAAATAATTTAGGTATTTAAATTGAAAGAAGAAGCGAAAGATCTATATCCAGCCAGGATCGTAGCAACTGGAAAACTGTAGTCTCTGCCTACCCTGCTGGGAAAAAGACGTGACTGTATGTATGTAATTATTTAAAATTCTGATGTCTCTTTTGAAATAGGCACATGTGCGTTCCCGTTACTCAGACTGGATATAGCTAAATACATTTTATTTTTACTTTTTATTGTGCTCTGCATATATTGTTAAAAAAACATTGAACAGTATGCGATTGCCAGAACATAATATGAACCTAACCCAATTATCTTATCCTATCTGTATAATAGACAGATAGAACAGGATCTTTAGAAATTCCGTTCTTTTTTCTTATAAAATCTTTTGTTTACAGAGAATTGAGCGCGAAACTACAAAAAGTCCAGCGACTACCGGAGGTAGGAAGAAATCTGCAGCCGTGAGAAGCAACGGACAAATTGCCCCAACAGAACCGCCGCCACAGCCTACAGGTAAACCTTTTTTTTTACTACAAAATAAAAGTTTTTTCATAATCGCAAACTTGTCAACTTCTGAAGAAAAAAGTTCGATTTATAGTGCTATTACCCAAGTATTATATTTAAACTGTGAATAATTATTGTCTACTGATGACTATTATTGCTGTCTCGTCAAAAAAGAAACGTTTTTGCAGTGAAAGTCGTTTGTTTGATTGACAAATCGTTTAGCAAATGCAAATGCGAAAAAATAGGAGTTAAAATTTTACCAACCATTTTGATGGATTCCATCGTTTTGTATAAACATTAATTGTTTATCTACTTAATGACCTATTGATTAAACTCATCATACAATTATTATGATTAATTATGCACATGTACGCCGCCCATTCAAACCACACGTATGCGTCGGGTGCGATTGTAATAAGTAATGATGTAATTTTCTAATACGTGGTCTAGTAATATTGTCTAGACCCAAAGATACCAACATAACAACATAGAATACAAACCATTATCAAAGTGGTTCCTGAGGCAAAGCAGATACATGACTTATGGTTGATAATAATCTTGAATTTCACCTTTGTACCGTTTCAAAGGACATTAATCGATAACTCCAGTCCCAAGTTGACAGCAATACTCCATATAAGACCAAACTTACGACATAATAAGCAATATTTGCGCCGCTATTAAGTACGGCTTCGCTCTGTTGAGTACATCGGGTTTTCTTAGATGCTATTCAACCTAACCTACACGCGAACCCTCGCAAAGTTTATTTATATAAAAATATCTGGAGAGGGTCTGAAGGGTGGATTTTCCACCTATAAATAAATATTCACATAAGTTATATTTGGAATAGGTATCCCAGTAGAGATTGAATTTATATTAGACTCGATGTGAAGTACAGAAACTACTTTAGATGTCTCTTTAGATACGAGTAATAAAAGTAAAAATATCTCATTTCTACAACAATGGAATTCTGCAGTATCTTTTAAGTATAAAATATTTCATATGAAAGGGAACCGTAAACTCTTGAGAGACTTGTTAGAACTCCAGTAGTCATTAGGCATTGAATTTTATAAAGTAGAAATACAAAATTCAAGGTATTCAAAACTGCTGACCTATCCCTGTCCGTTTTCTTTGTGATTCATGATGGAAAATGTACTTTTGACTAAAGCACTTGTTTAAATTGGAACGTATATGGAGGAAATGTGTAGGAAATAATGCCTTGAACAAAGCGCTTGCCTGTGGAAAATTTAAATAGTTGATTCTGTTTCTGGTAAAGTGGCCTTTGTGATACGTGTTGTGTTATTGTTCTTCTTTACCGTAAAGTTCAATCCACAATTTGTAAATTAATTTAGTATTAAAGCATACACTTTTGTTTGTTTTGTTAATTGTTCTAGAAAAGAAGGGGGTAAATCGAAAAGCATGATTCTGTTACATGATAAAACTACTGTGATATGATAACTCAGTATAATCTGTCAAAAGCCTTCGTATTCTTTTCCTTTATATTGCAAGTCCATACTTAATCAAGAGATAAAGTACAGTTTTACTTGATATATGAATCAAGATAATTTTTGGGTCAGCATGAACTGTGTAGGTTATTACATGGAACGTCTTTGGTAATATCCTTGTGAATATATAGATAAGCGTGTCTTAAATTTTACGGCTTTTCTCTATACACTGGCATTTTGCCAGTCGACGGCTATAAACGAGTTACTTAAACTTCAATAGTACATGCTACCGCAGTTATAAATATTACAGTTGTGTCGTGATATTATGCACACTGCAAACATGAAATCTATTTATTTATACCTATTTTTGTTTTTAATGCCACTTGTAATGTACCAGAAAGGTTACTTAGATAATTGTTATAGTTCCTACATTTTGCATCTTCCATCAATTTATATAAAACCTTAGTAACATGTTTGTTCCACCCTGGGGAAATGAACCCAGGAGGTTGTATACTGCATTCTCATCGCTACGCTTGAAGTATCCCAGTCTAAATGGAGATTTGAAGTAGCTGTGCTGAACCGATTTCCATACTCCGAATGTATCATTTCACTGAAATATTACATCTCATCATAATCGTAGCAGGCATCCACTTTAGCTAAAATTTCTCTATTATTTTTCTGCTACAAATCTGAATATCTTTTCACAACGCAATATATTTCATACGTCCAAACAAATCTATTTTCCTGCTCATAAGTATAGCCAATGTGAATTGCTAACATATCTGGTGTAAGTATTAGTCATTCCGATTTATTGTCTGCAGTTGTAACAGTTTCTGGATAAAAATAGTTATCGTATAAATAAATCGGTGCGGCAATAAATATAAAATGTACATTTTTCCCATACCTCCTCCGCTAATGGAAAACTGTGCTTCGTCTTTTGACGGCGCCTAAGATGGATGGCATCCATTACATCTTATTGTTCTTGTGAGATTTTGCCTTCGGTTAATATTCCTAGAGCATCATCATCATCACCTAAGCGTTGTTTTCCGTTGTACCGATGCTTTCACTTTGGAGCCTGGGGTTCTCTTACTTCATGTCCTACTCATGATGTATCTTATAAACGGCTTTTAGGAATCAACTGCCCTCTGACCTCATAAGCACGGGATAAAAACTTGCATCAAAGGCTCTCGTCCGTCGATCAGCAGGTGAAGTTGGCTGACCCCAAAAGTGTTGGTGGGACCTCATACCCGTAAATTCTGCTGAACCTAAGATGGAAGGCATCCTTTTCATCTAACGAGAGATTCACGTCTGAGATTTTAAGTGATCTGTTAATACTCTTAACGGTTGTCGATGGAATGTGTTACACTGCAAAAACCTTGATTGTTTGAATTTATTGCATTGCTCTGATCTTTTTTTTTTCACCTGTGTGAATGGAGCTTCGTTGAATGTTATGTTTAGTGTTTTAAATATTTACGACTACTAGTTTATATAGTTTTATATTTATACTTGAGGCGTTCATTATTAATGTAACGTGGGAAAATTATAAACTTATTGTTCCTTTCCATAATTTAACGTTGTACATTTTTAAACAAGAGTGTCATGATATCTCTTCAATTTAACATACATGCCTTATTCTACTACTTACAAATATGCATTTGCTTTCCAAGAATACAAAGTTAAATTATCGTTTACGTTGTCACTTTAATTAGTAATTACTTACTCACTTAATTTAACTTAAACCCCATTAAAGCGCAGAAATCTTTTGTTCCTTCTGAACTTTCTAAAACTTTCAGCATTTTGAAATCCATTCACTCTTTTGTTGTATCTTAATGTTAAACTTCAAATAATTAAATAGGAGATAGTATTACTCTTTGTTTTATAGTCGGATGTTATCCTTTGACTGGAATATTCACGATAAAAGTCGATAAAACATGCTTTCAGTTTGTGTGATGGCTGTGAAAATGAAGTATTGAACTTATACCGAGCGTGAAACCTCATTGAACGCCCTCATTTATCTGTCACTCCATCGATTCTCATGTCATTGGTATTTTAGTACTCAGTAACGACAGTGATGTATTTTCCTTTCAATGTAGTATAAATATACGCTAGCTCACTTTACCATTTCCACGAAATATATAAATAGATTATTGAGTATTCAGCTTTTGGTTTTCTGTTTAATATGTTGTGTAATACAAGTCATAAGTTTATCGCTAGATACTACAAACTCTGGGCTACCATCTTCTTGATAAACTATGGATTTATAGAACTCAAAACCAACAAATTTCGTGGAGGGTTTACTAAGAGATCCGGTTCTTAGCATTCCATGGATTCACCGTGCGGTCGCCGGGTCCATGGCGTGGTACAGAGAGGAACACTGTGACGGCGCCTGGGACTTGCGACCCAGGTGTAGGTTTAGGGTGGCCACCTTGTGATGCATCAGCGCTCACCTCCACCGTCAGTCGTGTTCCCCCCTCTACCTATCCAAATTTGGTAAGATCCTATCAACGCCGTTTTAGATATTCGTTTGAGTAAAGAGCTTACTGAAGCTCTTGGCAATCCGAGGTCTTTAAATAAGTTATACAGGGATTTAGCTGGAATTCCCCTTGCTTCTACTTCCACGGCGTAGAGTTTAACCACATAGCAATTTTTGGTTAACTCGTTGGTCAGGTCAAAGTATTTGTTTATTTTTATAGCGTGGTCTTTAGGTATGTTAGTTTCCCACGGTACTGTGAGTTCTACTAGTACTGCACGCTTTTGCTGTTTTGAAAATAGGAATATATCGGTTCTGGATGACGAGGTACAAGGGAAGCTCTGCCTTGCTACAATACGTATGCACGTATAGATGTTATCTCTGTCTACTTCGGAGTAAGAGAGGGCCAAGTATAATATACATTGTGATGTATACGAACAGTTGCTGCAGATAGTATATTTACTTGCGTATATACTCGGTCGACGGCCAACTTAATATTACTATGGAACTAGAAAGTTCCGAAGCCGGTTCGGAACAAATATTGTTCTGGAAGTTACAACTTTGTTCGCATTGTTGTTCGTAGCGCCAAGTTCGGTCACTTTCGTTCGACTTTTCCCAACCTTCCCCACCTCCTATGGGACTAACTTTTGAATATGAAACAAGTTAAGTTTCCAAGGTTGCTACTGAGTTCAATCGCTAACATCTGACCCCTTTGGAAAACAATATCGTTTTACACAATTGTTTAAATTTACTTATGGTTTACCAAGTCACGTTTTCTAGACGTAGGTACGTCAACATCGTTCCGAAAATTGTGTAACTCCGGGAGATTTGATGCCGTATAATTACTCAACAAAATAAATTTCTCATTCGATTGTTGTGCAAGTCCAGCATTCGGTATTGAGTTGTGAGTAATACAATCACCAGAAAAACGATATTACCTATCTTACTAGTACTATTATAAATGTGAAAATTTGAATGGATGAACGATTACTACTCAATCACGCCAGAATCAATAGCCTGTTGGTCACCATTACGGGATCAGTTCCGCGCTCCGGCCAGCCATAGGCAACGCCTAGTTATCGATAAAATTCTCTAATTTGTCTTTTTTTTGTCTAATTTAGTATCACCAAAATCGTTTTTATCTCTAAACGGATGCGACGTGTTGTTCACGGCTAAAGCAAGCTGCTGAGTTCTATCGTCATTACAGCATATTCCACATCGTGCGGTAATCTAATCGATCGGCGGTCTTACTCGTTTGCGTCCGTTCACCTTTATTCAGTAAGTGAGTACTCAGCATAAGTAGTTCAATCATACCTTATGTATGTGTATTTGTCTATCTATATAATAATGCAGTGGAAGTGCGACTACACTGATCGATTTTACTATAAAAAGATAATACAAAGTGTCTCGTGAAGGACGCACTAAGGACAAGTGTGTCTAACTAATTTCATTAACACGTCCATAATAGCTTTATCTACAACAAGCCATGTATGCAAAGAAATCTTGGAGGTCGAAAATAAGTAACTTCTTATTTATTTGTCATATCGATATGAAACTTAGTAATCAAGCTGCGGGCCACCATTGCAGCATTATTGGTATCTGTAATGATGAGCCTCTACACTTTACCTAGAGGTTTTTGTCTCTCCAGTCTCTTTGCTCTATAATATTAGTATTTTTGTAGTAGTAATATAGTAGTAGAAAGATCACATCACCAAAACAACTCATTTCATTAGTCCCACAATGAGAGCTTACAGTGCCACGCTACAGGGCCAAAGCTTAGTTTCCTTTGATACCAGATAATTGATTATTCAGCTTACTACATAAACAGACTAATGGTAAAGCCACCAAATGTGCCTCTACAAAACATATAGGTACCGTGTTGTGTATTCACAAAGCGACGTGGAACTGTGGAAGCGACAGTCCTTTGTGTCAGTTAACGGAATTCGGATATTGGATAAGCCTCGAAGCGGAGCCCTGTTTGTTTACCTAACAATTTGATTTTAATTGGTTTCAGCGGCTACTGCCGTTGTGCTGTACGGTTTTAATGGTGTAGTAGTTTATACACTTAATATATCGTATTGAAATTGGGCCGCTGTTTGTGTTGGTAATTGATGTTTGAGATTGAATCGGTTGGTTGAAAAAGCGTCAGAGATCAATAAACAATGGTATATAATGAACAGTGAGCTCAAATGTAGGTCGGTTTGAAAATGAACTAGTCTTCAAGTATCAAGCAAAGATTAGAATTTTGTAGGTGCTGGAATAAGTACTTCCATGGTGACAGGCGAAACCTGCTGATTGGCGGACGATGCTCTGGTACAAGCTTTCCTTCGGGGTTGGTGCTAAGATGATAGTGTAGGCAGAACTGAAGCTATGAGGTCAAAGCCTTAGATACAACCGTGTACAACACAACTAATGATGGTGATTGTGTGCAATGGCGGTAGGTTACGGCAACTAATTGTGACTCGCGAATACCCCTTCTATAAAATAAAATCTATAAGAGCATGATGAAGGGATCAAACGCAGGGATGAAAATAATGTCGTAAGGAAGGTATTGAACTATGAAGTGGAAGGCTACAAGAGGAGAGGAAGACCTAAAAGGAGGTGGATAGACTGTGTGAAGGATGATATGGTTTGAAGGGAGTGAATGTTGAAATTACTGCAACTAGAGATAAATGGAAGAAACACAAATGTTGCGCTGACCCCAAAGAACTTGGGATAAGGATGATGATAATGAGTGTGTAAATTAGATAAACACTGTAGAGATTGCACAAATGTTGAAACAAAGGAGCTCTAGACTTCATTATTGTTTAACTATTTTAACTCTGTCCGTACAAGCATAAACTAGTGATAAAAACTTATTGCCGTCGGCTGTAGCCGCTTATTGAACAGCCACTAATTACTTCTTACGAGATTACGATCGATAGCTATGTATAATTCAAACTAATTGTATGGCATGTCTGAGATATTTACCAGCGATAATTCAGTGTGCAGAAATTAATAATGTCATAGTTAATATGAACGACATATCACGTCTAATACGTCCTTTGACGTTATGTAACAGTGTACTAGTTGTAGCATAGTAATACGCATATGCAATGGAAATTTTAATCATATTATCACAATTATGTAAATTTTTATGTAAACTTGTACATTCTAGACCATGATATAAATAATAATGACACGTCTTTCATTATGGTTTAATGATGTGATGAAATACATTACCCTTACCTTACTATCAGGTGGAGTTAGCCTAATTGATATGAATATTCTAACATCTTCTAACAAACTCTTTTATATTCTTTTTCTCTTAAAGTTAATTCCAGTCGCATCTGAAGCCTTCAGCTTGGAGTCTGGGATCCGCTTTACCAGTCAACTGCGGATTTGGCTAAACTTCGATACTTTCTGTGGAGCGATTGCCATCTGAAATCCACAACCCAAAGGCGATATCGAAGCATTTCTTCGAGGACTTTGGAGGGCTCCAACTACCCGTAACGACAGCAGATGTTCGTATGGCAACCGGGACCGATGACTTAATGTGCTCTCCAAGGCACGACTAGACCAATGCAAATACTCATATTTGTGCATAAAAATATTTGCATTCAGCGGGGATCGAACAGGCGCCTCCTGCGTAGCGGCCGCGTTCACTACTGCTACACCACGAAGGCTGTAATTTCTTATATAACGTAGCGGAATTTGAAGTCAGCCTTTTCGTTTTAAAAACATTTTATTATATTTTTTTCACTAATGTTATCTTTTGGATGAATTTTGTAGCTTGTGACACCCGACACTTTTCTTGAAAACTTTTCCCTTCCTCTCTGTTAATTACAGTTAGAAGATAGACAGCAATGCAATATATTCTCTGACAGATTTATGTTATCTTTGATATTCGGTATAACGAAGTAATCTGCATTCTGACAGCGGAATATTGCAAATTTTGCGTGTACGCTCGAGCGACGCCACGTAGTTTGCATAACTTTACATATTTTTACCTTTGAATGCACCACGTACACAAAATACTGTACATCTTATATTTTATCCTAAATACGCATGCATTTATCGTATAGTATAGTATAGTATAGTATATCTTTATTGTGCACACCAAGGATATAAACATGTGTTATTTAGTCGTACATCGTGGGTATTAACAATAGGCGGCCTTATCACCTAGTGGCAATCTCTTACAGGCAACCTTTGGATGGAGAAGAGTGTTCGAGTCTATCTTTGGGCAGTATGGTGTACAAAGTCAGTTTTTGGTACACGAGTACTTATAATATATATATACATACCTGAATATACCTACATACAATTTACACAATATACATACAAGATACACCATACCTAACTATCAAAATAATTCCCTGGAACGTTTACAATTATTATAACATAAATTCCCTTGTATGCTTACGTCTAATTATAATTATTATTTACTGGAGAAATGTAGTCAGGCCATGTTTCTACTGTGTGTGGATATATGGAAACAAATACATGTCTAATTATGATATGACTGAGGGTATTTTTGTGTCCAACAATTTATTCACGTTGTAAAGAGATTAATTAGAGTGTAGTAGCACTTGTAGACCCGTAACGTAGAGGAATTAAATATCTGTCACTTTTTAGCCATGGTTTAAAACACAATATAAGAAATATAATTAAAAAGCAGTTACTGAAGAAAATGCTTTAATTATTTATTACAATTCAATGAAATGCAAATTTGAGTAGAACATTAATGTTCTTACTCTAAAGTTCTGCATATCTTACCCTCGCAAGAACGTTATCGCACTTTTAAGTGTAAAACGCTGTACAAAATAATAAAATATCCTTGCAGCACCACCTTATATGTGAATATTATACGAGTTTAGGAAACCGGGCATACATTAATACACATTATGCCCCTTTATCATACTTTGCTTCCCCACTGCCCTTGTAAAGTTGGAATAAAAATAACAATATTAAATTTGCATGCCGACGTAACTGGCTGAGGCACGCAACCCACCCTCACAGCGCGGGTGGACGGGTGGGTTAGGGTGAGACGGGGCGAATGGGGAAATAGTGAAACGGCATGCTCACGTATAATGGGGTGGCGCGTCAGAATTCGTGCAGGAATGCACTGTCACCCCCGACTCTGCTTCATAATAGTTACCTGCTACTAATGACGTTGAGCCATACTTTTCAAGTTCCTATTACTGGATGCTTATAAAATGAAGTCAAAAAGAATTATGTTCATGTTATGTAATCAATCTACCGGTGTTAGATGACAAAGGCAAATGGAACGGGGTTTTTAGGCCCCATCAAATTCTGTAGGGCGAAGCTAAACTCTCCTGCGAGCTGGTAAATCTGCTGATTAATGGGCGAAGCACTGTCGCCGACTTACCTCTCGAGTTTCGGGGTCAGACGGCAATCTTTCCCATTATAGTAAAACCATTCCTGGAAAAGAGGAACTTTGGATGCAACCACATGTCTGTAAAATGCGGAAGGGTTAGGTTAGTCAGAGATTTATTCTACACTGTTTTCGATATTTGATCCCTCGTAATAGAAGCTTGCCTTATTGCTATCAATCCAATGTTTTCCCTTGCAGAAAACCCAATGACATTATGTCGGATATGGGATGTAATTAGCTGTTGTATCTAATCACTGCTTAATGCTTTATTACTGTTTATGAAATCCCACGGACTAACAGTATCGCGAGGACAATAAATCCCGTTTAAATAACCGTCAATGCCCACGTAGCGAGGAGAGAGCAACTTTATCACTGCTGTGAAAGTGTACGTAAATTCTGAAGGTGTGCTAATTAAGTTTAAATAATGATGAGTCATCCGCCCGGTTCGCATGTTGGTTTGTTTTGATATAAAGCAGTCGAGCCACCATGATGAAGTACACAAACGTATGACAGCCGTATCCGGCCCACAATTGCGTGAAGGTCAGTGACACGAGACGTACACGCGAGCGTGCGCGTGAATCAACATCTACTTAATTTGAAGAAAAGCATCTGCTAGTGGGGTGAAGGAGGAGTCGTTTATATCGCTCATTTAAAACTTGTTCCTAATTGTTTCGCCTTTAATAAATTCGCTGATCCTAAGTCATTTGTGGGTCTTTTTCAGCCATTAATCTCTTTAATAGCGCAGGTTCTTTAATCACGAAGTCATTTTTTGCAATGTTATTATTCTGAAATTACTCTGCGATGGATATATTCATATAAATACTTTTTACAACTACCTACTTAAAAGGTTTGTTTCTTTACATTTATTCGTAGTATAACTCTTGAGTAATAGATGGCGCCACTTGTGTTATTATTAAGTTTTTTATTATGATTATTGTCTGTAATATAGCAGGTTTATAAGTGCCCGGTTAATGGCAATAGGCTCGCCACCTATTACATTGGGACCTAAACATAAACTGGCGAAATGTGGGTGCTAGCACCTCTGCCTACCCCTTCGGGGAATACAGGCGTGAGTTAATGTTATGTTGTGTTATGTATGTATATCATAACACTCAGCCATATTATTAACTCAAATACACCAAATTACTAACCATAATACTATTTAAAACCTGTTTATAACCTTTCCTATTACGATGATATAAAATAATAGTTATTATATTTTTCCAATCCCTCAATAGACAACCGAATGCCCTTTTCATGTTGGGTCGACCGTTATGGAAGATTTATGAGGGCGCGTCGGAGCCGGCTATATCCAGCTCATTTAACTTTTATTACATCGAGGTCGTATTAAAAACGTAATACGACGCGCCAATTGACAAACAATTACGCAGAATGTTCACTACGTATTGTTAAATATTACATCATTGATCTTCAACCGCCATACTTCATTCAAATATAAGTTAGCTATTATAAATTGCTAATGTTACTAAAACGGTCTTATAATATCCGTGTATCAATGTTTATATGCAAATTATTGCGATTACAAGAACAATAGTTGGCTGGAAGTCGACATGGCGAGGAGCCCGGCACCTGCGTAAGCATAATAAATCGTTGCGGTCGTCACGTTTGCGTTACGTAAAGAACAATGGCCGGCTGGGAACGCGGCCGTGAACGCGACGCGAATTCTCTACACAGAATCTATTCCATTTATTCATAACGACGTCTCAGCTTTGTACAATTATCGGTGTGGAATCGCAAATGGCCGGCAGTACCGTTTCCGTCCTCAGTGCTCCGCACAAATAACCATTTGCATTTTTTTCGTCTGCCCGTGTTCGGCTTGCGAATTATTCTAATTGTTAAAAAAATTCATGGATGTTTTTCAATTGTTTCTAGAACAGGTTTTAGCTTATTTCGTGAATATAAAATTAACATTTTAAACAAATTAGTTTCATGGATGTTTTTGTATGCTTATTCTTTTATAGTTGTCTGCGTTCTTTTGTTCGTCGAATTCCAAAAAGAAAAAATATATAAGTGAGAAGGTACTTATACGGTTATGTAAAAGTTAAAATCATATATTTCGAGTGTATATTTAAATGACTTAAAGCCAAACAGTCCTTAACACATTTGACTCGAGCGACGTTACGTTATTATGTGTACTTTCACCCCGATTTACCGTTACTTGAACTACTGAATATTGTCTGTCTCGCTCACTCTTGTTGACACGATCTCTATCACTTCAGCTGTTTGTTATAATTTTAGTAAATAACGGTAGATAGCATCAGTATTAGGTGGTTAGTAATTATTAGGATTAACGTGTTTTCCATATACTTACCTAATATACGAGTACCTAGGCAGGTAGAACACACATGCTTACACTTTTTACGTAAGTACTTTTAGTTATTGTTGATTGGAGATACAAATATGACTAGGTACACAATTATTTCTAACTTACAATTTAACATTAGTAAAGGTCATTCTCGTCATATATATTTTTTATTATTTTAACTAGGTACAACACCTATAAAATCATAACTCCATACATTATTTCGACTGTTCTAATAATATTGCGGACTTTAATGTCCATCGTTCAAATTTCCTAGAAAATACGACATGTTAATACATTACAGAGGCGGACGAGGGCAGTAACATAGATAAGGAAAAATAACTTCATCTATGACATTGCCAATACTCTACATTGTGGAATTCAGATGACCAAATTTTGAATTCCACAATGTACCTACCTACTTTACATTGTGGAATTAAAAATAAACCCTCCTTTGCGTCGCGCAGTCGGGTAAAAAATTGAACATCTACTATTGCCTATACATTACTTGTCTAATTTGACACGTATAATGTATGAACCCGGTTTTATATAATGCCACAGTTGACGTAAACAGAGGTTGTGAATCTACTTATTTAGTCAGTAGGTGTTCTTGAATGAAATGGCTTCAGCGAGAGCGTTCAGACTAGTAAATAGACACTTATGTATTTGCCTTTATATTGTCCTCTTTGAAAATTTATTGAACGGGCTGAAAGATCACGATTTATATGTGTATTCAGGCCCGGTAACAGGCTTCGTTTGAACGAGATTTGAATGGGAACAAGGGTCTCTTACAACGTATACCTATTCATTATAATACCTACGTGAATGTGAATTTATCGTAATGATTTTGCAATACGAATATTATACATAATTATTTTTGACTTGTAAATAAATTAAACATTCGTTTAAAGTTAATTTGTATGTGGGTACCAACATAAAGTCAAAAATGTCAAAATACATAATTAAAATATAACTTGTACATATAATGTTGAAATATAAACGAATAATATACAAGAATAAGTAATTAATTAACATTAATACAATTACATTTTTGTAATATAAACCAGTTTCAAAATTAAAAGCTGACGTAGGTATTGTATTTTGCTATACTTATCTACTAACTAATATTGTAATTCAATATACCCCTAAGAACTGAACGTAAAGAACTCCACATTACTTAAAAATATATAGTAAAAGTCCAGTGTGATTAATATTTCTGCTTATTTGGGGACAATAGTTACATTACCCCCTAATTTGCCTTTAAAACGTGCTCAATATACAATACAATTTTATTAGCAATTTAACCTTGGATGATACATTATGCAGTAGACCCTGATTGGATCGTAAACGAAATAAAGAGTCAAGGCGACCAGCTTCATTCAATGCAGTTTAACAAGGCAAACTAAATTATTTTGTGTTAATAACCTATAATTACGTAATTGTTTGTTAAGTTTACAGAAGAAAAAAATAAACAAAATCTAACATCCTGCCAACTAAACCTATATAAGAGATTCCTTATACTGTTAAGGCCGCCAATTATACAACTTTTATATAATTAAGTAGTTTATGAAAGTTGTATTTTGATAAAAATGCAATAAAGATTATATCTACTTATCTGACTATCTTCATTTGAAAGATTATAGAAATATAGAGTGGTAGTTATTCAAATGACACGTCAAGACCACAGAGGCAGTATACATTTCACACATTGACGTAAATGCATTCCTCACACAATTATCACGCTCCCGCTGTCGGTGGCTGTACTCTCGCTCCGTTATGACTTTTATTTGCCCTCCGTAAAACGCATGTCCAATACCTACGAACAGGTTTTAAAAACCAGCTCCATAAATACGAGTAGGGCGAGGCATGCAGGCCCTATCTGTATAATCTCACACATACATTCATCTCCCTCTAATCGCCGTAAACGGGAAGATTCATGGTACCCTTAAAGGGAATTTTGCTGTCGAATCGTAATCGGTTCCTAGAAGAATTTATCACCAGCCTCTTCGTAGAACCTGTTTCAACGCGACCGCTTTTTACATTAAAGGTTTGTGACTTTGTATTCTTATTGTAAACGTCTATCGAGAGGAATGGACCGTTAATTAGGTGGGAATGTATTCTTATTTAAGACGAAAATGAATAATATTAAAGGGGTCATTAGATTAGAGTTGTGAGTCTCGTGACTAAGCGGTAGAGGTAAAATTTAACGACTACAAGATGCTCTCTCATTTTACGAGGCTTTTCTTACAAGCTATCTACCGATTAATATTACTAAATGACAATTTAGGTACTAATAAACGAATAACGATGAAAAGTATAAAAACATGTATAATGTACAAAAATAGAAACGTAATACTTATCATGCAAACTACTCAGACATAATCTAAATTCAGTAAGACCACAGTTTTCAAAGATGGCGGCTAGTGGGAATTACGTCAGCTGACGGCGCGCGGGCGCATTAAATTTATCGTTGTGTTGATTGACGCTCAGGGTCTTTTTTGCACTAGCATATAAATACAGATCTAAGGCGCTGTCAACTTTATGAAGGACATAAATAGGAAAAACATTTAGATTGTGTTTTACGAAATAGGTTGATATGATCATTATCAATGATGGCAGACATTGTCTTAAAATAATGACTGTTATTATTAATAATAAGATTTATAACTGTATGACCACAATTATTGATTACATCGTAAACGATCATAATATTCATAATGCAATTGGCAATAAAGTTTGCGGTGCTAAATTAGAATTGCTTGTTCTGTTTAATGTAGGTATACCTTCTCGTAAAGAAAGCTAACAAACAGCTGAGTAAAGTGTGCATTACTTATTTATTAATACGTTAAATTACGGTTTATTTGAAACAGTCATATTTCAAAAAAGTCATTATGGAACAAAAATGTATTAAATGAAAATTACCGTTATATGGAGGACAATAGCCTACAATGGAAATTGGTTAGCTTCACATCATGGACAATTTGGATTTTATTTTGACTAATAGCACAGTAAAACACGATAATCACCATTGCCGTCTTGCACGCGATGCTTAGCGCATTTTATGTTCGTTTAACGCGACTTAAATAACATTCTATTTATCCTTAGTGACTAGTAACTAATTTTCCTCCTATGTAGTTATAAACATCAGTTTATTAAGGACATAATAAATACATTACAAACATTAGCCTTATTTACGTTATTCTGAGTTATGACTCCGATGTGGTAATTTAACAAGTAACTATCAGTATGAAGTTACTTATTTGAAAAAGTAATCACTTAAATTAAAATCACATTATTCATAAATATGAATTTAGTTTTAATGAGTTTCATATCTATCACATAAGCTTGCAGACAAGCCAAGAACACTGACTATATTCATTATTATTCATACAACAAAAACTAAACTCCAAATAATAGTAATATTGCCCTTGAAATTTGCATTTGTACGAAACAGGTATTTAAATATTTCATCCATTAACATTTTATATATTAACACTGTATCCATGTAATATAGAGGGCACTGTGCAAGCACTAGTATTTTTATTATCATTACCGGCTCTAATGAAATGACATGACATTAATGACATAATTATAAATGCATAATAGAGTAATAATTTCACACAACCTTAACTTTACCTCACCCTAGTTATTGTCTTCTCTCTCCAGTTAATAGCTTTCATTATTTTATGAATATTTACAGTTTATCGACTAATGAAATAAAATACTGACTTTATAATAATATATAGTTTTATGCATTGATTTCAAAGAAATTTCATAATAATGGTTAAGGATTTTTGAAGTTATGTAACTGAATTATCATTTAAACTCAGACTAAAAGAATAATATTTAAAGTGATAGCAGAAAAAGAAAGCAGAGGTGAAAAAATAATAGAAATCTTACTAGATAAAGGTTGGAGTACCTATAGTAGGCAAAATTAAGTCAGCGTGATTGTTATTAACGCGAAAATCTCCATAGGGTGCACGTTGCGCAAAATGGCGGACGCGACACGCGCAGTAATGGCCGCCGGCCTTGGGCCGTACTCGCAATCAACTTATTATTCAATCTCATGTCGCGAATTGGTTCGAGGTCCGCCGGCCGTTGACCCTACTGTTCCACTCCACTCGTTGTTAACGTTTTGCCCGTAGGCTGATAGATTAAATTACGTAACGTAGGTTGGTATTTTTCTGCTTGCTTTGTTAAAGAAATGCGTGATATGCTTCTGTTGATTTATACGATACTTTACCCTTTTATATTTGATGATGGTGATTGTCGGCTATAATTAACTACTTATTATCAAGATACCAATCCCGTACCCTTATTTATTAGACATTCGAGACACCGAAGAACTAAGGTATGCCAGTTAAAAATAAAATAGTTTTTCAGATTGTATGACCCTGTTCAGTAAACTCGTTCTCATAGTAAGGCAAGTATTTACTTGAACGGGCCGATTATTCTCCTTACTTTGCAACTCAAAAATCTACTAAAGAGAGCCGCATGGCGTTAATTTCATGTCGCGTACTTACTCGCAAAAATCATCTGACATATCTGAAATAGTGGACGTACCCCACTTTGAGAAATCTCTTAAGTTTATCACTAAAATAATCTTCTTAGTAGGTATCAGACAAGGATTCTAAAATTGTTTGGCATTCCAAAGGTCGTCGTAGTTGACATTAATCCGACACGGTCCGTTATGTCCTCTAGAGAACAATAGACTGTTGGCGCTACTTGTCTAATGAGAAATGTTGTTTTTCAGTCTCACACAATGGCTATAGCTCATTGTTGATTTTTTTATCATCTCATTCTATGACTAAAAATTAATAACTGGCGATATTATATCAAATGCTTTTTTCGCTTTGTTATCTTTTGTTTTTATGCTTCCTCATTTAAATGCTCCTCACATAAAACTACTTACCCACATCCTTCCCACATCATATTATGTTACTAGGCACTAATAAATAAGAAATAAAAATAGCCAGAACCTGGTAAACCGGTTATAGTATTATTTTAACTTGAGGAAATATGAAAATAAAATATTTACAACAACACAACAGGTCAGGGCACATTATAATTGAGTAGCAACGTCGTTGTTCAAAAGAGTCGACCTTGATTGAAGGCTCATTAGCCATGCAGAGCCCAAGACGAGCGAGATTACGCATCGAACCGGTCTGAGTCGTGAGTCCGCATGATTTATGCCTTTGCTTTTACAAAGCGTTTTTTTTTTCACTAGACCGGTTTGCCCGCCTCTCCTCCGCTCACTTTTTATTATGCTACTTGAATGCCGCGGAAAAAAAATATAGTGTCAGCTTTTTTCATCGTAATAATAATACTAAACATTCCTTTTGTAGCACATGCGGACGTGGGCACTGCCAGAACGTGATGTGATGGCGTTGTGGCTTCATTATATTAATGGACTCGACCGGATGAATACAAAGACGGGGCCTTTAAACTTTATCGCGTGTAGAATACGTGTACCCCGGTACACGCGGCGTGAAATTGAATTTATGATTATGATACTGATCTTGGAATTAGTAATTCACGAACAAATGAAGTTACTTAATTTAGAATAGTTTTATTGAAATGAATTCCATGCCTGATGCCTGCCTCTAAGTGAGAACTGTTGTTTGATTAGCCACAAAACTTTCTTGAAACAGATGTTATTATTATCAGTAATTAGCACGATGATAAGAATGTTATAAATTGCTTCACCTGTTCAAATTTAACTGACAATAGTAGTAGGTATCTATGCAAAGAATACTAAATAGGTACCAATACCAATGATAAATATGTGCATGTTTTTTTTCTGTAATAAATAAAGGTAGGTTTATCTTTAATAAGCAACTAAATGTAAATTACAATAGTCACTAGCGAAGCTATTCAAGACAATAGCTCGTCAATCGTTTAATTAATAAAGAGGATAAATAGTTATAAATGTTCCAACGACCTTTATTTGACATTGGTGATCTGAGCCGTCCTCGCTTCTACAGTTTTTTGTTGCACATTTTTTGTCATAATTTATTTATCAGCCGCCATTTTTATATACCACCTGCCGCGTTCGTTACCCACACAGAAAAACTCCCCTCCCGTAACAAAAGATATTCCCAAAGTTATTCTTACTTATAATTACAGCTTACAAAGCATTTCGGGCAGAAAGCATCATTTTTTGTTTCTTAACAAAAAATCTCCCTCGAATTCTTTGGAAAGGGGCATTCTGTTGCTTAAATATGGGCTTACATAAACCTGTTTTTTTTGGGGGGTAAAAAAATGTAAACAATTCGTGCTGTGCGGAATCGGGATTTATTGTGAGATCGATATCGTCATCCAGAACGTAATAACAATAGATGGAAACCGGTCATTGTGTGACAGATTTACATCTATTGTTGAAGGGCATTATTAAATTGCAGCATAGGTCACGATGGCGTGGGATATAAATACCTATTTAGTTAGTCAGTACTTCACTTTACATACACATACACATTTACACTCACTATCAATTTAAAGACCGAAGTAGTAGTTATTGAACTACTTTCTTTCGTTAATACTTTAAAGGACAATGTGAAATTGGTAAAAACTTATAAGGAACTTTTTAACAAATAAACTGAATTTTTGACTACTGTGCGTATATTTCTGGACATTACAAGTGCCTAAAACCTATGTCACACACATTAAGTAACAAGTACAAACAAATACTTAAACATCATTGAAGTATCTAAGTCATAAAAACAGCCATTGGTTAATCTAGACTGGGTCTAGTAAATTACATAGATAATAAATCATTGCCCCGATTAGGAAATCGATTACAACAATAAAGATACTTACGTATTATTTACAATGGAATTATAGTGGTACAACAATAACAGAATAAAGCAATAACTTGTTATATATAATGTACGAGTATTCACACCGCACTTCTAAATTTCCTGCAAAAACGCACGATTCCGTGATTCATCAGCGAATATTATTCATGGATAACTACCATAAAAGAATAAAACGACATTCATAGATATTGCTAACACTTGTATGTAGCTGTTATTTCAACTAGCAGTAGTGTAACATCGAAACTAGCGGATTAAATGGAACTTGTCAAGACTTTAACTTGGCTCTTAAATAAACTGACATAATAAAGTGAAATTATGTGCAAATGGAAGCATAATTCTAATTAAAATTTAATAAATTAAAAAAAGGTTATTGCACCAATGTTAAATGGTACTCTACGTGTCTGTAATGGTAACCCTCATAAGACTTTGCCTTCAGCTTACCGTCAGGCGAGGTAGCGTCAAGTTGACGTGTAAAAAAGCATAATATATTGAATAAATGTGTTTTATTCTTCGTAGCTTATAGAAAATAGTACCTAGCAAAAGTCGACAAGTCTAACACAAATCTTTCAATAAAACACCGAAGAAGAAATGCCAAATAATGACAATAAAAATTGAGTATTAGGTAGCTACAATTCCCCAAGTATCTTATAATAAATCACAGTAGCGTTAAATTGAAGAGTTCTCCAGGATGCTATGATCACTTGAGTCGAATTATCGAAGAACGAGGGCAGAGTTCTTCGAAACTGATTGTGTATTTTCTATTTGCTTACAAAACTTGAAGAAGGGCCCGTATTTTCTCGAGAAGAATTTACATTATAGCATTGTGATTGTTCAGAATGCGTGTTTTGATAGTGGACCGTCCATATTCAGTGCTTGATTGTAACAATACTTATTATAGAAAGTATTGTATATTATGTAACTGACATTTTTAGATTTTGTACAAGAAAAAAGTGAGTGATTGAATAAGTGCTCACAATTTTCTACAGTAGCATATACATGCTATAACATTGACATATATTGTAACTAAAGTAACTGATACAACCATTAAATTAATCGAAAAGACACTAAAGAATTCAATTAGACTCATAATAACATTGTATAAAAACCAATTCTCATATCAATAAAATTGCAAACAAGGATTAAGAACGATTACCGACGGTTATGTTATGATTATGACAGTACGAGTACGTCAGGAATGTTAATCTCCCGTGGTCAACTATGCCAATACACACATTTATAGTCTAGCTACGTATAATTGCTTAGGTAGAGGACAAACGTGATGACCTCTTGTAGATCTGATTTGGTTTTAAAGTGTTTAGATTATTGGCATTATATGTTTAGTTTCGATGTATGTCATCAAGAATTTCGGGACCCAAATCATAGTTTGGTTTCAGCAGTCCAGGAACCTGTTGAGAATGAGGCTCTAAGGCGAAGTCTTTCCTCTCAAATTTGGGGGTCAGATGTCAATTACTCATGTGAAAGTCAAGATAAGCCACATCAGGTGAAGAAAGCTTAGGTGTGCTGATACCAGGCTGCATCTGTGCTAATGATGATGAGCTTGCTAAACATGAAAATAACAGGTTATTTTTTATTTCCAAAAATGTCAACATCGCAATAGAACTTTCATCGGTAAATATCGTAAATAATATGAAGTGTTTGACTGTTATTGATAGGAAACCTGAAACAAACAACACAATTATAAACATATTATAATGTTTCATTGGAATATTTCGTATAAAGTATAACAAAGTTCCAAACGTGAGGATAACAAAGACAAAGTTTCCCCCTAATATTAGAATCCGAGGAAAGAGCATTAAAAGTTTGGCATTTCTTTCGACAACTTCGTAAAGTTCTTAGGAGCAGTTGCGGGCAATATCGAACTAAACTGAAATTTATACCCGCTTACAACTTCTTTGACAACTGTCTTTATATCATTCTGTAATGTTTCACTTGATTGTGAAAGTTAGTTACCCTTAATTTGTTACTGCTGTGTAGTACTTTTACTTTCAATATCGTCAAGTATTCCGACTTATGTAAAGCGAGCCCATTTATAACTTGTTTCCGGCCAACAATATACATAATTTCAATATTATGTAACTTTTAAGCATGTATGATTACTGAATACATAACCAGCTGATGAATGGCAATCATTTCACAATTAATACGTGCCACGGCTCTTTGTTCCAACATGTCGTTTTATTTTATAGTGTTAACATTATCACTATGGCCGTAATTCTCTCTTGTAATCACAGAATAAGTGATAGTATTTCATTACGGAAGTTTCACTTTTGCACAACACTTAAATAAATGGCAACTTTCCTGAGTATGTAATAAAGTGCAATGTAGCACGCACTGTATTCTATCAGAGTTTTTTATGTTCTCTAAAAACATTTCTTTAGTGCTGGATAAGAGTAGACACATTCGCAAAGTCTTCGAAGTTGTTACTTAGAAAAATGTTCTTTTGATAGTTTAGTACTAACAAGCTTAGTTCTTGAGACGAATCAAGAACGAACGTTACACTAACAAGCTTTTCTCCACTCGACAATTTTATTAAAAGGTCACTCCCTATTTTGAGTTAAGAAACGAAATTGGTAAAGCGTGGGTGTTGTTACTACGTGCCGTGTATGTTAATATTTTATTAATTGTAAAACCTTGGTACAAATTTTTTATTTAATGTTGTGGAACAAAAGAAACCCACAATAGAGCACTATGTTGCTATGCTCAATAAAAAATGTAGGTTAACACTATAACTTCCGAACGAACAATAAACAACATTTAAAAACAGAATATTGATACAGTTGCGTGCAAAGGTTGTACGAAAGTCAATAACTGCCGAAACCTGCCAAAACACAACGTCAAAAATATATACGTTCATACTTTATTTGGAGAACTAGACATATTATTTTGTATATTCAAAAGTTAGCCTACTTTTAGTGGATATTAATGGAAGTCTGAAAGTGGACTAAACAAGAAGAGCTCTGTATGTTAAGTACCTCTCATGTGCCGAAGGTAAAATTAGATCTAAATTGTCGGTGAAGGAGATGCAGAAAATAGTGAACAGTATAAGAGGCTTTAAAGCGAAAGCATGAAAGTGAATGTGAGTAAATCGAACGCTATAGTTCTTAAGAAGAATAACGAAATTACTGAATGCAATATTCTGATTGAGAATGAAGTGCGAAATATCGGAGATGCTCAAAAGTAATATCTGAAAGAAAGTGTAGAGATAAAAGTTTAAAAAGGTTTAGTTGGTACGGTTTACACACGTAGAAAGAATGAGTATTACCCCATTTCCCTGCATTATTACTGGTCTTAGTTAAATTGCCAATACTCGATATTATAACCACGTTATGGAAATAACCCCTATTGTAGGTAACTTTCATTAATTGAGGATCATTTGGAAATAAATATTAATACCAATTATATCGCTTTTCCTTCCGTATGGTTGACAATGCAATTAATTTACAGAACATTACAACTTGACTCGCGGTGGATTCAAAGGACGTCTGAATTTTAATCATAGCGCCCCGCTTACGAATGAATAAGAGCCGTATTCAACCATAATTACTTTTTAATTTGTTCTTATTATCAAGGAAAGCGAAGTTACTCGTATTACCATTTCGTATGTTCTATTTATGTTACGTAATGTTTTAATGGGTCCCAATTTAAGGAGTTTGACTAAGTAATCAATATCTAATTGAATGGTTTCTTTCAATGACTTCTATCTTCTACATTAGTAGGAGGTATTATGTTTTGTGCTTCTGTGTCTAGACGTGTAATTCATGACAATCGAGTTGTGTTTCCTGAGGGAGGTGGGAATTACTTTGGAATTTAGAATTTGTAACGGAACGCAGAAAGTTGATAAATTCTAGTAACAAATCATTTTAAATAAAAAAATCTGTGCTTTTGTATTTGGTATAATATTATTTAATTTTAGCTGTAAGATATCAGTGACCTGAGGAACCAAATTAATCAAATCGTCGTTAACTTTCACTATTGCCATTTTGTCTTTCACACAATCTACCTTCTATTTTTAAATTTTGTTTTAAAGTAAATGAGAACGAATGGGAGCCTAAAATATTTGACGAAACGTGTGGGGTCATCTAGTACAAAATTTTGGAAACGATTAGATACGACACGACGCCGTATAGGTACCGATACGACCTACTTCACGTCTACGTCTAATACATTCCATGTTCAAAATAATAACTTTCAAGAACATCACGAGTCTAAAGCGAAAGATTTTTTTTTGATAATGTATGGGGAATAATGTTCAGGTGAAAGGAAAAATGTATGGGGGTTTTGAAAAAAAAAATTGTCTATCGTCAAATTAATCCTTCCAGATGATTTTGCTTTCGAAACTGTGCCCAAATTCTTTTTATCCGAAACGGCTATAAAATCACCCGGTAATTATTAAAGGTACCATAGACACTTATCACAACTTTCCCGTGACTTACCTTTTGGAGTAAATTATGTAAATCAAGTCGATCAAGATTCTAATTATGAGTTTTTGTTTTCATTACCATATTTTGACTTATGTCATAATTTACATATTTTGTACATTCTAGACGGTCATTAATATGGTAAGCACGTGTAAAATGTGTAAATTATGTTAATTTAGTCATTTTTAGAAGGATTATTATCCACAGGTACTTGTGGGTCTTATGACCTCTAATTGGACAGAGATGTTTTTAATAATTGTGGGGTTTTTGATGCATATAAACCAGTGTAACATGTTTTGTTAAACAAATAAATTATGTTTGACCTTCATATTGTTTTAATCTTTGATACAACGAACTCGTTGGCAAAAATAGAAATAATGATACATAGAAGGCTTAAATTAAAAATTAAATAATTTGAATCACAGAGTGGGTAGGCAGAGGTGTAGCGACCCTTAAATTTCATCAACTTATTTCTCGGTCCCATTACCTATATTCGGTAATAGTTGCCTATTTAAATATGGATGATATTTCGAACACCGTAGTTCTAAATTAGAAAATCCGATACCTCTGATATATACCTACTCACTTGTTTCATTGAGACGGCTACCTAGTTACCTTTCGAAGTCACAACCCTGTTGAGATAACGAGGTTCTTAACAGAAACGGTTTAAAGCCGTCAATGTTTATTTCGAAACCCGACCCGGTGGTGGCCCCATTAATACGGCATGCCGGGTCTTGAACTCTCGTGTCTCAGATCAGATGACTGACTTCCACTAAACGAGCTAGTGTAAGATAAGCCTTATGTTTTGACTTAACATTGTGACCTTCTTTATCACGAATTGTGACATTTGATCCGCGCACAGTTGGACCCCGTGGTGTTCCATATCGGTTACTCTGTTTTTATTTGCATAATTTTTCTATGTATAGATTTAGAACTTTTTTATTATGTCTATTTGTTAAAGAAAATAATCCTTTCTGTGAACAGTCACAAACGGAAAACATACAGAGAAATTTGACCTTAGTAGTAATTTCTCCCTTAATAACGCTGACAGCAAACATGAAGGCAGAAGCCAACATTCAAATCTAGAAAATTAACAAAAAAAAAAAACAAAACAATTTCATGATTTACATAAAACAGCAGAATTTTATAACTTTTGGCGTTCGAATTTTAATATCGTTTCCGGGTTCGAATTGCAAATTATTTCAGGTGGAATACGTATCTATTGTATTCAAACTAAATTAAAATATCATTGAAGACCGACCTCGACTCTTAATACTTTTAAATATACACTTCTCATCAGAAAAATCGAAACACCTTGCAAGTTTCTTTCAGTCACAACACGCTTACTAAGTTCAGTATCCAGCAATGCCACCTATTTTGTATCCATATTATGTTTTAGTAAAAAAAAAACTATTTTTCAGACGTCCTAAAGTCATAGGAAACAAATAAAGAAGAAAAAGTTTCAAGATAAACGCAAATTTTTAGTTTCAAAGGTGAGATGTACACCAACTCTTAAAACTAATTCGTCTCAAAACAATGATTCGTTTCTTTTTGATAAACAAATGAAATTCTAATTTTGAATTTTCGCTTACCACCGTAATGGCCAGCTATATCCATATCATGTGGTTTTTTTTAATGGAATGAAAACTCTTTTGTTTTAAGTTAGGACAGATATCACAGAAAACTAAAGTGTTTCGATTTTTCTGATGAGAAGTGTATATTATGTAGCTCCTGAAGCTAGGTAAGTAGGTAGGAACCTAATTAAATTGTAATTTTCCTCAATAATTATTATTCTATTTTGAATTCAGGGCCACTTGAAGCCGGTAACATTTTGTATTGTGTACAAAAACAGTGACTTAATATAGAATAAGGTAGTAGTTACCTATTTAAATATGTATGTATACACCTTCGGTTAGTTACTCGACTAAATATGAACAATCTTGATTTTTAATTGAAGATGTGTTTTTAATTTAAGAACTAAGTATTTTTTTTTAGAAACTCCTTTAAAGACTAAAACCGGAATGGAAGCACTACTTACTAATGGAAAATTAAAAAAAGAGGTCGAAAATATGGTTCATAAGTAAGGTTGGTAACAAGACTAACAAGTCATGGCTTATCGCGGCGAAGCATATCATCATTATCAGTAAAATCGTTCGAACGTAAGTAAACATTCATGCGTTTTGTATCGAACCGCTAAATCGTTATTGCTATCACTTATAAAGTGCACGATATGCGCTTATCAATTTTATCGCACGCCCGATAACGTTTCAAGTATCCTTTTGTCGCAACTATGCGATAAAGTTCTAGCTCATATTATTGTCACTTCCTATGACAACATACAAATTTTATTATTAGTTTATCGCTGTATATCCGTTGGCCTTATGTTGACACAGCTATCGTACTTCCTACATATTACGGAATGTCTGTGTTTGATCTCTTATTTCTAAATGTATGTTTCAGTATTGGCCTGATATTCCTACTGTATACTGGGCAATGGCCTAGCTATGTTGAAGGTCAGAAATAATCGTACCATTTGCACAGAATCCATACTAATATTATAAATGCGAAAGTAACTATGTCTGTCTGTCTGTCTGTATGTTACACTTTCACGCCTAAACCACTGAACCGATTTGGATGAAATTTGGCATAGGGATAGGTTAGACCTTGACAAAGGACATAGGCTATGTGTGGTCGCGATAACCGACATCCACGCGGGCGGAGCCGCGGTCAAAAGCTAGTAAATAATAGTACTACGTTCCATTAGACTGTGTACCAGAAATCAAAAGGACCGGGTTGCGGCGAAACCCTCTCTTAATCACTCACTCAATTGATAAGAAGTATGTCTTGAGTGCTCCACTTATTAATAAGTAGGTCTATTGTCCATACGATTCTGAAACACGTATATAAAAGGCATTTAAAAATACAAAATGTGGGTGTTAATGCACCTCTGCATACCCCTTCTGAGATTTTTATTTATAGGTGAGTATATATATGTATGTATATTAAAAATACTTGAAATTGGGTTGGAAGTGTCAGATTTCTGAGGTAATTCCCATTGCTAAGGGAAATTACTTGCTATATTCGTCAGTGTTATATCTTTTTTGTTTCATAGTCATACAAAATATCGGTCTAGGTCATTTTTATATTATCTATTTAGTAACAAAATGAATTTAAATTCACAATAAATATTAAGCTTCTAACATACGCGTATGAAAATAATGAATTTAGACTGATGACGGTACCAAGTCAAATCTCACGTAGGTATAACAAAAAAATAATCGATGAAACTCCTTAACATATACTCATAAAATATGTTAAAATTTTAAACGATAATGATACCCGACAAACATCTCTCCAACGGTAAAACAATGTTGTATCGATACCATAAAACACCTTTACTCACTAATCCGGTTTAGAACGTGAGTCAGTTACACCATCGAGAATTAACATACAAGGAACTGCAGTTTAACAGGCAATTAATTAGCGCAATGGACCGTTGGGTGGAGTGACCTGGAGGAGTGCCGGTCTCATTAACTGAAGTCTGACGCACGATTTATAGCGCTATTAAAATTCAAATTAGCAAAAGATAATTCATACTATATTGTGTAGTTGGGTGGGGCATACGTAAATAGTTCAAATATTATTAAACCATTTGTGAGCAAATGATTTATAAGAGCGTTCGTTTTTTTTTGAGCCTGCCTTTCGATTGAGGCAGGCAGAGACTACAAGTTTCCGCTTGCTACAATGCTGGCATATCTCTATTGCTTCTTTCCTTTTCAACTACTTTATAATGTAAATTATGTACTGATTATTTAGTTTCGGATTTTCTTTAAATTCTTACTACATTCAGCATGAACAATCATTTTCATTTTAATATTTGAACTTATTGTTTAATGGTAATTTTCAAATGGTTAATAAGTAAGTAACTTAATTGAAAACCGGGAACTTGGCTGTGGTTATCAGGCGAGGTTATCGCAGTGGGAACACGGGCCGGCTCAATTTATGTTCCTATATTATTATTCTAGTGGGCATGTTTAATTGCACGTTGTGTAATAAAATAACATATGCACTATTACCATGTTACTAAAACATTGCTTAGTTATTATTACATAATTTTTTTACGTAATTTATCCTAAACTAGGATAAATTACGAAGAAAATACTCTTCGAAGATTTTCGGGGCCTTAACGAACCACCTTTGGATGCCGATACATGACATCTAATGATTAACGACCGATTTTCTGAAGCACGTTTTGATGTCACGGCAGTTGCTCTCATGAAAGTCAATATAGAAAGGTAAATTAGAGGAGCCTTCCAGAATCCGAATTTTGGAATCAATCTGATAGATTATGATAAATCATCAACATCATAATCGCGATAGCGGGATTAGAACACCCCACAATTCAACTTTATGCACAAAGATAATACAATTTCAGATAATCTCACTTCTACCAACATATTTGTATTTTTACTTCCTATATCTACGATAGGGATCAGATAAAGTGTAGATAGCAATATCATAAAATAATATCAGAAATGTTAAAATATTTCGGTCGATAAAGCAGAAAATATTTATCTTTTATTTTTTATCAAGTCGAGGCAACAAGGCCACCGATTTTCCTATTGTGTACAACCTTGACACTATTCTTTCACTGAAGAATAGTGTAGTGAATTCATTTATGCGGAAGTATACTTAATGCTTTTTAGTTTCATACAAAATTAAGTACAGTCATGTACATAGTGCTCAAAATTATGCATGTAGAGAGCAGAGGAAACGTTTAAGGTATACCCGTAGACAGGAGTGGTATTAACACCAGTCAGTCAATGTACGAGGCTGTGGCACAAGCTTTCCTCTCCGGGTTGGGATGTTAGACGGCAGTCACTCCTGTAACAGCGGAAATAAGCCAAACATGAAATGAAAAGCTGATCCGTCCTCCAAAACGAGCCTCGGAAGCAATAAAGAGAATGATCTCTATTCTCGTTACTGGCTATCTGACTTTTTATCTCTAGTCTCAAGCTATGTTTACATTGTACATTGTTCTACTAACAACTAGTTCAGTACTCCAATTTGTTTCATTTCATTCAAGGTTTACACAGACAATGCTTATATTATTGGTTCTTCTTCAAAGGCCTATTAAAGTGACAGATGTTTTTTTAGCGACACGATCAATTTTGATGCTGTCTTTAAATGAAAAGTAATAAAACTTACATCGGGCGAAACGCCCAATTAAATACTATAAATATTGTGACTTTTGGCCCTTTCGGGCGAACAAATGGCGGGCGAAACGACCAATAACTTAGTTTTACTTTTACTTATAATTTTTTTTTGTTTCAGGTATGAATTCAATTGTTTGGTGAAACTATACATAAGAAGGTAAAGTAAAGCGATCCATTTAACGGTCTAAAATTACATTAGCTTAACATTTGTACTGTTAAAGGCATATGACAAGTATAAAGTACAGATTACTGTCAGTGTTAAGTCATAAGCCGTGTGTTCTGAACTGTACCACACAATAGTTAAGCCTTAGGCTTAGTGACGATTACTTACATGTAGGGCTTAAATGAATAATAATTCGTTAGAATTGTCCGAAAAGTATTAAAATTAGAAGTGAAAGAGTGTCATACTTATAAATTTAAATTTATTGTCGGATGAATAAGAAATACCTACTTATCTACAACTTGCCCTTATCTACACGAGAAACCGATTGGAATCATAAATATGTAAGTATACGTCTTCTTCATTCATTGCAAAACTTATAGTGTTATAGAGCTGTTTAGACTCAAAATAATAAATTATTTACAATCCAGCTAGGACATCGTTTGTTATAAACCCGTCGTCGCTTTGACCTCAGTCAATATTTGTAACCACAGAACCAATATATTGGTTGAAATTCCAGTCTAGTTTATAATAAATCTATTGAAATATTTCACAAATGGATTGAATGTTTACTATATTTGGAATTTAGTCAAAATATGTTGTAAACATCTGTTTTATATTCATCGCTAATGAGTGGTGTATTGTACGAGGCCGTCAACGCGCCATGCCATAGTACGAGCCGAGGAGAATTAATTTCCCATGTGGCTCGTTCATTGTGTACGTAGGGCGAACGATATTTGCCGACCTGATTATTGTTTGGTTAGTTCGAGGCTTGTACAATTGTTAACATTACTATGCTAATTTGTTTGAAATCAGTTCAAAGTAGACGAAAAACTGAGGCGAACAAAATCTGTTGTGTTACTTTCCTAGTTGGAATTAGTTAAATCCTGGATTGGTACTAAGTTAGAATATTTAGACAAGCTTAGTTTAAGCCGCGAAGTTCAGCTATAAGAAAATAATAACATCTTATTCAACCTTATTCATCCTTATTCATCTACTCGTATATATGGGCATAGAGACAACATATCAGTGTGTCAAGCCTGGCAGTAATGTATTGTAGATATAAACAACCCACATAAAACCACAATAGAGGAAAAATATTATAAGGTACGTAGCTAATTAACTGTCTCATAGGAACAATGCGACCTGACCATTGTGTTATAATATAATAAACCAAAATAAACATTTGTTAGACAGTTTGACGTCAACAGTGTTGACGCATTCGTTACCGCGGATTTGTGTAATTGTGTATTTCGAAGAATAGGCTGAATATTTGTTGAAAACAATGAAAAGAACCGAAAATATACGAATTTAGTTTTTTTGTCTCCTAAATTCATTCGGTATTTTTATAGGTCAATAACTGTTTCGTTTAAACTGTAAGAATTTGGCAACATAAATAGATTTCGATAATTTATTGTGTTTCGTTGCGTATTTCCCGGCGAAATGAATGAATTCAGAGCGGCTCCATCTCTTTCCGTGGGTGTTGAACGAAGAGTCTAAAACTAGTGTTGTTCCAATATGAGAGTAGGTAGAGCCAGCCCATATTAAGGTACCCGTTTTACAGCAAGAGACTCGTCTTTGATAACTCGCCGCAATAAGTGATTATAAACTGTTCCATATCAGGGTACAGGACTTATTAAAAGGGTGAAGCCATCTGCATCCAAATCATGAGGAGTACTCCCAGTACAAAGCATCCAAAGCTTGTACTGCTCTTTCTTAGTTTCTGTCTTATGGAAGCAACTACTTACTGACCTCCCAAGGACCTCGTAGGCACGTCAATCTGCAGGTGATTGGGCGTATATCTACATTCGCTATTTGTACGACAAATTATTAACTATCTACTTATACTTACTGGGAGGTACAGGGAGGTGTCATGTTTGTCGTCGTAGTCATGACTCACAAACCACATCGTTTGAGTAAAACCGGTCATAATGCACTCAAATATCATGAATATATGCAATAAATCAACCAGTGTCAGTTTTCGTTTAGTATAACTACGTTACCAGACACGTTCTGCCATCGTTACACTTACATATTATACTGTCGGGCTAAATGCCAAAACGGCCAAACATTTGCCAGACAGCTTTGAAATGTTTCCAATGTAAATCATGCTCAACAAAAATTACAAAAGCGTTCTATTATTAGATTAATTCAATAAAACTGATGTTGAGTCATGTCATTGACACGTCTTGAATACTTAAATGTGTAGTTAAAGATAGCCATAACGGTTTCTCAGTATACACTCAGTCAATAAACTCTTTGGCTAAAGCATTCTATCGTTAATGTTCTGGTGATGCTAAATTATATAGATAAAGAGTTATAAATTACTTGAATATGGCTCTATGATGATGATGATACAGCGTTTAATATTTATTATTTACGACATGTGGAAGATATTCTTAGAAAGTAAAATCCCGCTTACATATAAATAAGTGTAAAAAAATCGCTGGTTATTTTTTACACTGAAAGCGTTCCGTGTGTGAATGAATCAAGGGTGTAGAGATTGAATTTAAAGCAATGAAAAATGGACCACTAATGGCAAATTATGTCGCATTTTTCCTCATCCTTATCGCAATGACAAAAAAACATAGGACTTCGACCAGTGCGTCCTACTTGTTTTGAGCTCCGGTGCCGAAACGTTAGTCCACGTTTCAGCACTGAGGACTTCAAGTGAGGCTAGTCCTCGATCTAAAAGTCTCGCAGCGGACTATGAAGCCAACTAAGTATGCTAAGGATAATATTCGTAATGAGCTCATCCGACAAAAAACTAAAGCTATCGACACGACATAGCATGGAAAAAACAGGCATGTGCAAACGGTGGCTGGGATAGACTTGATGCTCAAACGAAGGATCGGGTGCTATGGCACTCCTTATGAGAGCCATATGTCCAGCACTGATCTGCAATATGATTAATTTGTTGATAAATTTACTTCCGATGGCAATAGAAGTTCGGCCACTTTGCAGTGTCATTGGAAGGCCGACCCCAACAGGTTTGGGAGTTGGGACAAGTCTCGAGGAATGATAAGGCTATATCTAATAATAAAATATGATGTCATTCATATATATATAGAAGTTACATCATATATGTATCTCACATTAATAATTAATTATGTAGGCTATTAGGTAGACAATTTTCCTTGTGACCGAGCTCTAGACTACATAACATGTAGACATGATAGAAGGCCAGGTGACGCAATAATGTCCGGTTCAAATGGTAACAATTGCTCCAACTGCCTTTTAATCAATAATAATAATTTTGTTGTTGTTCAAAGATTGTTGTGCAGAAACATCTACCAGATGCATTTATATTGTTGAGTAACTCATCGCTGCATACACTGATAAGTTAAAACTGAAATGAACCAGTGAAAATCTGTTCAACTAAGTTTAGTTTCTGAATTCCATTGTCCATTTTAGTTGAACGATGCCGGCTTCCATGATATTTATTAAATAAAACGTGATAACTTCCCGGTTGTCTGAAGTTCATAGTTTGCAGTCTTGGGTCCTGTTATTATTTTTTATGGGTTTATTGGCTTTTACGACTGCGTCTGACCAGCGATCCTTAATTAAGTTTCAGTTTTCGTAATCCTTTGCGTCATCGTCATAAACTTTTTGTAAGAAAATTATGGTTAAAATTAATAGTAGTAAAATGAAACTAGAATGCGCATTTACGTTTATAAAAAAACTCCACCTGTTTCACCCTAAAATGATACTCTTGAATGAGATAAGGACTACCTGTCCCATAAGCTTAAAAGTTTTGAAGTCGGGAACAAGGAGAGTGAGAATTTGTCGTTTTGTAAACCATTCTCTCTAACTTAAGTACATCAGACTACATTTCAAATCCTAATTTTAATAAATTTTAAAAATATTACAACTAGAACTTCGGTTTTAAATACCCTATAAATATATTTTCAGTCTTAAGCGCTGTATGACAAAGAAAATACTTCAAAACCTAAGCCGATTTTAGCTGGTATCTCTCTCCATGTCGACGTGTCAAAATTTGGATAATAGGTATAATTATACAATACTTGGTTGAACTTTAACCGCCCACAACTCTCGAGTTGTATGTTTACCGTAGCAAAGCGTTCAGTCATTATATTATTATAGGTAATAAATACATTGACGATAACCAAGTTAGTCATGCTTGACGTACAATTTTCATAATAAACAACAATGTTATTATGAGAAATACAGTTACAACAATATGTATTTTATTACAAACACCGAGGAAGTTATCCGCTCAAGTATCCACGAATCATGTGACCATAATTATCCTCATAGAGATTTCTCAGTTGCGTTCAAAGTCTGTATTTTGGAGACAGGGCGCTCATTGTTTTTGATTGAAATGTCTTAAATCTGAAAGGAGACACTTCACCAGGGCTTTTTCCATTATTTAGTAGGTGCATCATGGTGCATTATTTAGTAGGTGAAACAATACAACGTGGTAAATATCCATTGACTTTCAAGTGAGATTGGCTTGAGCCTCAAGGATGTTGATAGGCTATTGTATACATGTTTTAGTTCACGAATCATGTGACTTGCTATTGTAATAAAAAGATAATAGAGTTTGTATACTGATTGTGTTCGCTGACGACGTGTTTTTAGGAACGCATGCTATCTCTAAGTGCTGCGATAATAATAAATCCTCATTATTAAATTTATCATTGGAAACGATATGTTATCTTGCTTTGAATAAACTGTCGTATCGTACGATTGTGAACTGGGTCACGACACGTAGTTTATTTTCATTACGCTTTTATCTGAGTGCGTGTCATTCTTGTTTTTTAAATCAATGTCTACTTTTATTTACACGTGACCGTAAAATACAACAAGAACTCTTGTCTCGTTGTCTGAACTTAATAGAGTATTCAAAAATTAATCTGGTAGTATTAATGATATGGTAATTGTACTAATTCGGTGATTAATTCTCTAAATTGTTGTTCCATTAACAGTTGCAAACAAATTACCGGTTACACAAGAATATTTCGGAAAGATACACTATGAAGAATGAAATTAGTGGGACATAGTCAATACAGCATTGTGTTGAAGGCTAAACAACTACGAAATAATCTAATACTTACTGCTCACTATCGTGACTAAAGTTTGCAATATACTTGATCTTTGTCAATTATTTCATACTTAACAACTGTGAAATTAAGGACGTTCTCCTCTATAGTTTCAATGTACTCCCCCAATTTTTTATTCATCTCCAAATGTGATTACGTATTGAAGCAAAGGTCTCTCACAAATTGCTTTATAGCTACTCAATTTGTCAGTATTTTTTCCAAAGGCGAATTTCTTTGAATTAATATATGTGAATCCCGATAGCGTAATTATAATCAACTAGCTTTAGCCCGCGGCTTCGCCCGCGTGGATGTCGGTTATCGCGACCAAACATAGCCTATGTCCTTTCTCATGGTTTAATCTAGCCCTATACCAAATTTCATCAAAATCGGTGCAGTGGTTCAGGCGTGAAAGTGTAACATACAGACAGACAGACAGAGTTACTTTCGCATTTATAATATTAGTATGGATATGCCACACAATACACCAAAGAGCTATAAAGATAATCTGATAATTAGTATGCGCATACAGTAAAACGGACATCTCGGATCACGTTTCGATCTTGGTCAAGGCGAGGCTGACGACCGTGGCGGCACGCCAAACGTGCCCACCGTAATGGATGCCATTTATCATATTTCCTTTTTATTGAAAACAATGAACTAAGGACAGTACTTATTGCTGTTGACACTTGCTCAGTAATCTTCAATGAGCATTATTTGTCGTTACATGTTGGGAAAAAATATCATTTGTTTGTAGCAATGAAGATAACACGTAATAAAGTAAGAGGTCGAGGTCTTTGACGATGAGGAAACAATGTGAGGTGGGGACAATAATCAAACAAACCCATAAAGATTATGATCGTGAACAGATCCATTATATTTAAAGAATGGTAGTTGACAACGCAAAAGATATTTCTACAATCTTTATTATGGACGCTTAATTGAACTGTCCGTTCATATCGAATTGGACTGACACACAGCAGTCTATCATACGATCTTATGTACTTATCTCTTAAGTCAATATTAAGATTTCCTTACAATATGCTATGTCACACAATCACACAACACAACTGTGTGTTAAGTAAGTAAATTAATGTGGTATCGTGAATTGATTGGCATCGCTCCAACGAGACAATATGGTGGCATTCTCAAGGGCATATAAAGTTTATTGCTTACGTTTATTTTCGGAATCAAATAAACAGAAGATGTTTACAAGTAATATTTATGGAATTAATTTATTTAATTGGAAGATAGCTCTATCTGTCCTAGCCATGTTACGTATTTAAATAGGTATACGAGATTGTATTTATCTGTTTACTTGTTTTCGAACGTGTCTTCTTATGAATCGTTTGTATGTAGGTATCTATTTATCGTAGACAAATATTATATCAGTGCTATATTTAATGTTTATCTTTTTGCTAACAAGGTTTTGATAACATTCTGTTGTAGTATTTTATTTACTACTTTCAGTTAATATAACCATTTAATTACATACACACATTGAGAAACTTCGTTGTCTAGAACTCTAGCACAACTCTTGATAGGTTACTATCACTTATATACTAGTACATAGTTGTATTTGAATAATATAAGATAGAGTATAATAATATCTTTTTTTGTTAACTGCATAAGCTGACTAACTAAGCAAACTAAACTAATTTTAAGTCTAGATATTAATAAAGTAGAAGAAGAAGTCACAACATGAATAATAAATATTTAAACTGCGCGTCAACAAACTGTTTGTTGTTTGAAACTGTTCCAAAATGTAAATTTTCCTTTCAGTCTTATTCGAAAATATCAGAAATAGATCGCAATCCGTGTCATCCGTACTTACCATATAGTGGGATGTTATCGTGGTATTTAAATTTCATTTCAAACGGTACACCTATATTTATTTATAGCGAGTACATGAACTCTATGTTTGTAAATAGCTATCTGAATTGGAATTGGAAATAAGCCAACATCGATGTTCAAGTAATCGTATTCCGAGTGCTCGTATCAACTAAATGTTGATTGATGATTTCCCTTCTCTATAAACGACTGAACCGGCCGTTTATGAAGCGGTTAACTCGATTATAAATGTAGAATCGTTTACCTGGAATCGAGATCCTTAAGCATTCTTACCTTGTATGGTTAATGACTAAATTATAGTGGAAGGAAAATACAAGGAGGACAATCAATTTATAATAAAGAAAATCGATACTTTAAACCACGTAAATTCAAGAAGAATTGTCACAATCGCACAATGCACTATTTTTTAAAACACGGTTTTAACTCCTTTTAGGTCGTTTGTTAGTTTTATATTTATCATAATAGCAATCATGTGAAACACTCCTATAAGTAAGTCGACAACCCACTCAGAACAGAATCTTGTTCTTCAGTCTGGAGTTGTTTTCACGATAAGTAACAAAGTGGTCAATACGAATGTTGATAATATTTTTACTTGGACTAACATTACGTAACAGCAATTACCCTCCTTCCTTCGGCAGTCAGGTAAAAAGTACAACAGCTTAAATAATTTTTTAAGTTGCGGTCAAAGTGCAAGAAAAGGTCTTAAGTATAGATATGGTTCTGAAAATTAAAAAGCCATGTGTAATTTTATACTTCATTGTAAAGTATGATAACATTGCTAAGTAATGTTCAAAGAGAAAGGTTACAACTACAACAGAATTTACACTCAGATCTAGATGTCTGTATGAATACTTGAAAACCTCTGTTGAATTGGAATAACGTTCTACTGTTCTACGTCTTTATTTTATTTTTCTTTTCTAGAGTCTTGTTAGCTTCCCCTATTAAGTTGAATGGTAGAAATAAGGTTAATCCCATTGCGAATACACTTAGACGTAATACAAATAAGTACATTCTACTCGAAAATATTGAAACATCATTAGCAACATTGAAAATTTTGATTTATATATCTCAAGTGTGTATTTTCGCAACGTTTTCCCCTTCATATAATAAAACACAGAAATCTTAAATGATTTCACAACAGTTCGAACAAATTATCAAACATCAAGTGGATCCCGGCGCTACCAATTAAAGTTCGATCGTATAGAACATGTTGAACTACCCATCGTCCCTCGACTCGCTTTTAATGAGTTTTGAGCTTAATTTACCGTTATTGTTTTACCCTAGTGGCCGTGGATTTCGATCTCGTTACTACCCCTGAATTCCAAATAGGGTTCGTGTAGAAAGTTTTGTAGTCACTAATATCAGAGTAGCTTTTACTGATTTCAGTTTATTGAGCTAACTATACTCTTATATCTGTAGTTACTTGATATCTTGTTAGTTTATTTCCAAGCTTTAGCATTTATTTTTCTTTGTAAAACGTAATAGGATTTAAAACGACTACAGACTACGGATTTGTACGCAGAGGGAAAATATTCACTGTCTATGCTTTTATACATTACGTTAAATACGATGAGTAATCTGGGTGTAGCTTGTCATATCTTGTTTTTATACAAATATTGCCTACCTATTTCATTGTTGTACTGCCACGAATACTGACCGTGATGTCTGCTCATACGATTATAAGACAAGTTGTTTTTGGCTTTCCCGGAATTTCAGCTCGAATCATACGACTGATTATATACCGGATGATAAAAGATTATTATCTGTTTATATGTAATTTGAAATTGCAGGTAACAGTGCTCTGGTGTTTATCGGCAATAAAGATAACAACATAATAACGGACTTACTATGTCTTTATTTACTTTTATTATCTTAATGTTTTAAATTTGATAAAAGATTTTATTAGACGTACCAAAAGTAATAATATTAAGATCACTAAACAAGTTATTGGTTCAGAAACAAGCCTGTTACTTTATTTTAAGAATATTTTTATCAGTTAATTGATACACAGAGTTTATTTTATACATGTCGGGGTTTTTCCAGATAGCGGGGATTCCATTTACCTAATATTAAAAAAACGAGTTGACGACGTCAATATAATTTATATCTAAATGACATTTTTCAAAGATAAAGTAGGTATGTGTCGTTTTATCAACGAATTACTTTATCTTGCTTACAGATAAGGCTAATGGGTGCCTAATTTAATTTTAACCTGCCCAAATACGCTGATAGTAACACCTACTAGAAATGAGTGCAGCAATTTTGATTAGAATAGATGATTTAGTTCACGAATTATTAATATTATTTACGCAATTTATTTCAATTCATTATGCATATGTTTGATTAGTTAGCGATTCAATATTATCATTACTATCTACTATACTTTTTAGTTCCTAGCTGTCACGTAGCAGATTGCAGTTGGTTTCATCAAGTTCATCTCCTTCAACTCTTAGAATACTAGATTTAAAATGATACTATCGGATATTGCAGAAAGAAGACTAAGACAATCTACAGTCTTATTTGTTTCTGATATTCAGGACTGTTATCAATGTTATCAGTGTACTTGTTGATAACATATCATTATATTAGAAAGGTACTTTGCTAAAGACTAACATGTCAAGCATCCATTTCTCTCTCAAGAAAAATGTAATGTTTTCATATACTTTAATAAACTGTAGACAAAATGGAGTTCTCTCGTTCCTTTGCAATCCCAATTTCTGAGTTAATAATCAATTTCCAAAGTTGGCGAATCCGTACCAACTCAATTATACAAACTAAGGTCGATGAGAAGTTCAGTTACTAACTTATTCATCAAGCCGTAGATTCGAAGGTCCACTTAATTATACTTGTTGTTTGTTGTAAGTTTAGCTTTGCTTTGTTTATCAGTAACATTGTGTAAATACTTTTATCTTGTTTGATTATCTACTTACTTACGTACTTGTATTTTTCCTACTATATCTAGGTTCATATAATCTCTGTTTATTATTCCTTTCTGAATACTACTAGTTATGATGCAGAATAGTAATATTCTCTGAAAATTTTATAATACCTACCAATATTTTACTCAAACTTTGAAATTCATTGAATGTAAATTGAGCAACATCTTTATGTACCAAATAGCAGTCGGTATTTAAAGTTAAATGTTGTAAGGTCCCACATTTCACAAGCTAACTTTTCAGGGTATTCCGAGATTTGCTCGTTACGAAACTTTCCTATTATACTTTGTTTCTAGTTTATTATTTAAAAGGAAGTTCTCGAATAAAATTTTATTTCTGCTCACCCGAAGTTATTTTTGTTCATCTGGCATTTAATTTTGTTACGTATTTGACATTCCAATTTTATTTCTTTTCAGATCCATTGCGCAATATTCATAAAAATATGATATTTTTATTGAAAAACTTAACTGTTACTTTTTCTATTATGAATTAAATTCATTCCAATGTTTTTTTTCTATTTCATCCATATACAATCACTTTAGCATTCCATTATTTTCAAACGACTCAGGGGCATTGCTAATAAATATTTAATCTATATAAATGTTATGAATGTATTTTTTATTCTTAAATCGTGTGTTAATATAGGTTAAGATTAACTTGGAAATTTCATAATCTCATGCAAAATGTACTGAAGTGTTATCTTGATCATGTTGAGAAAGTAATTACAGATCATATTAGCGAAGTTTCCTTACAGTGACAAACTTGCAGATTATCTGCTTCCAGCCATTACAGTTCTGAAGGAGCGGAGTTTCAGGCTGAACAAGTTTCAAACTTCACAACTTTGTGGATTTCACGAAACTCTTGCCTGCCGTTCGTAATGTTTTCAGATAACTTGTTTATATTTTGTCTTTTTTAGTATCTATAATTCTCTCTATAAAAAAACGTCATTTCACAATCAATTGGATTATTTCAACATTTCCAATCACAATGATGAGCACAGATTTTTTGCCCTACAATTAGTCAAATTGTAGGGCAACAGCTTTAAAAAGGTAACCCACTAAAATAGTAGTTTCGTCATAGCTAGCATGACTATGAAAATCTTCATCATCATTATTAGGAGTTCCTTCTTCCCAGCTGACAAAAATATTGTAATTAAATCGCGGTAAATTCAATTAACCACTGATGAATCAAATTTTTCTCTCGGTCCCAAGTGTCAAACAAAGTTAAAACCTCTAAAAGATTCTAAAATAATCGGATAGAATCCAAGGGTGGTGGAACTTTGACAATTTCACCCCCTGCAGCGAGTTTGAACCGTTTCAAAGGGGTGAGAGGCGTGGGTGGGACTGGGAAGGGATGCCTACCTCCTCTTTGGTGTTCGTGAATACCGCTTAAAGTTCTCGACGTAATTGCTGTCTGGCTGCGAATAAACTTTGTATTACATTACCCGAGTTAATTCATAGTGTCTTCTTATTCATTGCTTAAAGTCAGTTTTGTTTTCCAAACGAGCCGAGTTATTCTAACTTGGAAAGTTCTCTTAAAAGTAGCCGCTGTACGGGTTTAATGTACCCTCTTCTATGTAAGTATATCTGGGCAATTTTGCACCTTAGATTTTCTCACACAAAGAGTACATTTTTCTCTCCCATTCATTCCTATTAGGTCATAAAGTTTCACACGGGTAAGATGTGCTTTATACTTTTGTAATGATATTTTATGTCGACGTCCAGCCATACTCAACCTAGGAAGTGACTGTAAGGGTGTTTTATGGATATTGGACGGTTTTACACCGTACTTCATAGCAAAGCATGCCTCAGAATAATGATTATTGACGAAACAGTAAGGTGTTAATCAGATCTCAATATAAAGCTGAGAGATTTCTCACTACTCTAGTAGATTTGAACGAGTTCATGTTTTACGTGCCCTTGACTTGACTTATTGAAATTATTACTGACTATTAAATGAAAAAATATGATTTTTTTTTATGGATAAATTTTAAGATGTAAACCAGTTTAGATAAAATTTGGTGCTGAGATGGATTTATTAAAGTCTGTTTAAGGTAGATGTACTTTTTATCCCGGCAATAGCTCATTATAACACCAGATCCTCGTTTAACGTGCCTAATTCACATAATATGGAAATTTAAATTACATAATTAGTATCTATAAAACCTGAAATACTACTTAATAATAAGTACATAATTGCCAGTGTTATTAATAACTTAGTCACAGTAGATAAATAACATGTTTATTACTTTAAAACGTCTCCATTAAAATAGGATAGTCTCGAAAGGCGGTCAATTGTTTCTCGTTTGCACACATACGTCAAAAGTTCACAACTGTGTTGCTGCACTAATTGTCTATGAACTTTACTATTAAGGGGTTAAGTGGGCCATAGTTTATTGAAATCAACAGTAGACACAACAATATAGAACATTATACGAGTGATGTTAACTAATCTACGCAATAAGTAAGTATTAAAACGGGAAACTAATTCGAACATGTAATGTAATGGAAACGATCGCCTTAGCAATCAATCAAGCAGTTGCATATTGCAGGCTAATAAATTTGATGAGAAGCGGGCGAAGGTTATCTGCTTTATTACTACGCCCGCTTGTGCGAGTGCACATTCCATGACGGGCGAAATCCATTTATTATTAGAGCCGTATGATAACGATAAACCAACGAGGTCAGACGAGAGCGCGCAAAAAATAGAAACGCTGTTTTATTGCGCGTGACTAAAGACTTGTTGCAGGCAAGATGGCGTGCACACCCGTCTCCTTCTAACGGTTGGCATCCACTGCCTCTGTCCTGTTCTATAAGATTTGGTTGCCGTTAGTTTTTTTGCTAACTGGTGAGTTTTTTTGTTCACTTTTTTGTCATTGAATTTCACGAATTACGTGATAGTAGCGATTTAGCGAGCGAGAGCTCGATGTTTTGGCATTTGTGCCAGCGCTTTGTTGATTTTTTGTTATCTTTTGAGGTTATATAACGATAACCCTGCCATATTATTGACTTTGGAATGGCCGTTTCCAATTCTAACATTTGCGAACTAGTGGTAGTTATTATAAACATACGTTATTACTTATTAACGAAGATTCATTTATTGTTCAATACACGTGTATAATAAATTGGACATAATTGCCTTAGGCTGGTAAATGAAAACTGTCTGTTTGTTACAATGTTTTACGAGAGGCATCAAGACTAAATGTCTTTTCATAATGTATTCGGCTTCAACGTCTGTTTATGTTGATCTAACAGCGAGTTATATAACGGACTCACCTTTTTAGGATTGCCTTGAGATTGATGCTCTTGCCTACCTGGCCCTAGCCTATCAGCTGTCGAGACGAAGCACACATACTAATGCCCTCGTTGGCATTTTAATGTAAAGTAGTCTGGAATCTGGAATGTGATTACGAAGCGTATGTTATATTACCATCTAGTTGATTTCTATGAAAGGACCAGTCCGCGCAACAGTGATAACCTAAAAAAATGTAATAGTAAACAGTGAACTCTATTTATAAGTTTTACGTTCACATCTACATCTTTTTTTTTCGTAATCTCAATTAAATTTGAACACATATTTCAATTGTTTGAATAATGACAGTACATTTTCAAGAGGCAGGTATGTTTTATTCGATAGATAGTGATTTATTCAAATTGGATGCGAGCTGTTATGAAGATACTAGCGAGACGTAAAAAACGGACGTTGTAACCGAGCTGGCAACGTCGCGAAGACGTAATAAAACATAACAAACAATACAAATGTACAACGATGAGTCACGGATATCGTGATGGTTGCTTGAGGAAGTGTTTGTCACGAAAAATACTAAATGACTATAATATACTCCTACATCATGAGCATCTGTACAGTTGCCAAATACCAATAAATTCAGTGAATTTACTCAGACTGTCGTACATCCGTTCCTCTAGCGGGGATAGTTCCTGTTATATTATAATTGAGTTAGGTATTTAACACACTTAATATTTTTATTTGGTTGTATAATGTAAGCAAGGAAGTTAGAAGTTGACATCTTGGAAACAAAAATACCTTGCTTAAAACTATCAATTAGTATTATAGGATTGTTTATCCTACATTACATTACATTTCACGTAGAATTCGTGCTAGTGACTCAGTACTTACCGTAATGTGAATCCTGTTCATTCACCTTCTCAGCTTTATTATGCTTATTAATATAAGCGTAATGTAAGTTATGTGGGAAAACATAAAGGATGCCCACATCAGCAGCACAAGGCATTCTAAAACATGCACGTAGGAGGGCAGACTGTTTTATTCCGCCATTAGGTGAATTTCATTGGCGTGGGCGATCGAATAGACTTTATTGAACTTTTATGGTTCGCATAAGCTTGATACTTAACTATTTTCAGTATTTTCAATGAACTGACTTCTAAAAATTCAGAATGTAAGTACCTACTTACTTTTACAGTAAACTTCACAATTTAATATTTTATTACGATTTTATGGCGACAAGTCGGTTCAGCTATTGAAAGGGTACGAGAAGGGATCGATTAATTCAATAGCCGTCGTCGGTGGGTGGCATGTTGCACAAATAAAGAACCACGTGGGGTGCACAGTACACGAATTGTTGGCCGCTCCGTATAACGTATGTATACGCTGTTGCCAGGCGGACGCGTGGACACGTGATTCCGAACGAGCCCAAACCAAGATGGCCGCCAACACCAAAGCAGCCATTCGCTTTCCCACGTCGCGCACCACCATTTCGCAGGCTTCATTCTCGTTTCTTTTCTATTGTACTTACATTGCAATTCGCTATTGCAGTTCAGCACTAACTCTGTTTTAATGATTGCTTCTTTCTTTAATAACTTTGTTACCGTTTAGTTTCATTCGAAAATATGACCCTGTCGTTATTTTGAAGTACAAGGGTCGTATCACGAGTATTTTATGAGCATAAGTTCTTTTATAAGCACGTAGCGAGCGTTAACATGCACGTGGCAAGTCGGGTTGAACCATTAGCTGACATGTGTTAACAACGTAACCGTGGGCATGACAGATGTGGGGAACGCGGCGACTTATGATGAAATAGGGAAATAGCTGGACGACATGTGTTTTCAACAAATACTAATGAATGACCCATTAAAATTCTTATAATTGTGTCACGTACTGAAAAAAAAAAAGTTTTTACTTACAAGATTGATTTAATCGTTCATAATTTAGGTTAGATACTTGCCGTTCTTGTAAGTGTGTGTCATTTCATTTGCATTTTTTATTATCTGTGCATTGTTCTCTAAGTCATTAATAGGGGTTCTTCACATTGTTCGTCTTGTCTCTCATAGCGTGATGTCATGTGCTTGTTGATACAAAAGCACCATTTTAAAATATCTTTGAGACGCTTTATTGTACAAATTTGTTTTTAGTAAATATAGACGAATGAGGCGATGTGGAATAACATCAATACGAAGCGCAAGACCATAATACGAGTAAGTGGCAATTACGTAAATAGATGAATTACCACTGAATGTGTAATTAAAAAGTCGCACAACATTAAATTGGATCAATTTCGTTTGCTCTTGACGACTAAACTCTAGACATAAGTCAAGGGTTACATACATACCTACCTACTTAATGTAGGACAATGAAACCCGTAAGACGAGGAAGAACACTGCTCCCATTGTATTCGATCGATTGAACAATGAATTGCAGTAACATATTTATACACGATTACAACTACAATAGCGCATTCAAGTTTCACTTCCACTAAGCATTGAATTAAACATCATTAGACTTATTTAGATTGGCAACGCATGTAATAGCTGCTCTATTTAACTTTGAAAAGTAGTAATGACGTGGAACGATTTAATAAGTATGTAAAGTTAGAAGAATCTTTAGATATTAGCCGAGGATGTGTGTCACGGCTCAACTACGTGCGTGTGTAGTGTTCGTGCTGCTCTCATAAATATTCAAGCGGCGCCGGACTGCGATCATAGTCACTCGCCATTGGCCCGCAAACTTGCTGAATACTAATCGAACGCCTTTGCAAGATTTGCATTGAAATTATATTCGATTTCGGTTTCCTGTGGCATGATTGTACGATCAGTGACCGGACAGGAAGCCATCAAATCTATGTAGTCTTCTTTTTACAGAGGGTATATTTAAATGGAGGTATTATTTAATTAGCCTTGGGAGCTACTGAGGAAATTGAAGACTCTTTCTGGCGAATTATCTAAAAGTTAAACCATAGACATTTTCACGTTTGCAAGTGGCAACGCGCGAGTGATACTTCTGCGATTGTAGAAATATTTGCATTGATCGAAACGTTCATATGCCAAGGTTGTTCATGGATTCAAAAGTATTGTTTGCCATCCTGACAATTACAGCTATTTTTTAGCATGATATTAATATTTTCCAGTCACGACATCAGTTTATCAGAGAATTGTACTAAACAAAACAAATCGGTTTCGACACACATAATATTCTGATTATAATTATCATTATGTATAGATCTTATCCTGATTATCCTCCGTCTTGTTGTAAGGATGCTTGACATTGATATATGATGCCGAACTTCTAGAAGAAGTTAAATTTAATGAGATTAAACATACACTGGAGACAATTCACACAAAAACACAGAAAAGTAGCTTAGGTGTCAAGCAGTGCGACGTGGGTTACCTTACATCATCACGGGTCTCGAAGAATCTTGATCAAATGAGTCAGGTTTTTTGTGCCCAATTTGCGGTATAATTTGAAAAGTTTAACATACTATGCACTCAGTGTTTACTGTGTACTTATTACTATTATACCTACCTAATCGGTACGACTATACGTTGACCTAGTTGCTTTAGATAAGGTTCCATTATCAGTTAGTTATGAGTGTGAACTAATACCTACGCATTAGTTGTGCAATTTTATTATCGTCTATTTATGCCACAATTGATAACATTGTTGATTTTTCAAGTTCATCAATATCCTTTGTTCTTATTCATTGCTTTGTAAACTGACGTCGTGTTCCGATGTTTGTTTAGCGTTCAATACCTTTATTTGTTTGCATAAAAGTGACGCACTCTTGCACGTAAATCGTGTAATTCTAGGTCTGTTTATCAATTTGTAAATTCTGAGATTTAGTACATAAATGTATCATATATCGACGATCTTACGATCTCGTATAATTTAACCTTCGCCCTTGCTCAACGTAGTTATTGACTAATTTCTTATGATTATGCTCCGGCTCAAATCAGCATTGATAAACTAGAGGCACCAATAGCAATATGATTTCTGGTAAGGTCAATTCAATAACGTCCTTAATGAAACACTTAAGTATGTTTAATTAATTCCAAGTTATTCACTCACTAATACAAACTGCCGCGCTTGTTCGGTCAAGGTGACCTTCCTTACATCGCAACATTCGCAAGTTAACGGCTCCCCTATTGAATGTAAATTTTGCGAGACCTTGTGGTCGACTCGTAAGTCGTAAGCTCTAAATCCATAAAATTACACAAGCAGGTGAGCTTCTAGTTAGTATCTCTGTTCGCCCTTATGCACCTATAAATTATTAGCACATTCTGACATTGAACTGCACTAGCGCTTGGTTCTCTAAATAACAAAAGAAAGAGGAACACGTGCTGCGCGCCGTCCGCCATTTTGCAATATAAATAGCAAGATGGCGGCGGGCCGTCGTCGTCGGTTGGCGAAAGTACTCGGTCGGTAATTATACGCGGCACAGCGCGGCGCGGCGGGTAGGCGAGCTGAAACGCGAGGATCTATGGTCGGCCGATGCACGCAATGCTTAGCTTGATTTATATTGCTCTCCTGTTTCCATTCGACCGATTGTTCTCGGTTTTATGCGCTCGAGAGTCGCGATTCTGGTATTGTTTCCGACGGCCATGGGAACTGAGCTTGCGTGGATTCTCAATGACCTTTATTGCTTGTACGGCTCTTTTAACTGAATTAATTTTGTTCGCAGTTCAAGTTCATGACATTTTATATAGGTACAAGGACTTTTTGTTAGTTGTTTTCAGTTCCATTGTAACGTATTCATAAATGAAATTGCTGGTCAGTTGTATTTCTACAGTTTAAGATTAAAATGGTCAGGTGGGATCTAGGTTTATATTAAGATCAATATGTATGATAAATGTTTTGAACGTGCACTTAACTTCAACAAACGTGACTGCCTCATCCAGAAGCTGGTCATGTAATTCTAATGTGTGAATGACGCAAATAAAAGATAAATTATTCAGTCAACAGCTCCCTCCACCTTGATCTGTTTCCATTTTATATTCACTCTTAGAGTCTTTACAGCTATAAGTATTTATTTAACTGCTACTACTACACCAGCCATCATAATAAAGGCAAATTCATGAATAAGTACATGTATTATACAAACATCTTTATATACATTATATAAGAGAGATATAAATACGTCTGTGAACATTTTGGAACGTGAGGATAAAACTTGTTTATTTATATTATTGTCAACTTCATAGACGTATAAATATTGTGTGAAAATAACTCATTTTTTACCCAGTCGATATGTAACGTCTTTATCTCTTACATAAATAATTTACAATTTAAATTAATTAAAAATTAATTAATTAATTTATTAAATTTATTAATTTAAATTTAGGTACCTATTTAAATTTAGTAAACGATGTAATGATCGATTGCTATTACGTATACATACCATCGAGTTAGCAAACAAAATAGAAATGCTATTGAATACAAATATGAATTAATTTGGCTGGCTTCTGTATCCACTACGTTTTGTAAAATTGGTTGTACAACCAGGGGCAAAAATATAATTTAAATGCAAATCAAGTTTTATATTATCTGCTACATCGTTTGCCTCTAATGTTATTTGTATACTAAAATTTAATTTTGTGGAACAGCCGCCATTACCATGTCTGACAGCCCTGATATTGACGGCTTCCAAGCCAACTCGCAAATAGCACGATGACTTATTGACTTCCACGAAACGTCGGCATTCTACGCCATTAATTAATATTTCATACACCATTTCCGCCTTTACGCTAATTCAATTAACATACTTTCAGGTTTACGAAAGGTCAGTTTTATTACGTAAATAAAAGTTTTCATTGTGTAGGTGTCGACTATTTATTTTTGCATACAAATGACTGATGGTAGTGATCATTATTATCAGATGAAACTTTGCATGTATTACATTTTTCATCTATTTCAGCTATTTTTGTTCATTATTGTTTAAACATCTGGAACGAACATATATATTGTTTAGTGGTATTTACTATGTAGAATGGTATGAAATGTTTGGGTACTTTATTATTCAGGTAGTTTTGCAATTTGGTATTCAAGTAATTTTAACGGTTTATAGCATATTGGTGTTTAGTGTTTTAGAGCGAATTCTGTGAGTTAAGTAAATAAGATGTTTAACAAACTCATTAAGTATTTTTTTTAAGTATGACGTGATCCCATTCTTATTGCAGTCAACATTAAGCGCACACACATAAAAGAACACATTTACCGTCATAAAATACTGAAACTAGTCACACAACACACATAATACTTCAAATGAATATAAAAATCTAGTCTATTTTTTTTTTCTAAGGCAGCTTTACGGCAGACAGGTGTATGGTAGGCAAAGGTAATAATCGTAAGAGTATTATCATCCTAAAGAACATAAACCGGTAACGTATTTAAAATTGTTATTGCGATCTGTTAAATATTCATGTTTAATCTGGACTATCTATGTGAATGGATATTCGACATTTATTGCTATATAGAATTACTACATGTTTACTAGATAACACAACACACAACAGCAATAACGTACATGAAATTTATGGCTAGATTGCGACAGTCACACACAAGCTTGAATGTTAGTGTATTTTATTGAAATTCGTGGCTACTAATATCATTGTACAAATAAGTGCAGATAACATTGATTGAGTGGGTGGTATATAATAAAACTGAGCGTGGCAGCATCCGAGCAACTGCCTACATTCATCCTACTGGCTCTCAGTTTAACTAATTACAATATAAATCCACTTACACTTCAAGTATAGTTCACTATTAAGAACTACTTACTTTTACAAAGTATTTTTTTCACAAGGGTAGAGTCTTTCGTTACACAACCGACTGAAGTGTTTTTTAGGAGCAGGATTTGATTGTGATTGTGAAAATTTTTCATAATCCGGTGCGTCATTCCATTTTTTTAAGTCATAGCTAGAGCGTTATTTCTGTGAAACAGTAGGGTTAAATTTGATTCTTTTGTAACATAACATAACATAAACTCACACCTGTATTCCCCGAAAGGGTAGGCAGAGGTGCTAGCACCCACATTTCGCCAGTTTATGTTTAGGTCCCAATGTAATAGGTGGCGAGCCTATTGCCATTAACCGGGCACTTATAAACCTGCGATAAATACACACATAACTTCGAAAAGCATCGAAAAGTCATTGGTGTGTGCCATGGTAAACCTGGGATCGAACCCGAGACCTCGTCTCAGCAGTCCATTACCCATACCACTAGGCTATCACTAGCTATTCTATATGATTCTTTTGTATACATGTTGTATATGGATAAACAAGCTAATATTCTATATTTTAATCTATTTCTATAAAAGAATTATTATTAACTCCTAGTAAAGAGATGTGGACAAATTCTGAAACAACCGTGCTAAGGTAGGTATTAGATACACACGGCCAAGGAAATGGGTATACATGGATACACCTTCACATTATACTCATGAAAGATGTATTGTATACCTATTGTCAAGTATACCTACCTAAATAAGCTGTTTGGTTTGGATGTTTTAGAAGCATTGTTATGTAAAGCAATCTCCAACCATACAGGTATGTAACGTATGTATTACCAATTCTAAACTAATTTACCTACAGAAAATTGTAGTTTTTGGCAAAATACTAATTCATAGAGTCACCTTGCTTTTTTTTCGCTATGGAGTTAAATGTTACGTGATGATCAGATAATCATGTCGGTCAGTAGGCAACAAACAAGTTTCCATTCAATTAAATTACGAAGATGATAAGACGGTGCATTGAACGACATAAACGATTAATAAATTACATTCACTATGTCAATGCACACCAATATTACAATACGCATTTGATTTCGACTACTATAATATTGTCATTGAAATTAATTCAAGACTACGAAGCAATTATATATACTACCTATACAACAATAAAAATCCGAAAACCATTGTCACCAATTTACAGTTTTACATTTAAATAGTCTTTGATGACACCAATAAACACATGGAACAGTTGGAACTCGTAGTGTAGTGATTTAAGGAGACAAGGATATCAATAAAATCAATCACTTCTACTCACTCACTCTTACTGACATCTTACACGTGAGACAAAGATACGCTCAAGAACATTCCACTAATCCATCCTCACAAGTGTAGATTGTATATTTACGCTGCATTAGTCAGAGTTTACTGAAACTATTATCCGACTTTAGTTCCATATTTCTTCCGCGGGTGTCAAACATTAAGATGCCAACGTATTGTTTATTGCCGTTGGCATATTTTAGCAGACCGACACAGGATCGCATGCCAACTCGTTTGACCTCATTCCCGAGACTAGTTCTGCGTAAACTCTCATATCGAGTTTATGAAAACACACCTATTTTAAGACTATATAAAGTAACAGACCGGACGAAATTATTATTTGTTTGTATTATAATTCGAACATGTGCCAAGTGTATACATGTTTTCAACGTTACTTACAATGATTTACTATAAACAAATCACGGGTATTGACGAGAGATGAAGATGAAGATAATACTTCGATATAAATTTTATTTATAGCATTGTTGAGACACACAATCAATGTAACACATGCCAAGAATTCAATAACGTTTGATTTCAATTCGCTTAAAAAAACGTAAAAAATCTGAAGTATTCCGTTGAATCAAACGGAATACAGATAAGGCATAATTCGCAAAAAAATACGTTTTGAAAACGTGTGAGCTTGTGAAAATAAAATTTCAATATATGATTGAAATTTAATCAATCACACTAGGTACTTATGTGTGATGCTAAAGGTTTAATAAAACATATGAAAACGTAGAATTATTACATATTTTTTTTGCGAATTATGCCTTATCTTTATATGATGTTTGTTCTTTTAACAATGTTATTACAACACATTAGATCAATATTCCGTAGACTCTACTAATGTACCTCATTAATTCTCCACATAAATTCAATGAGCTCGTCTGTCTGGTATAACAGGTCTCTACCGATCTCAGACTCCGGTGTGGCGACATCCGTTAGCTGCACCACACGATACACAACCCGTTCTAACGTCTTATCTCAATTAGAAAGTTAAACATTATCTGAGAAAAGTGACGCTTTGATCGATGAGGGTGAAGCTGTTTTTGCTATTAGAATGAGATCAGACGACCGTAATGTATTTCCTATTGAATGATCGCTTTCTGTTAAGCAGTGTTAAGGTACGATAAGTGATATGTAATAATAAATCAGATACGTTTATCAAAACGCTATATAATGCTATAATGATGATGACGTTTTTAAATAGTTCGTTTAGCAATATATTCAGATAGATAGAAAGTGCTTTGTTGTGATATAGAACCCCAGAATGTATAATAGAACGGCTATTACGACAAAGAAAACAGACGTATAACTTTCTAATAAAAAAGGCGAGGAGACGAGACCTAGTACATAAACACTAAGTATCTCATTCCACGGTCTTCCAAAACATTCCTCTTTCGTATATAGTCGTTTATACACAGGATAAGTACATATATCAACAGTATAAATATATTTTAATACTATATTAATTACCAGTACATCTACAATCACATACACAGTTATTTATTTAATTACGCGACTCACTCGCCTACTGATTTCACATCCTTTCATTGATATCCTTTTAAAGCAATATAAACAGATACAGATACTAATAAATAACAATTTATTGACATGAGTATCGAACACTCCCACGTAATCAGATTAATTTACTCGTTTCGTTTGATTAATTCCGTAGAACCCCAAGGTATATCGGGCAATGAACGCAGTCGAGTCCCCGTTTCTCACGTTCAAACGAGTTGCAAGTTGTCGGTCGACATGCCGATCAAGAAAGGCTCTGGCGCGGTGCCTTAAAGGGGAAAACGCCATGTTTTTGCTCGTCCCAAGTATGCTGGTCGCCATTAACATTAGGCGGTGCGTGCGGCTGAAATAATGATTAGATTTAGCCTCGCGGCGTGTAGATTTAGTGAATTATTTTGGAAGAAAAAGTTACATTTTTTGTTAGACATCTTCTTGGTAATAATACTGCTGAACGTGTAAAGCTGAACACAATTTAAAATAAAATCTCTTTATAAACGAGCAGGTAGGACATTAATTACAAAGGCATTCGAGACCGACGGGATTGTATGAAATATTTAATGACAGTAATAGAAGGTCGTGAAGTACTTATGTAAGTACTTGACAAGCATCTACATCTTCTACGGCGTACTTCTACGAGTTCTTCATGATCATGATAAAAGCGCACGGGCTGTTTCTGCCTACCCAAGAAGGCAAAAGTCTTGAGTATGTGAATGTATAAACGAGTCTGCAGTATAATTCCACAGGATAATTAAATTCTTTCTCAACATTTCGTAATGCAAATTAAATGTCAATTCACAGCTGTCTGAGCACAGGTTATGGATATCCCTGTGAACATATCACAAATTGCTGAACTGGTTTGTTTATTGATGGAATTGAAACGTTCTCTACCGATAAATTGTTAAAGACCAGTTATAATTAATTCATATGAGAACCGTAAAGTTCGACTAACTTTCTTGTTGCTCAAAATGTCAACTTGTTACATTTAGTTAACCAGTCCAAATTAACTCACAATATGCAATGAAATTTTAATGTTTATAAACCAGAATATAAACCAGTTTATAATTATTAAGGTTTTCAGTATAACTAACAGAATCACGTGATGTAACTTACCTGGGAAGAGACTGAACTCCACGACACAGGGTATCCTAGTGTGGGGTTCAGAGAATCAATATGTGTCTAGGTTATGTCTTCACGTTACTGTTTGTATATGACACCTTAATGTACATGTATATTTGAAACAATAAATATATTTTTAGTCAACATGGCTTGAACTGGTAATAGATTTAGCGGATAGAGTTTTATTGTAGTTTATCGTGGCTGTGTGGCGGTGACTGTCCGTTGATACCCAATACCAAAAATTATCTGGTACCCACTTCATGTCTGTTTTAGAATAATGATATTCAACGCTTTGTAACATTATTTTTACGTAAGTATACATTAGTAGAGGCATTTTGGCCTCTCACTACTGGACCTATAGCAGTCTTGAAAAAAGTAAAACAAGTCCCCCAACTGTTTTAAACAGAACTAACTTGAGAAGTTGGAAATACTGGTACTTCGCACAGAATAATGACTACACTACAGCTAAACTGTAGTAACATAGACGGTAGTAATACGAAGAATATCAAAACCAGAACATAATCAACCTAAACCTAATACATATCTAGAGATAGATATCTAGAGTTAGTGGTTAAGGAGTCGGCCTTACGATCGAGAGGTCCCGGGTTCGATCCTGGCCATTACACTACCGACGTGAACCCACTCCTAGCACAAGCAAATTAGCTTAGTTGGAGGGGTTAGAGGGAATATTAGTAACTTCGGTTCTAATATTCTTTAAAAAAAAAAAAAAATTCATCAACAAGAGTCAAGGCAGTTCAAAAAAAGTGTTTCAGTGACTCATTCCTATGCCGCACCACTAAGACCTGGAACTCCCTGCCAGCTCACGTGTTTCCTTCTTCCTACAGTCCCGGGTCCTTTAAGCGGGGCGTGAAAAGGCATCTAATGAGGCCCTCAAGCTGAGTGCCACCACTGTTAACATGGTATACGTGTTTACGATGGTGACCCTCTTTCCGAGACTTCGCCTTTGCTTAACATCAGGCGATGTGAAGTCAAATTGACGTGTCCTATATACAAAAAAAAAATTGCACAAGTATTAGCACTAGCAATAACATCCTTAATATTCATACTAAACACTTGTCAGCATACAGATTGGGTTTTAATACCGTGCTATTACAATAAAGGTCTCACAGCAGAACAAAAACATCCTAAATCTATCAAATTACCGCTCACATTCACGTCTGGCAGCGCAATTGACAGGTGATTATGCTAAACAACCAACAGCAAGCATACCATTAACTGGATAATGTTTTCTATTGCATAACTTACAAAACAGGTTCCAATAAAATGTCAGACGAGATATACCATATATTTACTTACAGCTGTTTGGTCGTTTACACCTACGCGACCATTATGGTCGGCTCGCTCGCTGCAGACTTTTTATGTATCGGTTACATGTCTCGCACGATCCACTTTCCTAATTTGGTTGTTTCTACCAAGAAAGGGAAAATTATGCAAACATTTCGATCTATGAATATTTATGGTTCAACATAAGAATATTGCGTATATCATATTGTGGCTTGTATTTAGTGATTAGGTATGTTTTACATGTCAATACTATTTCTGTGAGTTTATTAGTTCATTATCTTTTATATAATTATTATTTATGTAAACATTGAATTGTGTTATGTTTAGTTTTCTATATTTTGAGTAATTAACTAATTATCCATTTTGAGGGTGTTAGATTATTCGGGATTTTATCTGTGAATTAAAAGACGTCGCAAGCATTATTATTTTTACCCGACTACGGCGAAGCCAAAAGGAGGGTTATGATTTTGACAGGCTATGTATGTATGTATGTATGTATGTATGTATGTATGTGTGTTCATTTGTTCCCTCATAGCTCCTCAACTACTTATTAGAACTGGACAAATGATGTATCGTTACAAGCGGCTTTATCGTCCCATGGTTATAGGCTATATGACGTGTCACTCAATCTTGTGTGGCGCCCTCTAGTGCTCATTAGATACTGTGTTAAAAAATAAATTTGAGATAAATATGCCGTGTTTGGTATCAAATGAAAGGGCTTAATTAGCACATTACAAATATCTATAAATTATTAGGTTTACCTCGGCCCAAAATAATATAAATAAAAAATAAAGTTTAAAACTAAAACCCGACTACCGAAAAGTAACAAACAAGAAAATATCAAGGATAGCCGTGGTCGTATGCCACTTACTCTAACAAAACAATATATTCTAGGGAAAAATGGCATACGACCACGGCTATCCTTGATATTTTCTTGTTTGTTACTTTTCGGTAGTCGGGTTTTAGTTTTAAACTTTATTTTTTTCTCATTCAATACCGCACTCCCTCCTCTAAAAAGTTGCTTAAACCACATACAACATACATATACAAAAATTTTTTTTTCTAAAAACAGAATCCAAATATTTCTTTTTTATAGCGCAAAAGAAAATCATGTCGCAAATCCATTAGCTGCCGACTGCAGACTACAGGTTAGTGAACCGGCAGCTGCAGGGGCTGATGGGTATGCGGGCATGGCAAACAAACTTGAAAGAAATAGCACTGTGCCCATTCGACCCACCTGCTCGGCCCAGTACTGACTGATCGGACCAGCCGGCGGGCTGATACCATCGTCACATTTTCACAATCATTATTTAATTCTACTTTGGTCATACACGGTGTTAACGCGAATGCCTATCAAGATGTATATTAATGATTTATTCTTCTTGCTTGTAATACAAGGTTTGAAGTACTAAAATACTTATCATATTAATGAGAGGAAGATCAGGGAAGGTGTGATCAAAGACCTATCCTTGAATGCTTTAAGACGACATTAATTTTTAAGATACAACAAATTATTAGCCGACGGAAATTATCTTTGTTAATATTTTGCTACGATTACGTCGAAAATTCTTGCTGAAAATAATAAAATAACCCTGAAAATTATCTAATATACGAAAAGATTAGGTATACGACTTGGTTACCGAACATGGTCACAAGGCGGCAACGGCCGAATTAATAGTTTAGGTAAACCTACTTAATAATTTATATCTTATGCTGTAATATAAAGATAAGTTATTTAAAAATATTAATCGTATTCACTTCCGTTACTTTTAATCCGTTTCTCATTATTTTTAATTAACATCGTTTCTTATATCTGCTCCAAATTAATAAGTCGTTTAATCTTAATTCCCACAATATTATTCTACAAATTAATTCTTTGTATGGACAGAACCACATTTGAATACCAGATTGGTTATAATTTTTATTATATCTTACATTAAACAACAGACCAGTCCATAAAAAGAAGGTTATTTCGCATACATTTACAAAACAGGTTATCGCAACCGGTGGTTGTCTGTTATTCTTGACAGCAGCGTTATAAATAATAACCACATGATAATTGACCTTTAAGCCGAAAAAGGTTCCGTTTTGACTGTAATTTAAATATAACCTCCGCCGCAATTTAATACATGTTATCTAATTAATATATTACACTGGCCATTATGCTATTAACGGCCAATGATCGCGAAGTTATTTTGAACATTTATATTACCTTTAATTATAGACATTAATTTTCTATAACAATATTATTATTATTTACAATCGTAGGTAGGTAGGCACTTGTGTATATTAGTTTTAATACCTGAATAAAAAGAGCAATAAAATTTTACTTCAAAATAAAATCTTGTAATTTTAATACCCTTTATTCTCGGTTTTAACGACTTGATATCAGGTTTTATGTAGTTGATTTGTAAAAACGATGGTGAACCCATATCTACGGGGTCCAAGCTAAACTCACATAGAAGTTAGAAGGACTATAGCTCGTGCGAGTTAACATGGCACCTGCCTCGAAGACACCCTCCTCCCGCTTCCCCGCGCGCGACCCCGCTCTCGCCGTACGAGGCTAGTAGCGTCAGCGTACACGCCTCCCGCTCCCCCGCGCAAAGCCCCGAGCCAGGTGCCATGTTAACTCGCACGAGTTGTAGAGCGTAGGTATACCTCTCGGGGTTGAGACTTCGGTAGGACAACTGTAAGTTGCCTCTGTAAAATCTATCAGAATTCAAATTTCAGGAAAAGGGGAAGGATGCCAATGTAGCTTTGGATCTAATAAGATCGGCGCTAGGTTGAAGATATTTTTTCTAATATCAATATTTTATTTGTTTCAGGTTTATCACCAGAACGTGAATCCGTTGAAATTAACAAGAAAGGTAAATAGTATAAAAATTCTCAAACATTTTTTGTTTTTTTTATCTTTCAATCACTATTCAGTATTGACATAATATTCAGTGGCCGGTATCAATCAGTGTTAACTTGATTTGAATACCAAATGACTGTATCTACCGCTGTCTTTTTTGTGACGCACTTTACTTTTAAATTTTAGTGATGTGCCTTCAGTTAGTGATGTAGTTAACCATAAAAATATTAAATGTGGTAAATGATATTAAAAACGGTAAACTTAGATTGAGTAGAATTATAATTGACTTCAATAAGAAACAAAATTGTTGTTCAAAATTGAGAATAATTTACGACTTTGACTTTATTGTATTAAAAGTAACAACGCTACTCGTGGAAATATGATTTTTGCGATAATAGATGTTATAGGTATGTAATAATATCACTTTGCAACATTCACTTTAACTTAACTACTTATAGATATCTTTAACCCTAGCTCACTAACCTTAATTTCAAGTAACGTGGTCACTAAACATTCGTAAATTTTACGACGAAATAAAATATCAATATTTCTATGAATAGACTTTATTAATAACAAAAAACGACTTATTTGCCAGTCTTATCTCTCTTATAATCAAATAAAATTAAATGTAATGAAAATATGTCAATTGGCACAATGGTTACACATAGGAGTTATATGCTCCCTACAAATCGCCTTTTTACAGCTACTGCAGTAGTTTGTGGTCATACGTCGTTTTTTTGCAGGGCAGTAGCTGCAAGTTTTTCGCGATTTAGGATCTGCACTAGGACCTGGTTGCGTATCAGCATCAATTTTTAAGATATCACCTATGATTTGCTTCACATTACGCGGTAAAGTTACCGTCTGATATCTTTCTTGCAACCAGGCCTTCATTAATTCGTCTGCCATTTCTAATGCAAAAGCCCTTCTTTTCAATGGTTTTTTTCCGTTTCTGATGGAATTAGACACGTGGATCACGTAACTATTCACTATTGACAAATTTAGAATGTTATAAAACAAACACAGTGGCCATCTATTTGTCTTTCGGCTGGTACTCATAACCGAGCACATCTGGTCCACGGTATCTACTGCTCCCTTAGTGAATTATAAAATTCTATTATTTCGGGCTTTTTTGTATTCATGTTAACAGCAGGTTGGTCGTGTGTAGAAGAAAGCAAGAAAACCACCTTATTTGACTTTGGCTTGTAAGACACTAAAGTCAAATCTTGATCAAAACCAAACATGGATGTACCTACTGCCCTATTTCTGGAATTCCTCATTTCTTTAGGGATCTCTCGCTTGTTGCTTCGTAGAGTACCTACAAGTGTGAGCTTATATGGTGGTTTCAACAATTCAGCAGTCAGAGGAACTGAAGTGAACCAGTTGTCCATCGTTATATTTCGGTTTGACCCATGTAATGGTTTAGATAACTCTTTCACAAAATAATTTGCTAAGGGCTCATTACCCGTATTCGTACTTTTTCCCAGGTAAGGCATCGCATTAAACATGTACTTAGTACTACAATCAGCCATCATCACTAGCTTCAAACCATATTTATTCGGTTTATTTGGTATGTACATGCGAAAGGCACAGCGTCCTCTAAATCCGACTAATTGTTCATCCACCGTAACATAAGAACCGGGCTTGTACCATTTCCCACAATTTTCTATGAATTTATCCCATAACTCCCTGATTGGTGCTAGTTTATCAGAATCCTTTCTCTCTTGTCTAGTATTTCTATCATCAAATCTCATGCATCTCAGTAAAAAGTCAAACCTATCTGCACTCATGCACGCTTTGTAAGTTTTAGCACTTCTCAAAGTATCAAATAAAGTTCGTGTAGGTAAATGGTTACTCTTGAGAGCAGCAGATTGGATAAGCAAACCCAGCAAAGCCTTGATCTCATTGGCTGTCGTTCGTGTCGTAGTATATTTAGATGTTTTATACTTATTGTTCTTTATATCGATCTCGACATTTGTAAACTGAACAAGCATGTCAATAATTTCCTCTCCGACGAAGAGATGAAATAAATCCATTGGCTTAGAAAGATCTTTGGCTATACCTACAGGACCAGGTACAATATGCAATAAATATCTGGCAGCACTACGAGTACGTGGATCTCTGGGGTTTGTAGACCATCTATGGTCATTCTTACCCAATAGGATGTTCTGCCCGGGTTGTATGATGCATTGCTGCCGTTGTGATTCAAGGTTTCGTTGAGCTGTGCCGGAGGTCTGGCCCATCTCATCATCAGAGCCAATGACTAACCTGCGACTATGACCCCGACGGGGAATGAAGAGCTCGTCGTCCGAAGAGTCCGCAGCAAAATCATCGTCGCTGTCATCAGTTTCGACGTGAATTTCCGTTTCTAAATAATCTCTATCCTCAGATCCTGATGACTGTGGACTATTTTCAGGAATCGACTCCGAGTCCAATTCAGCTAACCATTGTACAACTTTGTCCTCTAGTCTCCTCAAATCCATCTAAAAATATAAAACATAATCTTTATAACGACCAAATTTACAAAAATCATAAATTAAAATAAATATTATATACGCAATATTTACATCGTATAGTATAAATTATGAAGTAATACAATTTGCTTCATAAAATACTAAAATAATGTTATATCTATAATAATAAAGTATAATAACCAACAGAAATCAAAATACATGATTTAGAAAAAAAAAACGTAGTTACTAACCTTTCGTAATTTTGACGTCGATATTGCAATATCTCCAAACCAATAATACATGCATCCGCGATGAGCGATCGCGGGTCACTAGCGATGCAAATTAGAATATTAGATGCAATAGGAAGGTAAAGACAACGGCAGGGGTGTGAGGGGGCGGGAACTTATTGAAACACCAAATACGCTAGGTGAGTTTCGTAATTTTTACGAATGGTTAGTGATCTAGGGTTAATAGCGTGTATTGTTGTATGCTGAACTAAATAGCACTGAAAAATATCAATATTAATTAAAAGAGGTAAATATCTCAAAGTTATAAACAAAATTACTCTAGCGTTTGTTTTTTTTTTTTGGTCAATTGAAAACCAGAATCTTGCAAACAAGTTTGTATTTAATTAAGTATTTTTATTGTCTTCCAGTGTGTCGCTACTTTCACGATAATCATAAACATGTTTACTTTGAAAAATCGAGATCACATCCCTAATTTTACATTCAAATCTGTTCATTTTGTTTGTCGAGATCTCATCTGTATGTATGTATGGACTTATAGAATATTTATGCTCAACACCGTTGAGTTTTAAAAGCAAGAGGTCACTGCGGACGACAAATACATTTGTTATTATCATTGCCCAATCTGAATTTCAATTCAGCATCCGAGTAACGGGGTCACATCGTTTTCAATAGATATTTGTAAATAATTCGTTCTTCGTGCGTCCGTTTTATTTATATAATATTTATACGCTTTATATACCTTCAGTGCAACGGTACGTGGTTAATAGTATTTATGATATTCTTGTTTTGTTCAAGTTGTGTTCGAAATTCGAATACATCTTCGTTGGTTTGATGTTTTCTTTGTCGACTTCACTCTTGTTTGAAATAGGTTGAAACAACACGTTCCGTTCTCCCTTCGGCAGTTAAAGGCTGCCACACACGAGGTGCCACCCTCGCTGTTGTAACTTTATTTTCTTTTCACCACGTTTGTGCACCTTTCCGAGTTGGAGTATAATAAAATAGGTACACACAAGTCTTATGAGTTCATGTTATAACTTTGGTTTATGTTTTGAAACGTCTTTCGTTAAAAATAATTTATGTATTGTTTCTAAACCAAGTAACCATTTCACCTATGACATATTACAGTTAGATTATTATTAAACGCCTACAGAATGAGTATATTTATGATACAGCTCGGTACTAAATTAGGAATTCTTGTCTTGTCATGTAATCAGAAATTTATTATAAAAGCTTTATTGGAGATCATAAAATACACATTCAATTTTAGTCCGTAGAGCCGGCTCTCGGCGTCATTCATTCCACGAAATCATGATACAGCTTTATCGACTTGTGCTATAAATAAAAATGAATATGATATTGAGCCGGTAACAGTTCTGGTTAAGTAGGTACACGTCATCTCCGATCTGATATAAATGTATAATTAAATGAATATTCATACGTTCAGCTGGGATGAATTTGTTTTGCGCCAAGAACTGGCCACGCGGCTTTTAGTCAGCCGTTATTTAACTTGATACATTAACACGTTTATAAGTTATCGCAACCGCTTGTTAACATATTTATTATGGTTAAATACACCTGCGTTACACACGTGTGTCTAGATGCATTTATGGCCCGATATAACGTATCTTAAGTCGTTAATTACCACTGCAAATGTGATTATACCGCGAGATAATGCATAATGCAGTCTTTTGATGATGCATACAACTGTGTTACCATTAGTAAGCAGTGCAATTACGATGCTATGTAGTTAATAGCTTGTAATTGTTTTTTAACTATTCAATGTGTAATGCAAGAAGCAGTTGCGAATATTATACCCAATACCAGTAAATAGAACTATTTTATCTTGCAAGTAATTGTAGTATTGACATTGACAGCAACACAATAGATCACATAATATGGATTGACAGCACTGTTATCTGAAGATATGAACATCTAACGAACAATAATATTAGAAGATGGCAACCAAACAAGTAGGTCGACTATTCCGTGTATACCCGTAGCGTACGAACAAGAAAGTCGGTGGTGAAAGTACAGTCAAGTCTAATTCGACTGACAGAATTATTAAATGAGTTTCATAATACAAGTCGTAGTCGTAACCAAACCGGTTCTCTAGACGTGGCTCACAACTTCTTTTATTATTATTGTAATATAATGACCTAAAGAATAATAACAAAAGTTATATATGAGATTTGTAAAGCGAACCTGTCCTTTTTGTTGTAGTTCGTCCGAGACGAGGGTCGTCTATTATGTCATTGAATAGATTTGGGGTTCTCCTTTTGAACCGTTACTGTTATTCTTGGGTTACCTGTTTGACTGATGGGGCACTTTAAATAGGAATGGCCTTGAGTTATTTTTTTATTCTATTAAGGGTATCACTTTTTGTCTCAAATGGTGCTCTATAAATCCTTGACACCCTTGCGCAACAATCATTTTCGGTAAAAATATTATAAATAATCATACAAACATAAACTTAAAAATTGATTTTATTATACTAGGTACGATATGCTACCTCGATAATATCATAATAACTAGTGTTAACCTTAAAAAACAGGCCCGCATACAATGTCACAAATGATTGTAGACATAGTTTTTGCTATAGATAAAGCGCCCTGTTACCACGTAATTACAGTACGCAACTAGTACAGATTTCAGGCCATTTTCACGCTGATAATATAAATTGTATTCGTGTGGGTCCTCAAGCTGTAGGTGACGTCATAAAAAATAATTTGCCCGCATGTAGTGGTGATTATGCCGTGGTAGTTGGGGGTCGAGTTTCCAGTATATCGACCTAACCGGTTGTGGGCATAACATGCAATTTTGTACGACTTTCTATTGCAGTGTGTCTCACACCAGGCATGACACATCAAGGTACTCATATCAAAATAAGTGGCTAACGAATTACGCTTGCTTGTAAAAGTCGATATGTAAATTTATTTAACTGAAATTGCGTTGCAAACACGGATAAGGCTATGTTTAGACACAAATGTTGTTCAAGTCGTTCACATGCTAATGTGCTTTTTGATCTGACACCAAAATTCATGGAGGTAACATGTGTTATCAAAACGTGCCATCAACGCCGGTCGTTAGAACATAGCCTAAATTAGAATAGGTAACGTACATTATTGATACCAACATAAACGCTTGATGCACTCATTTGGATTGTTCATAGTATTGATGTAGGCCTTTTATAATTCGTTGTTGAAAATTACCTCCCACAATCCAATCTCATATTTCAATCGTATGTAGTTGCAGTCCAAAGTAGTCAATGCTAAGTTGAAGCAACACCAAGTTTTCCATTGGAATATTTAAGTGCTAATACATACAATATCAATTCAAATAAACCGTGTTGTTGAGATATATTTAACAAATGCGGGAACTGTGATAAACATTCATTTATGAATAGATAATGGAAACAAGGAATTATTGATGTGTCGAACATGTGAGATGTGGCTGTATAATGTTTGTATGATAATGCCTCGTTGTGAGTCAAATTGAATATTAAACGAGGCACAAAGGGAAAATTTCAACACCATAAACGTATTCAGACAGCGTTCTATTAAACGACGAATAGAATATTTACGATGTAATGATTATTTTGTTGTTTCTTGAAGATAAATCAATTATGTATGTATCTTATCTACTTTATATTTCACTTCTTACAGTAATTGACATTATTTGTAAGTTTCTTGTTTTGTACTTTGTTTTATAGCATCTTCTTCTTCAATCCAATTGGGAATTTAACAATACTTCCATTAAAATTAAGCGTAAAATACATTTTCTCTACAATTAAAAAGTTTAAAACAGTGTCAAAACGGCCGTACTTGTCCAATTAAAACCTTCAACAAACATCACTAATTACCATCAATAATTGCAATGACCTTTCAATCGGACGCTTGACCAAATTTTCCGCTGTCTGATCGTCGATATGGTCTTTATCGGCATACTCGAGATTTCGAGTTAATTGCCCCTTCATGCGGTGCAGCAATGCAGTTATTCAGGGTCGCGGGGTGCCAAGTGTCAGCTTGCCGTCACCCGCGCCACCTGCACGCAGACCGGTGGAACGAGTTTGCCGTCACAGCCATCGTCTACTATCGTGTGGTTACGAAACATTTATCGCCGCCGCCATGATTTTATTTTACCGCTTGCGCAATTATTGTCGAAATGGATGCAGCGCGGGCACACCCCCAGTTGAGATGAAGTTATGAACTAATGAGGCGCTCAGTTTTCTGATCTTAATATAATTTAGATTTCATGTAACCTCGTATCGCTCGAGTAGTAATAAAAATTAAATTCGTCATAGTTTCTCTATTTTTATTTTTACTTTTTATACTAGGTGACTTTATAGTCGTTTCAGATAAAAAGAATTTGGGCACAGTTTCGAAAGCAAAATCATCTGAAAGTGTTAATTTGGAGAAAGAAAAAACTATTTTTTTAAAACCATCACACATTTTTCCATTCACCTGAACATTATTCCCATACATTGTCAAAAAATAATATTTGTCCAAACTCTTTTTATCCGAAACTACTATAAAAACACCCAGTATATTGAGGCGTTTCAAATTTGAGTTGATAGACTATTTTTATAAATAGAAATATAATAATTAGAAAAAGTATAAAAAATATTAAACAGTTTTCTTAGCCACCTATCAAATAAAGGCTCTTCATGAGCATTCTTCTTTCACCCAGTGGTTGGGATTAAGTAACTTTTTGAAAAATAAAAGTCATTTTATCTAGACGATCATATATTAACATCACTGATTAATTTATGACTACATTCAGGTGAAGAAACGCAATAAAATCTAGACGAACATTGTTCATCGATGTTGTTTCATTAAACATGAAACGGACTTCAATCACGTTCAAATCAGTAAATCCAACAACAATAGGAGATGATTGACGTGTTTTTGCCTAGTCACAGTCTAGTGATTTTCCAATTCTTTGTTCCCTTGGCGACAAAAGAGAAAGTAATTTCCGCGGCCACAATTGCTATTTGTATCCGATATTTTTAAGCATCGTTTTATAAGCTCTAATCAATTTACTTTAAAGAGTAATTTACTGCTATTAGTTTTAAATGTGGAAGGAAACGGCAAATGTAACCAGTAATTTTTTACTGTATGTACACCTAACTAGGTGAGACACCACCAGGGTTCTCATGAGTTTTGTAGCAATTTTAAGTTTTCAAGGTGATGATGTATGATAAAAAAAACTAACCAAAAAGTGATCATAAATCACTTCTTGGTCAAAAAAAATAAATATGAAAGTTATGAAATGTATTTTTTTAGGATTTTTAAGATAAATACTCAATGTACGCTGGGTCTTTCAATTGTGGGGTTGACAACCCTAGTAATGATAAAATCGAATTGAATGTATCTCGAAGTCGGCTGCGATCGGTCCAGTGCTCGTCACGATCCGTGCGCCAGCCGGAGTGTAGGCAGCTACTTTCTCCTAACGGGATTTACCTCACGCCCCTCCCCGCCTACGCTGCTGCTGGCTGCGCAGACGCCGATTACGATTACAACATCCATTTTGAATTTTATTAACTGCGGAATCACGATGATAATAATATTACACGTTGTGAAATAACATTTGCGGTACTTGTTAACCTTTATTTTAATGAAATTGTTCTTGACGTCCGTGACTAAATGCATATTATATGCGCAGTTTTTTTTTTCTCTTTTACAGCATTACAATTTCTTTGCTGTTTAAACATAAAATTTTACAACATTGATTGCAAAAAATACTTTTGTTTATGTTTCCTTTTTTATTATGTTATTTAAAGTGCAAGATTGTCTCTTGCATGTTACATTAAATTTTAAACTTGATACACTTCGAAATTCTGGGCAATTGACAGAGTCTCTAGCTCTGGTGAAAGGATCCACAACGTACCAATTCAAAACGCTATGGAAATTACCACGCAAATTCACTTTTTTGTGATTGGTCACCTAAAATCGTTGTACCCAGCTTCTATATTCAAAGAGACCAACCATCATTAGTGAAAAAAAAACTGTGTCTATCTTTCTATCAAAAATACAGATTTTTTACAATAATTACCCTAAAACTTCTAATAATATTTCCCAACATTCCACACAACGCTATCTAGACCCATGGTAAGCATAGCTTAACTAGCTTCTGTTATGGAATCTAGAATGCGGATAAACATACTTAAATAGATTTTTTTTGTAAATACATACATATTATACATAGAAACACCCAGACCAATGCAAATAGCCATATTCATGCATACAAATATTTGCACTGAGCGGGAATTGAACCCACGCCTCCTGCGTGGCAGTCGCATTCACTACCACCACGCCACGTTGGCTGTCGAATATATCTAACGTGTTCTCTTGTCACTTACAATTACATGATTGACCATCAAGCGCACTTCTAACAGGAATAATCGTGAGCAGATTTATTCTTCTCGCTCCAGGGGACGCGAGCCAAAGGCCATGAGTCACGATCTTTGTCCCGCTAACAACAAATACCCGCTAGCATTAACATTTCATGCCGGTTTCTCATATAATTGAACGGTTACATCTATAATATCGTTGGTTACACCATTCGATGTCAAAGCCGACAGTGGTGTGCCTTACAATTAATTTCTTCGTACGCTTGACCTCTATATTCCTTGTAAATTTGTTGTTTGTTCAAGTATAAACGGACTCGAGAGGGCTCTGTAACCAAGCACTACCGTCGGAAGGCTTACAGCCTACAGACTGATCCACGGAACTTATAATTTGTTATTAGTTCTGCGTTCAGAACTAAGGCTCATGGCGTCCAGGAGGAATAAAACTAGAATCAGAACAATAGCCTCAATTTCCCACTGCAAAACTGTCTTCATCATTTTGAATAGATATTTTTTTTTACCAAAAATGTATTTGTTCTCTGGACACTTTTGACGTGTAATAAAAGAGTGTTAAAAAGAGATCACACTATTATTGTTAATCTGCTCTATGAATAATTACTTCTATTACGAAATATCACAGGTTTTTGTGGCAACAGTCACAGTTACTGAGCACAAACTAGATATTTTTTATTGAAGCTCTCGCTTTGTTTACGAGCACTGACACTCGGTTACGATACACTTCAATAAATAATTATTACCTACGTAAATATTTGTAACAGATTCTTATCCATACTGACTTTATGGGTGCCCAATATGGGCGGACACCCTGACGGTCCACAATGCGCGTCTGCTGCGTGGACCGCAGCGTGCAATGGCCAGCAGGGCCATTAGGGGGTACCGCACGATATCCTTCGAGGCGGCGAGTCTCCTTGCCGGATCCCTACCGTGGAACCTGGATGCGAGAGCCCTTTCGATGCTATATCGGTATCGTAAGGAGGCGCGGGAGCAGGGACGGGAACCCGAGCCCGAAGAAATTCGGGCCGTGAGGTCTCAGCTCCACAGGGACATGGTAGCGGAATGGGAGCTACGACTTGGGCGACCAAGCGCAGGGCACGCCGTAATAGCGGCGGTAAGACCCATCATGGAGGAATGGCTGACGCACACGCTGACCGAGTGCCCGGCGTGGGACACGCCGAGGCGGGTCCTAGTGGCGGCTCTAGGGGTGGGAGTCCTCACACTCGTCACATTGCTCACAGCGATGGTACGATGCGCAAACGCTTGGGGTGCGGCCGCCTCCTTCTGCGAGCAAGTAATGCTCGAGAAGGAGGCGGCCGGTCGGGTCCGGACCAGACTCCGGGCCCGGGAAGCCCGTGCAGAGCGAAGGCGAACCGGACGTCGGAGGTCGCAGAACGACCTCCGTCCTCCATGAGCGCTGGCCTGGGGGTGACCGGTGGAGCCGCCTGTCACCCTAGCAGAAGCAGGCCGCGGCGGCGTCGCAAAGTGCGCCTCCCCGTAACCGGGGCTAGATGGGGACATTTTGGTCCCCACAACCCGAAGGGGGCCATCTCGAAAGAGATGGTCCTGGGTCTGTCGGGGTGCGAGAGATATGCTTTTGGCAATCTCACCTCCGGCAACCAAGGACCCAAGATGGCGTGCGTTTTAGTCGGTTCGAGTCCGACATAACCACCTCCACCGGCTCTGTGGGGGTGGTATCCGTGGGGATTTATCGCACGATAAAAAAAAAAAATCCATACTGACTTAATAATTATTATTATGCATACGAAAGTAAATGTCGCTCTGACAAACCGAGACCGCGGAACCAAGAAATTACTGCTGAATTTGTTTAAATTTTGACATAGCAATGGAATTACCTGAAGAAAGACGTATGATATTTTTTAATAATCCAAATAGTAAGTGCCTGCTGAGAATATTGACATAGACTCATTGCTAACACAAGCAATTTAGTTAGAGAGGATATCGACTAGTAATTTAAATTTTATAGAAAAGAAATTGTTTCTTTTGTACGTAAATCTATGTTCGTTTTATCGCTCTTGTCTGGAAAGAGCCTTTTGTTATTTGTCGTACTCAATAATCGAATATCTTCCAATAAAAGTCTGTTTTTATCATATTGTCTTTATTGCGTTGTCATCTTTGAACATAATAAAATTTTCTTTATAGGTTCTTTTAATAAATGGTAGACGCCTGAACAGCTTCTGATACGATTCATAATCAACGTAAACCAAAGTGAATGTATGTATAATGAAATGAATAAAGAATCAAGTGCCACTTGACGACTCCTCGCTTTAGCAAGCCTGGCATCGCTCCAAAACGTGTCGATCTTCTGAGAAATGCATCCGAGCGAGGCATTCAGCGCCAACTTATTAATTACGCGCGTCGGCTACTATGTTTTTATTACGTCACCGCTATCGGCTAAAGTAGAACAAGTTTTTATATAGGAATCACAATTTACAAGAGCCCAGCTTAAACTAATTATAACATTATATCATCGCCTTATACGAAAAATGTGACATGGATGTCCGCAATAGATGCGAACAAAGCGAACAAGCAAAGATTGAACATGTGCAAACTGAGAGCTGTGAACAAAACTAGTGTAACCACGTACCACGTGCGACCTTTTTTTGTTTTGACGTAAGAAACAGTTCTCGTTTCAGTAACTTCGACCTGTATTTGGTAGAAGTGATCCAACTAAACTTATTGTGTATTCATTTGCCAAATGCCTAAGCTTGTTACTGTAACACTAATCGAAAACGAAACGAAAGGAAGTTACTGTATCACAAATTCGGATCAGCGCGCATACTGCGTTCATATTCTCATCACAAACGTCACGAACGTATTGATTTCCTTTGTAATAAAAAAGCTATTGTCCGTTTGTAAGCTCGCGAGCACAAAGCGTGAAGTCTACAAAAAGCTACTGCACAAAAAGACTTGGCCGTATCGGTGCGGTTACGCGCACCACTTGCATTATTCCTCTATGAAATGAAACGCACATGTGTGGCAGATGTTTTGGGGTTCTTTTTTCAAATGTATTATATTATTACGGGTCCTCCGCCCCCGCGTCCTACATCGCCCCAGCCACCCCTCAACACCCCGTTGCGCAGTCACTGACCCCTTTTTGTCGTTGCAGACGGTATTTCATCTGTTTTTGACCTGCTTCTTCGTTATTTCGATATTCACTTGTTGCTGTGTTTTCATGTTAAAAATAAACTTTTAAGGTTGCTAGTTTCTCAACTGTTTTTGTTTGTGCTCGAAACTTGCTTACTTGAGCAAGATCTATAACTTTTTTACGTTTCCTTTTTTCTGTAGTCTATAATTAAATCGTTCTTGCCAGCCATTTTTGTAAACTGTATTAATATGCGTACTGGTTAGTTCATGACTTGCTTTAAATAAAACTCCGCGTTGATCGAACACATGTTACGCCCCGTGGTTCTTGGAGGGTTACCCGGTGGGTGGACGTTGTCAAGTTCCAAGGTTGTTACTGATAAGCAACCAGCTGTCTGTTTTAATTAATGACGCACTGTTGTAGACATAATATCGTTACAAAACATTTTTTGTCTTCTAAACATATTTGTTTGAACATTGTACATGTGTAGGTAATGTTTGTGTTCTTTAATAGCTTTTATGACTTTGAAATATGTATATTCACTATTGACAGAAAAACACTAGGTACATGATTAGTATAAAAAATTGCTCAATAGTAGGTAAAACTAAATCATTATGTTTATATTATGCATATTAATCTAAAATCATTCGCAATAAAGGCAAAAAATCTAAACTGCCAAGTTCAATGCTCCAGTAATCGCTTAGCGGAGCAATCAAGAGTCGACTCAATAAACGCAAAATAACCACTCGCTCGGAGCAAAAATGTCGAAATATTTACGAGATTTGAGACTTTTTGTTTCACTTCTATATTTAGATGCATAATGTGCGAAACTCGTCCATACGAATTCCAACTTTAGTGTGTTAGAGTACATTACATTTTGAGTTTTGTCTGCGTGAGGTGGATACTCTCAATTATAGTTAAGGCTACGAGTCGTCGGACCAAATCGAGCGTTCCCCGTGAAACGTGTTTGCCGAAGCTATAAAGGAACTAGTAAAACTTGTATTGTGGTCTCGGTCTGTTTTTTGCTCGTTTCGAGCATTCTTTTTTTTTCTCAACTACGATTTCGGCAGGTATAATAATATGAATAAACATTGACTTTTGAATCGTTAAAATCCCAAGCAGCTAGAATTTTAAATGAACATTCTAAAATTTGCTGATGTTGGTATAAGAAATATTTAAACAAAAATTCTTTCTTACCCGCGTAACTAATCTGATACTTGTTAATGAATCTACATAATTTCTTTGACGTAGGTAATACTACGAATTGATTCAATCCAAACGATTCAAATTAACTATCGGATCGTCATTCCAAGAACCAGTGAAGAAAATTTTCATCTAAATAAAGGGTCTTTCGGCGCAGGTAGAGAAGAATCCTCCCTGTTTTTGCCTTTCCATTGTCGAACACGATACCGTATAATTTATTCCTTTCTTTATACCAAGTAAAGTATCTCAGTTTCAGAACGGAATCCGGTGATGTTTTATTTTGCCCCTCTCCCACGAATATAGTGGCGTGTCTCTACAACCGGTCGGTTTATCGATACCGGGACAAACGTTTCGCTCGATTTCTTCTTCCGCGACGGCGAGCCGAGCGATCGCCTCATTTATCAATTAGGTATATTATTATTTATTATACTTGATTTGACTTAAAAGAGATGTTTGTACTGATAATAAATAAGCGTAGGTATACATCACAACAGTGACTCAAAATATTCGAAATCTTCTAAATGGAGATACTCCTATATTTAAACAATTTTACCCAGTAACATTACAAGTGAAACGAAGAAAACATTCCAATCAAAGTACGATTTATTAAACATACTGTTAAAATGTTTGGTAAATGCAAACGACTTCGAACAAATGGAGAAAATAACCTGAAAATATGACTGCAGGGTAGGTATAGCAAACAAACACGCCAGCCAATCTCTTTTGGCACAATGTTTACAAAATCTCTCGAAATTGAATCGAGTCTGTGCTAGTATTTGTAAACAGGGCCGGCGGCGCACCGTGAAATGCGTGCGTGGCTCCTAAAATATTTCAAACAGGAATTGAACCTACGCCAAGTGGAGTGCGTAGACGGCGACTCGCGTGTCGCTCGTAAACTTTTCAATATACGACATCTTATTTTATTCCCAGTCATCTGTTTTTTATGTTCCTATAATTTATATGAGTCGTTTGTTTGCGTTCGATCGCAGTCTGGGCACAATTCTATATTGCGAATAATACTCACCTAGGGATAGGTAGAGATGTATTAGTACACCTACATTTCGCTAAAACTATTGCCGTCTATTTCAATCTCCGTTTTCTATCAGAAACAAAAAACATGCTGTCTTTAGCCTTTTATTTATAATGTTGGTAAAGAATGCCCGTTGTAAATTCTATAAGTTGGTATGTATGGCCTAAATTCCTGGCAATAAATATTTTTCATTGTAGTATTATAAACATTCCTGTAGTATTTAGAACATAAACAGGTAAATCCGACTGTTATTTATAGGCTGAGAACTCCGTATGCACATTCACCTTGTAAGAGTTTTCTGACAACTATCGAAAATACTATGATAGATTGCTCAACACTATTATCACAATAAGGAGGTATGTCACTAACATACCTCCCTATGGAAGTATGTTAGTGACATACCTCCTTATTGTCTATACAAACTTGATAGTTTGGCAACTGTTTTATTTGTTTTTTATTAAGTCTTATTAAAGTTGTGTGGTTGTAATTTCTTCCTGTGCAGGGCCATAAATATTAAAAAATAAGTTAGTTTAAGTTACATGTTTCCAAAGAAAACAACAATCAGGTCGTTAATTTGTATATACTTTTCGTCTAGACTTGTTCTATGACAATAAAGATGTTTTCCATTTACAATTATATCCGCTTGGTCACCTTCGTATACCCTTCAAATTGTTATAAGGAGGTCATACTACCTGTTTTAGAATATTAACGTTAAAATTATTTGATGATTGTTTTGGTTGAGCTTCATTTATGCACCTAGTTGTTATTAACTTATGTAAACGATTGGTACAATCAAACATCGTGATATGAATATATTTACAGCGTGATACGTGATATTTGCTCATAGAATTAACACCCAATGAGTTATGACGCGGATGTAGCGTGCTCGCCACCGCACTTGCTCAATAACTCTTGTTTTATTTGCCTCCCGGGTGACCTATTTTAATCTCACGATTATATGGTACGTTGCAACAGATTTAAATATTAGTCGAGTGCCTAACAGACGTTGTTGCGTTCCAAACTTTGCTTTATGTAGGTCGTGTGTATTCGCATCGTTCTCACAGTTTACGTCTCTATCAGCTTCGATTGCTTTCTCAGCTTGAGCTGTACCCATACGATATACTCGAGGTACCTCTCCGTACACTTACACGAGGTGTGATGTTATTGCATCACATCCTGAACTAGTTTCGTAATTATTATTAAGATCCGTGATAGCGTAATCTTTTATTTCATTCGCCAATAATGCCATTCACGCGTACATGTCGCAATTCTCTGTATTTTCTGCAACTTTATAAATAAAAAATAGCGAGCGAGTCTAAAATTAATGAAAAGCATTGCTAATGCATTGTTTCTGCGCGGTGTCGTGTAACCGGTTCTTGGTTCGTCACGCGTGTCGGCTTCGAGGAAACCAACAGTAAAGTTGTTTCCATTGGCATTCTTCGCACGCCTGCTATCGCTCGGTACAATGTCAGCCAGAAGCGACGTAACTACACAAAACGGGCCCCATCTCCATTCTCTATTGTTCTCACTCCGAACGCCCTCTTAAGTCGTTGTTGCCATGCGACGTGAGTGAAAACAGCTCACTAATTGACACCAATGCCGATTACCGCAGCAACCTTAAAACGGTCACTTTCCTTTATTGCTTCATCTATAAAAACTCGTTTAATATTCACACGGACACGTCTTCAAGGTTTCCAACGGAGCGAGTCTGTGCCGGATCAACGCGTATAATTTATTTATTTGTACGACGGATGCGTGCCTATTTACGTCCGAGCAACCCGAAAGAAGGTTATTCGCGTTTACACAACCGATGAATGTATACAAAGAAGAGTTAAACGAACGCTGCGGACATTAATCAATGTTGTCGGTAACCGTAACCGTCTCCGGGGGATTAGCCGGCGAGATATTCTATTCTTCGTTCGTAATTAATAGCTTTTGGCAAGAGAGCGTTGGCGGGCTGGCACAAATACTTGTTCGTGACGAGACGTTGCATTTGCGTAATTAGATAATTAAAACGCGATACAAAAACAATCCAGGTCTATAGGAAACATTAAATACACGTAACTGTATCTATCCTCCGTGATGTGGCATGCACATAATACGCGACCCACGCTCGTGGTAAGCGGGCCAACGGCCTTATGACTGGCTAGGCGTACTGTCGAGTCAAGATAGGCGTCGGCGATGCACGGAGACGAACGACTGATGCCGACCATCGTCGAAATGTCGACATAACGAGTATGAATAATGGCACTCAGCGTGGGTCGGGCGTGGAGCAATATTCGAGTGAAGCCGCAGTCCGTCAATACATGTTATTTTCTACACGAAACTGGGCTCAATGGGGCTCCCGCGTATGGTATATTATAGCTATCGAGTCAAGAACCTCGACATTTAATTAGGCATGAGTTATGTACGCCCACGGTTATTAAGGCTATGACTCCTACCTTTTTTATTCATTAGTATGCAATTATACACTTTGATGTGGTATATAGCTGAATATTGCAACGACAACATGTATAGCTTCTCGTGTTATATGAGCAATATCGATTACGCTATTGTATAAATAGGGGATATTGTTTCCCCACGTATCCATGATTTTATTTTGAACCAGAACTTAGTTCAATTCAATATGTGATCTAGTCATCTGTTTTTGCTCCATACTCGAGCCGAAGTAGTGTTTATAGAACTCTATTAAAAGCTGAGCTGAGTTTGTGCCTATAAGGCTCTGTGTATTAAATGTAATAATGATCGACATAAAATTGTCTTTTGACACAGATAGTCTTCGAAAATACTCTGAGCCTGATCAATTCAATCAAACATAGGAAATCAAAAATAGCAAATAACTGAAATAAGACAGATCCTTATATTATTTAACTTGTGCAACTATTATCACAATATTCACAATTCTAAATATAAAATCCATCGCATACCTTGAGCCCTTAGAACAACATGTTTCACCTTGACTTGGGTGAAATATTTCGTGCTCGACAGCATTAAAACCAGTCAAACATCCATTAAACAGTTCCATTAATCACCCCTGACGCCATCATCACTTCCTCGTTACCAAACATAATGTAACTGTACGACGCAACAAAACGATAGAGCTGAAAAACAATGCTTTTCTAGAAGCAGTTGACATTTTGAAGTCAAGTTTTGCTATTCGCTTCTTAGCTCCATAATGAAATAGGCTAAAATCAAGTATCAAGAAATAGCACGTTAAAAGGTTTGTTATAAGGCAATCACGGTAACACTTTAAAGCGTAGAATAACTTTTTGTTTAGTCGTTCGAACGAACTGCAACATGGTGTCGTATCGTAGTCGTGTCAACTATTAGGTAATCTGTGGTCGTATCGTTGTTCATAAATAAACCCATGATTAAATCGCGACTTATCTATTACGAGACCTTGTACCATACTGTTATTATCTCATCATGTTTTACGCCTACCTGAACGGTTACATGTCTCTTATCATTAAAACTTACTGGGGGACTGTCCCATTACTGTTCTAAATAGACCAACGTTGAGATTTAGTTTAGTAACTAATATGATTTCACACACACTTCCTCGACTCCGGGTCTTGATTGCCTTTTAATTTCTCTTTGATATTATCTAGTATTTTAAAGTCAATTAGTGACAAACTGTGCGATGACGTGTGAAATCGATATTGGTTTTTCATTTTGAGGTTATTATTACGTAATAATTATATAATATATTAAATATATATATATATATATATATATATATATATAATTTGAGATTGACATGGTCATTAACATTAATAGTATAACACTCACCGGGATATTTACCATGTACCAGTACACCGTGATCATGGCGCTTGAAACAGCGCCGAAATATCGGTTACCAAATACAAATTATAAACATGGTAAATATCCCGGTGAGTGTTATACTATTAATGTAATAATTATAGTTTAAAAACAAACAAACACAATTTGTTGCCTATGAGACTCGAGTATAGAGAGAGACTGCAATAGGCTAAATTCACTAACGACCGAAACTGCACTTTAATGTTCTAAGAAGAGGCGGGCAGTGTTAGGTATAAAACGCATATTATATTGATGCTTATGTATTATGAGCCATAATATGATGAAAGGAGTTCCAGTTCATGTTTATGTGAGCAGTCGTAATACGAATGATATTATAAATGATAATATTAGCGGTTATTTCTCAAGACCTCGCTGAGTTCACCTCGATTTCTTTTCCTGTTATTCGGTTGTCCACTTAATTTGCATGTTTGAACGAAAATAATAACAAAACCGGTTTATCGAATTGTTGGTTTTCCTGCCGTTGATATTATTATTGATTCATTAATTTTAACAAGGTATATATAAATAAACCGGATACTTTAGCTTATGTGAGAATAATATATAGTTTATGACCATGTTTGGTTGAAATGAGATGTGTCATTCGTATAATTTTCTATTAAGATGAGCTTACTTTGTTACAGATCGATTCACGGTTCATAAATGTATTTTAAAATAAATTGAATAAATTGATATTCATTTGATTAAAATTGTCTCCCTCTGAAACATATAAAAACATTTTTTTTTTGTTTTAATATTCCACAACATTCCACTGATTTCACACAACGCTATCTAGACCCATGGTAAGCGTAGCTTAACTGGCTTGTGTTATGGTATTTCACGGGCACCTACACAACACATGGGTATTATAATGACTGATTCCCTTCTACGTTTCTTAGAATCTGCTCTACTGTGAAGTAGTCCTTTCCTTACCTAGTTACCAGGTATTAAGTTAAGGAAATGTCATGCTACTTTTACCATGTGACAGATTTTAAAACATGGCTGACTGATATGCATGAAGTACCTACCTATGTCTGTCTACAAGGTCATCATGCCATTACTGTGGTGTATAAATACATTCAATACTAATGAAGAGCCTCTCGATTCTACTAAAAATATGTTGATTAGAATTAGAAACTAATAAAATTAATATTCTTTGATATTCACAACCGATAGAGAACTATAACAGTCGTTTATACATTGTATAATAAATATCTGTATGTAAATATTGTATGTATTATATTAATAAACCGTCAAGATAATGCAAATAATCAAAATAATTAATGATAGGACCCGTGATATGACAGCCCTTAATATTTCTACCGCTCACAGCGATTATATCTATAGAACATTCTGAATACTGGAAAATTTAGTGTAAGAGAAAAATTGATTTGCTTCTGATGAATTTAGAATAGTACCTACGTACCTAGTATAACGTATAGCAGTCACGTAATATAACGTTTTCTTTTAATGTTTTGTTATCGGATGTTTGAAGGTCTTATGAGTAAAAACAGAATGAATATGAATATTGTTAATTTATTTTATTATTATATATAGCAGCTTGTTGCGTAACTAATGTTGCTTGCATAAGTAATGTGCTGGCACAAATAGTATCTAATTATCATAAAAAAATAATTAATGGAAAGTTTTAAATTACTCAGTTAACTACTCAGGAGTTCAATAATAAATTTTATTATATCTGACTTTAATTGTAGGTAGGTTGTAGCCATTGGAGGGCAGTTCTTGCTCGCGGAACAATCTCCAAGTGAACTTGACTGTCAGTTTTGGGTTACTAAAGCTAGAAAATGTCATCAATCTCTGATTTCTGTGTCCTAATATTTCTACCATTGATCGGTAATCCTACTACCTATCGAGTTTAGGGCTTGTCCCACGAAACAGATAGAGATTTGTAATTATACAGCAGTCACAGATATTAACACAATCTAGTTAAGCTATGCTTACCATGGGTCTAGATAGCGTTGTGTGGAATGTTGTGGAATACTCGTATTTATTTATTATTAGTATATTTCAAACTGCACTGTTTATTTGGAGGTGCGATCTGTAGTTAACTTTGGGTATGTTATTGGGAACGGCAATTAGTCTCAACCACAGATATCCGTGGTCTCAACCATAAACGTTTGAGCAGATGTAAGTACCATGATAGTCTTTTATTTCTTCCTATGACATGAATAGAAGACTACACTTTTAAATCTAATTGATGCAAGATACCTTTCTCTCTTTTCATCTTTTTTGAAATGACACCTTTTACCTATGACATTAACTTTCTAGTAATATCTACTATCCGATAACCGACAAGAGGTTAGCTATTGATATTTTAAAGTTACCATGCATAATTCATGGTAATTTTAATAAAACTCATGACTATTCATACACTCGACATGTGTAATATTGTTTTTAATTCAATTTAAATAATTTATTGAAATTTATTTGCCTGTGTCTGAGGAAGGAAACCCATTTATTTATACACAAGAATTTGCAATTTATACTTCGTTGTACCTAATGTATATTTTATCCTTATTAGCATGTATTGTGTGGATGCCTATGCATTAATTTAAATTAATATCTATTACGTAATGAGTTTTTATAATTCATTTGCTTATGTAATTCCTAGAAAACTCGGCAGTTATTGTATTGTTCAATTGTGATATTGTATAAAAAATGCAATAAAAGAAATCGCAGAGGCCAGTCTTCACAAAATAAAACAAAAAGTGTTCACTTCTGTACGTTTTATTTTTAAACGTTTCATTCATTTCATTGAATTTTTGTCGCATTCCACGTTGTGGCCCCGATATAAAAATAAAACTATTCTCACAAATAAATTGGCAACTAGTACCGAAGAAAACCATTTAATTTATTTATAAATATATCACGCTCTACGCTTATTTCGGCGTAAAAGGAAATCATAAATTAACAATAGATGTTATATAAGCTGTTCATGTGTACGTAAAAGTGTTACGAATCAATTTATTACATGCAGGTACTAACTACGTATGTGTGTACCTATATTGTAGGTTGTTAATAGAAATTCACGACTTTTCGAGTGACCAAATGCTACGAGGTCGCACTGAGCGACGCCTTTTGAGCGCAACTGAGCAGCACAGAAAGCACGATAGATCAATAAACTCCAAACTTTCTGCACTTCACTTCTGCTGTGTGAGTACTATCTATCACAGCACAGTCAGCACTTCCAAATTGGCATACAGTCAATAAATCTACTAAGCATTTGCTCTATGCTTCTTTAGCGTGAAATAATATACCCATATCGGCCATATCCTAATTTAAAAGACAATGGCTGTGTCGAATTCCATCCATTCAGTCATTTTTGCATCAAAGAGTAGGTCTACAACTTTCACATTTATAATATCAGTAGGATAATCACCATCTGGCGCCTCATAATATTAACGATTACGTACTATTCCAATAGAAGTGTGCACAGTGCCTAAAACTTGCTGGTTATACAACAGATAAACTATCGTATTGAACTCTAATACCTGTCGATTTGCCTTATACCAAGGTTGATTACCTAATAAACCTTCACCACCTTGATAACTTTGTCAGCTTTTAAAGTACCTGTTTTATTTATATTTAACTCGTCGCTGTTCGCGCTGGCTGAAATTTTAAATGAATTTGTAAAATGCTTGGTTAATGTCTTATAGAGCAGAAGCCCATGTTTACACTCGCGTAGATTTAATACAAACAACGATAAGATAGGTGTTCAAATACTTTAAGTTATTATGACTGCAAACAAATCTAAGTGTCTATTTAGGTGTGCATACGTAAGAAGGTCTAAGAAAGTTTCACAAAACAGTTCGTGCAGATTATTTATATGGAGTTCGAGAAAGTAAAGATTGAACGTCGACTGCTGAATAGTGAACCGTTTGTGTTTGTCGCAGCAGTTACACAATAAGTCTGCGGGTGGTTATGGAGAGCGGACGTAACTCGTCACGACCCCGTATTTAAAAAAAAAGTGACGAACTTACGAAGGTCTTTACTGTCCGTTCCGTTTCGTTTGCTATTGAAAGGAAGCAAACTACTCTCTATAATTCAACTCGGTTACAATAATTAGTGATAGCTTACTGAGTAACGTAATAGCCATAACCTTTGGAATTCTTCGAGATATTTTATCCATGGTTGGTTTTATCCTATGTCAACAAATAGTACGAATAAAATCGTAAATATAACTACTTATAGTCATTGGCACGTGAAAATGAAACTATCACGATCGTAATTGGCTACTGTAGTGCAAAAGGAATGCCATTATGCTACCTCACCTCACTTATCGCCGGCACGGCTGGCCTACATAAAACGTGTCGATTTTCGACTTGATAACGTTGGCCTTGCCGTTTTAACCGTACTGGCATTTAAATTGCATAAAATAAATGTATACACCATACAATTTATTTATTCGATGTAACCGGTTCCCGCGTAATTTAATTCTGTATTCGATTATCGCTATCATTAGGAGAGAATGAGTCATTGTTGGCCGGGCATGCTGCCCGTATGTTTTCATTATGCATGTCGTCAGTATATCAAATGATATGTCCACGGTATAATGTTACACGCACACAACATTGATCTTATTACATGTCTACTGAGAAAACAATGAATTTCGAAGCATAATGGATTGTTTTGGAACACAGAAAAGTGAATAAATTTCGATACTATGACGTGGGTTGACTTATTCATTAGTAGAATAGAAATCCAATATGGATGTAGGTCGTCGTGACTTGATAATGGAATGTCCAAATGTGATGTTGACATGAAATCGTGAATTCAGACAGTTGTGCGAACGAGCACTATATTGTTTACTTATAATTAGATAACGCTGTTAGCTTTATGTTGTTAGTTTTTATATGATACTAATTAAGCATCTTTGCTATGACTAGGTTTTCATTTGCAACGGTGTGTGCGCAAAATCATTCTGGGTGCAATTTAATAAAAACTCGTTGCAAAAACGGCGTCAAAGCTCAGCACAAAGCATGTTTATGAAAAACTGTAAGAGGATGAGCAAAAAAACGACAGGCAGAAAAAAGCAAACTGGAGGATGGGATGTAACACATTTATTACATTGGTTAATAATATCAATATTTAAAAAGTGGAGCCACGTCGTTATTGAAAATATCATTGATCTTATTACATGTCTACTGAGAAAACAATGAATTTCGAAGCATAATGGATTGTTTTGGAACACAGAAAAGTGAATAAATTTCGATACTATGACGTGGGTTGACTTATTCATTAGTAGAATAGAAATCCAATATGGATGTAGGTCGTCGTGACTTGATAATGGAATGTCCAAATGTGATGTTGACATGAAATCGTGAATTCAGACAGTTGTGCGAACGAGCACTATATTGTTTACTTATAATTAGATAACGCTGTTAGCTTTATGTTGTTAGTTTTTATATGATACTAATTAAGCATCTTTGCTATGACTAGGTTTTCATTTGCAACGGTGTGTGCGCAAAATCATTCTGGGTGCAATTTAATAAAAACTCGTTGCAAAAACGGCGTCAAAGCTCAGCACAAAGCATGTTTATGAAAAACTGTAAGAGGATGAGCAAAAAAACGACAGGCAGAAAAAAGCAAACTGGAGGATGGGATGTAACACATTTATTACATTGGTTAATAATATCAATATTTAAAAAGTGGAGCCACGTCGTTATTGAAAATATCAATTACTTTCAACCGCACTTAGTTACAGATCATTAGCAAGAAATACAGTTATTCTTTGCAAACCGCCAGAATGTTAAAATTATAACAGTTAAAATGTAATGAAAAGAACCGGTGGTGTCCAGCTTTGTATTAATGAACAAAAGATAACCATTAAAAGGCAAATCGCTCACTTAAAAGAATAATAATTTGAGTTCGCCCTCGAGAATGTCTCATATCTTACATCAATGTTTTATTTTATAGATATATAGTGGGAGGGTGAGTCAGGAGGGTCGTTGAGAGCTTTTGTGCTTGGATACTCGCGCGCTCGGGAGAAGGGTTGACGTGGCTTTTATATTTCATACTATATGCGGGACGGACATACGATGATGTTAACGGGAATTAACACGAACATGGTATAGGTACAAACATACCTTTGATTTGCCTGACGTTGACGTCATGGAACGCGATAATTTATAAGTTACTATATGCGGGACAGTTGTGTAAACCTACATACTTACACTCACGCCTTTTCCTCTCTAGGATATGCAGAAACAACAATCTGCTTTTGTATGTTATACTTACGCACTTCACGTGCTTCTTTCATAACTACTATTTTGCCTTCAATGCTAGCTGGTGTCGAGTGCTTGACCTGTGTGTTTCAAATTGTGTAACCGCGCGTTAATTCTATTTAAAAGAAATTTGATTCATGATTCATGACGGACACATCAAGCATTTTTTTTTGTTTACGTTGAACTAATGCTACGTAAAACGAGACGGATCATGTCAGCATTCTCTATTCATGTAAAAATATTGCTGTTGTGAAGATAAATTGTTAAGTATACAAAAAAAACCTTGTCAGATCGATTCTATATTTGAAATTATAGTTATTTTGTTTGTAGTAGCATAATGTATATTTCCGACTACTCTACTCCATTTTTGAGCCAAATTTCGGCCAGAACGCGTCCAGCTGTTAGGAATGTGCGAATGAGTAAAAAAACATCCATCCATTCTTATCCTTACAAAATGTTTAGTACGATGCTGGATTTTATATAGTTAGTAAACCTAAATTGCATGAGGTCATAGGCCATTTCATGGGCCATTTGCTCATAATGCTAAGTCAGTAAAAAAAACGCAAATTCCTTTTGTGTTTTTTGCAAAAAAAAAAAGAAAAAAAAATGGTAAGATGAATGAGATCAGCTGCTCGAGGGTTCAGAGTGTGGGAATAAGTAATAAGGGTTGTTTTGTGCAAAGTAATGAGATTGTAGCCTAGCAACCGGCACCGGATGCTCACCGCTAGCAGGGGCGAGGCGGATAGCACCGGACAGATACACAATGCCTGCTCGGAACTGTTGAATCATCTGTTCTGAATTGCTTTATTTTTTGTCATATTTTTTTAGCCATTAGGCCTTTTGTTATTTAAAAAAAGTTTAGTTCTTTTTGGACATTAGTAGTAGTCTAATAAAGTGATGCTGTTATATTATTTCGATATTGGTCTGCTTTTAATTTAGTTACTAGAAATTCGTGACAGTAATCGTACTAATTCACCTACTAATATGATAAATGTGACAGTTTGTAAAGATATTTACAAACTGTCGACGAACTGGTGACGAATCCTCAGGTCCCCTGATGTACGTTACTCAATCGAGCTCAAAAGGCTGATCAAATCTGGCTGACATTCAATAAACCTGGATTCAGTTTCCATGCAGTTCCACGCAGGCAGAGCCGTGGGCGACAGCTAATTATTTACCTCCATTCATCTACATCCAATACTTAGCAACAAGCGTGTTTATAAATCAAATTAATTAATGTCGTACATTGTATCAATATCGAATTAAAATTTATCAATAAAATATTATTTTAAACAGTAATACATAGCTTTCCATTTATCTTAAATCTAAATACTCTGTGTATCCTTATCGCTTAGATACCTATACTAAAATAATAATTTTATTGTTTGTATTTGAAATAAACAAACTTAATTGGTTTTAATTGATTGCGATCATAAATTTACCGCTTATCTACTTATTTAGTAGGTACATATTATATTTATCACTACCTACATGAACATACGAAGATAACTAAGAAGTCATTGATAATAATAGACGTTTAATTAATTATTATTAATAACCGATGACTTAGGAGTGTGACCTTGTTTTGCTTTTGTTCAAAACCTATCCGCATTAGTTCATTCCGTACCTAAGTATTCGAGTATTAGCTTCATTTATAGCCTTTGTACCTTTGTAGCGTTGATAGAATTTTTTAAAGGTTTCAGGGTATCAAGGCAACCCCACGTATCGCTCGATTTTATATTTATTATCTTGTATATAATTTTATTTTATATCTACATGTGTATGTCACTAAAACCCGTCTTCTAAAATGGCTGTAACTATCGATTTTAATACAATTTCGTGAGTACTTTGTAGTTCCTGGTAAAGTATGAATACAAGAGCTGTCCCATGTCTATTGATGTAAATTTAAACAGTGAATAACAATGATGACAATAGACAAAGACAATCTCATCACAATCCCAGGATTGTCCAAAGCTGACTCATCCCAAGAACCTTCACAACCTTAGATACTTTTAACTTCTAATACATATGTGTTCATGTTTGAAATAACTTGCCCTTGAAAACAATACATTTGTAAATAGTCTTCTTTGAACATAAATCAAATAATAAGTAATCAAACTCTCACCCCCAGATTTATTTCGATTCATGGGTGACAACGTAAACAAGCTGCGAGCGTGTGGGCGAACTCCCCCACCCACCCCTACATCCCCCTTTTCCCCCATCCAATTCCACTCCTCAATTGTGACATTTTCCTCTTCTCGCCCCTCACGGTTCAATAATCTTTCAATGGCACGAAATTCGAAAATTAAACACCTTTCATGTTTTAAAGAGTCTCATATTTTTTATTGCCAGTTCTAAAACATTTATGAAGTATACAATGTCTATTGGATAATATTGTTTATGAAAAAAAAATGCAACGTTCTTCAACATTTTTATATAAATGAATGTAATTACCTAACTATCATACTTGGCAAACTTATTTATTTAGTTTGCAAAATAATTTAAAAACGCTGTTTTGCGTAACATAAATTCGTAAAAACCAGTTTAGCGTAAGCAAATAGGTAATTACGATTTCTGCCTAGCCACATAATACGAGATACTGTTTCCTTCATAAAACGTTTTAAACGAAACTTTTAGTATAATTGGTAGAATGAAAACTTTACTCTGTGACTTGATAGTGCTTATTTGCAAAAATATATATTTTCGCGAAACCTATGCCGAAAATTGACATAAAAAATTATATCTATGCTAAACACATTTACTAGCGCTAATTTAGTAAATAAAATACGTAGCAAAATGTAAAAAATTGAGAAATCAAATTCTTCTACAATGAATGACATAAACACAATTTATTATTTGACTTGATTTCTCAATTGGTAGGTAATATTCTACTAGAAGAATAGATAGCTACGAATTCATTTTTCTATTCACAGTCAACTTAAGTAATTATCAAATCAAATAATACTTTTATTAAGTCAAGCACTCAATTAATACGGCTTATCGTCTGGTTTTTTTCGTTACTCCAGAATTTCATAGACTGAAATGTGCTTGTATAGACAATTATATTTTTTAATTGGTCTTACTCTAATTCTACGAAACAATTTCACAACATAGGCAAGCATTGATATTAAATTATTCCGAAAAAGTAGATATTTGTTGACATGTTAAATACATTCACATTTAATTGGTTATGGTTATCTAAAATTAAAGATTTTATCCATTGAGAAAGAAAATTGTAACTACATACATATATATATAATTTATAAATTAATTACTTGAATTTGGATTACACCGTTTAATATAAATTCAATACATTCAATTTAATTAATTTTAATTTTAGTCTTAGTTTTAGTTTTTAATTGGTTTCTTTTATTTTATTTGTAATTAGTAGTCTTTTAGTATATAATTATAATGTATTAACGAAAAAAAAAATACATTCAATTTGAACGACGCGCGACGTTCAAAAAGGCTCTTCTAAAGAAGTTGTGATTTACAAAAAATCTACTTCTTTCTATACTCAAATTTAATTACGTTTAATGTATGTTATGTATGTACGGACTCATAAACTGCATCAAAGTTCAGGTTTACTCTAAAAGGATTTTTTATAATAAGTATGCAAACTTTTTAGATTAAATTATATAAATATGGAAAGACTGGCTCTTAATCTTAAAAAAAAAATTAAATTTAAAAATAGAACTGCAGTAAAACAAATGAATATATCCGGGAAAAGAAAATTTACTTGTAGTATCAGATTTGCGTGTTGTTTATAGCAAAGTTTTAAATTGATTCTCATTGATTTTTTTTGTTTTGTCAATTGAATTATTGTTACCAGCATAATTGTTGGGTTAGTTTTTTAACACATCGAGAGTTTTTGAACCATAATATGGATACTTCGTCCGAACAAGCGGCACAAATTGTAGCATTGGTGATTATTGGTGCGGGAGGGCTTGGATCAACGAACGATTGGTAGAAATTTAAATTTAAACCAGTCTACGGTTTCTAGAATATACAGAAGGTTTGTAGAGACAGGTTCTTACAGGAGGAGACGTGGTACAGGCAGAACTCGAGCAACCACAGGTCGTGATGACCGATTTATTGTTATAACTTCCCTGCGAAATCGTTTCCTCACGTCAGTTAACATCAAAACCGAGCTTAATGAAGTGCGTGGAGTAAACGTGTGTGCACGAACAATAAGAAGAAGGTTAAAGGAAGCGGATATCACCCCTTTTAGACCAGCAAATGGTCCAAAGTTGTCTACAGCTCACAGACAAGCTCGCTTAAGATTTGCGCGTCATCACCTGAATTGGACAGAAGAGCAGTGGGCCTCTGTATTGTTCACGGACGAGTGTAGGACATGTTTATATGGTGCAGATGGTCGCAGAAGAGTCTATCGTCGACGTGGGGAGCGATATGCTCAAAGTTGCATTGAGGAGCGTGTTCCTTTTGGAGGCGGTTCATGTATGGTCTGGGGTGGCATATCGATGAACGGGCGAACAGAACTTGTGTTCATAGACATGGTCCGTCAAAACGGTAATAGAGGGGGTTTAACAGCACATCGCTACATAACAGAGATATTAGAAGATCACGTGATGCCTTACATGGGATTCATAGGCGAAAATTTTACTTTAATGCAGGATAATGCCCGGCCGCATGCAGCTGCACAAGTTCAACATTATTGCGAAGAGGTTGGGATACGTACAATGAATTGGCCAGCACGCAGCCCGGATCTTAATCCCATCGAGCATGTTTGGGACAATTTAAAAAGAGCTGTATATGCGAGAAACCCTTCGCCCACGACAGTGGCAGCACTAAGAACAGCACTTTCAGAAGAATGGGACAATATTCCGCAAGATCTTTTAAAAACCCTTATAAAATCTATGCGGAACCGATTAGAATCCGTAATAAGGGCACGTGGGGGTAATACACCTTATTAAAACACAAATAAACCCTTGCATAAACTTTGTGTCTATTGTTAAAACCAATTTTTTAATTAAACCAATTTTTCTTAAATTTCTGTTTTTTCTTCAAAAAAAGTCTTAAGGTCCTTTCCAGTACATAAACTTAAACTTAAAGATATGACCCTACGCTGTTTTAAAGTTCACGAACCAATCTAGAGGTTTCAATTTAAATCTGTATAGAAAGTATGCATACTTGGTTAAAATATTTATTTCAAAGCCGTCTATTACTTTGATGCAGTTTATGAGTCCGTCAGTGTATTATACTCGTATATAACGTATATTATTTTTTATTTTATTTAAGTGTATAATTATTGCAATAGCCGTATTTATTAAGCACATATAATAATTACAACTATAAATCATTTTTAATACATAAAATGGCATTGGTTCTAAAATAATTCCACAATTTTGAATTACCTGTTGTATTGTTTCTTCTATTAATATGATTACACGTGCAACAGAAAGAGATGAAACATACTTACTAACGTAGTATGATGTAACTCTTTCAAGCAACCAGTTAAATGTTCTACATAATATTAGGTAGACTGCATTTTGGGTAGCTGCCTGGTAAAGTGGTAACACTCAATGCAACATTTAGTTGGCGGAAGTCCAACTTATGAAATTAGTGCCATTACGCGAAATCTTTGCTGAATACAGAGATCTCGTGAATAGCACTAATTTAAAGTCTGCAAACGGTTTCATAGTTATATCACAAGTTAATAAGGTGCTTTGTACAATTGTTCCACAATGAACTACGCTATGAATATGGCCTATGCTATAGAGGATATGGCCTACTTTAATTATCGTTACCTATATTAACGTGAGTGAATTTGAGACACAAAGCAATTAAATAGGTCTGGAAACTTCCCCAAGAACTAGGGTATGTGTTGCAAAAAAAATATTCAAACCGCGAAGTTCCAATTTTAAACCATTCATCCTTCGGGAAGCTGATATCCTCGCATCCTAAAGACCTTTAAAAGTATAACAATATTTTCTTAAATGATATGTTTATAATTACTTCAAATAGCAAGAAATCAATGTTGATATTCCTCAAGTTCCGCTACAAGTCTAAAGGCCATTACAGAAAAACCCATTACATTATATCATCTTAAACGTAATTACTTGTTCATATAAGTGTACGTTACCTTACCTACCTGCCCTCATAGCACTAGTTCAGTACCGTCTAAACTACGGTTCTTATTAATATTGACTTAACAATTATATGTTTAAACTAACAAGACGCCCGCTATGTTCGACGTCAGTGGCATTTTCACACACATTTGTGTTATATAATAACGATATTATTATGAAAAAAAAATACATTATGAAACGCGTTGACAGCTGTTAGTGGCTCTCGGTATTTCAAATGTCAATGACAGTCAGTTGCTTTTATTTAATATTCAACATGACTTCTGATTCGGTAGCCAAGTTATTTCATAGAATGAGAGGTGACTGAATATATATTATTTGACATTTGATATTTAAAAAAAAGCGGAGGAGGGTCAAGAATAAAAAAAAATCGATTTTCTAATTTTGACTTATTGATAGGTAGAGTCTACTACCGACTCTATATAGAAATTTGACGTTGATGGAGAGAGAAAATTGATGATAAATTTTCTCTACATGTTACGTACGAGTATCAATGACTGCTGTATATTTATTGCAAGATTTTCATCTTGTGGAGACCTTAATTGAAGCGTTTTGCTTATAGCACTTTAATATGTGTGCGTTCCCTACTAAAGTGTATTTCTTCAAATAGTCTCAAGTAATCATACTGAGGTCCACCCACATTTCCAATTGGCAGCTGTCAAAGCAATCACTGACATCAATGTGCCAACAAACGACTGCCCCTATCTAAGATAGCGATCTTGACAAGCAACGCAAAATATGCAAATGGATATTGACTGACACTGAGTTATGAATACATGGATAGTTATACAGTGAACTCGCAATAATAACCATATTGAGTACAAGGAACCGATTGTTATGTGTAGCGAAAAGACTATAAAGAATGTCGTTAACAATGGAGTTGTGAGATTGTGCTGTTTGATTAGTGAATTGAGGCGAACAGGGGCGTCGTGCAAGGCGATCACGACTTTCTGATCTCACGCCAGCCGAGGTTCCCAGCGCTTCACTACAAATTGTTTGGACATCTACACTATGTGCAAAAAGAAACAAATGCAATGCACCCTATTACTGCGTTGCACGATACACGCATACAATATGAAACCGCCAATCTTTTTGATTCATACATGCTGTTAGGCGAAAGAAATTGAAATTGCACATTAAAATTCCAGAGATAATATGTTCTAAATTGCTACGGCGTCGGCGTGTTTTGTCTGTGTATTTTGCAGGCTTATCAGCTATGTTATTATGACTACTTGTACCTGCAATTTAAACAGCAATACATTCATATAAATATTCTCTCATGAATAATAGCACTGCGTAGCCCTGCCATAAAGACTGGGAGATCCTGATGTTAGCCCGTTCAACCGCACAAATTCACATGTTATTGCCAGATACACGTTGCCCCGTTCTGCAGAATATGCCACGTGCTGTCAATTTAATCCTGGGCTTAAAGGGGAAGGCTTTCGTCGCTCTAATCGAATTAAGGCTAAGATGTTGGTGCAAGTGCAACATCTTTGAGAAAGCGTAGGGAAAATGGCGCCCCGTTTACGTTGTGGCTTTTATGTTGAAGTCAACCTAGCTTATTTCTATAATACTTCCTTATAAAAGAATATAATTACAATACATTATAGACAGACTAATAAATCGCTTCATGAACATACCTGATGTTAAAGAACACCAAGTCAATTAATTACCTGATATGAATACTTGCCTCCTTCATGTGATCCTATTATAAGTCTATCAAAAATATATAACGACTTACTGTATAAGTGAAGTAGTTATGCTGGAAAATAGCATGAGCAGACGCTATAAAAAGGAATTGAGTTGTATATAAAACAAGTCTGACGCAGATAAAATTCACAATGTCACATGATCAGAACTGTGCACTGTGAAGTGTTAACGTTCGCACTATTGTAAGATAATGCGTCATAAAAAGTATGCAATGTGCTTGTAACAATGGGTCGTTGGGCTTACAGGAAGTACGGCTGCGACTGCGCATACGCAGTCCGCAGCTGTTTGCCTCGCTCTGCTGAACGACATCTCACCTTCGGTTCGATTATGAAATACGACATCGTTATATAAATAGACTTGTACTATGTTTACATACCAAGACCTGTCGGGAGAGTATGTCTGTAAACTAAAAGTAGTTCTTAATTTATGAGTGCAGTAGCTGTTGCCAGGCAGACCTTATTAAACTGTCTTTATAAGTCTTTATATAAAAAAAAAAAAAAAACATCTTAGAAAATCTATACAAAATTTGTTTTGACGATACTTGGATATCTTGAAGGAAAGAAACCGCTTGATGAAAACGATTACAGTTATAATTAACGTTTGTAATACCATAGAGGTTCTCACTATTTAACTAACTAAGTATGTGAAGTATCTGATGCACCTGCCAGTGTGCTCAGATCCATTAGCATAGACGGAAGTGGTTATAATAATATATTTACGCGTCTTCAATCGGATCGTAAATAATAATTACTACTCTAGCACACCGTGGAAATAGGATTCTTACTTTAAACGCTTGTCAGTAAAAATCTAATAACACGCGAGCACAGAATATATCATGGACGCGAGTGTACTTACTCCAAGCGCTAATAAACAATTCTCGTAATTATTATATTATGGACATAAATAGTTTTTCAAAGAACAGCCAGATTAGTCGTTGAAACAGCATTTTCTTTCCTTATTTACGTGTTATTATTTATTTGTTAGCTGTTCATCTGTATTTGTAATTCCTGTAATGTTGTTTATTGGCGTAAACTGTGGAATTTATTCAAGCTGTAGAATGTGTGATTGTTTTATTGTAATTAATTAACCATTATCTCTGTTGTCTTTATTCCATTTTGAAGTAGAGACGTCATGTAATAATTCGTAGTTCACGGTTATGTATTCGCTTATGAGCAGGTTAGCGTGCGCTAGCCCGCACTTGCGGTTGCCGTGTAGACGGATGGGCGGGGTATTTCATTTCGCATTATTACGAGTCGCTCGGCGGTACACTTTCATCAGTAATGAGTGTTTCGCGCCGTAGGGTACCTCGACCGCAAACGTATTCAACGTAAATTCAAGAGCTCGGCGAAAGGAAGCAGAGATAATATCTATCAACAAGAACAATCCAATGTTATTGTTATAATAATACTTAGACTAATAATAATTATTCTCACGAGTCCAGTTCATCGATTGTGCAACATGCAAGTCATGTAAAGCATACATGGAAAGGGAGCAATCAGATTACTTGCTAAGTCTCCTATTCTTCACAGTTCCACAGGTTCATAGTTAATTGTTGTGAACGTCTCTATTAATGATGAGTGCCTCGTTGCTAGAGAAAATACTTTTGATTACGATTACACGTTACAATGGCCGTGCGTGAGAGTCAGACGCGTTCTATTGTCCCATTAACATTATGTATTACACTGGCGCATGCTCTATTTAGCCAGCCGGCAACAATAGAAACTAATAACGATCATTCTGTATTAATTGTACGTTGAATGCCGAAGCCAAGACTATTTGCAATAGTTATCGTGTCATGATCGTTATATATGATCGATCGAGCGCAGCGGAAGTTAAGTCAGCTAGAAAAAATGAATTCTTTTTAAATTGGGGGTATTATCTCGCGGTGTACTGTTCATCATAAGGTCGAATTAATATTCACGATGCGGCGCACCCGGGCGGGCAGGCTTCACAAAATGGCTGCCGGAGGCGCTCGGCTCGACCGAGTCGTGACCGCCAGGAATCCACGCGTTCGTTCCAAACCCTCATCAATTATGCATGAATGCGGCCGAACGCCGATGTTTACTCTCCATGAGACAACAATTTATTGCGTCGTGCGGTTTTTGACATCCGATCGGGGACCGGTCCAGCGATCTTGGCGGCGATGACGAAATACTTACGATTTACGACCGCACTGAATTAATACGCGAATAAATCTTGTATTGTCATTAATAGTGTGTAGATAGAGAGACGTTTTAACCGAAAGGAGGAGGTGCTCACGTTGTCTATTTGTTCGTCGTGGTAATGCATATTAAGCAATATTATTCTTTACCGCTTGGTCTATTTAAAAAATTAGGAAAGAAATTATGTTTTTGCCATGGGTTAAAATAAAATGTGATGAGCCATTAAAATTTAAATCATCTCTTAAAATCGAAGCATTTACTCTTACAACAATTAACACCCTCGCGAATCGCGATTGAGTACTTACGTGAAAAGCTCGCACATTCTCGGTAATTCTGTTCGAGGAAAAGTTTAATTAGGTCGATGCTATTCTAATCACACATAATACAATAATAAAATTAGTTAACTCTGAATACTAAGTGACTTCCCGCAATGAAACCGTGGCGCGACGATAAAATATATCATTTATAGGTGACTCACAATCGAGTGTTGTTGCATCAGACACGATTAATGGCTCGAATTAATTTACGCATAATAACCACGATTGTCTGCTTGTCGATGCGTATCTCGATAACCCGTCGACAAATGCTGAATCACTCATTATTATATATGTACCAACTATGCTTCGTATTTATGTTCAAACTGCTACTTCCGGTACCCAAGGATTTGTATTTATATCTACATCACACCCTTCTTACCTCGGCCTTGATCATCATTCAAGCTTCGATCCCGGTTGACTCCGAGTCGTTCACTTTCAAATCAAGGAGCTCGCTCTTCTAATTTGGCTACTCCATTTTACTTTATCTATATTAGTAAGACCGATGGCACGAAATTTATGATACAAAAAAAAAAGGTAATTTTTGTATCATGAATTTCTAGAAGTATCACGGACGGGATGTGCAAAAATGTGGCCTTCGAAAGAGTTTGCTGTCTATCGTACCACATAGATGCTATGCTATCACTGCTATCAGGTAGGATACCGAAAAATTTATTAAAACCGCGCTAATTTTATATACCATATCAAAATCCTAAGCCAGAAACGTACATACATAACTATAACCAGATAACGTTATCTATCTCCAAATACCTACGTGACTGATTCAAACCAGCTGTTTATTTGAATGGCTTGAATTTCCATGCCTTTCAATACCATATTTAACGGCTCTTCCAAACCGAATCGTTCTCTGTTTATTTTTAGCATGGATCCAAGTTTAGATTATCTACACGAGCATAATATAATGAACACTATTACCTACATGTTTTGAACCAAGCCGGGTGACGTGAAAAGCATGCTGGAAACATTTTTCTCAGTTGTTTGAGGCTCTCAAGCATAAATGAAATTCAACGAAGCATAAACCTATTCAAATTCTGAGAAGTTCACAAACTCTTTTAGAGTTATTTGTACAGGTTTTTGTACAAACAGCGGCAGTATAGCGGCCCTGATATCAGTACCTGCAACCAGGTTATCGACTGCCGTGTTTGTGCTCTCTTATCTACGAATTCCACGCCTCCACTATGTTAGTTATCTTAGCTTTATGAGTGTGTACGCCAACTATTGTCTGATAACGATAAAGCACCTATTTTTAGAGGAATATCAAAAGTCATGATGTTGTGTTCTTAACACATTATCTAGAGCGTGATTGTGTGTGGATACTTACACAGTAATCTCAATGACATTGCACACTTATCATTGTAATTTGGAACGCGAGACGCTATAGACTCATTATAAATAGGTGGATACGAGTCACTTAACATAAATGCGCGACATGATATATCGCCATTTTTTCATCGCATCGTATGAGCAAATTACAGAACATTAGTTATTCGCATGTAACCGCTAACACGATTAACACAAGGCCAGAACAAGGTATGTGACCTCTTTGCTTGTTTAAAAAAAAACTTTGCAAACAGGTTTTGCTTGCCAATTTGCCTTCGCGTGTATCCGCTTGCCGATATGACGAGGCAAACTGATAAACACGTTTACTAATAATAATTATAACATGATACAAATTGTTTGGTCTATACCTAACTCTGCGTAACAAAAACATACTTAATTAAGTTTTTTTGATGCTCTTTGCGATCTATGGTTAGATAAAAAAACCTGCGAAGAACAGAACAGACAACAAAATGTATGCTAAGCAATAAAAAAATAAAAAGATTTTATTGTGAAGTTAATGTGATTGTCGAAACGTGTTTGATATCTATAAAAATGTGGCGTAATATAGATTCTTTAAATATCAATCTAAATTCCCCAGTATAAATATTAATTTTATTTATGTGACCTGCGAGCTGAACTCTTTGTGTTATTTATAAAACCAAACGTAGAACGGATAGCTTGTCACGGAATAGTTGGAAGTGTGCCAAATCGTTAACGCGTTGTAAAATGTTTTCGGTATGTTGGTCAACGATCGCTATTTGTTTATACTTATAACAATTTGCTGTTTCATATACTAATATGGCACTGTTTATCCACAGTAGTTATGGGAATCTTTTGCTTACCTACCTCAGGACTATCTTAAGAGAAGTCATGATTTAGTCCTGAAAAAGTCTGTTAGATTTGATTTACCTTGAAATTGATCGTTATTGAACTGGACTACCTGGAGTAGAGGTACCTACTTAATACTAACTAGTCAGTCCGTAGATATACTAGTCAATGGCAAAAACAAGTGAAGCAATTTTTATCACCACGTGTGTCTATTTTCGCAATTCCCTATCTAAATGTTTATTAGGCTACGGATTAATTTAAGACCGTAATTTCAAAATGTTGGGAATGGGAACCAGTTCGTTTTTATTTATTTTAAATTAAACTTGCATAACTGGTTATTTTAATTGCCTAAACCACTAATTCTCTTTTCTAAATTGTTTAAATGAAACGTCTTTTTCTAAATACAAGCATTTTAGCGCATACCATTTACATTTATGACTCAAATTAATTTAAATTGTGAAACTATTGAACAATCGTATTATTTAGCTTATTGGTTACCATAGTAAATAAGTAGTACATATCCATCCATCATCTTCTGTAGGTACCTACGTAAATAAAACTAGAGTATAGGTACTGAGGCTTATCACAAGATCAACCATGTTCCTTGCGCCTAGCTTTACCCGACCACTCAAATACCCCTCTTTTTGCCTTGTTAAGAATTTATCGTTGAAAGCTGTTTGATTATGTAAATCGGTCGTTGTGATTAGCGACATCTGCCCTTCCTGTGCGTATGTAGGTATAATGTGGGCTCTGTTGGTGGGTATAGTGCGTGGATTGTGGATAGAAGGCAGGACGGGTGCTGCATATCACCGTCAGGTGCGCGCTCTTTGTACGCGAAGGGGGCACCTCCCGGCCTCCCCATCTGCTTACCCCAACTCCGACCTCACACCCGCGCGCCGTTCACTTGTTGCTACGTAGTCGCCGCGAGCGAGCTGCGAGACTGCCGCGGCACACCTCCCCGCGCCCCTCTCCTCTGTACACCACTTCCCTTCCCCGCATTTCAGTTCTTTGTGCGCCACCGAGGCTATTGTACGTCTGTGCTGTGCCACATATCGTTCGCAACGAATTATTTTGATAAAGTGAATTGTACCTAATTTTATTATAGCATAGCCAACTGGATTTTGTGAGAGTGAGGTGATTGATTGCTTGAATTCTATTCTCATCCAAATACATCTACGCATCGAAGCAAGGATTTATATCAAATTTATAACATCTGCGAGGATTTTTGTGAATTAATTGTTGTGATAGTGACTTAGGTCATTGTGTAACGAGCACTGAAGATAATAGTGCTGCATTTACAGATATTGTGATTTTATAAATTGACAAAAGCTGTTGCTGAAATAAGTTATATTTTCCGTTGGTGCTCATTCAACTAAACCTGTAAGTATATTTTATGTTCTCGATTTTTTTTTAGATAGCCACTTACAAAATTAGTTTTCGAGATAGGTACCTATATTTTTTTTCTTTAATTCCTGATTTTCATAATATGAACATTGATACCTAGTAACTACATAATTAAATTAAAATACCTATTATCTAAGTAGGTACTTGTAATTTTAACGGTTTTCTTTCAATACTTTTAATACTTTCTTTTAATACTACATACCTTATAAATTTTTTAAAAAGGTAACGCAGATAGCTGAATGAGCTAAGGAAGGAATGAAGTGGGTCACAAGACAATCACAATTGAGTACAACAATTTGTAGGTACCTACTTAGTAAATGACAAATTTTATAGTAAAACTAGCTATTGCTCGCGGCTCCGCCCACGTGAAATTCTGATCCCGTTCATCGCTGATAGGAACGTGATGGTTATAATTACCCATACAGCCTATATTGGTACCTGATAATGTAGCTTTATAATAGTAAAAGATTTTTTGAAATCGCTCCAGTAGTTTTTGAGTTTATTCCTTAAGTACCTACACATACAAAAATATTAATCTTTCCTCTTTATAAAATTAAGTATAGAGGTATTAGATTATTGATAACGAAAACAGCACAGATATACCAAAACCATTATGTAGGTATAATATGATAGTTGTAGGTAAGTACTATGTTCATCGTAATGTTCACACAAATTAATACTGATATTTAACTAGGTAGGTAGGATATTGGATTTAACGGATATAGCTAAATTAATTACTTTTTAATCATACGAACGCTTATAATAATTTATATTTAATTGCAGATGAATGTCGACCTATAAAAACTGATATTCAAATTGAATTCAATGCGCAATTAAATAATTAATACCCATCTTTTGATGGTTTAATTACTCCTTCAGTCATTATAACTACTTTTATTGAGCTACCTACCTAGGTATTTGGCTTATAGAAATGTATCTTCAAGTTCTACGGCACAATTGTACTGTGCTGAATATGAGTTAGGTAGTTGAGTAAAACCACAACTCCGACTAAAACTTATAGTCTGAGAACCACATAGTGTCGTCATGGAACTTGTCAAGGACCGGGGTTTTAAACAGGAAGGAAAGTCTTAGGAGATACGTAATGCTTACCTAAATATTATTATGAGTAAAATTCTATTATATTCCAATTAATTACATGAAATAATGCAGATAAACTTAAATATTTTCTTAGATTTAAACCACATAGGTACCTTACCTAGCTATCTGCCTGTTAGAATATCGTATAGGTACTTAACAGAGCTGTAGCATACCTATTATGCCTATTGTCTATTCTGTTGTGATTCTGTGGCTATCTATACTTCTAGTACAGCAATCGGTTAGTGTGTTGAACACACAGATATCCGTGGTTGAACACGATAAACAGCTAGGCAGTTAATACCTACAACCGATAGTCCGTGAATCGAATGACCTTTCATCAAAATCCTCTATATAGTCTGTGTACTGAATATCTTTACTACCAAGTTCATCAACAAAGGAAATATTTTTAATTACCATCTTCATTTGACCATGCCAGCTTGCTATTCTTGTTAGTTCCTAATGTTATCGTAAACAGCCATATATTATCGAATCGCGTGTTTTAGCTCCATTGTTGACGACTAACCCCCTCGTCGGTCAATTGTTTGGTAATAGTAGGAAGGTACCTATCGTGATAATAATCCACCCTTTCCGCTTTGTATCTACTTAGCGATTCTAGTTTGACAGTCAGTTTTATTTGTGGCTTATTGTGTAATTAAAAACTGAAAGATGCAATGCCATACAGGAAGTTCATCAATACACATAATGTGCTATGAAAATGTTACTATTTTATTAGTACCTATGCACATCACTATGTTAGTAAAACACGGCCGTCTAGATTACCAAGCGATACAAATCTTTTATACTTACTCGTGACAGATATTATTGTTGATACCTACATACGCGTTACGTTTAAAATTATGTTATTGTCTAAGCTGGAAATCAAGAATTCCGGTCACGAACTATCGGGACACGTCGTGAGATGTGAGGGAGATTGCAGTGCGCTCGCCTCCATGCGCTTTCAATAGCGCATTGCGCAATTTACTGCACGAGCCGCGTGAGTCGTGATATCTCTCCACATTACAGTATCTTCAAGGTAGTGCTGCATCTTGTAGTCACGATAAACAAACCCCCATCTACAGGGGGTAGATGGAGGTTTGTGTTGTGTGTGGGTAATTCTTCGTCGTCTTTTAAGTAATGTTATAAACCGTACAATATCACCAAATTACCTAAATGCTAATCTTCAATACTTCTTTTACAAGCGTATGAGTATGTAAGTAGATACTCTACAAATCTACGTCTCTTTATATGGAAGCTGGTTTCCGTAATTGTCGATCACACGATCTAAAACTAGGTTGATATTTCAAAAGCGAATGTTAACGCTATATCGAATAATTTGCGAGTCTTGTTTAGAAAGTGAGATTCGAGTGCGGTTTGCGGCTGGCCTGCTCTAATTTAGAGCTATCTTACGTTAATATACGACGATTTATGTAAGCTACTGTAAATTGTTTAATTGCTTTATTACGGAGAAAGCTTTGTCACTATTAACGGTTATTCTCAGAGTGGAAGTGTTTCATTACACGGTCGGCGAACCGATACGCTCCAGCGAGTTTAACGAGATAGCTTTGAGTCGACAAACACGCTCAGATTACGCAGTAACAGGTTAGGTATTTGAGATTATTGACGTACAACCGCTTTGTCAGTCGCATACACGTCCGTGCAACATGGCGTCTTGCACATAATCATAACATTCTATTTGAGGTATGTATTGTATGCAGAGCTGGTATAACTTTAAAATATTATAATATCGAGTGAAAGTTTCACTTAATATTAAATTTTTCATAACATTAGCTGATATAATTTTATTTTTGTGTGCATGACTCGGCCTGCAGAATATTGGAAGTTATGATTGATCGTTGCCAGTCACGCGCTCTACTTGTGTTGGTTATAAATCGCCTTCATCGAGTGAACAAAATTATTTGATGATTTCGACCTTTTGACCTCATCAACTCTATCATAATAGAATGTTGGGGCTCAATTGACGCGTTCTTGTTCGAATAGGCACTTAAACTATGTTCTTGCGGTTTAGTCTTCTAGGAAAACCATTAAGAGTGGTTAGTTAATGGCATAGCAAACGGTAATGCACTAAAATGAATAATTCAAAACCACGTATATACCTAATCTACCTATTTATATTCAGATTAAGATGTAACGGATGTAACTGTGAAGTAATCGGGTAATATAACAAGAGCGTGCTTTAAACTACTGAGCCACTCATTTGTTAGATTACTTATCTTTAGGCTGACCTACTTTCTTCCATGTTAAGAATACTGAGTAATAATATTGTACAAAATCACTTTATGTGAACAGAGTTTACAGCGCTTGGTGCAGTAGCAGTCTGAGTTACGGCTGCGGGTCCGCCCTTCATGAATAATTCAAGTTGTCGTGGTCAGGATTTAGTAACGTGCGTCTTGGAGCGCCGAGCACCGGTTGCGCTCCTCCGAGCGCTCGTGTCAGCTTTTTACCCTTCGTCTCCATCTAATGAAACGCTCTCTTACCGGTTCCGCCTCAGCATTTGTCTTGTCAATCAACCGTTGTCACAGTACGACGTAGCCGCACTTCCCCATCGAGTTATTTGTTACCCTATTGTCCCCTCCCGCTGATCACTGTCGCATTGTTTCACAACTTTTGTTTACAGTCGTTCAATGGACGTTTGTTTGTAAAGCGGCAGGTTTGTTTTCTCTGCCTCGTGTATTCTTTTAACATTGTAAACAGCTGGAGCTTGTTGAATTTCTTGTTATCGAATATTGTTGACTAAAACATCTTTCATTTCATTGGCAAGCTATAAGTAACACTATCGTAGCCATTGTTATTTTGCAATTCTTTTTGTCTACACGTCTACATAAGCACGTTTATGTATCAGTCGGCATTGCGTCAACATTTCTACTGTGTATAATTTTAATTTTTCATAAGGAACGCCAACTTCTTTGTGATTTTGCGATCTGTTTCTATGATTTTCATGTTTGTGATGTGGAATTTTACGATTGCACAAGAAACAACAATTGACCATAGACTAGGTAGGTACCAAATTAAATCTGCTTGATTTTTATGTGTAGTCAGTTAGTCACTGTAGGAAAGGAATGCCTACTAATGTTGCTAAGTGTGTAGATTTCAACCGGTTCTACTCACGGCGAGCCGCGCCGGTGAGTAATCTTCGAGTGCATTAAAAATGGCGGCTCGACCGCAACCGTATCGCGATACATTATCATATCATTATGCGCCGGCAGAGATGAGATCTTCCCGCCTCACGCACCCGGTGAATAATGACCGTAGGCACACCGCCTGGCAGTTTCTTCTGTGTTTATGTTTGTTATGAATAATTATTTTATGCGATTATGTAGATGAGGATCCTCGTTAACGGCTCTCTCATTAAAATTCCATTGTTGTTCCCTCGACACGCAGGTTCGCTCTTTTGTGTAGGTGTCATGTCCAATTCTCTATTCAAATGTATCTATGAAACGTAACTAATAAAATTGAATTGTTCAGTTGTCTAAATTTTCTAAACAGTAAGTCTAACATAATTCTCCAAAATTTAATTTAATTAAAAAACCAAAATATTTTTATTAAGAAAAATGTGATAAACATCCATATTAAGTATATTTTCATTACAAAAATCGTGATTAATATCCATATTAATATTTTTATTACAAAAATTGTGATAAATATCCACATAGAACGGCATAAATCTTTATGAATCACTATACTATACCTATTCCTCGTAATTATTGCGTGTCTAATGACTTTATTTTTATTGCTTTTTTCCTACATGTTTATGGAAATAAAATTGCTATCGCGTTGGTATTACGAAGAAAATACCGTCGAGCGATATACGCCGTTAAATTACTCTACTGAGGAATCCTGTTTTTTACTTTAAATTGTACGATTATTGTCTAAGTGCTAAAGTAGGTAGGTAAGCAGTCAACAATGATTTAGTAGTTTTAACATTTGAATACGTCTTTATTTTGTAGGCTAACCAAATACACAAGAGTACTCTTCGCAAGCCTATTTTTAACTGCAATGTAAATAGTTGTGAATGTCATTCGGAGATTTGATCACATTGTTCTTATTCTGGTGAAGCGCCAAATGCCTGATTTGTCAAATACTAGAGCGCAATGGCACTGATCGTTGGCCCCGCTCCAGCTGTCGTCCCCATGAGATTCACCAGCAAACATGTTACTTCCACCACCCACGACAATATCTATTCAGTTCAGAGACATTTTCCTGTTCCGGTACAACTGATAAACCAGATTACAATAAATTTGCAATAATACGTTGAACACATTATAATTATAGCAAACGACACGCCAATCATTTATTCACCTTCGACGTAATATAGGTATGCGGCATGTAATGTAACACAATCTGTCGAGTATAATGAAGCTAGTTACGCAATTGTAAATTGATTAGTCACGTTAACACTACGATTTACGACTTTGTATGAAAACATTTTACTCGATAAATAATACGAGTAAAATGTTTTCATAACATTGGCAAGTATTGCGATGTTTTATGTTCAAAGATAATGGAATTATAATCGTCCACGTACTTCAATACATTATTTTTACGTATAGAAGCGTGGGTTTAGTGTGAATGGGCTGATTTTGGCGTTCTCCCAAACGTGCCGACACGACAGGATTTAGAGCTGACGTCATTCGTTTGAAAATATGCAGCTGGCAGCTCGTTGATAACACAATATTAATTCGTTTTGACAGGGCGGCCTTTGATAAATGTTGTTTATTTATTCACCGTTACTGATTATTTGGTAGATATTTCTTATCAAAGAGACTAATATATTCTTTTCTATTGTTTCAGGTGCTTCAGAAAGTGTGAGTGCAAGTGATGTCGTCGAGGTCAATGAGGAAAACGACAAGTGCGTGAAACAGGAGGAAGTGAGCAAGCCGGAGGTGTGCACCAATAGTGAGTGTGAAGTGAAGAGTGAAGTGAGTGGTGGTGCGGGCGCGGATGGTGTTGCCAGCGCCGTGGCCTCCGAGGAGGACGACTGTGTGATAGTGTGCGCGCGAGATGCGGACGATAGGTCCGACTCGGGAGTGAGCGGTGTGCGTTCGGGCGGCTCGGCCAGCTCGGTGGAGGAGCGCGAGTGGCGCGGCATGGCGCACGGCTACGGCGGAGGTCCTCCCCCGCCCCTGCTGCACCTGCCCCCGCCGCCTCCCCCCACGCTGTACAACAGTGAGCTGCTGTGGAAGCAGCGGTACCAACCCCCTATTCATCCGCCGCTGCACCATGATATCGCCGCGGACTACCTGGCGGCGGCAACCTACGATAGAGAGAGACATGAAAGACTGCTACGGTGAGTTCCTTTTTTTACAATTATCTTTCATTATCAGTCTCCCTCTTACCATATATTTCCGCAATACTATAGCCTGATATAGTGGGCAACTTTTACTGATGGTAAATTGCACAATTTCTTAACTTGGTAACATTCATACTTTCAAAAGAGGGCTAGTTACGAAACTCGCTAATTGTTAAGGTGAATGTATAGATAGAACCAAGAGGGGTGGCTCTAAATTAGAACGAGCAATACCGTGAAGCCTTATCCCCTATAATTAATTATTAAAAGAAGTTATTAAAACTTTGTGTGTATCGTAAAACACATAATGTACGCGTATAAACAAAAGAGCTGCATTATTTATTCAATGCCTTACTTTACATTCACAAGTGGTTATATAATAATTGTAAAACAAATATGGCTACTATTTATGATTGAAGTTTTCCTTGACCTAATGAGTTTATTTGGCAAACAAAGTACAGCTGACATTTTGTTAAAAAATCGGCGGTAGGGAAGGGAAACGGGTTGTCGCGGACATGTTATCAGAAGGTTGTTGGCGTCTCGAATCCCACGTATAAAGTAGGTTTAGAAATAGAAATTCCTTTCTCCTTGGGTAGTCATTTCATAACATGTCCTGCTAAAACCGGAGTATGTATATAATGTATTACTTCACTATAATATAAAAAAAAGAAATCACTCACTAAACCGCGAACATAAAAATGTTCTTCATGAAAATACACTGTCAAGGTCAAACGGCCTTGAAATTTATGATAGCACAGATAGTAAAAATTAGCGTTGTCAAGCAGACTGAAAATAACAACAACATTCGAAATTCAAACGCGAATTAAATAAAATCTGAAGCGACTTTCGAAATTCCCAAATTCCGTTTTATGATATTTATTACTATGAGTACTATGATTCAACTGGTTTTATATCGGCGAAGTTGCAGTGCCATCTATTAGTGAGTTACATCAAAAGGAACAATATGCAAACCTTCTTTATGATGTAACACTTGCCTATTACGATCATATCAATCATTTCTATATATTATCTTACAGAACATTAAAATACCATCTTAAGAGGACATCTGATATACTTACCCTCCAGTATTTATGATGTCATGTGCCTTATCTCGCGTTTACTTTTATTTATAACCACATAACTAAACGTATTATTGTGTTCTGTACTTAAACTTTCATGAATTTTTAAATCATTGATAAAACAAAATCATTGGTACCTAAAATATTATTACAATATAATAGTTTAATGATGTCATACTAAAATTAAAATCGAATTAGGACTGACATAATGCCAGACACAAAATATCGATTCGTGAATCATGCTACGCAACTTAAACCGCAGTAATTAACAAAATAGTCACTTAACACTCTGCCATCATAAATACCTAAACCATTAAAATGTTAATTGTTATTGATGATCTTGTTTATAATTTAAACAATATTGAAAAAATGACAACACTTTTTTATTATTATGGAAATTCCAACAAAGGACGCATGCGTGACATGCGTCACATCGTATATACTTGTCCAGACAACCGTCAATACTAACTCATAGCTCAGTCATTGTTCGTTGGAAAACCATCTGGTACGGTTGTCCTAGTTAGATTTAAAAGTGTAATGTTTAATTCAATTTCAATGAATCATGATGAAGAAAAACGTAAGTTTGTTCTGGTTTAACCGTTTCAAGCGTACATTTATTGGAATCATGTGAATTTGTGTAACTCAGTGACTCAAATGTGGTTAGTGTTGCAAGCTGTCGTTTAGTTTCAGTCGTAAACAAGTTGTTTAAAGTCAAGCTGACATAGTGACACGGAGAGTAAAATGTCCCCGGATTATTTCTCATTATATCTCGCTTCGAATTCCAGGTATGTGAACGTTAACGCTGCTAATGTCACAGCTAATGTATTGTGTGTAATCTTTTGAAGAAGTACATGTTATTTTACGAGCATTTTAGTGTTGCATATAAATAGACTATGAGTATGTAGGTATCTCAGAATAAAAGATTTTTCTTTTGGTCTGAGGTTAGGTATTGAACATTTCTTTTACGTTTTCCGTACACTTATTTATTTTGAATTAAAATATGTTGTGTTATTCAGAGTGTTAGGCCCAAAACTCAATAATGACGTAATGCGCTAGCGTGACATGGCTACGTATTATAAATATGAAATGGCAAATCGCCATACTTTGGTATTGTCTGGCATTATGAGAATATACGGTAAGTATATTATATTTCCATAATGCATGGCAGCCAAATACATACATAATTGCGGTCGTGTTAAACTAAATCGGGCTTTCAGGTTTTACTCCGTATTGTTTGCGTAAATTGTGATAAAATAACATTGTTTATCTATGGTGACTTGCTACCGTACTTTCCGTAGATTTGGATTTGTGGCCTCTCGAGACTCTTTGACCAATGAAACAAGTGCTTTGGTCACTTGTCAGATTTTTCTACACTTCCATTGGTTGAAAAGACGGCGAGACACGGGTCTTCCCTGCCATTTGAGGTCGTTGATCGCAATTACGAAATTTGCCGTAGTAAATTTAATTTGTTTGTTAGATCACAATAATATTGCCGAGTGGCTCACTATCTGTGTACTATTTACCTACCTATCTAAGTACTTTTTAGGCCATAGGTAGGTATAATAAATGATATTTATACATGAATGACTGAAAATTGAGATTTATAGATTATTAATTAAGTAATGTCAATTCTTGAAACAAAGGAATACATAAACTATTCAATAAATGAATACATTGCAAATTTGATTTGAAATGAATTAATAAATATTAATTACATTGAATAAATGCATTGTATTTGTAATTTTAATGTAAAACTGTATCACTGACCTTGGCTTTGTATTTTAATTCAATTACCAACTTGGCCTCGTATTTTATCCGGAAATTTAAAAAATATGCTGTAAATCGTCAAGGCAAGGCAGACATTAAACTTTACGAATAATTGTTTAAGAATAAAAACACAAGGGCACACTAAAAATTTAATTATTACGTTATACAAAAATGTTAGAGGTTCATTGCGGACTGAAACTATATCCGGATTTCACCAATGATGGGAACGGAAATCACACTTACATACATTAAGTTTTTTTTATATTTACACCTTTTGCCCCTCTGTCAATTAAAACTAAACTATGTGATTAAACGTTGACCTTGAGGTAGCATAGCAGTAAACTTCACAGTAGTGAAACCCACGGGCGGTTTATAACGATATTGCTATCAGAACGTCCCATTCCCAAACTCGTCACGCTGTTTCAGGTGGTCCCATTCTTAGATATTCCTATTCCCAGACCCTCCCATTCCCAGTTTGTCCTATTCCCAGATCGTCCCTCGAACCAAACATGAGTGAAGATTTCATTCATTTCATAAACAAAAACCACTGCCCACTCAAGTTTAGTTCGAGAATACAAACGTATTGAGAACCTGTTTCCGGACTGAGTTTCGTTCTAAAATGCGAATATTAGTGTCAGCATGTGCCCCAAAACAGATTAGGACAGGGCATCAACCTAAATAATTTATATCCTACATAAAATTTTGCAGTAATAAAGTGTTTAATGTATTATATTGTAGCATAATTGGCAGCGCGCCAACTTTATGTTGTATTTCAATGGTCACTTCATTTATTATACATCTTATATATAATATAACGCCCGAACACCCGCCAATTTATTTAAATCTGTGGTATGTGTCGCAGCACGTAAAGTGTTTTTTTGAGCTGGTAATCTGTAATCAAAAATTTGACATTTTAAACAAACAACATTTTTGAGGGAAACAAAAGTGAAATTTGAGAAACAAAGATTGCAAATCTTGAATTGAAACGTGTTAGTGAATCTGTCTGTACCTAACAGGAATCCGGCAGCCATTCGCATCGGGTTTTACCACCATTGTTCATGTTGTAATTACATTGGAAGTGTAAAGTTTCATGTTAAACAAACAGGAAGCAGTTAGTGTTCTTGTTTCTGGCATAATGGTCCGATTGTTGATAAAACTTAATATAGATGAATATCCATAGTAATAATCTGTGTCCTAACGCGTCCCAGCCATTACTGCGAATAATTGCTATTTTCTGAAATAAAACTAGGTTACACCTATTACTTACTAGGTTACTAGGTTATACATATCTGAGGTTTTTCTATATGTTAACTATCTATATGTATTCCAAATTTTGACGAAATACCAAAATAGTTCAGCAATAAAGAAAGGAAGAATGAAAAGTTGACAGACAGAATTACCACTAGAGTATTCGTTGCTACTTCACTCTCAACCAATTTTTTGCTGACCTGTTCAGTGGCTAGGCTATGTATGTGTCCATACGTAATATGGTTCCCACGGACTCTCGAGAATTATTTTTGCTACCTAAACTTTGTTATGTAGTCTTGTAGGTAGACAGATACTTTTTATTTCATACCAATTAATGATCGCAAGAATGAAATTATATTTAGACCTTGAGAAAGTAAAATTATCGTTTACAAAATTACAATGCGCATATAACCAAGTTTTATCACCTCATTTCCAAAATATGAAAGCTGAGGGCCTTCATTGCAGCATTATTGGTATCTGTAATGGTGACCTTGATACCCGAGACCACATTTAGCTTACTATTATGGGATATTATAAAGTTTTATTGGCGCATGACATAAAACAATTTACAAAATTTCACTATGAACCGTTTCTGTATCAAATATATATCAACAATTTATGTAAGTATGTATTATATCTCTAAAATAATAGTAATAATATCCCATATAGTTTATAAAAAATAGTTGTATGTAACATAAAAAGTTCCTGCGACTTGCCACCATTGCCATCACGCCGCCGATATTCCGCGTATTGTTCAAAATGCGTATTAGTCGATACGCGTATTTCAAATAAAAGTTATTGGTCATTATGCGTGGGGAGCCAATGTTGAACTCGACTGCAAAATCAATGAACGTTTTTGTTATCTCCTGCCTGTGAACTGATAGAAATTGTTACATAGTTTCAAATGCTTCAAGAGTCTCATGATGTCCTTCACTATTCGACTAATTTATGCTCTTTATCACGTCAATGCATGCATGTACATGTCCAATGTCCATTGAATAATATAAATTTATTAATAATTACTATGTAGATATGTCTGTTGACGTTTCAGTATTTTCCCACTTCTGTTTCTTCGTAATGTTATTGATTTATTAATTTGTTTGTAAATATGTTGTCTACCTATTGCCATTACGCAGCGTAAATAACCAACCTGTGTGGTAGTTAAATAGAAAATACGTGACTCAATCCGTTAGTTCTGTGGTTAAATCTAAATTGTTCATTTGGACTTGACCACAGAACTAACAATAATAAGAATTTTTATTATTATTTGTTCTATGGACTTTACAGTTCGTCGATAGACTGGAGAAATGTCCAGCACGTATCATTTCCTAATATTACAGTAATCAATGTATTTTAATAAGTACTTGTTAATCATTTTCAATAATTAAAGATTCAAGGTGGACGTTGGACTAAGTTGATATGATATATGTACGACTATATTCGACCAGTAATAAAAAAACAACAATTTTCGGTCAAAACTGCTATACTGGATGTGTTTTACATGTTGAAACACATTATCTTAGTAGAATTTCAATCCACACTGGGTAAAAATCTTTTCGAGTCAACTATGTATGACCCATCAGACCCATCACTTAAAATTGCTAAATATCTAAATAACTTCAAACAAAATAAAATAATCTGACTGAGATAACAGAAAAACAAATGAATAATGTTTTCTACAACTACTTTATACATATTATTTGTTGTCCCTTTCAATCAAATACATGAAAAGATTCGTGTAATGATTCTTTATTTTGTATTAAAGTTGGTGCCAATTATATATATATATAATAACACCAAAAATTGGGAATGTCAATCGTCAATCAAATAACAACAGCTTGCGAAAAGGAGGGACATTGTTAAGTAGACTTTGAAATTGAACTTGAGCTATTATTATTTAATCAAGTCAGACATAGCAGGAGATTTAATAACCAACAGTGGACTATGAATATTTTAAATTATATTATTACATGTCTAGATAAGATGTATGATTAAGTTCAGCCCCAGATACTGTAATCTCTGTGGATCAATACATGGTAAGTGATAACCACTTCAATTTCTCTATTCAAAAACAAAAGTCTGTTGACCCTGATAACACTATAATTGATATGAATTCCTATCAAATTTACTTAAAGATAATCAGAAATCCCGCCATCCGCTTTAAATTACTGTAGTAAACAATGCTGTTTCCTACAATTCTTATTGACAATGTGGAACCTGTGTTCCACAGGAGAATAAAAGAAAATCTATGTACTTTTTCTATTCAGTAGCTAAACTTTAAATTAAAGAAAGAGATAAATATCGTCAACAATTAACGTACATTTATTAAGTAGCAAATAGGTGCTCGTTGCTGCTAAAAATAACAGTGACGTAATTTGAACTTTTTACAGACTGGTAATAAAGATAAGAAACAATAAACAGTACAAAGTACGATTATAGTGGCTATATATTTTTATTGTCTGTTGTCATGATATTCTCGACGCTGCATATGGGCATTGTGGCCATATGAAGTATTAGATCGCGTAGATGACATAAACGTGTTTGGGCGTGGTACGGTTATGTTAGAACGGGCTTTTGCACTAATGTGGTTTTATCTTTTATGGAATGGAAAAAAATTGCTTTACTTTAAACTCATCTTTTTTATTTAGTTTGTGTGAAAAAATCAGGGTTATTAATATTTGATTTTGGAACGTTCACTACGCATCTTTATGGTTGGTCAATCCCAGATGGCTGGTAAATTGTACGGATGAGAGCTCGGGCTGTCTAAAACACTTAATTATACTTAACGATAAGAAGGATTAGATAGGTTTTTATTATTTAAGACTAGACTTACAAATAACGTAAATTAACGCGGGAAATCTAATCTGACATCTAGCCATTTTAGATAATGACGTTTGAAACCTTCTTTCTTTTGTTTTTCAATTGATTCGATGACATTCTCAATTTAAATCTCAACTTGACAGCGATAACTAAATACGTTATGATAAGCGTATTATTTATTAAAATTATGAATTTCGAATTATAGCAGTATGCCAGACAATGTCACTCATTAACCTTGAACAGTAAGAATGGAATAAAAGTATTATTTTTGTTACAGTGAATGAGGAACGTTAACTGTTTTTATTTATATGGTTTGTGTATTTACAGTATTGTTTATTTACAGTTTCTAATTAACTAGGTCCAATATCAGAGTTACAACTTCCAAACTGACACTGAAGACAGTTTTGGACCCAAAGGTTTAGTTTAAATTTTAAGGTTACATTTTATTCTTTAAAATTTGTTCACGTTTCACTCAATGTACAAAATGTGAATGCACTTTAATTTGAAATATTTATTCGTGAAGAAGACTATAAGAACTTGTGAAATTAACATTTGGGTCCATTATTTTATAGTTAACTGGGTACTGTACAAGGCAAACACATCATTCAAGAATTAATAATATAAAAATTTAATAGTAAATGTCTGTTACTTGAAAAATCGTAATAACTCGTTGTCAATTTGGCATTCAATAACAACAAGTTAAACGTTTCGGCATGGTACAAATTACTGTTGTTATGCTACTCAAACCTATGATATACCCTTCAAATTAACAACTATTGTTTCTTCTACCCAGTGTTTTACGGTCACATCTTCGAAGAGAACTTGCTGTCAGTACTATCTGAGCTTAAAGGTCTAATTGTTTATCCTCATTTTGTCATCGTTGTCATTAGGTGTTTGTGTCGACACGGCATGTCATATCAAAAGTGTCCTCTTCTTTCTAGCGTTGTCCTTGTTACCTCCGAAGCTTCTTTGAGCCCCTGGCGTCACTGTCTTACTCCTTTCAACAATTTTTATTCGGCCAATTATGGGAGCGATTACGGTATGATACCCAATACCAAAAGAAAAGCCTGTGCCATAACGTCGTCCATTATTCGAAAGGTGTACAGTCCATCAGGTGTACAGACCGGCAGGTGAGGTTACGCAATTTTAATGAAGTGTCGCTTCATAAATAGGAAGTTATTACCACAATTATACATATTTCTAACTTACTTATCCGCCCCGTGCCTGTAGCTTGCATATCCGTCCGTTTGGTTTCAATTCATGCTACTTTTATCGGGTTAGAAGTGTTAAAAAAAGCTATGACGTCAACATTCATTCAGTAAACTAAAATTGTTTATACCATTCGGTACAAGTTCTGAGAATTCTGAAAGCAATTTGTAAATTCCCCTTACACTACGAGCGGTCAACATACATTTCATTCCAAGTAATTGGGTAATTATACGGCTTCAATGCTGAATAAAAACAACAGACGGACCGGACGTACGAAATGTTAATCAAATAATAATAATCTTTGTGAAGTAAATATTAACCTATGAATATGTAAGAGGAAAATCTATTTTTATACATACGCTAAAATGACCTTGTAAATACACTTCTCGCCAATTTGTGATGTACAAACGTGTTATTAGCAAATATGTTGTATGAATAATAAGTTAAGATTAGTGATGTAACGATTATAAGGTTTCATGACTTTATCATGATTACGATTAGTTTTATCACGAAATATAGATACATTATAATTTAAATATTGCGGTTTTCAGTTCAAAAACTTGTACATGTCGATGTACAATATAAAAGGCGTCAACTGCCAAAATTTATGCTTGTACACTCAACGGTTTAGGCACTGCGTTGCTGAATCAGTCAAGAGTGTCAGTCAAACAAATAATTTTACGTCATAAATTGTAATAAAATATTTTTGTCAGATAATATATTCGTGTGATAATGGTCGATTACGATTAATCGCCAAATCCTGATAATCCTTGATTACGACTTGTCGTAATCGTGATCGTTTCATCACTGTTTATGTTATTAATTATTATGTTGATGTGCACTCAACCTTGACTCGCCGCGTTCGAAAATCGAAATTAGAATAAGTAATTCAGTGCGATGCGCGTTGGTCCGTTATTCGTGCTTCGCACGCCAGGTGTAGACGTTCACGTTCCGTAATATTGTACTCGATATTATTATTTTATTATATAAATAGAATTGGAACGAGCGCAGACCTGATGATAAATTTATTATTTCCTTGTGTACTCTATACATATTTATTTATTGAGTAATATTCTCGGAATTCTTAAACAATTTTGTTCGTTACTTATGAGATGGTAATTGCCTGTTGATGTTAAATGGTTGCAGTGTGGATGAGTCAGGATTGATTGAAATATGTGAACATTCACCGATCAAATAGGCCATGTTATTAGAAAAGCTATGAAAAGATAATGAAATTAAAGAGGTAGATAAGGGTTATATTATAACGATTGATCGTGTAAAGTGACACTATGGTCTCTGTTGAACTATGCTGAACCTTATTTAAATGCTCTACTTCCGGTAGAATCTCAAGGAAATCGACGGAAACCCTCAAATTTTATTGAATTTGTTATAAATAATAATATATTTGCTTTGTATATTTACGAATATCATCTGTAAACATTGTTAGGCAGAAGATGATAGGTAGATAGGGACTAGTATCCAACGTTTCAGGGATGGAACTTAGGAGTCAGGTATTATAGGGACGTATATTTAATGAATGCTAGTTGTGTACTATCATGTTATTTAGGTTAGCTGATGATGGAATATTATAATTCCTCAACTCGACTGTAAACGTTCAAATGACCTTGAATGTAGGTATGTCCATCTATTTCTCCGTCTTTAATAAACCGATATTAAATTTTTATATTACTAAATAAGTAATATTAAAAAGGGAAATAACTACAGAACATTTTGGTTTACAAAAACTATTTCAAAATTAAAAAAAAACAGGTATAGAAAGAAAAATAACGGAATTAACAGATGATTGAATTCAAAAGACAAAAAACGAATAAAGACTTGTTGAAGTCGGTGCCAAGCCTAGTCTATACTCCCCGCGGCCTCCGCGTATGGTGCTTTTTTTATCGTGCGATAAAACCCCACGGATGCCACACCCCCACGGAGTCGGTGGAGGTGGTTATGTCGGACTCGAACCGACTAAAACGCACGCCGTCTTGGTTGCCGGAGGTGAGATTGCCAAAAGCATATCTAAGCGTGGGTCTACACATCTTCAGCAACACAACCTGAACGGAAATACAAGTGTCCTATGTCCTGTCGGATAGAACTTTGTCAAACTCTCGATCAATATTTCATGTCTATGCTATATCAAGTTGTGTAGGTATCACTTTTCACATTCAGAAAGTGGGTTTTCCATTTGGCAAACGCCTTTTTCAAGAGGCACTTTTTCCGTACTCGTTTTCACGTTGCGGGTATTGTAGACATTTCCTTTCTTGACATACGCCAAGGTCGAATTCGTCATCCTTGCTAGTTCCAGAACCTTCTAAGAATCTATTTCTCTATTTTGGCCATTACAATCTGAAAATGTTAATTTTCAGATGTCCACAATTTGTTCAATGAAGAACCTGCTAGAACCAAGCGTTTCAGTGATTCATTCCTATGCCGCACCACTAAGGCCTGGAATTCCCTGCCAGTTCACGTGTTTCCTTCTTCCTACAGTCCTGGGTCCTTTAAGCGGGGCGTGAAAAGGCATCTAATGAGGCCGTCAAGCTGAGTGCCACCACTGTTAACATGGTAAATGTTTACGATGGTGACCCTCTTTCCGAGACTTTGCCTTTAGCTAAACATCAGGCGAGGTGAAGTCAAATTGACGTGTCCAGTATAAAAAAAAAAAAAAAAAAAAAAAAAAATGTAGATTTAGATCGGAAAAAATCAATAGGTATTAGGTATCCAGAACGGGACCTAAACCAGCGACCTACATTAAATATTTCATTTATATTATGTTTCATGTTTTAGATTATTTGGGCGGGCTTAAAAGCGGGATAATTTCGCATCTAATCAGAGAACTGACAAAAGCAATGGTCCTGTTCAAAACGGGGTACACGTATAGTTACTTCGTATGAAATAATACCGGATTACATAGCATGTGCGGTGTACGTACGGAGTGTTATCAAAGGTTTATCCATTTACTATAATCGTGTAATCCCATTTAGTCAAATAGCCTATCGCAGTGCACGCCTGGACATAGGCCTCTCTCGTTGGATTATCCTCAATACATTTGCGTAGCAGTTTGTGTGTGTTGTTCAAATCTAACAAAAACCCAAGGTTAATAGAATGAATAATAAACATTGTTGGTAATGAATTACCTACGATGATGTTTAATTACTTAGTAAGTTGTACCTACGATAGATAGGCCGTCAACGACCGCCATTCTAGATACAGCATTTGTAGTTCTGGCCACTATTCTTTGGACTGCACCCCAGTTTACCAGCAGACTATATGTAGTCAATATTACGCCCTAAGTATTCCCTAAGTTATGAAAAAATTTATTGAGACAAAAAACAACAATTCATTACAATAATAAAATTATTATTTTTTTAAACCCGCGGCACTTCCCATCCACACTTTAACTCCCTTTTAAACAGCTTAACCGATTTTCATTAAACATGTCTAAGAACACCGACACATACATAAGTCACCTTTAATACAAAAAGAACTAAATTGAAATCGCTTCATTCGCAGACAGACAGACAGACACGTCAAACTTATTACACCCGTCTCTTTGCGTCGTCGTGTAATTCGTAATTTGTATCGAAAGTCTGTTCGTTTGAGTGCTTCTAAATACTCAGGAGTATCACAGTCAGCGTCAGGCGAGCTTGACTAACTTTAAAACTATCACATACATGATACAATACGAGCAGAAAGTCACGGCCACTAGTACCTGTACTTACTTGACCGTGGTTTAAATATTCTTTCAAATTATAATAGTAGTTACCTTGGTACCTACTTATTTACTTTTAAAATTGGAATAATTATCTCAAATATTCTTTCAAATTGTAATAATAAGTAAATACCTTCCTACTTACTATTGTGTTTTGAATAATTAATTTAAATATTACACTTTTAAATTGTAATAGTCGTTTTAGTAAGTAGGGGACCTACTTATTACTACAATTTGAAATAATAATTATTATTTTATGTTGCTATTTAGTTTTATGCTTGGATAACATTTGAAGTTACGTTATTTAATTAAATGTTTACTTGAAATGAAAATAAAATATGATGTTTTTATTTCACATCAATTCTGTTATTGTCTCTTTGTCTATCCAAGAATGTTGCCACCAGTGTCATTTCGTTCAATTGAACCGGATTCTCACGTTTTAGTCATGGAAATTCATTATGTTGATGTCATTGGTGAAATATTTAAGAACGGATTTCATCAATGATAGGAATCAAAGCCACATTATGTAATCACTAGCATTTGCCCGTGGATCCGCCCGCGTGGATGTCGGTTATCGCGACCAAACATAGCCTATGTCCTTCCTCAAGTTCTAATCTACCTCTATACCAAATTTCATCATAATCGATTCAGTGGTTTAAACGTGAAAGCGTAGCATACAGACAGACAGAGTTACTTTAGCATTTATAATATGGATAATACTAGCTTTTGCCCGCGGCTCCGCCCGCGTGGATGTCGGTTATCGCGACCAAACATAGCCTATGTCCTTTCTCAAAGTCTAACCTATTCCTATACCAAATTTCATCAAAATCGGTTCAGTGGTTTAGGCGTGAAAGCGTAACATACAGACAGACAGACGGACAGAGTTACTTTCGCATTTATAATATTAGTATGGATTCAACTAAACCCAGTATAAGTTGCTATTGAGATTTCTAATATACCTAACTAATACAAAAACGTTCTTAATATAAGTAGGTAAACACTGTACTGTTTACCTATTTACATACTTATGAAGTCAGCGCGTTGAAGACTCCTCTAAAAGTTAACGAAACTAGTGACAAATTGAAGGTCATCACAGTAGACGTAATTTAATTTATTATTATTTATTGTTACATCGAGTTCCTTGATTGTTACCTTGATACTCCCTCTTTTGCCGGGGATTGCGGTGTAGTCTAAGAAGAGAAGGAAGGCACCATTCGGCCACGCCTTGATGATCTTCCAACAGAGATCCAGAGGGTCTTCCAACCTCCCATCATGTCAAAAAGGCACGGTAGTGTTGTTGTGGAAGTGCGATGCATGTAGTAAAAAGGGTATTCAAGGGCATTTGGCGCAAAAATAAATCACAGTTGCAATGGATGGACATTTAAGTGTGTTGTACTTACGTCAGGCTTTCTTCAGGGGCACATTGTTAACGTACTTGCCTTATCTGCTTGATATAAATAACATACTGCATTATAAATCACATTACATTATACTCGTGGAGGTAAATAAAGCAATAAAATCTTACACACATCTACGTCGTTCAAAACTAATATAACACGTGTATGTATAATCAATATGATCATAAAAATACAGTAGTAAATTATTCTATGCAATGTATTTGTAACATAGTACACTTGTTTACATCATGGTGCGCCAGAAATTCTAAGAACGTGATATCAGACGTGTCTGATTCAATGACGGAATGTTTTCAATGATATGATAATAAACCTTTGTTTTTATTATTTCTCATGTCGTAAAACTAACAACCGCGCTTCGAAAATATTTAGTCCCACTAATAAAGTAGATTTATGCCACATGAAGGTCATATTAGAAGCAAGGCTCGAGGATAGAATGAACGAAAGGAATATATATATACATGCATGTCAATCAGATCGGCGATATTTTAAGAAAAGGCCTGGTCATGTAAAAGATATATCTTCCTAAAAAGATATAGCTTCCACTTGCTACGATCCTGTATAGACAGCGACACCATCTTTCACGAATTTATCTCTTCCTATCCCAATGGAAAATAAGTGTGCCTGTACACGTATGTATGTAGGTGTGAAGCCATACTAATTCTAATAATAATAAAAAAAAACAACTTGATAACACATAATTGAACAGACAAGGTTGCTAATTACGTCACGTATTGAAAGTCGTTGTCCGAAGGTCAATGAACGGTAATACCTGACAGCTGATGAGTTATGCTTAATCGATATGCTCATGTTATCGTACAGGTAATGATAGAGTAAGATATTTATAGCTTAGCAGTTGTGTGCGACTTGTCGTAGTGCGCCCCGCTTAGTTTATAGACTGATCAATATCCAAGGCCTGTTGAGGAGGGTTGAGTGACTGCACCTAACAAGTTGTTCCAGTTTCTGTTGTCTTTCTGTACAATAAAATAAATTGTACTAAACATAACATTTCCGATTTAAATCTCCGAGATAAAGTTACATAATTTAGTCTTAATAAGTAATTATAATTTCGAAAATAAAATAATATTAGAACCGAGGTTACTAATATTCCCTCTAACCTCTCCAACTAAGCTAAATTTCTTGTGCTAGGAGTGGGTTCACGTCGTTCGTACTCGTAGTTTTATACAAAGCTGTAGTTCACCCCCGGTACGTATGACAACATTCAATTCGTTTTATGGGTAACGAAGCTCTCATTGGTGGTAAACCCATAATATTTTAATAGTTTTAATTGCAACCTTTGCCACTTTTTCAAATATTTATTACAAATACTATCTACATAATATTATGTATATTTTTATAGAAATATCATAATTATAATCACGCTAACTTATCTAAATATAGATAAACAAGCAAACCTCATTATCAACATCTTTCTATTTATCACGATTAAAAACTCTTTGGAATTTACATTCGTTGCGTTGTCTCTGGCTGAAAGTGTTGTTGTTTTAAAACTAATTTTGCAGTGTCAAAAATCTTAGTCAAGCTTATAGGTTATGAAGAAATAATATCAAATCAATTTTGTGTTATATAGTTGTATTTCACCAGACGCGAGTAAGAATATTTTCCCAATTATGGGGCGTTGTTTTTAGTGTAATATTTCGAAGTAACCGGCTCAAAGTTTTCAATAAAAAAGGAGCATTGAGAAACAAAATATGTAAGCAAACTTGGTTGCTCTAAATAGATTTCTAAAAATGGAATAATTGGATCGATTTTATATTCAAGCAGGAATTGTTAGTATTATGGGGTGATGGAGGAAGTAAACAATTATAGAATTCACGACTGGTATAGGTAATTACTGTTCATTGAAATTTTACCCTATTATAGCGGGTAAGTGTAACGATTACCTCAAAGGTATAACCACTATAAAAGGGGAAAAATTTTGGTCAGATAGGTAGTTGACATATTATATTTTTATATTATTGGATATGAATGGTTAATATTTTACCGCATTTTTGTTTCTTGTATAAAGTTATAATATGTGTATTACAAGTAAAAATACCAGTGAACTAGGAATATTTTCAATCATTGAAATGACCTTGACCCACTTTACTGACATTCCAATCACTTGGAAGAGATCTTGCGCAGACGCAAGTGTATGTTACTTGTTTCCTATCTGTAATATTATGATTATCATGTTGGGTTGGTGGGCGTACCGTACATACAATATTACTTGATTATATTTAATTACTTTTTATTTACTTTATTTTATATATTTCCATCACATTTAGAATCGTGGAGATTCTATAAGAATAGGCCAATAACAACTCAATGAATATTACTTTTTAAATACATTGTTACAGGTATTATATATCTAATTATTATCTCAAAAAAAAAAAAAAATTAGCTCATTTCGGTCTCACAATATTTATATTTGACTTTCTTTGGTTACAGAGATCGAAGAGATCAGGAGCAACAACGTGATATGCTGGAAAAGCAGCAAAAAGAAAGAAAGGAGAGAGAACGGATAGAACAAGAAAGAGAAAGAGAACGAGAACGTGAACGCGAGAGGGAGAAACAGGAGAGAGAAGAAAAAGAAAGGAGAGATCAAGAAAATGCGGCCTCGAAACTCGTGTCGAGGCATTTCGAGGAATCTCTTAGGCTGGCTAACCAAAAGGTGAACTTATAAAATATCGATACGATTTATAAAAATATCATTGTACCTAATTAAGAAATAATCGAATACTAATAAAAGTTTATCTTTACACAGCGGGAGCGCATGTCGTGGTCTCTACACAGTTCGCTGCACAGTTTGGGACCAAACCGAGGTGCCCCAGCGCCAGAGCACGAACGTCTACGAGCGCCACCTCCAGACGGGCGATATTACTCCCCACCCGGTCACCCTCCATCGCATCCTGCGCACCCTTCCCATCCATCACCTCGACCGCCAGCTGGCTCCCCAGCTGATTACTGCTCCCCTCATGCGAGGATCTCTATACCTTCTAAACCTGATAAACCTACCTCTCACCCTTCCCTTCCTAAAGGTGAACCAAACTTCTCACCTTATAATTACCAATACCGCGCCTACGAAAAAATGAAGGACCAGCACCTACCGGCGCCACCGCCACTGGTTCCTGAGAAAAATTCTGTGATAGTAAAACACGATGCCAAGCAGATTCACCTCGAGCAGAAGCATCAGTATCCAAGTAAACCTCGGAGCGAACCGTCCCCGCATTACCTCCCGTCGCGGCCGTACCGGACAGGACCGTCGCCTCATGCGCCCCCACACCCGCATCCCACGCTGCAGACGTCATCGCCGCATGCTGCACTACCCGCACAGGACAAAAATGCACGGCGGATGTACCAGCCTCCACCACCACGGTCTCCAGCATATTACCAGACCGCTCAACCAGTTAAACCGAAAGTATCCAGCCCGGCGCCACCACACATATATGGCAAACCGAACAACTCACCAAGCCCTGCACATTATGCTGTGGCAGTTGAACCGCCACCGATGCCTCTAGCTAAGGTGGAACCCCCAAAGGTGCCCTATCCCCCGCCCTACGCGTCAAATCAGTGCACGCGGCCTCCACCTCCTGCACATTCGCGGACCCCAGAACCACGCCCCTCACCGCGTCCTATAGTAGAAGCCAACTCCACGTCGCCATGTCAATTACAGCCACTTGACCTTGGCATGGTGCGTGACGACCCTGACCGCTTATCACCGAGGCGACGCGGGGCCCCCGATCCTCCTGAGGTGGATGCGAAGCGGAGACGACTCGACGAATCCACTGCGCCAGAACCTCTAATAGCCGCCGCAGCCGGTGCTGGTCGTACACCCCATGGCTCCGAGCCAGCACCCCAGGCTCCTGGCCCGCCCTGTGATGTTCGCGTACCATCGGCCGATGGGAGTGTAGCTACACCCGAACGTGCAGCTGGAGCCTCACCCGCGCCCCATCTAACGCCGGCGGCGAGTCCTGCGCCTGCGACACCAGTTCCACCGGTGGCCGCCTCTCCACCGACTGCGGCGGCACCTCCTACCGCGCCCACACCTCCCGCACCACCCGCTACACCGCCAGTGACACCGGGGGCAGAGGGCGATACACCTGCAAAGGCTGCCGCGTCTCCCCGAGATTCCGGCGGCGCCCCAGTGCGACATCTAGGCAAGAAGGCGTGGCTGCAGCGACACGAGACCGCACCCATCGGTGAGGGTGATTGCTCCGGCGGAGGTGGAACGTGCATAACGCTTCCTATGACGATAACCCGAGTATCGGAACCGGACGATTCCAGCTCAAATATTGTCGTACCAGTGGCGGCAAAGTCCATACAACGAGGCACGCGGAAGACTTCCAAGCCCCGGAAACCCAAGGAGGTTAACGGGCGAGTCGAGGACGCGGAGGAGGATAGCTCGAGCTCGGATCGCGAATCGGCCGCGCCACCGAAACGCAAACCGCCGAAAGCGAAGCGGAAAAAAGGTATCGTCCCTCGAAAAGCGGGTGACGAGCCAAAGCGAAAAAAGGCTTCTGAAAGCGGAAGCGAGAGCGACAAGGAGAGTGACGACAAGGATTCTGATTCTGGAGGCAGCGGTAGTGGAAGTGGAAGCAATTCGAGTCGACGCGGTGGTGGTGGGAGAGCTCGTGGTCGCAGGACGCGAGGGGGCGGGCGAGGCGGCCGGCGGCGCGACGAGCAGCCGCCGCGCCGAGCGCCCGCGCCGGCCCCGGCCGCCCGGCCCTCGGCCGACTCCTTCCTACAGAACGGGCCCTGCTTCGAGGTGGCGCCGCGCCTCGCCAAGTGCCGCGAGTGCCGCTGGTCGCCCGCTCAGCGCGATAAGGACATGCCGAACATATTTTGCCGCTTTTACGCTTTCCGAAGACTGAAGTACGCCAAGAACAGGCAGCAGCTGGCCATCGCTGGCTTCTCGGACCCTTACAAGGATGCCGAGGAGGTGTGTATATTTTGTTTATAACATTTCTTTATAGACTGATATAATTCCATTAATCCAGTTATAATGTTCGAACTTGTTTTCTCTACAGGACGATAAGAAACTTTGGCTGTCGTCATCAGCAGGCGCGGCCGAATTAGACATTGAAATGAGTTGCTTCCTCTTGAGGGAGATTGGAGACCAGTTCTGTGAACTGCTACAACAGGAGAAGGAGGCTGAAACCCATCATTTGAACGATGGTAAATATAAAATACCTACTAACGACAGGAATTTGCTCAAAATCTAGTAAGGGACACAAGACCATTTTTATCATAGGCTTAGTATATATTTTTGGGGGTGTTATTGCTAGGTTTTCAAATATAATAAACATCTCATTTCTAGGCCTTTAGATAAAATAAAATGGACATTGCGATTGAAGATTTATCACATAAAATATGAAGTCCTAGTTTTATTAATAAGATCCCTTACTAGGTTCTGAAATTACACATTTAAAATATATCAAAGGTATGCATTTACAATAGTCTCTTAACGAGAAACTTTTTGTTTTACAGATAAAACAATAGCGTGGAAAAGAGTGGTGCAGGGTGTGAGGGAGATGTGTGATGTTTGTGAGACCACACTATTCAACTTCCACTGGACGTGTGGAAAGTGTGGCTTCGTCGTATGTTTAGATTGTTATAAGGTAAATATCTCAATGTAAATGAATTTTATAGTCTATTTTTTTGACATCTATACTGTTGAAACTTTGACATCTATACTGTTGAATATCGTGGTAAAGTACAAGTGTGGATTCTATAGTATTGATAAGTTAGTTTTTGGTGATCGATTGTTTGTACTAAGCGTATTTGTTTTGTTTATAGTCGCGGACATCGGGTGAGGCTGGCGGCCAATCAACACCAGAAACGAATAGCTCTTCTAATTCCAATACCACTAATGGCGAAAGAGATTCTTTCGGGTGAGTTAATTTATTCAACTTTGTAATAATAATAAAATAATCTATTTGTATGTGGGTCCCTTGTTCGGGCCAATTGTAATTGAAAACAATATCTTGAGTTAAGGTGATGTACTTACTAGGATGATCCGAAACACTGTATTATAACAATATTTAATACAATTTTGTTCTATAACCGGCAATAAAATTCGGATAAATTCAATATAGGTTGACATATTGTGAATACAAACTGTCCTCACATAAATCGCGATTCAGGTTGAGTGTCATTCTAACACGAGCCGAGCCTAAGTGCACTCCATAGACTCTCGTACGTAACTGAAATCCTTACATTCACTTCGCATCCGCATACCAGTAACAGTATAATAACGTGTAGTCCTGTTGTCGCCAGCTGGCTCACGTGTACACTAGGCGGGCCCCACCCGGCGCGGCGGCTGCTGCTGACGCAGATCGCGGCGGGCGGTGCGCTGGCGCAGGCGGCGGCGCGGGCGCACGAACTCCGCTCGGCCTTCGCCCTCCCGCCCTGTCCGTGTGGCGCCGCCCCAACGCCGCCTGCCGCCCGTAGGACGGCTGCCAGGCGTCTGCTGCACCGGGCACTGCACAAGGTAAGAATATACAAACCTTACACTACACCCCCTCCCCCCCCCTCCCCAGGAGGAGGCTTTTTTTAACGTGTGGAAAGTCCCCACGGAGCCGGTGAAGGCGGTTATGTCGGACTCGAACCGACTAAAACGCACGCCGTCTTAGGTCCTTGGTTGCAGGAGGTGAGATTGCCGAAAGCATATCTCTCGCACCCTGGCAGACCCAAGGGATGGCCCTGGGTCAGCCGGGGTGCGAGTGATATGTCTAAGACAATCTCACCTTCGACCTAGCACCACGACCCTCAGTCGGCGTGCCGATTTAGTCGGTTTGAGTCCAATATAACCTCCCCCTCCGGCTCCGGCGGGGGATGTATCCGTGGGGATTTCCGCATGAAAAAAAAAGCACCTTACACTATATACAAAATCTATAGACGCTGCAAGTAAGTCGGTTGTCAAAACGGCATAAAAATTGTATACTATTTCGATGTAATTTGACATAATACAATACATTCCATGATGTATGTCATGTGTAGGATGACAGTATAAAGAACAATATTGACTTGACACTACCTTACTCACACAAAACTGATTTTTCACGCCGGTTTTTGCGACGAATTTTCTTAGCAAAGCTTTCAATTGCTAAGTTTTTTAATAAAGCTTGGCCTTTGAAGCCGGGGTCAGCTCTCCCACATTTCATCTACCGTGTGACCCACTCGGCATGATATCGGCGACGCTAAGCCTTTGTTATTATTTCCAATAATAGTTAAACATCCTGAAAAGTGAAAACATACAGTGGTTATTTGTTTCAAGGTTATGCATACTTAATTTTTTTATTTTTTATTATTTAATTCAAGTAGGCAATACTCATATTTTATTAGTAGTACATTAGAACACTTAAATCTAGTTGGTTAGTACATGAAGGTTACCGCAATGGTTGACATAACAGCAGTCAACTCGGTCAGCAATCACCTTCAGGAGGGAGTTGGAACTCGCCCTGACCCTGCGCACGAATGAGGCAGCGCGCTTACGCATGATAGTATGGAAACAATCAACTCGCGCCTGCGCAAACATGCCTGACGCGCTGCAGCGCCAGGGCAGTCCCATCAACCTCCTGAATGCGTTATTATATTGGACTCGGAGGGCCCCATACGCCTTCTGAGTGTAGTCAGCCCACAGACTGCATGTGTAAAAAGAAGTACAGTAGGCTCTAAAAAGAGTAATTTTAACATGAGGTGAGCAACATGCAAATCTGTGAGCTAACATATTAGCTCTGACAGACAGAGCCCTCCGTTCCCTACCAATATCAGCATTGTCCCTGAGGTCGGCGGTGACCAGGTGACCCAAGTATTTAAATTGCTCCACTCGTAAGCGCAACACCTCCGAGCCGCACGGGTGGTACACTATCCTGATACCGGGCCCCGCCGGCCCCAAAGACAATATACTGACTTTTCTTTATATTGTACACAAGCCCGTGATCCGCTGCGTATGCTTCACACGTGGCCAGGAGCGATCTCAACCCACAGATTGAGGCGCTCAGCAGGACCATATCATCTGCGTAGCTCAGATTAAAATTAATGGTTGTTCTCTTTTCAGAATGTCAAGAAAGAGGAAGTCAAAGAGGAGGGAGCTGCCGCAAATGGCTCTTCCCCTGTCAAATCGGAGAATGGCAAGACGAGTAGTCCCGTCGTGAGCTGGCTCTCAGATATGCCCCTGAAGACTGAAGTTGAAGACGAGAAATCGGACTCGAGTTCGTCTGATTCAGAGGAAGGCGGGAACTTCTCGACACTGCGAGAACTGCTCATCCGGCCGGCACCGGAGGGCGGTGAAACGCAACCCAAGAAGAAACAGAAGAAGAGCAGAGGTGACATTCTCGATGACGTCATCTCGAGTGTCGTCGAGGAGAAGAAAGATGAGGATGGTGAAGTGAAGCCATTCGCACTCTCGAATGTAGTGAAACGGTACGACCGAAGCGGGCGCGGCCGCGAGGAGCAACCTATACGTATCATGACACTCACAGAGTCCAAGTTGCTGTACCCTGACATACCTCACGCCTGGCTCTGCGATGGCAAGCTGCTGCATCTCACTGACCCTGTACACCCTGGAAATTATAAACCTTTCCAGGTAAAAATATATTTTGATAGCAATTACTTAATGATCATAAAGGATGCTTTTTGTTGATTGATGTGCGTAAATTGAATTCAAATATTAACTGAATATTTTTTTTATCTTTACAGGACCAGTGGAAACTTGGTCAACCAGTTCTAGTCTCAGACGTATCGACGATCCTCGATAAAGACTTATGGAGTCCCGAAAGTTTCTCTCGAGATTTCGGTGACACGCGAGTGGACTTAGTCAACTGTGCGTCCGGTTTAGTGGTGCCGTGCCAGCTCGGCAAAAAGTTCTGGGACGGGTTCGACCTCGCCGCCAAACGGCTACGGGACGAACGTGGCGCGCCCATGGTGCTCAAGCTCAAGGACTGGCCGCCCGGCGAGGACTTCGCCGAGCTCCTTCCCGCGCGCTTCGACGACCTCATGCGGGCGCTGCCACTCAGCGAGTACACGTCGCGCAACGGGAAACTGAACCTCGCCGCGCGACTGCCCGAGTGCTTCGTGCGGCCCGACCTCGGGCCCAAGATGTACACCGCGTACGGCGGCGCCGGCGGCACCACCAACCTTCATCTGGACGTCAGCGATGCTGTCAATGTCATGGTACACGCCAGTGCTCCCGCAGACGCGCCGGAGCGAGCACGCGAGGCCGCCCGCGCCGCCGAGGAAGCCGGCGTCGACGTCCTATCCCGCCGCAGGGCTCGCCAAAAGCCGCCCGCAGCTCTCTGGCACATCTACGCCGCCAAGGACGCGGACAAGATCCGCGACTTCCTAGTCCGAGCGGAGCTGGAGCGCGGGGCCCGGCCGCGGCCGCAGCACGACCCCGTGCACGACCAGACGTGGTACCTGGACGCGGCGCTGCGCGAGCGCCTGTACCGCGAGTACGGCGTGGAGGGCTACGCCATCCTGCAGTGCCCGGGCGACGCCGTGTTCATCCCGGCCGGCGCGCCGCACCAGGTCCGCAACCTGCTGGACTGCATCAAGGTGGCCGAGGACTTCGTGTCGCCCGAGAACGTGTCCCGCTGCTTCGAGCTCGCGCAGCAGTTCCGCAGGCTGTCCCGCCAGCACTCGAACAAGGAGGACAAGCTACAGATTAAGAATATCGTGTACCACGCGGTAAAGGACTCTCTGTGCTGCCTCGAGGAGGCGCTCGCCGAAGCCAAGTGAAGTCGAGCGGCCCTCCCGCATTTGATCTCAACCTCGAACGTAACATTAATTGCTAAGTTCCGCATTTAAACGTAAGATTGGGAGCGAGTATGATACGCGCTGTGCGCCGTTTCGTGTATAAGATGCCATTGTTAAGCGTCCGAGTCGATTGTGTACCAGTTATGTGTGTAAGTGTACTCGAAATGTGATTTAGTCCGACGGTCGCGATCGGAGTATGTGCAATGTAAATTAGTCTGATTATGGTGATATCGTTGAGGTGTGGATATGTTTTATGTTCCTTAATTGAAATACAAATAAAACTCTTCAGGTTATTTACAGCTTAATTGTAGCTATAGTGATATGTATGTATTGTGTAAATTTTAATTCGAATTCCATCGAGTACATATTAAGAATTGTATACTTTTAAGTTATTGTATTGAAGTAAAACGTATTCGCTCGAAGCATTGTACATTACAACACGGCATGTAGATAAGTTTATCCTATTACTAGATTTCTCAATTTGGTTATGTTACAAAATGATAGTTAAAGTATGTGACAATTTCTTTTTGTCCTTATCGCTGTATTAGGAAGTTTTTTTTTGTACTGTGTATATTATGTATGGTTATAAGTTGGAATAAAAAAAAAGATGTTTATATGACAATGTGGTTTTAATTATTTATTATTTTGAAGCACATAATATCAGAGAATGGTGGAGAAACAATTTTATTCTATATATTTAAAATTTTGAAACACATTTTTCCTCATTTATAAACAAAAACAAAGTTATAGTTCATATTTAGCTTATTTCAAATATATACGAATCAGATGTACTTAAAAGAATAATTTAAAAGAAAATTAAGCAGTTAGTTTTAAATTTTTTGAATACCTACATACTTAATAGCAATTTAAGGGGCCAGATCGTGAAAATCACCGAAAAGAGTGTTACGATTTTTCATATTTAACCTATTTAGATATGATTGATATCAATGATAATTTGTATATATTATAATCAAAGACCAAAAAATTTTGTGGTGATTATATAACATCTTAAAACCTAATAGTTGTTATTTAATAAACGTCAACAAACGCACAAAATTGAGAAAAAATGCAAAAACATGGCTTCGTATTTTTCAGATTTAACCCAATAAATCAACACAAATTGATAAAAAGAACCACTTTTTGAACACTGAAGAAACTAATAAAACATAGTATGTACTTTTTTTGTACCTTTACAAACAAAGACTTCCTCTTTTAAAGCCCTAAAATCTAGATATATTTTACGTAAATTCTCCATAGAAAAATGTATGAAAAATCACGCGCATTCCGATATTACGAATTAGTACTCCGCGTCGCCACTAATCGCCAGTGCGTTTTTGTATTTCAAGGTGACACCACGCGTGTCGGATGCGCCAGCAAAATTACGTGTTGTGAATTTGTGATTTTTGTGAAAAACTGTAAGTATAACATTTTTATAACTAATTTACTTTCAGTAAGTAGAAAGTACCGATATAATGAATGTCTGAAAGAAAACCAGAGAGAAAATTGAATGCAAAAATCATCTTTTACGAAACTACTGCAATAGCTTGGAGAAACTGTCGAAAGACACTAAGTATCCTTGCGAATTGCGGAAATTCCTAAAAGAAAGGTATTTGCGTTTAAGAACGGGTGTAAAATGCGCTATTAAATATTGGGGGGATCAAAATCAGTTCCTCGAAGAAAAAATAAAAAACCTTAGTGAAGATATCCTAAATGGTCCACAACACGTATTTTGTAATCACCAACATTGCAAGGAGTATTTCTGTAGACCTGTAGTGCAATTCACTAAGCGAGCACAACGATGCGAGTCGCAACGTTGTGCTCGATAGAGATTGTCATTGGTCGGATTGTATCACGTCACTGGAGATCGACCAATGACAATCTCTATCGAGCACAGAGCACAGTGCTCGCTTAGTGAATTGCAGTGCTGATACTCGTCGAATAGAACCTGTTGGGTTACTTCCAGCAATTGTTGGATGCGGATTAATGGACGCGGTAGAAATTTTAAGTAAAAGACTGTCATATCATTCTAGAAGTTTAATTCATAATTGTACAAGTAATATAGTTGAAAGTTTTAACGCAGTAATTGCCAAATTAGTTGGGGGTAAGCGTGTAAATTATTCTTCCCGTGGTTCTTATGCGGGCCGATGCGCAGCTGCTGTTGTGTCTTTTAATACGGGATCGATTCATAGTAAAACTCATGAAGTCATATTTAAATCTAGTCCGAATCCTTTGATCGCGAAAGTGGAAAATTGTAATCGTAGAAACCGTTTAATTGCCAAACCTAAATTAAGACTGAAAAAAAGCCACAGCGCTGTATCGAAAGACGCTCACTATGGACCAAACTGTGAAAAACCTGATCTGAGTCCAGAATTATATGAGAAAGCCAAGTCATCTTTTTTAGCCGATTTAAAGTTGTCTTGTGCTGAAAGAGAGGAGCTTGAAAGGTCGACCCATTTGCAAAGAAGTAGTGCTGAGTGGATGAGTACAAGGAGAAAATTACTAACCTCATCATCATTCGGGGAAGTTTGTAAAAAACGAGAGAGCACCAGTTGTGCTGCTCTTGTTTGTAAAATCGTTTATGGTAGTAATATCTCCAGTTTGCCTGCTGTACGGTACGGTATCGAAAACGAAGAAACCGCAATTAGACAGTTAGAAATTCAAGAGAATATTAGTATACAAGGTTGCGGTTTGTTCGTCGACGATCAATTTGAATTTCTTGGTACTACACCAGATGGCATTTTTGCAAACGGTTTAATTGAAATTAAGTGCCCACATTCTTTAGCTGGCATGACTCTTGATGAAGCAATGGCCAAACATACCTTTTGGGTTAAGGACAAGGCTTCCAAGGGTTATGTCATAAATAAAAATCATAACTGGTATTTCCAAATTCAGGGACAGCTACATATTACTACAAGAAACGTTTGCATGCTTGGCATCTGGTTTGGTGCTACTGTACCTATGAAAGTTTTTTATTAAAGTATTATAGAAAAGGACGAAAAATTTTGGAAGGAGAAAATGGAGATGAAATTAGTTCGGTTTTATTACGATTGCCTACTTCCAGAATTAGTTGATCCTCGGCAGTCACGAAGCATGCCCATTCGTGACGCGCCCAGTATCATAGAGGCTATGAGAGAGAGGAAAGAAAGAACTTCACGTGTTTTGAAAGAGAAGAACGCCTAATGATTTTGAAAGAGACTGAGGTAACTTAACTACCCAGCCGGTCGATTCACGTAAACACGGCAGTCCAAAAGTCGTTTTAACTTAGAAACTTAGAAATCGCCTTTTGGTTTTCTGTTTCAAACGCACTTACTTATCTAGTCTTGGATTGTCATAAATCTTCCAATAGCTCAATTACTATACAATTCCTATACGATTTTGAAGAGTTACCTGGTGTAAAGAATTATCAAAATCGGTTCAAAAATACAGCGAATTGAGAATCTTCTTCTTTTTTAAGTCGGTTAAAAGGGCTTAATTTGCAAAAAACGAAGTGACATTTTTAAGTCCCTACGCTACGGTTTTTATTACGTGAATCGGGCAGCTGGTAACATTTTCATTCTGATAGGTTTTGCAATAGCAATTGATTTTATATTCAAATTAGCAGAAATCAGAATTTGATCAGAAATCGTTAAAATGAAAAAAACACATTAGAATTTTGAACTCATATTTTGTTATTGTTTACTTACTTTTAATTGGTATATTAATAATTTATAAACTTGTGTTTCATTTATTAACTAATTTTTGTACAACCCTAGCACGCTTTTTGGATGGCGACTCATATTTGTTATTGTTTACTTACTTTTAAATTATATGAATCATTTTTATACTTGTGTTTCATTTATTGACATTTTTTTTGTAAAACCTTAGGAGATTTTTTAGATACCGAGGTGATCGGAAACAAAAAGTAGGTAAGTATTTGAGTTTACGCAATGGGCACATTTCCTTGCGTAGAGATAAACACTAGCGAGGAAAGGCTCGATGTTATTTCGACCGTACTTCCTACTGAATTTGCAATTATTTTATTGAATGAATATTTTACGAAATAAGAATAAACTTTGGTAGTAAAATTACAAATAAATACATAGTTGGAATTTTAGGTAAGTAGAATACAAAAAGGTCAGTCCGGACCTGCTCTTGATTGTTTATTATAAATAGAAAAACATAAAAATTGTGTCTCAACTACTCCTATTAATCTAGTAATTACGATCATTTTATAACGAAAAACTACTCTTAGAATATTTTACAGTCGTTATTTATTTCCAATAATTCAACATTTTTGTTATGCTGTAAATATTCAACTTCAATAACAATTTAATAATAATAACTCAACGTGGAACGTTTGTCGCAAAACATTTTGAAAATCGCGCTCCCTCTGGTCATTCACCCGCCCCGTCGGTTGTTTCAGTAAACAGTAGCGCTGCGGTCGCTCGAAATCGATGTCGCGTCTACGCAATCTGGGCCCTTAATTGAAAATATATGAACTGGATATTGGTTCGTGGAGATTTTGAGAATACCTCGTCCAGAATAGATGCATCAAACTACTGGCCATGAGGGTCTGTTCTATGTGCATAGCCATTTTGAGACGGCTTTAATGATAGGTAATGTTGTTATGTACTGGGTTCCTACAACTACAACTTTATTACCTTTTTACAAAAAAAACATTTATTCATTCTCTCTTTGGTAGGTTAGATAGTCCATTTGTAATATTAGATTTGTAATATTACATCCAAGAATGGAGACGACACGAAAGTGTCTTTTGTCTTCTTATTATGGATGAGAAATCTAAATTGGTTAAGCTGATAGAACAAATTCTAACGCCAACATTATAGGGGCAAATTGCGTAGTTAAAGTTTGCTATGAAATGATAGTGTCTGAAAAACGGTGAGCTTATAGTGTCGCGATAAGCACCCGTTCGTTCTGGCATGTCGCTAATTATATCGCTTAATAATGTAGGTATCTCTATTTATTTTAGCAATATAGGTATTTGGGTTAAACAAGTAGGTACCTGTAATATTAATATGTTTGCATGCACTTATAAATTAATTGAAAAAAAAATGTGATGTCAGGCTGGCCATGTTCAAATTCACTAAAATTAAAAGATTTGGAAAAAAAAATTTGGGATATAGATTATTATAGATTGTGGGATAATATAACAATTTGTAATAATCATGATATTAATATAAAACCAGCAGTATCCAATAACAAGGAATAACGCCATCTGTTCATTTATTTCTAAACTACAACCACATCTTGAGATACCTAGTTTTGCTACTCACTGATAGAAGTCGGTAGTAACATTTATTACTACCTACTGAGTTTTATCAGTGTACTCATCTACTCATTGATAGATATCCGTTGTAATATTTTGGTTTTCTAAAATTATTGGGTTCTAAAAATGGTGAATATGGTATCTTAATAGCAATCTTATGGACGTTGCAGAATTTTATTATAATATGTGTAAAAGTGCCATCTGTTGAATCATATCTAACTTACAACTGCATCTTGAGTTACCTAGTTTTGCTACTCACTGATAGAGGTCAGTAGTAATATTTAAAAGTAACAAGTTAAGCTAAAATATAATTTAAGAAATTAGGGGTTCTTCTACTTCTATAACTGGCAATTTGTTGCTATTCACCCAATCCCAGTCAATCAATTAGCCTATGTACTGGACATAGGCCTTTTCCAATGTTCACCCGTATTATATTTTAGTTTTACTGGTTTCACTTAAACTGTGACGAAGTTTTCAACACTTTTGATATGGAAAAGGCCAATATCAACATTATTAAATTATAAAATTATTATTAAATTATAAAATTATTATTATTATAAAATTATTATTATTAAATTATCATTGATATCAAGTTGGTATGGTCAGTATGGTTTTCCGTTTCTATAAACCTGTGTCATTTTATGAACATCGATGAAGATTCCTGGGTCTCTAGGATATTTCGGATTTACCTTCCATATACCAAATTCGCAAGGCAAAAATGTAGTTACAGCCTGTGAGTTTTTTTACCAAGTGTACCTACCTAAGTAAGTGGCCGACCAGCAAATGGTTACCGTGACCTATAGCAAAATCATACTCGTCAAAGTCATACTTGTACTGCTGACCCCTAAACTCTCGGTTATCTTTTTGTAATCGCCAGTAATTTCATTGGTTTTCTTACTGATACATGGAACGGCTTTCAGCAGACCATTTATCTATCACTAGCTTTTGCCCGCGGCTCCGCCCGCGTGGATGTCGGTTATCGCTACCAAACATAGCCTATGTCCTTTCTCATAGTCTAAGCTACTCCTATACCAAAGTTCATCAAAATCGGTCCAGTGGTTGAGGCGTGAAAGCGTAACATACAGACAGACAGACAGAAAGACAGACAGACAGACAGACAGACAGAGTTACTTTCGCATTTATAATATTAGTATGGATATATGGTACAACATATACGAGTTTTTTTTTTAAAGAATATTAGAACCGAAGTTACTAATATTCCCTCTAACCCCTCCAACTAAGCTAAATTGCTTGTGCTAGGAGTCGGTTCACGTCGGTAGTGTAATGGCCAGGATCGAACCCGGGACCTCTCGATCGTAAGGCCGACTCCTTAACCACTAAGCTACCGACGCTTATAAGTTGTTTCAATAGGTAGGGGACACACCCGGCAACCAAAAATCTATATGATAGGTTCTACGACTCTTCACTTCGTCTGTTTACTGTTTGGACTAATGGATCATGTCATCAATCTATCCACGAACAAAGGCATACTTAACTGTCCCTGACAAACAATATGCTCACCTATGCTCACTAAAGACACAATAACGAAAAGTAGCTCTCCAACCTGAATATAATCCCGAAGACATTATACAATGCGTGCTCCAACCGTCTCCACACTCAGTGATAGTACCGAAAATATTAAAAGCAGGTAATGGATTCGAAACCAAAATTTATTACAATCATTGTCATTCGCTTACTCCCCTCCTAGTGTTATATAGAGGACTGGATCGCCATCTCTGTTGCCAGTTCACATTGAGAGCTCGTAGTGTGCAGATTTGTGAAAAAAATAAAAATGAAGGCTGCTACTCTTTTCGTATTTGGTAAGTTTAACGTTTTTATTTGGGGTTAAGGTAGTTTTAAGGTTTTTGGGGGTATAAAGTATCAGCTTAAGTGTGAATCTTGATATACGTACCTACCTATTTGATTTAATCTACAATTCTACCTGTGTGACGAGTAACTTTAATTCTTTGTATAGTTTTCCCTATGGCTGTAACATAAGTCTTTTTGACTCTTGAGTCTTTAAGTAATTAAAGGACATAAGTAATGAATGTTTTTTATTTAAATACCGGTTCTCCTTGTTTAGAATTGTTCTATTCACGGGCAGAGCATTAGTGTTAGTCACCTCATGCAAAGAAATTACTTAGGTCGTATAATAAAGGCCAATTTGCAGTTAAGCGATTGATCGGAGTATTGTATTTATGTGCCATTTATTTTATTAAATTTACATTCATCATCATCATCCATAAAGCGTCCGTTTTCAGTTGCGTCCAAAACGACGACCTCTATGGCATAGCAGTAGAGCGTTCGACTGCAACATTGGAGGTCGGGTTCGACTCCCGCTCAGTGTAAATCCATATTTGTTTGTATGGATAAATTAATATATTGAATACTAGCTTTCGCCCGAGGCTCCGCCCGCGTGGATGTCGGATAACGCGACCAAACATAGCCTATGTCCTTTCTCAAGGTCTATACCCATTATAAATTCCATGAAAATTAGTTCAGAGGTTTAGACGTGAAATCGTAATAGACAGACAGATAGTTACTTTCGGATTTATAATATTAGTATGGATATCTATTTGCGTAACTATTTTGCTGAAATTTGGTACACGGTATAATATAGTCTGTAAAAATTAGGCTACTTATTATTCCGGGCATAAGTTCCCTCGTTTGGCACGATATTAAAATTTCACGCGCGTCATGGTCATGGGCATAAGCTAGTTTGTCATATACCTCTTAGTATATACGTCGTGATAACTGGCCTTTGTAAGTTCAAAGTGGATCCCTCTGCCTTCTATTAGCTAAATTATTATATTACGACCTTAACTCTATTTGTTAAGGTCAAAGGAAGAAGTGCCCAAGCGCGTAGGAGACCTAAATACTTGATTACATGATGAGTTCTCAACGATTTCCGTTTGTTAAGGAGTAAGATGAGACCGGTTTGAAACGTGCAATTTTAAGAGTACTTATACCTACTTGTTTGAGTATTTGTAACCTCGATGTCAGATAGTAATATTCATCATCAGTTCGTAATATTTTATTGCTTTTTATTGAGATAAAAGGTCAATAAAAGCGACCGAGGTGAGGAAAGTTCCATTCGTCGCGTTGTTTATCCTTATGGTATAAAAAATAAAATATTGATAATGAATTGTTATCTGCGAAAGTCGTTTTCGCAGAAAATCCTTCATTGTTATTATAAATGTTTCGTCCGGGTTGCGTTGTAGTCCGGAAACCGTTTATCTACTCTTTTTCCTTCTTTTAACTTGACCTGTTGGCCGTGCTGGCTGACCTTTAAATCCCGAGAGAAGAGACCGCCTTAGAGCCCCGCCTTCCGGGTACTGACTGACCTCCGTCCCCCATGAGCGCGGGCCTGGGGGTGACGGGTGGAGCCGCCTGTCACCCCAGCAGAAGCAGGCCACGGCGGTGGCACGTTGAAAAGCGCGCCTCCCCATTCCGGGGGCGAGTCGGGGACACCGTTGTCCCCCCTCCCGAGGAGGGCCAAATCCGTAAGGGATGGCCCTGGGTTAGCCGGGGTGCGAGGGATATGTCGATGACAACCTCACCTCCGGCCTAGCACCACAACGCACAATTGGCGTGCGGTTTTAGTCGGTTCGAGTCCGACATAACCTCCCCTTCCGGCTCCGGCAGGGGGGGTATCCGAGGGGATTTCCGCACGAAAAAAAAAGAGCCCCGCCTTCCATCAATAGGTAGGTGTATCGACTTGCAAGTTGGAGTTCAAGTTCAGTTCTTGACCTCCGTAGTAAATTTTTCGGGCATTCATTATAAATCGTTGTCTGTTGCTTTGAGATGGATGTGACAAAAGTATGGATAAGATGGATGAGGCCAACAAGTTGAGGGTCAACATTGTAACATCGTAGATGTCTGTATGACCCTCTTTCCTGAGACTTTGCCTTAGCATCAGGCGAGGTAAAATCATATTTACGTGTCCTACGAGTGTATGAAAAAAAGATACGCGTTGCTGCCTCCAATAAAACCCTTTCTACATAATTTCAATTTCAAATACTTTAAATATCTCTGTGGTAACGTACCGTGGCATTATTTTGTGCAAATATAAAGTCAGGAAATGCAAACAATTCTTCTAATTTTAGTAATAATTTGCCGCTCTGCAAGCGTGACGAATTCTGAATGTTTCGATAAAACTGAGTTGATGAGTAGAGCAAAAGTTTGTTTACATAAATCGTGTACTACTGCTACTGCTACTGCTACACAGAATCTACTGTTCACGTGTGGCCGTGAGATCGATTCCTGCTCAGTGCAAGTATATAAATGCATGAATAAGTCTATTTACGATGGTTTGAGGATAATGGGAAGGAATAATGCAAACTTGAAAAGAACAAAACGTATGATAAGTTCAATCCGTTCAATTACTATAGAGAAAAACACTAATTAATATATAATTGTTAATTTCCAGCGCTCGTGATAGTGGCGGTATCATGCCGTCCTGACAAGCCTGACCTGAAGCAGATAAAAGCCGAGCAAGCCCGCAAGAAGGCTTGCATGCACGACTGCTCTTCAGTGCCGATCGAAGCCGTCTGCGCAGGCAAGCCGGGCGAGAAACCCAAGTCGTTTGGCAACGAGTGTGTTATGAACAACTATAACTGTGAACATAAGGATAGTAAGTATTTGATAGTATAGTATAGTCATAGTGAAGTCATTTATAGGCATTTATAGCAAAATATGGGCAGCATATCGTCACCTGCCTCATATACCTGTCCACGGACGAGGTGCTGGTACAAGCTTTCCTGAATTCCCGGAGGAGAATGCATCCTGAGCTCCAAAATGCTAGACGTGATGCAACCGAGATTAGCGCGGCGATAATGAGGATAACTCAAAGCGTAACATAAATTTATAGAATCTTATATGCATGCAGGCGTACATTGTGAACTGTGGTCCAAGGCTTCGTCAAGGAGTGATACCTACCGACCATTACTGTGACACACGGGAATCTATTTATAACACAGAGATAAATAGCTTTTTATTAATCATGTTGCACTGATATTTTGATAAGCGTCTGAGCTCATTCTCGAAATATATTTTGACATGATAAAATTACAATGCCAGTTACAAGTAACATTACAGTTGGTATAATTCTCGAAGCCCACCGAATACAACAGCTGCAAATGCATACAAAAAATGCATTACATACATGTTAAACTTCGATACGGATAAAGCGGACTACTCAGAAGCCACAATGAATTACGCGTAACTGCTGCATGCGTCTGCAGTTGCCGTTTGCGGTCACCTACGGAATCGTACCTACTGGCTTGTGCTTGGCCTAAACCAGTAACATGCATATAAAAAAGCTGCGCATTGGATTATATTCTAGATCAGTTGTATGTAGATGCCACTAAAAACATTATAGGTATGTAGAGCTACTCATTGTACATCCGACACACTGAATACAATGGCGGAAATTACTAAAATTCAAGGCTGCCACAAAAAACAGGAATATAAAACAATTCGTCATAATTGTTTTCCTTATGAAGTTAGATGATGGAGGCATGTGTTAAAAGTAAGATAGAAATACGACTGTTGAATCACAATATGATAATTAATGCTAACAGAATATGTGCTTCACTCGTCAGTGGCTGCTGCCCACTCGGATCTTAACTTGACAAGGATTCTAGCTGCGTAGAAAGCGTTTTTTAGGTCTCTGGTGGTTGTAAGGGCGTGATGACCGAGGTTCATGATTTAATCTTAAATGGATTGAATGAATTTAGACCAAACACGCGTTGAAAAGGCTGGCGTCTTTGGTTGATCAGTCCCTTAGCTGGAAATCTAAAAAGTCCTTATTGATTCGATGTCTAGTTTTTTTTTTCATTTGAAGTCAAAGGTCACAAAATTTACCGGCCTATCAACTAGATGTTTTTAAGAAAGGATTTTCGAGTTACGTTAATTTTTTTGCTCTATTTATTGAACAAAATATAATATCATGATGAATAAGTATGCAGCTTTCAATTTTAAAACGGTAGCAATTTTCCATTTCAACCGTTAACAGATTGCGTTTCAAGTGCTGGGAAACCCCGTGAACGTGTTTTTTAGGCAAATAATTGAATTGTTCATGTTACAACAAACCAGTTTCATGAATGAATGAATGATGATCGCAGGTTGATTATCGCAGGTTTATAAGTGCCCGGTTAATGGCAATAGGCTCGCCACCTATTACATTGGGACCTAAACATAAACTGGCGAAATGTGGGTGCCAGCACCTCTGCCTACCCCTTCGGGGAATACAGGCGTGAGTTTATGTTATGTTATGTATGTTATGTTTACAACAAACCAGTAGCGCAACGAATTCAGTTATATTACTTATTAAACTTCTGTGCGTGCGCAACAGGCTGTGTCGATTGATGTAAGCGATAATGTCGGACTCTATTGTGAGTGTTGTGACGCATTGTACCTATCTACTGACAAAAGCATATCAGTCATGTCATCATGTCGATGAAGACTTAACCGATTCATTATTGCCGCCAATAACAAATAGGTTAAATTTGTATCATGACTGGTTAGAACTATACTTTTTCTAAAATGTATATCAATCAATCAGCCAATTAGCCCATTAGAGTCACTGCATGAAATAGGCTTCCCAATGTTGAAAGGCTTTGGCCTATTGGATTGGTTCCACGCTAGCCAGACAGGTTGGCTCATATTAATTTCAACAGTTTCTTGTTTTTCACATGGCGATGAGTAGAATACAATAAAAAGAAATAGGATAGGAAGTCCGTTTGCAATATTTTTGAATAAAATTTATTATCGTCATCATCATCCACATAGAGACGTTAGTCCTGATTGCATCCGAGGCCACGGTGCCCTCGGAGCTCAGGGTCCGCCTTCCGGCTCTTCCTCCTCCACTTCGCACGATCTTGGGCGTCCAAGGTAGTGAGACCGTTTTCACGCATGTCACCCTCCACGACGCCAAGCCAGCACTTCTTGGGCCTACCCCTTCTACCTGGACCGGGTGGGGGCGCCATTGCCAGGCATTTGTTACCCACGTAGCTGGGCGGTTTCCGCAAGACGTGGCCGCACCAGCGGAGGCGGCTCTCTTGCATTTTATCTGCGATGTCACGGACATGAAGGCTGCCGCGGATGCGCGAGTTCCTCACGCGATCTTTACGCGTGTCTCCACACATCCACCGCAGCATTTTCATCTCCGTGACACGCAGCATCTGCTTGTGTCGCTCCAACAGCAGCCACGCCTCACAGCCGTGTAAGAGGACAGGTCTAATGATTGTTTTATAGACCTGCCCCTTCAGCCTGACTGGCATTTTAGTGTCGCAAGTGACGCCAGTCATTTCCCGCCACTTAGCCCACGCGGCGGCAATACGTGCCTTGACGTCGTGGTCGATGTCACCAGTAACGTGAAGTACAGATCCCAGGTACTTAACCTGATCCGTGCGCTCGACCAAGTCATCGCCTATGCGAACGGGTGTGGGATCTGTTGAGTTTAACGCCAAGTACTCTGTCTTCGCCACATTTAGCTTCAGACCGCCCGTTCTCAAGCGCCTCCTTCCACACTTTCACACGTCGCACCAATCTGTTCCTGTCTGCGTCCATCAGCGCAATGTCATCAGCATACATAAGCAACCATGGAGGCTGCTCATGTGAGTCTCTGATACTGTCCGACAAAACGTCTAACACCAAGCTGAACAGGTAGGGACTAAGTACGGATCCTTGGTGTACCCCGACGGTGATGGGGAAGGTTTTCGTGTCGCCAACAGCGGTCCGAACCACGGAACCGGAATCTTGGTACATGTCTCGAATGGTGACGATGTAAGCCTCTGGGACTCCTTTGGACCGCAGTGCCCACCAGATCATCGCGCGAGGCACACAGTCGAAGGCCTTCTGCATGTCTAGGAATAGACAGTACAGGGGCGTGTTCCTCGCCCTGTATCTCTCCGCAACGATCCTTAGGGCGAACGACGGATCCATAGTCCCGTGTCCGGGGCGGAATCCATACTGGCACTCCGAGAGGGTACTCTCCTGTCGGATCCGGGAATCGATTGTCCGCTCATAAAGCTTCATGGTGTGGGACATTATCTTTATACCTCGGTAACTACCACACTCTTGCACCGATCCCTTGCCCTTGAAGACTGGCGTAATAACACTCAGCCTCCACTGGTTTGGGATTTTACCGGTGAGGAGGATACGGTTATAAAGATTAGCGAGGATGCCCACACCACGGGCACCCATTGCCTTCCAAGCCTCGATGGGGACTTCGTCGGGTCCGACAGCTTTCCGGTTCTTCATGCGACGAATGGCAGTCTGAACTTCAGCAGGCGTTATCGGTGGCACTAGTCCTTGATTTGGAGGGAGATCTGGTGGCTGCACCTCTTTATGCTGCTTATTCAGCAGATCGTGGAAGTATGAGCGCCATCTCTCCTTCACCGCGACTTCCTCGTACAACAGGTTTCCTCCAGGGTCTTTGATGCAGCGGCACTTGGTTATAGCCTGCACCGCTTTGGCCCTGGAGCGCGCCAACTTGTAGATGAGCTTTTGCCCCTCAGACGATTCCAACTTGTTGTATAGCGGTTGCAAGTGGTCTCGTCTGGCCCTGGCTACGGCTCTCCTAGTGGCGCGTTTAGCCTGTTTGTACTCGTCGTGTTCTTCGGGAGATTTGGACGCTTGCCACTTTTTAAAGAGGGCTTTCTTCACCCTGATCTCCTTCTGGACTGTGTCGTTCCACCACCAGGTGTCCTTGTCACACTTGCGTCCACCCTTAGACGTGCCGAGCACTGCCTTCCCCGCCTCAAGGATAGCTGCCCGAATCTTGTCCCAGCAATCTTGCACTGGTTCGTCTACAGCATTAGTGCACTTATCACCGATAGCTGAGACGAAACTCTGGGACTTGGCTTCATCAAGCAGCCACCACTTGATTCTGCGTTGGCCGCGCTCAACTCGTTTGCCTTTGGGTTTTACGCGGAGGTCCATGACAAGGAGACGGTGTTGCGCAGTGAGACTCTCCCCGGGTATAACCTTGCAGTTTGCTACCCTACTGATGCTGTGCCTCCTAGTGAGCAGGAAATCGATCTGGGTAGCGCGCCCCCCACTCTTGTAGGTGATAAGATGTTCGGGCTTCTTTTTGAAGTACGTGTTCACGATGGCACGATCAGCAGCCGCACACGTTCTGAGGATATGCTCACCCTCTGGGTTACGGCTACCGTATCCATAACCACCGTGGACACGCCCAAACTCCTCACATCCACCACCCACATGACCGTTCAGGTCACCACCCAGAACAATCCCCTGCGACAGCGGAATGTCACGGAGCACTCCCTCGAGTTGGTTCCAAAACGAGATCTTTTCGGCTTCGCCACACCCAGACTGTGGAGCGTAGGCACTTATCAGGTGGGTTACAATCCCATCGACAAGCACCCTCACAACCATAAGTCGGGCGCTATGGCGTTTCACCTCCAAGACGTCATCCTGAAGCTCCCGGGAGACCACCACGCCCACCCCGGCCTGCCCATTAGGAGCACCTGTGTACATCAGCTGGTAGCCGTCCCCAATGAGCTTGGAGCTACTGCCCTCCCACCGAGTCTCCTGCAGGAACGCCACGGCCACCCTCCGCCTGGAGAGTACGGCGGCCAACTCCCTCGCGCGACCAGTTATCGTGCCGATGTTCCACGTTGCGAAGCGGAGTTTACGGGGATCGCGATTTTGGCCTATCTTCTTTAGCCGTGCCCGGCTCAGGCACGGTAGCCCTCGTCCACTACTCACAAGAGGCGGGCGACACTCCTGCGCGCCGTTTTGCGGCGGCGCCCTATCCCTCGCGCGATCCCTTTCGTTGCCTATCATTTCTTGATTTGGCTAAGTTTTGGCCTTTCCGGGAGCGACTGCCGTCTGACCCCCCAACCCTGAAGGGAAAGCCAGCGCCAGAGCCTCGTCCGTTTTTCAGCAGGTGCACCGGCTTGCAGGTGAGGTTGGCTTGGGTCCCGAAGATCATGGTGGGACCCCACAGCACCCTAAAATTTATTATCGTACCTACATCAAATTGAGAACCTACATATGAAGCTGCATAGATGCAGAAATTGAAATAAAACACTAACATTTTGTTTCTGATGTTATTTTTAATCTATCGCGGCGTATACTCAAAGTTTAAATTTTGGAAAACTTGCTCTTGCCGACGTTTCGGGTGCGTTACAGCACCCGTGGCCACGACTTGACTTGTTTCTGTATCGCCTATTTTTTCTACTCGTAGGTAAGCTTGTTGTATGACAGGTTTTGAAGTCCGCTAAGCTTGTTAGAGCTATAACTGGGGCATTGAACTTTTGATGAACACTAAATTTGGTTAGGAATGAATTGAAATTTGAATTTAAATATATAAAATTCTTAGATATTCAGTAAATAAATCTTGGCATCCAGTTCATTTTGCGATAGAATTGTGGATTTAATATTTGTGATAAGAATGATCTGACAACCACTGGCATAGATGATTAATAAAAACTTGTTTTTTTTTCAGCTCTCCACAAGATCAGCAAAGGCGAATGTCCCGGATCAGATGGTATCCGCCTGTCTTAAGTCGAGAAATATCACAAGCTTTTTAAAACATGCATTAATTGCTTTATAAATTGAATTAAATTTAGTTTATTGCTTACTGAAATCAAAGAAGCTGTGATTCTAATAACATTTTAGTGTAGAGAGCGGTCGACGGCATTTATTTATTTGTTTGTTTTTTATTTTATTTCAATACGTATGATATCGTGTAAATGTAACGTAAATATAAGCCACTATTTTGATTAATGTTTCTTAATTTTTCTATTCCATATAAAGTAGTCTACACGCCAAAGACGACAGCTACAGTTTTTTTTATACCACTTAGGTGACAGACAAGCACACGGCCCACCTGACACTGCACGAAGTCACTGCATATTTCTTTCTTTCTAAGTTTTTAGCTATCACATGTTGATTGTCAAATGCCCGAAGAGATTGTTTCATCCATATTGTTTACCTGATAAAAACATTGACTCATCACTATTCCTTAAAAGCTGGTCTTGCCTGAGCGGGTACAGCAAGCCACGGCCAGCACCGGACCAGCTTGAGTGAATTGATACCGACAAAGAATTAATAATAGAGAATACACATAGCATTTAATCCTACACTGTGAGTGGACAGCATATGAACCAATTGGTACATGTACCAACCACACCTATCAACAAAATGTAAGATAAGATAAGATAAGATAAGAAAAATCTTTATTGTACACTTATAAATTTTAGTACATGTACGGACAACATAATAAGAAATGTACAAATGGCGGCCTTATCGCTACAAGCGATCTCTTACAGGCAACCTTGTACACCTACCAATGTACCAACTTACATTTAATTTCCCACTCGTATTTCTAAGCGCTGCGCTGCTTTGAGGTGGTCGTGAATCGCGTCGCGACGTTTCCCTTTCGCTTGCTTGCCACTCGTTTCTTTGTGCCGGTAAGTAAAGGTTTGTATTTTGCCTTTGAAAAGTAGAACATTCGCTTTTCTCACCCGTACTTACTTAGTAGTTTAGTATTCATTAGGTAGGTAGGTAGGTACCTAAACAGATCTTATCTTAGAGCTAGGCCAATCGCGACGTGAATTATGTTTTAAGCAATGGTTCTGGAGTATTTTCTTCTGATTTTATATTCCGTGTTATAAACAACATCCTATCTGCGTTCGTCTTCACCCCAGTATCACTTCTTTATCGTTTAGAAACTGGATTATCTATGTTTACTTCACTTATGACATCGCCTAGATCGGATGTCAGGTCACCCATCGTGCAGTAAACATATTATTATCAGCTGTACTGTGCCCATTGCGACCTATTTGTGTGTTGAGACAGCCTGTCGCCTTTAACAACGTGATTATGGACTGTTTACGTATTTATTGTGCTGTGCACCTACACAATAACAATTCCCCTTCATTATACCTATTATTTATGCTAATTAAGGTCGGTGACAGATTAGCTTACACGATTTATTTGTTTATTTAATTAGACCACCTAACTTAACAGGATACATGCACCAACAGTTACGGGTAGGGTAGCCAGGTCGCCAAACCAAATTGCCGGACACACCAGCCAGTTTGGCCGGACATTCGAATGAAAAGGCCCGGATACCCTACATTATTGAGGATATTGTGTCTGAGTAGAATAGAATAGAATAGAATACTCTTCATTGCACACCAAACATAGAATAAATACAGAGGATACATAAATGAAAGAAAGTTGTACAATAGGCCTTATCGCGATCTGCGATTTCTTCCAGACAACCGGTTTGGATGGACTGAACTGCAAGAACAGGTAGTTAGTGGTGTACACTAAAATTATTATCTACTAATTTATATACGTAGGCATTTAAATAACAGAACGAAGGAACAAAGTACTTATTTTACTAAAGAAACACCTGCATACACCTACATAGACATACATACATACAGACATACATGCATACATAAATACATAATGCGCGCAAATAAAATTGTTTAATGCATAATATAATATTGTTCCCAGAAACAATACAGAGTTGACGTAAAACTTATAACAATAGGTAGTGCTCCCTTACCTTTCTTTGAAATGAAGACAGCGACTGTGCTCGTCTAATATTTTATTATTAGGTATTATTAGGAAGTATTAATAGGTAGGACAAAATTAAGCTTTTTCTAAATTTTTACCAGACAGAACAGAGACGGTATATTATTAACTAACACTGTAAGTATGTAAGTATGAATTTTTTGCAATATTTTAGATTACAAAGCATTAATATGGTACCATGGAACTGGTTTGTGTAGGAATGTGGCTACTAAAGGTACTCCTAAATTAAATTAGATGAAACTATCGAGTTTGGGCATAATTGTATTATCTTAACAAACTCTCACGTATTATTGGGTATTCAGGGTCTGAAGATGGAGTCGGAAAGTGGTCATAGGTAATTCTAAACTAATTGATATAAATATATAGAGTTTGGCTTTAAACTTTAAGTCTTAACAAACTCTATAGTATTACATGGTCTTCAGTGTCTGATGATGGAATTAGAAGGTGACCATAGGAACTCCTAAATCAATTAAGATAAACCTATCGAGTTTGGGCTCATTTCTTTGTCTGAACAAATTCTTTGGTATTATTTTTAGAAGATGCGTTCGAGTTATATATTATTTATCAAACACAACATGTTTTTTAATTATTTTAGCTTCAAGTAAAGAGCGTGTTCTCATTATATGGTACCTGTTCAGGATTCGAAGATAGAGTGTTGATGGGACAGTGGTGATGGGAATTTCTGTACTAAACGTAGACTAGTTGTGTTTGAGTTCGTTTGGTTGATCTAACAAGATCAACCAAACGAACTAGGTACGCACAGTTCTAGGTCTACATAATATAGAAACTATAAAATTAAAACCTTTAAAGAACAACCTTTTCTTTCTAAAATATACGTTGTATTGAAAATAAATTAATAATTTCTTGTCAGGGTTGTGCTGATTTCAGAAGCTTGTAGCGTAAAAAGAAAATAGAGGAAGAACTTGTGCTATACAAGTTTTAATCAGCACAACCTTGCATAGAATTATTATTATCGTTTTAGTACAGCAGAATGTTAAAAGATTCTGCTTGTGTCTTTATAGTAATTACCCGACTGCCGAAGGATGGAGGGTAATGTTTTATTTATTATTACTGTAAATACTGTTCAATGTTAATGAAATTCTGTATAAACATTTCATATTTTTAAATTGTTCTTCAATTTTAATGAAGGGCAATTGATCAAGTAAGTAGGGCAATTGTTGTCGTTTGCGAAATATAAAAATCCTAACAAAAGCCGGACGGGCTGGACACCGTTTATTTTGGCCGGACCCGCAATCAAAAAGCCCAACTATGTCCGGTTATCCGGACGCCTGGCAACCCTAGTTACGGGCTTGTCTTGACCCCAAGTCGGGAGAGAAATGTGCCTTTGCTTTGCGCGCGTGGGTTGATTTGGTATAATTTATAGTTGGTGGTTGTGCTCCTCCGCCGCGCCGTAGCCCTCCGTGCTATCCTCGAAAGACACCCAAAAAACGCGTACTGCGCATGAAGAGTACCTACATTTCGTGGTGTGATTGGGGTCAAGACATAATGCCGATAACTATATTGTATTGAAGGTAATGAATGTGTATTTAGCACCGACTGATTGTCGACAGTATTGTATTTCGAACCCTGACACGGGCCCGTGTTTTGGAATTCTTCAATTTCTTCAGAGTCAAAAGCTACTTTGCTATACATGTTGTATAATTCTGATGTAGGATTTCTCCTCAGGGTTATAGTGTCAATCAATATGAGCCAAATAAAAATGTCTCGCTCATTCTAAACTGATAATATTCACATAATCTATTTTATTGTACCTATATACCTTTATTGCGAACAGTTTGGATTCCTGATACTGAAATTGCTTACCTATTTGTCAATATCGTGTGTACTGGGCTTTACAACTAAGAAAGATAAGATATGTATTATTAGATCCTAAGCAGTTAAAATCTCAAGCTCGCTTAAGGTCTCATGTACAAAGTATTACAGTAGAAAAATAGAAAATTAGTTCGACTAGTCGACGCTAGATGGCGCCATTAGTTGTTATCACTGATTTTTGTTCAAACAAAACATATTGATAATGTTGATTATTTAGAAACGATATAAGATAAGTATTGTTTTATTGAATCAATAAATTATTTATGCAAGAAATCACGCGTCAAACCGAATAGTCTCGCGTCGTTCTTAGACTTTACAAGTAATTGCCTATAATACCATGAAGGCCTTTCAACACGAATGAAAATAGACTTGGAGTCTACATTATAGTATCGCGGTTGAAATTCAAATACTTACCTCCATATTAGATTTCTGCTGTCAACGGAACGGACGAACACGGGTGTATCTAATATTGCATGAATAGGTAGGTAGGTAGGATTAATTAAAACAATTATGAAATCTTGAAAACTTTATTGAATTAAATATCGTTTATTATGATGACATTATATTGACTAAGCTATTAGCATTAGTCGTACATATCATGATAATTCGTACTTTGTACAATAAATAAAAATACCAACTTATGAATATAATCTTAAATTTAGTAGATGCTAGTACTAAACCACATTTGACTACTGGCTTTTGCTTATATTATCTATTTCCCTATAAACTATTATTCTACACTTCAAATAAAATTTTGAATTTTAGGAACTTTAACCAAAGTCTTAGTAGTAAAACAAAAATAGAAACAAATTACTAACGATCTCGTTAGTCACATGCAATTAATTTTAATAGTTGTTTTAACTAACAATAAAAACATTGTTACACTAATATAAAAATAAGAGGGTTGGAAGTGGATGATTTGACAGATTACCGATCTTTTATATATGGCAAGAAACTTATTTATTAATTAGTATATAACCTTTTTGTTACAAAAAAAAACGGTTTTACAAACTCACACCTGTGGCCATTGCGCGTGTGGATTGATTTGGTATAATTTATGGTTATATTAATAAAATTTTAACTATGTCGGTAGCTTAGTGGTTAAGGAGTCGGCCTCACGATCAAAAGGTCCCGGGTTGGAATCCTTGCTATTACACTACCGACGTGAACCCACTCCTAACACAATAAATTAAGCTTAGCTGGAAGGGTTAGAGGCAATTAGTAATGCACTGGCATATAATACGGAAATGTCTATCCAAAGGAAATTCGAAAGAGTTTCAATGTATGCACCTTTTTGACTTAGTTATTGACAAAAGGAAGAATATAAAATGGCCAGCGGCCTATCGAGTACTATACTTAGTAGTAATATAATTTATTTAATTGAACACAATAATAATATCAAATCATTTAGAGATACACAATAGTTTCTTTAACTTAATAAATCGAATTAAGTGGATGGGTTTGAGTTATCTCTTTATTCAGATCCAGATATTGATTTTTGTGTTATTTTTTGACTTCGTACCTATACATTTGGGAAGTACAAATGGGTGATATTTAATACAAAGAAACTGGTATAATCGGTTATATAGCTTACAACAATAAGTTATATAAAGTGTAAGAAAATGAACTCTCGGAACTGATTAGGTAATTGGTACCTATCGGAAAATAAGTGTAGGTAAAATTTTTCAAAAATATTAGGTGAGGTAAGCAATTCTTCAAAATTCAACTTCAAAAATAGACATTAGTACCTATGCTAACCGTACCACATCGTACATGGATATGTCCAGCACATGGGTTGCAGTAAACTGACTTTCAGAAGTCAATGACCGGTGGGTGTATCGTAGGTTGGTAAGTAATAGCGTAGATGAGCAAAGTGAAAAATTTACATTTTTTAATGAATAGTTACCGGTACTGATCAGTCCCCCAAAGTTCCGAGAGTTAATTTTGTTACACCTTATAATCCCTAGCCTATACAGTTTAAAAAACTATAGTTTATTATATCCCATATGAAAATATTTTCAATACAATAAAACAAGCAATAAAAATCAATCTATTATAGTGGTAATTTTACTCACTTTTTGAAGTTATTCAAGTTGATTATTTAACAATATCTTCAATAATTGATTAGAGTATAGTGACCGTCCTCTATTTATTAGGTAGATACTTTACTTAATATGTAATACATGTGGTTGAACATCGGTTATTTACTAAAGAACCAATGCATATAACATACTTCTAGAGTTGACATCAGCATTCTCCCAAGCTCGTTATTGCGTAATCTAGAAATAAACAATGAAATTATTTAGATATAAGGACTATTCTGTGCTTCGGGACTATGTTTTTTTTTATCGTGCGATAAATCCCCACGGTTACCACACTCACGGAGCCGGTGGAGGTGGTTATGTCGAACTCGAACCGACTAAAACGCACGCCGTCTTGGGTCCTTGGTTGCCGGAGGTGAGATTGCCAAAAGCATATCTCTCGCACCCCGGCAGACCCAGGACCAGCTCTTTCGAGATGGCCCCCTTCGGGTTGTGGGGACCACAGTGTCCCCATCTAGCCCCGGTTACGGGGAGCCGCACTTTGCGCCGCCGACGCGGCCTGCTTCTGTTAGGGTGACAAGCGGCTCCACCGGTCACCCCTAGGCCTGCTTCGGGGATGTTGAAATTGTTGCGTCTACGCAACAATCATGAAGGAAGAGGTCACAATCTTTAGGACAATTGTGTGGGTGTAGCTTGTAGATTAAATCTACCTGCTGGTAGGTACAGGTAAGTAAAATAACATAAACTCGTTATCCTGATTGCATCTGAGGTGATGATGCCCTCGGAGCTCAGGGTCTGCCTTCCGGCTCTACTCCTACACTTCGCATGACTTTGGGCGAATCTTAAACGTTCTTTATGTATTCTTTAGCGTTGTGTAGAATGTTGTTAAATATTTATTTTGTTAAATATTTATTTATTTATTTATTTATTTAGAAATGTTTTGTATTATAATGTTACTAGCTTTTGCCCGCGGCTCCGCCCGCGTGGATGTCGGTTATCGCGACCAAACATTGCCTATGTGCTTTCTCAAGGTCTAACCTATCCCTACACCAAATTTCATTAAAATCGGTTCAGTAGTTTAGGCGTGAAAGCGTAACAGACAGACAGACAGAGTTACTTTCGCATTTATAATATTAGTATGGATCTACTATTAAAATTCTAAAGTTAGTTTAGACACTATTACTATTAGTATAAGACATCACAGAACGGCTCAAGGTGTTCGGATGAAATTTATCACAGCGATTGATTACTATACCTAGTGAATACCGGTCTACATTTCGTCCTGGAATTTAGTTCAGGCACCAGCTAGTATATTTACGAACTTTTGTACTACAAGATCTAAAGAGTAGAAGAAATAAACGGTTATATTTTGTTTATCTTTGTTTCACGCTGCAGCTATACCAGATAAGATCAGACTTACTCAAACTAAATACAAAGGAAACAGAAACTTACACGTGCTCTCGTGACATGATACGGCTTCCAGCTCACATAGCGTCGCGAAGGTCCTCGCTGTGCCTGCAGCATCGAACGCACACACCGGTCCAACAGGAGGGGCCCGGCACCTACCATCGCACAGCGGAGGTGGTACACCCTCCCGTATTTTAGGCCTCATGATCACGGCCGGGGCCCTAATCTCAGCGGCCTCCTCAATAGCTCCCTCGAAAGGTTCGTATACGTCACCAAGGCCTGACGTCAGGAACGGTAGGCTGGCTGACTGTACTTCGTTCCATGCTGGAATTAAATAATTTTGTGTTATTGAAATTACACTTATCACGTACTATTTTCGACGAAAAGTGAATGGTGTTGTTTGACCCTTTTATTTGTTTATACGTATTTATTTATCTGCGTAACTATCAGCTATTAGTGTCTGTGGATGAGTTACTTGAATGAAAATGGGTAGACTTTTCAAAAGTAAGCCTTAGGGAAAGTAGTAATGCTGCATGCTCCCTATACGGGCAACATGGAAGTGATATTTCTCGTATAGAAGCGTGATAAAAGGTTAACTTGCAACTACATTTTCGTTACTCGTATTATCATCGCCATGATTATCATCTGCATCGAAATGGATTCTGAACAAAAAATTATGTTATTGTTTTGACATGAGTTATCAGTTTCGTGCTTGTGCAGTCCTACAATCATTAATTTATATTCAAAACAAGATTTAAAAAATTGCCGGTCAACAAGATAGCGGCACAGAATCACAAACAAGAATGAGACAATTTACAAATTTAACGCTAGATAAAATTTGACCCAAGCTGAGAAGTGCGAATCTACATCAAAACAATGAGCCCGTGTCGCTCGCACGACACCACGCAGCGATTAACTATATTAAGAGCCCACTATCTTTTTCACAAAAAATATACATTGGGTGTTTTCGCGAGGCCGTGTGGTGAATTGCCCAGAAAGTTCTAACGGACCTCCCGTTGCTCTGCCCATGTGGATGTTAGTTATTGCAATTAAAAATATGGTAGATATTAAGTCTGACAAGACCTTCCGAACAAAAAACAGCATCAAAATCTGTTCAGTAATTTTTGCGTCCATCGTGCATTAACGACAAACGAATAAGAATTTATCTCTCAGTTCTCAAGTTTTAACAAAATATCTCCAGTGCAAAAGTTATATGGGGTCGGTGCAAGTCAGAATCCTATACATTCCGATAAGAAGATCTAAAATCACTACCCCTCCTTGCCATGGGGGTGGGAGTCCTCACACTCGCCACATTGCTCACAGCGATGGTACGATGCGCGAACGCTTGGGGTGCGGCCGCCTCCTTCTGCAAACAAGTAATGCTTGAGAAGGAGGCGGCCGGTCGGGTCCGGACTAGACTCCGGGCCCGGGAAGCCCGCGCAGAGCGAAGGCGAACCGGACGTCGGAGGTCGCAGAACGACCTCCGTCCTCCATGAGCGCTGGCCTGGGTGTGACCGGTGGAGCCGCCTGTCACCCTAGCAGAAGCAGGCCGCGGCGGCGGCGCCAAATGCGCCTCACCGTAACCGGGGCTAGATGGGGACACTGTGGTCCCCACATCCCGAAGGGGGCCATCTTGAAAGAGATGGTCCTGGGTCTGCTGGGGTGCGAGAGATATGCTTTTGGCAATCTCACCTCCGGCAACCAAGGACCCAAAACGGCGTGCGTTTTAGTCGTTTCGAGTCCGACATAACCACCTCCACCGGCTCCGTGGGGGTGGTATCCGTGGGGATTTATCGCACGATAAAAAAAAAAAAAACCCCCCTTGCCATATTATCTTCTTTCACGCAATGCATCCATCTTTTCTTGGACATTTGCTATTAAAGCAAATACTTACAACTAATTTACAATTTTATAGATAATAAATAGTACCTAATAGATTATAATTAAACTTATAAAGGAATATTTTGTACTAATCAACAACAATGAAATAAATCAACTACATGCAAAGTCGGTACTTAATGAGGACATACGTAGCTTAATTGTTTCTTGTGTTATTCCATTATTGTTTTCATTTGTTGTTTATATAATTATTGTTTGACATTTGACATAACCCTTCGATCTAATCTGTTTTATTTATTTTCTCAAACATATCTCGTGATCTCATCCATATTACGCATTAGCAAATGCCTTATCAGCATTATTGCACTTTGTAATTGTTGATAGAAGACGTCCTTAGTCATTGAGTCACATGTCAAACATGGTTTGAACACAAAATCAATATTCTTCAATGGTCCTTGAAATCGATTGATTGATGACTTCTTCTTAGTGCGTAAATATTGTATTTGTTGAGTGTAAATATTTAGCTAGTTTTGGATAAACGTTATGTTATTAGAGGTAAGGAATCCTTTATAATATGTAAGTATGTAGAAAGATAGTACACCTAATAGGCATGTACCTAATTTACTGAGCAACAGTATCTATGATTTGATATTGACATGGTCATTTACATTGATAGTTATAAACTCGCCGGGATATTTACCATCTTTCTTATAATTTTATTAGGTATACCTTATAAATTAATAAAGTACCTCGAAAATAATAAGAAACTAGTAAATATCCTGGTGAGTATTTTACTATCAATAAAAGTATCTAGCTGTAATATTCAGTTTTTATGTAATGTTATTATTCACATTTCACTGGCCATTTGGTTTTGAAGATATGTACTTTATTTTCCCCCTTTTTTATAAAAAGAACTAAATCATGGCTGGCCAAGAGACTAGCGAAGAAAGGAAGGAACGTTCATCGTAATGTTATTAAAAAAGAGAAAATAAAAAAGAGAAACAACACAAGAAAGCTTTCAAACACTGTAATTTGATTATGCAACCGTTAACTAGAACGTCATATGACGATAAATTACAATAGTGGAAAATATTGCTTAGTATGCTTTAGTTTTTTAATAAAGTTTAACCCCTTTAGCTGAAAATGTTTAGGTGAAGAAGGGTGAACCTTTGGTATAACTCTTCAAAATTGCATCATCCCAAACCATGGTTACATAAGAGTTATACCGTAGTGTATACTCAAACAATCATAGCTGATAAAAAGCTCCATAATACGACAATAAAATGCGTAGGAGATAACGAATTGTAGCCCTATTTTTCCCATTTATCGAATCACTCAATGCGATCCGAAACTTCGGAGATAATAAACGCTTCCATAACCGTAATAACTGCGCACTTCATTGCGCAGTAACCTAGAATTACTATAATTATTTATCGGTCGGTTTACAAAAAGGGTTTTTAGATATGACCACTTCCTTTAGTGAATCACTAAAATGATGCACATGTCAGTTGATGCTTAAGGCCCTGTTTTCCTGCAAAAGTAGGCATTTATAGCGATCCCGGCCGCTCGTAAAATATTACGCGCGAACGCAGTGACGGTGAACTCGGCGATGACCCCACCAGCGTCACAGTATAGAAATATGCAGTAGGAAAACTTGATTTGACTTAGAAAATTAAATGCAGTTTTTTTTAACTTTATTTAGTTATATGATTATATTAAGTAAGAAATAAATACGAAATTAAAAAAACTGTATGAGTTTGAGAACTGTTTGTTCTATGTGTTTAGTTGCTTGGGCGAAAAAAACTTACATTATAATAATAATAATGCTTGTAATTTTACAAACATTTGTTTGAATTGATGCCAACGGTTACTTTATATAATCGCACCGTTCGTCGTCGACAGGGCAGTTAAATACCTAAGGTTAACGAGATTAACAACTTTCCCCTCGGATACCCCCCTGCCGGAGCCGGAAGGGGAGGTTATGTCGGACTCGAACCGACTAAAAAGTCGGTTCGAGTCCGACTGTGGGCACGCCGACTGTGGGTCGTGGTGCTAGTTTTTATGAAGTATTTATATAAATTTACACTGTACCTTCTTTTTTTCGTGCGGAAATCCCCTCGAATACCTCCCCTGCCGGAGCCGGAAGGGGAGGTTATGTCGGACTAGAACCGACTTTTTAGTCGGTTCGAGTCCGACTGTGGGCACGCCGACTGTGGGTCGTGGTGCTAGGCCTGAGGTGAGGTTGTCATCGAAATATCCCTCGCACCCCGGCTGACCCAAGGCCAATAATTCTCCTGGGTCTGCTGGGGTGCGAGAGATATGCTTTCGGCAATCTCACCTCCGGCAATCAAGGACCCAAGACGGCGTGCGTTTTAGTCGGTTTGAGTCCGACATAACCGCCTCCACCGGCTCCGTGGGGGTGGTATCCACGAGGATTTTGCGCAGGATAAAAAAAGGCCAATAATTAAACTAACCTACCTAAATATTAAAATTATTCTATCCTAAACTAAAACTAAATTTATATTTATTTACACACACACAAATAATATACAATGTACGAATATTGTAGGTACTAGGTACCCCTGTACTGATATAGATAAAATATGAATTATAGAAAATCGTAAGTAGCATCTTCAGTAGTAATACTGATATTCTTATACTATGGCGCTATGAGCGTAATATTTAGGTATGATAATTTTTTAAATTACCAATCGGAGTTAGAAATTTAGTTTATGGCTTTGCACGACTTCTTTAGCTTGCGTTGTTTATTGCCCATATTGAATGACTTGCAATAATTTATTATAACTACGTAAAACCATTTGATTGGTGCACGAAACTGTCGCGCAAAAACTGACACAGGTCCTACTTCGGTAAGCGCCAGCGCGCGACTGGCGCAACTTTTCGGGCCTCAGCGGCGCGAGCACTCGCGAATTTAGTAGGTATTTAAATATAACTTCAAAAATTATTTCATAATATAGTCAAAATCTGCGAAAATGTCTAGACATATGTAGTGACTTTAGTTTAGTACAAAAATTTTATAGAAAGCATAAGTAATTTAGTCATAATATTAAAAAAAAAATAACGAAAAGGGGTAACTTTGGGATTTTTTTCTATCGAGTGAAGTTCATCAGATCTGGTAACTGAATGCGAATTTGACTAGACTGGATCCTTAACTAATATATATCTTTTTTTCGAAATTTAAAACGCTTTTTCCTATGATTCAAATGCTTTTAAAAAACTCAAAATGCGGCCTACCTGGCCTTAACATTGTGATTAACTCTCAGTAAAGAGCTAGTGTTGCATGACATGAGTCATTTGGGGTTTTGGCCCTATCCCGATATGATGTTATGCAGCTGTTTTGTTTAGTGTACTTAGCTTCATATTGCGCAGTAGGCGTACCTATAATAGTACACTAGCTGTTGGCCGCGCCTCCGCCCGCGTGGATATCGGTTATCGCATCCAAACATAGCCTATGTCCTTTCTCAAAGTCTAATAAACCCCTACACTAAATTTCATCAAAATAGGTTCAGTGGTTTAGGTGTGAAACTCAGAGTTGCTGTCGAATATTTCATGATCAAACGAACTTAACTGTACTTAATTTGCGATTTGCGATTTTAAGTTGTTTTTGCACTTTTTGTGTGTTTTAAAATCACACGTGTTGCTATAATGTAATTTTGGTAAATCCCCTGGATACCGTTTTGAGGCTACTTGGGCGGATGTTGACTATTCCGGATTTTTAAGGGGAAGTTGGCTTGGTTATTGTTCAATATTTCATTGAATGCTAGTACGATTTTATGAAAAGTTTATGATCAATGGTGATTATAACTTGAAATTAAGCTATTTGTTTAATACATTCCAAGTGACCGAACACATAATGATATACATATAATGATAAACAAAATTGAAATAATGTTAAATACTTATATTCTTTGAAGATAACACAAATATTACTTGAATCTCTATACTACTATAGGTACTATTATTATAAAGAGGTAAAGTTTGTGACTTGGTGGAAATTCTTTTACCAATAGAAAAACACGATATATCTGTGTGTCAATATCATTACGATATCGGGGAGGGTCAGAATTGCACGCGGGCGGAGACACGGGTAACAGCTAGTTAATTATAAATGTATTGATTTATTTCTGAGGGTGTAGAAGAATTTAGTAGCGCAGCATGCGTTTACAATAATAACACTATCATTCACCCGCTTACACAATGGTGTGTTCAATTACGGCATCGTGTGTCAAATAATGAACTGAGCAAATGAGCTGTCCCGGCGAACTTCGTACCGCCAATTTTTCCCTTGTACCCGTGGCGTCAGATCCCGTTCCCGCTGCACCATTTAGGGGGATGAAAAATAGATGTTGGCCGATTCTCAGACCTACTCAATATGCTCACAAAATTTCATCAAAATCGGTCAAGCCGTTTCGGAGGAGTATGGCAACGAAAACTGTGACACGAGAATTTTATATATTAGATTAGCTTTTGCCCGCGGCTCCGCCCGCGTGGAAGTCGGTTATCGCGACCAAACATAGCCTATGTCCTTTCTCACGGTCTAATCTACCCCTATACCAAATTTCATCAAAATCGGTTCAGTGGTTTAGGCGTGAAAGCGTAACATACAGACAGACAGACAGACAGACAGGCAGACAGACAGAGTTACTTTCGCATTTATAATATTAGTATGGATGACGGCTGTGATTACCACAGGTGATTACAGTGTTATAGTAAAGCCAACATTTTCATGAACTGAAGGAGACCGCTACTTTCCTTGCAAGAATGTTAAATCGTGCTAGAAATTGTCTGTAATCTGCATTAAATAGTATGCATTTGATTGACGGTGACAACCGTATTCCTATTTTCACCATTTAACGGAATCGTTAATTATACTGTACTTGCTTTTGCCAGCGGCTCCGCTCGCATGGATGTCGGTTGTCGCGACCAAACATAGCCTACGTCCTTTCTCATGGTCTATTCTACCCCTCTACCAAATTTCATCAAAATCGGTTGACTGGTTTAGGCATGAAAGCGTAACATACAGTCGGACAGGCACACAGAATTACTTTCGTATATGGAATAGGTATGGATATGGATTGAGGTTTTCTGCTTAAAATTTTTCAGTAGCAGTATGAAATTTGGCGGGCAATATGTTCATTTAATAATACGATGGAATGAATACGGATAATAGATGGAACCTACAGATGTAAGTATAGTAACATCCGTACAGGGTTAAAGAGGCATATTCTTCCCTAAGGGAGATCCCTTCCGGAATTTTCAGATCAATCTACCAAGAGCTTTGGAGCCAAGCCATCTTCAACAGTAAGTAGGTAAACTTAGTGATGAAAGAACGAGGCTCTAGCATGGGCTTTTCTCTCGTGGTTGGGGGGGTTATCAATAAGGAGGAGTAAGGATAGTGGCCTACGTGCTCCGAAGTGCATGTACCCAACTGCGAGGATGATCGCGATGAAATTTCGCATGGGTACTCCCCAAATTCAAAACCGCATGTTGACGCGATTGACGAGAGGTAATTAACAGGATTCTGTTGAGAATTACACATTATGTAAATACCTCTGAACTGTATGATGTGAACGTGACGTGTATGATGAGCTCATAATTGTTTCAAATTACAATATAATGCTGGGGTGATTGTTTTTAAACATTTATTTATAAGTATACTGGTTTTCTTCTTCTTCATCGTCGCGTTAATCCCCGTCGCATCCGAAGGTCATCCCTTGGAGCCTGGGGTCCGCTTTACCAGTTTAACTGTGGATTTGGCTGAACATCAATATTTTCCATGAAGCGATTACTATCTGACCTCCACAACCCAAAGGCGATATCGAAGCATTATAGCTAGATCAGTTGTTGATCTTTTTAGGGCTTCAAATATCCTTAACGACTGCCAAACAATCAGGACCGACGACTTAAGGAGCACAACCAGACCAACGAAAATACTCACATTCTGCAATGAGTCCGCGACAAACAAGGCGTCACGTCACACTCATGCTGTCAAACCTGTAAGAACAGAGAGTTGCTGTGCCGTCAGTGCAGGTGACAGAGTAGGACAAGTTTTGGCTTTCCCACTGACAGCTCAAAAATTCTCCAGTGAGCTCTTGCTATCTTACTCACTGCTGGGAACAAGACACGAGGTAATTATGGCCGCGGTATTCTGTAGGACGGAGGTACAGTCAACGCCATAAGTTGATTAACACATATTTTGCGAATCTTTCTTATAATGGAATGCAACTGTCTATAGCGTGTAGTGTTATGATTCCCAGAAGACAAACTTAATTTACATATTCAATGTTTTTTTTTCACAATTTTATGTAAGGTTTAGGGGCCACAGTGTTCAATAAATTAGAATTTGTTAAGCTACTTTCGTAGTTGACTGTACTTCCCCAGTCGGACTGTTCAATTGGAACGAGAATACCGTTATGTCTCCGTCTCTATAGCTACAAAACTTGACACATATCATCGTACAAACGAACTGAACTTATCATAATGATCATTCCCTTGAAGAAATCCCTTAATATCGTGATAATTGTCAGAATTTGAGTCTCTCACTATCATATTTACCTCACTACAATGTCGTATTACTACACTCGTACCTACTAATGTCTTTATTTAAAAGCCTGGTGGTAATGGACTGCTGAGACGAGGTTTACCATGGCACACACCGATGACTTTTCGATGCTTTTCGAAGTTATGTGTGTATTTATCGCAGGTTCGCCACCTATTACATTGTGACCTAAACATAAACTGGCGAAGTGTGGGCGCTAGCACCTCTGCCTACCCCTTCGGGGAATACAGACGTGAGTTTATGTTTTGTATGTTATGTTATGTACATGAAGCTTTATAGCATGGATATAAAAAAATCTAATTTCGTGTGATCCACAGTTTATAGTAGTTCGGGACTGCAATTTAAAATTTGAAGGTTGCTATAGTGAAATGCATCTACCACATCCAGCCATGAGTTGGTGTAATAATCATTTGTATGCACAACATTATTATTAGTTCGTTATTATTAATGATGTATTACTTAGTGCTTGTTACAGAACAATGTCGTCCGTATATCTGCCCTATGATCGATTACTCACAGCTAATAATAACTGTGCCTTGCCCTGCGGTGGCGGGCATGAGGCGCGAGGCGATAACCCTACACATAAGATTACGACGCCAAACGGTCTAATGTACCACGCGTACGTATTTCAAATTGAATGATGAACCGCTTTTGTTTGACTTTCATAGTAAACAAAGAGATAGTGTTGTTGATGTGTTATTATTTTGTTTTATATCCCTTAGGGAACGTTCATATCTGACGGAACTTGCGTCGCGTATTATCGGTCGCGTAACGCCAGAACAGACAAATGTATAGAAAAACACTTGATCGTTCACACTCGACGCACTAACGTAACATCGGTTGAGTGTGAACGGTCAAGTGTTTTTCTATACATTTGTCTGTTCTGGCGTTACGCGACCGATAATACGCGACGATATGAACGTTCCCTTAGGCATGAATTAGACAGAAAAGGAAAAAGGCACGAGGCAAAGGCTTAACAGATAATAAAGAAAACACCATATTTAGTGGGTAGGTGTATATCAACACCATTTTACTTTCAAGTATATATAATCCGTTATTTAAACTTCTATTATTGTTAGTTTTATTTCAGTGACTGTACTTTATTTAATTGTTTATTCCTTAAAATAAAATGTGTGCCAATCGCCTACTTTACAATTTTGGAAGTGTCGATTCGCACGAATTCGTGCGAATCGACTACAGAAAAATAATATATTTTAAAAGGAGTCGATTCGCACGTTTCGTGCCAGTTCAATTCGTGCGAATCGTCCAATAAGCCTTTTGTTCTGCGATCGCGTCACGGCTTTGCTTTGATTATGCCTTACGTCTGTCTCTTGTCTTTCGTGTCACGCTTAAAATGACCATGAGTGACTGTAAAGTCAGCATCAGAAAGATGTTGACGAACAAAGTGCTCAAAATGATCTTAATTTCTTTTTTTTAACCCCTTCCTGTTGATGGATTGTTCTGATATTTGGTACACACGTGTAGTTCGGACAATAATACAATTTAAATCTATAAAACAGATTCATTTGCTATTAATACGAGAGTTTTAAGATCATTTTGAGATTTTATCGTCGAGATATTTATGTAGGTAGGTAATTCCGGTGAAATGGTAATTCGGTAAGTTAAAATTCAAACACAATGTAAAAATTGTTCATGAATAAATATACTGAAATACTGAAAAGTATGATATTTTCTAAAGTTAACACGAATAGCACTCATTGGAATAAAACCACTTTTTAACAGATTCTATCGCCATAGTCGCAGGGTGACCGAGGAAGGCCGAATGACAATACTGATCTACTACATAGACACGTACTGAAATTGTAATAAGGGTTATAAAATGATAGTTGTATAAATAGATTTATTGTAAAATCAATCAATTAGTTACTGCTGGACCTAGGCCTCTCCCAGTGTTGGGATGCCTGTGTATTGTTAATTAAGTTGAATTTATTGCATAGTATAAATTTCACCAGCGAAAGGGCTTTTCATCCAAAAATCTTTACAGGATTATCTGTATATCTAATTATAGAAATGCTCCAATGAATGTGTTATCATTTAAATAAAAATATTTACTCCATCAACTATATTAATAAGTTATACAGCAAGATAGAAAAACTATTCAAATACAAAAAAATCTAAAGGTTTTAGTTGATTCATAGTTATAGAAAAGTAAAACTTACCAGCAACTAAAACTACACAGAACAAGATCTTCCCGTTTAGCATTTCCAGTTAATTATGTCCAAATATTCAACTACCACCACAGTCCTACAACTCACCACCAACGTACTAAGTATACGAATAAGTAATAAACAAAAAAAATGTCCGTCGTTTAAGTTCGCGTAATCAAAAACCGTTCTAAAGATTTAAAATCATGGAGCGATGTTTATTGTGTAGGACTTATCTGTTCACTAGTGCATCAGAGACGCCTGCGAGTTCCAGGATGGACGGAAGGGGGGAGCTCGGTGGTGGTGGAAGCGATAACCTCTGCCTCGGCCGGAGGACGAGTAGCTGATAACAGCGGTGGTGACTTTCAAATGAGAGCGAGTATTCTTTCGCTTCGAAGATAAACAGATCGAATATTTTGTTTGTAATCCTCTCTTTTTAGCATAGTTTAATGGGCTTCGTCTGTGTATAAGTTATACCTAGATATGTTGGATTAATTTTGCACGATTATCTTGAGGACCGATGAAATCAAATCAATCTTTATTTCTCAGAATGGTTATACATTAGGCGACGAAAATACTATAATTGAAAAAGTTAGTCCATTTGGAGCGGGTGCTAGTACATGGGTACGCTCCAAAGAAGTCAATAGGCGCTCAACCCATCTCTCGCATAAAGGAGATTGATACAAACTCAAAAATATCTACTATACATATACCTAGCCTTTTAAATAATATAGATTAACCCGGGAAGCGTAAAATATCAAAAAGGTTATAATGATTTTTGATTTCCTATAACAATATCGGAGGAAAAAATTGTGATGGTGTAGACACCGTCTATGGTACAGTCAGCATCAGAAAAATGTTGACGAGTAGAGTACTCAAAATAATCTTAAAACCAAAATTTCAATATGATATTGATAATTAGAGTACTCAAAAAGTTGTAAGCATCCAGAGTAGTCAAACTATCTTAACAATCGGTCTTTCAGAAATATGTAAGTAAGCAGAGTGTTCATTTTCATATACACAATCACGCTACTCAAAGGTATCTAGTCAAACAAAGTGTTCAAAATATCTGGACAACGTCATTTAATCGCATTTTGCATCCCTGTTTTACTTATGTAGCCATCCTTTACACATGATGATGGGATGATGTGAGATAGGTGTATAAGTTAGAACAGGATAGAAAATTTGTCAAATTAATGACAATTTCTTTTGTATTTTTTATAGTTGCCAGTTGCTTAAGCCATAAACTATCCACTTGAATTGGTGAGAAAAGAGTATGAATACTTACGTAAAAAAATAAAGGGTCCTGCAACGCAAGATACACCTATGATGTCCTGAAAAATCCACTTCTCGTATTCTCTAATACGCATTATGACTACATCGACATGACATAGACGCAAAATGTCTACTCTTTGAAAATAGGAACAGTTAGATATAAAACTATTGTACAAACATATTATAATAGATTATAATTTATAATAGAAGTTTTTTTTTAAACCGCAATGCTCGCCTTCTTTCTCTTTTTCTTTCTCTCTGAAATAGTTATTAAAGTAAAACCTATTTTATTTTTACTTTTTACCCGAATAGAGACCTTAAGGCTGAAAAGATTTCGATGAAAGTGATGATCACAAATAAAGGTATTTATGAGTGCATGAAATATAAATCGATACTACACCGTGAATTTTTGGCGCTATATCTAATGGATTTTGTTATTTTTTTAATTAAATAAAGTATAAAATACATAAAAAGACCAAAAAAAGCAGGCGGAGGTACCCATTTGTAATTCATCAATCCAGTGATAATCAATGGGTTCCGCCTGCTATCAAACTTATTTCGGTCTTTTCAGGAACAGCTGTGTTTTTTATTTTTAATAATTATTCAATCGACAGAAAAATTTAGAAATACAAAACCCTATTCCATACTATGATTTATATTAATACTAGCTGTGCCTGCGACTTAGTCCGCGTGGACTTATATCTCCTTATGTAGGTTTCAAGTAATTTACACATCATACGAGTATTTATTTCTTACGTATTCATACTCTTTTCACACCAATGCAAGGGGATAGTTTATGGCTTAAGCAACTGGCAACTATAAAAAATACAAAAGAAATTGTCATTAATTTGACAAATTTTCTATCCTGTTCTAACTTATACATCTATCTCACATTATCCCATCATCATGTGTAAAGGATGGCTACATAAGTAAAAAAGGGATGCAAAATGCGATTAAATGACATTGTCCAGATATTTTGAACACTTTGTTTGACTAGATACCATTGAGTAGCGTGATTGTGTATATGAAAATGAACACTCTGCATACTTACATGTTTCTGGAAGACCGATTGTTAAGATAGTTTGACTGCTCTGGATGCTTACAACTTTTTGAGTACTCTAATTATCAATATCATATTGAAATTTTGGTTATAAGATTATTTTGAGTACTCTACTCGTCAACATTTTTCTGATGCTGACTGTACATGGGTAAATTTAAAATTTATGTTTAGGGAATATTGAGAGGAAATGTTTATAGGTATAAACGATGACATGACATCATTGTAAATATTTTACAGGATTCCTGAATATGAATAATTATGAATAATTATATAGTTGTTGAATTAATTTACCAATTTGTTAAATTGATATAAGGTAAAATGTTATTAAGATGAAAAGTACCTAAGTTTGTAATATCCCTTAGATATGTAGGTACTTTTGAATACTTAAGATTTGATACGGTGCATGTTAAGGGTCTGGTTTAATGAATTAATTTGCCCTTAGTTTATTAATTCTAGGTACTATTGGATATAGCCCTAGGCCTCGCTTAAATTGTAGGTACCCTCTGAATAAACTAGAACAGAACATGAAAAGCATTATCTTTGTCTGTTTAACTTTATAAAATTCTATACATATACTTATAATAACAACATCCATACTTCTATACTAATAGTATAAATGCGAAAGTAACTCTGTCTGTCTGTATGTTACGCTTTCACACCTAAACCACTGAATGGATTTTAATGAAATTTGGTATAGGGGTAGATTGGACCATGAGAAAGAACATAGGCTATGTTTGGTCGCGATAACCGACATCCACGCGGGTGGAGCCGCGGGCAAAAGCTAGTTTTTACATGAAACTATATAAAAAATAGTTGTACTTCAGTTTATTTATTAATTTCTTTCAATGGAAAGATTGTTTGCCGATTTACAATTATACATTGTATTTTTTTGAAGTCTATTTTTTAAACATAGTTTTTTTTTAAATAAGCCTTCTTTGCAGTTGGTTCAAAAAGTACTTAGGTGAGCACTTTAATATGTGCTACCTATTACATATTGACTTATATAATGATGTGGTAAATAGTTTCAAGTTCCAAGTTTTTTATTTGTTTTTGTCCAGTCACTTCTGATGGTATCTGTACGCCAGGCCTTCTGGCCACTGATATATTGAGGAAAACATCGATATTGATTTTATTTTGCCGCATGATTCCATTGAGCCGCTATCTTCCCGAACTCACTGGGGTTATCGCCATCATTCTGTGTCGACGTCGAATACGTCATCTCTAAAAGTATATTGTTTAAAATTATTACAAATCACTTATCAGTTATCAACAATGTATAGTTAACTAGCTGTGTCACTCGGTTTCACCCACTCTGTTCAATTCGTTTGGCCATCCATCGCATGGCATTGTATTGTGCTTTTTTATTTAATAATCTGTCTCCTAATGATCAACAAATAGCCGTTAAATTTCTCTAAGATCTGGTCTACCAAGTACAAACATATTTTTTCAAATTAATCAAATTACGAGTAATTCCTGAGATTATCGCGTTCAAACAAACCGTTCAGCTTTAATATTGTTAAGTATTGAAATAAGTATCTACTCAGTCATCGTGTTTTAAAATCTGTAGAGAGTGAGACTTATATCCAGTAGATCTACTATATAAAAATAAGTCGGGATTTCCTTCCTGACGATATAACTCCAGAACGCACGAACCGATTTCCACGGTTTTGCATTCGTTGGAAAGTTCTCGGGCTCCGTGAGGTTTATAGCAAAGAAAATTCAGATATCAGCGCGGGCGGAGCTGCGGGCAACAGCTAGTAGTTTTTTGAAAAAAAAAAGTGTCACATAAAGGACAACCCCAACTCTCATACAATCTTGGGCCCGCATGTACAGGGTTGAAAATTAGGCAATATTTAGACCATGAAAGGACATTTCATGGTCTAAATATTATATAGAAATAGAATATTCACGACGATTCACAATGGCCAAGTTTGTTAAATCGAGCATTGTTCATAGGTTTTTAGGTTATGTTGTAATACATAATGCGGTCAAACAGCGTCTTATGTTGTGTTGTGTGTGATAGCTACACAAGTTATTCGCGTATCGCTTTTATTTGTAAGTAGGTTAGCAGGTTTTATTAGTATAGAAAAGGGCAGGTCATTAATATTTTTAGTCATTAATGTGGAATGGTCAACTATATGCTAAATAATAAAACTGATATGTCGAAGCAAAGACATGCTTTAGCTATTTTTTTGTTGCACGATATTAAACCTTATAGTTTTATGATATGCAACACTCTAAAGGTGGACAGTCATCGCCCTGCTTGATTTCAGCAATGCCTTCAACACGGTTGATTTTGATATTTTGCTCTGCCTATTGCACTCCCTTAACATATCTCCGACGGTGATTGATTGGCTTCGCAGTTACCTGTGTGGTCGCCGACAACGTATACGCAATGAAAACAATTTGTCTAGTTGGTGTAATACCTCTGTCGGTGTGCCCCAGGGTGGCGTTCTTTCTCCTTTACTCTTCGCAATTTTTATAAATTCTATCTCAAATCATCTTCGCTGTTCCTACCATCTATATGCAGACGATCTGCAAATATATTCACAGGCGCCACACGCACGGCTGGCGGAGGCTGTAGAGATGATCAACGAAGATTTGTCTCGTATAGCTGCTTGGAGTAAAACCTACGGCCTTAAAGTCAATCCCGTAAAGACCCAGGTAGCTATTGTAGGTAGTTCCTTGACTATAGCTAAAGTTGATGCTACGCAGCTCCCGCCGATTCTGTTTGATGGTACGGTAGTTCCCATTAGTGAGAGTGTAAAAAACCTCGGAATATATATGGATTCCAATCTGTCTTGGGACCCGCAACTCCAGGAAGTGAGCCGTAGGATGTTCGCGTCGATAGGATCACTACGAAAGTTGCAATATTTCCTTCCTATTGCAACCAAAATTTCGCTTGCAAACACATTGCTACTACCCATCCTTGATTATGCGGACGTCAGTTATCTTGATCTAACCGAGAGCCAGCTAGATAAACTTGAGCGCCTCCAAAACGTCTGTATAAGATTCATATTTGGTTTACGCAAGTATGATCATGTTTCGCAGTTTCGAACCGAGCTTAAGTGGCTACCCATACGACTTCGCCGGAATGCTCATATCCTTTCTTTGCTATACAATATATTATTTAAACCTTCAACCCCGTCCTATCTCAAGGAACGTTTTGAGTTCCTACACGATACTCATACGAGATATTTAAGGTCATCAGAGAACTTAAGACTAAGGATGCCGTCACATAAAACAACTTTTTACGACAACTCCTTCACAGTTACGGCTATCCGTCTATGGAATGGGCTACCTGTAAATGTTAGAAAGGCTCAGAATTTGAACATCTTCAAATCAATGGTAAAGGAGCACTACTTATCATTGTGATTATGCTCTCTTACAATGAAGTTTACTTTCTATATCTACATAAATCTCATTTGTCAATTAGAGATATATATTACCTATATGTGTGTATGTTTTATGTACCTATCATTATATGGATATGTATTATATATATTATATGTAAGTAAATATTTATTATGTGTACATGCTTATTAAACTTAGGTATGTATGTATTGCTTCATTTATATGCCTGTAGGTATACTACATATACAGGCAACATAAGTGTTTAATTATATATTTATTTGTATAAGTATAGTATGTATATAAATATTGTAAATTATGTGTAATACCTGTGTTTTTTGAGTTGATAAACCTATAAATTATGAAAGTACGCCAAAACAACTACCATACAATTCCTACAACCATACCTAATGACCATCCAAAGGTTGCCTGGTAGAAATCGCTTAAAGCGATAAGGCCGCCCTTGTACTGTTTCCGTAGACATTTATTTCTATATTCTGTATTTTTAAGGTGTACAATAAAGTATATAATAATAATAATAATAATAATAATAAAGCAATCCTTCCCTACCCTCACTTCAGACGGCAAGATCTGAGTGACATCCTTTTGCTATGGTTACCACTTTCCACAAGGCTGTATACATACTTGTTTGCTGTAGTAATATAGAATTAATTATATAAGTTGGTAATAAAATAAAACAACATTATTTAAAAGATTATTTTATTTTAAAAAAGTACTTTAATCTCTATCTCGGGTATCTTTCTATTTGGGTTTAGAAATGCTTACACTAGGACTTAGGTCTTTCCTCCCCTTTTTAAGCATCATCATAGTTTATTAAAATATTGTCAAGAAACTGTGCAGGAGGTGTTATATTGTCTTGGAACCGGGCCCAACCGAGATACCATATTACACTATGGGCACAGCACCCGACTGTTCACTTACCTACAAAACAATGACAGCAATGCTGTAATATAGCATTCCTCCCGCTCAAAGAACTGTCTACTAATATATATACGTAATAAGTTCTACTACTTATATGCTTGGACTTTATTTTTCCTCTTAACAACCAAGTCGTTTGAGATATTGACAGTTCTTGTAGGAGGTCTCTATCCACCTCTCTGCACACTTCAATGACATACAGAATACACACTTTTCTGTGCCCCACTGGTGATTGTGCTGGTCTGTTCTCATCCAAACATGCACATTGAGCTTGAATCCAGCAAGATTCGCAAATGATGTCATTTGCATTCACCTTAAACAGAGATCATGTTATAAGCACTGAATATTCCATTAGTCATATAGGCTAGCTCTTCATGAACGTTACACATATCAGTCAAAATACATTGTCATATACAAAAGGTGGCATAATTATCCACGGGATTAGGTAGACTCGTAGTAATTTCTATTCTATAGCAGCTATCACACAGCTTGTTAACGTTAATTATAATAACAATTTCAAAAGAGCGAGAAATAACGAATAGGTACTTACTATTTGGGGTGCGACCCATTCACGTATACAAGCTAGTATCCCTGCATCGTTCAATAAATGTCTGCCTATAATATTGCACCGATCGGTAGCGATTCCACAATTCACACAGAGACTCATTGTGATAGCTTTCAGCCGATGTGGTAAAGTCTAGTCCAGTTTTAAAGCCAAGGTCAGCAAATGTAGCAAATAACGGTGTCCGGTAATCAAGCAAGGGTCAATTAGTTCGAAAATCATATACAATTCACAGAGTAAAAGCAGCAAAACACATGATCTCAGGGAGCCGAAGGAAAGCGAATGCGACATTTTCAATGACAGGAGTGAAAATGACATATGATGTTACAGATTATTATGAATTCTATATGATCGATTATTTACATAGACTTTGAATACACTACGATTATTTACAATCGATATTTTGACTTCCATTATGAAAGAGACATGTGTCTTTCTGATTAGTAAACTGAATAACGAAAATAAAGATGCTACATAGATATTTTGAAATCATTTAATAAGGCCACGAATTTTAAATTCATAGTTATTAGTTATCGATTTGATTTCATAATCGAATCGATAAAGCAAGCATAATCATAGCGCATTTACGAAGATCGGATTAAGTATTACATTCAACGTTTACGAAGCTTGTTGATTAATGAAAATCACATTTTTAAACTTTTGTCGCACTTGGCCATTGCTGATTGTAATGAAGTCTAAACAAAATTATAACACAAAATAGACGAATTTTTTGAGGTAGGTTTGATGTCTGTGCACTCAGGCCCAAAATGGGGTATCTCCTTTCGTCAAATTATTGATTTTTTGAAACTGTAGTTGTAATAAAATACGGACTTTACTAATGTTTTAGAAATCCATCAACATAATTGCCCCGATTGCAGGTTTTTACTACGGAGCCTGGGGATTGTTCACTCGTTTCACACAGTTTCACACTCGTTTCACAGGGACTGCCGCCAGTTGGTAGTGTACCCGGCTTCCAGGGCCTCGATTCGACTAAAGTCAAACAATAGTCAAAACGGCATTAAATAATATACTTTAAAGGAATGCTGTTAAAGTTCAAAATTAAATGACTTTTTTCCCGAATGAATGAAATAGGGTAATGAAACTTATTTCATTTCATTTTGGACTTTAGCCATATAGAAATAAAGGCTAAAATTCAAAGTCATTTTTTGCGGTGACTATGACACCATAGTGTTTAAGCTCTAGTAGCTTTAGAAGAATCGAGGGCCTGGTAGACTTGGCTTGGGCCAAGAAGATCTCAATGAGGCCCCATTCATCAGTCATTCATATTTTGGGTTTCTTATGTTGCATATAATCCGGTATCTACTCATTCCTTAGGTACCAGTATACAATACACTTATACATTACGTGTTATGTGTATATCACACAATGTATAAACATGTTTTATTGATCGATTGCCGCCTTGTTGGGGACAAACAACAATCATCCGTAATGGCTTACGGATTATTACTTCTCTAAGTAATGAGCACTTACGTCATGTAGCAACAAGACTCGCGGTGTTTCCATTTATAAAAACATTACCTTCCTTCCTTCGGCAGTCGGGTAATAATGGTATGAAGAATTCAGTTATTCGAGAAAGTAAGTCTTATTAGAGAGTGCGATATAGATAATCGGACACAATCAATGACAGTCTGTCGGGGTGCGAGGGAAATGCCCTTATTGGGACACTTTACACACCGTCATTTGAGTTTGCTGCTTAGTCGGTTCGAGTCCGACATAAATAGGTACCCCTGCTGACCAGTAGGGTATTCGTACAAAAAAGGTAACAAGTCATTTAAATATGGAATTTTATTGTTAATACGATATCAGATGGACCTTTGAATTAAAATGTTTTATTTTGTCAAATTGAATTCCGAATTTATAAGTTTAGGTTTCAGAGATTCCGTTTATTAAATTTACCATGTTTGTTGGACAGTGGCAATAACACTATCGATTGAAATAGTAAAAATACAGAATGTGATTTTTTCGGGTTTTTCGTCGTTTCGATTCGAACGTGTTTTAAAAAATCTTTGAATGCAGTTTTGTTTCTTTTTAAAAATAAAGGAATATTTCCTTTGAGTAAAATTCTCTATCTTATGAAAATCTTTCACCTATACAGAAATGGCATCGGGTGCAATCAACGATCTTGAAAAAAAAATACTAGTTCATACATGCTAACTCAATACTATCTGCATTAATGAAAATGACTGAAGTCATACTTTATTCTCGTTTGGATTCACTGATCCAGTTGCACTCCTATTACGTTGAGGTAGGCTAATAATTATCTTCTTAATTATTTATCAATGGCATTTTTGTTTTTTTTTTAAATAATATTAGAACCGTAGTAACTAATATTCACCCCTCCAGCCAAGCTAAATTGCTTATGTTAGGAGTGGGTTCACGTCGGTAGTGTAATGGCCAGGATCGAACCCGGGACCTCTCGATCGTAAGGTCGACTCCTAAACCACTAAGCTACCGACGCATTGTACGTTATTAATAAATAATAATATGATTTTATAACGGTACCAGTTACAAAACAAAAAAAAAACTTAACGAACGAGCCCAAAATCAGGGTATGTTAAAAAATTATTATCATTTTTGGTTCTATATGGGTGAGTGACACTATTACCACAGATTATTTTAATAATGAGGAACAAGCCGTTGCCTGCGCCCTCGTGGATCAAACAACATCACGACCTTTGACCTTTTCCAAGGTCTAATCTACCCTTGTACCAATTTTATTTGGTAATTCAAAATTGGTTCAGTAGTTTAGGTGTGAACGTATAACAGATAGATAGATAAGACAGATAGATAAGACAGATAGATACATGCATGTACGTTATTACTATTTATTCTGTGCAGATAGCAGTTGCAGCCTGTACTAAAATACAAAATTTATTCCCACCTCACCCAGGAACCTTGAAATTTTAAAAAGAATCTAACGAAGACAAAGCTCTGTGACGTAGTGGTAGTGAACGCGACCGCCACGCAGGAGGCGCGGGTTCGATCCCCGCTCAGTGCAATTATTTGTATGCACGAATATGGCTATTAGCATTGCAGTGTTTCTATGTGATAATATGTATTTACAAAAAAAAAAAGGATCTAAATAGGTTTATCCGCATTCTACAGTCCATAACACAAGCTAGTTAAGCCACAGTTAAGTTTACCATGAGCACCATGAGCCTAGATAGTGTTGTGTAGAATGTTGTGGAATATTTATTTATTTATTTATTATTTAATGCTTTCGATAGATGCTAAAATAATGTTATTCATCATCGTCATCCGTTTGAAATCTAGAAAAGATTACTATAATTGTAATTGGTAGCTACCTAAGGGGGTGATTTCACTGCGTGATCAAGCCCTCACCTTTGGTACCTTAATAAAGAAAAATAACATCATCATCCTAGCAAGTCTGTACTTGTTAACTTATGCGACAGAACCTCGTCTCTCAATCAGCAGGTGTACAGACTTGCAGCTGGATAGTTATGGATCTTGTTGAGGTCTCCTGACCCCCACGGCCCCCACCCCATATACCACGTACTGGCGGCATTGAAAGATCTACTATCTACTTACAATTACTCCGTACCTATTCATGATTTTTACACATCTTTTGTAATTTTTCTACAATGAATGACTTATGAAGGTAGTTTCATATACATATTGAAAAGTTCTGGAATTTTTCATGTATTGATTTTTTTGGGACTTTTAACACGCTTTTTAACTTTATATGTATGTTTGTATCTAACAGAACCTTTACAAATTATACCTATCTGCCACCCAGCTTTACATTTAATTTTCGTATTGATTTGAAATAATTTAGGCCGTTCCACGCGACAGCAGTGTTCCACACTGACCATCTGGACAGCTGGCGGTCCACAACTGTGCGTTTCCCGAGAAACTTTCTGCCTCGCACAACTAAACTGTGAAATGAACTGTCACCAGCGGTATTTCCGAACCAATACGACCTTCCAACCTTCAAGAAAAGAGCGTAACTACTCTCTTTTAAAAGGAAGGCAACGCACTTATGACTTTGTGACTCCTCGGGTGTCCATAGGCGGCGGTGATCGCTTACCATCAGGCGATCCGTATGCTCGTTTGCCTCCCTATTCCATAAAAAAAAACATGGACTGATGATAAGTTATTCCCTAATAACACGTCGGATATTCTTTCTGAGGCGTATCAGATTCCTCTGCCACACGTCGGTCGAGTTGGAAATACCCACCTGATCTTTAAGAAGGGCATTAAATGGTTGTTACAGGGTCGGTAGCACGAGGGGTCGGTAACGTTCCGCATGGCGCAGGTCCTTTCGGGGCATGGATGCTTCGGAAGCTACCTGTGCCGGGTGGGACGAGAGCCGACCAGTGGGTGCCACCACTGTGGCGGCGATGATGACACGGCGCAGCACACCCTAGAGGAGTGCCCCGTGTGGGCTGGGGAGCGCCGTGCTCTCATCGCCGAAGTGGGGACGGACCTCTCGCTGCCGGCCGTAGTTCTGTCTATGGTCGACGGCGGCGATGAGGCGTGGGCAGTGGTTCAGACCTTCTGCGAGACGGTTATCTCGCAGAAGGAGGCGGCGGAGAGGGAGAGGGAATGTGACCCCCTTTCCCTCCCACAGCGCCGCAAGAGAACCGGGGCTCGGAGGAGGCGGTACCACCAACTCCTCCCCCCCTAACCGGGCCGGGCAGTAGACGCGGGGGCGTCTGCTGCCCTTACATAGGCCTCGCGGTTGAAGGCGTACGTCGTGTCGCGTGTGCCTTGCCTAGGCGGGTGGCAGAAGGACTCCTCTTCTGCCGCACCAGAGACGGGCCTGCCGTAGATCAGCGGCGGGCGACCCACACGACGATGGCGGAAGATGTTGTTCCCGCCATCGTCGATATGTGGTGACGACGGACACCGTGGTGGTTTAGTGGGTAGTCTGGCCTCCTTCGAGGCTAGGAGTCCCACACGAAGCCCGCTCCCTGCCCCCGTGGGGGGTGAGCGAAGTGCTTAAAAGCATTCCACCACGTAAAAAAAAAAAAAAAAAAAAAAAAAAAAGGGTCGGTAGCACGAGTGTCACTCCTCTGGTGTTGTATACGTCCATGGGCCACGGTAACCACTTTCCATCAGGCGTCAGGCGCATCTAAATGAATTAAAAAATAATTGCTCCGTTGAGAAGTTTTCTGCACGTATAAAGTATTTTTTGGTTTTTTAACTACCTACATGATAACAAAAATGCGATTCAAATGTAATTTTAGCCAATTGGAATTTTCTCCTGCTTACTCCGGACTTGCCCCTTTAGATTTAACTTATATGGTTTTAGCGGAAACAACTGCCATCTGATCTCTATACCCCGAGAGGGAGCCAGACAGGGTGCGAGAGATATGCTTCCGGCAATCTCACTTCCGGCAACCAAAGACCCAAGACGGCGTGCGTTTTAGTCGATTCAAGTCCGACATACCCACCTCCACTGGTATACGTAGGGATTTTTCGCACCATAAAAAAAAATACCCCGAGAGGGAAAGCTGCGGCAGAACCTCGCTCGTCATCAGCTGTACCGACTAGCAGATAAGATTGACTTAGCTTTAAAGATCTTGTTGGACCTCCATACACCCACCTGCTTAGCAAATCTAGCAGCTGCTTCATTTTACGTTTAAAGATGAAAAAGTTATAACACGAAAAGGTTAAGTAGGTAGTTTTATAGATAAAAAATAATTAGGTATGTAGTAACGGGTTATGTTGGTACAAGACTGGTAATTTACCACTATGTAACTCTTTTCTACAATACATGTACACAACTGCATATGTGGGTGTTAATTTAATACACCTCTGCCTACCCCTTTGGGGATTTACAGGCGTGAGTATATGTATGCATGTAAAATTGCAGTACATAAAGAGTTATATGGTGGTAAAAGACTGGTTACCACTATGTAACTCTTTTCTACAATACATTTACACAACTAGTGTACCTATACAATAAAGGATTTTACCGTTACAGGGAAATATAACAGGCATTCAACATGCCAGCCACTTCAGTTGACGTAGACTCTGTCTTGTAAGTAGGTAGTTTGATAGAAAAGAAATATGTATTAAAAAGTTATGTGGTGGTAAAAGACTGGTAATTTACTACTATGTAAATCTTTCCTGCAATACATGTAGCCAACTGCATTTATTAAAGGAGTTTCAGGAGTATACCGCTAAAGGGAAATATCATGTTCGGGGATTCACATTCTCAGCCATATGCAGCTGACGCAGATACTGTCTTGTCTTGTAAGTATACTGTGGTACAACTTGCACTAGTGTTGGGATATCGTCGATTAAAGGCGTGCGTAGATATCACTAATTTCCTTGTGCTCTTTTTTGCCAGTATTAGGTTCCATTTGCCTATAAGTATGTTTAGTTTTGCAGGCCAGCTTATGTTTTAAGGATTATCCTAGGTTTTTGAAATTGGTGTAGGTACTGAATGCTTTTATTCGAATTAAATATAAGCTTATATACAAAAGGAGTTTTTAATTTCTAGACATAAAGTAAATCAAGGACATTATCGCACGTAAAATGACAGCCTCCGTGGCGTGGCGGTAGTGCACGCGACTGCTACGCAGGACGCGCGGGTTCGATTACCGCTCAGTGCAAATATTTGTATGCATGAATATGGCTATTTGCATTGGTCTGGGTGTTTCTATATATATGTATGTATTTACAAAAAAAAGTATATAAGTATGTTTATCCGCATTCTAAATTCCATAACACAAGCTATAAAAGCTTACCATGGGTCTAGATAGCGTTGTGTAGAATGTTGTAAAAAAAAAATGATCGGGATTTTCCATGTTAGAAACTCAAGATTATTTAATCAGTAGATAAAGAAAACATGAGTTTACACTTTTTATTGTTTGCAGACGCTTATGTGCGTATTAGAAGTTCAAACATCGTGGTGTGACCTGACTATAATGTTCTTCAAAGTTAGTGACGTCAGTCTGACCGGAAATGTTCTTCAAAGTTAGTGACGTCAGTCTGACCGGACCTGGGGCATTACCACAATCTCTTAAAAGTAATAATTTTCATTTCGATTTTAACTTACTTTCATTGCGTAAATCGGACTCGGACCGTTGTCCTGTAGCTATTTGTGTACTGTAGCAAGACAATGTTTAAAATTTCACAATTTAACAAATACATGTATCCACTACAGTAAGAGATACTGTTTGACCTAGTTTGACCATAATAATACTAGTATGCCTATCCTGACGGACGGACGTTGCCGGTTCGATTCACACTATGATAGTAACAAAGTAACATTTGGTAGGTATGCTAGAGATGATAGTACCCCCCATGTTCAACTCTCATTTCCATGAAATTAAGTTGCAAGATGAGTCATCATACAAAAAAGTAATTTGCTTTATCTATATGCATTACCTACTTATGGAGATTGCTGACGTATATATATTCCACAAAATTTTACACAACGCTATCTAGACCTATGCTTAAATTAGCTTGTGTTATGGAATATAGAAAGTGGATAAACATACTAGATACTTTTTTGTAAATACATACATATTATACTTAGAAACACCCAGACCAATGAAAATAGCCATATTAATGCATACAAATATTTGCACTGAGCGGGGATCGAACCCGCGCCTCCTGTGTGGCAGTCGCGTGCACTACCACCACGCCACAGAGGCTGTCAAATTGTATTAATTGAACTAACCACCCTACTTCATCCTATTGGAGTAAGCAGAGACAACATCACTTGCTTAGATCCTGGCATATATCTATTGTTTCTACTACTTTCAAAGCCAGTAGCGAGTATGGCCTTTAGTTTAATGTCCTCGACGTATTTTTTTATAATTTAGCCATTCACAATTGCGAGCGAATTAATTTAATATACACTAGTATAAGATTTGCTTTTACTTAGTAGGTAAACAGTTAGATTGTTAGAGTCTGCGTGTCCCGGGTCATAAAGTTTTTTCCTCCTAGTAACTGTATCAAATTTAGAATTCGCTCGTATATTTAATTCCTACTAACTTTTAAAGTGAATAACCCTCATCAGAGTCTAAAAACTTAAAATCTAAAAACTAACGTAAGTAACAGTACCTATTTAAAATCTTCATCATTTTAACGTTATTCCCGGCGACATCTGATCATCCGACGCTTTCAATTCGGCGGCACCTTGAATTTATATACTTACTCACTCCTTCAGGACGACATTTTGTTTTGAGGCTCTTATGGGAGCGACTGCCATATGACCTCCCAACCCCGAGAGGAAAACTTGTACCTGAGCCTAGTCCATAATTTAATTAGATCTAGTGGGGCACCATATAGTATAAATCATGTTTCCATTTCCTATGCAGGGGCGGTTTAGAAGATTCAGATTCATACACCGCCAGACATGGTTGAAGGTCATGTATAATATACATATAATAACACAATAATCGCCGCATCAATATGATGATCCATTAATGTTCTTAGCTACTATGGTGTTAATAAAAAACAATATATTATGACGTCAGTCTGACGTTTACATACTCGTCATCCATGATGTACAGATTAATTGTCTATAAAGTATTCTATTAGCTAGTATTAAAATACCAGGAAAACCACACCGTGAACGTTGTCATACATCACTAAGATGCGCAAGAGTTTATAAACAAAATCGGCAGCAACTGCTATCAGACTGGACTGGACAGTGCCGCGAGGACGGTTGCCCCAACTGTTGTACTTGACTTAACATAATTTATACCTTCTGACAAAATGGACAAACTATTTGTTGTACTCGTAATTGGTGAGTACTTTTTGCTAATTTCATTTTTTATTTTGTTCGTAAGTACCAATGTTTTGCACGGCATTAGCATATTTTAGTTTTTTTTTATTCCGTTTTTTTATGTGCATGAAAATTGTAGTTAGTTTAAAAATACTCGCTGCGATGCCTAAACGGTTGATGCCAGACATTTTCAAAAAATGTTTCAAAAAAAGTTTTACAAAAAGTGATATATAAATGATTAAAAAAGTTCAAACATCGATTCATTGATGTTATACGTCCTTAAATATTGATCGAATAATGTTTTCATTAACAAATGTGAGTATTTGGAAAAGCTACCCCCTTTAGTCTAATAAAAAAAAACAGTTTTTTTGCACGAAATATGAGCACGTGTTTTTATATTATGTTCATCTGTCAAATTTAATGTTTATCTACATTAAACATGCGAAAATATATAACTAATAGTATATAATTTACATAATGATAATTATTTATTCTGTGATGATAATATAATCTTCGATTAACCGTGTAACTGGTTTACAAGAATGAAGCTACCTTGATTTTTTTCTAAGCATGTAGCTGCAAAATAGTTAACGATACCGTAAATGGGTGGAATTTCTTGAAATTTCTAGGAAAAAACCTTTAATGTTCAAAAAATGTTGGGGAATTGAAGAAAAAACATGAGGTTAGGTAATAAAGCTTTGTTTAATTATTTAAACAGGTAGTGTAATTTTCAACTAACATTCGAATTTTGATATGCAATGTAATTTATATTTAATTTACTGTTTAGTAAAATTTTCTCCATGAAATCTACATTTTCTGAACCCAAATTATATTTTTATTTTAATTTATTGATTTGTCTCTCCAACAATAATGGGGTTAGAGCAAATATTTGCAACTACAACTATCAAAATTCAGATATCTGATTTTATAACAATATTAATAGTCGGCTTCTAATGAATTAATAACTTCATGAAATCTATTTAATCCAATTGATCAATTAACCCATTGAAATGAGATAATAAATAAATTATAATATCAGAGGATGTTCATGAGCTCAAGACTTTTGGGATTTCCAGATGATAACAATCTTAGTTTTTATTCTATTCAAAACTTAGTTTACAGTTTTTGTTATTGCCTCCAACATTAGAAACATCAAGTTGTGTCTTTTGTGTTCTGACAAAAAAAACACTACATTCAATTACTTAATTACTATTTGCTACAAATGTTACTGACGACACAAAAAATATCAGAAGCCTCTGGCGCGTGGCGGTAGTGAACGCGGTCGCTATGCAGGAGGCGTGGGTTCGATGCTCGTGCAATGTAAATATTAGCAGTTCTGCCAAATCAGCAGTTGGACTGGTAAAAGCGAACCCCAGACTCCAAGGTGAAAGCTATGGATGCGACTGAGATTAACGCTAGGATGAGAAAAATAAATAACGAGAAGATAAAGGCCGTTTTATTACTATCCTCTGAGGGTTGTTTACTAGTTTGCCCTCAGTAAACGATAAAAAATAACTGTTTATACTGGAGATTGATGGCGCTTGGTGGAATTTGCTACACATATTGAATAACACACTTGTACTTTTCCACTGAGACATTGAAGTTTCAAGCATTGTAATTCCGAAACAAATGTTTCGTAATTACAATGCTTGAAACTTCAATGCAAACGTCGGTAGCTTAGTGGTTAAGGAGTCGGCCTTACGATCGAGAGGTCCCGGGTTTGATCCTGGCCATTACACTACCGACGTGAACCCACTCCTAGCACAAGCAATTTAGCTTAGTTGGAGGGGTTAGAGGGAATATTAACTTCGGTTCTAATATTCTTTAAAAAAAAGAAAAAAAAAACCTTTGAGAATGCCGTAAGGCGAAACCGGTCAGGTCTAGAACTGAAGTAAATTAAACTCAGTGGAAAAGTACAAGTGTGTTATTCAATATAGATAAAAAATAATTTAGGTATACGATTTTCTACTTGCAGCTCTTTTCGCAAACTGCATCTTGGGGCAGGAGGAACAAAATAATAACAATGTCGAAGACTTGGAAGACAGATATGGCTTTAACGATAATAATAATGGAAATAACCGTTTCCCTGGGCACGGGCACAATCGGCGCCCAGGAGGCAATCGGCGCCCTGGACACAATAACTGGAACAATGGAAATAATAACCCTGGAGGACAGCAAACAACAACAACGACCACACAAGCTCCAGGGTAAGATATCATTCATGTTTGAAATTGTGGGAGAAGGATGGAGCGAATAGACGCTTTATAGCAAGCCTGGTCCATGGTCCGGTTCACGGACCAAGTCCGGTTCTTGAATCATATAGATGAAGTTGGTTTGTGCCCCGAAAGTTTTGGTAGGACCCTGTACAGCCAACTTTTTTTCGTGACTCTGATAGTAGCACTATCAAATAAACGAATAATTAACGAACGATACATTTTTCAAATAATACGGCACTAGGAGGCTCTGGTGATGAAAACGGAGGTGACTCCGGCCTAGCGCCACGACCCACAGTCGGCGTGCGGTTTTAGTCGGTTCAAGTCCGACATAACCTCCCTTCCGCCTCCGGTAGGGGGGATATTCAAGGGGATTCCGCACAAAAAAAAAAAGTTATCCAGAGACTCCTATAAAAGCCAAGATTCTCGAAATCCATACAAAGAGAAGATGCAAGCTTTGGATGTAGCGAACTAACGTTATAGCCAAGCTAATATGTAATTCAGGTATAATCGTTTATACGGTTTAGAGGTCTAAAATGTATATTTTATGAAATTCCAGATTCACAACCCAGTCACCGGTATTGCGTCAGTGCTTAGCCAATTGCCCGTCAACTCCTGAATACAACCCCGTCTGCGGCACCAATGGCGTGACATACGACAACCCTGGTAAACTGGCCTGCGCTCAACAATGTGGAGTCGGTGAGTTTGTGAGCTGAGAATAAGTCCAAAGAAAAGCGGCCAACATTTCAACTACCTGCCCCCCCTCCCTAGTCAAGTGGTACCTTGAACCTGTGTGTGCTCTGTACGCGCAGTACATGTTTCTTGGATGTATTTTGAAGATACGGAGTACGGAGTCCTCACTCACGGTGGACGAGCACAAATTCACCAAACATAGATTATTACAAAACAATCCGCCCGCGCCAGGGCCTTTGATATCTCGCGATTTAGATCCAATATTTGGTTCAAGCGTTAGTATTAGATAGATAACCAAGCGTTTCAGTGATTCATTCCTATGCCGCACCACTAAGACCTGGAATTCCCTGCCAGCTCACGTGTTTCGTTCTTCCTACAGTCCCGGGTCCTTTAAGCGGGGCGTGAAAGGGCATCTAATGAGGCCGTCAAGCTGAGTGCCACCACTGTTAACATGGTAAATGTTTACGATGGTGACCCTCTTTCCGAGACTTTGCCTTTAGCTTAACATCAGGCGAGGTGAAGTCAAATTAACGTGTCATGTATAAAAAATAAAAAATATCATTCTCTGAGCCATCCATCCATTATCCAACTCAGTTGGGGTCGGCTATCTAACTATGATGCGCAAGAACTTCGCAATTTTTTGTGAAGCAACTACCTCCACGAGCGACTGGGTATTTGCCAACCTCTGTGGCGTTAATCCCAATAGCATCCGAAGCTTCCAGCTTGGAGTCTGGGGTCCGCTTTACCAGTCTAACTGCGGATTTGGCTAAACTTCGATATTTTCTTTGAAGCGATTGCCATCTGACCTGACCAACTCAAAGGCGATATCGAAGCATTGCAGCTAGACCAGTTGTTGGACTTTTGAAGGCCCCTACTACCCGTAACGACCGCCATAGATGTTCTTATGGCAACCGGGACCAACGATTAAACGTGCTCTCTGAGGCACGACCAGATCAATGCAAATACCCATAGGCACGGGTTTTGCATTCACTACCGCTCCGCCACAAAGGCGTGAGTGAGTGCTGGGATATATTATGTCTGTATATATTATATTTTCTTACTATTCTTGTTAATGTTGCTAATATTTCCCATCTCTACTTTTTGTACCTAGTTGTGTTTTTTCTGTAGTACGTGATAACTAATGAATTGTTTTTGCTTATTGCAGATGTGTCTATGCGGAGGACGTCGCGTTGCTCATAATGTTCATCCTAATAAATTGTAATGTAATTAATATTTAATAAAATTAATATGTTAGCAAATCAATTAATGAATAGAAATATTACCAAAGGAATAAGAATACTAAATATGTTACCAAACGAAATAAACTACTATTAGATATATTGATTCTTTGTTTTTTCAATAGCATGATATATCGACATAACCTTACCATTAACCCATACTTAAAATAACGTATGTACAAAATGTACATACGCGTAGGTCACATCACTAAGTCCTAATATGTTATTAGCTTGATTTGTTGAAAGTTGGTACGAGTATGTATACTTTTCTGAGAACGGCCACCATCTGATCGCCCAACCCTGAGAGGAAAACCTGTGCCTGAGCCTCTTCATTTGTTTAGCAGGTGTACCGATACCGTGCTGCATTATGTTCCTCCCAACTCGGTAACGGTGAGGAGTGAGTTACTGCCCCACAATTTTAGGGGCTAATTAGTGTCTAGTAAGCTATTGTTTTCGTAATCTTTAATTTATTTATTCGTTATATATCCATACTAATATACACGCGAAAGTAACTCTGTCTGTCTGTTTGTGTGTTACGCTTTCACGCCTAAACCACTGAACCGATTTTAATCAAATTTAGTATAGAGACCATGAGAAAGGACATAGGCTATGTTTGGTTGCGATAACCGACATCCACGTGGGCGGAGCCGAGGGCAAAAGCTAGTACCTACATATATAAATTTAATCCCTATTTGCCTTGATCACGAGATCACGTGTCAACGGTTTGACCAATTTCGTTAATTCTTTTTTTGTAGTTTCTGAAGAAGAAGGTTCTTATGAAAGTAAGGATTAGAATATATATTGCGAGAAAAATTAGAAAATTTAAGAATAATTAACCACCATATAAAATAGGTGATCCGACAGACGTTGTCATGTTTCTTTTTTAAATATTTGGTCCTTCAATTGAATGCACCCCGCTAGATGGTAATAAAGCTGAGGTGCAGTCCAGAAGATACGGACCATCATTCTCGATGCCATTGAACGTAAAATTGTGGTGCCTAACTTGCCGGCCTTGATAGATGCCTTTTCATGCCCCGTTTGAAGAACCTGGGACTGTAAGAAGAGGGAAATAGGTATGCGGGCAGAGCATTCCAGCTCTTCATCGCGCGGCAGAGAAAGGAGGCCTCAAACCGTTTAGTGCAAGATGGTATGGATTCCACCGTGTGGGGATGGCACCGCAGACCCGCACGAGTTGTTCTGGATAGAAAGGAACCTCTTTCTCTCCTTGAGAATGAGCCCTCGCGTGGGCGGTACTTACTGTTAACTATATAATGTAATGTGACAAGAGGAATAAAAGTCAGCCTATGGTCTCACCTATCATTTAAAACAGGTGGGATCAGATCAGAACACTCGGTGTGGTAGAGGCGGCGGTAGAAAACGGGGAGAGGCCAGGTAGACTGGCTAGCTATAGGGGTGAGACATGAGTTAAATAAAAGGCTTTGATTAACAAGTGTTAATAACAATTTGTAATTCAGTAAAATGTCGTTACATTTTGTTGGTAAGGTATGTAAGATGATGAACCTCAGGGATGGATTCTTAAAAATCAATCTGCCGAGGTGTTGTTGAGACGGTAAAGCACTAGCGTAGAGCGGCCATTAAATGAAAGGACATGTTTGCCAAGTTTGGTGAAAATCCGTTAAGAAATGTGCCCTTTAGATCGGAACTGACAAACTGACATGGATACGGATAAAAGCAAAATCGACCACGTTATCGGATTGAGACTCCCGCTCGCTTCCCTTGGTCTGTCAATAATGCTATAGCAGCTTCTACCTACATATTACGCCAGATTATACGAACGATTGAGAGCATCCCGTGAATGTGGAAGGCAGGACTCGTGCCGTGAATCCATGGCACTAATGTGGAGCCGCCATTTCGAGTAGTGATGGCGAATCTCACTTGCGCAACCATAGAAAAATTAGTACCTAATACAGTATGGATATCGACTATTTTAGGGAATTAATTTTAAAAAGATTTAGAAAATATACACCATCTAATAGTTCACATCAGGAGTTGTTAACACACATTTTATTTTTTTATTATATACTTTTTTTTTGTTGACATCGTTTAATTATTTCGTTTAAATTTTATTTTCACTGTTTATTTTTAGCTTAATTGACATTTGCATGTTTTTATATTTTATTTATATTGTGAATATTACTTGATCTTCAATTGATTGAAATAAATGATTTGATATTGAAATTGAAAATAGATATGAGATTTCGTTTTTGACGCTTCCAGCCCAATTGTGAACTAAAATTGTAACGAATAAAAAATATACACCTATAAAGTATTATATTAGCTAGTATTATAATACTAGGGATACCATAACGTGAACGTTGTCACACATCACTAAGGTGCGCAAGAGTTTATAAACAAAATCGGCAGCAACTGCTGTCAGACTAGACTGGAGAGTGCCGCGAGGACGGTTGCCCCAACTGTTGTATATAATATAATTTATACCTCCTGACAAAATGGACAAACTATTTGTTGTACTCGTAATTGGTGAGTAATTTTTGCTGATTTCTTTCTTTATTTTGTTCGTACCAAAGTTTTTGCACAGAAAGCATATTTTTATTTTTTATTCCATCTTCTTTTTTGTTTATGATAATTGTAGGTAGTTTAATAATACTCGCTACGATGCCTAAACGGTTAACGTCAGGATTTTTCAAAAAAGTTGTACAAAAAGCTAGTTATTTGCTAACAATTTGCATATCTCTAAAACATTTACTTGAAATCGTAATAAATATTGATCAAATAGGTAATGTTTTCTTTACCAAACGTGACCATTTGGAAAAGCTACCTCCTTTACTTTAATAAATATTTTTTTTATACGATATGAGCGCGTTAATGTGCATTTTGACAAATGTAAGGTGATATGTAACTACAATGTGAAAATATATAATAATTTACATAATGATAATGAAATATTTGATTCGGCGTGTAATTGGTTTACAAAAATGAAGCTTCCTTGATATTTTCTAAGCATGTAATTGCAAAATACGAGTAGCTTATCATGCGAAATTTCTGGAAAATTTTAGTATAAAAGTTAATAAAATTTGGGAATTAAAGAAGAAATATGAGGGTATAAACATAATATTCTTTTTTTTGCAGGTAGTGTTATTTTTAACTAATATTCTTTGATATGCAATGCAATCAGTTTTAAATATCTAGATATTATTTACTGTTCTGTAAAAATATTGTATGGAATCTATATTTTCAGAAAATGAACCCCAAAAAATATTACTTTTCTAATTTTTTTTCAACAATAATGGCGGTAGGATAAATATTTGCAACTTTAACTATAAAGTTCAGATATCTAACTTTATTACTAATTTAAGTCTGCTTCTAATCCCAAACCGATCAATTGCCTATTGAAACGATGTTCCTGGTGTAATCGGATTGTATAGTTGGCATAATAAAATACTATAAAATTTCATTCAAATATTTGGGCGCAGTAATCAAAAATCAATATTGACCCCGTGGTCATTGCGTTGGACGGTCCGTGACCTTGACCTCGGTGACCTTGACCTTTGTAGAATTTATTTTGGTCGTGATTTTCGGTGGTTGAAAAATCATTCATTGGTTCAGACAGTTCGTACGAGTGTTGATAGATGACTCTACCGTTGATATAAAGACGGATATAAAGAGAAGGGAGATTTGTATTGAATCAGGTGTAGCTCAGTAGCTCAGTTGGTAAAGCATCCCCCTATAAGGGAAAGTTCGTGGGTTCAAGCCCCACCTGAGTAATTCAATTTTCCTGGTGTAATCGAAATTTTCGTGAACTTATAGTTTTGCCTCCAAGTACCCTCTCTTTTATATTGCTACTACACTACCGTTACCGTCTACCGGGCTGTTACCCCAATGCAAAGTTCTTAGAGTATAGATCATATAGAGCTGAAATACCTTACCTATTAGACGAGGTGTGACACTTCTTTTAATTTTAAACTATTTTTAGACAAGTTGAGCAACTTTTTTTGCGAAGTAATTTTCTTATACCGTATACACACCACCACGGACCACCTGATGGAATGTGATGACCGTGGTCTATGGACGTATGATACACTAGTGGCGTTGCAATTGCGTTGCCGACCCTGAAGAAACTTTATGTACTTCTTGAAGAACCCCAAATAGTTTTAAATAGTTGAAATAGTTTCAGAAGTTTACATTAATTCAAACACTGCTGTGCTTACGACTGTTTTGAAAGACATAATCAAGTTACTTTCGTGTCAAGAACTCAAGACGAGTTGCTACAAAAGGAAGCTGATTTTAGAGTCAGATTTCTCCATTACTTCGGAACCCTCGATAGCAGACCTGTGATTATGATATCACCAATGGTTGCGAATATTATAATTACAAACAATAATTTCTTATAATAGCCGCCATTTTGTGTTCCCCATCCAAGTTTAGGTATACACTAAATATATATGTCATCTCTTGATATTCTTAAGTATACGATTTACCCCAAAGTGTCAAAAATTATAGGCGGTAAAATGTGACTACGTTGTTGAAATTATGGCAGTAATGATTGGCATTATTCATGGTACTGTGGCTGCAGCATTAGATTTGGCAGAAAAAAATACCTCATTTAGGTAATCACTATTAGGTACAAAGATTAGTGACAAGACAAAAAATCGGTTGTGATTCATAAACAACAAAATAATAACGAGAAGACATATTACTTTTATAAACAGTTTTAACTGGAAACCTGCAATTGTGGGTTGGCGGTGGTTGCATTTGGCGGTAATAATAGTGGTTTTCGATTTAAAGTGCTTTCGAGCTAGCGTATCACTTGGAAACGTTTTCGAACTAACGTGTGTCGGGATAACGTCACTCGAATCTTCATATCGGACCGTAAGTCTGAGGGTCAAAGATTAAAAATAACTTAAGTATACGATTTTCTTATTTCAGCTCTCTTCGCAAACTGCATCTTGGGACAGGAGGAACAAAATAATAACAATGTCGAAGACGTAGAAGATAGATATGGCTTTAACAATAATAATAATGGAAATAACCGTTTCCCTGGGCACGGGCACAATCGGCACCCAGGAGGCAATTGGCGCCCTGGGCACAATCCTTCCCACTGGAACACTGGAAATAACAACCCTGGAGGACAGCAAACAACAACAACAACGACCACTCAAGCCCCAAGGTAAGATACAATTCTAGATTGATATTAAATAAAAAATAAATAAAAAAATATTCGTCAACATTCTACACAACGTTATCTAGACCCATGGTAAGCTTAACTAGCTTGTGTTATGGAATCTGGAATTATAGAAAAAAAAAGAACTGTGGGCTTAACAGGAAAGGGCTGGAGCTTTGCACGATCTTTAGCTGGCTTGGTTCATGGCCTAGGCTCGGTTTCCATGAACCGATGCCCTGATCCACACCAGGACACTTCATGGCCTAGGCCCGGTTTAAGGACCAAGTCTGGTTCTTGAAAATCGTCCGTTAATCATTATATGTATGTTTGGTTTGTGCCCTGAAAGTGTTGGTGGAACCTTGTACAACCCCCGTTTTTATGTGACTCTGACAGTAGCACCATTTAAACCAATAGATATATTTTTCATATCTACCCACAAAAGGATACGACCCTACGAGGCTCTTGTTTATACCACTTAGATGGCAGACAAGCACACGGTCCACCTGATGGAAAGTGGTTACCGTGGCCTATGGACGTATGCAACTCCGGGGGCGTTACACGTGCTCCTACCCTGCAGAAACATTCTAATGCCCTTCTTGAAGAACCTCATATTGTATTCGCTTGGGAAAACCTGTTTTCGCTTTAGGGTTGAGGAGTCACCCAACAGTTACTCGCATAAATAAGATACTTGAAATCTTTAGAAAGAGTAAGAAAGTAGTCTCTGGGTTGCTACCAAATGTAAGCTTCTGGCGTAACCAATTAACGCTGTAATGATGACAGGTCAAGCTAATTATTAGATTAAGATTATCCTATAATACAGTACAAAGATCTAAAATATACATTTTATAATATTTCAGATACACAACCCAGTCACCGGAATTGCGTCAGTGCATAGCCAACTGTCCAACGACATCTGAATACAACCCCGTCTGCGGCACCAATGGCGTGACGTACGACAACCCAGGCAGACTGGCTTGTGCACAACATTGTGGAGTCGGTGAGTGTCGGTTTTAGTTTTTTATGTTTGTGCCACATCTCAGCCTCCCTAGACAAATGGCACATTATTAGTATGAGGTTGACAAGATGTTTACGACTGTCATCATTATACTCTGAACCTATGTTCCAATTCAGTTGTGGTCAGCATTCAGTCCAGTACAGGAGTAGTGAACTCCACAACTGATTAGCCGTTTCAAAATTCCAGGTTGTCTAACTTTCTTATTCTTAATCTTAATTTAGAATTTAGAATTCGAATTGGAAAAGTCCAGAAAAATCAATAAAATTGTTTATTATTCTAATGCTTCATGCATGATATACAACTTTCTTCTATGTAACCTGACGTTTGATATAGAATTGGCAGAATGCGTGCTGAAAATATCCTCAAAAGAAAGAAAAAAATGCCATTTGTTAGCGTAAAGCAAACTGTCGACGGGAGGAGTAGAGCATGTGTACCTCTTTCAGACTTCCTTGGGCCGTAACTTATTGTAAAATAAACAATTAGAATATTGATACCGCTAATTGAGGTAAAGATTACATATCATTGATTCTAATTTATAAGGCAAAACGAAGTTCACAGGGTCAGCTAGTATTGATTTTTTATGAGGCATAGGTAATATACAACTACACATACACCTTTGGTTAAACGGTTATTACCAAAAGCTAATCCACAACGCAGCTGGCCTTGTTGAGATCAAATATTACCATAAGTAGGTAATAATATGTACTAGCAACCAATAAGTTTATCTTATTTTATAAACAAATAAGAACAAGGATTCGTAAATGGAATTCTAAATCAATTAACTTTTAAATGGTTTTAACGTGTTCATGGTGAATGATCTATAATAAAACAAGAATTTAATTTGGTTAATTTGTAGATATAATATTTTCGAGAGAAAACCTTGTGCCAGAGTCTCATCCGTCAATCTGTAAGTGCACCGGCCTCCTGGTAAGGTTTTACTTGACTAGGAGGGCTTGTAGACCCCATTGCATGTGTTATGGTACAGTCTAGTATTCTAGTAGTAAAGCACCTTCACGTATATCACCTAGCCTAGTCCACGAAGGGCGCCTATCTGAAATTTTTGAGAGGCACAGTCAGCAGAAAGATTTTGACCTGATGACGTACCAAGTACTCAAAATGATCTTAATTTAGTTTTTTATCCCCTTCCAGTTAACTGATTGTTCTGATATTAGGTACATAGGTTTGGAAAATAATACTATTTAAATCAATAAAAAAGTTTGATTTGGTCATAATACGGAAGTTTTAAGATCATTTTGAGACTTCGTCGCAAAGACTCCCGTTGACCATACTGGTGGGTACAAATATATTTTTACATTTTGTAAACGGAATTAGTCGGGGAAGGAAATCGGAATCAGTTTAAATCAAAACCACGAGTCAGTGAGTCAGAGAGTCTAGTGGGATGTACAATAATGTATATACTATATCTGTATATATATTTTATTATTACTTTTGTTAATATTGCTAATATTATTATTCCATCCCTTCTTTTGTTACTTAGTTTTGCTTTTTTCTGTTTTTGATGACAACTAACGATGATGTTTTAATTTATTACAGATGTTTCTATGCGGAGGACGTCGCGTTGCCCATCCCAATAAATTATAAGTTAGTTAATATTTAATAAAAATGACTATATTAGCAAATCAATTAATTAATAGAGATATTACCAAAGGAATAAGAATAATAAATGTTACCAAATGAAATAAATAACTATTAGAGATACTTATTTTTTGTTTTTCTATTTCATGAAATATCATAACTATAATAACGCATGTACAAAATGCGCATGTATACGCGTACACATCTACGGAGGGCCGAGTAATCATTTCCTTTTTCATGGTCGTATATCAAAATCATATAGTTATGATTCATATAATCATATCTTTGATCTAAAATGTGTTCAAAATGTGCTCCATATGCGCAGTTATTGTATGTACTTATACTAAATACTGCGTGTGTCTTGGACGTATTTTGAAAATAGCACAGGATGCCAATGTGGTGGACAATCTTTCAATTCACCAATTATAGATTACTAGCTTAGCCCGCGGCTCCGCCCCCGTGGATATTGGTTATCGCGACCAAACATAGCCTATGTCCTTTCTCATGGTTTAATCTACCTTTATACGAAATTTCATTAAAATTCATTTGTTTCATTTCATTGGTTAGGCGTGAAAGCGTAACATACATACAGACAGAGTTATTTTCGCATTTGATACTAGTATGGATTATAAAACAATCCGCGCGCGCCAGGGCCTTTTATATTTCGCGATTTAGGTCCAAGATATATGGTACGACCTATATGTAGGTACTAACTGTTGTCAGTTGCACCAGGTACTAACTGTTGTCAGTTGCACCGCCCTATTGGATAATGTAAATGACTGAAAATTGGTACTAGTATGTCTGCTTTTCCGAGAACCACCGCCATCTGACTACGCACCCGGACAGGAAAACCAGTGCCTGAGCTTCTTTTGTTGGTTAGCAGGTGCACCGAAACCTACTACGGAATTAATTAATTCGTGGACAATAGTGTGGGTTGTGCGTTTTTATTTTGTAAACCTAGTTCTTAATCATTCACTGTAACGCATAACCGTTTTTTGTCCCTAAGAAATAAAATAAAATAAAATAAAATACTGCTGCATTATGTTCCTGCCAACTCGGTAACGGTGATATCAACTTACTGATACTGACGCACGAAAGGGGCTAATTCGTGTCTGATATTAATCCTAATCCATACTAATATTATAAATGCGAAAGTAACTCTGTCTGTCTGTCTGTCTGTATGTATGTTACGCTTTCACGCCTAAACCACTGAACCGATTTTGATGAAATTTGGTATAGGGGTAGATTAGACCATGATAAAGGACATAGGCTATGTTTGGTTGCGATAACCGACATCCACGCGTGCGGAGCCGCGGGCAAAAGCTAGTAATATTATAAACGCGAAAGTTTGTGAGTAGGATGCATGTTTGTTACTCTTTCACATAAAAAGTACTGAATGGATTTTCATGAAATTTTACGATATTATAGCTTATACATCAGAATAACACATAGGCCATATATCATCACGCTACTACTCAAGGGAACGGAGCAGTACTAATCCTGCGCAGACGAAGTCACGGGCAGTAGCTAGTATACTATAATGTGGATAGCTTGGCAGATGTAGACGGATTCATAATAATAAAAGACTCGGTCTTACTAATAAAAACTTACGCAGGGTATATAACGCTGTTATAACGAGATGTCTACTAATAAAAACCATTTTGACATTAGCCTTGTATACGCTACTTATACACAGAACAAATTTACTATGAAAAGATAAACAATGTTTAACAGGCCTGAACCATTGTTTAAGGATTGTGTAAGAAAGAAAATGGAAAAAAGTGCGAGTCAGAATTGCATCCGAGCCATTAACTATACAAGATTAGATACTGTATTATAATTTTTGTTTTAGTTTCTTTTTTTTATACCACTTAGGTGGCAGACAAGCACACGGCCCACCTGATGGAAAGTGGTTACCGTGGCCTATGGACGTATGCAACACCAGGGGCGTTACACTCGCGCTGCCTACCCTGAAGAAACCTTCTAATGCCCCTCTTGAAGAATTCCATATTGTAGTCGCTTGGGAAAGCCATGGCAGGGAGTTCACTCCACAGCTTGAGCGTACGTGGGATGAAGTTCCTTTCATACCGCACGGTGCGCACCGTATTCGGATGCACCTGTCTTCTATGAATATCGAGCAAAAAACGGCAAATATATCACCTTAGATGGATGGGTGCCCACGTTATTTTATTATGTTTTTAGTATTTGTTGTCATGGCGACAACAGGAATATTTCATTTCCGTGCCTCGGAGAGCACGTTAAGCCGTCGGTCCCGGTTGTGCATGGTATAGAAACATCTATTTTAGTCGTATACGGGTAGTTGGAGCCCTAAAAGGACAGCAACTGCTCTGACTGCAATACTTCGATATCGCCCATGGGTTCTGGAGGTCATATGGCAGTCGCTATAAGGAAAATATCGAAGTTCTGTCAAACCTGCAATTACTATTACTATAGGTACTATTAGGAAAAGTGGATTCCAGACAGGGGTTAACGCTAGGATGAATAAGTTCAAAAAGTAAAAAGCAAAAGGGGCAGATAGATGTAAAGAGCACCGTTTTTCCTTTTGCTTATGGTGATTGTAGATAGAAAAATGAACAATAGGTCATGAAATATATATATGAAAAACAGAAAGAATAATGATAGAGTTTATTTTCCCGGATACAATAATAATATTTAATTGTGCTTCAAGTTTGTAAAATAATCTTGAGGTCCTGCAGATGTCTGTATTGTTCAAAACTAATAGGTAAATAATATATCTTCTATAATATCGCACATGATTTTCAACATAGTCGTATCTCAAAATTTTGCGGTTGTGGGTTTATTACACATCCAGATAATAGATTTTTCTGTCTACAAATTGATAAAACAATTTTATTCATAAGTCAACTATTCACCGGTTGAAGATGTCAAAAGTCTTTCTACACTATTCATTCCCTCCCCCCCCGCGACCCAGTAATATAGTCACATTTGATTCAATTTAGTCGCCGCTCAGTGTTCGCCAGGACCGCACGTCATTTTGTGTTTCATTTCACATTAATACACGGAATCGAAATCAAATTTAACAAATGTAAGTAATTTAAAGTGTATTATCTTAGAGTTGATACTATATTACTGATTTTATTCACGACATTATTTTTAAGTTTCATTTCAAGTTACAACTGTCTTACAGATCTTTTTTAAATAGTTTTTTGAGTTTATAAAGTATTTTTAATATTATATTACTCTAATGCCATAGATTTTTTGATATAATACTTTATTACAGAATCAAATTTTTGAAATTAAGTAGGTTATTAAGAATTGTGACCTTGTTCGATGTTAACATATTTACTTTCTCATTTCAGTTCTGTAACATTTCGACACCATGAAGAGACACAGAAGAATATCCAGAATCCTGATGGCTGTAAATTATAACGAAAGCGACTCAGATGGCAGTTCTACCAATGGAATTATTGGCGAAAAGGATCCATTTCATTGTTTGGACGATATCTCTACTGATCCTACGTATGTACCGAATGAAAATCAATCACCAGTTCCAGTTACCAGGGAGTCTTCGAGTAGTCAGCAGACGTGCGAATATCTTTCGTGCACATCTGAAGTTTTTGCAGCTTGTAGTAAGTGTAGCAGTTTTCTTTGTTGGGAGCATTTTGATGATTTTGAATCTTTCAATAACTGTACACGTCATTTTAGTAAAACTCCAGAGCTAGTTGATAGTACCCTTTACGATGTACATTGTCGTGATGACACTATGTCCATGGACAAGACATTGACTGAATTGAATGATGTGCAATCTGCAGATAGAACACTGACGAATGTGAACCAAATATTGTTTTTCGATAAAGTTTCGACTGACCCTGGTAGAGAAACAATTAATAATAATACTTTACCTGATGCCCCAGTTCTTACTACAAATGAAATTTATCAGCATTGTGAGTATGAAGGATGTTTTAAAGAAGTATCTAGTACATGTACAGAATGTCATGGATTTCTTTGTGTAATTCATGTTGACAAGTACATTACTGATCGAAGCTGTTCAATGCACAAATCATACTCAACTGAATTGTTTAACGAGCAACAAGCTAATTTAGAAACATTGGGAAGGAAAAGAAAACAATCCAAAAGAAAAAATGCTAAAATAAATAGGAATTGCGGATTGGAATACATAAATTCGAAAAAAATGCACGTTGAACCGAGACTTGTAGACTGAAATGTACCGAAAAGATTAGTGAGGACAAACGTAAAATTATTTTGAAGAATTATTGGGATTTAGGCGATATAAATAGGCAACGTGATTTTATAAACACTGAAGAAATTAAGCCGAAATACAGGTACCCGTGTGAAAATTGTAGCGCAACGAAGAATCAACGTGCTTTTAATTATGCTTTTTATTTTGAAATTCAAACAAACCGTATTAGAGTTTGTAAGAAGTTCTTCAAGTCAACTTTACATATTAATGATAGAGTTATTAAGACTGTACGTGAAAAAATAAACACAGAAGGATTTCTGACCGGTGATATGAGGGGCAAGCATACAAATAGGTTTCAGTTGACTGAAGAGACCAAATATGTGCACAAATTTCTTGATGCCATACCTAGAGTGGAAAGCCATTATTTGCGAGCCCAGACTTCTCGCCAATATATATACAGTGGTAAAAGCTTATCACAATTATACAATGATTACACAATGTCATGTATAGAAAAATCTAAGCAGTTTGTAAGCAAATCCACCTTTAGCAGAATTTTTCATGATAATTTCAATATATCTTTTTTTACGCCTAAAAAAGACAAGTGTGAGGTTTGTGTAGCATACGAAAACAGCAGTCAAGAGGAGAAAATAAAAATGCAGAATAACGACGTCAAGACGACGTCACGACTGTCAAGTCAAAGTTGCCTAGATAATATTCTATATTCATGGATGTGAAGTTCAAGTTATTGATTTGGAACTTTCAGATCACACAGCTCAGTTGCTGTCATGCCCGGTAAAATTAAGCAGCTGTCTTCAAGCTTGGTATATTGATAAGCAGGATTATAGTAAAGAAAACCAAACAAGATTTAAAGATTACATTAATTCCCTAAGCTTTAACGATGTCTACACATCTAACGACCCTAATATGGCATTCGATAGCTTTTATGAGGATTTCAAATTATTTTATGACCTCTGTTTCCCTGTAATACAGGTGAAATGTTCCAGTACTACCCGTCCTAAGTGGTTATCGAGAGGTATTAGGGTTTGTTGTAAGCGTAAGTGTCAACTTCTATGGGAATACAGAAAAAAACGCACGGAGAGCTCAAAAAATCGCTTTCGAGCGCTATCGTCTAGACTAAATCGTATCATAAAGTTAACGCAAAAGTCGCAGAATGATAACTTTATACGAACTGCTCCTAATAAATCTAGAGCCACTTGGGCCGTAATCCGTGGTAATCGGAATAATTTACCTACTGACCAAATTCACCACATAAAGGTTGATGAAAAGATTATCCAAGAACCTTTACAAATTGCTAATCATTTTAATATTTTTTTCACTGATACAATTCATCAAAGTTTACCAGTTGACCACAAAGTATCAATAGCTTACGAATTTAACTCTATATTCATGGCTCCCACAGTACCAGGTGACATACACAAAGTTATACAAGGTTTGAAAAGCACAAACAGTACTGGAAATGATGGTATATCAACCAAAATAATTAAACTTGTCTCTGTTGCATTGTCTCATGTACTCCACATAATAAATTTATGTATTGCAAATGGTGTTTTCCCAGAACAGTTAAAGTTAACAATTATCAAGCCATTATATAAGAAAAATGAGAGAAATAATATGCACAACTATCGACCAATAGCACTTGTGCCAATTATTTCAAAAATTTTTGAAAAGGTGATACATAACTGTATGTACAATTACTTTGAAAATAATAGTTTGTTTTGTACGGAGCAGGTAGGATTCCGGAAAAATAAGTCCATTGATATGGCAGTCTATAGCTTTTTATCCACAGTATTGAGTAACTTAGATAAGGGAAACCAGGTTTGTGCGTTGTTTATGGATTTAACAAAGGCCTTTGATTGTGTTGACCATAAAGTGTTATTAAAAAAGTTGTACGCCTATGGAATCAGAGGGAATGTTTATGATTTAATAAAATCATATCTGAGCAACAGGACCCAAGTAACTCAAATCACAAAGATATGCAACACTTCAAAGAAAATAATTGAATACAGGTCAACGTGTAGAAATGTCACACTTGGTGTTCCCCAAGGTAGTGTGCTAGGTCCGCTATTGTTTATAATATATATAAATGACCTACCTAAAGTGACTCAATATGATACTGTGTTATTTGCCGATGATAGTACAATTGTTTTTGCTGGTCAAAATAAAGTGCAGTTAGAGCAAGAAGTAAATATGACATTAAATAATACAATAAATTGGTTGACATCAAATAATTTAAATATTAATATTGACAAAACAAATTTTATGACATTTAGAAATAGAGTGAATAAATTATCAGATATTGACATTAACTATTGTAATCAAAAAATAAAAGAGGTAGAAACATCGAAGTTTTTGGGTCTCAACATTGACAACAACCTACGTTGGAAAAACCATGTAGAGATATTATGTAAGAAAGTTAGTTCGTTTTCATATGCACTTTACATGCTCAGAAAATCTGCTAGTCAATCAGCCGTTCTCACTGCATATCATGGTTATGTTGCACCTTTCTTGAGGTATGGTATCATGTTTTGGGGCAATTCTTCTGACAGCGAATCGGCATTTGTGGCACAGAAGAGGTGTATTAGGTCTATATGTCATTTAAAACCAACAGACAGCTGTAAACCGTACTTCTCACAATTAAAGGTATTGACACTACCATGTATATACATTCTAGAAGTGCTACTATTTGTTCGCAAGAATTTGCATCTGTTTAAAACATTAAATAGTAAAAGAAATTTTTTTTCCTTATGTATACCATCAAACAAGACCACTTTAATGAATGGAAGTTTTTTATGTATGGCTCCACGAATTTATAATAAATTACCTAAACGAATACTGGAAATTGTAGAAATAAGTGATTATAAAAGAGAAGTTAAGAATATTTTAAGAAGTAAATGTTATTACACTGTAAATGATTATTTGAATTACAAAACACTAGATGTGAAGTAAGTGATTAGTGGGTATATATCATAACTTTGACATTTTTTTAGATATATTTAATTGTAATTGACTATGTACTTGACTAATTTAACGTTTTATGTTGCATGAAGGTGATTTTTGTTTACCATGAAAATACTGACATCTAAAATTTGGACATGAAATATTTTTATCTTTTATATTTAATGCATTCTCTATTACTGGTTGATGATTGTTAAATTCTAATTATTATGGTCATAATTTGTGACATTGTTGCATGCCAATCTGGCTGAAATATGGTGGAACCTATTGTATAATGTATTACCTGTAACCTCTTTGTACCCATATATCGCAATAAAAATATTTGAATTTGAATTTGAATAATTTTGATGAACATTTAAGAGAAAAAGAATTAAGTAGAGCTGAGAAAAATAGAGATAAGAGTAAAATTGATTCACGTTATGTTGTGGCCTGTTATGACTTGCAAGCTGTTCTGTCAGCTCCGAGAGGAGACACATCAGTGTTTTATTACATTTCTAAATTTGCTACTTATAATTTAACTGTATCTGAGTTGGTGACTGGTACAACTACATGTTATGTATGGCATGAAGGTCAGGGGCAAAGAGGAGTAACAGAAATTGGTTCTTGTATTATAAATTACTTAGAGAAAAAGTCTCTGGAGATTGACTGTGACGACTTAGAAATTGTTTTCTATACTGATAATTGTTGTGGTCAACAAAAAAACAAGATGATGATTGCTTTGTACGTCTATCTATGCTATTAACAAATTTAAAATAAAAAGTATAACACACAAATTTTTAGTAAAAGGTCATACTCAAAATGAGGGTGACGCAGTGCACTCTATGATCGAAAAAGAAATAAAAAGAGCTTTAAAATGTGGTCCTATTTATAGTCCTCAAGAGTACGTCACTCTCATTAAGAGGGCTAAAAGAAATCCTCCTTACTATGCCGTTGAAGAACTTTCATATAGTGATTTTTATGATGTGAAAGGTCTTTGTGAGCAAATTGGAAATAATTTTTCCAAAACTACTGAAAATGAAATTATTAAAATTTCTGAGATAAAAGTATTACATTTCCGAAAAGATGATCCAGCTGCATTCTATGTCAAGACTTCTTATAAGTGCATGGATGATTCTTCATTTAAACGCATAGAAATAAGAAAACAGACTAGAAATAAGACTTTCCACATGCCTGAAAATTTAAACAAAGCTTATACTAAGAAAATAGAAGTCGATGAAAATAAGAAACAAGAAATCATGGAACTAATTGATAAAAGACATATTCCTAAAAGCTATTTCGATTTTTATAATTCATTGTGATTTTATACATTTAGTTTATTAGGTACCTATTAAAGATTTTTTGCAAGTGATTTAGTTACATGATTGTTTTTGGAAGTTAATTACTTTATTAGATGTTCAAAAAACCTCTGTGATTTTGTTATTTTTATGGAGTCATTCATCAACTCGCGGGCAATAAACTTGCGGGAAACCGCGAGTTGGCAACTTTCAATTTTTGATTATTTTCCTGTCGTCAACTCGCGCGATTGTCAAAATTGACGTATTTGTGTACAGTCAGTTACGAAAACTTTGTAATAAATTTAATATAGTTTGGTACCTATTTAAAATGTAGGTACTTTATAAGATATTTTAGGCTATGTTATAGAATATAGTATAATAGAAGAAGTTTGTAAGTGATATCAAGGTATGCAAAAAGAAAAGCGAGTGACTGTCGTGGTAAGGACATACTACGAAAAAGGATCAAAGTAATATCACAGAATAGGTAATAGTAATAGCGTACAGAATGGAAGCTCACACCCCCGCGCTCATTTCATTTTCTTACCCCGCACGTTCGGATCAGAAAACTTCATCTTTAATTATTATGTAATCGATTAGAATAATTGTTTTGAAGTTTCGTGTATTGAAGTTTTGCAGAGTAGGTACCATTTTTTGATCGATTTGCACATTTTCAAATGTTAGTTCAATATAATAACATTTCAGTCAACGTTCGATCTTGAAAAGTGTGTAACGAGAATACCATTGTAGACTTTGGGTGATTAGATCGGAATTAGATTTTGAACCTATTTTTGTTACGAGAATTTCCTTTCAACTAATAACAATAAAAATCCTCTCAAAACCGACTAAATCCCTTTACTTAGCAAACAAATAGAATATCAGACCGACAGATTGACAAAATTTCAAAAAAAGCTATCTTTTTATAGTATCTTGTATCCGTAGTGATTTATCCATACTAATAACGAAAGTAACTCTGTCTGTCTGTCTGTATGTTACGCTTTCACGCCTAAACCACTGAACGGATTTTGATGAAATTTGGTATAGGCGTAGATTAGACCACGAGAAAGGACATAGGCTATGTTTGGTCGCGATAACCGACATCCACGCGGGCGGAGCTGCGGGCAAAAGCTAGTAGGTATTATAAATCCGAAAGTAACTCTGTCCATCCGTCTGTCGGCTTTACACTTCCAGTTAAAAAGCTATTATTTTATCGTTATAAACAGACACTCCAATTTTATTTATTTGTATATTATATATTATAACTAAGCAAAATGTAAAATAATTATAAACATGTTCTATCAAGTAGGCCCTGCGCTTCGACCAGGCTCGGTCGGCGAGAGATGTCGTGCGGTGTTCCGCAGCGATCGGTCCTGGGACCGCTACTGTGGAACATCGGTTACGCCTGGGTGCTTCGCGGTGAGCTCGTGGACGGTGCCGCCGTCACGTGAACGTGTCATGTGGACGACACGCTGGTGCTGCGGGGCTTCATACCGCGAAGTGAACCTGAAGCCACGATCACGGTTGCCCAAGTTGTGGAGCGGATCTGGCGGCTGGGTCTTGTGGTGGCTCTGCATAAAACCAAGGCCATGTTCTTTCATGGGCTTCGGAGCATGCCACCGGAGGATTCCAGCCTCATAGTTGGAGACATTTCCATCGGCATCAAGCCCCAGATGAAATACCTGGGGCTCGTGCTCGATGGCCGGTGGAACTTCGGGGAGCATTTTCGACACCTGGTCCCCAAATCGAAGAACACAGCTGCCGCTTTGGGGAGGCTGCTGCCCAACATGAGGGGGCCGGATGATTCCCACAGGAGACTCTATGCGGGAGTCGTGCGGTCCATGGCCCTATATGGGTGCCCGATATGGGCGGAGACCCTGACAGTCTACAATACGCGTTTGCTGGGTTGGCCTCAGCGTGCAATGGCCAGCAGGGCCATTAGAGAGTACGATATCCTTGGAGGCGGCGAGTCTCCTTGCCGGTCCCTACCGTGGAACCTGGATGCGAGAGCCTTTTCGATGCTATATCGGTATCGAAAGGAGGCGCGGGAGCAGGGACGGGAACCCGAGCCTGAAGAAACTCATGCCGTGAGGTCCCAGTTCCACCGGGATATGGTAGCTGAGTGGGAGCTACGACTTGGGCGACCAAGCGCAAGGCATGCCGTAATATCGGTGATTTGGATCATAGAGGAATGGCAGGAGAGGCCACACGGCAGCTTCTCGTACCGGCTGACGCAGGTGATTAACGGAGTTACCTGTGTCGAATCCGGAAGGAGCCAACGTCCGAGTGCCATCACAGTGATGCGAGCGAGAACACAGAGCTGCACACGCTGACCGAGTGCCCGGCGTGGGACACGCCGAGGCGGGTCCTAGTGGCGGCTCTGGGGGTGGAAGTCTTAGCACTAGCCACATTGCTCACAGCGATGGTACGATGTGCGAACGCTTGGGGTGCAGCCGCTTCCTTATGCGAGCAAGTTATGCTCGAGAAGGAGGCGGTTGGTCGGGTCCGGACTAGACTCCGGGCCCGGGAAGTCCACGAAGAGCGAAGGCGAACCGGACGTCGGAGGTCGTATAACGATTTCCGTCCTCCATGAGCGCTGGCCTGGGGGTGACCGGTGGAGCCGCCTGTCACCCTAGCAGAAGCAGGCCGCGGCAGCGGCGCAAAGCGCGCCTCCCCATACCCGAAGCTAGATGGGGACACTAAGGTCCCCACAACCCGAAGGAGGCCATCTCGAGTGAGATGGTCTTGGGTCTGCCGGGGTGCGAGAGATATGCTTTTGGCAATCTCACCTTCGGCAACCAAGGATCCAAGACGGCGTGCGTTTTGGTCGGTTCGAGTCCTACATAACCGCCTCCACCGGATCCGTGGGGATTTTTCGCACGATAAAAACAGGCCCTGCGCTTGTCTGCCACTGTGATATAAAAAATATTAACTTTACTCCACAATACATAAAAACACAAAAAAAACTGCCACATTTTTACTAGACGAAATCTTAAATGTATAAAAAATTAACTGTACTATTACTTTTTACCCCTAGTTTTATCCTATTCTGGTCTTATCAATATTTAAGCTTATTTTTCATTAGCTTAAAATGTACTTTGTCTTATCCTACAATAAAATTTAATCACCACAAGAAAAAGACGATATTCCTACGACGTTTCATTCATATGACATCGTTGTCATAACCATAACAAATAGCATGTTTTACGCATCATTGGCCGTCTCCTCCTCACCTCATTTTGCACGTCTATATCGAAATCTAAGATAAATTAATATAAAAAAGTAAACAGTTACTTTAACCAATGCGGGTGTATAAATGCGCGAGTATAAAAGTTGGTTTTATATTCAATATTTGGCTTCGATCCATTTTTCTGACTGTACTTTAATATTCACGCGAGTTGACGATAGCAAAATAAAATTAAATTCAAAAATGCCAACCCGCGGTTTCCCGCAAGTTTATTGCCCGCGAGTTGATGAATGACCCTTTTTATGAGACTGGTTATATTAGTACTTACTTATTATGTAAGTTTAAGACGTTTTATGTTACTTTCATATGAAAATGGCAGCATTCTTTTTTGTTATTAGCTTAAATGAAACTATGAAACTATTATTTGTAAGTATTAAAAATTTAAACAAAGATTAAGAATGAGAATTAAAAGACTAAGAAAAAAGAAACAGTTAACCTGAAATAAAAGACACGTTCTTAAAAGCTATTTGATTTTTATAAATTTATTGTGATTAACATTTTGTTTATTATCTACAAACGATATTTTTGATAGTGATTTTGTTACATGGTTATTTTTGGAAGTTGTTATTACTCTAGTAGGCGTTTAATGAAAATAATAATGGTTCTAATTACTCATTAAGTACGTATTAGGTGTACTACGTTACTTTCTTAAGAAAATTCCTTTATTATTTTTTGTAATTAGTTTATTGAAATGATGAGACTGTTATTTGTATTCAAGACTCCTTAGATTAGATTACCAATGCTTTTAAAAAGTTATTGAGATATACCCAACACAACTATAATTAACACTTAACACTATTTATTTGATTAAAAGACTGAATAGTTGATAATAAATGATTATTGAATAAGGTATTATATTATTTTATTACATCATAGATTTCCATAATTTCAAGTAATGACTCCGCTATACAGTATTAAATAAAAATATATCATCATTTGAGTTGGTAATAAAGTATCAACTCAAAATGTTATTAAAAAAATATTTCTAAAATGAAAAATATTGGTTTAGAATTCATCAATACTCCAAGATTATAAAGAACAGTAATGTGTCATTGCCACAAAATCATAAAAAGGTCATAAATATGTAAGAATTGATGGTAACGATTTTTCTAATCTTTCAAACACAATATCTCAAAACAACGTTTTTTGACGTGATACCATATTGATAATCATGTGCGACATATCTTCTATAATAATGAGTTACGGTCCTGGTAGCATTAACTCATTCTTCTGGACTCTTGTTACTCTCTTATTTCTCCCTTTCTATATAAGATTCCTCTTATGGACTATTATATAACAATATGCAGTCCGAAATTTTATGCAATTTTATTTTTTGCTTCCTTGTTTTTTAATTCCGTAATAAACATCATTGATCTGGGCTTACTCCAGGAAATCCCAATGGGAAGGTTTCCTTTTCTTTATTTCAACACACCTCTATTTTCAACAAAAACAAGTTTAAAATAATAAAAACGGTATAATGTTGACAACTACCTATGACTGCTTGACGTATTGTTTTGTTTGACAATTTGACTGATTATAATAATTATAGACGTTCAGAAGTTACCACAGAAATTGTATTGTACGATTGAAGATGAACACGTATTTGGAAGAAAATATGAAATAAGCTTAACAATAAAGGAAAAACATTATTTATTATGAACAACAATACAATTTGAATAAACTAACATACATATTTTGAATTTCAAATGGTATTAATATCAAATTTTACTTTTAACAAAGTTTCATAATTTTTGTCTCTGAGCGAATATTTAAAATAATTGCCAGCCTCAAATTAAAAACTGTGTTTATGTACTGAGTAACTATTCAGTTGTTCAACACTGATTTATTAGTCAAGCAGTTGTGTAGCGGCTGTGTAACGTTAATCACTGCTTAAACACTGTTTTACTATACAACTGTTAAACAGCGCTATAAGGATTTTTTATTAGTAAGACGGTAAATCTTTAATATGGTTATTCGTGATCGATATACCTACATGACAAAGAAGAAGAGATATTCCAAGATCCCAGTGCTGCCAGACATCACGTATTTTATAACGGACGACATGTGTGCTATTGAGTAGTGTTACTTACGTACCATGATCACATGCCTACCGGCTAATTAGACCAGGATCTTGGAATAAGAGTGACTATACAATGCAAGAGTCCCAATTGTACAAAACAAAGTCGCTGACGCTGTCTCTCCGTCCCTATATACATAACTTAAATCGGATTTTGAAGCGGTTTTCTTTAATAGATAGAGTGATTCAAGAGGAAGGTGTATATGTATAATACATGCTAAATATAGTAGAGGGTGCAGCGGGAACGGGATCTGTCGCCATGCGGGCAGAAAATAATTGGCGGTACGAAGTTTGCCGGGTCAGCTAGTAGACTATTTATATCGACTAATCTAATCGGATACACACACGTAACATCTTGGAAATGTGAATGTGTTAATCAATTAATTAATAAATTTGCCCACCGTAGTCCACTGCTGGACACAGGCCTCTCCTAATGTGCGCCATTTCACCCGATCCTTCGGTTGGGCTAAATCAAATCCATTTTATTATAGAGCGCCTGTCAATAATTTAATATCACAGTAGGTAGTCTGACAATAACTTGCCATCTATTTATGTGCTTAGGCGTTTATTAATATGAGGACTCGTTATTATTACATTTTCCTAAGAATATGAGAATATGAGAGTACTAGTGAACACCTTATTACACGAAGAAGCAAAGGTACCTAACTCATTTTATAAATAGGTAGTTTTAATCCCAGACCAATACGAGTGGTGTAAGTTTGATGTGCCTGTGTGTGTCTACTCGTCTGTGTGTGTACTCGATTAGTTGATCCGTCGATTACGTTTACAAAATAATTTCTTATTAGCTTCCTAAAACTCACTAAATATTTCCTTCCTTACACGGCTTTTACATACAGGTTTATTAGTCGTGACTTTGCAAGCGAAACAATTCACGTTACAGCGAGCGTTTGACGTGAGGTGACTTCAGTTTCATCTGCGTAAAGTCTTAAGAACGGAACTCCCTGAAGTATTTTACGAATTGTCATCCCGGAGGAAATGTGCTGAGTTTGTGCTTTGCTCGGAGACTACTAGCTGTCTTAGGTACCACATCCGTACTACTTAAATATTGAATGAAAACCCAGCCGTGCTACAGCAACGCACTTACAAGGTCCATAGATGTGCGACGCATACGCCCATTTGTAAATGAGCTCTTATTTGTCATTAACGTTGTACAAACTACGTATTTGCGGAAGAATTATACGATGCGGTATAATTTTAGTTTTTTAATTTGTTCTTTTATTTTAGTTCTACCGTTAATTTTATAACATATTTTTTACATATATGTATATTTTATCACACATATTGTGTCTATTGTGTCATGAGTAAATATATCGAAAAATTGATAGTTTAAGCAAATGTATTCATGCATAGCGATTGTCTCAGATACCTGTTTAATAGCTTATACTGTTATGTTTTTTAAATTGTTTGTATAATTAAGTATATAAATAACTTTTAATTTATTACCGTTAGCATTTTAAAACTTGTCTACATTATTCTCCTATTTTGTAAGCTTGTTTTTGTGTCAAAAATTGTATCTATACTCCGTCCATTATATTATTGTATTTTAGACAGCTCACTGACAGTGGCCGGTATAACTTTGTTCTAGCGTCAACACCTGAAAATCCTAACAAAAATTAGGCGCCAATACGTCATTTTTCATTGACAACGTCACGTCAGCCAGAAAGCAATTTTAGGGATGTAGTTAGTCCATCGAACATCGTAACTTGAAAATGTCACAATCGATATTGACAACAGAAAATAATTCTTCTAAAAAATGTTAAATAACTGGCGGTTTATAACCGATTTCTAAACAACAATTCGGATACTTTATATTTTTTTATATTTGTATGATTTTTACGTAAAAATGATTTTTGTAACTCCGTCATATGTAGACGGATTGTCAAAATTCTTTTTTATTTGAAAGAGGTTTATTCCAAAATAAAAATTACCTATCTGATGATGGGTTTCAGAGACAGATCACGGAACTCTTCAATAAATACCAGGGAATCAGCATGTTGGAATATTCTTCTAGAAGTCAGTTGTTTTGTTTTGGAGATTGTTGTTGTACGTTATGGCCCACAATCGTTTTTTAATACATTTGTAAATTGTAGGTATAGACACGAAACATCTAATGCTTTATTATTATGCACAGGAAGATAATAAATTATAATTCCACATGAAATCATATATTTATTATAATATTTTCATTTATCGATTAATTATTTTTTTAGTCGAGATTTTTAACTTTGTCGATATTTTAAATTTTCATGCAATCACTACTTCCATCTGTCTAAAATACAATAATATGATGGACGGGGTATAAGTTCCTTTTGAAACCTTTTATCTATGTGTGCCAAACTAGTTTTATTAGAACGGCAATGATGCGAAGAAAGTTAGGTTCCTGTAGGTCGGGGGGTCGCGAAAAATGGATGATGGAACAGCTTGTTTAAAAACACAAATAAGGTTTTTCCTGCGTATGTTTGTATAATAAATGTTATATTTTTAAGAACTGTATGGTTGATGTTTATGATTTCTTCTAAGTTGAGTTAAGAATAAAAACAAAAGTCATTGGTTTTTTTTATATTATTGCTACATTTCCGAGAATATCTCGGAAAATAATAAAAATTACAGTAGCAATACCACGCCCTTGATCCTTGCGATAGGATTTGCACCTTTCAGGCTACATTGGTAACAAATGCCTGGCAATGGCACCCCCGCAGAATTCAGGTAGGACCAAGAAGTCTTGGCTTGAAGTCGTGGAGGGTAACCTGCGTGCAACTAGGTCGTACGAAGTGGAGAGGACAAGCCGGAAGGCGAACTCTGAGTTCCGAGCTCATCTCGGCTTCGGATTCAATCAGGTTAACTTACTTATATATTATGTACATGATGAGTGTGTGTACCCGTCGTAAACTTGATTGTTCAAAATTATGATAACTACTTCAGATTAAATTTAAAAATATAAGAAAACTACAACCATCAAAAAATATTATACAGAGGTAGATGAACACACTCATAGCGTACATTAAAAATAACTGGTTTCTTAGGAGTTCACCGCCACACAGAGGAAAATATTACGAGAATTTAACAGCGGACACCATCACCCAGCGGACGTAGACCCTGTCCTGTAAATTTTACTTCCACTAGTGATGGGACATGATCGATAAACTATGATCGATAAGTTATTATGGTCACTTTACTCAACAAGAGAGGAATCCTAAAGGTTACTTCCAAAATTACAATATGGATTAGGAGTGTCTTCGTGCCCCAGGCAAATTAACCTACAAGACATTACATCTGCGGACAGATAGTCGAAGTTCTGGCGTAGCGTCAGGTTTCCTCTCGGGATTAGGGATTCAGACGGCGGTCGTTTCCGTAAAAGCCTGAATAAACCAAATTGAAAAATAAAATCATGACATCAAATAGGCTGATAGTGAACCTCTCAATCAATCAATAAATTACCCTATTGCAGTCCACTACTGGACATAGGCTCCTCCCAATGTGATAGTGAACTTCTAATAAATACATAGTATCAAAACGACCGATACAAGACTTTAAATGTACCCCAAAATATTGTGGTACTATAATTTTATATTGTTACCTGTAACCCGCGTGACCCCTGCTTGGCTATTAACGGTATGTTTACAGTGTATTCCCACGGTAAATTTGATTCAATTTACAACAGCATGTAGGCACTTTTCAATTGTTCATAATTTTACATAAAAGTAGAGATTTTATGAAAGAACAGATAATAATATCACAATTTATAAACTACTAGTTGTTTGGACGCTGCTCCATCCACGAGGAGATTTCATTTAGGTGTTTGTGGGAGCCATTGCGACCTCCAAGCCCCGAGGGAAGCCTGCGTCAGTTTTATCCGTCAATCACCTGATTCTATCCTACTTCTTCTTCTTCAATCGTGGCAATGGCCCCTCGGCCCTCAAATTATCTTCTCCCAGTGTGCTGCCACCTGTATGGCGTTCTCGGATATCCTACTAACATTATAAACGCGAAAGTTTGTGAGTATGGATCCATGTTTGCTACTTTTTTACGTAAAAACTACTGAATGGATTTTCATGAAACTTTACAATCCATATAATATTATAAATGCGAAAGTAACTCTGTCTGTCTGTCTGTATGTTACGCTTTCACGCCTAAACCACTGAACGGATTTTGATGAAATTTGGTACAGGGGTAGATTAGACTATGAGAAAGGACATAGGCTATGTATGGTCGCGATAACCGACATCCACGCGGGCCGAGCCGCGGGTAAAAGCTAGTAGGCTATATATCATCACGCTTATACTCAAGGGAACGGAGCAAATTCGGTCAGCATCGGCATATACGCAGAAGTGACAGTATGGTTATTTCTGTTGCTGTTTAGATAACTATACCATTGTCTAAGAGGGTGCAGCGGGAACGGGATCGAACGCCACGCAATTAAAAATTGTTGGCAGTACGAAGTTTGCCGGGTCAGCTAGTACCTACATAAAATCTTGAGTATTTGGTATGAATTTTAATGTGACAGCTAATGGGTACATAGGAATATGTAGTGATCCTATAAGAAGTAATCTTTTGCCTTTTGAGATACGTAACCCCAAAAATATCAAGTAAATAACATCGTAGATGTGGTCACACATCACTAAAGTCGCCTTAAAATTTATAAATAAAACGGGTACCCACGGTGATGGAACTGGACAGTGAGACGTGGACGGTGATCTCGGCCATCTAATGTAACGTTAGATTTAATATTACTATTTATTTATATCGAACAAAATGGATAAACTGTTCGTTTTATTTCTATTTGGTGAGTATTTTTTGGTTAATTTAATCTATATTTTGTTTGGTATACCTTTATATCTGTTGTCTGCGGAAAGGTTGTTGAATTCTAACCTGTTCCCGCAACCTTAGGGAAGTTATACTAATTCGGACTATAATCATAACTGAAATTTGTTAAAAGAAAAATTACTTATTTACCATACATATAACCACGCATTTATCCCCTGACAGTTGGGCAGAGGTGAATTAACGCCCTCATTAAAATAATTATTGTATTCGGTCCCATGTAATAGGGGAAAGCCTTTTGCCGTATTCCGGGCACTATAGTTGACGCGAGCAAAGCATCTGAGGCTGAGGTTACATATATCTGTCTAATGTTAAACAACCCTATTTCTTCAAATTCAAATTAATTTATTTCGTGAAGCATAGGTTACAAAATAGGTGTTATTAATAATAATAGTTCCTTAATCGCCCTGTCCCACACCACATGCGAAGAGATGGACTGGCTCAAATTCCACTCGGCCAGGAACCAGTGGAGTAAGTCCCTGGTTGATGGATGCAAAACCCATGACAACTGTTGGTTTCGAAACTTAGCCGTAAAGCGTGAGCAGAGACACGGGTGCGCAGAGGTTGCCTCGTCTGCCCACCTTTCAAGTGACCATCAGTTCAGGTGCCTCGTGCCAATCATGCGGACGGTGCTGTCTCTCCCGTATCGGACTATACAGTCGCACTAGAACCTGCCACTCAGATACTGCTTAAATCATCTACTTAAGATGTAAAGGCCCAATACTATAGTCTGGAATAACACATAGGTTACTTTTTAACACATAGTTATGTCTTATGGGTTGTTGATATGGTATCAGAATTCTACACAGGTGAAACAGCGGGCAACAGCCAGTATTTGGCAAAGATAAAAATGTACCGTTCGACAACTGGTTTTTGATGAGTAGATATACAGTGCTATCTTGATTTTAGTTTTAAAATCAATATTTTTCTACATTGAAAAAAAATCTGTTAACTCGTTTTTTCTATTCGGAATAATGTCATAAAATACTAATGACCGCATTATTTTTTTTTTTAAAGCATCTTGTTGCTAGAACTCGATTACTGCGAATTCATCACATCATCATGGATAGGTATTTTTGGTTCTGTATTCGCATTTTATAAATAAAGACATCTAATTTGGACAATGTGTAATATCCACTGACGCTTGCGTAATAAAATCAAATCTGTTGTTGAGTGTTAAATTGCTAATGTGAATGACCATGTTAATTTAAATCATACAATAAAAATCAAGTCTATAGATATATTACTCATCAAAATCTCTTCAGCCGTATAGTAGATACGACCTCATGAGATGAGTTACTACATTTAGAACTGGTCCAAAATTGTGATAGGATACCCTAATTCAGCCAAGTGGTAATAACCAAATCTTTTTTTTCATTTTCAGCCATCTTTACAAACGGCGCTATAGGGCAACAAAAAGAAAATGATAGTGACGGAGATAGTTTAGATAATAAATACGGTAGTCAGAAAATACTCTCTGGTCAGAACCAACTTTCAGATCAGAAACAATACCCCGCGCACTATCAATATCCTGGTCAGAACGAGTACTCTAGCCAGAACCAATATCCTAGTCAGAATCAGTATCTTAATCAGAATGGACAAAATCAGGTTTCGGGCCAGAATCTATACCCTAGTCAGAATGAAGTCACTGGCCAGAACCAATACCTTAGCGAGAATAAGGTTCCAAGTCAAAATAAGGTACCTGGCCAGGCCCAATACCATGGACAGAATGAGTTTACCAGCCAATACCAAAACTCCGGACCAATTCAGTACCCCGATCAGGGTCAATATCAAAGTCCCAGTCAAAGTCAATACCCTGATAAAAACAAATACCCTAGTCAGACTCAGTACCCGACCCAGACTCAATACCCTAGTCAGACTCAGTACCCTAGCCAGACCCAATACCCTAGCCAGATCCAATACCCAGGCCAGTCTCAATACCCGGGCCAGACTCAAAGTCCTGGCCAAAATCAAAAACCTAACCAGAATCAATACCCAGGCCAATATCCCAGCCAGTCTCAATACCCAGGCCAATCTCAATACCCTAGCCAGACTCAGTACCCGGGCCAGACTGAATATCCTAGCCAGACTCAATACCCTAGCCAGACTCAATACCCTAGCCAGACTCAATACCCCGGTCAGACTCAAAACCCTGGCCAGACTCAATACCCTGGTCAAATTCAATATCCTGGTCAGAACCAGTACCCTGGACAGAGTCAGTACCCAGGTCAAAACCAAAATCCAGGACAAAATCAATACCCTGGACAGAATCAGTACCCAAGTCAGAACCAAAATCCTGGACAGAATCAATACCCTGGACAAAATCAGTACCCAGGTCAGAACCAAAATCCTGGACAGAATCAATACCCTGGCCAGAACCAATACCCTGGTCAGAACCAATACCCTGGACAAAATCAGTACCCAGGTCAGAATCCCGGACAACAGTACCCTGGTAAGAATCCCGGACAGCAGTACCCTGGGCCGTACCCCGGACAAACAACTACTCCAGCACCAGGGGGGTAAGATTATTTTTTTATGATAAAATATTCCTTGACCTCGAAATTATACCTAATAATATACCTGGCGCGTCAGTATGCAAGGCGGAATATTTGAACTGTACCTACCGGGTAGAGAACTTTCACTAGGTACTTTTAAATATCAAAATATACCCAGAGGAACTTATTGCTTTATTTTTAAAAAGAAACATACCTGCATTCATAAATTACCGCAAATTCACTTGGCACACGCGGTAATCGAGTTCTTCTGATATAAGTGCATTAGTTTTCGGTAATTTATGTAAGTATTAGTTAAAAACTTAATCATACATACTAGGCTGCTATTAACGTATCCGGAACTGGCTTGTTACACAACAATACCAAAAAAGTCAATATTAAACATTTAAAAATAGAACTCTTTGGCTGAAGAATACAATTGGTTTCATGTTGTTGTTATTTGTTTATCCTTCGTGACGTTATTTTGAAAATTGCACACATTGCACAATTTAACACCATGAATTTAAGTCGTGAAAATGTTCGTGCAATGATTTATTACGATTTTCGGCGAGGGCTAACTCAAAAACAGTGCGTTAATCAACTCGTTGCGACTTTTGGGGATGAAGCACCATCGAAAACTACAGTTTATCACTGGTTTACCGCCGTTCCCAATACCATACTGACAGTCAAAGATAGATCGCATCTAGTGATAAAGTGCTCGGCTGTTTAAATTCAAAACATAGTAACTCCTATTTCACACCAATTTCGGAAAATAAAATTATACCGCGATGCGCTTTCCCGCAAATAATCAGTTACCATGTTTTGAATTTAAACAGCCGATACGTCAAATTTTACTGCGATCTATCTTCAACTGTAAGTATGTTATTGGGAACGGCCGTTAGTGAGCTCAATCGTGGGCGGTCTGTGCTCACGGACGAAATTAAAGAAGCACGCCCTAAATAGGTCCTCAAAATATTGATGCTGTGCGGAAACTAATGATTCAAAATCGCCATGTTACATAACGTGAGATCGAGGCGTCTTTGGGCGTAAGTATGACGAATATATTTAAAATATTACACGAACATTTAGCTGTAAAAAAAATTGTTCACGTTGGATTCGCACAACTTGATATTTGATCAAAAACGGGCTCGCGTCGATTGGTATAAAAAAAATGTTAAAAAATGTACAACCAGGGTGCATCAAAAGCTGTCTATAATATCTACACAGGTGATGAAATCTTGGATTTATGCGTATGATCCAGAAACTAAACAACAGTCAACGGTTTGGGTGTTCCAAGATGAGCCGAACCCAACAATAGTCATTCGTTCAAAAAGTACTTTGAAGCAAATGGTTCCTTGTTTTTTTGGAATAAATGGCTACTATGGCACTAGAAGATCGCAAAATGATTAATTCTGAATGGTACACTACCATTTGTCTGCCAGAAGTCTTTCAAGAAATAAGAAAGAATAACCAACAGCGCAGAATCCTTCTTCATCGTGACAATGCTGGCTGCCACACATCGGCCTTAACAACTCGGTATTTGGAAGATCAAAAGATGGAATTAACAAGTCATCCTCCGTACAGCCCCGACTTAGCCCCCAACGACTTCTATTTATTCCCAACCGTAAAAAATAAATTGCGTGGTCAACGTTTTTCAAGCCGTGAAGAGGTTGTTGATGCGTTCAAAATGCACGTTTTGGAGATACCTCAATCCGAATGGAAATTTTTTTACGAAAATTGGTTCCAACGTATGCAAAAGTGCATCGATCATCAGGGTGAATATTTTGAAAAGCAATAAAACTAAAATAAATGCTTTAGGTATGTTTCACTTTGTTATTCCGGATACATAAGTAGCAGCCCTCGTATTATGTCCTCAGTCCTCCGTGGTTAAAAAAACAGTTGGTCAGCAATAGTCCACATTTCACCACATTATACTAAAAAGCGTGAAATCAAAATAGCTTACAAATATGTAAATGTGCATTTGTTTATTAAAATAATTAGAGCTAAAGATTATTAATAAATCAAATCAGGTGTCTGATATCTCCTTGATGCTTAATCCTAAGCTCCAGTTGTAGTTGTGTACGTGGTTGCTTTATACTTTTGTCAGGCGCATTCCGTTAAAAACTTATGGTCACGTCACTGAGGCAATGTTGCCATCATTGTGTCGTTTCTATAACACGTGCAATATTTACTCACTACAAATATTCTGACTCTCTCGTGCAATATTCATTAGAAGTCTGAACAAATGTTAAGAGAAATATTATACGTCCTCGCATATGTCGGTTCTACTCAAAGAATTGCAATGAAGCAAACGTAAGATTTCAAGTCTGACCGAGACCTTGCAAACAAAAAACCGCATCAAAACCCGTTCAGTAGTTTCGCGTTCATCGCGAAGAAGCAGACAAACAGATAAAACATAAGTATTTGTGTCACAATTACTAACTTAGCCTAACCTAACGATAAATAGAAGCAGATATTAAAAATCCACACTCCACACTAATATTATAAATGCGAAAGTAATTCTGTCTGTCTGTATGTTACGCTTCAACGCCTAAATCACTGAACCGATTTTGATGCAATTTGGTGTAGGGATAGATTAGACCTTGAGAAAGGATATAGGCTATGTTTGGTCGTGATAACTGACATCAACGCGGGCGGAGCCGCGGGCAAAAGCTAGTTCTATTATAAGTCAACTGTATAGTAACATAGAATGTGTATTGTGATATTTCAGCGTAGCGACTGACTCACCACAGGTTCGTCGGTGCATAGCTACGTGTCCGTCCACCCCAGAATACAATCCAGTCTGCGGTACCAACAATGTAACGTACGAAAACCCTGGTAAACTGGCGTGTGCTCGATCTTGTGGAGTCAGTGAGTATCAGCACGCTTCTTCATATTCTACATCCTAGCATCCTTTTTTTTGTTGCGCAAATCCCCTCGGATACCTCCCACACCGGAGCTGGAAGGGGAGGTTAGTCGCATCCGAAACTGTCAACTTGGAATGTGGGGTCCGCTTACCTTTTTCGATTCGTATGGAAATCCCCTCGCATACTTCCCCTGCCGGGGCCGGAAGGGGAGGTTATGTCGGACTCGAACCGACTGAAACCGCACGCCGACTGAGGGTCGTGGTGCTAGGCCGGAGGTGAGGTTGTCTTCAACATATCCCTCGCACCCCGGCTGACCCAGGGCCATCCCTTACGGTCTGGCCCTCCTCGGGAAGGGGGGCAACGGTGTCCCCGACTCGCCCCCGGAATAGGGAGGCGCGCTTTTCAACGCGCCGCCGCCGTGGCCTGCTTCTGCTGGGGTGAAAGGCGGCTCCACTTGTCACCCCAGGCCCGCGCTCATGGGGGACGGAGGTCAGTCAGTGCCCTCCGACGTTCGAGTTGCATGCGCGCGCCGGCAGCGCGATTCGCGAGTCTCTCTCGCTCGCGCCGCCTCTCCCGTTCCGCTGTCTCCTTCACGACCATTACCTGGGCATCCGCTTACCAGCACAATCAGTCTTATTATTGTTATTTACCTTTTCTCCAAGATATTTAGATTTTCTCTAAGGGTTATGGGGAGAATTTTAGGGCTAAATCTACCATACCTTCTAGCCAGTGTACCTGTTAATTGCCGGATGAGACTCTGGTGCAGGTTTTCCGTTCGGGGTCCAAGGCAGTCACCCCCGTAGAAGTCATATAAGCCTATAACAGTGGGTGAGAAGTAGATTTTCAGTGTTTTCTAACCGAACTCCAAGCTGAAAACCTAACCTGAAAACGGGTGTAAACCAAAGACCACGCCATTAAAACAATTATATTTTACGTTACTGAGGTAAAATCAATGATGCCTAATATCAAGCAATAAGGGCAATTTATTCAGGTGGCAAAAGTTACCGATATAAAAGTTTCCTTCTTCCTACAGTCCCGGGTCCTTTAAGCGGGGCGTGAAAAGGCATCTAATGAGGCCGTCCAGCTGAGTGCCGTCACTGTTAACATGGTACATGTTTACAATGGTGACCCTCTTTTCGAGACTTTGCCTTTAGCTTAACATCAGGCAAGGTGAAGTCAAATTGATGTGTCCTGTATGAAAAAACAAAAAAAATTGTATGGATGTAATTTGTTAACCAACGAAAGCTTTGACGATAAAATCAGAAAATGTCTGCCTGTACCTATTTTTCTGTACTTAGGTTGTTTTTAATTCATCACAGTTACCCAGATGAATTCTATTGCCGTGGTAAAGTAAGAGATCACAGTCAGGTTATCACAATATGCTCTATGCAGGGTTATCTAGGTTTATTTAAGTACGAGTAGGTACCAACTCTATTGATTATTATAACAATGTCTTACATGTGTCCTACATTTCAGATGTGAGTGAGCAGAGTAGAAGGCCGTGCACCGGCGCATTATTGCCGTTACCAGGCGTGACACCAGAAAATATCAGAGAGTAATATTTCATATATTTATTGATATAATAAATTATTTTTACACATTTTCATTTCTCTTTCATTAAATAATATGGAACACTGTTTCTTTTTATTTTATGGTACCTTTAATTAACCACAATTAGAAATCCAATGAACTCATCACAGCGAGCGCTATGAAAATAAAATTTAATAATCTGTTGCCCGCTGCACCGACGGCGTTGATGTCGGTTATTGCGAGCAAAGATCGCCTATGACCTTTTCAAAGTGGTTCAGGTGAAAATTTGCACCTGTCACGAAAACTGAGGGTCAATTTTCATAATCTTAAACCATCGCAGAACAGTGATTGAATTGAGATTATAGAAATTATGTACTATGGGCCACGGAGGTGGCAGAGGCTGCGATACTCAACCCATACAAAAATATCAAGGCAGTTCATATTTTATCACTCCAGATACGCTGTCCAAAACGACCCAAACTATTCAAAAAGCTCAAAGCTCTGGCCGGTACAAACCACTTGCATGAAACGGCCAATGTGATTTACCACCATACTTAGTGGTTTAAGACATTTAGTTTAACAAAACAAACATAAATCAGTGAAGACACACTTGTCAGATGAAATTTTTAGGTGGTCGAGGAACCAAGTCAACGTATTCTGCAACTTAGTACCTTTTTTTTTTCGTGCGATTTCCGCACGAAAAAAAAAAGGTACCCTCGTTTACCCCCTTGCCGGAGCCTACCTATTCTTCCTGATTAAAAGAACGAGGTCCTGGTACAGGTGATTTTGTCGAGGGTGGGAAGACAGACGAGACTCCAATAAAGCAGTAAGACAGCCAAAACTCCTTCACAAACAAGAAACAACGTTAAGGTTATGACGATGACGACATATTCGCCGGTAAAATCCGAATTTATAATACTTCTTACAATATACTAGCCCCTACCTGTGGTTCCACCTGCATAGAACTTCGATTCCATTTCTACAACCTATATAATTCTTTTTAATAATAATCCATATCCATACCTAATATCATAAATGCGAAAGTAACTCTGTCTGTCTGGCTGTCTATCTATAACTATCACGCCTAAACCACTGTACGGATTTTGATGAAATTTGGTATAGGGGTAGATAAGACCATTAGAAAGGACATAGGCTATGTTTAGTCGCAATAACCGACATCCACGCAGGTGGAGCCGCGGGCAAAAGATAGTATATTATAAGTTAGTAATCACTTTATAAATTCAGACTAAAATAATTAAGTACATAGACGGAACGCATAGAATTAGCGCGTAAAACCGCGTAAAGTAATTATTTAGTACCTGCTATACCATATCGCTCGCACTCTATGTACACGCACCAGTTTTATGCGTTCCATTTACGTTAATATTTTAGTCTAAGCTGAACCTTAGACAATTTACAACTATCGAAGCATCTTCCTATTGAACTATATTGCTGTAAATCCGGTGAGCAGTTTAAAGAATCTACGCGAACAGACAGCAGAAGCGACTTTATTTTATAATATTTATAAGATAAAAATTACTACATACTTACTTATTATTGATTAAGGAAAATTGTATCACCGATATTGTCACACCATCACGAGGTTATTGAAAAAATCGCCAACGTTTATAAACAAAACGGACATCAGCGGTGGTCAGACTCGACAGTGTCGCGTAGACACTCGCCTGGTTGTACTTGACAATACATTTTTAAATACTTTTGAATTATTTCTTTTCAATTTATTATTAGTAACAAAATGGACAAGCTGCTTGTGTTGTTATTAATTGGTGAGTTATTTTTTTACTTTGTTCTGGATGAATTCAATTGTTTGGATTTTGAATGCATTCAACCGATGCATGTTGATGGTTGCACTACGGAACTGACTGCCACCTGTGTCTACAGGAAAGCCTAGGCTAAAGTCTCATGTGTCAATAAGCAGGATTTTTACTGTTGCTGTAATAAGGTGAAACTTGGACCCATGTAATAGGGGGCGAGACTATTGCTGTCAAGCATTTAGTCATGGGCTGTAGTTATACTGCCGGATGGAAAACAGCCCTATCCCTTAGTCGCCTTAGACGACACCCAAAATATGAGATGGGGTGGCTTCACCAGGAACCAACACGACAAAGGTTATCAAGCAGTTTAAAGGATATAGGGTCTCACACCATACATCGTAGATGATTTGTTTAATATGTATATAATTTTATTAATTGAGGAAAATATGTAAACAGCTAGAACTAGATTCATTGATATAAAAAAGTGGTATTCGCGCAACAGGTTTTCAAATATGACAACAGCTTTTGATTTTTTTTGAGCAACAATCTTGGTTACCGGTTGGAATACTTATCTTACCTACCTATGTAAGGTCAAAATGTATTTCTTAATAAAGTCTTATCATAATTTAAGACTTTTGTCTGGTTGTTTGTAATCATCTTGAGTCATGCTTAACTTTAGTACAATCTAGTTCGGTATGCTAAAACTTTGGTTTTATTTTAGTTTTCTGTGAAGTTTATTTCGAAAACTCTTTCGAAGAAAGTACGCTTCTTTCAAAGAATACCATTTGCCACGTCTGTATCTGAAGATGTATCATGCTCCTTGTGTAAATTCTGGTCGCATCCGAGTCCGGGGCATTCACCTCAGAGTTTGAGTCCCACCTGTTTCCAGTGTAACAGTTTTCTAAAGATTTATCACGAATATTTTATTTAGACAGCATGGTTCGTTGATGACCCACTTCTTCACAATATGATCACTTTGCCTCTGATCATATCACTTTACCACTGAAAAATTAATTTGTGAATAATTTTCATCTTTCAGCCATATCCATATACAACGCGTTCGGGCAACAAGTACAAAATAATAATAACCGACCACCGCCTCCACGACTACCACCTCCATTCACAACTACTCGAGTCATAACTAATCCAGCTGCGCCTACTCGAGCCACACCGACTCCAGTTACAACTACTACAACAGCGGCTGCAGGGTAAGAACAAGATGTTGCTAACAAATTACCTATAGTATTAGTTCCTATCAAATTACTATTAGCTATGCTATAGTAATGATAGAAGGTATTTTTTTTACAGCATTAAGTATGCTAACTATACAAATCGAATACATAGGGAAGAAGACTCGAACCCGCAGTCGTTCCCTTACAGGGGGAATGCCTGACCAATTCGGCTACCGAGACACGCCCGATATGATTCAAATTTCCCATCTTATATGTCTTTAAGGCGACGTGGCGTCATCTACCGATTTTTTTACGAACTATCGGAATCAATGAATGATGTTACAATCATTTTTAAACATTGATTTTTGATAACTCCGCCCAAACAATTGAAGGAATTTTTACAGCATTAAGTATGCTAACTATACAAATCGAATACTTCGCGGTCCCGCCCGAGAAGATTCTTTTTCCATATGTATTCGATATAGTAATGATAGTTTGAGAAAACTAAAAAACACGCTTCAATAGCAACGAAAATATACAATTCAAAGGGCCTCTCAGGTCACAACGCTCAAACTATTACAATTATACTTTTAAACCGTTTGGAGTCAAAACGTTGCGTTGGTGACGTTGGGTCCCAGACTCCAAGTGCGCACGCGGTATTCAAAGAAATATCGAAACGACTAATCGACTCTTCCCGTGACCATACGACTGGCCATTTTTTTTAATTCTACGATGCCTAAAGTTACACTCCATTCCCCTTTTTTGTATATATATTATATTCTATATTGTACAGTTTCTATTTTAGTTAGCAAAGTTTAGTATATTGTATATTATTGGATTTGTTTCTATAAAATAAATAAAAACGAAACCAACTTAAAAATCCCTTGAAACTGTTCATGTGATTTCAGCTCCAGCGTCACACCTCAATCGGCGCAGTTCCGCCAGTGCATTACCAATTGCCCAACAACACCAGAATACAATCCTGTCTGCGGTACCGACAATGTCACCTACACCAACCTGGGTAGACTGCTTTGCGCTCGAAGTTGTGGACTTAGTGAGTATCAGGATTTTTTACCTTATCATCTTATTCTTCTTTTCACCCTAGCGTTAATTGGGGTCAGTTTTCTAGTCTAACTGTGATGCTTCTGAGCTTTGGAACCATCGTGCATAAATAGTTAGGAATATTAGCATTGGTCTGAGTGTTTAATGTACGTATAATTATGTATTTACAAAAGTAAACCATTTTCTGAAGTGTTGTTTTTTCTTTATTTCAGATGTAACCGTGTTAAGGGCTGAGTCACGCTGCAGCATATCATCGAATTAATTAAGTTAGGTATTAGGTACAGTCAACAATAAGCAATAAGGGTTAACTAATTTGATTCAAATTAGTTAACCCTTACTGCTTATTTTCCTGCTTGTGTAGTTCATTGTTGTTCAATGTGTGTTATTGTGTGACCATTTTGCACTAAATAAATGTTTTCCTCTTCTTCATTGATGGGCTTATTATTATATTATTATACATAGCTTATATTTTCACTTTCCGGACTTTACCTACTTGTGCCATAAGACATTGTTTTATATCAAATTTCTTAATTCTAGCTAAACAGAAGGTGTCCCTTGGGTTTGAGTAACTTTGAATGGACTAATTAGTAATATTAAGTACGCAAAAAATATCAGTTACTTCGTAACAGGCGACGAAGACGAATGGGATATCTTTGTTTACGTCAAGCGATGCGCTAAATTATACGACGCACGCGTGTGTTCTTCGTTACTTCGTAAAATTCGTGTGTAAGTAGTCTTTATACTCTGAAAAACACGATTAAATTCACGACTTTTAATAAAAAAAATACATGTGAAAATAGAAGAGAAATTATGACATTTGGCCTAACATACCCCGTACTCGAAATAATAGAATATTGATCCCTTTGATAGTGAAGGGCATCCTTGAAACGTCACAGCGATGCGTTCAAAAGTGAATGACAATTATATTTTTTAATTTTGTATCTTCGACGTTCGACGTCGACATCATTATAACGAGGATATTGGAAATTCGCAGACGTTTATATATAAAACGGGCATCAGCGGTGGTCAGACTCAACAGTGACACGGAGACACTCGCCTGCTTATACTCCAGTAAATTTAAAACACTTGTGAATTATTTATTTCAAGTTTATTATGCACACAAAATGGACAATCTGCTTGTGTTGTTATTAATTGGTGAGTACTTTTTTTGTTCTGATTACATTTATACTCGGGGTGTATGGGTCCACCAAGACCTTTGGAGTTAAACCAACCCTATCTGCAAACCTGCTGATTACCCCAGAGCCACGTCTCTGTGTGGGCTGAGCTTTTTTCTCGGGGTTAGAAGAGCAGACGGTATCCGCCGGCCGTAATTTCCTTTGAATAATTAACAGAAAAAAGATCCAATTTTCTCCTGATGAGCTTTCAAAATAGGCTACGCAACAATTCAGCCTAGTTTCTATTATAAGTTAACAGACTAAAAAAATATTATACATATGCTTCCATTTTTAGGTGCGCGGTGAGTGTCCCTTAAATTTGCCTTAAATAAAAGAATCGCTTTTATTTCTACGCTGCACTGGAATTACTGGAAATATTTTCGAGATATTTCAATTGCCCAACTTGCCCCGACCTGCAAAGGAGATACCAACAAATTTATATGGAAAAGTGCAATCGTACCTTCTTTTGTTGACTGTACTTCAGTGAAAAATTAATTTGCACTTTTTTGTTATTTTTCAGCCCTCTCCATATACAACGCGTTTGGTCAACAAGTACAACTACCACGTCAAACTGTAGGGTAATTACAAAATATTGCTATTTATGCCACTTTTTTTATAAAATCGTTAATTAACTGCACCCCGCTAGATGGTAGAAAGCTGAGGTGCAATCCAGAAGATACAGATCACCATGTCAGAATCAATACCCTGGACAGAGTCAGAACCAAAATCCTGGACAAAATCAATACCCTGGACAGAATCAGTACCCTGGTCAGAACCAATACCCTGGACAAAATCCGTACCCAGGTCAGAAACCCAGACAACAGTACCCTGGTAAGAATCCCGGACAACAGTACCCTGGTCCGAACCCCGGACAAACAACAACTACTCCAGCACCAGGAGGGTGAGATTATTTTTTTATGATAAAATATTCCTTGACCTCGAAATTATACCTATAATTTATACCTCTCTCTACTCTGGCGCGTCAGTATGCAAGGTGGAATATTTGAATTGTACCTACCCCGTAGAGAACTTTCACTACTTGTAAATATCAAAATGTACCCTGAGGAACTTATTGCTTTATTTTTAAAAAGAAACATACCTGCATTCATAAATTTCCGGAAATTCACTTGCCACACGCGGTAATCGAGTTCTTCTTATAGAAGTGTATTAATTTTCAATAATTTATGTAAATATTAGTTAAAAACTTAATAATACATATTATGTCCTCAGTCCTCCGTGGTTAAAAAAAACAGTTGTTTAGCAATAGTCCACATTTCACCACATTATACTAAAAAGCGTGAAATCAAAATAGCTTACAAGTATGTAAATGTGCATTTGTTTATTAAAATAATTAGAGCTAAGAATTATTACTAAATTGAATCAGGGAGTCTGTTATCTACTTGATGCTAAATCCTAAGCTCGAGTTGTAATTGTGTACGTGGTTGCTTAATACTTTTATTAGGCGCATTCCGTCAAAAACTTATGATCACGTCACTGAGGCAAAATTGCAATCGTGTGTCGTGTCTACAACACGTGGAATATTTACTCTTACAAATATTCTGACTCTCTCGTGCATTATTCATTAGAAATCTGAACAAAAACTTTACAATTACTAACTTATCATAACCTAACGATAAATAGAAGCAGACATTAAAAAGTCAACTGTATAGTAATATAGACTGTGTATTGTGATATTTCAGCCTCTGGGGCGTGGCGGTAGTGAACGCAGGAGGCGCAGGTTCGATCCCCGCTCAGTGCAAATATTTGTATGCATGAATATGGGTATTTGCATTGGTGTGGGTGTTTCTATGTATAACATGTATTTACAAAAAAAAGTATCTAAGTATGTTTTTCCGCATTCTAGATTCCATAACACAAGCTAGTTAAGCTATCTATGCTTACCATGGGTCTGGATAGCGTTTTGTAGAATGTTGTGGAATATTTACTACTAGCATTTGGCTCCACCTGCGTGGGTGTCGGTTATCGCGACCAAACATAGCCTATGTCCTTTCACATGATCTAATCTACCCCTATACCAAATTTCATCAAAATCGGTTCAGCGGTTTAGGTGTGAAAGCGTAACATAAAGACGTACAGACAGACAGACAGAGTTACTTTCGCATTTATAATATTAGTATGGACTAGCTTTTGCCCGCGGCTCCGCCCGCGTGGATGTCGGTTATCGCGACCAAACATAGCCTATGTCCTTTCTCAAGGTCTAAACTATCCCTATACAAAATTTCAACAAAATCGGTTCAGTGGTTTAGGCATGAAAGTGTAACATACAGACAGACAGACAGACAGACAGACAGACAGAGTTACTTTCGCATTTATAATATTAAAGTATTAAGGAAAATTGTATCACGGATATTGCCTTCGCAGATGTTTATAAAGAAAACGGACATCAGCGGTGGTCAGACTCGACAGTGTCGCGTAGACACTCGCCTGGTTGTACTTGACAATACATTTTTAAATACTTCTGAATTATTTATTTTCAATTTATTATTAGTAACAAAATGGACAAACTGCTTGTGTTATTATTAGTTGGTGAGTTATTTTTTTACTTTGTTCTGGATGAATGAAAATGTTTTGATTTTGAAGGCCGATGCAACCGATCCATGTTGACGGTTTTTTTTTGCGGTTGCACTATGGAAGTGACTGCCGTCTGACCCTACGACCTCATAAGCGTCTATAATACTTTGATCCTTTTTCGTAGTATGTCCATACCACGACAGTCACTCGCTTTTCTTTTTCCATTCCTGAATACCACTTACAAACTTCTTATATTATACTATATTCTATAACATAGCCTAAAATATCTTAAAAAGTACCTACATTTTAAAAAGGTACCAAACTATGTACTAACTAATTTATTACAAAGTTTTCGTAACTGACTGTACACAAATACGTCAATTTTGACAATCGCGCGAGTTGACGACAGGAAAATAATCAAAAATTGAAAGTTGCCAACTCGCGGTTTCCCGCAAGTTTATTGCCCGCGAGTTGATGAATGACTCCTTTCATTTGAAAAGAATATCAGCGTTTTATTTTATAAAAAATGGTGAACTAGTTTAAAATAGTTATAGGTGGGTACATATAGTTATTGGTACTCGCCAAAATCAGGGTCCGGATCACAGAATTAAAAGAAAATCCTCTTCATACTATGCCTCGAGTCTACAAATTTTATGTAATAACAAAACCAATGCGAAGTTTTTACAGTGTAAGTGATATGGCAGTGGTTTTACTACATTCATACATATACTCACGTCTCTAAATCCCCGATAAGTAGAGGTGTATTAACACCCATATTACACCAACTATGATTTTCGGTCCCACGTAACACAGGGCGACACTATTACCGTCAGCGAGTACTTAGTCGTGGTTTTACTGTCAGACGGAGAACAGCCCTATCCCTTAGTCGCCTTAGACGACACACAGGAGATCGGGTGGCTCTATTCTACTCCACTAGGAACCAACATGGCAAAGATTATCAAGCTGATCGTAGATGATTTGTTTAATGTATATAATTTTATTAATTGAGGAAAATATGCAAACAGCTAGAACTAGTTTCTTTGTAATAAAAAAGTGGTATTCGCGAAACTGGTTTTCAAATATGACAACAGCTTTTGTTTTATTTTTTGAGCACACAGAACAATTTTGGTTACCGGTTCGAATACTTATCTTACCTACCTATGTAAGTTCAAAATGTATTTCTTAATAACATCTTATCATAATTTGAATGAATTTTTTTATAGCATTTATTATGCTAACTTTTAAGTTCGAAAACATTGGAAAAAATGAAATGCTCAAGTGAGACTCGAACTCACGACCTTTCCCTTACAGGGGGACTGCTCTTCCAACTGAGCTATTGAGCCACACTTGAATCATTCCAAATTTTCCTTCTATTTATAAAGGTCGTGAGTTCGAGTCTCACTTGAGCATTTCATTTTTTCCAATGTTTTCGATCTTATCATAATTTAAGACTATAGTCTTGTTGTTTGTAATCATCTTGAGTCATGCTTAACTTTGGTACAATCTAGTTCAGTAAAACTTTGGTTTGATTTTAATTTTCTGTGAAGTTTATTTCCTACCTGTTTCCAGTCTAACAGCATTTCTGAGAATTTATCACGAATATTTTATTTGGACAGTATGGTTAACTGACGGCCCACTTCTAGCGGTTTGCCACTGATGGTATCACTATATCACTGAAAAGTTAATTTGTGAATAATTTTCATCTTTCAGCCATATCCATATACAACGCGTTCGGACAACAAGTACAAAATAATAATAACCGACCACCGCCTAATAGACTACCACCACCTAATAGACTACCACCACCTAATAGACTACCACCACCATTCACAACTGCACCTACTCCAACCACACCAACTCCAGTTACAACTACTACAACAGCCGCTGCAGGGTAAGAACAAGATGTTGCTAATCAAATTACCTATAGTTATGATAGTTTGAGATTACTAAAAAACACGCTTCAATACATATATGATAATCCATATCCATATCCATATCCATATCCATACTAATATTATAAATTCGAAAGTAAGTCTGTCTGTCTGTCTGTCTGTCTGTCTGTATGTTACGCTTTCACGCCTCAAACACTGAACCGATTTTGATGAAATTTGGTATAGGGGTAGATTAGACTATGAGAAAGGACATAGGCTATGTTTGGTCGCGATAACCGACATCCACGCGGGCGGAACCGCGGGCAAAAGCTAGTATATAATACAAATGGAGTCAGCTCACGGCACTTTCCCTCTGCGGTTGGTAAAGACAAACAGCCCACCATCTGGCTAATAGTCATAATAAAAAAAAAATAGTAAGTGACCAAACCGGCCGGATTCGACCATGTAGTAGGTATATAAACTGGCCAAATTAATGATGTAGGTATTAAAGAATGGGCAGATGAAAAGTGTTCGGAGTGTTTGATCGGAAAAATCCACGTGGTGCTCCTGGGCAACGGAGAAGACAGCGAAGGGGAGAAGCAGCCCCCTACAGGCAATTCGACCTAGGCGAGAGCTTTATAGGGATACTCCAAGACTCTCCACGTGCTCCTCTGAAGTCTCCTAACAAAGGGCACAGTGGTTCTCCGGGTGATGGTCAGGGGATGAGAGGTACGGCCGCCTGTCTTGCCAGCAGAAGCAAGCCTTCAACGGAACCCTTCCTCATTTTCCAGGGTAGGGTGAGAGTCAGATGTTCAACTTTGAAATGTTTATCATAACTATTTATAACTCTTTAGGATAGTTCGTGTGGTGACGGAGAAAGGGAGGTCTATACCCAGCAATGGATTGTGATAGGCTACTTGATTGGTTGAAGATACTCAAAAGTGCCAACAACATTAAAAACCCTTCGCATTGTTCATGTAATTTCAGCTCCATCACGACTTAATCAGCGCAGTTCCGCCAGTGCATTACGAATTGCTCAACAACACCATAATACAACCACAGTATAACGAGAGATATGAATCGTTAGACTGTGATAACTTCGTGCGAATCGCCTACAGAAAAATAATATATTTTTAAAGGAGTCGATTCGCACGTTTCGGGCGAGTTCAATTCGTGCGAATCGTCCAATAAGCCTTATAACCATGTCTGCGGTACCCACAATGTCACCTACACCAACCTGGGTAGACTGTTTTGCGCTCGAAGTTGTGGACTCACTATCAGGACTTTTTACCTTATATCATCTTACTAGCTTTTGCCCGCGGCTCTGCCCGCGTGGATGTCGGTTATCGCGACCAAACATAGCCTATGTCCTTTCTCAAGGTCTAACGTACCCCTATACCAAATTTAATCAAAATCGGTTCAGTGGTTCAGTCGTGAAAGCGTAACATACAGACAGACAGACAGACAGACAGACAGACAGACAGAGTTACTTTCGCATTTATAATATTATAGTAAGTATGGATTCTTCTTCTTTATCCTAGCGGTAATCCCGGTTGCATCCGGGACTTTCACAGTTGAGGTCGTCTTTTCAATAATCCCGGTCGCATTCGAGGCCTTCACTTTGGGATTCCGATCGTTTATTCCCAGCTAACTGCGGCGCAGCAGAATTTCAATATTGTTCGTTCGCCATATGACCTCCATAACCCATTGGCGATATTGAAGTATTGCAGTTAGTCGAGTAATTTGATATTTTTGGGTTCCAACTACCCGTAACGACTGACCCGCAATGTCTGTTCCTATGGCGACTGGGAATGTAGGCTTCTAGGCATGGAATTATCCAGACCATTGACAAATATTAGCATGGAACGGGACTCGAACTCGCGTACTGCATGCACTACCGCCACGCCGCGCCGTAGAGGCTGTCTGTTCTAGATTATTTACATCTTTAAATTAGTACAAACTGGGAGGATATGAACCATATTAATCTTCCAAAATAATTTTCAAATCTATTACTACGTTGTGGCAATTGAGCCAAAATATTCGACTATCTCTGTGGCGTGGCGTAGCGGTGGAGTATTCGACATTAAGACCTGGAATGCCCTGCCAGCTCACGTGTTTCCTTCTTCCTACAGTCCCGGGTCCTCTAAGCGGGGCGTGAAAAGGCGTCTGATGAGGCCGTCAAGCTGAGTGCCACCACTGTTAACATGGTACATGTTTACGATGGTGACCCTCTTTCCGGGACTTTGCCTTTAACTTACCATCAGATGAGGTGAAGTCAGATTGACATGTCCTTTATAAAAAATTGGTCTGAGTGTTTAATGTACGAATAATTATGTAACTATTTATTTACAAAAGTAAACCATTTTCTGAAATGTTGTTTTTCTTTATTTCAGATGTAACCATGATAAGGACAGAGTCACGCTGCAGCATATCACCATCATAAATTTTAATTTTAAGCGTTGACCTTCGTGAAAATATGTACAAACTTTTTTACATTGGAATACTACTACTAATTTACATAGTCCTTGGCTTGTGTTGTTCATTGTTGTTGAATGTGTCCATGCCGTTCTTGTTTATTGTGTAATTTGTAATATTGTGTGACAATTTTGCTCTAATTAAAGGTTTATTTATTCCTCTCTTGTTTCTTTTATTCTCCTTCTATAATGATAGATTTACTATTGCATAGTTTAAATTTACCTACTTATGCTAATAGACCTTGTTTTATGTCAAATTTCCTAATTCTAGCTTAACGGTGTTCGTTGGGTATTAGTAACTTTGAATGGATTATACTACGAGCGTTATATGATGATCCCTATGACAGTTCGTTAGCGCTTAACATTGTACTGACGTCCTATCACATCAAATCCTTTAGAGGTCCATTAAAAAGACGAAAAAATCATAATTGTGTACAATTGTAAATTATAAAAATGAATATTAAGAAATTATTACGTAATGTTCGGAAATAATAGAAAAAAACTCAATGCAAATGTACATGGTACGTGCTGCAAAAGTTACGTCGTCAAGCTTTTATCGACTAAGAAGGGACACATCGATAAACAAAATATCGATAATTTGTTGGAAATATAAAACAAATGCTTTGAGTTTGTATTTTATTTATATCAATCTGAATCTGATACAGGGTCAATCGGATCTTCAAAATCTGAGTCTGAACTGCAGCTATCCGTGACGTTTATTATTAACGGTTGGTCAATGATATTGTCGTATTGTACATCTCGATCCCAGTCTTGTAAGCAAATTTTCTTCGTTCTTTCGACCACTTTTCGCCAATCGTCAGCTGTCACTTGAGCGCAAGCTTCTTCCAATAAAACCATCATTTTATTTGCCGTGAATGGCGGAGTTGTGTTATGCCTAGCTGCATGACCTGAAAATATTTGTACATTCAGTAATTATTTTTAGAAATATATACATATACATAATATTATATACATAAAAAATATAGATACCTTTGATCTGCGCCCATATCAACTCGATTGCATTATATTGGCAGTGATAGGGCGGTAACCGAATTACCGTGTGTCCATTTGATTTGGCCAATTCATCCAAAAAATATGATGGGTGCGTCTGTTGTTTGTGAAAGTTCAACAGTCTAACCAACTCTTTTTTTAACATCTGACTGTCAGTTTCCACACCATTGCCGTGTAACCACTCTATAATTTCAGCTTTTTTGTTATTGCTGCTGGGGGGTTTGTTAATTTGAACTGAGTGATATGAAGCATTGTCCATTAAAATATAGTGAGGCTCATTCAAATTTTCTAATAGTTTTATAAACCATGTCTTAAAGTTTTCGAAATTCATTTCCTCGTGGTACTCCGTTGTTTTCACTGACTTAAAAGCCCACAGGCAATTCGGCACAAAACCTGTAGCTGTGCCAGCGTGGCAAATGATTAAGCGCTGGCCCTTTCCTTCAGGAGTTTTTGTGCTGGATTTCGCTGTGTCATCCGTCCATGCCTTACCTACAGTATGATTGGCGTTCAGCCATGTCTCATCAAGGTATACTACCTTCTCCCAGTTATCAATTTGTTTGATTTTGCGAAGAAAATCGCATCGTAGTAAAGCTATGTCAGTACGCTCCATTAATATTTTTCTCTTGTCACATTTTTTATAGCGGAATCCACATTTTTTCAAAACAATTCTAAGAGAAGTAGCACCGCCTTTGAAGAGTTCTGCAGCTTTTAATGAAGATAATAACTTCTGGCAGGTCGGTAGTTCACCTCGTAGGTAGTAACCATAAATATGATTGCGTATAGCATCTAAATCAAATTCATCAGGTTCTGTTATATGACATAACCTTTTCTTTTTCTTTGGTGTTAATAGTTTATTGTCCTCCATGGACGACTCCCCAAATTTTTCCTTTGTTATTCGAGAAACAGTAGCCTTTCCGATTCCTAGAGCATCGGCTACACGATCGCGAACATTGTCAAGCGGTAACAAGGGTCCGCCATTTTGTTGTTCACGAGCAAAATAGTCTCGCAAACGAACTACAAACTCGCGAACTTCACTGTTGAGAACAGTTTTCCGCTGTCTTTTCGGCATTTTGCAAAACCGAAAATCAACAAACAGGTAACAGAAAATCAACAAATAACACAAAACAGCGAAAACAGAAACAAAACTCAGCTAACAAAGAAAGACGTGGCGCATACAAGGCGTTAGAGCACTCGTATGACGCGATGTGATGCGGTGTGACAAGAAGACAAAACAGACTGACAAGACATGACATGACTGAATTAAAAAAATACGGTAGGTCTATGGCCTCCATTTAAATACTTTTCCATGTAATCCATAATTGCCAGCTAATTTTGAATTCTTTAAAATTCAATTCAAAAAGAATTTTAAATTCTTTAAATTATGCAATTTGAATAAAAATTAAAGTATAGTAAAATAAAATATAATAAGGCTGTTACTTTTTTATCTAGTGTTTTATGTCCATCAATGCGCGTAGTATTTTTTTCTAAATAAATAAATATTGCTTATTATGTTGAATGACCTGGCTGAATGACATGACATTTGCCTGAAAAAACAGTATTTTATCGAAATTGTTTCGCATAACTAATACAACTGTCAGTTGAAACGTCATAGGGATCATCATTCGGCGATACCACTATAGTGGCGTTGCCGCGTCGTAAACTTCGGTATTTGCTTTTTGTTTATAGGCTTCAATTAAATGTAGAATACATACTTTTATATACTGGAGATTGATGGCACTTGGTGGAATCTGCTCCACATATTGAATAACATACTTGTACTTGTAAAAGTACGAGTGTGTTATTCAATACATACTTTTATAATAAACACATATAGATACCTACAGCAAAGGTATTTTATCTAGCTTGTCGTATTTCCTCTCAAAAACCGCACCAAAATCAGTACTGTAGTTTTTGCATCCATCGTGAATTAAAAAACAAACAGAGTAGTAAATAAGAAATCGACGATAGCAAAGAGAAAACGCACATTTTCAAAATACCTTATTTAGCTAGCTCCTTCAGCGATACTTTACTGACATATAATTCCAAAGACAACAGTAAAATCAGTTAACTGTTTTCATACATATTTAAAAAAAACACGGGAAATATGTCTTTATCTAATTCGCATAAAATAAATAACTAACTGAGTCAACTGCCATAATTATGTTCGTGTCTAATGGTTTTTTTGCCAAATTTAACATCAATTTATTTCTTAAGTAAAAAGTATCTGCGGTAGCCTAGTGGTATGGGTAATGGACTGCTGAGACAATGTCTCGGGTTCGATCCCAGGTTTACCATGGCACACACCAATGACTTTCCGATGCTTTTCGAAGTTATGTGTGTATTTATCGCAGGTTTATAAGTGCCCGGTTAATGGCAATAGGCTCGCCACCTATTACATTGGGACCTAAACATAAACTGGCGAAATGTGGGTGCTAGCACCTCTGTCTACCCCTTCGGGGAATACAGGCGTGAGTTTATGTTATGTTATGTTTATTTCTTCAGTTATTCATATTTTTATAAATATATAACTATGAAATGTAGTTTATCAAATTACAGATTTTAGTAGTTACTTCGTAACAGGCGACGAAGACCAAATGGATATCTTTGTTTACGTCAAGCGATGCGCTAAATTATACGATTATACGCGTGTGTTCTTCGTTACTTCGTAAAATTAGTGTGTAGTCGTCTTTATACTCCGAAAAACACGATGAAATTTGCGACTTTTAATAAAAAAATACATGTGAAAATAGAAGAGAAAATTCGGTATTCAATTACATACTATGAAAAAAAAGATTTTCCCAAAAATGCAGCTGTCCTTATGCTTTTTGCTGCCGTTGCAATAGTATAAGAGCCCTTTGATAGTGAAGGGCAACCTTGAAACGTCACAGCGATGCGTTCAAAAGTGAATGACCTACGGGTTACTTTTATGTTTTTTTAATTTTATATCGTCGACGTTCGACGTCGACATAATAACGGGGATATTGGAAATTCGCAGACGGTTATAAAGAAAACGGGCATCAGCGGTGGTCAGACTCGACAGTGTCGCGGAGACACTCGCCTGGTTATACTCCAGTAAATTTAAAACACTTGTGAATTATTTATTTCAAGTTTATTATTCGCACAAAATGGACAAGCTGCTTGTACTGTTCTTAATTGGTGAGTAATTTTTTTTCTGGTTACATTTATACTCGGGGTGTATGGGGTCCACCAAGACCTTTGGGGTTAAACCAACCTATCCTGCAAACCTGCTGATTACCCCAGAGCCGCGTCCATGTCTATGGCGTGGTCTTTTTTCTCGGGGTTAGAAGAGCAGACGGTATCCGCCGGCCGTAATTTACTTTGAATAATTATCAAAGAATCAAAGAATCAATTTCATTTATTCAATTTAGGCACATAAAGAGCACATATATGAACGTCAGAATTGTACAATGTCAGTCATATTAAAAATAAATCATTGGAAAATTATTCTTTCGCTGGTTCGGTAGGTTGGTTCTACTGAGAAGATACCAGCAAGAAACTCAGTGAACTCGATTATCCTTCTTTTTTTTTTTAAATATGGTTTTATTTATGACAAATTTATACAGTGCGAGCAAGAGATGAGATAAGGATGTCCATGGATCTTTATCATTTAAATATTCGTCTAATTTATAATAACCTTTTTTTATTAAGCAAGTTTTAACTTCAATTTTAAATTTATTAAGTGGCATGTCTATCAGATCCTGAGGAATTTTATTAAACAATTTTATACAATTGCCTACAAACGAATTACCAACCTTATGAAGTTTGAGTTTTGGCACTGCAAGTTTATTTTTATTTCTAGTATTATAATGGTGTTGGTCAGAGTTTTTTTTTGAAAAGATCTAAGTTCTTGCGTACATATAAGATATTATCATAAATGTATTGGGAAGCAACTGTTAAAATATTAATTTCTTTAAAAACTTCTCTCAGCGAGTCTCGGGGTCTGAGGCTATAGATTGCTCGTATCGCGCGTTTCTGTAATATGAAAATAGTCTCAATATCGGCAGCCGAGCCCCACAGCCTCAGACCATACGACATAACGCTATGAAAGTAGCTAAAATAAACTAATCGTGCCGTTTCCTCATCAGTTAGTGACTGTATTTTTCTAACCGCATAGGCAGCTGAGCTACGTCTTCCTGCTAAGGCTGTGATATGAGAACCCCATTGAAGTTTATTATCTATAGTTATTCCATGAAAAACTGTGGTATCGACTATTTGAACAGATTCATCGTTCATTGTAATACTAGTATCAACCTGTATTACATTAGGCATAGTAAACTTTACACATTTTGTTTTCTTAGCATTGAGCAGCAAGTTGTTACTTGTAAACTAATGCAAAATTTTAGAAAGGGTATTATTTACATCGTCAAGTACTTCTGTTTGTCTATCACGTTTAAAAATTAATGATGTGTCATCAGCAAATAATACTATTTCACAAAGATCTTTACTGAAGTAAGAAAGATCATTAACATATATCAAGAACAAAAGGGGTCCTAATATCGAACCCTGGGGTACTCCCATGACTAAAGGGGCTCCAGATGAATTGGTGCCATTAATGTTAACTTTTTGTACTCTGCCAGTGAGGTAAGACTTAAGCAAGCCAAGTGAGCCGTTCGAAACACCATAATGACCTAATTTTATTAACAAAGTCTCATTATCAACACAATCAAAAGCTTTTGATAGATCACAGAAGATACCGATGGCATCTTGCTTTTTTCCCATGCATCAAATATATGTTTAACGAGTGCAATTCCTGCATCTGTCGTGTTTCTGCCTTTAGTGAAACCAAACTGGTGATCATGAAGTAGCTTGTTATATGTAAAATGTGAAAGCAGTTGATTAAATATAATTTTTTGAAAGATTTTACTGAGGGCTGGGAGTATGGAGATGGGCCGAAAATTTGATGGATCACTTTTGTCCCCTGCTTTGAATAACGGAATGACTTTACTATACTTCATGAGAGTAGGAAACTGTTTATCATCTATGCATTGATTAAATATGAATGCAAGATAAGGTGCAATAGCGGGCATTACTGATTTTATTATATTGGTAGAAATGCCCCAAAGATCCTCAGTCTTTTTTATATTTAGTTGCTTAAAGGTCTCAAGTATGGTCGCGGGGTCAATATACTGAAAATCAAAGTTAACACTACATTTTTCAACACTAGATTCAAGTATATAGCAGCTGCGTTTGTTGAGGAATTTAATTTACTTGTAGTGGTAATTGGAACATTTGTAAAAAAAGATTCAAATGCACTGGCCACTGCAGAATCAGTATTAATGTGTTTATCATCTATTTTTAACTCGAAAGATCGATCACGTGACCTTGTTTTACAGGTTTCTTTGTTTATAACATTCCATGTTGCCTTAATTTTATTGTCAGCTTTTTGTATTTTAGTCCAAATATAATTAGATTTGGCTATTGAACAGACTTTCTTGAACATTTTTGAGTACGTTTTAGTATATTCAATCACTTGTGGATCATTTGTCTCATATAATTCATACAATTTCTTTCTACTTTTATAGAAAGAAAATGTTGTTAAATTCGTTTTGGATTACTCCGAACAAATCTCTGTAGTCACTGATTGTCGTCACTGTTCGGCTCCAAAAGAGGTACTTTATTGTTAATGTTTTCTTTAAATTTTTCTAATCGATAGGTTGTGATTGGTCTACATACAATATTTTTAGGTAATGAAACATGTTGGTGCTCAAACCTAGCTAACTGACCTGTATGATCTGATTTTATAAACTTTATTTTAGATTTCTCATTTACATTGCCGTCAGTAAAAATATTATCCAAGCAGGTAGCTGTTGTGGGTGTGGTGCGAGTTGGTTCACAAAAAAGATTTTGCAAGTTAAAAGATTTAAAAAGATTGAGGAACCTTAACGCATTTTGGGTGTTTTCTAATATATTAACATTAAAATCGCCACATACAACTACCGTCTTCTTACAATTACATATCTTTTTTAAGGTTTCTTCCATAATTGATTACAACGGGTGGTAATCTCTAGATGGAGGTCTATAGACACTAACAATAATGTGTTGCTCAAACTCTGCACATGATATTTCAATATTTCGCTCACTCGAGAGTGCTACTATATCTTTTCTTTCTTTAGATTTTAATTTATGATTAATTAAAATTAGTGAACCACCTCTTTCAGCGGCAACTCTAGTAAACGAACTAATGATTTTATAATTATCAATACTAACTAATAGTTCATGTTTTTTTAACCAATTTTCAGTTACACAAAGTACATGAATATGCATTTCATTTAAAAATAATTCTTGTTCTAACTCTTTGCCAGAAAAACCTTCAATATTTTGATGTATAATATTCATGAACAGAGACTTTTCCTTTGTCCCTAAAATTAGATTGCTAGATCAGATCAGAAAAAAGATCCAATTTTCTCCTGATGAGCTTTCAAAATAGGCATCGCAACAATTCAGCCTAGTTTCTATTATAAGTTAACAGACAAAAAAAATATTATATACTTTCGTTATTAGTTGCGCGGTGAGTGTCCCTTAAATTTGCCTTAAATAAAAGAGTCGCTTTTATTTCTACGCTGCACTGGAATTACTGGAAATATTTTCGAGATATTTCGATTGCCCAACTTGCCCCGCCCTGCAGTCGACAAAGGAGATACCTACAACTTTATATGGAAAAGTGCAGTCGTATCTCCTGTGTTGACTGTACTTCAGTAAAAAAATAATTTGCACATTTTTTTATCTTTCAGCCCTCTCCACATACAACGCGTTTGGTCAACAAGTACAAGTACCTCGTCAAACTGTAGGGTAATTATAAAATATTGCTTTTTTATAAAATCGTAACTGCACCCCGCTAGACGGTAAAAAAGCTGAGGTACTATCCAGAAGATACAGACCACCATTTTTGATGCTATTGAACTTAAAATGGTGGTCCCTTAGACTGCAGATAAGTACATAGCCCATCTGATGGAAAGTGGCTACCGTGGCCTGCTATGGGCGTGTGCAACACCAGGGGCGTCCCACTCGTGCTGCCGACCCAATTGCTAGTAAATTCATGTTTAAGAATTAAATGCCTATGGTCTAGTACAGTGAATTCGGCCGAGGTGTCTTTGTCTGCTCGCTTTCCTGCTAGTTTACCGGGATTAAGCGCTAGGATAATTATGAAGTTGATTAATGAGCGAGGAGCAAATAAACAGTCAGATGATCAAATTTGAAACGTTCGTAAATAAACGTATTAACAAAATTAAAAATTAATAAAACCTTTCGCATTGTTCATGTTATTATTATTTCCTTTATTTGAATATATCACATGTAAATTACATTTATAAATATTTCGTATAAAAAATATTAAAGGATTTTATTATTATTATTAATTTCAGCTCCACCACCCCAACTCAGTCAGAGCAATTCCGCCAGTGCATGCTGAATTGCCCAACAACATCAGAATATGATCCTGTCTGCGGTACTGACAATATTACCTACGACAACATCGGTAGATTGCGTTGCGCTCAATACTGTGGAGTTAGTGAGTATCAAGATTGTTTAATTCGCCTATTTCTAGGGTTTTATGTGAAGATTCTTGATATTATTTTTATTTATCTTTGAAGTGAGACAGTGCGAGAGCAAGTGAGGGATATGTCAGAGGCTACATCACCCTCGGTAACTGATAATCCCAAACAGAGTTTTGTTTTACTCAGTTCGAGTTTTACACAACCTCATAGGCTGGCTCCGGCGGAGAGGTCTCCGAGGGCATTACCGTATTTAAAAAAAGACTGCAAGAGCATTACTTAGTTATTTTTATCCGACTACGGCGAAGCCGAAAGGAGGGTTATGATTTTGACAGGCTATGTATGTATGTATGTATGTTCATTTGTTCCCTCATAGCTCCTCAACTACTTATTAGAACTAGACAAATGAGGTATCGTTACAAGCGGCTTTGTCATCCGATGGTTATAGGATATATGACGTGTCACTCAATCTTGTGTGGCGCCCTCTAGCGCTCATAAGGTACTGTGTAATGTAAATAAATTTGAGATAAATATGCCGTGTTTGGTATCAAATGAAAGGGCTTAAGAAGTACATTTCAAATATGTATAAATTATTAGGTTTTCCTTTGTCCCAAAATAATGTAAATAAAAAATAAAGTTTAAAACTAAAACCCGACTACCGAAAAATCACACTCTAAAATGTAACAAACTAGAAAATATCAAGGATAGCCGTGGTCGTATGCCACTTACTCTAACAAAACAATATATTCTAGGGTAGAGTGGCATACGACCACGGCTATCCTTGATTTTCTTGTTTGTTACATTTTAGAGTGTGATTTTTCGGTAGTCGGGTTTTACTTTTATTATTTAAATTTATTTTAGGTAATAAAAGCCTAAACATATCGAAATGGCTGGTAGAGAGTAGAGGAGGACAGCCGAAGACCGGGCTAAGTGGCGTCTTATGGGAGAGGCCTATGTCCAGCAGTGGACTGCAGCGGGCTGATGATGATGATGATGATGAAAGCCTAAACATAACCGATGCATGGTGCCTTAGTGGTTAGAGCACTATAGGGTCTGCGAGGATTGCCCACATGTAAACTCATACTTATAACTACTTATCGCGATGCGGGTTAGAATCCCACCCAAAATACTTTCTTGTCTAGTTGTAGTTAAGCGCCTATTTCGAAAGTCATATTATATTTTTCTCACATGTGTTTAACAAAGTGTTATTTATTGTTTTTTCTTAATTTCAGATGTGGCTGTGCTAATTTCTAAGTCACGTTGCAGTTTTACACCAAATTAAATTTAGTTTATTATGTTCGGTACAGTCAACCGCAAACTCTAAAATTGCTACAGTCGACAAAGTTGCTACGGTTGCACCTTATTATACAACTTTATATGTAAAAGTGCAACCGTATCTTCTTTATATACTGTACTATATACATTTTATTATATTGGGATGTATTCCATAATTCATTTTCGAGTACAAGTAACTTTATGAGCTTCAATGGACCAATTATTATATTTCATATTTTTCAACGCACTTGCTCATAAAGTGACTCACTGCAATTAGGCACATAATGACACCTGTTATCAAACTGTGACTTTGCATCTAATCAAAACGTGGGTTATAGAATCGTTTTTTTTTTATTTTACACAAAAAAGGCCGTTTTCAAATAATAGTCACAATTAGTATTCATTTTTTCACGCAACTTCGTATGTAATAGATAATTTCAACTTTTTATAAACAAAACTATGCCATTAAAACAGTTAATTATAATTTTACTAACTGCACATATACTAAGTAATTGTTTCTCTAAATTGTTTAGAAAAAGGTTCTTAAAATAATATATTTGTGTGTAAAAAAACGAGCCCGGGCGAATTTTTTATAGTACTTATCACACAAGCGTTAGAGCGTGTTACGCGCGTCCACGTCCACAGAAATAAAAATCAGCTGAAGTTTAAAAAAATATTTTGATATTTATGCGTAAAGATCATCATCAACTCATAACAAGGCCACATGCTAAGGTGCTTCCTTCGCCTAATTTGAAAGTTACAAAAGAAACAAAAAAATTAAAGACCGCCATAAAAGTTCTTTTAGTGTTTACATTCCAGTATGAGAGTAAATAAAATAATTTTTAGGATTACTTTATTCACAAAGTGCATGGATAAACGTCGTATGATACACGTATGTATGATTGATTGCCATCTTCGGCTCTATTAAGATCGTCACCTGGCGGCTTACCATAATGTACTATTATTCATTATTTTATGAAAGATTTAAAAATTCAGTTAAGATAAGAATTTGCACCACTTTTGTTGTTGACTGTACGACCTTTATAGTTCAACCTCATCATAGCGAGCAGACCCTGGAGATCAATTTGAAGTGCGACTGCAACTATTCTACCAAAAGTATCACGTCATGTAGCCCTTACATTTTTTTTAATACTATTATTTTCATAGCATATTAAGATAATAAAGAGAAGTGAAATAAATGGGCCATTATTTTTATTTTTTTTACTTTTAATGTAAAAATTCTATTTTCCCAATTATTATTTTTTGACATATTCAAGATTTAATAAAAAAAATATTATTTTTTTTTATTTAATTTTCTTTATACTTTTAATTAAGGAATGGACTATTCTGTGGGCTCCCCCAAAATAGCTGGGGTTCTGTTGCAAATCTGTAAACCTACTGACTACTGATTGATGAACAGGCGTCGAATTCGGGCATAACTCGAGTGCCAAGGTACCGGTGAAGGGCATAGCCAGTTAGCCGGTATTGTATCGATGAAACCACGGAGGACAGAATATGATTACGATAAAACCCGCGGTGTTTCGTCGCGTGAAACCCAAACCACGTGCCAAGAAAGATAAATCAACAAATTAACATATGTAATAATATTAATGTGAATGATTGACTGTTAAACTACTTATCAAACATCTTATTATGTTGAATGACTACACAATATTTGAAGCAAAAACATAGTCTAAACATAGGCAAGAATTACATTGATCTATGTTTTACATATTTCTTAAGAGGATATGAAAAAGGAAAATACTTACATATTTATATCATATTCTTTGTTCTATAAATAAACATTTGTCATCATTCTCTTAGCGATTTTCCAGTTGAGATCTAACTTTGTAGTCTGGGGTTTATGGTTTTTTGATTGATATCAGGGGTTTTTCAACTTCTGTTTGACCTGCCAACACATGAAAGTCTGCGCTGGAGCCTCGTCTGGCTTGGGCTTCATAAATAAAAAAAAAAATAAAAAAACATAACACAAATTAGCTCATCACAAATCACAATATTTAATAATAATATTAAAAAAATACTTGAAGGAATTTTTTTACAGCATTAAGTATGCTAACTATACAAATCGAATAAATAGGGAAAAACGCCACGTCGCCCTAAAGACGTATAAGATGGGAAATTTGAATCATATCGGGCGTGTCTCGGTAGCCGAATTGGTCAGGCATTCCCCCTGTAAGGGAAAGACTGCGGGTTCGAATCCCGCCCGAGAAGATTCATTTTCCCTATGTATTTGAAAAAAAATACTTAATTGTAAAGTAGGCGCATTGACGATATTAAAACACCTTAGGTTAGTATTAGACGATTTGTGACATTTTTTTCTAATTTTTCACGATGGAGCTCTAAACTTTTGATGCGAGCAGGAGTGGTGCTCAGCTTAAAGAGATTAAATAAAATTTAAAACTATTACTAAAATAATTAGCAATTGTAGATACACCTGTACTTGGGTGTACGATTTGCTAATTCTCTAGCTGGATGTAGAAAGTAAAAGTAAACGGATGAATCACAGCCAAATGTTGAAGTATTGGAGAAGCCCATTTTTGGTTATCCGAGGGGATTTCCGCACGATAATAAAACATTTTTGGCCTGACACATGTAATTCAAAACAGGTAGTACATCAAAATATACCTTAAGTATTTTACTACCTGGAAATATCTATTTCCTAATTTTAGGTTTCTCAACAAGGCCATGTTTGTATGTGTTACTCCTTTCAAATATATTTGAAAGGTATTCTTAAAAATTTATACACGTAAAGGTAAGGTACGGAAAGTACTGGCAGGCTGGCAAGTTTTACCCAAGAATTTTTCAAAATACCACAAATTATGGGTATGTATCACTTTACTATTTGGACGATATAATTTACTTGTGGGATGTTTAGAGTACACGGAATAGCAGTAAGCAAATGATATAAAAAGACGTCAGGCCATAACTTGATTATATTCGGGAAAGAACGAATAGATTACAGACCTGCATTACGAATGTAATGCTTATTATTCAAAAATGGACAATAATCTTATTGTTAAACGATTACTCAAGGCTACCCTGTAAAACGAGCGGCGAATGTCACATTAGAGTGCCCCACCAAATCTCGATTATAGAATTTCACGAAAACTTGGGTTTTTCCAGACCAACCAGCGGTTTTCTTAATGGGGTCTATACTTACACCTAGCCTATTCGCTGAATGTCTCGTGCTATGCGCTTTAAAAACTAACGTGTCAATCCCGTTTTCTGCCAGGGTGACTTTGATCCATCGACTAATCGACTGTGAACATACTTAATACACTGTACTGTATGTTAATAGAGTTGATACAGTATCAGCTACGCCAGGGATGGCGTTTGCTAATATTTTTTGTTTTCAATAACGAAGGACTTAATAATGTCCTCTTTCACCTCGTCTTTCATTCAAGCCATTAACCAAAATGTCAGACCACCGAGTGGCAACATCCTTATGTATACAAGGGCCAAATTTATTGTCCATTGGGGGCTCTTCTCCCAATAAACATAATAATATATCTAGCTCTAATTCGATACTTAGCTCCGTAGAAGTCAGCGGCGCGAGCGTATCCGCAGAAAATTCCTGGCCCAGTGGGCGTCAGCGCCGGCGCGGCCGTGGACACAGCTGCGGGCGCGGGCAGCGGGGCGGTTGGTCCCACACTAGCGAGCCGCAAGACCATGGACTGTAACGCGGCCCTATTTGTAGGACTGTCATCGGCATCAATAGTGCCGATCACGACAAATCCATCCTTTTTTCTTTCTTTTTTTCTTTCTTCTTACTGCGTGGAATTTCTACAATAACGTGTCTATATTATAAGATGGTCACATATATTTGTCTAATCTAGCCGACGTGATAGACATAACTCAAAAACACTCCAAAGTTAATCATAGTATTAGCCTCACGAACTATACTCCAGACGAGGATGTTATTATATTGATTACCGACTCAAAACACTCCAAAGTTAGTCATGGGACCAGCCTCACGGACTGGACTCCAGACATGGATTTCTTTTTTTTTTTAAATTTATTTATTAATTATTACAATATTCTTTATACAAAGTCAGTGCTATCCTGTAAACCCAGATAGGGTTTGTGTAGAATAACTAATTGTACAATAAAAATGTTATAATATTGATCACCAACTCAAAACACTCCAAAAATTTGTCACGGTACCAGCCTCACGGACTGGACTCCAGACATGGATGTTATTATACAGATCACTGACATAAAACACTCCAAAAATTAGTCACGGTACCAGCCTCACGGACTGGACTCCAGACATGGATGTTATTATATTGAATACTGACCGAAACACGCCAAAGGTTGTCACGGTACCAGCCTCGCGAACTGTACTCTAGACCTTGGTGTTATTATATTGATCACCGACTCAAACTACTCCAAAAATTAGTCACGGCACCAGCCTCACGGACTGGACTCCAGACATGGATGATAATACATTGATCATCGACTCAAAACATACCAAAGTTAGTCACGGTACCAGGCTCGCGGACTGGACTCCAGACGTGGATGCTATTATATTGATCACCAACTCAATACACTCCAAAGTTAGTCATGGTACCAGCCTCACGGACTGGACTCCAGACATGGATGTTATTATATTGATCACCCGACTTAAAACACTCCAAAAATTAGTCACGGTACTACCCTCACGGACTGTATTCCAGACATGGATGTTATTATATTGACTACTGACTCAAAACACTCCAAAGGTTGTCACGGTACCAGCCTCACGGACTGTACTCCAGACCTGGGTGTTATTATATTGATCACCGACTCAAAACACTCCAAAAATTAGTCACGGCACCAACCTCACGCACTGGACCCCAGACATGAATGTTATTATATTGATTACCGACTCAAAACACTCCATCGTTAGCCACGGTACCAGCCTCACGGACTGTACTCCAGACATGGATGTTATTATATTGATCACCCGACTTAAAACACTCCAAAAATTAGTCACGGTACTAGCCTCTCGGACTGTACTCTAGACATGGATGTAATTATATTGATTACCGACTCAAAACACAATACAAAGTACCAGCCTCACGGACTGTACTCCAGGTGTGGGTGTTATTATATTTATTACCAACTCAAAACACTGCAACGTTAGTCATGGTACCAGCCTCACGGACTGTACTCCAGACGTGGGTGTTATTATATTGATTACCAACTCAAAACACTGCAACGTTAGTCACAGTACCAGCCTCGCAGACTGTACTCCAGACATGGAAGTTATTATATTGATTACCGACTCAAAACAGTCATGGTACCAGCCTCACGGACTGTACTCCAGACGTGGGTGTTATTAGGTATATTGGTTACCGACTCAAATCACACTAAAGTTTGTCATGGTACGAGGCTCGCGGACTGTACTCCAGACATGGATGTTATTACGAGTATATTGACTACTGACTTTTCATTACTACATTTTGCTAATTCACCTTTTTTATATTTGTTTATTGTTTAAACAATTTGTATGCAACAAAGGTACATAAGCATTACAGAAACCTATGCGGTTTATTAACTATGCCTAAGGTGTTAAATAACATTATACAAGTGAGTTTAGATAGTGTGATTTGGGTCTATTTTTGACACATGAGGCTTAATGTTATCTACATTGCGCAATTCCGGGGGCAGTGCGTTAGTAAGTCGAGGAACCAGGTAAGCAGTCGTTCGTTCGCGGTAGGCATTATTCGCGCCACTCGGCTCGCACAACATGCCTAGCCTCGAGCCACCGCCCGCGTGTATACCGGACGGCATAGATTGTGCCGAAAATTTTGGTTAAAAAAGTTTTTCTTAACTACCAAATGCTTGACTTGGGTATGCACTCTTGCAATATTTGAACAGACCATAGTCATTAACAACTGCTGTTTGATGTTTTTTGATACAATTTTGCGAAGAATTCTTCGCTAAAGATTAAAAAATACTTTGCAGATATATTATGTGTTGTATGTACGACCTGCTTAATCCGTATTGGATATAAGATTCAGCTAGGGAGTTATATAACATTATTGTGACTTTATATGGAATGCGATTTTTTCGTAACGATATATTAGCGAAGGAATGGAGACTCCAGTTCCATATGCTATCGCACTTGCAAAGGATGTTCGTCTCATATCATCATCACCACACAACGTCATCGTACTCACCATAATCCCAATCGGTTGATTTTGTAGATTACTGGAAGTCAAATTGTAGCTGCGGTGACGGCGCCTGCGACGAATCTTTGACTTTTGGCGTTTAAGCTTCTTGATTTTTCGTTTTAAGTATTCCTCTTCATCGTCATTGTAATGTTTACGCTTTTCCATCTTGTTCCGACACAAATCACACAAACTATCACTATAAACTATCACACAAAACGTGTATGAGATACCCCCAAGTTAGCTAAATTTTTTTTTTCTCTTTTTAAATGTTGCTATAAAATTGTGTGCGATGGCAGCACTCACGCGTGCTACTACAAGGAAATTATAATGTAATCTCGAAGGGCGAATCACAGAAGTTTAATATATGCATAAGTGAGAAAGCAGATCATGGCTGCAAGTGTTCAATTTTTTTAAGTTACAGTCCCATTAAAGATCAATGTGAATGGGCTGTTGTGTGCTGTTCACGAGCTTTTATTTGTCGTATGGAAATTGTTTGTTCCAAAATTCCAAAATGATTAGTTCCTTATTCATTTCAGAGCAACCTAGAGTACCTAATGCATTGGAACTCGAATAATGGTGATGAAGAAGGGATTATGTTAATAAATACTATATAGAAAATGGCTCCTGTGGAGTAAGTTAAAGCGTTCAACTCTTATGCTGGGGTACGGGTTCGATTCTCCGCCAGTGCAAATATTTGTAGGCATAAATATGCATACTTGCTTTTTGTAGGTTGTTGTTTGTTTCTCTGTATAATATGTATGTACAAAAAGTATCTAAATAAGTTTATCCGCGTTCTAGATTAGAACACAAGTTAGTTGAGCTAATTTCACTTTCGGTCTAAATAGCGCTGTGTAGAAAGTCGTAAAATATTTATTTATATTTCTATACCTATATCGAGAACTTATTGAACTTCCTTCGTTTTGTCTTAAGTAATCAATTATGTCCTAACTATAGAAATACCATCTATTTAAATTCAAATCGGATTTACCCAGGTAACCCCATATATTTTCCCAGCAAGTTGCTTCCATAATATCCATCATACAAGTTCTTAAAGGAAAAATGTGACTATAATCATATAGGTTCAATCCAAACTGGTGTATCTAGTTGTTTTTTTAAACCTATAGCGTATTCAAAGTCAGCATCATTAGACCCCAGCCGTTTGTAGCGAACGAAGTTAAAGTAGGCTCTTAAGAGGCATTATGTAGTAGTAAATTTGTATTATTCGTACAGTTCAGAAGTTGGTGAAGTATTTACTGAGTGACTTAGTATTATTCTCAATAGTTACCTCAACGCCGTCTATTATCAGATGTAAATAAAAAATGATCAATCAGTAAGAAATAAACGAGTTGTATAAGGAAAATCCGATGGTGGGGATTTTTAAGAATTTGTTTAACATATGTTTTGAAGATGTTCGCCATTTAGAGAATTGACTCGGTGTGTTTAGGTGACTGTGTGAACAATACAATTATTTTTTCGATAATGTTTACGTGACCTAATTCAATATGCAGCTTAGTGTAAAAATTGGTAAGTCACGAAATTAATTAAATTAGGTTAAATTTGAAAATATGAGCGAGACGTAATAAGGGAAGTGGATCCTTTTTTATGAGGAAATAAGAATGCACGGGGATGCTTTTTTCTTTTTTTTTTGTTCGTGCGGATATCCCTGCCGGAGCCGGAAGGAGAGGTTATGTCGGACTCGAACCGACTTAAACCGCACGCCGACTGTGGGTCGTGGTGCTAGGCCGTGCGGAAGTCAGTGTTGTTATGTTCAATGAGACAGAGCTCTAAAACCGGACTCCGTTTTGGGTTTTAATCACCAGGATGTAGGGAGGGAGACCTGCCGTCTCTGTTGCTCAAAGTGCCCCGCGTGGAGGTACCGGACTCCTGAGAAGCGGAACTTTTGCCGCATTATCCCGAAACCCCAGGAATAATCGCTTAGATGATGGTGTTATCATTCCGTAGTCAATTAATATATCTGAAGGGTTTAATTTCATACTAAGATATCGAAGTAAATAGTACCATCATTATCGGTTCCCATTGCATCTGACCTCTATTATTATTACCCCTCGTCTTGGGTAAGCCACGGTTTTTATGGGAGCGACTATAGCCTGGCTTCAGATAAGGTCTATTAAGTGTTTATTATAAATTATTATGGTTTTTGCCTAATATGTAGGTATTGTTAAGTTAATGTATTCGTTAGCAGATTATGTAAAAATTGTTATGACTAAAAACAAGAGGTTCAAGGATATACGGATAACTCACATGGTTTTTTTTTGAAATTTTGATATACAAAGTATTAATGACGTAATTAAGTTGTGACTAGTTTGGAATTCACATAAATAGTAATTATATGCCGTCTGTTATTTTTTATTACTTTTAGTTTCTGACAAATTGGTGATCTCAGAACCTCTTGTAATTTGTAGGGGATTCCTTTTCTTATCTTATCTTTATCTCTGTATTTTACTCGATTGGTTATGCTATTAGTCATTTAGGTTTTATTGGAATAAGCTGTTAAGAACTTTTTTATGGTTGGTAACACACCTCTTATGGTATTTTTTTCCGTATGGAAACCAGGAGGTCAAGTCAATGATGAATCTTTGTATTACATTCATACATACATACAATTACGCCTGTATTTTCGGAGGGTTAGGCAGAGGTGAATTAACACCCTCACAATTATTGTATTCGGTCCCATTTAATATCCCACAGGGGGTATGAGCCTATTGCCGCATTGCGAGACTCAAGCCGTGCATCCGAGGATGAGTCTGGGCGGTATATATATTCGTTTGTATGAAACAGCCCTGCCCCTGTCGTCGCCCTGTACCTACGACACCGCATGGGAAGAGATGGGGTGGACCAAATTCTACTCTGCCGGGAACCACGCGAAATCTTTATATTAGCTCCATTTTCATTATTTATAAAGAAATATATAGAGAAAAAAATATTATGTTAGTGTTAATTTAACTGAACTTTTGATTTAGGTATGAGTTTGTGAAAATTGTGTGGTCTAGCAGGCCGGATTCGACCTCATAGAATATAATTAATTTTAATGGTCTAATTATTGATGATATGGTCTGAACTTCTTCAAGCTAGTGGGCTTATATTTATGAAGGGTATAATGACATTATAAAAGCTCAGCTATGTGTTTCATGGACGGGCAACGCATATGAGATAGTTGGTACCGATAAGGAAAATGAGGGGCTGGTTGTATCTCAACTTCATGTGGGGGTTTCCCCCCTGACGTAAACGATAAGAATCGAACACAATTGTTATTGATAGCAATAAATTTTATAAATTTTAATAAATAAGTGATAATTTGTCATTATATTTCTGATCTTTTATAATATTGCTATAAAATATCGTTAAACGGAAAATATTTTATTTATTTTATTTTGCATACCTAAATTATTTACTGCTTTAGTGTGCGTTTGTTGACACATTAGGGGGCGTCCATTAATTATGTGAGGCGCTTTTAGGTGAGATGGCGTAAGATTTACTTCGACTCCTTCTCCCTCTGCTAATCTCAAGTTAGAGCTTTAGAACTTTATATTTTCGTACAAATAGTTCCTGAAAAATCAACGGGCTCTTTGAATCGAAATCATGCTGCTTGGCAGCTTTCGTATAATCACGATAAATATGTCTAAAAATTGAAACTGCATGCCGAAAATTATTCCAATCAATAAGAAGTACGAGTATGTTATCCGTAGCCAGTTGACCACATTTTCAAAAAATGAATTCCTGATAGGATGACGCAATACTAAACAATAACATCACCACGTGCTCGAACCGAACGCGGAACGCACACTTTCTCCATAAGAAAAATCTTCAGTGCCAATGTTTGGATTAATGCAGGGACTTCAAATTACCATACCATACTTTCTAAAAGTGATAATTCAGCGGATAAAGATCTGGACTATTTCAATGCCAGTTTTCAGCTGTGGCAAAATCAGAAACGCATGTTTCTAATTGCGCTGTGTGTGGTAGAGTTTTTTGAATTGTGTTCCGGTGCTGAGTCTTGCATGCAAAACCATTCGTGGTTAAGTAAGAATCTCAAGAAACGTATCTTGTACAGCTGTACTGATCTTAAGACATCTTGTAAAAAAAAGATGGGTCAGTTCAGTCACTCCTTGATAGGACCACACCAAACCATCACTGCTGAACTAATGCGTTGGCACATGTGTCGATTATAGTCCGAAATTAGTTCCCATAGGTTGCGGGAACGGTAACCTAGAGCAACAGCTAGCAATCCATATCCATACTAATATTATAAATGCGAAAGTAGCTCTGTCTGTCTGTCTGTATATTACGCCTTCACGCCTTAACCACGAAACCGATTTTGATGAAATTTGGTATAGGGGTTGATTAGACCATGAGAAAGGACATAGGCTATGTTTGGTCGCGATAACCGACATCCACGCGGGTGGAGCCGCGGGCAAAAGCTAGTAACATATATTATTGATTTTCATCCTGTAGACCGGTTCTGATGTGAATGGGAATCCCGTCCTGCCCGTCCGTGTTTATCATGAGCCGACTGTATAGAGTTATTTACCTTCACTGAACTTGTCTTCGCGTATATCACTAATGATATGGGTAGAGACCGGAATTTGTGCAATATAACTGGAACATGGAATAGCTTGAACTGGACCTAACAAGTTTTAAATTTCAATAAACCACATTATTTTCCTAATGTCTGCTAAATATTAATTTTTCGATAACTTGCTGTTAGTTTTGTATTATTTCGTATTTCGTGCGAATAAATTATCATTCATTCATTCATTATTTAATGAATATTAATATTCTTGTTGTTGGTTCCCGATGGAGTAAAATAGGGCCACTAAATCCCTCCTGTTAGTGTCATAGAAGTAAAAGACTAATGGATAGGGCTGTTCTTCATCCGAAAGCTACAGCCCATGACTAAGTGCCCGCTGGCAATAAGCTCGCCCCCAATCCTCCTCCTTTCGTGGGACCGAAAATCACAGTTGGTTCACCTCTGCCTACCCCTTCGTGGATTAACAGGTGTGAGTATAATATGTATGCATATTAATACTCTGTCAGTTTTCATACATATCCATGCATACTTAAAGTTTTCCTGTCCACATTATTTAATGAAGGTAGGTCGGGTGTACGGTATGTTTCGAGATGGTCGTCATCACCCTACTATTATACGTAGGTATGATGCAATGCATGAAATACAATTAAACGTATCAAAATCCCGAATGTACAAAATATCGAAGTTCAAAATCCCAAAGTTCAAAAAATTTGATTATGAAAGAGGCGGCGAGGCGAGAGCGAGAGAAAACTCTCCCACCCGAGTTCCGCAGTCGGCGGCTTGGGCGCCGCCGACGTGTCTTCGCCGAAGACCATCGGCCTCCATGACCGGGGGCTTGAGGACGGTGAGTTGGCTGCTCACCGTCTTTACAAAAGCAGGCCCATGACGGCAGCGTGACGTGAGGGATTCACGCACGCCTTCCCCCCCCCCCCCCCCCTAAGAAGCGGAATAACACCCGAAAACCCCCCCATAGACGCGGGATAGCACCCCAACCACCCCCAAGGCGAGGCCGCAATTGTAGCCGTAGGTCTAATGGGAGTACTGGGACATCCTTCCGAGGGCTTACCCGGGGCTCCCATCCATAGGCTTCTGGGCGTTACCGTGGGGGTTTTTAGTCGGTAGGAGTCCGGCATAATATCCATGAAGGATTTTCCCCCACGGTTAAAAAAAAAATGGTAGGCTCTCTGGTTACCGATGTTTTTTACAACGGAGGTATTTTTATTTCCTTTAGCTCCTATATCTTCATCACAAGTAACCTAGTACGAAGGGTATGGCGGAGGTCGTCGACATACCCTTCTAACCTATAGGTATGTATCCATGTTGAGACACGCACTGTCCACCCCGCGCAATCCGACTTGGTTTACTTAGAGGGCTAAGGCGGGAACGAATCATCCAAACAAAACCAACCAAAAATCTAGTTTTCAGAATTTTTAAAATTAAATTAAAAATTAAAATTCGTTTATTTCAGGTATCAAAAAACCCATATTAGTAGAGAATTATATTGAAACTTGATATTGAACTCTCAAATCAAATTGTTTTGTTTACAAATGTCAATAATAATTGTTTTAAATTTGGATTAACTAGAATACAAATAGGATAATTAAATTATACGAATTAATAAATTTTAAATTTAACACATTTAACAGGTATGGTCAAAAGATTATAGATAAATGGAATAGACGATCAGTCAGTCATAAAAAAAAACCTTTTGAACTTTGAGATTTTGTACTTCGGGTTTTTGTGCCTTCGCTATTTTACACATTCGGTCAAACGAACATTCAGGATTTAGAATTTCGGTCTTTCATTCATCGGTAGATACTAGATAATATTATGAACTTCGGGATTTTGATATGTAACCAATTCGATCTAAACAATTTATTATAGTATCATAACTGTATAATTAAAGGCATGCAGCTTCATAGAGTTATACTTAAAGGTGTTAAGTATAGATGAGCAACATAAAATCACTATACCATCATTTAAAACGAGTCATGGTAATGGCTTCCTGTTTGTAGTAGGTACCTAGGTCGTATTAAGGTATAGTGCAATTTATTAAAAATATAATTACCTTATACGAGCTGGGTTTGAGACTACAGTAGGAAAATACCTTGATATATTCCGAACTTAATGCGGACGTAGTCGTTTGCAACAGCTAGTTCTTTATCTTTACTAATCTTTATCTTTACCTAAACTGTACTCCATTCAATCAAAGCAGCCTCGCGCTCTCTGTACGATTAAAAAGCATCATTTACACGGGACGAGTTTATCACCTCGAAAATACGATTCTCGAAACGTCACAAATAGTTGCTTCGTCTAACTAAACACTCGCAAATACAATTGCCACTCGCTCGTCCACGGCTGACGCCAATTACCTGGCAATTGTATATTGATAGTATCCCTCTAAATAGCATTTAAAAGCAATGACATAAGGCATAAGGTGAAATGTCACTTGTGAATCTACTACACTGACGGACTCATAAACTGCATCAAAGTAATAGACGACTTTGAAATAAATATTTTAACCAAGTATGCATACTTTCTATACAGATTTAAATTAAAACCTCTAGATTGGTTCGTGAACTTTAAAACAGCGTAGGGTCATATATTTAAGTTTAAGTTTATGTACTGGAAAGGACCTTAAGACTTTTTTTGAAGAAAAAACAGAAATTTAAGAAAAATTGGTTTAATTAAAAAATTGGTTTTAACAATAGACACACACTTTATGCAAGGGTTTATTTGTGTTTTAATAAGGTGTATTACCCCCACGTGCCCTTATTACGGATTCTAATCGGTTCCGCATAGATTTTATAAGGGTTTTTAAAAGATCTTGCGGAATATTGTCCCATTCTTCTGAAAGGCTGTTCTAAGTGCTGCCACTGTCGTGGGCGAAGGGTTTCTCGCATATACAGCTCTTTTTAAATTGTCCCAAACATGCTCGATGGGATTAAGATCCGGGCTGCGTGCTGGCCAATTCATTGTACGTATCCCAACCTCTTCGCAATAATGTTGAACTTGTGCAGCTGCATGCGGCCGGGCATTATCCTGCATTAAAGTAAAATTTTCGCCTATGAATCCCATGTAAGGCACCACGTGATCTTCTAATATCTCTGTTATGTAGCGATGTGCTATCAAACCCCCTCTATTACCGTTTTGACGGACCATGTCTATGAACACAAGTTCTGTTCGCCCGTTCATCGATATGCCACCCCAGACCATACATGAACCGCCTCCAAAAGGAACACGCTCCTCAATGCAACTTTGAGCATATCGCTCCCCACGTCGACGATAGACTCTTCTGCGACCATCTGCACCATATAAACATGTCCTACACTCGTCCGTGAACAATACAGAGGCCCACTGCTCTTCTGTCCAATTCAGGTGATGACGCGCAAATCTTAAGCGAGCTTGTCTGTGAGCTGTAGACAACTTTGGACCATTTGCTGGTCTAAAAGGGGTGATATCCGCTTCCTTTAACCTTCTTCTTATTGTTCGTGCACACACGTTTACTCCACGCACTTCATTAAGCTCGGTTTTGATGTTAACTGACGTGAGGAAACGATTTCGCAGGGAAGTTATAACGATAAATCGGTCATCACGACCTGTGGTTGCTCGAGTTCTGCCTGTACCACGTCTCCTCCGGTAAAAACCTGTCTCTACAAACCTTCTGTATATTCTAGAAACCGTAGACTGGTTTAAATTTAAATTTCTACCAATCGTTCGTTGATCCAAGCCCTCCCGCACCAGTGCTACAATTTGTGCCGCTTGTTCGGACGAAGTATCCATATTATGGTTCAAAAACTCTCGATGTGTTAAAAAACTAACTCAACAATTATGCTGGTAACAATAATTCAATTGACAAAACAATAAAAATCAATGAGAATCAATTTAAAACTTTGCTATAAATAACACGCAAATCTGATACTACAAGTAAATTTTCTTTTCCCGGCTATATTCATTTGTTTTACTGCAGTTCTATTTTTAAATTTAATTTTTTTTTTAAGATTAAGAGCCAGTCTTTCCATATTTATATAATTTAATCTAAAAAGTTTGCATACTTATTATAAAAAATCCTTTTAGAGTAAACCTGAACTTTGATGCAGTTTATGAGTCCGTCAGTGTATATAAAAATAAGTCTGGTTTTCCTTCCTGACGATATAACTCCAGAACGCCTTTACCGATTTGGCTAATTTTGGTCTTGAATTATTCGTAGAAGTCCAGGGAAGGTTTTTACGGCGAGAAAAAATCGAATAATTGCCGGGAACCGACATCCACGCGGGCGGAGCCGCGAGCAAAAGCTAGTCTCGTATAATATAATCGTATGCGAGAATTGAGCGTGTAAACATTTTGATACGATAATCGTAGGGCGATTATTGCTAGTGATTATCGCATACGACTTTATAAAATCGAATGTGCGAGAAAGATTTTTTAACTTAAACATTTCACATGAATAATAATAACCGCCATTTATATTATTATAAAATTATAACTATCCTGCAACTAAAGCTAGAGGTGCGGCGATGTAATCGGATTATAGGAGTTCTTGTTAAGAGTGGGTTCACCTAGGCAGTAATGTTTTTCAAATTTCCTCATATCCGTATTCCTTTCAATATAGAGCTAACACCCGTTCTATTGGAGATAAGGGGAGGGGAGAACCTTTAATTAAATTTAAATTAAATTAACCTTTACCCCAAAACTAAATTTAATACCTCTAAATATAATTCAAATTCATTCAGTAAATTAAATAATATTAAAGCATCGGCGTATATTGATTAATAAGAATTGCGAATATTATATAATTAATGACAAATGTGAATTCGATCTCACAGGTTACAAAACTCCTATTTAAGTGATTCATGAATGTAGTAATGAATTAATTAATTATTGTAATGTTTTTGGGCTGTTTTATAATTTGATTATACCATTTAATTTCCTAGTTTGGGGAGTTGTTTTTTTTAACAATGGAACGTAGATATCGATTATTATTTTATGAGTACCCGGAACAAAAACGACTACGCGGATTGCCATATATATACACCTGTATCTAGTGTAGAGACACAAAACAGATAATAGTAGGTAGATACCTATAGAGGTATGTGTATATAGCAATCCGCGTAGTCATATTTACGCAAATTAATCATATAATTCCTTTTTTTATGAATTAAAAGGGAATGGTGTGTTTTTCAACGTAATTTGACTCATTTACGGTATTAAGCGCCGTGGTATGTCATTAAATGATTCACCATCAAATTACAAATTAATCATAATTTATTTCCGCACTATTTAAACATTTAATCCTCATCTATTATTTGGTAACTAAATTAGAAATAATTGCCAATGATTATTTCCTTATCTTCTTCTAAATATATACTTATATAAAACAAAATCCATCCAAATGCCTGGAAGAGATTGTTGTTTGCAATAAGGCCGCCCATTGTACATGAGATTGTTTAACATTTCTGTTGTTCGTTTCTTTTGGTCTGCAATAAAGAATATTTTATTTATTATTATTAAAATCGTTTATTGTACGCCATTTAGAAGTCAAGAACGCACAGATTTCTATATAATTTTTTTGCATATTATATGAGTATGTCACCATCTTGGATACCCGAGTAACCAATTAAACCCTACTTATGTATCATTTCAGCTTTGGGGGTAATTTTCGGCATTATAGCTGTTCAAGTGCATGGTTCAAAAACGTATCAGAATCGTCCTCCTCATTACCAGTTTGAAAATCTCGGCCGGCATGGACCATATGGTCAGTATGGCCCTTACAGTGAACATAGATTTAATTACAGACAACATAACCGTAGACCTTATTACGAAGACTTTAGACCTCCTCAGCTAAATTCCGAAGAAGCAAGTGAATCAGAGTCCTCGGAGTCCGACAGTAGTAGTAGTAGTGAGGAAGATAGCTCTGGGTCAGCAGAAGAATACACCTGGTACAATTTTGGACAACATCGTAGATGGAGGTATAAATTGATTTAATTTCACTGAGATTAATGTAGTGCGCTTTTAATATTCATTTAGGCTAGGCTATGATAGTATAATAAATTCATATATGTAATTCTCCTATGGTAGTGGATGTATGCCACCGACGCCCATTCAAAGTGGTTTCGAACATTAAAAGTATTTGTCAGGTTAAAGTAAATCAAACATTAGCAACATTCCTGACCAACAAGCTGAAAAATTAAAAGAGCCCTACTGAAATTTGTGTACGTTAGGTGTATGTGACTATAATTTAGTTATCAAACATATTTCTATGCAGATATCCTTCACGAGTGAAAAATGCAACGCGTTCAAAGACACCGTCTTCGAGAAACTCTACGACAAAAGTTCCTAGTACTAGTAGAAAGCATTCTATCCCTTCGAAAGAGCCATCTATAAACGAACACCGTTTACGAGGAAATACCAAATTTACTATACCATGGCCAACATTTTCTTTATCGAAGGGTACTACGCGTCAACGTACTAAACCCTCAGAAGTGTTCTTCAGGCAAATAGCTACTACGAAACATAGACCTACACCTAAAATAAATCCGCCTCGTAAGCCTGTCGCCCCATATCCAGATGATGATGATGATGATGATAAAGATACCAGTGGTGATGACAATGATAGCAGCGAAAGTAATGTTGGTGATCAATATAATAGTACCAAAGGAAGTGGTGGTAATTATTTGTCATTGACACCTCTACCTTTGCTGCTATCATCGGATAGTAGCAGAGATAGTGGTAGTAATCTCAATAATATCAGTAGAAATAGAAATGAGAATCATGGTACCAAAAATATACCTAAAACAACGTTTAAAAAACCAGAGATAAAACCCACTAGTACACAAAAAGATCAGGCGGCTGAAATAGAAATAAAACCAACTAATCAAAAAGAACCTACTGATTCACTAGAGCCAAATACTTTATCGCAAACTGTAGTATATTGTTTGGACAATTGCGTACCTGCAGGCGACTTTAATCCAGTCTGTGGTACTAACGGTGAAACCTATAGTAATTTTGGGCAGTTATTCTGTGCAAAAACCTGTGGAATCAGTAAGTAATTGACTTTTTTGTCAAATAATAGCAAAACATTCGTCAATACATTTAATAAACACTCTTATTTTTTTCTAGATGTTGAATTGCTACGAGAGGGTAGATGTAGGCCTCTTTCCCCATTGCCCGATGACAGAGACGATGGTGATGACATCAATGGCAGTATCAAAAGTCCAAGTGACGACGACCTCAATAATAGTAGCAAAAGTAGTAATGAAAATAATAGTAGCAAAAGTAGTAATGAAAATTATAGTACCAAAAATATACCTAAAACAAACATAATTACAAAACCAGCAATGAACTCCACTATTACACCTGAAACAAATGCGATAACTAAAATAGAAACAAAATCAACTACTACTCCAGAAAAAATCCCGTCCAGTAGTAGTTTACAGGAGTCGAATACTATATCGCAAACGACTGTATTTTGTTTAGAAAATTGCGTAGCTTTAGGGGATTTCAATCCAGTCTGCGGGACTAATGGTGAAACCTATGACAATTTTGGCAAATTATTCTGTGCGAAAAGCTGTGGAATTAGTAAGTTTATTATAGTTTGATATTAATTATATTATCGCTTCCGTAACTGCCAACTCTATACGTTGGGACAGTCTAAATACTCTTTTCATGCAGTTTATAATCGTTAATTATTGCTATTATCTTATAATCTATATTATAAGATTTAAAAAGATGCTGACTTGTTATAAGCGCTTTTATTTTTCTAGAAGTTGAAGTACAACGAGTGGGTAGATGTATGCCTCATTCTACATTACCTGATGATCATGAGGATAATAATAACAAATATAACAGTGGTGATATCAATGGTAGTGCCAACAGTACTGGCGGTGACCGCAATGATAGTAGCAGAGGCAGTGACGGCGATGATAATGGCAATAGTGGAAGTACTGATAGTAGTTACAATGAGAATAGAGGTAGTGGTAGTAATGAACTGTCATTTCCACAACTACATTTGCTTTCATCTTTAGATAATAGTAGCATTAATAATAGTGATAACAGTGATAGTAGCAATAATACACATATAATAAATCGAATTACTGAAGCTGAAGTAATACCAGCTACTGAAACAAAATCTGCTACTACACCTGAACTAAGTTTAATAACTTCTCCTGAAATAGAGTCTACTACAAGTACCTCACCAAATCCAAATACTGTATCGCAAGAAGTTATAGATTGTATAGAAAGTTGCGTAGCTACAAGAGAATTTAATCCCGTCTGTGGTACCAATGGGCAAGACTTTGATAATATTGGACAGTTATTCTGCGCGAAAGGCTGTGGAATAAGTAAGTTTATTTCAGTTTCGAGTTGATTTTCTAGGGTTAATTCAGTAGATAAAATTATGTAATTCATTATCCTGTATTTTGTGTGAGTCAACGTATTTTAATACATACTACAAATTATTTTTTTCTTCTTATTATCATTATTAATAATAACTAATATATTTTATAGATGTTGATTTGGGACGCTGGGGAAGATGTTCGCCCCGTAGACATTTTCCGGATGATTATGAGAGTTATGATGAAGATGATGACGATGATAGTGACGAAGATGACGACGATGATGATGACGACAGTGACAGCAAAGATAGTGGGGGTGATAAAATGGATAGCAGCATCAGTAATGACGGTGATCATGTTACAACTGAAAGTAATTTAACTGAACACAATAATAGTAGCAAAAATGGCAGTAACCATAATGATAATAGCCAAAGTAGTGCCGGTGATAACATTCATAGTAGCATCAGTAATGACGGTAATGAAAATAATATAAATAGAGATAATTTAAATGACTACAATAATAGTACCAAAAATGGCAGTGATCACTATGACAGTAGCAGAGGTGGTGGCTTTGAGAATGTTGGAAATGGTGGTGATGCTGGCAATGCAGCGATCACCACTGTCACACCACCACCTTCACCTACTACTAGATTTCCAAATTTGAGACGGACTACAGCGCTGACAAGTTTCCATCTATGTATGCGGCTTTGTGCTATCAAGGTTACAGTCAGCCCTGTTTGCGGGACTGATCTTGTAACTTATATAAATGTGGACCGTATGCTATGTGCTCGAGGTTGCGGAAAGGGTAAGATTACTTCAAATATTTTACGTTTTTCTTATAATACTAGTAGTGCCCGCGTAGATTAGAAGCTAGGTTTAGTTAAACTAAAACTACTTTTCCTTGAATTTGATATATCAGACGGCATCCGCTGTCATAAAAACCGAGATAAGAATGAAAAAACGTAGGAAGAGCGGGCCTTGAGCTCCAAAGTGACAGCTTCGGATGCAAATGAGATAAATGCTGAAATGATGAGCCTATTATTATGAGTCCGGGATGATCCAGAAGCATAGATTAAAAACATGCCTTAAAGTTTCGCAATGGAAGCTTTCCATTATGGAAGCGTCCTGTACCGACTCCTTAATATATTTACTATGTAGAGGCAACTTATGCTAGATGAGTAGGTATCTGACTGTTTTAAAAATGATATTTATCAACTGTTGGTACTTTATCTTTAGCATGTGCTTTTTTCTGGTTTCTGTGTAATCTGTGCCTAATTTGTCCTAATGTTAATTTATTCTGTTAACAGATGTCCAGGTTTTATGCAGTCAATCCTGCGGTGTGTGTAACTTGAAAGTGCGACCATTATCCTCGAATGCAATGTTATCGACTACGCCAATGCCTTCAACGATAGGATTGATGAAACAGTGTTTCGAGGCATGCCCTGTCAATCCAGAATACAACCCTGTTTGTGGAACAAATAAAGTTACTTATAGAAATGCTGTACACCTGCTTTGTGTTCAAATGTGTGGAGATGGTAATATTTTGACAAGTGTTTTATTTATTTGTTATTGTCCAAGTTTTATCGTTAAATATTTTATCAATTTAATTAGTCAAAACGAAAACTGTAGTAAATGCGATTGATTAAAAAATAATATTTCAGATGTAAGAGCTATGCATTTTGGACAATGCCAACCCAACATTCTCACCGAAACTACCGAGGTGCCAATCATAACTTCTATGTCGCCTATCACAACTACTATAGCTCCGTGGGTAATTACTGAAACTCCAATCGAAACCACTGAAGAAGACGATGATGTTACTTTACCACCTGAGGTTATAGAATGTGTCCGAAATTGTCCTGTGACAGCTGAATATGACCCTGTTTGTGGAACAAACGATGTGACCTATGTTAATCTTGGACGGCTAGAGTGCGCTAAATATTGTCTAATAGGTGTGTATCTAATCGAAATGTGTAAAATAAAACCAACTATTAATTAATTTTACATCCCGCTGGTGCTTTAAGAATTGATTTAAATTCGTTTAAGATAGATAGCTATAATTATTGAAAAGGGCCCCTTTAAACTGTACCTAATTAGTGGACTTTTTAAAATTGGCTAAACCCAATTTTTGTGTTGAAAACTAGTAACAAACATTATTTTAATATGTTACAGAGGTGGAGTTCAGCTATAAAGGACTCTGTATGGGATTTTTTACTTCTGCGGGTGGAAGAGCAACGCAATCATGGGAAATCCTACGAAATTCAACAACGGCAAATCCTCTAACGTCAGCAGAGACCACAACATCATGGAGCGCTTCAACAACAAGCCCAAACACCACAATGTCATCAACCACGTTCTCATCGATAACCTCGACAACCGCTGTTACTGGGGTTCCAATTATTATCACAGGCGCTCCTATCAAAGCCACTGAAGAAGACGATGATGATATCACCTTACCCCCTGAGGTGATAGAATGTGTCAGACATTGTCCCGTGACATCTGAATATGACCCAGTTTGTGGAACTAACGAGGTGACCTATGTTAATCGTGGACGTTTGGATTGCGCAAAATATTGTAGAATTGGTGGGTATTTCATCTTTTTATTACGTTACTTAATTGCATATCGTTATAGTATTAACTAGTTTGCCTGGATTATATCAATTAATGAAAAGGAACCGATTAGGTTATAACAACATAATTATTAACATTTAAGAAAGATTGTTTGAAGAGCTTATCTTTGTCTTATTTTTCAGATGTGGAGATGAGTCACAAAGGACTTTGTGGTGGATTCTTCTCTTCTGTGGGTGGTAGAGCAACGAAATCATGGGAAATTCTACGAAACGCAACCACAAGCCGTCCTCCTACTACCCCTACAGCAATTGCAACATTTCAAATAAAATCATCTTGGTCACCGACTATATCACCACCGATCTCTTTGTGGCCACTGATATATTCATCAAATAGCTCGTCTACATCTTTGTCGCATGATACTATAGCTACAACTAGGATAGATAGGTCAAAATATACACTATTTACAGCAACGGAGTCTCCTAAAACGCGAAATTTCACTATTAATCGAAATTTATTGTCTTCTATTTTTGGAGAATCTTTGAACCAAAAATTCGAATCTACAAAATTTGAAAATAAAAAAATTAGTTTATACCCCAGATTCGGCAAGGAAAATGAAACATCTACGGATCATGAAGAAATCGTAGATCCTGATAGAATCATATTCCGAGATTAGTAGTTAGATAAATTATTTAAAATGAAGTGATAGTAGGGTAATGGCTAAGGCGTTGGATTTGCAATAATGAAATTGTGTATTCGAACCCCACCTATAACTCTATCGACATAATTTCTAGCACAAATATTTAGCTTAATTGGAGAGTGTACAATGATACATGTTGGCCTACGGTGTGGCCCTAAAATGTGAAAAAAATAACTATTACTAGATATGTAGGCAAATAAAGACTAATTAGATTATAATAACTTGCATTACATTTATTAGAAACTATTATGCACGTATACAATAATAGTTTCGTTGATATCATTAGTTAATTTGACGCTATTAGTGTAAAATAGGTGAAATCATTTGGACCTTGCCTCAGTCTTCAGTCAGTCAATTTTTGACGGGAAGAATATACAGAAGTCAAATAATTTCACGAAAATGAAAAATTACAGTATTGTGCTTATTACTTCACTGGTATCGGTGTTTTCATATACATGGACCTATTCAAGTAAGTATATTAGATAATTTTATTTCTACTAGACAATATTGTTTTAATTTTATTGTCGTCGTGGGTTCAAGTCCCACTTGAGCGCTTCATTTTTCCCGATGTATTTCGAATATTGTTAATGTTATTGTATGTTTGTCTACCTTTATTGAGCGGAGTTCAGGATCATTTTAGGATAAGTACCACATTTTTATAAACTCAGCATATTGTTATTAAAGTCCTATGACCTAGTAAGCGAGCTTCACAGACCGCAATTGACTTTCAATTGTGAAAAAGTTTCAAGGGAACCCTGCCAAATTTAAGTTTTAGTGCTGTTTATAAATTTCACCCTTAGTAATATCAACTTAAATAATGGATATCGTGAGTATTTACACAACAGAACTGTAGAATATTATCACATCTAAGTGCTAATACGTGTCTAAAAATATATCTTTGTACTTATGTTTTGAGCCACCTATGCAATGTGCATGTGCAAACAATTATATTTGAATGTATGGAAGCTGCTCCAAGTACACCTGCTGATTAATGCATGAGACTTTGGCGTAGCCTTACTCTCGTGGTTGGGAACGATTCCACTCCACTTCCATTGAAGCCAAGATGAACTAAATAGATAGGATGAAAACCGAACCTCGTCCTGGACTTCGAGGTAAAAATCTCGGAAGCAACCGAGAAAGTTTAAGATGAATAATGATGATTTGCACATTATTTATCATATAAAGTCTTTGAAGAACATTTTCAGGCTAATAGGTATTGATTAAAATTACATCATTCTTATCAATATTAGTCAAGGAGATATTGAGTTAGCGATTAGTATTGACTATTTAACAAACATTGTACAACAAAATGTTTTTTTGTTTTATTATTGAACTGATGTTACTCTGAACATTTTAATATTCGATAGCTCTTGAGATTTTTTAGATGTCTGACTCACAAGGTCACGGAGGGATACTGAAATATAATTATTGATATCATCTGAGAAATCACTAGAATTACAAATTGAATACGCATTGTTATTAACTAATTGTATACAATTATTTTGTTGCACTATGTCTTAAATTATTAAATAAATTCACAGTTCCATTCAAAAGACCATGCCGAGATATGTCTCCTGAATGTTTGAAGAATTCCCTTCAATCAGCTATACCACTATTTGCCAGTGGAGAACCAGATTTGGGTCTTGAGTCTCTAGATCCTTATAAGCTGGAACAATTGAATCTGACGCTATCTGGAGTTACAGTTCGTCTTAGCCGAGGATACGCCAGGGGATTAAAAACGTGCAACGTTGACTTTGCAAGGTAAGAGTTAACTGACTATTTAATTAATAGGGCTTACCATCAAGGAGACGTATTTTGATAATTGCGCCCGAGGTCAAGGTGAACTCAGCACTTGGGCCCCTCCTTCCGGCTATTGTTTGAACCAATTTGTCACACCATTATGTAGTTCGATATAAATACATATCCACACAAATAAAAATTGCACACACTGGTAAACCTGCTAAACATGTTTTATTTGACTCAATAATGTATCTTATGACGGAATTTGATTATTAGAGTAGGCGTAAACCTGTTTTTTGTCTACATTACCGTCTTCATTTGTGACGTACCTATAGTAATAATAATGCTAATGAGTTAGCGACTTACCTTTTTTCGTAGGGAAATCCCGACTGGCTGGCCGACGTGATATAGTATAGGCCTGGACAAACTTGCTTCGAGATTCCGCACGTTTTCAGTTCGTTTCAAAAATTCGAGGGGAATCGAGAACGTGGAAATTACTAACCCATTATTGTTATTCACATATATTATTTATAAATCTTTTTCTCATTTGTTTCGCACAGATACGTGGAGAATACTTTCGAGATACAAGTTCATTGTAATCTGACTATTCGTGGCAGATACCGCTCATCAGGCAAACTACTTGTCTTTCCCATCGACGGTGACGGAACGTCCACTATAAAGTGTGGTAAGTTTATCCTTCGTAAATCTTGAATTATCATCATCATAGAGATTGCTCAGTTACGTCCAAAAGCAGCTTTGCGCAGATCAAATCTGCTTTTATTGGTTTTGATTTTAATATCTGCTTTTTCGGTCCCAAAAATTCCTGGTTTCCTGGGATTTCGGTCCCAAAAAACCAGTAAACATTTTCTAACAATAATAGTTTCTCAATAAGGGACCTTAGTCGTGCAACAGAGTAGTAAATTGCTTGATGTTATCCCACTAATATTATAAACGCGAAATTTTGTAAGTATGGATGGCTGGATGTCTGTTAGTCTTTCGCGTCTATATATATATCTAATGGCAGAAGCGATCGGAGCCGCGGGAAAGAGCTAGTTGAAAGATAAAATAAAAACTTATGAGCAGACGGATTACGGTTTTAAATATCAAGCTTATGGTGTTGAGCAAAAAACCCAATATAATTAATTCATATTAATCATTAGGTAATCATTTATTAAACCTGTTTCAGATAATATAAAACTACACGGTGTCCTCAAATTGGGGTCAAAAGAAAAGGACGGTCGAACGTACCTGGATATCAAGAGCTCCATTATAAAACATGCTTACGACGGTCGAGTCAGCTATGCGATGACTAATCTCTTCAAGGGAAATCCCGAGATAAGTAAGTACATACTATTTTTTATATGATGTAAAATTGTCTGGAAAAGTTAGTGTTCTTTATTCATCTCGTTCATGTGCTTGGACCATGAAATGCGAACATATATTTATGATCTGCAATTTTTTTTTTTGTAAATAATATTATCAACCGTAATCCACACTTCCATACTTCCATACTAATATTATAATTGTGAATATAAATAAATAAACGAAAGTAAAGTAACTCTGTCTGTCTGACTGTCTGTATGTTACGCTTTCACGCCTAAACCACTGAACCGATTTTGATGAAATTTGGTATAGGTGTAGATTAGACCATGAGAAAGGACATAGGCTATGAGGCTATGTTTGGTCGCGATAACCGACATCCACGCGGGCGGAGCCGCGGGCAAAAGCTAATTACTAATATTCCCTTTAACCCCTCCAACTAAGCTAAATTGCTTGTGATAAGAGTGGGTTCACGTCGGTAGTGTAATGGCCAGGATTCGAACCCGGGACCTCATGATCGTAAGGCCGACTCCTTAACCACTAACCACGCTTAAAGTGAGAACTCAGTTTAATTAAACTGATTTTCACTTGTGTCTATTGGAATCTAATCCATACTAATATTATAAATGCGAAAGTAACTCTGTCTGTCTGTCTGTCTGTCTGTATGTTACGCTTTCACGCCTCAACCACTGAACCGATTTTGATGAAATTTGGTATAGGGGTAGATTAGACCTTGAGAAAGGACAAGGCTATATATATAAAAGCTAGTGGCGAATATAAGCAAGTGTGGCATCCGTAGTCACTGTTAAAATATTAAAGTAACTCGCAACTTAAGAGACGTACTCTAATCAGTGTAGTTATCACCACTCTACTCTTTCTTCTATTTACCCTTTGACCTCCTGATACGACCCAACTTGCATTTTTTACTCGCATCAACATGATACCATTATGTACGTTTAGTTATTGATAATACAATATAATACGAGGATAAAGTAGATACAGGTTTGTTAAGGAACTTGTTAGGTCATCACAAACTGGTTTTTGTCATTTCATTATTCATTATATGACATAATATAAGTATATTCTGTATCAGGTTTTTCCTGTATCAGATTGTGAAACTGAAGAGTGCAAACAATATTTAATTATTTATAATTTATAATAAATCTTTAGCAAGTCCTCCTATATAATGCCCTATATAAGACCGCCTAAATAATGGTTTGTGCTAAGATGAATTATTTGACATGATGCCCACAGCTACATTCTATCATCGCACCTCTCACCATAGGCAGGGAATTCATCCCCACACGTTGCATCCGAATACGGTGCGCACCGTGCGATATGAAAGGAACTTCATCCCAGGTACGCTCAAGCTGTGGAATGAACTCCCTGCCATGGTTTTCCCAAGCGACTACAATATGAGGTTCTTCAAGAGGGGGCATTAGAAGGTTTCTTCAGGGTAGGCAGCACGAGTGTAACGCCCCTGGTGTTGCATACGTCCATAGGCCGCGGTAACCACTTTCCGTCAGGTGGGCCGTGTGCTTGTCTGCCACCTAAGTGGTATAAAAAAAAGTCTGCCTCTGTACATTGGAGATATTCGAAAAAATACTATTTGAAGGTAATCTATAAGCGATACTGAAGCCGAAAATATATATATTTTTATTTTCTTCTCTGTTTGTCTGTCTGTCTATCTATATGTCCTCCTGAAACGAATGTGCCCATACCGTCGAAACTGGATTCAAAACGAAACTTGCCAGAGTACGACCGAGAATAAGATATGGGTAACGTTATAGCATTTTCGGCCCGAACCAGCATTCCACGCAGTTGGAGGGGGGCACAATACGGCCTATACTTATACTATCAATGGTTCATTTTACTAATAAGAACACTCATATTCCCAACGAAAGTGCCAGTACACCTATTTGATTCAATATTTATTTTATAATATAATAATATATAAAAAGTCCCCAATGAGTTGTCGAGTCCACATTACAATAGTTTTACGGAAATTATAAAATTTCAGCCTATAGACATCGGCATCATTATAGACTGGAAAAGCGGGCCCTGGACTCCAAGGTCCCTTTTCCAGTCTATAATGCTCGGAGGCCTCGGATACGACAGACGATGATTATTTATTTTGATAGAGAACTTAACACGTAAGTGGACACATACGTTACAATAATTATGTCTTCATAAATGTTTCCAGGTAAAGCAGTTCTGAATTTCATGAATGACAATTGGCGGTTGGTAGCTGAGGAATTTGGATCACCCTTAGTGGAATATGGTGTTCAGTCCATAATGAAAAACGTGCGAAGATTCTTTGAGTTGATATCATTAGAAGAATTAAAACAATTATAAATACCAGGCTACATTAATTTAGTTAATTTAATTTATATTGTTAAGTAAATAAATCTTAGATTAAAATGGCTCATTTGTTATTTCTATTGAGTTCGAAGGGTATGACTGTGGTGCCTAAAATGGCAAGGGCTCCTTAGTTGTGGAATAAACCCGGGCGTCAGTAACAGTCACTTTAATTAGTTTGTAGATAAGATAATATATAAGATAGATTGTTTAAATGGTTCCGTAACATCAAAGGAATAATCCTAATCGCTGCTGCTTTCACGAAATTTCAGATTTAGTGCTTCGTCAATTTATTTTTGTGTAATAGAGAAGGTTATATTATTGATATCCAGTGAAAAGTCAAAAGGCATCTAATGAGGCCGTCAAGCTGAGTGCCACCACTGTTATCATGGTAAATGTTTACGATGGTGACCCTCTTTCTGAGACTTTAGCTTAACATCAGGCGAGGTGAAGTCAAATTGATATGTCCTGTATAAAAAAAAAACTATTTCGTATAGAAAAATCAAATAACAGTTTATTAATAAAAAACCTCAGGTGTCTACCAAACATTTTTGTACAATTCTGACAAACATTAAATGGTATTTAAAATCCGACATTACATTCATATAAATCTAGAAGTTAATGAACATATATGAACAATAAATTAACTTTGTAACATTGACAAATCTACGTATTACATATACCACAATTTTTCTAACTCAGACAGAGGTAGCGTTTTTATACTAAAGATAGTTATATATAGATTTATTCTATGTAAGTCCTTAACCTTAAGAAACAATATAGCAAACCCAAATATAGTACAATAAACACCCGAGAAATCGCAAAAAACGCTTCGTTTCCACCTAAAATTACTATACACACGTTTCAATATACATTTTAGTTTTGAGAAACTCAAAAGAAGTGAGATATCTGTATAATCACAATCAAATATGTGGTAGCCACGCTTATAAATTTTAGCATCAGCGTTATATCTACGGAAAACATATCGTAGATGTAAATACGAAGTGGCCAGGCTTCTATCAGCTCCATGAATGCCTTCGACTGTACTCTCATCGTCTTCGGCAGATCATAGTTCATGATCACCTTGTTCACTATTACCTTTGTCTCGTTGCGAACCAGGAGCAATCGCTCGCAGGTAATAGACATGAAGGCTACGGTGTAAACCGAACTAAAGCACCAAATACCAATATTGATCAAAGGGCCCCAGTTTTTTTCATCCCAGTTCTGATAATAATACAGCGATATCCACATTGTAATGACTATAAATGTAAAAGTAGAAATCAGCGCCATGAAAATTTTAAAGTTCCAAACTTCATTTATCATTGAACACATCTTTCCCATGAGATCGTATATCGTAGCTAAGTCTCGAATCTTTTTATTATTTTCTGACGCGCGTCCAATGAAATTAAACTTTTCTTCAGTTGGAAACTTTCTCTCTTTGACAGTAAAAATATTAACATACTTTCTTTCACGGATTTCAACAAATTTTGCTACGTAATCGTTAATCAACATTAACCTGTACCTTAACATAAATATTACTCGACAAAATAGCAGTATCTGAAACTTAAGAAAAAAATCTACTGGCAAAAGAAGTGCGCTCGCCATATAGAATCCATCGCCTATTATGAAAGATAGAATGCTATTAATAGAATGAGTAATTATGAGCGAGAGGAGGAGAGCATTGGAATTAAAACGGGACTTTTTATAAAAATCCTTGACTGTTTCGATCCGCACCAGAGTATCGAGTTCCGCAAAGGCAGTAAGTAAATTAATAAAAGTTTTGTCCACCAAAAAAGACGAGGTGATCGCAGTGGTTGCATATTGAAAAAATGCTATAATACCAGGGATGCAAGTTATTTTGAAAACTACACTTTTTATTGAACTGTCATTTCTGCTCATAATCCCAATTATAATTAGCCAAACATATGCAAAGCAAAAGGCGAGCACTAGCGATGTGCATAATATTTTGATTTTCCAGTTAATAGGCTTTATTTCTCCATCCACCACACGGAATATTGGAATTCCGAACATGGTTTGAACCATGAATAAAGGTTTAACTGAATACATGATTTTAATAATATTTCTTTTACACTCGGTTTTCAAGGTTTCTTCAGTATTTGCTTTTCCCCATTCTTTTCCGGCACTCATTTCAATATTTTCTGTAATTATTTGATTAAATTTTAAAAGTAAGACTGTTTCCCGTCGTCGTATGATTAGTATTAAATTTAGAAGTAATGGGTATATGAAGTTGTCCAAATTAATATAATTATATTCCATTACATTAATTGATCAATGTCTTCATGAGAAAATTTTAATGAAGTAGTTAAATTTGTGTCATCTAGTATCAACGACACATTTATAGTATTAAACTAATCGCTTTGATGGACTAACAAGGTTATGAGCCAATATTAATAAACATTTACTATGTGTAATACTAAAGAGTTTAATATTATACTTTATTTTTAAATATGTCGGAGTAGGTACTAAGAATTTTCTAAATAAATAATTCAATGATACTATTTTTATTTTATTTATTGGGTGAAAATATCTAATTAATCTTTTACAGGGTAAACATTGCGACATGTCTGGCAAATATTGACTAATCAGTGTAATATATTTCTAAAAACACACAACTTGTAATCGTTATCAATGAACACGGCAAAACATGGTACGTTTGCCGTGGTTTCTTTAGCTTAAAACAGGAAAAGTACGACTTTAACAAATAACCTATGCACATCTAACATTTAAACAATGACCGAAATAACTTTGAATGTATTACATCGTGCTTATCTAATGTCAGTTAGGACCTGCAAACTTTTCTTCGATGATCTATGGGCTTAAAATGGCCATATTGAGCTATTCCGCCAAAAACGAGTCACTTTATGAATTTCTAGTAGATCTCAATGAATTTCTATATAATTCGTAAAATGGTCAATCATCCCGCCCCACCTAGGGGGCTGATTAGAATTACAAGAATTCGATTCTCAAGCAGATTCTGATTCCAAAAATAGAGATCACGTTGTTTTTCTGTACTGTTTTTACAAAATAAGTAAATTTGTGGATTTTGTCCTAAGAAAATAATAAAATGATGAAATATCAATAACCCGCCATAGAAACTATCGGAGATAAAATAAAATAATAACGAAATTAAAGTATAAGTGTTACCATTATCTGATAGATCCGTTTGGCTTTATTACAACACTATCTAAGATTGAATTACCCTTTTTTTCGCTAGATGGTGCTGTACGACAACACAATAAATATTGGCTTATGTTAAGTAATAATGGTTAATTTATGAAGAAAACATAATACAAAACCTATATTTTTCTTCTTCTTCTTCTTCTTCGATAAATTGTTAAAAAATAAGCAAAAGGAGTTGAGCTTTCCAGTCTGCTAAGCGATATGAAAACAATTCATAATCTGTACCTATGTGGACCTTTTTTACGGATTTTCATACAAAACTGTAATGAATATGCGACCATTTTACGATTTTTAATATGATTCATATTATTATCCTAATACGATTCCTCTAAAGCGGTCTTTTTAGACTCGGTGTTCTGCTAAACTGAAAATATTAATTTAATGCAATGATTGTGATTATTTTAAATACTTGTAGCGCAAACGGACAACAGCGATAGAATTTACGCGATATTATATTTTAGATCAACTGATCTTTGAAGAAAAGCTTGTTTTAAATAAAATTCCATAATACCTCATGGTTCAGCAATAATTACAAACGTCAATCTTAGAACTAAGTATGCGATCGTCGTACACAGGGTTCCAATCAACATAAGCGTTCGCTCATTTCTTACACCTAAATTGTACTAGGTAATTAAGTTCCAACAGCAATTTTAATTTTAGATCTTAATTTTAGTTTGGTTTTGTAACAATGTTATTAATGGACGGACCAAGAGTCCACGGACTCTGAGGTCGTCGAATGTAACTAGTACATACAGGAAGATGATGATGCAAGCTAGTTCCAGAAAACTTAAAAGAAGTGAGAAATCTGAATAATCACTATCAAATATGTGGTCGCAACGCTTATAAATTTTAGCATTAACGTTATATCTACGGAAAACATGTCGTAGATGTAAATACGAAGTGGCCAGGCTTCTATCAGCTCCATGAATGCCTTTGCTTGTACTCTCATCGTCTTCGGCAGATCATAGTTCATGATCACCTTGTTCACTATTACTTTAGTCTCGTTACGAACCAGAAGCAATCGCTCGCAGGTAATAGACATGAAGGCTACGGTGTAAATCGCGCTAAAGCACCAAATACCAATATTGATCAGAGGGCCCCAGTTTTTTTCATCCCAGTTCTGATAGTAATACAGCGAGGTCCACATTGTAATGACTATAAATGTAAAGGTAGCAATCAGTGCCATAAAAATTTTAAAGTTCCAAACTTCATTTATCATCGAACATATCTTTCCCATAAGATCGTATATCGTAGCTAAGTCCCGTATCTTTGTATTATTTTCTGATGCGCGTCCAATGAAATTAAACTTTTCTTCAGTTGCAACCTTTCTCTCTCTGACAGTGAAAATATTCACATACTTTCTCTCTCGGATTTCAACGAATGTTGCTACGTAGTCGTTAATCAACACCAACCGGGACCTTAACATAAGTATTACTCTACAAAATAGCAGTAACTGAAACTTGAGAAAGAAGTCTACTGGTAAAAGAAGTGCGGTCGTCCAATGAAATTCATAATCTGTTACCGTAGATAGAATGCTATTAATTACGTGGGAAATTAAGAGCAATACCAGGAGAAGTAATGATTCAAAACGTGATTTTTTATAAAAATCCTTGACTGTTTCGATGCGCAGCAAAGTATCAAGTTCCGCAAACGCAGTTAGTAAGTTAATTATAGTTTTGTTTACCAAAAAAGACGTTGTGAGCGCAGTAGTTGCATACTGAAATAATGTTAAAATACCAGGGATACAAGCTATTTTAAAACGTAGGTTTTTTGTTGAAGACGAACTGTCATTCGATGGCAAGCGCATAATTGCACATGCAACAATATATATATATCCAATGCAATAGGCCAACACGAGCAATGAGCAAAACATTCTGATTTTCCAATTAATAGGGATTATTTCACCATTCTCCATGCTAAATATTGATACACCGAACATACTTTGAACATTGAATAAAGGTTTTACTGTATGCACGATTTTGATAATATTTCTTTTGGAAGTACTTTTTACAGTTTCTTCAGCGTTTGCTTTTTCTTCTTCTTTTTCGGCACTCATTTTAGTATTTTCCGTAATTACTTGTATATGTATTGGTTGTGTTACTGTTTCCGTGCTGTATAAGTAGTTTTCAAATCCAAATTAATAACTAGGGGTTGGAATAAGGTAAATAAGTAATTAATAAAATGATAGTCCATTACGTTAATTATTATTAGATATTGATTGAGAAAATTAAATATTTACAGTATTACCACCTATATACCTGCTAATGACTTTGATGGAATAACAAGGTTATGTACATACGCCACACCAATGAGCATTTTGTATGCTAACGAGTTTAATACTTTACTTTTACACTTTCTCGTCATTTCACTATTATTTCATAAACATTCATATACCACTTCTACCATTGCGAATGTTCCGATGTCCTCTTACAATTTTTATCCTTTTTCTTTCCAATCCTAAACAGCAAAACTGAGGCTGAGAATTCAGTACCAAATAGTTCAGTATCTGTTATCTTAAGTCTTTACCAACACAGTTGTTTCTGATTTCTTACAATCTTATGTCCTAGGCGTATTGTATTGGATTGTATTGAGTCAAAACATTACTTATAAAATACAATCCAAGCTTTGAAGCACGATTCCTACTTTTTAAGTAGTTTGAAAAAGTAGTTAGTAGAATCGAGTGTATAAATTTCTTAAAATGCAGGCAACTGATTCTGAGTTAAGTACCTACACTTTCCCACGTTGAGGTTTAGATGAATGATATTTTTGTGTAATTATCAAATGATTAAGTAACAAAATAAATTAAGACACTTATGATGAAATAAATTTATTTCAAAAGAAAGAAAGGAAACAATTTATTAACAGCACTCACATGTAGTTTACATAGGTAACTCTCTTTAACTCTTACCTATACGGTTTAAAAGAGGTACGAGTACATGTGAAATTTAACAAAAACATGTAAGATACAGGAGCTACATGAAAAAAACCTTTCCTGATCATATTACCTAAAAAGCAAATTGCCACCAAGAAAGAGTGACTAATTTTTAATTCGCCTATGAAGCAAAATGTCTAAATCGCTAAACGACTCATTTTCAGAATGCCGTTAGAGTAAATAGACTAGCTTACTAGAACGACAACGACTAAAACTTGAAATGACTACATTCTAAAATGACTTAAACGTAAAATGACCACTTTTTAAATGTATAACGAGCGATAAAAATATTATATCTCAAGATGTAATACACATATATCCCATAGTCAAAAGCGGACTTTGTCATTATTTTAGGCAATTTTCTCGGTAGGCTTTCTGGTTCTTAGACATGTTTAGACATAATTAATTTTAGGCAATTTGCTTCGTAAGTTTATTGCTTTATAGGCTTCATAATTCTTAGCCAACTTGCTGTTTTGGCATACTGAGTTTCAGGTAATTTTCTTTATAGGAATTTAGCTTTTCAGACTTGACCTTTAAGCATTCTGCTTCGTAGTTAATTTGATTTTTAGGCAACATGATCAGGACTCAATATCTCAGTTGTAAAAGGTAAACAAGAACGCATTAACATTGGTATGGAATCAAAATCTAATTTTCAGAATTTTGTACTTCAGAATTTTGAAGATTCAGTCAATCGAAAATTCGGGATTTTGAATTTCATTCTTTCGTACATCGGTAGGTATTATGAAATTTGGTATTATGATATGCATTTCCTTTTGAAATATTTTTTGCTTATTTAATTGTTATTCTAAATTTTTTTTTAAATATGACTGCTCATTTTATGAAGCTTTCCTCCATCCGATAGCAAATATACGGTCCATGACAAAATGCTCGCTTGACGGCAATAGGCTCACCCCCTTGGACGTGGGACCAAAAGCACAGATTACCTAATAGTTGGAACCGATAGTCATAATTGGTGAAATGTATTTGTTAATATAATCTCTGTCTACTCCTTCGAGGATTTACAGACATGAATATATGAATTTTTGTTCTGTTTCCCACAATTATGTGGCACTAATAACATTCATTTGCAAAATCAAAACCAAACAATGACTTAAACTAAGTGCGAAATTTGAATAATAACAATCAAATACGTGGTTGCAACGCTAATAAATTTCAGCATAAGCGTTATATCTACAGAAAACATGTCGTAAATATAAACGCGCAGTGACCAGGCTTCTATTAACTCCATAAATGCCTTTGCTTGCACTCGCATAGTCTTGGGCAAATCATAATTCATAATCAGCTTGTTCACTAATACCTTAGTCTCGTTACGGGTTAGAAGCAATCTCTCACAAGTATAAGACATAAATGCTACAGTGAGAATAACACTGAAACACCATAGCGCGATTTTCATCAACTCGTCGAAGTTACTCTCGGGAGTCTGATAGTAATACAACGACGTCCATAATGTAATGACTATATAAATAAAAGTTGATACAAGAGTCATAAAAATTTGAAAGTTCCAGGCTTCACTTATCATCGAACAAATCTCTCCAATAAGGTCGTAGGCAGCAGCCAAGTCTCGTGTCTTGGTATTAACATCAGAAGCGTGTCCAATAAAGTTGAATTTTGATACATTTTTAACTTGTCCAGTGCTGATAGAAAAAATTGTGGCTTGCTTTTTCTCATCATTTTCAATAAATATAGTTATGTACTCATTAATCAACATCAATCTAGTCTTTAACATGAGAATAAGTTTACAAAATATTAACATCTGCAACTTTTGAAAGAAGTATAGCGGTAGGTCAGTGAATTCCGACATACTATATGTTTCAGCAGTACCAAAGGCTGTAGTGCAAATAATTGCATGAAAAGTGACAATTATAATCAAGTACTTAATAGTTTGAGCATATGATTTTTTATAAAAATCATGAATTATTTCTACACATAACATATTGTCTAGCTCTGCGAAATTGTTCAGAATATGAATATTAGTTGCAACCACCAGAAATGATGATGAAACGGCTCCAGTTACGTATTGAATGAGCACAACTACACCAGGTATTTCGTTTATGGTATTGACTAAGCTCGAAGTCTCAGTAATTCTAGTTGGGAAGTTAAGAGTGCATAGAAATAGGATACAATAACCAAAAACTAACACCATGCCAAGTGTTCTCATTTTCCAGCTAGGCGGGAGTATTTGACCATTTCTTATACGGAATGTCGACACTCCGTACAAATTTTGTGAGCGACTTAGTGGTTTTATGCAATCAATAATGTACATTACATTTTTTTTACAGCCAGCATCGATATTTTCTTCATCATTTGTTTTTTCTTGATTCTTATCCTCTGACATTTTTAGTTAATGTAGATTAAATTTATTGTTTCAAACAAAAGAACGTTTATCTATGTGTATATTAGAAATGGTATTGAATTATTTCAAAACAGTAGTCTATAGTTTTCATTTAAATTAAATTTGTTCTATTATGATAATTAATTGCATGATAGAATTAAAAATTTATGCTGCTGGCGGCGAACAGTCATTATAATCTTATATGGACTGTCTATTAATAGCTGAAAATAATCAATAGTCCCCTACTGGTGAATCAAGTGAATGAAATTCTGGATCCGACTTCGTCGATGATGTTAATGAAAAGAAAGGAAGAGAAAGGTAGTCTCCAAACCATTCGTTCAGTGGCCTCTCTACTCCACACTCCTTTATCGCCTGCAATAATGTGCTTATTTCTAATGTCTCGAATGCTTTTTTATAATCGAAAAATATGGCTATAACAAATTTTTTATCATTTAAATGTGTATTTATATCATCTGTGAATTTTGAAAGTAATGTATTGGTACTTCTCCCTCTTTGAAATCCATGTTGTGATTCATTCAAAATACTGTTACTTTGTAAGTAGTTCCCTAGTTGATTTACAATGCCTTTTTCTATGATTTTGTCTATGCTAGATAATATTGCTATTGGCCTGTAATTTGAGAAGGACTTCTTATCACCTTTTTTGTGAATAGGACGTATTATTGCCTCTTTAAGTTGATCCGGAAATCTATGATCTTTAACAGATAAGTTAATCAGCCGTGCTAATACAGGGCTAATTTGGTCACATACAAGATTTATATCTTACATTCGGATCCCATCGCTACCAGGTGATTTCTTTGCGTTCATATTTTTAATTATTTTACCTACCTGTTTATCGGTAATCGGTTGCCACCTCATACACCTATCAGTCTTTTTTACATAATCATCCCTATTGAGCAACTTGACATCACAAACATGCTTAATCTGTTTTATTTCCTCGTCAAAAGTAGCCGCAAATCGATTAGTTATATGTTGGATATCCCCTATCTTATTCATGTTAGACAGTATATGTTCATCTACTGTATGCTTTTTTTTCCCCAACAATGCATTTATTTTGTACCATATCTCTTTTATATTCTTATTACAATCAATTATACACTGTCTATCATAATCATTACTACGTTTATAAATCATTTTCGAACATTTATTCCTACATTTAGTATATTCTAACCTTTTCACCATATTCTTTGAATCGTTGCACCATACTGTGAATAGTCTATCACGCTCTTTTATTAAGCGTTTTAAGTCTGCTGTCACCCAGTTTTTACTATTTCTAAGACTCGGGCGGACTGTTTTAATCTTAAAACAACTGTTATAAATCTCGTCGAATATTTGCCGAAGAGAATTGTACAGCCCTATTGGGCAATTAATACTCATTAACTTATTGAAATCGATACTTAATAATTTTTCTCTAACCATACGACCATAGTTTATATTGTTCCACCACCGTCCAACCATAGTTTATATTGTTCGGGAATTCACGCTACCCTCCATTACTTTCATATTGAATGTAATGCGTCGCCAGCCTTACATTCAATATAAAAGTAATGGAGGGTAGACGCACAAAAAATGTTCCTGCACACCGCGCGACGCTCGCAGGCCAGTCAAGTCGTGACCACGGGTGCGTGACGCACCCGAAATGTCGGCAAAAGTTTTTCAAAAATATATAGCGTGAAGTCCCAAACATTATAAACTATGATTCATTTTATTTAATTTAACTTTGCTGTAGTCTCATATTAATTACATTGGTGCCCCGCGCCCCTCTAAGGTGCCAACGACACTACCGAAAATCTTATATTTTCATTTTCATTGGTATTAGACCTTGAACTCAGGCGATACACAGAGTAACTCCTCAAAATCAATGAGGAAAAAAAAATACGAGGATTTGTGACCGTCCTGTAATGTAACACAATACGGTACTCAAGGACATGCCGGAAACTTGAATTACAGAAGCTAACAACAGATCTTCTTAGCGATATACAGCATGAGTGCCTAGTTTAAGTTGTACAGGATATTAAATCCATCATGAGGTTGACGTACTACCTACTGGATTGGAAATAGGACTTGGATTGGAAGAATGGTCTAGATTTTGCTTTATCTGTAGGATACTTCAGGAATTTATGTCATTAAATATTAATATTATAAGAAATTGGCATACATATAGTTAAATGGTTTATTATTATCATGTCCACGATCATGTCTTATGCTTATCTATTGAAAGGTTAACGGAAAAAAAATCATACGAGAACCATTGTTCGTAGGATTAAAACACATTCTTTACCCATTCAAAATCATTATAATTCACTATGTGCTAAAATATTAAGATATAATAATTACAATTACATTGGTAATTCATTGGTGGGTGAATAAACACATATTTTTTTATTTTTTTTATTTTATTTCTTATGGACAAAAACAGTTATGTGTTACATTGAATGCTTAAGAGGACTTCCGTCACCCCCGTCTCACTCCTGTCCCCGTAGAGTGCGATAAGGACAGCCACAGCTCAGATGATTTTATCACAATTTTTTTGGGCAAAATCGAGGTTTCGTATTTCCCGTATTTTTCAGCGAAAACTACGCCGATTTAAATATTTTTGACACCGTTTTATTAGGAAATAGTGAATCCATGTTCCTGTTTTATAACGTTAAAACCTTTTCGAATTTGTCTAGTAGTCCTCCAATTAAGTAAGAATGAGTAATTTTTCATCATCTTTAGACTATCATATTTTCTTATTTTATTGACTGCCGACAAAAATAAAATAACAGGGACATTTGTACAAAAGATCTTGATTTTACAAAAACTAAAATATTGTTATAGGAGCAATATTCAGCGAGGAAAAAGGGGAGAACGGTACTATGGAGAAACAGTTGCTAGGAAGTCCTCTTAAGAAGTAGGTTTACAAAATAAAAACGCACAAACCACACTATACATCAAAACTTCAGAAAAACAGCGCTTGATATCACAATATAAGTATATTAAGCGTTTATTCAGGTTGTTTCAAACAGTTAGAACTTTCACGGGCTTTTGATCATTTACAATATAATGTAAAACATTATCTAGCAATGGTAAGTACGATACTTAAGTACTCAATATATATCACTTATAGTATCAAAACATAGTATATTTTGATTAAATTAGCGACAAAATGATTAAACATTAAACTTAAAAGAAATGAGATATCTGAATAATGATTATCAAATACGTGGTTGCAACACTTATAAATTTTAGTATCAGCGTTATATCAACGGAAAACATATCGTAAATGTAGACACGAAGTGGCCACGCTTCTATAAGATCCATAAATGCTTTCGCTTGTACTCTCATCATCTTCGGCAGATTATAATTCATTATAAGTTTGTTAACTATTACTTTAGTCTCGTTACGAACCTGGAGTAACCATTCACAGCTAATGGTCATAACTGCTACGGTATAAATGGTACTGAAACACCAAATGAGGATGCCTATCAAAGGGCCCCAGTGATTTTTCGGTGTCTGGTAGTAATGTAGCGATGTCCACATGGTAATGACTATGAATGTAAAAGTGGACATGAGAGCCATGAAAATTTGAAAGCTCCAAGTTTCATTTATCATCGTACAAATCTTTCCAATGAGATTATACATCATAGCTAAGTCTCGTATCTTCGTGTTTTCTTCTGAAGCACGGCCAATAAAATTAAACTTAGCTTCGGTGGCAGTCTTTTTAGCTCCGATGGTAAACATTTTAACATTCTTTATTTTTTGATCTTCGATAAATATTCTTACGTAGCCGTTAATGACTATCAACCTTTCTCTTACCATGAGTATTATTCTACAAAATCCTAATAATTGAAACTTTTGAAAAAAGTGTAGTAGTAAAGTGATAACTGACGTAATTCTGAAACTTTCAGCAGTCGCGAAAAAAAGAATACAATTGATAACATGAATAATAATTAAAAGAGATAGAAACCTCAACGTATGTGAACGGGATTTGTTATAAAATCCATTAAATTTTTCAATATGCAATAAGGTGTCCATATCTGCAAAACTAGTAAGGACTTTTATGTTAGTGGTATCCACTAAAAAGTTCCATGTAATTGCAGAAGTAATATATTCGATTAGTACCAATACATCAGGGATATAAGTCATATAGGCTAGATTCGTCGCCTCAGTCAAAAATAGTTGCAAATTAAGAAAAAAAAATGAGATGCTGAATACAGAAACAATCAATAGACCAAATGCCTTCATTTTCCAATTAGTAGGTCTTATTTCACCATTTACTATATGGAATACTGATATTCCAAACCAGTTTAATAATGTGTAAAAAGGTTTTACTGTATTCACTATATTGATATTATTTCTTCTAACCCCCTTGGTTACAGTTACGTCAGCTTTTCCTTTTTCTAGTTCTTTGTCCGTTCCCATTTTTATATCTTCATTAACTAATCATTGATTTATCTATTTATTCAAATACTTTTCTCTGTGTAGTAGAAACTGTACTAAATTGGATGGATAAAAAAATTTAAGGCAGCACAATTCAATTTCATTATATTAAGTATTTATAGTACCTACGTGTAACAAAGAATATCAAATATACAAAGTGCTATTACTTGTAGAACTATAATGTAGACACAGTAACAAGATAATGAATACAAGTGACTTTCGTGTACATATGTCAATAAAATTGTGTCCATTACCTAATTTGGATGTAATTTATTAGCATGCTTGGAAGTAACGCCTATTGTAGGGTATCCTTCATTACATAAGGATTAATTGATATTAATTCTTTTGTAGCATGTGTGTTGTTTCTTGTATTCATTACATCAGTTACAATAGTGTTAATGAAGTACACGAAATATAGGCCATTCTTACAAACCTTATAAGGCCATTCAGCTGATCTTAATATCTATTAGATATATATACTCCGAAGTATCATCATGATCGCTGATTCCAGTTGCATTCCCAACGCAATGTAATTTCGAAATCTATACCTTCGTCTGCGCTCAATCCATCTGTCGCATAGTAGGTACGCCATCAAGCAAATTAATTTGGCTTTTTAATTACAAATCGTAAAAACAATTGTAACAAACAAGCTACGATTAGAGTTAAACATCAAATGTCAAAATTACAATTTACGTATACACATCAAAAAAAGTTTGCGATCAATGGCATAAGCTCCTAGAATTCTTTAAATTTAACTTTATCAAGAAAAAATCTATGTTGTATGCTTTCTTTAAATAGGAATACCCTGTTTGAAATTAAAATATAAAACTATTTTTTATTATTTATTTTAAAAAATTGAGCCATTAGTCATAATGCAATTGTGATAGAAATTTAATAGAAAGAAAAAGACTGTTTAATTAAACTTAAACTACAATTTATTATTAAAAAGTGTAAATACAATATAAAATAACTCCTCCCCTGGCTCGAACACATGCGGAGATCCTCCTGGGCATGCTGAGGATCATGTTATCCAGCATTTTCCGGGGTAACCTATCCCATTCTTCAATAGCGGCTTCCCTGAGCTCTGGAACTGTCTGGGGATGTGGCTCACGGTTCCATACAGCTCGTTTAAAAGCATCCCACGCGTGCTCTATTGGGTTTAAGTCGGGCGAGCCGGCAGGCCAGTCTAATCGTGTGATATCGTATTCTTGAAGAGCAGCATTGACTCGTTGAGCTCGACGTGCGGGCGCATTATCATCGACCAGTACAAATTGGTGCCCATGGTTTACTCGGAATATACTTTTGCTTTTATTTTAGTGGCGTTGATTGTGGGATCACGGGCTGCCAGCAATATAATATAGCGCTTTTGGGCAGCTGTCAAAACAGTTGGGCGACCTCTGCGGGGTCGGTCAGCTAAATTCTCCATTCCGTGGTACCTCTGCAACGTAGCCACGACACAGGATTGGGATATAGCAAGTCTGCGTGCTATTACTCTCGTGGTGTATCCTTCTTCCCTCAAAGTTACTATTTTAGCTCGTAAAACCTCTGATAATCCTCTTGGCATTTTTTCAATCACTACTTTCCGCGAAAAATATCTTGAATCGGTTATAATTCACTAAATCAGATTTCTGAATGAGCGTAAGCTAGGACTGAAAGCGTTTTTGTAAGAAAAAAAACAATTGAAAGGTGTCATTGTTTTGTGTTCTAATTCTTTATTTTTATTCGCTTATACCAATGCTTTGAGAATGCCGTGAGGTGAACTCGGTCAGGTGAAAAATAAAATATAGTGGAAAAGGACAAAGCGTCTTACTCAATATTTGACAATCGTTCAAGTAGTCACACGTTATTAAAGTAACTTATACGGCAGCAAAAATGTTAAAAGTAGTGAGATACCTGAATAATAACTATTAAATATGTGGTGGCAGCACTTATGAATTTCAACATCAGCGTTATATCAACAGAAAACATGTCGTAAATGGAGATGCGCAGTGGCCAGGCTTCTATGAGATCCATAAATGCTTTTGCTTGCACTCTCATCATTTTTGGCAGATCATAATTCGTGATATTTTCTGTGTGTTCGGTGATATACACCGCGAAAATGGCTGCTGCAAAGCAGCCGAAACGTCGGGTTAAAAAGTAATAATAACAAATATATCGCGATAGAATCCGTAAAAAGTGGTTTTATTTCAATGAGATCATAATTCATTATCAGTTTGTTAACCAATATTTTACTCTCATTACGAACCTGGAGTAACCGTTCGCAACTTAAGGACATGACCGCTACGATATTGATCATACTGAAGCACCACATCGCAACGTTTATCAAAGGACCCAAATGATTTTTAGGCGATTGGTAATAATGTAGCGATGTCCACATGGTAATGACTACAAATGTAAAAGTAGATATGAGAATCATGAAAATTTGAAAGTTCCAAACTTCATTTACCATGGAGCAAATCTTCCCCAGGAGATTATATGCCATAGCTAAGTCTCGTATCTTTGTGTTACCATCTGAAGCACATCCGATGAAATTGAAATTATCTTTTGTTGTAACCTTTTTCGCTCTGATAGTAAGAATATAAACACTTTTCACTCTTTGCCTTTTTATGAATGTTGCTACGTACTCGTTTATCAACATGAGCCTTTCCTTTAACATAAATATTACTCTACAAAATCCTAGTGTCTGAAACCTTTGAAAAATATGTAGTAGCAAGGGGATAATTGATGTCGGATAAAAGTTTTCGGCAGCAGCAAGAAATATAATGCATAGTACAGCATGACTCACAATTAGCGCAATCACGGTCTTAGATGTGATGGTACGTGATTTATTATAAAAATCTTTAGTTGTTTCAACATGTAATAATGTATCCAGTTCTGCAAAGGCTGTTAGAACTTGTATGTTAATAGTGTCCACTATAAAGGACCATGTGATTAAAGAAGTAACATATTCGATTAGCACTAAGATATCAGGGATATGAGTAATGTTGACTAAATTCTTATTAACAAAATTATGAGCAATTACGTTAATTAATTAAAGTGAAATAATTAAATATTAAAAGATAATGTCTATAGAATTTAATAAACATAATCAATGATTCCACAGCCTTACTTACATACCTTAAAATACTACTGTGTACAAACGATTGTCGGCCTCGATGGCGTCGCCGTAGAACATTCGACTGCTACGAAGGGGGCGCGGGTTCGATTGCCGCTCAGTGCAAATATTTGTATGCCTGATGTATATTTGCTTTAGTCTGGGCGATTCTAGAGATCCGGTTCTTAGCATTCCATGGATTCACCGTGCGGTCGCCGGGTCCATGGCGTGGTACAGAGAGGAACACTGTGACGGCGCCTGGGACTTGCGACCCAGGTGTAGGTTTAGGGTGGCCACCTTGTGATGCATCAGCGCTCACCTCCACCGTCAATCGTGTTCCCCCCTCTACCTATCCAAATTTGGTAAGATCCTATCAACGCCGTTTTAGATATTCGTTTGAGTAAAGAGCTTACTGAAGCTCTTGGCAATCCGAGGTCTTTAAATAAGTTATACAGGGATTTAGCTGGAATTCCCCTTGCTCCTACTTCCACGGCGTAGAGTTTAACCGCATAGCCATTTTTGGTTAACTCGTTGGTCAGGTCAAAGTATTTGTTTATTTTTATAGCGTGGTCTTTAGGTATGTTAGTTTCCCACGGTACTGTGAGTTTTACTAGTACTGCACGCTTTTTGTATGTAGGTATGTATGTATGTATGTGTTTACAGAAAAAATCTTAATAGGTAACCCGCATTGTAGGGTACAATAATGATAGACATACATATATTATACATACAGTCACACCTTTTTCTCAACGGGGTAGGCAGAGACTATAGTTTTCCACTTGCTACGATATCCTGGCACAGAACATTCGCTTCTTCAGTCTTCTACTTTCAAATTTGTTTTTATACATGATGGTTTCGGTTACTCTTAACATGTCCAATTCATGAGAATGTTAGAAGATTTATTATTTTTAATTATAATTGCGATTCAGATTCATCCATCTGTCTTCTTCTAACCCGCTAAATTGAAACGCAATTGAATTATGGTAACAAAGGAGGAAGAAAGAGGAGGAAACAGAGGAGAGGACATAGTAGAAAGAATGACCAAAGAGTGGGACTGCGGGCAACGGGCTCCAAAGTCACGGGGGAATCACTCCGATGATGATGATGGTGGTACAGCCCTAGGGACAGTAGAGAGGTGGGCTGTATCGTCGCCTGTTATTTTTTTTTAAATCAGTTAGACGGGTTATTGCTCTTCTAAAAACAAATTTCCTTAATTATTCCTCTATTGGTCCGACAGATTGCATGAACCTATGAACTATACAACACAGTCCTTCCACCAACTAAATAAGAACAACTTGAGGAGTAGAAAAACAAAAGAATAACACTGACTTTGAATGATTTTAATGTTTATTGTACAAAGAGCATGGTTAGGCTTCAAATTAATGAACTCAAAACGTTCAATGAGGTTATTCCATACCAATATTTAATTACAAATCGTAAAAACAAATATAGCGAACAAGCTACGATTAGACTAAAACATCAAATGTCAAAATTACAATTTACGTATTTATCACTCTGTCTTGTTGATTGATTTCGCTTGATAGAATCTGCTAGCAACACATATTGTATCAGACGCTTTGTACTTTTCCACTATATTTTATTTTTTTCCTAACCGGTTTCGCTTATACCAATGCTTTGAGAATGCCGTGAGGCGAAATCAGTCAGGTGAAAAATAAAATATAGTGGCAAAGGACAAAGCGTCTTACTCAATATTTGACAATCGTTCAAGTAGTCACACGATAATAAAGTAACTTATACGGCAGCAAAAATGTTAAAAGTAGTGAGATATCTGAATAATAACTATTAAATATGTGGTGGCAGCACTTATGAATTTCAACATCAGCGTTATATCAACAAAAAACATGTCGTAAATGGAGATGCGCAGTGGCCAGGCTTCTATGAGATCCATAAATGCTTTTGCTTGCACTCTCATCATTTTTGGCAGATCATAATTCATTATCAGCTTGTTAACCAATATTTTACTCTCATTACGAACCTGGAGTAACCGTTCGCAACTAAAGGACATGACCGCTACGATATTGATCATACTGGAGCACCACATCGCAACGTTTATCAATGGACCCAAATGATTTTTAGGCGATTGGTAATAATGTAGTGATGTCCACATGGTAATGACTATAAATGTAAAAGTAGATATGAGAATCATGAAAATTTGAAAGTTCCAAACTTCGTTGACCATGGAGCAAATCTTCCCCAGGAGATTATATCCCATAGCTAAGTCTCGTATCTTTGTGTTACCGTCTGAAGCACATCCGATGAAATTGAAATTATCTTTTGTTGTAACCTTTTTCGCCCTGATAGTAAAAATATTAACACTTTTCACTCTTTGCCTTTTTATGAATGTTGTTACGTACTCGTTTATCAACATGAGCCTTTCCTTTAACATAAATATTACTCTACAAAATCCTAGTGTCTGAAACCTTTGAAAAAAATGTAGTAGCAAGGGGATAATTGATGTCGGATAAAATTTTTCGGCAGCAGCAAGAAATATAATGCATAGTACAGCATGAGTCGCAATTAGCGCAATCACGGTCTTAGATGTCACGATACGTGATTTATTATAAAAATCTTTAGTTGTTTCTACATGTAATAATGTATCTAGTTCTGCAAAAGCTGTTAGAAATTTTATGTTAATTGTGTCCACTAAAAAGGACCATGTAATTGAAGAAGTAACATATTCAATTAGCACTAAGATATCAGGGATATGAGTCATGTTGACTAAACTCTTAGCTCCAGTTAATTCTGGCGTCGAGTCTAATGTAAAGTATAGGATGCAGTATACAGAAACAAGCACAAGGCCAAATGTTTTTATTTTCCAGTCAGTAGGACGTATCTCACCATCCACTATATGGAATACTGATATCCCAAACCAATTTTGTAAACGGTAGATAGATTTTATTGTAGATACAACGTTGATCATATTTCTTTTATAACCAACTTTTGCAGTTTCATTGTGATTTCCTTTTTCTAGATTTATCTTTCTCATTTTCATACTGCCAGTAACTAATCTTTCATTTATTTTACTTTCAACATCTTCTTTGTAAGCCACTTACACTGTACTAAATAATAACTTATAGCTTTATGAAATCACCTCTATTAACAAAATTATGATCAATTACGTTAATGAATTAAAGTGAAATAATTAAATATTTATAGTTATAGATAATGTCTATAGAATGTAATAAACATAATCAAGGATTCCACAGCCTTACTTACCTTAAAATACTAATAATAATAATAAAGCCTTTTATTCGGACAAAATATACAATTATGTTTTAAAAAAACACTGCACTGTTTCTTTTTCTAAAAATTAAATATATTCGACTATTTGATGCTTCTTTATTTTTTGTAAGTTCGTTTGCCAATTGGCAAAGGCCTCCTCCAACCTACTCCATTCTGATCTCTCTATGGCTACTCTACTCCATGTTGTACCTGCAACTTGCCTTATATCGTCGTCCCATCTTTTTTGTTGTTTGCCTCTTTTCCTTTTGCCTTCCCTTGGGTACCAACGTGTAATTATTTTGCTCCATTTATCCTTTCCTCTGGCCATGTATCCCGCCCACTTCCATTTCAGCCTTTTTATTTTTAGGGTGACGTCCTGTACCTTGGTCTTTCTCCTAATATTAATATTTCCTATTCTATCCCTCCTCTTTACTCCCATCATGCTTCTCTCCATTGCTCGTTGGCAGATAGCAAGTCTATCGGTGGTGTTTTTTGATAAGGCCCATGTTTGACTTCCATATATTAGGGTTGGCAGGATGCAGACATTGAATAATTTACTTTTTGTTGCTATATGAAGGTTTTTGTTTTTCATTATTTCGCTTAGGCTCCAATACCTTTTCCAACTGTTTGCTATTCTTCTTTGGATTTCTTTGTTTATGTTATCTTTGGGTGATATCAGCTGTCCAAGATATATATACTCCTCAACGTAGCCTATTGTGTCTCGCCTATGTTTATGTTGCTTTTATTTCCGTTCGTCATTACTTTTGTTTTTTCGGGGTTTAATTTTAATCCTACCTTTTCACTCTCCGATGCTAGCTCATTTAACATTCTATTTAGATCTTCTGGCGTTTTTGCGAATAACACAATGTCATCGGCAAATCTTAAGTGTGTTAGTGTGCGGCCATCTATATTCAAACCTAGGTTTTCCCATTCAAGATTTCTAAAAATCATTTCCAAAACAGCGGAGAAAAGTTTTGGAGAGAGAGGATGTCCTTGTCTTACTCCTTTTTGTATCTTAAACGAATTTCCTTTCTTTTCTAATTGATGCTGCTTGATGCTTGATCTTATATATTTTAAAATACTACCGTGTACAAAAGATTCTCGGCCTCGATGGCGTTGCCGTAGAACATTCGACTGCTACGCAGAAGGCGCGGGTTCGATTCCCGCTCAGTGCAATGTGAATGAATATGTATATTAGCATTAGTCTGGGCGATTCTAAATATAATATGAATGTATTTACAGAAAAATCTAAGTAGATAGGTTTACCCGCATTGTAGAGCACTACAATGATAGATACATACATACAGTCACGCCTTTTTCCCAGCGGGGTACTCTTGACATGTCCAATCCATGAAAATGTTGTAAGATTTATTATTTATAATTATAATTGCGATTCAGGTTCATCCATCTATCTCCCTCTAACCCGCTAAACTGAAACGCAATCGAATTGTGGTAACAAAGGAGGAAGAAAGAGGAAGAGACTGAGGAGAGGACACAGTATAATGAATGACCAAAGAGTGAGACAGCGGGCACTGGGCTCCAAAGGCACGAAGGAATTACTCTGATAATGATGATGGTACCTACAGCCCTAGGGACAGTGGAGAGGTGGGCTGTATCGTCGCCTGTTATTTTTATTTAAATCACTTAGATGGGTTATCCAGACCTTCATTAAACCGATGGCCTGTTTTGTACTGACAGACCATAAGGGGTATTCTCATTTCTCACGCTTCCATTACTCTTCTAAAAACAAACCTGGGCATTTTGTACCGCGGACAAATAGATGAGGACTACTAAACCAACCACGCCTAATTAAAATAGTTTTATATACATATTATATGTATCAGGAGGCGTAGTTGCTTTAAAACTATTGTTTTTTTTTAATGAATCGCCCTTATAGACGGATGTAAAGAGAAGGAAAATTTGGAATGATTCAAGTGTCGCTCAATAGCTCAGTTGGAAGAGCAGTCCCCCTGTAAGGGAAAGGTCGTGAGTTCGAGTCTCACTTGAGCATTTCATTTTTTCCAATGTTTTTCGAACTATTGTTTTTCTTGTAAATTTTATTTTATGTACTGTGAATGTACCTAATGTATTTTCCTTACTACTGTTATATTAACCGACTTCTGAACAAGGAGGAGATTCTCAATTCGGATGTTTATTTTTTTATGTTTGTACGCGCATAGCTCCATTATGTGTAGATGGATTGGAATTTTTATTATATTATATTTTATTTTATTTTCTTCATCGTTCTTGTCATAATATGGAATAGGTTTATTTCATTGTCACAATGAAAAAAAAATCATTTTTAATAAATAAGTGGTATTTTTCAACGTTAATACAAATTACAACAGCTTAGCACAAATTATATTATCGATTTACAACAGATTTTTCGGTATAAGTAATTGAATCTTAAATTAAGTGAGACATCTGAATAATCACAATCAAATATGTTGTTGCAATACTAATAAATTTTAACACCAATGTGATATCTACAGAAAACATATCGTATATGTAAATGCGAAGAGACCAGGCTCCTATAAGTTCCATAAAGGCCTTCGCCTGCACTCTTAATGATTTTGGTAGTTTGTAATTCATGATTATCCTGTTTACTAATATCTTAGTCTCATTACGGACCTGGAGCAATCGCTCACAAGTATAAGACATCACTGCTACAGTGGAAATCGCGCTAAAGCACCAAATGGCAGCAGATACTAACTCGTTATAGTCACTCTTAGGCTGATGGTAAAAATATAATGATGTGCATATCGTAATTATTATATTTACGAAAGTTGATGCCAGTGTCATAAAAATTTGAAAGTTCCAAGTTTCGTTGATCATTGAACCAATCTTTCCAATGAGCCCATACATCGTTGCTAAATCTCGTATCTTAGTATTACTTTCGGAAGGACAGCCGATAAAATTATGTCTAGGTTTATTTGCAAACTTTCTATCTTTAATACTAAAAACTGTAAGGTGATCTCTTTCTCGAATTTCAATAAATGTTGATATATATTCGTTAATTAACTTTAATCTGGACCTCATCATAAGTATCAATTTGCAAAACATTAGCATTTCACACTTTTGAATGTAGTACAGAGGTAAATCGGAAAACTCAGATAAACTATATTCATCCAATGTTAAAATAACGATAATACAGATAAAAGTATGTGATATAAAAAGTGCGATCGAATACTTTACTGTCTGGGACCGAGATTTTATATAGAAGTCTCTCATTATTGCAACATGTAACATAGCGTCCAGTTTTACAAAATTATTCAGAATTTGCAAGTCAAATCCATTGATGAAAAACGCTGATGAAATGGCAATCGTGACGTATTGAAAGAGCACGATTACTCCAGGTACTTCGTACATGATGTCAGCTAAATTTATGGGGTTGGTTATTATCATCGGAAAGCTAGTATAGAAATAAAAAACGCAATAACCGAAGACAAACATCAAGGCGAGAGTTTTCATTGCCCAGTCAGGAAGAATAATCTGTCCATTATCAATACAAATAGTTAATACCCCGAACCAGTTTTTTAATCGATAGATAGGTTTTATGGAGTAAATAATGTTGATAAAATTATTCTTTGAATCAGCTCCAATAATTTCGTCATATTTAGGATATTCTTCATATTTATCTTGTGCCATATGTATATCTGTAGCAATGATTAAAATTTGAATATAAGTGAAATAACCAACATTTACTTCGCTTTGTTTTATAAGTGGTATTAGATCCTTCTAGGATAGTTCTATGAGGTCGTTTATATTAATAAAACAAAGCTTTGTTCCATTATGATTAACTAGGAGGATAAAAAAACTCATTACTAATGAAATGATTAGGCCCTTCACGAAATTAACAAGGTTAATACTTAACGTAGGCAGTATCTACACATTTACAAATATTATTTGAATAGATTTTACTAGGATACTTCACGCTCTAAAGATCAAGATTATTAGTATGCGGTAGATCTTTCTAAAAAGCGGACCCCAGATGCCAAGGTGAAAGCTTCGAAAGCGACTGGGATTAACGCTAGGATGAAGAAGAAGACGATCTCAAAATAGATTAAAAAATCATGTATTTCATGCTGTGAAGATCAATCCTTAGATCACGAAATATATAATTTTTCAATTCTTTGTTGAGTGTGCTAACCAAATGAACCTTTACCTGCATACGCAGGTGCTAACAGTGAAGGTACTGTAGTATACTATTGTTTAATGCCACATTTATTTATAATTTTTTAAGTAATGGCTGTGAATACTTGATCTTGTATTATTTTTTACGTTTATTGCTAGTGCCAATTGTAATGCCTTAGCCTGTGTTTGAGTGGGTTCGCGAATGAGCTAAATAACGAACTCATTGATTAATCCATCGATTGAATCGCCGTCGCTGTCGCTCTGCTCGTGCCCGCACACTATTAAGCCTATGTAATAAGAAGCTAAGATGATACTTGCATGTGAAATGAAAGACAATGTGTTATTATTTACTCGGGAATCCTAAGGGGGTGACCATGGACTCAACTTCCACAAGAGGCCCTTGAACCAATGGGCCAGTGCCATTACCGAGGGTTCTATCCGAAGTAGCGTATTACTTACTGTCGCCGTGCATTCCATTTCTTTATTCTTTCTATAAAACTGTTTGAAAGATAGGGACGCTGACCTCCAAAACCCGACGAACAGTCTTTTTTATTTCTTTATTTATACGCGACAGGACGGCAATGGCGCGGCGGTGAGGCGAAAATATGGCAACAATATCGGTATCCGTCGTCGGGCGCAGATCTGAGGAACTCTATAAACATCTAAGAGTAACCAAAATGCACGTCCTAGCGAAATCAAAAGACGAAATCGTGCAAGCTCTTCCAAAAGACCAAAGTACTAAAGAGCTAGAGTCGCGCCTCCAATTCCATAAAAAATTCATGATAGGCTCGCAGACTGGTAGGGTAGGTTTGGGTAATATTAGGAGGCAGTCAGACAAAGACATAACAAAATCTTTTCTTCAAGTAGATGAAAATAATACCTACAAAGTGCACGCAATGAACCTAGAAATACAAAACGAATGGTTAGCACTAGGTGAATGTTGTATTCCCATAGCCTTAAAATGGCGTACCTTAATATACGACTGGTCACCGGCTCTCCTTAAATTCTATCTCAATGCATTCCAGTTGACCCTCCCCGACCAAAGCAATCTTGTCAGATGGGGAAAAGCCACAGATAAAACATGTAACTCATGTGGTGAAGCAATTGGTACTGCTAGGCACCTACTGGTGGGTTGTAGGACGCTATTAGACCGGGGTCATTACTCGCGCCGACATGATAAGGTATTAGAAATCGTACGTGAGGCAGTAAGTTTAGCGGTAGCTAGAGCGAAAAAGGGTTTAACCACAAACGAAAGAAATGACGTCGCGATTGTAAAGGAAGGCTGCTCAAAAAAGACAAATCAGAAGCCGTACTCAATTTTGATAGCAGCCGCTGATTGGACATTACTCGCAGATTCGTATGAGAAACACTATAAAATACCGGAGGATGTTTGTGCCTCGTCATCCAGACCCGATATATTCCTATTTTCAAAACAGCAAAAGCGTGCAGTACTAGTAGAACTCACAGTACCGTGGGAAACTAACATACCTAAAGACCACGCTATAAAAATAAACAAATACTTTGACCTGACCAACCAGTTAACCAAAAATGGCTATGTGGTTAAACTCTATGCCGTGTAAGTAGGAGCAAGGGGAATTCCAGCTAAATCCCTGTATAACTTATTTAAAGACCTCGGATTGCCAAGAGCTTCAGTAAGCTCTTTACTCAAACGAATATCTAAAACGGCGTTGATAGGATCTTACCAAATTTGGATAGGTAGAGGGGGGAACACGACTGACGGTGGAGGTGAGCGCTGATGCATCACAAGGTGGACACCCTAAACCTACACCTGGGTCGCAAGTCCCAGGCGCCGTCACAGTGTTCCTCTCTGTACCACGCCATGGACCCGGCGACCGCGCGGTGAATCCATGGAATGCTAAGAATCGGATCTCTCTTAACCTAGCCTTTGTGCTAGTATAAACGGACTTAGAAACGGAAATTGATGCCCAATGGTGATAGTACACATTTTATTTTTTGGACTTTATTCACAGTATCAGATAACATGAGGAAAAAACATTTCTAAATTAAAGAGGGTATTATCTAATAAAAGGTACGATTTATTCCTATCATCATTTTAATTTTTACATATAGATAATTATTTTAGTATATAGGTTTACCTTTTATGCACAGTTATAATAGACCTCAACTTAAACTATCAGTGTTACTGACGACTATTTGAATATTAATATATTTAAGGGGTTAAACAAACTAAAATACGAAATAAGTTTTGTGGAGCTCTAGGTTTTATTTTTTGGAACAATTCCATATTAGCAAAAATAAATTAAGTAATATAAAACTGGGGTCCTCGGAAAATTGTGTTACATTAAGTGAGATATCTGGATGATCAGAATCAAATAGGTTGTTGAAACGCTAATAAATTTCAGCATCAGCGTTATGTCTACAGAAAACATATCGTAAATATCAATATGAAGTGGCCACGCTTCTATCAACTCCATGAATGCCTTCGCCTGTTCTCTCATTAATTTCGGTAGACCATAATCCATGATCACCTTGTTCACTAGCATTTTTGTCTTTTTACGAACCATGAGCAATCGCTCACAAGTTAAAGACGTAACTGATACATTGAAAATTGTGCCACAGCACCAGATGGCACTTGCTATGGTATGAGAAATATTTTCAGACTTCTGGTAAGAATACAATGTTGTATATATCGTAATCAGTATATCTATAAAAGTTGCTACGATTGTCATAAAAATTGGAAAGTTCCAATTTTCGTTGATCAGTGAACAAACTTTTCCAATTTGATTATACATTATAGCGAAGTCTCGTATTTTAGTATTATTTTCGACATAATGCCCCATTGAAATCGGTTCGGATTCAGTTGTAACTTTTCTGCGTCTAATAATAAAAATAGTTGAGTTATGTCGCTCTTGGGTATCAATTATTGTGGATATGTAATCATTTATCAACATTAATCTGCATCTTGCCATGAATATTAATCTGCAAAACATGAGCATATGACACCTTTGAAAGAAATATAGAGGAAGGTCGCCATATTGGGACACTTGGTACTTTTCAGATGCTATAAAGGTGCCAAAGCTAAAAATGGCATGCGTCACAACGAGTGTAATCGAAAAAATTACAGTCTCAGAATGTGATATTTTATAAAAATCCTTAATTAAATCGACACGCATCATCGTGTCCAATTTAGCAAAAGTATTCAAAATGTTAATGTTAGATGCATTCAAACAAAAAGTCCATTTAAATACAACCGTGACATATTGGACGAGCACAATTAAACCAGATATTTCGTACAAGTGAGTAACTGAATCCATAGGCCCAGTTATCTTCGGTAACGTAAGCGTACAGACATATATAACGCAATAGACTAAAACGAAGATCATGCTGAGAGTTTTCATTTTCCAGTTAGAAAGCGTCATTTGTCCATTATTTACACGAAAGGGCAATATTCCAAACCAGTTTTGTAAACGCCACAATGGTTTTATACTGAAAACAATGTTGACTAGGTTTTTCTTACAACCAGTCTCAATATTTTCTTCACCGTTAGTTCTTTCTTGATTTTCATTCTCTACCATTTTTGGTGTAGTTTATAATTGTTTTGTAGTGTAAGAAGTAACGTTTTGCTTTTCTGTAATATGGTAAATTATTATTCCAGGACTGTCAATTATCAGAATGTTTCATTAAACTATCTTCCATTATGATAATTGAACACCGAATTATAAAATATTCATGATAATTAAAGCAATCTACCACCATTGAAGTAACAAGGTAGACCATGTCGGCACATTTTTACCAGTATTGCAACTGTGAAAATGTTTGTTCGATTGTTAATTTTTTCGTCCAGAAATTATCAATGGTTCTAGGTGTATTTTTGCACACGTACATATTATGTTATTGAGTTCGAGCTTCCTTCCGCAAAAAATATAAGGTACCTGTCAACAAGTCAAAATAATTTTACGCACCGAGGCATGGGCTACAGCTAGTCTACGTCGTATATTATTCCCCCATGACCACGGTCGCAATCGATGTACCTAAGTAAGGTTATACAAAAACCTCGTAAAGAAAAAAGTTTAATGGAGTCTTGCTAGAGAAATAGGGGGTAGATAGACGTAGTACACCAATTTGAAGAAGGATGGTATAAATTATACGTATAGAACGAAGATAGGTATTTCTGGTTTCCCTTCTTCTACTTGTTTGAGATAGGTTGTTGATAAGGTAATGAAGGGTCGAGATGAACTTAATGGATTCTTCCATTGATATTGTTTTTTTATTAAATACCTTTATACGGCTAAGATTATCATTTTAAGCTTCGTAATGTTAATAAAGACTTGTCCCACTTAAAAACACGAAACACGATAAATGGAAGTGAATAAAGACTAAATTTATTTTATTGTAAGTGGTATTCGATGACTCTAGGATAGTTCTATGAGGTCGTTTATATTAATAAAACAAAGCTATATTCCATTATGATTAACTGATAGGATAAAAAACTCATTATTAATGAAATGATTAGGCCCTACACGAAATTAACAAGGTTAATACTTAATGTAGGTAGTATCTACACATTTACAAATATTATTTGAATAGATTTCAATAGGATACTTCACGCCCTGAATATAAACATTATTAGTATGCGGTAGATCTTTTTAAAAATCGGACCCCAGATTCCGAGGTGAAAGCTTATGAAGAAGACGACTGGGATTAACGCTAAGATAAAAAGAAGAAGACGATCTCAAAATAGATTAAAAATTAGGTACTTTTGTGCTGTAAAGATCAATCTTTAGAGCACGAAATATATAATTTTTCAATTCCTTGTTGGGTGTGCTAACCAAAGGAACATCTACCTGGAGACACAGGCGCTTACGGTGAAGATACAGCAACGGTGCGGCGGCGAGGCGAAAATATGGCAACGATATCAGTATCCGTCGTCTACGAGCGCAGGTCTAGGGTAATGATTTAACCTAGCCTTTGTGCTAGTAGAAACGGACTTAGAAACGGAAATTTATCTCCCATGGTGATAGTATACATTTTATTTTTTTGGACTTCATTCACAGTATCAGATAAGGCGAGGAAAACATTTCTTAAATAAAGAAGGTATTATCTAATAAAAGGCGATTTATTCCTATCATTATTTTAGTTTATATATAGATAATTGTTTTAGTACCTATATAGGTTTACCTTTTATGCACAGTTATAACTTAAACTATCAGTCGTCGGCCTAATTCTAATAAAGCATAAGTCAAAATTTTGTCAACCAGTGATTTTTGCTGAATTGGGTAGAATGATCAAAATTACGTTTATCTCTTTTTTTACTTTTCAATGCTTGAATGGGAAAAAAAGAGATAGAACGCTTGAAGCAATACGTCTTAAGTCTGGCCGATATTTTGTAGTGCGAATAAAGCATAAGTCATTCTTTTGCATACAACTATTGGCGGGGAGCATGTGGCTCCGTGTTTAAAATTAATTTTAAGTGTTATTTAACTGTTTAGAAGACCATTGGGTGAGTATTACTGTTATTTTATTACTAATAATTCGATATTAACGTGAATTTAGCTTTCATTCAAATTAAGTACGAGTAATTTCTCGTTAAAATTCAGTCATTGAGATATGACATATTAGAACTAGCGATTTTGTTTGTTACTATTGAGTAAACACTTATTCGAATATATTTTTAATTGAAATGAAACCACTTTTTAACAGATTCTATCGTGATATATGTGGTATTATTGACATTTTAGAGCGACGTTTCGGCTACTTTTCTACAGCCATCTTCGCGGGTTGACTAATGGTGGTAGACCTCCTTCATGCTAAAAACCATGGAGCGTCTATGCGAGAGGGATCTGAGAGATGGTGCGCTAAAACAAATGCCCCTACACGCAAACCAGCACGCATACAGCTCCGGTAAGTCCACGGAATCAGCCCTCCATAAAGGCTGCCCACAGGGTGGTGTAATCTCCCTCCTCCTGTGGAATTTAGTGATAGACGACCTAATCACAAGCTGGAACTAAAACTGAGACTACACAATAGGCTATGCTGATGACCAAAAAATCCTTATCTCAGGTAAGGTAGCGGGTTCGATCTGTAACCTAACCCAACAAGCCCTGCGCATTGTAGAAAGATGGTGCAGGGAATTCGAACTATCGGTGAATTCGAACAAAACCGAATTAGTTATGTTCACAAACAAAAGGGTACTAGGCGAATACCGACTACCAAAACTCTTCGAAACGGAACTCCAACTGTCAAAAGAGGTCAAATACCTGGGCGGTATTCTTGACAGCAAGTTAACATGGACTAACCACCTAGAAAACAAAGTAGTAAAGGCCGGGATTACCTTCTGGCAATGCAGAAGAATGATTGGCAAAAAATGGGGGCTAACACCGAAAACCTTCCTGTGGCTTTACGAAACAGTGATCCGTCCCATGACAGCTTATGGCGCCATTGTCTGGTGGCCAAGGACCGAAAACAGCTCAATATCAGCTAAACTACAGAAGACCCAAAGATTAGCCTGCATGGCAACCACTGGATGCATGAAATCCACCCCCACCGCGGCAATGCAAGCCATGCTTGGACTACCACCCTTGGATCTGTTCATCCGCCAGGAAGCAGCAGCTGCGCGGCTATACGCCTAAGGGCACTCAACCTATGGAGCGAAAGAAACACACGACACACTTCACTGCTCACTGAGCTCACGAAGGAGATACCCATGATAACAGGAAATGATCATGTACCTAAACAACACTTTTTCGACAAAAAAAAAAAACGTGAGGCCTTATGTTCAGCAGAATTGCGTATCTTCACAGATGGATACAGGTACTGGCACCGGGGTCTTCTCAGAGGACCTCAACATACCATTTCAACACCGCTGGGGACCCATCATTCGTAGTAGTATTATTCGTAGTAGTATTCCCAGCGGAATGTAGGTATGGGGATCACCTTGGCAGCCCCAGCGGTGATGGCCAGGAAAGTGAAAGGCCACTCAATACGCATACTGTCAGACAGCAAGGCTGTGCTACAAGCTCTAGATAGCCATACTATAAACTCAGGACTAATACTGGATGGCCATCTTAAATTAAACCAAATAGGACACACCAACAACATAACTCTGCAATGGATCAAAGGCCACAGCGGCTCGCGCGGTAACGATGCCGCGGAGGAGCTTGCTAGGAGAGGATCAGATATGGTTACAATGAGACCTGAACCCATAATACCGATCCCTTTTGCATACCTACGAACTATAGTGAATAAACGGACGAGAGATCATCACAAAAGTTACTGGATAAACCTGGAAGTATGCAGACAGGCCAGGGAGGCACTCCCTGCGCTTGAAAATAGTGACTCCGACAAATGAACAAACAACAACTACGCACGGTTACGGCTGCCATCACGGGGCATGGTTCCTTCAACAAACACCTTTATTCTTCAACGAGTTGGTGTGGATCGAATAAAGTTCACCCTCACGCAAAAACCGCGCCTTGTCAGTGGAGTTGCGGAAAACAGCCCGTGATACCATACCATAGGTGCTGTGAGTTACAATAATTGAAGACGAGTTTATATAATTTGCAATTTTTCTACTTTAAACTAACGGACGTTATGTTTTCTTGCTCAAAATATATAAATAAATATAGTTTTTTCAGATTATTTGTTTTAATTTTAGAAACCAATAGAGTATAAGTCATACAAAAGTAAATGCCAATAAAGCAGAAGTCCGATTTTGATATATCTTACAGTGTTTTAGGAAACAAATCTTTTAAAAATAAAAGTAGATTTGAATAATCAGTATTTTGTTAGAACACTATTTTTAAGTGCCCTAAGAAATTTCTCAAAATAGAGAGTTTTTGTGCTTCCTGAAAAGTTATCAATTTTGACTTACGCCATATTAGAATTAGGTCGACGCAGTGTTACTTAGAAGTAGTTACTTACTGATGACTATTTGAATATTAATATATTTATGGGGTTAAAAAAATCAAAATAGGAAATAAGATTCGCTTGCAGTGTTAGCTCTAGGTTTTATTTTTTCGTTCAATTCCATATTAGCCAAAATAAATTATCTGATATAAAACTAGGGTCCTCGGAAAATTGTGTTACATTAAGTGAGATATCTGGATGATTAGAATCAAATACGTTGTTGAAACGCTAATAAATTTCAGCATCAGCGTTATGTCTACAGAAAACATATCGTAAATATCAATATGAAGTGGCCACGCTTCTATCAACTCCATGAATACCTTCGCCTGTTCTCTCATTAATTTCGGTAGACCATAATCCATGATCACCTTGTTGACTAGTATTTTTGTCTTTTTACGAACCATGAGCAATCGCTCACAAGTGAAAGACGTAACTGCTACAGTGAAAATTGTGCCACAGCTCCAGATGGCACTTTCTATCATGTGAGAAATATTTTCAGACTTCTGGTAGGTATACAATGATGTGTATATCGTAATTACTATATCTATAAAAGTTGCTACGATTGTCATAAAAATTGAAAAGTTCCAATTTTCGTTAATCAGTGAACAAATTTTTCCAATTTGATTATACATTATAGCGAAGTCTCGTATTTTAGTATTATTTTCTACATAATGCCCCATAGAAATCGGTTCGGATTCAGTTGTAACTTTTCTGCGTTTAATAATAAAAATAGTTGAGTGATATCGCTCTTGGGTATCAATTATTGTTGATATGTAATCATTTATCAACATTAATCTGCATCTTGCCATGAGTATTAATTTGCAAAACATGAGCATATGACACCTTTGAAAGAAATATAGAGGAAGGTCGCCATATTCGGACACTTGGTAGTTTTCAGATGCTATAAAGGTGCCAAAGCTAAAAATGGCCTGCGTCACAACGAGTGTAATCGACAAAATTACAGTCTCAGAATGTGATTTTTTATAAAAATCCTTAATTAAATCGACACGCATCATAGTGTCCAATTTAGCAAAAGTATTCAAAATGTTAATGTTAGATGCATTCAAACAAAAAGTCCATTTAAATACAACCGTGACATATTGGACGAGCACAATTAAACCAGATATTTCGTACAAGTGAGTAACTGAATCCATAGGCCCAGTTATCTTCGGTAACGTAAGCGTACAGACATATATAACGCAATAGACTAAAACGAAGATCATGCTGAGAGTTTTCATTTTCCAGTTAGAAAGCGTCATTTGTCCATTATTTACATGAAAGGGCAATATTCCGAACCAGTTTTGTAAACGCCACAATGGTTTTATACTGAAAACAATGTTGACTAGGTTTTTCTTACAACCAGTCTCAATACTTTCTTCACCGTTAGTTCTTTCTTGATTTTCATTCTCTACCATTTTTGGTGTAGTTTATAATTGTTTTGTAGTGTAAGAAGTAACGTTTTGCTTTTCTGTAATATGGTAAATTATTATTCCAGGACTGTCAATTATCAGAATGTTTCATTAAGTCACTGAAACTATGTTCCATTATGATAATTGAACACCGAATTATAAAATATTCATGATAATTAAAGCAATCTACCACCATTGAAGTAACAAGGTAGAACTAATTTCGGTACATTTTTACCAGTATTACAACTGTGAAAATGTTTGTTCGATTGTTCATTTTTTCGTCCAGAAATTATCAATGGTTCTAGGTGTATTTATGCACACGTACATATTATGTTATTGAGTTCGAGCTTCCTTCCGCAAAAAATATAAGGTACCTGTCAACAAGTCAAAATAATTTTACGCACCGAGGCATGGGCTACAGCTAGTCTACGTCGTATATTATTCCCCCATGACCACGGTCGCAATCGATGTTCCTAAGTAAGGTTATACAAAAACCTCGTAAAGAACCCAGTTTAATGGAGTCTTGCTAGAGAAATAGGGGATAGATAGATGTAGTACACCAATTTGAAGAAGGATGGTATAAATTATACGTATAGAACGAAGATAGGTATTTCTGGTTTCCCTTCTTCTACTTGTTTGAGATAGGTTGTAGATAAGGTAATGAAGGGTCGAGATGAACTTAGTGGATTCTTCCATTGATATTGTTTTGTTATTAAATACCTTTATACGGCTAAGATTACCATTTTAAGCTTCGTAATTTTAATAAAGATTTGTCCCACTTAAAAACACAAAACACGATAAATGGAAGTGAATAAAGGGAAATTTTATTAGATAATACTTAAGTGGTATTCGATGATTCTAGGATAGTTCTATGAGGTCGTTTATATTAATAAAACAAAGCTATATTCCTTTATGATTAACTGATAGGATAAAAAAACTCATTATTATTGAAATGATTAGGCCCTTCACGAAATTAACAAGGTTAATACTTAATGTAGGTAGTATCTACACATTTACAAACATTATTTGAATAAATTTCAATAGGATACTTCACGCCCTAAAGATAAAGATTATGAGTATGCGGTAAATCTTTCTAAAAATATAGAAACGGAAATTGATCCGCCATGGTGATAGTATACATGTTATTTTTTTGACTTCATTCACAGTATCAGATAAGGCGAGGAAAAACATTTCTTAATTAAAGAAGGTATTATCTAATAAAAGGCGATCTATTCCTATCTTTATTTTAATTCTTATATAGATAACTAGCTTTTGCCCGCGGCTCCGCCCGCGTGGAAGTCGGTTATCGCGACCAAACATAGCCTATGTCCTTTCTCAAGGTCCAATCTATCCCTATACCAAATTTCATCCAAGTCGGTTCAGTGGTTTAGGCGTGAAAGCGTAACATACAGACAGACAGACAGACAGACAGAGTTACTTTCGCATTTATAATATTAGTATGGATTGTTTTAGTGTATAGGTTTACCTTTTATGCACAGTTATAACGTACACTATCAGTGTTACTTAGAAGTAGTTACTTGCTGATAAACTATTTGAATATTAATATATTTATGGGGTTAAAAAAATCAAAATACGAAATAAGATTCGCTTGCAGTGTTAGCTCTAGGTTTTATTTTTGTGTGATATATGTGATATAAAACTGGGGTCCTCGGAAAATTATGTTACATTAAGTGAGATATCTGGATTATTAGAATCAAATACGTTGTTGAAACGCTAATAAATTTCAGCATCAGCGTTATGTCTACAGAAAACATATCGTAAATATCAATATGAAGTGGCCACGCTTCTATCAACTCCATGAATGCCTTCGCCTGTTCTCTCATTAATTTCGGTAGACCATAATCCATGATCACCTTGTTGACTAGTATTTTTGTCTTTTTACGAACCATGAGCAATCGCTCACAAGTGAAAGACGTAACTGCTACAGTGAAAATTGTGCCACAGCTCCAGATGGCACTTTCTATCATATGAGAAATATTTTCAGACTTCTGGTAGGTATACAATGATGTGTATATCGTAATCACTATATCTATAAAAGTTGCTACGATTGTCATAAAAATTGAAAAGTTCCAATTTTCGTTAATTAGTGAACAAATTTTTCCAATTTGATTATACATTATAGCGAAGTCTCGTATTTTAGTATTAATTTCTACATAATGCCCCATAGAAATCGGTTCGGATTCAGTTGTAACTTTTCTGCGTCTAATAATAAAAATAGTTGAGTGATATCGCTCTTGGGTATCAATTATTGTTGATATGTAATCATTTATCAACATTAATCTGCATCTTGCCATGAGTATTAATTTGCAAAACATGAGCATTTGGCACCTTTGAAAGAAATATAGAGGAAGGTCGCCATATTGGGACACTTGGTAGTTTTCAGATGCTATAAAGGTGCCCAAGCTAAAAATGGCATGTGTCACAAGGAGTGTAATCGCAAAAATTACAGTCTCAGAATGTGATTTTTTATAAAAATCCTTAATTAAATCGACACGCATCATAGTGTCCAATTTAGCAAAAGTATTCAAAATGTTAATGTTAGATGCATTCAAACAAAAAGTCCATTTAAATACAACCGTGACGTATTGGACGAGCACAATTAAACTAGATATTTCGTACAAGTGAGTAATTGAATCCATAGACCAAGTTGTCGTCGGTAACGTAAGCGTACAGATATATATAACGCAATAGACTAAAACGAAGATCATGCTGAGAGTTTTCATTTTCCAGTTAGAAAGCGTCATTTGTCCATTATTTACATGAAAGGGCAATATTCCGAACCAGTTTTGTAAACGCCACAGTGGTTTTATGCTGTAAACAATGTTGACTAGGTTTTTCTTACAACCAGTCTCAATACTTTCTTCACCGTTATTTCTTTCCTGATTTTCATTCTCTACCATTTTTGGTGTAGTTTATACTAGTTTTGTAGTGTTATAGAAGTAACGTTTGCTTTTCTATAAGATGGTAAAATAATATTCCAAGACTGTCAGTTATCAGAATGTTTCATTAAGTCACTGAAACTATGTTCCATTATGATAATTGAACACAGAATTATAAAATATTCATGATAATTAAAGCAATCTACCACTATTGAAGTAACAAGGTAGACCTAATGTATGACCTAATTACCAGTATTATAAAGTGTGAGAATGTTTGTTCGTTTGTTCATTTTTTCATCCAGAAATTATTAATGGTTGTATTTTTGCATACCTACATATTATGTTATTGAGTTCAAGCTTCAGCTTCAAAAAATATAAGGTACCTGTCAACAAGTCAAAATAATTCAACCTCAAGCATGGGCTAAAGCTAGTACATGCCATATATTATTCACCCGTTACCACGGTCAAAGTCAAAGTCAAAGTCCAAGTCAAAAATCATTTATTCTGCATAGACCATTAAATCGGAACTTACAAAACGTCAATATAAAATAAATATTAAATTCTAAATGAATTTTTTTAATTGCATATATTATGCTAACTTTAAAGTTCTCAGTTGAGCATTTCATTTTTTCCGATGTTTTTCGAACTTTAAAGTTAGCATAATAAATGCTATAAACAAAAATCATTCAGATATTTGGGCGGAGTCATCAAAATTCAATGTTTAAAAATGGTTGAAAAATCATTCACTGTTTCCAACAGTTCGTAAGAATGTTGGTCCACCGTCGCCCATAAAGACGGATACAAAGAGGATGAAAATTGGAAATGACTCAGGTGTGGCTCAATAACTCAGTTGGAAGAGCATTCCCCCGTAAGGGATAGGTCGTGAGTTCGAGTCTCACTTGAGCATTTCATTTTTCCCGATGTTTTTCGAACTTTAAAGTTAGCATAATAAATGCTATAAAAAAAGCATTCAGATATTTGGGCGGAATCATCAAAATTCAATGTTTAAAAATGGTTGAAAAATCAGTTATTGTTTCCTACAGTTCCTTAAAGACGGATATAAAGAGAAGGAAAATTTGAAATGTGTGGCTCAATAGCTCGGTTGGAAGAGATTCCCCCCCCCCCCCCTGTAAGGGAAAGGTCGGGAGTTCAAGTCTCACTTGAGCATTTCATTTTTTCCGATGTTTTATTAAATTCTAGTTTAGCGAATGGACGGAGCGGGCATTTTTTTGGTCTATTTACAAACATTCACTTAGCCTAATACTTAAGGTCTATAGTGCTTTGCTCGAGTAGCATAGCTGAGCGAACAGCTCATTTCCAAGCTTGTTTATCATCTAAATATTCTTGGATTTTATCAGTATTATAACTGTGAAAGCCTTTCAGGCACAGTTTACTCTACTCTTTATTAACCTAATATCTAATTTAATTAGGAAGCTTGTTAAAAAAATATGTATACAGTTGCCCTGGAAAGAATTAATTATTTTATGGAGTCTGCTATCACAAACTACAAGACTGTTTTTATGTCTGGTACTTATATTGTGCCTGTCATAAAGTCTTCAAAATTTTGCATCCAATCTATGTACCTAAGTATGGTTATAAAAAACCTTGTAAAGAACCCAGTTTAATGGAGTCTTGTTAGAGAAATAGGGGGTAGTTAGACGTAGTACACCAATTTGAAGAAGGTTGGTATAAATTATACGTATAGAACGAAGATAGGTATTTCAGGTTCCCCTTCTTCTACTAGTTTGAGATAGATTGTAGATAAGGTAAAGAAGGGTCGAGATGATCTTAGTGGATTCTTCTATTAAATACCTTTATGCTACTAAGATTAGGTACTATTTTAAGCTTCGTAATGTTAACAAAGATATGTCTCGCTTATAAACCCAAAACACATCAGCATCAATGAAATGGAAGTGAAAAAAGAAGTACAAATTTATTAGAAAGTAAGTAAATTTACATGCTGTTTAGACATTGTATTTGTATAAAAATAATCTATATAAAGTGTATACCTTGACTCTTTTGCATATATAGGACATGTCATTTTAACTTCACCTCGCCTAATGGTAAGCTAAAGGCAAAGTCTCGACGAGAGGGTTACTATTATAAACATGTACCATTTCAACAACGGTGGCACTCAGCTTGACGGCCGAAGCAAGGAGAATCGGTCAATATGGGGTTTCTCGGACGGCGCGGACCTGCGGTGTGAGTGTGGAGTTACTCCACAGACCATGTCCCACCTGCTGACATGTGCTGCATGCCCATCTACCTGTACAGCGGAGGAACTTATGACCGCCTCCAACAATGCAATCCAGGTGGCGGCACACTGGGAACACAGAATCTGAGAGTTGAGGCGCCTTCGATTCGACGAGATGAAGAAGCTTGACGGCCCTATCAGATGCCTTTTCACGCCCCGCTTAAAGGACCCGGGACAGTAGGATGAAGTAAACACGTGAACTGTTATGGAGTTCCAGGCCATAACACTTCTTCGTTCTTGAACGAATATTCTGCACCGTATGCGGATGCCATCTAAGTCCTGCATGCGCTTTCCTGCGTTCCTACACAGGACAACGCAAAAGGAGAGGGTGGACTAATTGGAAGTCTTCTTTTTCAAACGGCAGGTATGATTCGAATGGTAACAGGATAGGAAAGAGATGGACACATTATTCGTAATGAAAGATTTTTCCTAATTTTCTATTATGTTTATTATTATAATACAAGTAAATACGAGTATAAGTACATATTTTTATTGAAGTTAATTAAGCAATAGATATCAACAAATAGCATTATTTATGATCATTGCCCGTTAATTTTTTTACTGATCCAGATCTGCAAGGTATATATTCAAAGTATAGGACGGTGTCCTTTAAATATTTATAAACTTAAGTGAGATATTTGAATAATCACAATCAAATATGTCGTTGCAACGCTTATAAATTTCAGCATCAGAGTTATATCCACGGAAAACATATCATAAATGTAAATACGAAGTGGCCAGGCTTCTATCAACTCCATAAATGCCTTCGCTTGTACTCTCATTGACTTCGGCAGATCATAATTCATGATAACCTTGTTCACTAATATTCTAGTCTCGTTTCGAACTACAAGCAATCGCTCACAAGCAAAACACATAACTGCTACAGTGAAAATAATGCTAGAGGACCAAATAGCCATGTTCGTCAGGGGACCCAGACTATTTTCAGGCTTCCGGTAGTAATGCAGCGATGTCCAAATAGTTATTACTATGTTAATAAAAGTTGATACGAGAGTCATAAAAATTTGAAAGTTCCACGCTTCATTTATCATCGAGCCAATTTTTCCCATGAGATCATAGATCGTAGCCAAATCCTGTATCTTAGTATTCTTTTCGGTAGGACGCCCAATGAAATTAAACTTGGATTCAGTTGTATCCTTTACATCTCTGATAGAAAATATTGTGTTAGGTTTTCTATCTATGTTTTCAACAAATGTTGTTATGTACTCGTTAATCAGTATCAGTCTTGTCTTTAACATGACTATCATTTTACAAAATATTAACATTTGACATTTTTGAAAGAAATATAGCGGCAGATCGGCAAATTGTGACAAACTGTACGTCTCAGCAGTCACAACGGCTGCTACGCAAATAATACCATGAGTTGCCAAAAGTGCAATCAAGTAATGTATTGTCTGGGAGTGCGATTTTTTATAAAAATCATTCATGATTTCGACACACAACATATTATCTACTTTTGCAAAAGTATTCAGGACATTAATGTTAATTTTATTTACGAGATAAGACGATATAATTGCACCGAATACATATTGAATTAGTACAACTATCCCTGGAATTTCGTTTACGGCATTCGTTATATCTGAAGTACCTGTTATTAATACCATCGGTAAGTTAAGAGTGAAGAGAAATATACTGCAGTATATCAAGACCATCATCAAGCCTAGTGCCTTCATTCTCCAATCTGGGCTGAATATCTGGCCGTTCTCTGTACGGAATACTACTACTCCGCACCAGCTTTGTATACAGCATAACGGTTTTATAGAATAAACTACATTTGTTACATTGTTTTTACAATCAGCTTCTATAGGTTCTTCATCATTTGCTTTTTCATGATCTTTGTCTTCTGTCATTTCTCTTTTAAAACTTGCGTTACACAAACCACGTTTGTTGTTCAAGATATTAGAATTGGTATTAAATCATCGCAGGACATTTATAAACATGGAGTCGATTAAGTCAATCAAATGATATTACATTAGGACAGTTGAGTCAAGAAATAAAATATTCATAGTAACACCCCCGCACTTTATTGAAGTAACAAGGTTATATTTATGGGCATATGTGTCTGTATTAAGTATATTACGAGTATATGCTTATAATATACATAGATAGGTAGATTAATATTTATTTTATTTGAATACATACTTGGCACAAGTACCTACACTATGAGAGATATAAGGCCAAAAAATAATGTAAATGCTAGTATTTAAAAGAGAGTCTGAGGTCTGCTTTATTCAGTCTGACTACGAATATAACTGATCTTCAATATTTTCGTGGAGCGAGTGCCATATGTCCTTCAAAACCCATTGGCAATAGCGAAGTATACTACCCGTAAACGTGCCATAGATGTTCGTATGACAACCGGACCAACGGCTTCTCTCTGTGGCTTAGCGGTAGAGAGCTCGATTGCTAAATTAGAGGTTGCAGGTTTGATTGCCACCCGCTGAAAATATTAGGTATGAATATGTAGGTAGCTATGCAGGTGTATTTTGGATGTTGCTGTGTATATATGTATTTACAAAAAATATCGTGATATTCGATTACATCGGGCAAATTGTGTTGCTCAGGTGGGGTTTGAACCTGACAAGGGGAATGCTCTTTCCAACTGAGCCACACCTGAACCAATTAAAATTTCCCTTCTATATAAATCCATCTTTAACGCGACTGTGGAGTCATCTTAAGGCAATAGACAGATAGATTATTAACTAAAACTAATTAATTTACTTTCGTAGCGCCATCTTGTGTCCAATAGCAGTATGAAGTAGTAATAAAAATATTTTCGTGTTACCTAGCTCTAGCTTATTCAGTAAACCCGTGTCGCCACCCATTTCTAATATTATCGATTGCCATTCTACGCTACAATAATATATAATACAATTATACGCATTGTTTGTTTTGTTCAGCTACGTTGTGTAAACTTTTTTGAATACCACAATAGCTACAAACTAGATTCTGCCATAGATAATTATAGTTTTATAATTCTACTAACCATGGAGAAAATTATTTTAATGCAAAGAGCGCCATCTGTAATCGTATTACGAATTAATATGAAAATGTTTAAGTTTTATTGTTCATCCATAGATGTCAAGACCAAAGTTTTATGCCGCTATTCAACACGAGATGGCGCTATCTTACTTAAAATGTGTAACACACAAATTGTTATGTATTTTCTTCACTGACTTACTTATGTACATTGTTTTTTTTTTACTATTCTAACAACTTTCAAATTTTAATAGTAAGAAGGGTAACTACTCAATTGCCAGTGTTACTACTAGTAGTAAGATTGGTAGTAGCACGGGTAATAAACGGATGATACGATGATATACCTAGGTTTTACCAGCCATCTATCATGTCATAGGGCCTAATTATATCGGGATTTTATATGCTCAGCCTGCAGCCACTTTGGTGATTCGGCTAATCGACTAGGTAGGTACTTACCTACATAAACGTAAAGTTAATAGTCGGTCAGTACCCAATATTGGTTTATTAGTTTACACGTATCAGTTAAGATGTAATAATACATTCATAAAAACTGTTATTTTAATGTCACATAACCCTTCTTTGCATTGGTAGTCGGGTAAAAAGAGAGTGTTATTTAATTTAGTACATATTTGTATAGATAGGTTAGGTAGGTGTCTACCGACTTTAGCAGCAATTACATCCTCAGTAACCCAATTACCTACCCAGTTATTTCCTCAGGGAATCATAAATGCCTTCAATAAAGACACGGGTGGTTGGACGCCAATTAGGTATGGTCATAGCTAGGCGTTAAATAGTTTACTTCGATAAACGCTAATCCGTTACTGCAAAAGGTAACTTCGTTAACAGTTAAAGCGTTTTAAGCTTTTAAGCTTTTTAAGCTTTTCGGGAAAATATAGCGCAGGTTAACGTTAATCGTTAATCCGTTAACAACAGATAAACGTTGCATTTTCTTATGAAAACTGTTGGCTTAGAGCAAAAACCGTGCGGACAGGCTATGGGCTCCGTACTTTTAACTAGCCTGCCTTGATTTATTTTGCTTCAATTATTTATTTTTGAAGTGACTATGTCGCAGCCTGTTCAGTAAACTAATAATGCAATGAGAGGCGGGCAGCTGTTCGCAACCGCGTCGCACCGTCGAAGATTTGTCTCGGAACCGTCTCGGAATCACGGGTGATTCCCAAAAACAGCCAATTAGCTTAATTAGCTGTTCGATAAATCCCCTATTTAGTTTAGTAAATAGTGAACTGTGAACCTATAACTAACTTTCTGTTCTGGTGGTTATATAAAAAAATAACCACTAATCCGACATTTCCACTCCGCTCCCGCATTAGCATACTAACCTAATTAGGCAAGTCGGATTGTACTGCTTTTCTCAATGAACCTATTTTCTATGTCAGTTTTTTCCCGAAGTAAGTGCTATCTGACTTCCCAGCTCCCAGCCCTGAAGAAAGCAGTTTCCAGAGACCAATTCGTTATTTAGCAAGTGCAATGTCTGCATCTGTCTGTGTCTGTGCAGATGAGGGTGTTTGGGCTCTCAAGGATGTTGGTTGGGTCCTCTATAGCTCGACACCCTTACAAAATCAATAATACAGTTCAATCCATTACTTAAGTACGTACAGTCGCCCTCAGAAGTTACTGAATACTAACAAAGGAGAAGGGCATACATACGTTCATGCACTTCTGGGTTCAACTGAATCATGCATAGAAACACCCAGAGTAATTCAAATAGACTATTCTATTTGCATCGGTTTGAGTGTCATATATGCATGTAAACTTTTGAGAATGCCGTCAGGTTCAAAATGAAATAAACTGTGGCAAAGTACCTACTTAAAAAGTATCAAACGCGAGACTACTGAAGCGTTGACTGAGCAGTCGAATGCCACGCAGGTCGTAGGTATACCTATTACAAATGCTTAGTATTATACTTTGCAATAAATATTATCACTAAAATAAATGCATTCAACCGGATAACACAATCCGTTAAAATTAATTTTATATCAAAGAAATTAACAATACTTGAAAGATTTTCGAGTTACCGTGACATTAGCCAAAATTATTTTCTTCGACCTAATTGTACTACACAGCGAGTGCCCAAATTAACAATATGCTATTGTTAATTTGGGCACTCGCTAAAAATGCGGAAAAACATATTTGAATATTTTTTTACATATTATGTTACAAAAAATCCTACAATGATCGAAATAATACGGATCACCCTCCTATAGCGAAGAGCGGTCCTTTTGCGGAAGCCGTTCGTTGAGTAGGAAAATGGTTCGGAAAATTTGCAAGTGGGAACTGTCAGTTGGAGGTCCCAGCTGTGAGTTGCGGACCTGCGCCCGCCGTATCGACCGCGCACTCCCCTAGGTCTGTGACATGCCCCTATCGATACGAATGTGCAATAAGTGGCTTTTATTCACTTTTCAGATAAGTAGGTTCGTAACGGAATCTTTGAACGCTATTTTGGAGCTTATAGCAATCGGCATTGACTCTTTTGTATTTTAGCAATAACGTTAAACATATTATATATACACATTTCTTTTTGTGTCGTACTGAAGTGTTATAAAACAAATATTTTTATTTGATTGGAGACCCTGATTAGAGAAATATTTTGTAGATAATATTCCTGCAAAAATATTAACAAAACTGTGCCCGCGACTTCCTCTGTGTGGACTTGGATCTGTTTTTTTTGGTGCCTAGTAGGTACACTATTTCTTTTTTCTTAAAAGGTAGTCCAAGCCACAGCTTAGAACATCAGCGAAAGTTCTCTCAAAATCAGCGCAGTTGTTCCAGAGGTTAGCCAAGTCGGCAAGTCAAATTAATAAAACACTATATTTTATTATAAGTTCCCTATATACTCTATATACTTACACTCAAAAGCTGTTATTTGATGCTACATGCAGAAAATAAAAATTAATTGCCGCCTCACTTGGGAACCATGACACATTGATTCTAAACAGCTTATCTGACTAGTAGCATACAATCCTGTAAATATTTTCCACTCAGCAAAAATGTTCTAGTCGAGTACTTTACTGATTTTCCCCGCTCTACTACCTGCTACTTTATAAGGGAAATCTGTGGAGCCGTGACGACGCGGCAGTGGACGCGCGACAGACGCGCGGGCTGCTCGACGCGGCGACCGCCGCGCGTGCCGCTTCGGCCAATCGGCCCTCGGCTATCGGCGAGTATAATCATACGCTGACCCCGCTATCTACCACCATGGGTCAGACATCTGGCGCCGAGTGCACCCCCGACGATGAAGAATCTGAGCCTCGCATTCGTGTCAATCCGACCGAAAAATCGCTCGTAAGTTACCTAACGCAACTTTTTCTTGATGAATTATTTATACCAAGGATTTTCCACACGTAAAAAGGGGCTGACTTAAAAAAATTGGGAATTGGTTAAGTTTATAAAATCTTATATTAGCAAATTTTATTTTTGCGATGGGTGAATAGAAAAATTTGCGAGGGATGCTGACTTACATATATCTGCCCTTTAGTGGGAGTTCTTATTACTTATTCACGAAGTTTCGAAGTAATATTCATCGACTTGGTATTTTCCTAGTTTGGGTATTCCCAGTAGAAACCTGTCAATCATTCTTTTATAGCAGATCCTTTTATGGTAAGTACCTAGTTTGTAATTTCAACAGCGGACTTTTAAAAAGGCAGGGTAAGATAATTCAATTAAAGTTAGTGATTGATTAAGATTACACAAAGCTCAGTGATACTCAGTTCATGCAGTTGAATACGCGTTGAATACCTAACTACTAGCTGACCCGTCCCGGCTTCGCCCGGGAAAATTTCGTATTCCATATTTGACAGTGACCTAAATAACGAATTTTCCATACAAACGTTTATCACCTATTTTACCCTCTTAGTAGTTCAATTTTGAAAAACGCTGATACATGTGTTCATTTATTTCTTAAAAGACACAGGTTTATGAAATTTACTGCATCTAACTCTGATAATGTCGGACTTTCATACCAACTTCTATCCCATATTTTACCCCTTCACTAGCAGAATTTCCAAATATTCTTTCTTAGTGGATGGTATATGTTATAAAATGCATCTACTGTCAAAATTTCAAGTTTGTAGGTCAAGAGGTTTAGGCTCTGCGTTGATGAATCAGTCAGTCAGTCAATCGGGATAAGTAATTCTATATGTATCGGTATAGATATAACCAATGATGTGGCAAGCTATTTGACGGCCAGCATTCATGGTAGTGCAGTCGGTAGTGCACGCGACTGCCACGCAGGAGGCGCGGGTTCGATTCCCGCTCAGTGCAAATATTTGTATGCATGAATATGGCTATTTGCATTGGTCTGGGTGTTTCTATGTATAATATGTATACATTTACAAAAAAAAAAAGTATATAAGTATGTTTATCCGCATTCTAGATTCCATAACACAAGCTATAAAAGCTTACCATGGGTCTAGATAGCGTTGTGTAGAATGTTGTGGAATATTTATTTATTTATTTATTTATGGTAGCTCATAATTGATGGTATGGTAATATGTATTTGAATGCGACCGATGCTGACAAATGATATTTTGAAGAAACTTTAGTTACTTTTATACTGAGCAGCGTAGAGTTATTGTTAGAAGAGCAAGTCATGGCTGTAACACTCGGAAGAATAGCTGACGACCACGTTAGCGTCTCTTACTGACTGACGCAGGTGTTCGCCGGTTTCACGCAGCAAAAGCAGGCCCATGGTAGCGGGCATTCTTAATTTCTCGCGCGGCTCTACATGGAAGGGAGTATTCTAATCCCCTACAACAGGTCAGAGTCGCCAATGTTGGTGGTTTGGCCAGGTTTGGCCGGTCGGGGACTCCTTTTTCTTCTCGTTCCCTAAATCCCCACGGATGCCCAGGGGTGGTTATTTCGAACTCGAACCGACTAAAACGCACGCCACCTGTACGTTGCCGGACGTGTCAGAGAGTCCAGCCAACCCAGGGCCATCTCATTCGAGCTAGCCCCCTTTGGGTGGCACGTATTGCACCGCCATCTCGGCTTGCTACTAGGGGGACAGGCGACTAAGTCTTATCGATAGTTGAGGTGAAGTGAAATCCGAGGCAGAAAGAAGGTGTACCTATCTTTACCCACTACTTCACTTCGCTTTTAGCTCCCACACCCACTGTGAGCGGTAGTTATTTGCCGTAGATGGTAGTGCAGGTAGGAAGAGAGGTGCTGCCTTCTCCGTTGCCCAGAGTGCACCGCGTAGAGGTTTTGGGCCACGCATCCCAACTAAGTAGGTAGGTACATACTTCATTCTCTTTTAAACTCTTCACAACTCCCTTTTCTAGGTAGAGGTTCTTATATCTTCCCTCTCTTAAAATATAATAATAATAATAATAAATAGATGTTTTTTTTATATGTATTTAAAAATATAATTTATAAGTTTTTTAAAATGAATAAAGAGGATAATAATAATAATATAACATGTTTATTGTACATCAAGGATAGAAAAATACGATTTGAGAGGTACCCCTCTGTGGCAATTTCTTACAGGCAAACATTCTGAAGGAATGCCTTCCCGTTCCTAGGTGAATCAGAAATCCTAATATAACGTTATAGTTATACTTAGTAAAATCACAGGTAATATTGTCAATTTATCTATTATGGGAGCAACAATTAACTTTGGTAGTAATGTCACAGAGAGGGAGCGTCTTTTATTATACTTACCTAGTACCTAAGTAGGGAGGTACTTGTGTTTATGCAAAAAAAAATTCATACTAGCTTTTGCCCGCGGCTCCGCCTGCGTGGATGTCGGTTATCGCGACCAAACATAGCCTATGTCCTTTCTCATGGTCTAATATACCCCTATACTAAATTTCATCAAAATTGGTTCAGTGGTTTAGGCGTGAAAGCGTAACATACAGACAGACAGACAGACAGACAGAGTTACTTTCGCATTTATATTAGGTATTAGTATGGATATGGATATTTCGAAAACATCAGGAATTAAAATTTCCCTTGTATATTTATCCGTCTTTAAGGCGACAGTGTAGTCATCTACCTATCGACATTCTTTCGAACTATAGGAACGGATCCAGTGAATGATTTTACAATAATTTTAAACATTGATTTTTAATTACTCCGCCCACTCGCAGGTTCGAGCGAGTAATTTTTTCCTGATCTTTTAATAGATTTGTATACTTAGATAAAACAGCCCTATCCTTTAGTCGCCTTCTGCGACACCCACCACAAGATATGAATTAGCCCTATTCTACTCAACCACGAACCAACATAGCTACAAATTATTTATTTATTAGCTTTAAAAAAACATTCAAATGTTTCATCTAGAGAATGATAAATTAAATTGCTTTTAAATACCTACCTAAGTATATCATTCAGAAAATATCATGAGTGATTTTCATGGTTAAGTACATAATTAAGTTCTAACAATAGTAAGTAATTTAAATTACTAATTCACTAATATGGTAGGTACCTTAATATAATAATACCTAATTACTTTTACATTAACTTTCTTTGTATTCATTTCCAAGTCATTATGGACAAAGGATTGTAAAAATAACAACAGTATAATGACTTGCTATCAAAACCAAATTTTCGCGCCTAAAGACTTCGCGCGTTTTTGTTTGATGTTCAGTAGTCGATCTGACAGCGTAAGGAACGGTTCATACGCACACTTACTTTTTGTCTGTGAAACGAAACGTCACAGATTCGTAAGCAATCTGTCAACTTCGGTTGTTAATTTTTTTCTGAAAATTTTGTAATTCTACATGGTGTATTGAATAGTTCAGCTTATTTCTAATTATCGTGACACAAAATCAACATTTTTTTTAGTTGTTTACTTTAATTCAATTGTCGGATATATGTTTTTGTGCAATACGAAATTGTGCTGTCAAAATTAAACTTTTGTTATTGTAAAGTAAGGTGTTACATGTTCATTTGTTTTTCCCTTGAACTTGGTGTAATTTCTAAACAACCAGTGCCAGCTGTAGAGTGATAAAACGATTTGATATTCTGATATTTTCGCGAAACGGAGTACTATAACTACTTCTAAAGATGTCGAAGGTGTCCCTGAATAATATTCCATCGAATCCTCGCATCAACCGCTTGAGAACGTTTTCCAGGGTGAGTATTTACGATAGTAAAATTATTTATAGACCAGTTACTAGAAATGTAATGTTTTGAAATTTGGCTAATATTAGAATATTTTGAGGTTACACACATACATGTACATACATACATTTAATAAGTTAAAATGTTTGGATGTGACTGAAATTGTAACCACAAACCATTTTGTATTTGCTTTTTTACTTTTTAAATATTGTGTAAAATAAAAATTCCATAGAACGAATTTATTTCAGACTAGGTTAAAAACTTCTTGACACAGTTATCAATTTATCTATGTTCTAGTTTAATACATCCTTTTCATATAGCATGGAAATGGAAATGATGACATGAATTATGAAAAAGAAAACAAATTCAACTGTTTTTTTTATCATTATCTTAACAACAGAATTTGATTCATTAGTGACTTAATAATTTTAATAACAATGGGACAACAGGACAATCTTGAATTATTATTGTTATTATTTTTGTACTAAGTACCTACTGTATATAACTTCATCAACATATAGGTACCTAAATGTTTACATTAAGTATTATGATAATGTCTGTCCATTTATCAGTTGTTTCAAAGGGAATTTAATTTATCATAGGATATTCACTGGGGATATCACAAGCACCAAATAAGCCCAGAAATGAACATGAATCATTCTCTAAATAATACTGAATAAAAATATTTTCTCGGTATGGTTGGGGAGACATGACTGCCTCCTAAGCAGTATGTTATTACTTTGATACAGTATAATGAGTTGCTAATTCAATAGATAAGGGTCCTATTAAATTAAAACTGGGATAAGGCAGACCTAATGACGACTAGTTTGTCAAACAGTACTTACTGCAGTTTATCTACCACTGATTATACTATTTTATAAATAAATGAAAAAAAATTAGAATATAAAATAAAAAACATACAGAGGCAAAACTTATTGGCGTTATTTTATTTTACTGTTAAATTCATTCCAATATGTGATGTTTATAAACATAAACTTCTAACAATATCAATTAAAATGTAATTAAATATAATTATATCTGTTACTTTCAATTTTCAATGTTATTATCTATACTGTTTGCTGGATTTAAAATTATGTGTCATTGTTTATTATGCTATCACACTAATTATAAAGACCACTTAAAGCCTATTAGTGTTTATGATAGTCCTAATATCACTAATGTGTCAGTAGTTTGCTTAATTATCCACTTAATATCCTGTTATATAGAAGACTTTATTGGAACTCTTTTGTAATCGTTAAGATGAATGAAGATTAACAAATGAAATCTTAAATAAATACCATAATCATTACTATATACCGTTAATGATAATGGCACATTAAGATTTCAGTTCGTTAACTTTATCTATCTTAGCAATTACAATTGGCAAAGCCTGTAAAATTGATATTAAAAATAATCTTACAATTTGACTTTTCTCAATCACAATGTCCTTTCAACACATAAATTGATTTATGCACTTGTATAAATGTAACATAAGAATTACTGTAGCCCTATCAATTGCATTAATTATTATCTATTGAATGACTGCTATCAAAAATGGTATTTATTACCATATTATATACAAAATAGGCACATAATAAAGTTAACATTTCAAAGTCACAAATGTCCACTGTATGTTGTCAATGACCAAATAATTTTGATTAGTTTCACTTAATATAATTTTTGTTTTCCTTGAAGCGTACCTAATTCTTTAGTGCTCTTACGTAGGGATATGTCGTCAGTTTCATCTAGTTCCTTCTAGAGACATAATTTACGCACCGCTTCATATCATGATCGAGGGTAATCATCATTCAGAAACTAATTGGTAATACTTCAGCTTGTACCACAATTTCAATTATGCGAGTGTACACTAGTTCCATTAAAATTGTTCAGTTAACATACATGCAGTACGAGTGTGACTCACATATGTGATAATTTAACACTTTATGAATAATATGTACTGAAAATAAGTATTGAGTGATAATATATTCCATTTGTGAAATATTGTAAATGAAATATGAACAGTATTTTTTATGTTTTCAACACCGTAGTTAGCTATCTTAAATGTGAATTAAGCCTTTGCATCATATATTGAATATAGCTGATACATTATTATAATGGATTTGAATACTGCAAGGGAGACAGTAAAAGTAAGTCAATATTTCTAATTTTTATGACATTATTCTATTCAAATACTACTTAAATCAATCTCTTCAGAAAGTCAGTTTGAGTGTTTCTTGGCTTTTAATTTGCATCCTGACTGTACCTGTTTGCCAAACTCGACATGACGGTAATAGGAAGCGTAAAATATCAATACTTTGGAGAACAATAGACTCCTAGACTCGACATAAAGGGAACCAACCGTTTCTGTAATCTTTATGTTACTTTACAATAATTGTTCATTACATTATGTTCTGATCAACAGTTACATACAACTTTCTTTCAGTTTATTATGCCATAGGTCTTAAAACACTAGTCCACTAAAATATTTGTGTCAGAAAAATAGTTCCTATGTTTGGTAATTAATTCATTTACTAGTCAAGAATATTTTTGAGATTGCAGACAAGCAACATTTAATCACATGCATCAGTAATTCACATTTACAGTTGGAATACTTTGGGCTTACATTTTGTTCTTTATGTTAGTACTAGGGGTCTCCGGGAAATTAGTAGTCATTTAAAGTCATGGCCACTTCTTTAGATCATCAAATGTGCCTGTATATTAATAAACCCCAATGAGTGCCTCTTATTATAAATTCAATACTCAATTTGGATTCATTGTAGTAATAAATTATTGCGATCGAAATATTCCACTGTAAAATTAAATGTATGGAAAAATTATTCTGTGTCGTCTCATATCAATTAGCCCACCGCAGTCCACTGTAGGACATAGGCCCCTCCTAATGTGCGCCATTTCCACCGACCTTCCGCCATCGGCATCCAGTATGTCCTAGCCACCTTTTTAGGTTGTCAGTCTGTTCTCATCAGTTAGTTGTCAGTCAGTATGTTGTCTACAAGGGCTTTTTGTGTAGATTTATTAAAAACTAGCTGTCCCGGCGAACTTCGTACCGCCAATTTTTCCCTGCACCCGTGGCGTCAGATCCCGTTCCCGCTGCACCATTTAGGGGGATGAAAAATAGATGTTGGCCGATTCTCATAGATACCGGATAAGCACAAAAAATTTCATCAAAATCGGTCAAGCCGTTTCGGAGGAGTATGGCAACGAAAACTGTGACACGAGAATTTTATATATTAGATGTTAACTATGTTAGGTAACTCATTTACAAAAAAGTAAAAAATTGGGAATATTGTTTTCATGTTGGAACTAAGTATTGAGCCTAATTTGGAACGTAAATAAAAATCAATTGGTATATGTCAGTTCTGTTAGATACAGGTAGACCATTTCAATTAGCACCAATAGCGCTCTGTTAACCTTCCGCATTCAGTCCGCGAAGTTCCACATTCAGTCCACCATGTTCGACATTCATTTTTCTGCATTCCGCATCCCCGAAGTCCTAACTATATTCTTCAGTTCGTAGTATGTGTACTACGAACTGAAGAATATAGTTAGAACGTCGAGTTATGACTCGACCGGTTATTAACGAACTTAAACGTCTCTAAAGCTTTGGAAAGTTGAATTTTTAGTAGTGGAAGACAAGCACATGGCCCACCTGATGGTAAGTGGTTACCGTGGCCAATCGACGTATGCAACACCAGGAGCGTCGCATTCGTACTGCTGACCGATTAAGATAACATCATGTACTAAAATAATTAAAAGATATAAAAAAAGAAGTAAGTAAATAATCGTAAGTTTGTTTGACACCTTGGGGCATAAAACAGTTTAAGGACCTAAAAACTTAGTGGCAGTGTAATTTTCTGTAGCCGCAGGGTTATCAGTGACTTTGGTGCGTAGACGGCATAATATAAATAAATCTCATTTCGAGGGGTTCATTAGTAGCGTTGGAAAAATTCTACTATATAATATTCTAGCTCCATCATCGTTCAAGATACATTCAACTTCCAAGAGATGCTTCCATACCATGCATAGTTAACGTGCAATTTAGTACTAATATTCGCGGTATTATTCTGAAGTACATACGTAAAACAAAACATCTGATAGTTTTGTTTGTGTGAGACAATCAACTATTACCAGTTTGAAAGCTCACAATGTCATCTCTATTATTTTGTTTGCCTCCGTTTACTTACGATCTGGTTTCGTAACAGAATCAGCTCTAGTGGCATGCGAGAGTGGGTAATTGGCACAACTGTTATGCGGTCGCAGTTTTATCAATGACCAGCTAGTGGTTCTAACGACTTAATAGTTTTGTTCATTTGAATGTTTCTTTTGACTACATGTATGTATTTGTTAAAGTAGTAGTAGCCTCGTTGGTAACATTTTTACTAAACCGAAATCTCTCAGAACCAGTACTTTTAAGAAGAAATGTAACGAGACGCTCACAAGTTGTACGATGGCGGCGAGAAGTATTGCAGCTGTGTCTCTATATTCTACCAATGAAATAGCTGAAAAATCTGTCACCGAAACGATTCATTTCATTGGTGGTGAAAAAGGCGAAAGGCATAATCAAATCAAAATCGTACGTGTCGACGCGCTTTTGATCTGCGATTGCGTCGATAATAAAGACTTCCCTCTTGTCTTCTGTATAATACACGCCAAACAGACTAGAGACGCACTATATTCTTTTAATACTATGCTAGAGAGGCTTTCGCTGTAGAGTAGAGACAGGGCTGTGCTACGAAGGGCGGATTGCCCAAATGGGCGGCTCGAAATTCTAACATTCTTCGCTTTATTGAACATCAAATCGGATATAACTCGATCAAACAATTAAAAAAAATCGCCTTATCTGGAACAACACAGCGGCTGTTAGATCTTATCTTAATTATCAAGGATAATTTTATATTAGGTAAGTACACCGCTAGATAAACATGTTCTTGAAAAAATAGAATAGTCTTATCGTAATACTGTTTAACACTAATATTACCCGAGAATGCGGACTCTTAATATGTTACGTTATCATAATTAAGTAGACGTTTATTCGACACACACTCCTATCTAATATAATATAAAAGTTAATGTTTCTTTGTTCCTTATGTGTCCGCAAACCTCGTTTTGGGAAGATTTTCGACTGCAAAAGATAAATAAATTAAGGTTATTAGCACATATTAGTACATTACTTAGTTGTTTTAGCTTGTGTAAATACGTAAATATTTACCTATAGTGAATATGTTTGTTACTTCATCGAATAGGTAATAGGGATCCGTTTGCACTTTCTCTGTTATCCCTGTAGCCGCATAGATAAAATCACGGACTGCATTGCGTATTGGCATAGTAGGTGCATATGATAAACATCATCATTTTCCCGGCATTTTCGCTATTTGCTTCCAATGCTTACACTTCCTGCTTTTTATACGGTTTCCTCTTCACTGCAGTCGGTTTTTAGCATCCCTGATATCCTTGGCATACTACCTACCTACGTTTTAGTATGCCAAAGACAACTTTTTTGCAAGATTTTTTTGAAATTTATGTCCCAATTGATACATATATTATTAGAAATCTTGATGTTAAAATATAATACCTCAACATTCACACCTGCCAATGTACATCTACATATTATATAGGTGCATAAATTGCTGTCAAAAACTAAACCGTGAATTGGATTTATATTTTTTACTAAGCTTGCAGAAATATCACCCAAATTCAATTTCTATACTTTCCGTAGCAAAATGTAATTTTTTTGAAAATAGAATCGCATAAAAATTATACGGAATATGAATAGTTGATTAAAAATAAGTTGACCTAAATATACGTCGGCAAATTGATCGGTTATATTTGTAGAAACTTCTGACAATATCAAGGCTGTGTCTTTGACAATGGGCGCCCTGCACAGGGCCGAATGAAAACCTTCGTGAAGGCCTGTCAAGGTTCCTATGTTCAATGCAGCGCAATATATGTTCTATTCGAACGTGTTAAGAATCATGATTTCCGTACAATATAGATCTAGAATCTATAGTTATAGGTATTGAAGGTAGGTTACAAGTCACGATATACCATTAAATTATTACAACGATAATCAATTGTATTGTGCGTGTTCTGAGAACATGATGGTATAACGTGCGTGTTCTGTTGACACACTAAAATTGTCGTGAAAATGTCTTAAATGGAATGTTGAACTTGGTCTACACTAAACTGTAGTCTAACTATAGTTTCAGTAAAAACCGAACACCAGTCGAGGTACGACAATGATGCGAACATTTCGACTAATTTGTTAAACAAATTTCTTGTTTAGAGTTTGGCTGAGGATACGTTAGTGCGCTATGTGATTTACTATGTAATGTGTTATGGAATTTTTCCACTATTCATGGGGCCATAGTAATCGTACTCATCACAACAGCAGGTGGTATTTTTTAATCACCCCAATTTTCTGTAGAGGATATTTCCTCCAGTCCAGGCTCCAACAAGTTATGCCAATCTTTATAACAGTTATCTTTAGAATACAGAATAAAATCTTATGTTTAGAGAGGATTGCCTTACTATAGTTTAGATATTAAGTACCTATTATAAAGGATGTCGTAATTGGTTTCATTGCTTTACTGCTACTTCAACGTTTGCTGAAGATTATTACGTTTTTACTAAATACTCAAGGATTGAAAGAAACTTCTGAACATTCAACTAACGATTTCGGGTGCGTCCAGTAAATTTTTTGCTTTGATTAATTTTGTTCCGGCAAAAAGATTAATATTAAATACTTATACCGAGATTATTGTACATAGTTTATTGATACTTCGCGCTGGATTAAGATTCTCTAATTCTTAGATACTGCGGATTAATGGTTCTTAAACATAATACAGTTGGATTATGCTCTGATTACCATAACTATTTACTTTTTAAACTGTACTTTGTATAAAATGCTTTACATAATTCTAGCAAGGTCTGATTTCTTTTAAAGCATGATTTGCACTTGGGTTTGGGATTCAATTTGTATACCAGTAGAATGTTAGAATACAGAATACATGCCATCGTTGCTGGTATTTATTTATTACCGAATATCTCGCATAACCAGACATAAATTTGGAAATTTTGAACCTTTTCTAACTTCTTCAAAGGAGTTTTCCACCTTTTAATACCATTATCATCTATATTTTCTATATTACATCTATATATTCTACCGTCACTACCATGGTGAATGTTCTGATGAGCACGTACGACTTTTGTTGTTTTTTGCTTTGTTAAATGGATAGCTTTTAATGCCAAAAACTACGCGTGGAAATCTTTTTATCGGAAAATTATTTTTTTATGCAATAAAAGATTTAACATATTGGTGGCGCCATGTGCAGAAGCTAGTATTTGATATACCTACTTTTTCCGCCTGGGTGCAAAGATAAGGCTAACAATATCGAATTTTATGATATAGGATCTACATGTTGCCAAGCCATCTACATGACAGTAGGTACCCATGCGTCATAGTTAGGTATAATAATTAATCAGGTCTAAGTACATATTGTTCTATTTGTGTATTATCTACGATAGTTACCTTGAAGCTTAGGTAACACTCGCTTCTGTCTATCGCTCACGTTTATTTTTCGGATAAGACGAAGCTGCAATTAAAGTCGGTTACACACAGCTTAGTGTTTATTAGTCTTTTAATTTTCTAAATGAATATTTTAGCTTTTATTTTGTCCGGGCACTGGTATGGGCTGTAACCATTTCCAGCGGCAAGATTATGTGTACCTAAGTAAGGTATACGAAAATTTTCCACTGCGAGAAAAATCTTCAACGTATTTCACGATGGAATAACACCGAACTGGCTTTGTTAATAGGACCAAAGGGCCGAGTTGGCAACGGAAACCGTGTTAGTTTTTGCTGCCTTTTGTTTTTCGTGAACTGAATGTCGCCTAACTAATTGCCATCTTAATAGTCTTTGCTCATGAGCAATTGGGAGCGCCCTTGCCAACAGATTATCGTTAGCAGGTCTTAATTTTTTTGTTTACCAAAGTTCTTATTTTAAATAAGTACCTACCAGTAGGTACTTTTATCACTATCAACTGTTGAGCATAATCTTATCTGTGCACTTACAAATAAAGTCCTTTGTTGCAACTATCTATAAACTGTGAAAATGTATTTTCATAAAACTCAACTGAGGGTTATGTTGAAATCTGTAGTCCTGTAGTGACCGATATAGCTCTTGTCATTATCTAAATCATACTAAGTATAGTCTGAGTACTGACGACCGCTGAAGAACGAATGATGCGATCATTTTCATGGTCGCAAATCCACATTCTTTGTTCTTCAGCGGTTCATGAATAGGCCATTCCCTCATCATCGGCGCCCATGGTTAGTAACTTACCTAATCTGTGCCTGAGGTCTGCTTTCCATTTTATAATCGACTAATTTTGGCCATTAAAGAAAGCAGACCACTAACAGAGCATTTTCCGTATATATTAGATAGGCAGGCGTACCAGCCACCAGGGTGAGATTGCCTTGGTTAAAACACTTAAATAATCGTGCAGACATAGGAGCGCTCCTTGTGAGAAAAGCCTATGTTCTACTTTGAGCGTTCTGTATCTGTGATGATGACTATCACTTTATAATACATAATATTTATATTAAAAGGATTTTACTTTCATATCTTTACAGACAGATAAAACGTAATATCGTCTTTATTAGTGCGCTTATTATTTGAGACTACTCAATTATGTGATTATTTTTATGAGACTTTTTCTCGCATCTCTCAGCCAACTCTTCATATCTTTCCATAAATTCTTCATATTTCTAGTTACTATAGATAGTAGAGTTGCATTGCAGCATATAACTTTGTGTATAAAAGAATAACACTTCTATAAAGTGTTAATGCCCTGACATTCAAAGGACAATGACATGTGTATAAAAGAATACAAAATAAATACGATAACGATTCCATACTATAGCGTTTTTGTCCTTTCTATTAAAGTAGAATAACATTTCTATTTTATGACACCTATGTGTTTTAAAATTAAATCGGAAAGACACTTTCCCACTCAAAATTATTTTTAAATTAACTAATATCACGATGTCATTTATCGTGTTATAATTACTTCAGTGATTTCACTCGAAATAAAAATGTCTGTCGTGAAAGTTGTTTTTCTTTATTCTAATTCTTTATTTATCACCGATTACCTCTATCTTTACTAATCTAGGCGTAGATTATTTATAAAAACAACCTAGGTACACAAGAAGTAATCACTGTAAATACTTAATACCTACCTAAATAATACACACTGACTAACAATCTCATTTTACATCATTTGCAGTTACCACATTTATGTATATTAATTATTATGGTGTTTATCCTTGTATGACATGTTTTTAATAGGATTGCATTTACTTGCATCCTGTACACGCGTGGACGCGCGGCAAAATATCTTAAATGGTTACGAGAGAATATCTGTAACTAAAGCATAATCTCTACATAATTCTTGTTTACTCCAGGCATGGAGGTGTAGTTTTATTGAGGTCGCATAACATAATTACATAGTGCTTTTGGAGCCATAGATAGACTAATAGGCTTAATTATCTTTCCGTAAACATGCTTAAAAATTTTACTTAGGCAATAGATCACTTTTCTCTAATTACTAAACTAATTTACGTTAGTGATCGTTTTGAGTTTATTTTCTAAGAGGCTCACTGAGATTAGCGACAAAATGAGTACGCGTTACTTTCAGTCATTACGTTCTGTGTCCAAACTAATGGGCACAGAGCCAGTGGGCAGCCACCTTAAAGCATCTCAATTCGTTCACCACATGCAGTTTCATACGCAATCGTTTACTGTTCTATTTTTGTATCTCCATAAACTTCTATGAAGCGAAGGATAAAAGTCTTTGATCCATTAAATACACTTTTCGAAAGAGAATTTGTCTTTATTTGCAAATAATTCGAGGAGATTAGTCACGAAGCTTGTTAAACAAAACATACAGTTATAGTCCAGATGTTTTGATATCAAGGTTCAGTCTAGTGTTTACAGTGGTCATGCAAATATTTTGCGCTTAGATATTACACTGGGTGTAGGCAAATGCAGTATCTTTTGTTCTCACTAGGTTCTTATTTATATCTGACTTGCAAGAAGGAAACGACTCTGTATTACGTGTATTTTTATGTCTATGCCTGCGATTCTATGCAATTCTCACCACAATATTTTTAAACCTAAGGCCATCAAATCAAATCTTTTTGCGCACAAAGTTAGATTAATGCTAACCAACCATTGAGCAGTTCATAATTTTTTATAAACCCCTGTGAATGGAGCCCCGTCTCGTGGGGCTTAGTTCATAAATTATGAATGCTAAAGTTTGAAAGGCGATTGTAATTCAAATACATACAAGTATCTCGACTCGTCATCTGCCTGATCTTGTCCTAATTACGAGTCAATTTTATTGTCATTCTCCTTCGGTTCGTACATTCTTGTCAGCTGTCAGTCACCTCTCCAGTCATATTTTCTTTCTTTGCCATATCCTATTTTAAAGCTCCCACCTGCTTTATCCTAACAGCACAGGCAAGAAAATCATACTTTTAACGTTTTCAAAAACTGTTTCATATAATGTTGCCGTAGCCATACAATGAAAAGAAAAACACGCATATTTTCCAGGTAATTAGTGAAATAAAATAACAACCAATTTTTAATCAAGTAATGTCATGAATTCATGATGTACTCGTATCTACGTACATTTTCAAGTTACATTTAAATATGTTGTACACGTGTAACATGATGCATTTATTTATTGACGTTTTAATTGTTCCACAATGCGTCTTGGTAGTAGGTATTCATCAAGATTATTATACAAAGCGTATGTCTTTTGTAGTATCTTGAATAGCAACGCCGATGTACCGGGGCTCTGTTAAAAAGATATTGGAATAATAGTAGGTATTATCATGTGCTGATTAAGATATCGAAATAATTGTCGGTATTATCATTAAGTTATCGAATTATCTAGTGTAAGGACTTAAACTGGGTTGATTGGGTGCCATTGTTCGTTGATTTTGCAACTGAAGTGGGTTTTGTGTAATTTCTGTTAGTTTTAATTAAGTGTTATTGAAATATGAGTGCAAAAAAGACGGTGAGTGTTAATTAATATGTGTTAATATTGCTATAAGTGCATGCTTGTAATTAACCTTATTTTTAAAAAGAAATATGTAGAAATGTAAGAGGAAACTTCTATATCTATATCCATATGGTCCTAATTTTATTATAAGGATAATATTATTGAATAGATTATTGCTTAGTACGGTATTTAAGTACATAATAACCGTTAATATTTTAAATAAACTTTTGTTCTCGAGGACCTCGTAAAAATTTAATTAAGTACGACAGGATGGAACAATAATATTTCCAATAACAATAATAATACCGGCAATATTCCCGAGTTTATCCATTATCTTTGGTTTTCCACGTGCTTCTCTGACCCAATGTAGAAACTGCGATGTGATGAGTTAGCTGGTACAGACCTTTATATCAAACTGAAATATAGCTTTTTGGGGCAGTTTGGAAGATTTTTTAAAGAAACCATTCTGGATGGACTGTCCTTATCTGTTCATCCGTCTAAGATGGTATTTAGATTAGACATTGACTACCATCTGATGAGCTTATAAATTGCACTAGTACAGCTAATTTTCTAGCTGCTATTGTGTCGGTGAATGTAGAGAAACATCCTTATTCTCAGTATATAATAAAGAGGTAGACTGCAGACACATAGACACATTTCCGGTATGACAAGACAATAGCTTCAGAATCAACAGTACCGACAGCAGAATCTTAAAAGTACTCAGCGTTAAACTGTGCCGATCCTACATTCGTCAGCATAGGCGATAACTAGGTCGAGCATAGTGACTTAATAGGTATCTGTACTTTACACGACTGGTCACCTTCTGAAGTGTGGCCAGTGTTCGAACGACACAATCCGGATTTCCAAAAATTAATATGCTGCTGCAGCGGATGAACGGGGTCAAGCGTTTAAGAAACCCTACACGTGAAGGTGGCTGGCTACGTAGGGAACAAATGCGTGACGGGCCTCGCTGCGTGAGGGCAAGACCCAAGAACTGTTGGATTGATGACATGCATGCCAAATCTCCCTGCCAAGGATGCTGATGATCGTGAGAAGTGGAGAACAGCGGACGTGCGCTTACATGATGATAATTAATCAGTCAATTGGCATTATTTATTACTGTAGGTTAAGAAACTGAGTTCGTTAATTGTGTCACCATTAATTATCTCGTTTAGAAAAACGTAAGTACTATGAAGACATGTAATTGTTACCTAGGTCTGTGCCTAGGCGGATAGCAACAATGATTCTGCAATAAAATAATCATCAATCAAACCAATTGATAGGTATGTAAAGTAGATTCGCAAATGAAAACCTCGAAAATAGGGCTTCTGTAATAAGTCACATTGACTAACCGGACATCAACCCCAACAATGTGTTACAGCCTAACCTAGAGAGAAAAGGAAAGACAAAGTCTTTTCTAGCCTATAATGCCTTGGATTTAGTCTGAATTTTGAGCCAGCACCCCTATACAATAATTTATTTTTTAGCTGGCTAAACAACATATTAATATTTGTATAAAGTCATCGTTGTTTGCATGCGACACCATTATTGAATTTCATATTCCATATAACTGCGTCTTGTCACCACCACAATAGGTTTGAAGGAGGCAGGCTGCAACAAGCGTGCGTCTCTAATCAATTAATGCCAATCGAGATCACGTGTACGGAGCCAACTACACATGACTCGACCACGTTATATGGACATAGGTAGACGCTGTGTTCGTAAATAAATACGAGTACCTTGCACGGATCTGAAGAAAGTATCAAAAATATACCAAAATACATTTAACAAATTTTCGGTTCGTGGCTAATTTATTTCAATTTGGCTACAATATAGAGGGGTTTCAGTCATATGCAACCTGCAAGTAGAGTTATTCCCTGAACCACTTCTTAGAGACTTTGTGCACTAAGTGCATTTCCTGATGATGACATAATTTTAAAAGAACCAAGTCATCAATTTTTTACCATTTGCTGTCAAAATTGATTTAAATTGGTTTAATATTTACCGGAGTTTGCTTTCTTTTTACCCGACTACCGAAGAAAGAAGGGTAAAGTTTTGTATTATCTTGTTTGATAACGACGTTAGGATAAATAATTCACACCAATTTTCAAGTCCTGCCTAGATAATAAGTAATAACACAAATGTACATAGTATATCTCTATTTACCAGGATCTGTTTATCATCTTAATATGCAATGTTTGTAGCCTTGTAGTGTAACTGTTCACACTTCTTAAATTTCCGTTTCCGAGAATTCAATTAGCACTTTATCGTAAGTATATAGATTTCGGAGTGCGTGAAAATCATCACTTGCGACAGTTTGCCTTTTTTTGTCCTTTGGTGCCTTTGTCTGATCTTTTATTTACCAGCAGCTAAAGGAGATACTGACTTTGTTTGTTTTGCGTAAATAAAAACAGCTCCACCTTGTGAATAATTTAGTATTCCCGGCGGTTTTCACACTAAGGTCAGTCACTTTTGTTGCAATATGCGAGTATATATGGATACTGAAAAATAAACACATGCTGTATTTTTTGTTGTTGTGTGGCATATTTGTTTGTTTACACGCATAGTAAAAATATATTATAAAATATTTATTTATTTCTTTGTTAACAATTTTAGGCTTAGGTAAATATTTGTTAAACTCGTAAAGTGACAACAATAGTATAACTTTCCTTTGTCACAGTATATTGACCTTTTTGGATAAACTTACCTACTTATTCAATTCGGTCAGTATTTCATTTAAATATGGCCTTATATTACAACTAAGGGGAGTCATTGTTATGCATTTGTTCTTTGTTAAACCACTTAGTAAAAATGTCTTTTGTTTTACAATCGCGCCGTGTAGATGTATTTACGTTAATTGTCTTTTGATCGAACGGTGATCTAGCTGATTTATGAAAACAGTTACAACTGTACGGTTGATTTGAGTTAATTACCTATATACATTAAGTTTGTTCATAATTACTGTTATTAGACCAGTGTCTGATAAATGAGTCTACGAGTGACTTAGTGGCGAAGGATTTGATTGATTACATTTGTCACACAATTTCATTTTGTCTACTTCACATCAAGCTTGATGAAATGATCTGTAGATGAACTTCAAGGAGTGAGCAATTAGTTCTATTTTAATCAATATCATGAGAAGGGAAGTATTTACACTGTTCTAATAATCAGAAACAATAATGCGGTTTGTAGTATATTTGAAATTCTTAACAAACTACTGGATTCTTTGTCTGATGTATCGGTGTGTTTGTTGTACTTTGTATGTAATGTAAGTACTGAATGTAAAGGTCGATTAGGCTTCCTAGTTACTTCGAATTTTCCGCCTTCACACGTAGTATGACACACAAGCCATTGCACATGCCTACATTGTGTATTTATTCTTCGTGATCTTGTCATGTCGGTTCTATTCGCTCATAACCGATTGTTTTAAACAATGTTCCATTACCATGGCCGTTTCATTACTGTCTTTATATTGTGTACCTGTACATTATATCATCGATACGTCTGTTATAGATTATGTACTTAGCCTGTAGTTGAAAGATTTGCTGGTTCTAGGTAACAAATTACATTATGCTTCATATTACACCTGCTGATTGATGGATATAGCTCTGGTGTAGGCTTACCTCTCGGGGCTGACAGGTCACACGGCATTTGCTGACGTTATGGCCAAGTTGAACCAATCAGAGGGAGTTGGAGACGAGACCACGTGCACCAAAATGCTTTGAATGGGTTAAGCATTATGAGGAATATTTCATAGTTATTTTTTTTACGTAAAATAGGGTTCTAATCGAAGTTTTAAAGTACAGCTATCGTACGATGAATGATTAGCACTAGAAGGGTGCCTAAATTTGGAAAAATTAACACGATATTAGGTTTGTTACATCTACACTATATAAATATACCTATACTTGACACTCAAATGAGTTATATCGAGTTGTGTGAATTAGATGTTATAATAAAATTTAAACTATTGTTAAACTACGACTATCAGGTGATGAATGTTTTGCTATTGAAGAGAATCCAAATTCGGTAATGCGCCTAATTTACATTTTACATTTAAATAGTGTGAACTATCTAATTGCAAAAAAAAAAGATTCTGTGAGATATTCAGTTTTTCATTTCAGTATGAAATTTAAATAAGCAAATAATGGAATACTGATTCCGTTGCCGCACAAGTACTCATTTCTGGGATAAAAATAATTAAGTCAAAAATCAAACATACGCTGTTTCATATCTACAATACTGGTAGCAATACCTTTACGTAATTTCAGGAAAAATATAATAAGAAGAGGCGGTAATAGGAAGTACTTTTTCATAATCTCATAATGTCTACAAGGTTAGTTCATAGAATAAATAACTCATAAATCATTAACACAGCTTGTAAACGTGAACAAGATTGAGCACCAGCAAACAATGTTAGGATACTTGTTAGATTGTCGGTATTGTCACAGATCATTTTGTGTCAAACTAGTTCTCACTAAGGAACGTTATGAGAACATACCCTACATGAGCATTATCAAGCAGACATCTGTCTGACATAACTAGTCTTGTTATTCCCAAGCAGGATGAAGAGCCGGTTTCAGATATAAACGAAGTTCATTGAGTTTCAGTTTTCCACATGGCAACAGTATCATGCATGACGCCTTGCCAACGGCCGTGGTGTCGTGTATTTTATGATGGATTCGATTGCCTTGGGGCCTATAGACAAATTGACTTTCTTTTTATTAGCAGTGATGTATGGGATTGAAAGTGACTAAAAAAAAATAAGCGATTTTTAACTAGAAATAAATTATTTATTACATTTTATTATTTATCGTTCACGTGATCCATTGAAAAAGAATAAAAATGAGTGAAGTCAATGAATGATGAAACGATTAATGAAAATTGTGTTTGACATTTGATGAAATTAAAAAAAAAATTGCTTACGAGAATTTGTCCTTCAGCACTACTTTGCTAAAATGTATTAGAGGAAGTAGATAATGACTAACTCTATTAGTAATTGAAAATGGTGACACCTGGTACCATCGTTATCTCCAAAGGACCAGAGAGCGTGCGTGACTTTTTTTTAAATCTGTCATCTATTGTTCTATTAAATGTTATTAATATGCTGATTTAATATTATGCAACTGTTATCCACTACAATAAAATAGTGAACCAGAATACAAATTAAAATTTTAACATCCCTCAAGGGTTTCCAATTAATTCTGGAAAGTCGATTTAACAGAATCTGGAATAGGGCAGCGGACTCCAGGCTCCAAAGCTGCAAGCTGTGGGTGTAATTCCACCGGCTCCGGTGGGGTTGGTATCCGTGGGGATTTTTCGCGCGATAAAAAAACTGTGGGTGCAATGGAAATGTGGCTTGGATGATGACTATGATGAGATAATTGTATGAGATAATTTATAGTATTTTAGACCGATTTTAGACAGAATGATAATAATTAACTTTCGGCTTTATTACAAACGTCGTCGCGTCATTTGGCAGATCACGTTCTGATGCCAATAGATTTATATACCTAATCTATTGGTTGGTTATGTGTTTTAAAATCGATAGGTAACACATGCCTTTTATATGCTTTATTACGAATTTACGATTTCATTCCAATAATAATAAACTTCTATTAAATCATTAAATCGATAAAAAACAACATCATAATAATGTTTTCACGTAATCGCTACAGAATAATCAATGCCTTGGCCTAATTCGCGGCTTTTTGTAATACGTTTCTTTGATACTATATCAAATTATGTCTCTAGATAAAAAAATATTAAAGTCTAAGTACATGCAGATTTATTCTAGGACTTCGTCGATCACTGTGTGTGTGTGTGTGTGTGTGTGTGTGTGTGTGTGTGTGTGTGTGTGTGTGTGTGTGTGTGTGTGTGTGTGTGTGTGTGTGTGTGTGTGTGTGTGTGTGTGTGTGTGTGTGTGTGTGTGTGTGTGTGTGTGTGTGTGTGTGTGTGTGTGTGTGTGTGTGTGTGTGTGTGTGTGTGTGTGTGTGTGTGTGTGTGTGTGTGTGTGTGTGTGTGTGTGTGTGTGTGTGTGTGTGTGTGTGTGTGTGTGTGTGTGTGTGTGTGTGTGTGTGTGTGTGTGTGTGTGTGTGTGTGTGTGTGTGTGTGTGTGTGTGTGTGTGTGTGTGTGTGTGTGTGTGTGTGTGTGTGTGTGTGTGTGTGTGTGTGTGTGTGTGTGTGTGTGTGTGTGTGTGTGTGTGTGTGTGTGTGTGTGTGTGTGTGTGTGTGTGTGTGTGTGTGTGTGTGTGTGTGTGTGTGTGTGTGTGTGTGTGTGTGTGTGTGTGTGTGTGTGTGTGTGTGTGTGTGTGTGTGTGTGTGTGTGTGTGTGTGTGTGTGTGTGTGTGTGTGTGTGTGTGTGTGTGTGTGTGTGTGTGTGTGTGTGTGTGTGTGTGTGTGTGTGTGTGTGTGTGTGTGTGTGTGTGTGTGTGTGTGTGTGTGTGTGTGTGTGTGTGTGTGTGTGTGTGTGTGTGTGTGTGTGTGTGTGTGTGTGTGTGTGTGTGTGTGTGTGTGTGTGTGTGTGTGTGTGTGTGTGTGTGTGTGTGTGTGTGTGTGTGTGTGTGTGTGTGTGTGTGTGTGTGTGTGTGTGTGTGTGTGTGTGTGTGTGTGTGTGTGTGTGTGTGTGTGTGTGTGTGTGTGTGTGTGTGTGTGTGTGTGTGTGTGTGTGTGTGTGTGTGTGTGTGTGTGTGTGTGTGTGTGTGTGTGTGTGTGTGTGTGTGTGTGTGTGTGTGTGCGTGTGCGTGTGCGTGTGCGTGTGTGTGTGTGTGTGTGTGTGTGTGTGTGTGTGTGAGTGCGTGCGCGTATACCTACAGCTACGTAATAAAGGTATTATTATTACCCTTAGATGGACAACGTTTATAAGGGACTAGCTTTTGCCCGCGGCTCCGCCCGCGTGGATGTCGGTTATCGCGACCAAATATAGCCATGTCCTTTCTCATGGTCTACTCTACCTACTCCTGTACCAAATTTCATTGAAATCGGTTCAGTGCTTTAGGCGTGAAAGCGTAACATACGGACAGACAGACAGATAGACAGACAGACATACAGACAGACAGACAGGCATACAGACAGACAGACAGACAGACAGACAGACAGAGTTACTTTCGCATTTATAATATTAATATGGATTTATGCAAATATTTTTTGAGCAGAGCTGAACCTTCATCTGGTATACCTATTTGAATTATTAACGTGACATGAAAATTTAAATGTCTGTTTATAATATGAAACAGTAGTAGTATAAATACCTAAGAGTTAAGTTTTATTGGAACCAAGTAACCTAATACCAGGGCTAGTCAGCTCCGAACAGAGCACAACGTGGGCTTGCTTTCCACAAAGGAAAGAGGTGATACTGCTGCCATAGCCCAAGGTCAGCCACGTTGAAATTTTCCTAACCTTATATCTCAGATAATTACCTACTTAGATATAATTAATCTATATCGATATGGTATTTGAGGCCTCTCGAACAAAATAGGCAGTTTGGTCCGTATCGTAATGTGATAAAGATTATTATGTACCTAGATAGTTATAATAATCTACAATTGAACGTTAATTTTGAATTGAAAGGTATTATCTACACAATTATTAGCAGATCTATCACTTATCGAATACTATTAAGATAATATACAGACGGTTGTTTTATAATTTTATGTAGTTTCTACAATTACTGGGCCAGTAGTTCGGAACATAAATTGTGTCACGGTTCCGATTGTGAGGAGAGATTGAATTTGGAAAGACACTACATAAATAATTTCGATCTTTTTATCTACTATATAAAAATAAGTCGGGTTTTCCTTCCTGACGATATAACTCTAGAACGCCTTTATCGATTTGGCTAATTTTGGTATTCGTGGAAGTCCAGGGAAGGTTTTTACGGCGAGAAAAAATCGAATAATTGCCGGGAACCGACATCCACGCGGGCGGAGCCGCGGGCAAAAGCTAGTCTGTAATAAAATGTTAACGGTCATTGTGTGGTCCTTTATCCTTACAAAATTGTTTTGGTACAAGTCGTGTAACTTTACAGCAAAGTCATTGAATTTCAAAGATGAATTTTCTATCTGAATATGACAAGTTGACAGCTGTTACTTGCACCCCGTTGCACAAACTGGTGATAAAATGATAATGACACGTTCCGGTCGAGTTGTGAACAAAGAGATGGGCACATCAGTTTATTTTGCAGTGACACAATTCATTAAACAAACTGTCTCTATATTGATTGTGTTATCTTTGAAAGTGTTTGTTATGCCCGGTACACACCAAGCGAACAATGGCTAACGAACGGACGTCAATGAACCAGAATGGACGAAAAGGCAAAAGCAAGCGAGTGAGATTTTTAATGACACATTCTAGTCTCTTCTTCACTCTTATGCCAATTCTGTTTGCATTCAAAGCTCACACTTTAGAGTGCAAAATCCGCTCTGTAACAAACCCATTATTTGACATTATTTCGAATGTTGCGGGAGTACTCTTGAAAAAGGACTGTCATTATGTCTAATCTCCGAGAGCTTCATCCGTCAATCAACATGGTTACCGATTGCAGAGAAGGTTGACTAGGACCTTAAGATCTTCCGTTCGACAACGTGTGGTTAATGATCAACGAATCCTACTTGTTCGCTTCATTAGCCGTCGTTTGGTTGGTCTGTACGCGTCATTACTGCGCGTGTATTACATCTATTGCATTTTTTATATTACTTTGGTATTGTAGATACGTAAGTAGGTAAACATAAATTGTTTGTCCCTTGTTAAGACAAGGGACAAACAATTTATTTATAAATTCCAAATAATGGGAAAGAGTAGGAGCGCAGCTCAGACAAGAATAAGTTAAAAGAAGAAGTTATTCTTTTAGGCTGAGGAGCGCAGTCACCTACTTTCAAAGTGTGAGCTCTAGATGTAACAGAACTGTCATTTCAATCGAACAATAATTCACACATCGTATCGATATCAGGAACAATAACTCACACATGTATCCATTTTAATATAAATTACTACAGGCCGGTGTACGAAAGCAACCTTGGCAATGACAGTGACCATGAAATTGACGAATAGCTTTACAAACAACTCACGAAAATAAACGTATTTCTTTCCTACACAAAATTTACTCCTTAAATTAGTAGGTAAGATATTTTTTTAATGTGAACACACGAATAATGGTGTTAAAAATACCTAGCTAGTTCCATTACTTCTTTATAAACATACACCATGCAAACTTGCTTGACGGAACACCGTTGTTTTAGTCGGTTCGATTCCGTTTCGACATAGCACGTCATCTCTAACCCCGGTTTGTGGAGACCAAATATAAGTTTATCAAGCTTAGTATAGCTTCCAAATGGTACTTTTCCGTAGGCTCGTTAAAAGCTACATTTTATTACAACAACAATTATGAAGTTTACGATTGAGGACAATAAAGCAAACTAAGCACGAATAACAATGAAATCGACATGACGATTACATTAGAATTTATGACACGTTAATTTTAATATGCAATTAAAATGAGTATTCCGAAAAAACTTCCAATTAGTGTAGAAATGTAGGCGTAGGTACGCTACGAGAAATCGGTGTAGCATACGCGCATCGATTTAGCTATCTATCGATGCAGTTTGAACGACAAGTATAGTGCGAGATATAGCGTATTTGCTTAAATAAATATTGTAAATTTAGTATCATATCCCTTAACAACAATTCAGTGGTTTCACATGTAGGTAATACATGTTTGTTGTTGGTCATAACCCCCAATGATGTTATTATAAATAAGTAACAAAGAACGTTGATTTTATTTAACATATCGAACAATAGACTTCGTGTTGACTAACAATATAAAATGTATAGTACAATGCCATTAAAATGGCTGGCGCCTATACACAATGACATAATTAAGTGTTATATCTACATAGCGGTTAATACTGCACTGCTACTGCAATACTGCATTGGACCTCGTACATTCTACACAGAACTCTAACATTAGTCGATAAATTAACTGACCAGTTTCTTTTATGTTGTTGCAGACGGAAAGCGAGACCTCATGCGAAGAGGCAGCAAGACTGACAGTAGAAGGGGCTGGTGCTGACGCCGATGATGATGAGGCCTACGACTATGGCGCCCTGCCGCCGCCTCCGGACGGAGGCTACGGTTGGGTCGTCGTATTCGCCTCCTTTATGTGTAACATGATTGTGGACGGCATAGCATACACATTTGGTATATTCCTACCCGAACTGGTCACGTATTTCGGTGAGGGCAAAGGCACTGTCGCTTGGGTCGGCAGTTTGCTGTCTGGAGTATATCTCGCTGCTGGTAAGATTTATGATATTCATTTCCTACACTTAACTTATTTACTTACTATCTTCGAATGTCTTGTACAGATATTAAAACTACAGAAGCTAACAATTCCATATTGTACTTGTCTTTGTCGGTGTTTGATATCTTGTTTATTACTGTCAACGCGTCTATCACATTAATTAATATTCTACGAGCGTTTTGAATTCCTTTGGGATGGAATGGAAATTTAACAATTAATTGAAGCTTACAAGCGAAGAATAAATCGTAAATGAAACGCCAATCAGTATTTTACAAATGTTTCTAACATTGCTGCGTTTGGAAGCTCTTTGGTAATTAATCGAATGCGACAGAACGTTTGCTATCAATTCGGGTCATGTACGCGTGTGTCATTATACCCGTTGAGTGTAAATACTGCTACAGTAGGTACTCATAGGCAAATACTTAAAGTGCCCATAGCTGGATACATTATTATTACATTTATGTTTACGAGGATAAAATAAGTAGGTATTAATATTTAAAACAAAGAAAATGATTACAATAGTGAGAACAGTTTGTCACATTACTCTTCAATTCAAATCTCTCAAATTCTAAGCACAAGCATATTAGATAATCTGTGGCACAAGTACAATTCTTATAAGAACGAGTTCCAAATTCTTAGGGCAAGCCATTCCTGACTTCCTTTACAAATGTGGTCACTTTTAGTAGATAATGATGCTAAAATGATCGCCCTCACGCCTCACTTAATTGACCCAGGATTATAATAAGAAGGAAATGCAGACAAATGACGATTAACAACAATGCGTTCACGTGATGACGTGATGTTGCTAGGAAATGCAGCCCATTATCAGTTAGAACCAACATGCAAGCTTGTTTCACGTTATGCTGCGCAGGTCAAGGTGACTTTGAACCATACGGCCAGGCTATTGGCCTGGCGAATAGAGCATACGCAAAAGTTTTATATCCAGTACCATAAAATAAATGATTACAGAACATTAATGGAGCTGCTGCAAAGTATGTTTGCGAATAATAGCAATTAGATGGCTTTACCGCTCAAAGATAATGTATGACTACGGTGAAGGACTATTTTATTAGAGAATCCACTCAGAGTACCACATATAATCATTTAGCCTGCTCGGAGTATCTTTCTATAAAAAATCACGCTGTGGCTGTACAAACTTAACCATGTCTACTATGTGTAGATCTTGACTTATTTACATTACATCTCTTGATTTTAGCTCTATAGGTACTCCTGAGAAGGCTAACTGGCAGATAAACCTTTGGCACAGATATGTCTATTTACTCAATCGTTATTATTACCATTAAAGATAGGTAGATACTCGTAGAAATAGGTACAAGCAATTTTAACTTGTTTTCCTCCGAGATCACGTTGAAGACTTAAACATCTATTCATATCTGCACTAAAATTATTGATTCAATGGCTATATTAATGACACGAAGCATTTGTCATTAAATGAAATGGCCATGTCGTTGTAAAACCTAGATAATTTACATTTGAAATGAGTGTGATACTAGTAAGTAATTAATTTTGGAAGTCAAGCAAGAATAACTGACTGACTCGCTAATGAAATCATTAACTAGACAAAGTATTTTTTAGCCGCTACATTTTCTTAAGTATAATTTTATCAGTAGGTATACTGTATATCATTAATAATTTTGTCGTCTTTTCTTCTAATATGTAAATCTATTGGCAAAACTTAAATGAAATTATATATAATTTCATTTAAGTTTTGAAAAAAAATAATAAATAATAATAAATTCATCTATTTATTACATAAAAATTAATTGCTGTTCGTTAGTCTCGCAAAAACTCGAGAACTGCCGAACGGATTTATCTTATCTTGAAATGTTCGTGGAGGTGTAGGGAAGGTTCAAAAGGTGAGAAAATTTCGAATAATTATCGGGAACCGACATCCACGCGGGCGGACCCGCAGGCAAAAGCTAGTCAGAGAATAAATTGTAATAAGACACTAAGTAAGTAGGTAGGTATACAGTTACTGCAGTTCTGTATACAGTTCTTGAAATTGAAATAAATCATTCATTCATTCATTCTGAATTCAGTTTGTAATTCTCGTAATTGAGAGAGAAAGTATATCAGATCCTCAATGCCCAGGTTGATATCAATCCTGTCCTGATGACTCTCAATGCTTAAATATGTATAATATAGTCATCATATTATTACCTCTTCGCGCCGGAACGTGTAGGATATTTTAATGGCTTGTTAAATTGTTTAATGACTACGTAAGGTATAATAATGGTAGGTATCCATTTTAGTATTGCTAATAAAGCGTCCCATTCTCACATTGCAGTAATTTGCGATTTTATTTAGAGCTTCCGCTTGCTGTGGGATTCACAGTGAGTATCAATCCCTGTGGTGTGTCATTATTGTTGACTCAGGCTTACAGAAATCACAGTAATGAAAGTGTGGGCGTCAGATTAGTTATCGTGTAATTACATGGTGTATTTAGTTAGATTAATGGATGTTTCCGTGTCTTAAATTGGCGTCTAGGGAATACTGAAATCGAAACTAATTTCACGAAACATGAGACCTTTTTTACTACTTGTCCTTGTAAGAGATCCCTTATATTGAGAACAGCCTAAAAAATAAATCAGCTAGAAGTCCGAGTCCTATCCTTCTATGACTAAAAAATCTAAAACTGCAACATCGTCACAACATTTGATTCTAATCTGGTGGACTCGGACCATGGGACCACACAGATATAATCTGAATTATCGAACTTTATATTATTTAAAAACATATTAGCATAATTTTTCGGTAGATTGTTTCATAACTCATTTTTTTATATCTATTTTAGAAGACTATTGATTTTATTACTTATTTAGAACTTATAATGACTATAGACAAAGTATTACTAGGTATAGGTACATATTTATAGATATGGCGGTTTAAAAGCTTCCTATTTTATTTACTTAGATTTATAGTGTCATGTACTGTGGGATGGTGATAAAACAAAAGGATGTTATCAGTATAAGACCCGATCCATTAACCCTAACATTTCATATTCGTATTTTATTATCATTTGCCTGCAAGCATAATTTAGGTTAGTTAAATTTAGTACTTGCATATCATTTTAGTTCCTTATCTATATCTCATTTTTGATCCTTGAATTATGACATTAAGCACGGAGGGAATGGCGCTGCTTATCCCATAACACAGAGCTTCAGGCTTTATTTTGGGAAGCAATGACTAAAACCCCTATAGTCAAATATTAACACTATGAATATTGTAATGTCGGCATATTTTTTCTTGATTATAAGTGTATGTAATGGTTTAAATAAAATAAATAAATATTGTCCGCTAATACTATATTGTATGTATGTATACGTTATTATATTACTATATTGTACTTTTTCGCGAGGCTATTCGAGAAAATACCTTTTAAGACTAATTTTCAAGACACTAGAATTTGGGAGTGTCAACAGAGAAAATGGGGCAAATAATAATAATCATGCACTTTTTAGTCGTTCATGTCATATAGTAAGGCATGGGCTGAGTAGGACATCGGATTAAGTATCATATAGACTAGACTTACTTGGTCGTGGGCTTAAAGATATGGGCTTAATATGCCAGTTTAGACTTGTAGAGCATGGGCTTTGTTGAACTTTAATCTTGTATATTCTACAAGTGCTGCTAATAATGCTTGGTACACATGTGCTGAGTAGACAGCATGGATGCAGTTGGACAGGCTCAAGAATATAGGATTCATATGTAATAGCACGGTCGGTGTGGTGAAGGCGAAAGAATACAAGTATCACCACCTCATCTCATTCGAAGGAACGCAGACGATGTCACTTAGAGAGAAGGAAAACTCGAAATAAAGCCCCAGTTCCAACCGGTCCGGCCAGCGTGGAAACAGTAGGCTAAAGCCTCCCAACATTGGCGGATTGTACTGCGACAGCAGTCATACAACATAGGCTTATTGATTGATTCAATTGATTGATTGATGTAATAGTAGGTTCTATATCTCATATACAATCACCTACATTATTTATTGTAAGGATTTCCCTTGGCATGAAAATTATACATTCATAAGTTGAGGGTTTTTCTCAAAACATATATTCAGTCCTTATAGAGGATAATCTAATTTATCGTATATCGTTTTCTTTACGAAGATACCTACACCTTGAACTGAATGACAAGTATTCAAATATGCAGGGCTTGTACAAGTTGCAGAAATACAAGTTTGCAATCTAGGTTTTAGTACCAAGGTGGCCACTTCCATTATTTATAATTAACGTAGTTTAATGTGTTTATTCTAGTCAATCAGCCATAATTTTGTTGATGTATTTAAGTCAGTTGTAAATACTCTAGCGTAAACTTTAAACTCATAAGAATCTTAAATATTGAGGACATGGAGGTATTTTGCACAGGCAATAAATAGTAAATGAATTTCAATCAAAGCGTATTGTAGCTATTGTAGGTAGCTTTACATTCGAAAATTCGCTCCTAGACCCTATGTACGTACCTACAGAAAATATTTGTATGTCCAGGTAGCTCAGTTTGTCAGAATAGGACTGAAACACCTAGAAAAGGACTGTCCGCGAGTAAGCCCCGTTCTGGATCTTGAATTTTCGGACCTTAAATCTTATCATAGTGAATATTATTATTTTGCAGAAAAGCTTTTAGAATGTAGAGGTAGAGCTTTAGTGAATAACAGGTTGATGCCTGAGTGAGTGAACCCATTGATCCTCTAAAATTTATATCCATCGCGTGAAAATGTGACATTTCCGTAACTCACCTAATCCTGCGGTGAAGAAATATTATTAAAAGAATTTTATTTTTAGTCCGTTATAATTTGTTTATGTTTTTCCACTCTGAGTAAACGTGGCATCTTCAAAGCGCGTATACCTGCGGCTGCGTCCACATGGAATAATAAAATCCCGTTTCTGTGGTCAATTGAAACCCTATTTTGGTATAACTTCCGATTATACTCAATTTATGGGCTTTCAGCCAAATCCATACAGTCATACTTTCATGAATAACTTACAGCTTTTATTCATGATATTAGTATCGATATTAGTATCGATTATAAAATAACACTGAACTTAATAATTATGATTTCTCTGAAAATTAGTTCGCTTTTTACCCTTTCATGAAGAAAATCAATTTATTCAACAGGTCCGGTGGTGTCGGCGCTATGCAACAAATATGGGTGCCGCGCGGTATGCGTCGCGGGCTCCATAATAGCATCTATAGCTTTCGTGCTTTCTACATTCAGTAAAAGCGTGACTATGATGATGATCACCTACGGATTACTAGGAGGTAAGTGATTTTTTGGATTGCAATCTACACATACGAACATATAATAAGTCTTCTTCTTTATCCGAGCGTCGTTAATGTTTTCACCTAATGCTTGCACATTAGAACTCATGCCAGACACTGCACTTGGCCCATGCTCGCTGCGTGTGAAAAAATCAATTAGACCACCGCAGTCCACTGCTGCACATAAGTAGGCCTCTCCCAATGTGCGCCATTTCGCACGATCCTCTGCGTGTGAACATATTTCGGAGCCAACGAGGGTGGTTATGTCAAACTTGAACCGCCCAAAACCGCACGGCGGTCTGAGGCCATTAGTTGCCGGGGGTCCCTCGCGATCCCCGACTGTTCTCAGCGCCCTAGAAGGCCCCATCGGGTGTGGAACCACGACGTCCCCATCTTTCCCCAGAAAAGGGAGGGAGGGGCGCGGATTACGCCGCCGTCTGGACCTGCTTCTGCTAGGGTGACAGGCGGTTCCACCTGAAACGCAACAAATAAAATAAATTTAAGGGGTGATTATCAATAATCATATATTTTAAAATAGTTTCTTCAAGGACAGCTAAGAATAAAATGTTTGATGCAAGTGTCTAGTTGATAGCGTGTGAAAATATCTAATACTTTATTATAATTTTGTCCCGTGATATTTTATAGAGCGGATCTGATATTAATTATCTATTTGTTTCGGAGCAGACTAATGTTGATCTATTTTAGTTAGGTACATAATTTATCTGAACGTCAATTCTCGTTAAGCTATGCTTATTTTGATTCTAGGTCTAAATAGCATTGTGTAGTTTATAATTTCTTTCAGTTTTGTGATGGTTTATGATTACGAGAATTGACCCTCCTGTTGTATTGTGGCATTTGTAGCATCGCTTGCGTTTGTACTATAGGTAAGTCTATTTATTAGGCAACAAGTTATCGTACTCTTTTAGTAACGTAAACGCGTGCGTTATCGGCTATATACATACATAATGAATGTAAACCTGCCTTTTAATACTTCTGATATATGAACCACGATCACTGCAAGATAATGTAAAAACAGTTAAAACAGATATTATGTAGGTATCATCTGGTTCTCGTTACTATGCTATGCTGTGGACGTGGGCGTTTTCAGTATTTATTTATACATAAACGGTTATTTATTCATATAACCATATTAGTCTGTCGTTAGCTAATGCGGCTGCTGTAGGATCTCTGACCCGGCAATTTTTTTTTGTTGATAAAGTCAATTGCAAGACGGAGTCTGGATTGTACACAGTTGACCGCAATAGGCGTATGTGAAACAAGAAGTAAAACCAATAAGCGGATAGTATAGTTACCATAGTTTGCACTTGCAATCGGGTTCCAAGTGCAACTTATGGACGCAACTGGGAAAAATCTAGAAGAATGATGATGATATTTATTAAGAGAAATGGTCGTCGATACCTTAACCATTATATATTTTCAAACTCATAAACAGAACATTAATGCGACATTCAGATATTGCTAGTATATTTAGCATTGTGAAGCAATAAAAACGAGTAGTGGAACGTGAGACTTACGTAAATGTTCCGCCCTTGGCACAATATTGAGAACTGGCGGCGTGCAGTCGGCACCCGTCATCCGTCCTTCGAAGCATTGTGTGCGTAAACACTACTTCGAAGGACTCCTACATTGCATTGTTATTATTCTACTCTTCAAATGTTCCGCTGTTATACTGTAAATTGTAGCCATAGGCAATTACGTCCTGTAAATTTGTTGACTTGCGTTCTTGCAGACCTCTACAGTAATATTTTGACCCTTTTTAAAATTACTTTTTATCTCTTCTTAAAATATGTCCATACCAAGACAGTCTTTCAATTATTCATTCTCTGCTGAAACTTCCTCTAATACACTCTTCTCATTTTCGCCACACCAAGCCCTTCTCGTCACACCACAAATCTGTTATCAGTCCCATCTTTACTACATGCATGTGTGTGTATCATCCATGGCTTTTACGGTCAAATAACGAAGATTCGTACGGCAGCTGCAGGTTTAATACGAATACACACATGAGATAAATTTTCTGCAGTCAATTGGACACTCTGATTCCCAACTGTTTACCAGGAGTGCAATTACATAATGATACATATCGTGTTTGTACCTCATTTGAAATCTGTCTGTAACCGACATGTTCAGTAAAACATACAAGGCTGTCTGCTGCAGATTTTATTGCGTTCGTTCGAGAGAAAATTTCACGTGCTGTGATGTCACGTTTTCTGTAAATATATAATGTATCTGCCTGTATGTAAATATTGATTTTATCCAAGTTCTTTGACTGTACGAAGTAATGAACAGAATCATATGGGTAGGTAGGTAAATTCAGCGACGCATGTTACACTAAAACATGCTAAAAATTCAATATCACCAGTGGGTTATTAATTTCAGGTAGCAGTCGCTTCACGAAAAATATCGAAGTTAACCCGTTTCGTAATTTGACTGAAAGTTGACCCCAACTGAGTTGGGAAAAAGTTTGAAAGATGATACTTCCCAGTTTCAGAACAACTACCTTTTCTGTGTACTTAAAAAATATCAATATAAGTCTTTCTTGCTAACTGCTACATCTGCGTATTGACTCATCCCGTATTTTGAAACTTGGCAAAAGAACGAAAATGTAAACTGAAAAAATACATGCATCAGTGGAACATACTCGAACTACAAGAAAAAGAAAGCAGCATACATGCGACTTCAGTCTGAACACAGACTATCATCCTAGCAAACCGAAAAACGAACTCTACCTGGAAACACAATGTTTTTTAAAGAATATTAGCTACCGAAATTACTAATACTCCGTCTAACCGCTCCAACTAAGCTAAATTGCTTGTGGTAGGCGTAGGTTAACGTCGGTAGTGTCATTGTCAGGATTTGAACCAACATAAAATTAATAGAATAGAGGCATTACTTTTTACTAATTTATACCAGTACTAATTACACCTTAAATGATATAGGTACTCTAATGTATTCTAAGAATTAGCTTAGAGTTACACTATAAAATAAGTTACATAAAATACACTATCTTAGCGACGGCATGTTTGCTATGAGTACTAATGGCTTCTGAATGACTACTGATTAAGTTCATAAGTACCTTATTAATTCTGATTTAATCGATATTATGCGCAATTGCAATTTCAAAGCTATGTATATATGAGGTGATAATCACGTCACCATGAAACGTCCCATTGTAGTAGAACCATAACGTTTTGCGGAGGCGTAGTTTCATCAGATAACAGTGTCATTGTCAATTGATGGCATCAATTGAGACAATATTGACAGTAACAATAATAACTGATTTATGATTTATACCATTACCTGATCACTTGCCTAAAGACATGTACTTGCACGTTGCCACTCCGCTACCGTGAAACGGATCGCTCTTTCACGGTAGTGGTTGTGTAAAGAGAAGACTGCATATCGGTTTAGTGAGATTGCTCACTAAGCGGATATGCAGGCTTCTCTTTTCTCAACCAAGGGTCATTCCCTGCTGTTTCTTTGGCTTGCATCTTGAGGATGGCTTTCGCAATTTGTTTTATTTTCGAGAATACTGCTGTCTCACCCCCAAGAGTAGAGCCATTCGTGCTAGGAAGAGCCTGGTCTCAATAATAGACCTCTTGGAATCAGGTCTTGGAAAATTCCTTCCCCCTTACCCTTTAGAAAAATCGATATCGTTCCCTTATGAACAAAGTGTTACGTAATCCTTTTTATAGCTAACAGTTTTTATAGCTACTAAAATATTTAAAAAGGAATCCTTTGAAGGACTTCAATGACGTCATACTTTGATGTCCAAAAATTCCAGTCTAAGCTTTAATGGGTCATAGCTTAAATATTTATGACGATAATAAATGCGCTGTGAATATAATATTTTTTAATAGTTACTTTGATGTTAGCAACCTTTATCCTATTTTCAAAGTGTTTTTTTTTTTTAATTTAACAGATATAAAAATGTCATGCGTATTTAACTGATGTATCAATATCGACTTAAGAATCGATAGATTTTTGAAGAAATATTTGCATTAGCTCAGAAACATTTGCATTCTTCACTACTACAAAAGAATGCAGTTCGACCCTTCCTTGTATTATGATTAGTTAATAGCTTCCTTATTGTCGGCAATACCTGCGGTTGAACTAGTTAAGCTTACCGCATAGGTAATCGACAAACCACGTACCTATTCCTTTTTTCTTTGAATCGAGGCAGGGTTCTAGAGTATTAGGAATATTATTGCTGGAAAGTAATGAAACATAAATCAATACTGATACTAAAAGAAGGTAACATAGCCTATAGGGAAAACACTCATTCGCGTTTTGAATACACTTTTACTGCTATTTAGGTAGGTATATCACGGCAATAAAACTGTATTCGGAATCGACCACCGTTACAGCTTCATAGAAAATGAATATACGAATACGATTTTTATCACTAACGATTCTAAAAGTCTTTAAGTTGTACGATGTATTGTCATTCTGCAATATCGTTATCCTGTCGAACAAAGTACGACAATTCAAACAGTCTCGACTCGTTCTTTGTTCTGTCAAACTCCCTCGAAAACGGTTGCAACAATTCGTGTGTGAAATTGGACTTTTGCCAAGAGACACCAATGTGAACGAAACGACCAAATGCCGCTTTCATCCTGAGTGTTGAGCCCTTCTGACAATTAACTGCAATTGAGGAAAGCGGGCTTTCCATTCTACGAATGTACCATGCGTCATGCTATAATTTAATGAAATGTATGCTTAGCTATTCGAATATATCCATATACCTTTTAATACCACTTTATATTCAGGGTTTACTTTAAACAAATAAGGAATAAAGTTTTCCTGAAAATGCCAACTGCATCGTGTTTTAATTCCGCAGCCGTTGTTTCAAGACTTTAATCTTTGTTTACGGAACTAATACAGTTGTTTCATTTTAATTTTTACACAGTGTTTAGTCCTGCGATCATTGAAATTCATTTGAAGGTCAATAGAACACCACATTGTTGGATAGTTGCCAACTGTTTCAGACATCGTGGCGCCTTTCTGGTCTAGGTTATATTGTCTTTCTTTATATGTAGGTTGAAGGTACAAATATAATATATGAAACAAACACGCAATGTATTCCTAAATATATTTAACGACAATTTAATAGGTTTGCTATTTAAACTTTATATTGGAATCGATAATAGTTATTCACGTCATCTAGTTTGACCTAATTCTGGTATGGAATGTATTCAAGGTTCGGCTGAGGAAAAACATATACACGATCGACTCAGCTATAATACTTACCATTACAATATTGTATAACATGTATTTACTTTTACTAGTACCATTTTATCGTCATTAGTTTAAGATCTATTAAATTAACTATCCGAGTATATCGTGATTGATTACTCAATATACCTGGAAACCTGCAATAATAGTTGTCAGCTAGGTATTTTTTTTAAATTGAACACCTACAATTAGCAAGTCTATTTAGCATCAATTTTAGTGTGGTTCCTGTTGGCTGCCAACCGTTGAGATCATCAAGTTTCAATGTCAAGCAAGACCGTTCAAAGATATTATGTTGTGACAATACTGAAATATACTAACTGAACAAATTCTGTCTTCTGATGTATAGAGTCAGATATTTATAATTTTGTCACATGAAAACTTGGTTATAGCCTTTGCCAGTGTTTTCCGTTATCCTACACAGATCCCACAGATCGGTAGTATAGGTGGACGGACACAGTATGCAAGAGAGCAAATGTGAGGTGGTCTGAAATCAGGCCCCTTATGCTGTTAAGATTTTATTATCATATCCAAAAATTGCACTCCTGTGGTCCGTTCTACTCTCTGTTTTCCATAATTTAGTTGATTAGTAAGCTTTTAAGAATAATTAACGAACTAAATGAGGTTATAGTGGTACCAGCGTCAATGGGCTTCACTGGGAAAGTGACACATTCCTTTAAAGTATAACTTAGCAGCAGTATGCACGAGCTGTAAGGGTACCAGAGACTTCACGAATGTTCCCATCAGGTGAACTGTTTGCCTGTTATCCACCTTAATATATTTTTTAAAATAGCTACGAAGGTACGATTAATTGTATCACTTTACGTTACACATCTATAAAGTATACTACATAATTATAAAGCCAATACATATTTGTCCATTAGATTACAGAATATGTACACATTGCGATGATTATGTATGTACTTAGTAATAACTGATATGCAAACAATTCAATACTTGCTATCGGTTATTACCAACGGCTGTACTCAATATATGTACTTTGAAAGCACGCACGACTGCCCACACAAGATTTATCATCAACTCCAAACAAACCCAGCAACTGCATCTGAGGTCTTCATCTCGGAGTCCGGGTCCCGCTTTTCAGGCTTTTACGTCTCCACTTCTCACGATCTGTCTATACACGTTTCTATAAAATATTTCATACTATAAATAAATATTTCCAACATTCTACACAACGCTATCTAGACCCATGGTAAGCATAGCTTAACTAGCTTGTGTTACGGAATCTAGAATGCTGATAAACATACTTAAATACATTTTTTTTTGTAAATACACACATATTATACATAGAAACACCCAGACCAATGCAAATAGCCATATTCATGCATACAAATATTTGCACTGAGCGGGAATCGAACCCGCGCCCCCTGAGTGGCAGTCGCGTTCACTACCACCACGCCACGGGGGCTGTTTCATACTATGTTTTATAGGCACTAGTAAAAATCCTTAGTAAATTATGAATAGTAGTGGTTTGTGGTCATTCATCTACACAAAGAATTCTCATTACATTTTATAGTAAGAAAAGAAAATTCCAACCCAGACTTTTCTTTATTGCTTGCTCTACTATTTTTTTGACTCTCGAGACGGCCGTGACAGGTCGGGCCGATGGTATATTGCGTAAGAAATTGTTGACGTTTCTCGAAGAAAATGAATACAACTTGGCTTTAGCTGCCAAAACGTTGTTTACCAACTCGTGGGCGATTTCCACGTGATGCCAGTTTTATCATTAAAAACAGAATTTTCCTTTATTTACTTTGGTTGCTAATACCAGTGAGTGTGAACGACACGGTATGTAAATAAATACATATAACCCCTTTCTTCCCCAGGATGTTTGCAGAGGTAACAGTCTCTATAAATAAATCGTTAAATAATATGTTAATCTTGAATAGAGAATACTCACGGAGCAATGTGTCTTATATAGGTCAGTGTGTTTTTAGGTTTTTAAACTACGAATCTTTGAAGAGTTTAAAACGTTACGAACACTACAGGGTTATACAGTTATCGCTTACACTTATTACATGTTTGAACCTATATTTTAGTGACATACTTTATTTCCTTAAAATATTACTTGAAAGTAATCTAGGTCTTGTTTAATTTGTTTGGCGTTACGTTTTCGTTTTCTAATTGCCAACATTGTGTGTAAATTGATGATTAATTATTTGATGAGAAATGTGGAACACTGCCGGAAAATGACGCACATATTAAATGAGTGCCGTCGACCTCTTTGCACCAGGCAACAACCCATATGTTCCTTTGTGTGATTTCAAACACCGATCAATGGGCCGACATCGGACTATGATTCATATCATAAATCGTATTCTGAAACTGTTTACGCCGCGAATGTAGTAATGAGCTAAGTACAATAACGAAACATTTTAACGAAATGTACGCAGTACGCATATTGCGATTTATTATATTATGGCGTTTACATCTCCGAGCTAATATCAACTTGTTGCCTAGTAATAACCTAAGGTCGTTGACCAAAATGAAGTCGAGTCAGAGGGGTTAACTCCTTCAAGATTTAATGATACAGATCGTACGAATGGCTAAACAACTTGGATTTAATGATCTTTGTTGCGTTATACCTAAATTTATTGTAGAGAAACTTTTGAATAAATTCTAATTATAATTATGGATATCTGCGTACTGCGAATACTTCGCATTAGTTTTATACACCAGGCTTTGATGTTTTCCTTTTATTATTGACAGATTTTGAATAACACACTTGTACTTTTCCACTGACTTTATTTCTAGACCTGACCGGTTTCGCCTTACGGCATTCTCAAAGGTTCACATTGATGTTTCAAAAATTATTTTAATGTATTAGATCCATTCATATTTTGCTGTTTAAATAATAAATCGGAGTCGGCCATTGTTGTTTAATTTTGGGATTCATTGATACCTTCAATGAATCCCAAAATTAAACAACAATGCTTATGCATCGATGAAGAATAAAGAAGTTTCTACCGGCCCATCCAATTTCAAAATGTCAATTTCAAACTTCGCGTCATGCTAATTCTGACGAAGTTTGAGATAAGTTTTTCCGATTATGGCTTTCTACATTGTTTCTTTTTATCTAGGGGATTTATTGCTATAACACAATTTCTAAAACGGGAGTGAATAACCCATAAAATATCGCACCATGTAACTCCAGTACCTGTTTCGTACTCATCGTTGATAAGTATTGCGTGCCGTTTGTACGTTGTGTTGTTGCCCGTTGAAATCGTAATCGAAAATAAACGCGCTATTTCGATTTTTCCATTGTCAAAGAAACTAAGATATGGATCTATGAATTTCTGCACTACGTACATGCTTTGTTTTCTTTAAAAGTGATTCTTTACAAGTGATTTTTCGAAAAAAATCGTAGATTCGAATGTGGAATTTAAAAGTATGTACAAAACATAAAACTCGAGCATTTCCTAAGGAAAAGCCGAATGTAAATGATATTCAGTAGTCAAAATATAACTGGTAAAATGTATCTTATAAAGAAAAATGTCTACATAGTCATCAAAACAACAGTCAAGAGTAAGAAGTCAATGTCCAATGAGCATTGAAATATAATTATGACTTGATGACTGTACTGTACTCTTTTTTATATCTCACGCCAAATCGTGACGTGACGTAGTCACATCATGCAAATTGGTCAAAGTTCCCTGCAATTCGGCAACACGCCAAAACAAACAATCTTTACTAATTATAATCATACTTCTTCGAAGCATGATTTCAGGTAAAGTCAATAGATGAAACAATGCGTTTAGCAACATACCAACATTACATGCACATTGTAAAGTTGTTATATGACTCATCAAAACAATCTTTTTAAAGAAATGTGTACGACAAAATATTTACTCATCCGCACTTATCCCTTGTATATCGCTATAGTTAAACAATCTACTTCATGCCAGTTGTGCAGATTCTCTCTGCTTTGTACATCTCGACGTGAGCATCGAATATAAAATCTTTCTCGAAATAGATCGTTACCAGTATATCTAACGGTTATGTACATCTTGTTTTCATCTTGGCTCAGTTCAAGTTCAAGTTTGCTGTATTAAAATACATCTACGGTTAAACTACAACAATAGTACTTTTAACAATGAGGTACCTACTTGCGCAGCCATTTTGTATCGATCCATTTAAAAAACTCTCAAGATGACCCAATTTGATTGATATTCGGTGCTCTTTATTGCAGTACATTTAGGTGAACAAATAAATTGAAGATTCCAAATACAACCAAACTATGTTATTGTTATACTTATAAGTTCCAAAATCTTTACACCCTTTATCTTTGTTGCAGGTCTCGGCTTCGGTATGATCTACCTTCCTTCAGTCGTGGCCGTGGGTTACTATTTCGAAACAAGGCGATCTCTGGCCACGGGTATCGCTGTATGCGGCTCGGGCGTAGGAACCTTCAGTTTTGCCCCCCTTGCCACAATTTTGCTCAATGAGTTCGGGTCTTGGCAAAATGCTAATCTTCTTTTAGCTGGTTTGATTCTCAACTGTGCTGTTTTCGGCGCGCTTATGAGGCCTTTAGTATACCCCAAGGTAAGTACAACTTGTCGTGTTTGATGTTTGTGATAAAAGAAAGATTGAGGAATTTCATCTGATAATTATTTATCTAACGGGTAGTGGTTTATTAAGTGATAATGATAAATCAAGTAAGTCTTCGACAAAGAAATAACAGACTCTCGTCTTACATACTCCATAATTGTACCATTGTGTGCGTGTAATATTGTGATGTGTTTTGGATATCTGGGATTAACTAGCACACCATAATCATTGCCCATTTCTGCACCTGAACCGCATATTCAAAATTTCATATTCCAGACATCTGGTGAGAAACCTCTGCTCCAACGTATGGCGGAAGAAAAAAGACTGCAAATGGAGAGAGGTTCGATTGGTGGTTCATACTTTGTTGTGCAGTTACCTGATGGTACTATGGAGAAGCGGCTGAAGGTGAACGTTGTAGAAGATTCTGTATGTAGCTGCTTGTCACTAACTTTTATTTCTATTTCGGTGATGGTTTATATGAGAAAGATTAAGACAATTTATATAGAGATGATACAATTTGTCTCTCCAAGAACAGAAAACAGAGCACCAATTGTATAATTATAAATGAGTAATCAGATGCAATGATAAAATAGAAGTCATTCTTGATGTTTAAACATACCTACAGTAAATATCGAAGAACAAATGTGCTATTTTTGTTATTTACTGAACTTGAACTTTGCAACAGTAAATCAAGCAAAGTAGTGTTTCGTAATGTAAATAATTAGTAACTGTAATTAAGTCTATTAATACGAGAGCTCTTATATGACGAGTGTGATGGACTGAGTGAGGCATGAAGCTTGGTTTTTTATGAATGAATATCCAGCATTTTTGATGCTGAACTTACATATTCACCAGATTCAGATAATAATGAGGACAAAAGCAATCGGAAATAATTTACCGATGGGCATTGACAAACCATCGCTTCAACATTGACGAATTCTTTTTTTTTTTTAAATATATTTCTTCTTTTATCTACCTATACGCAATGTAGTAATGTGTGATTAATATCTTAATTTATTTTCTTTTTATGTTTGACTAATATTGACCTTTTTAAAAATTAAAGATATATTTAAGCTGACTTAATATAATTAAATGAAATTAGAAACTTTAAAGTTCTTAATAATATTGTTCTTTCGTATCAAGATATATCATTCATTTTATTATATACAAGTTACTTTTGTTAAAAGAATATTAAATCTGAAATTACTCTACTCTAACCTCTCCAGCTAAGCTAAATTGCTTGTGTTTGGAGTGGGTTCACGTGTAATGGCCAGGATTCGAACCCGGGAACTTTCGATCGTAAGGCCTCCTTAACTACTAAGTTTGTTTTTAATTTTGATTGGTCAATATTACAAGTAGAGTAGTCAAGTATAATAACAAAATTGCATTCAGTACGCTTACAAATACTGCATATTAACTTGTGTTACAGTAAGTTACAGTAATAAACGTTTTGAAATAATCCTTTTCATGCAGCCTTTGTATGCGTCATGGAGGGTAATATCTCCGATTGATTGGCAAGCTTCCTTCCCCTTGTGCTTTCACCCTATCGTGCTAACGATTTTATTTTTCTTGGAACTGGTATTTCAGCCCTTTGAACTTATTGTATGAAAAATTTACCGTGTGCCAGCACTGTCTGAAAACATCAAATTTAGGTTTTAAATAGACTTTTTTCGTAGTCGTTATTTGCCTTACAAATGAATACAAAAAATTGTATAAAGAAACATTATACGAGTATTGCACATACCGTGTGTTCTTTATTGTTATAATAATCACGACATATGACTTTATAGCAACTATGGTTACAATATGTTTTTTTAAGAATGCTAGTATTCTTTAAAAAAAAACCTAACCCCTCCAACTGAGCTAAATTGCTTGTGCTAGGAGTGGGTTCAGTCCGGTAATGTAATGGCCGGGATTCAAACCCGGGACATCTCGATCGTAAGTCCGAGTCCATAACCACTTAGCTACCGACACTTATTTTTCATATTTTTATCATTTTAGTGCTAAGGAATGAAAAATTAAAGAGTCGTGTTCTCAACATTTTTGAGGTAATAATAACTGACAACGATTGTAAGTGATGTAATGTTTTTGAGGCTTTAATAAATTAGTATGTCAAAGAAGCACATTACAGTTAACACCCAGTAATAGATTGCTCCATTCATTCGATGTTCAACGTTACGTAAAATTGTTGAATGTTGGCAGGTATAAGATTTTTTTGGACATGCGTATTTTTCTTACTATAAGTTCAAAGGCTTCGTAAAAAATGTCTTGACGTAGTACTAACATTGTAATGGTTTAATTTTGCGGATGTAGTGTTTGTTACCTATCCCTTTACTGCCAACCTTGTGTAGTTACTAACTGTAGTAGAAAAATAGCAATAAAAATACTCATGGCCCAGTTTACTCAATGTCGAGTATTGATGGGTTAATGGGGTAGATAAAAATTTAAACATTTGCTAGTACCAGCTTCTTAGGGCTGATTTCACCGTAATTAATAAATCATTGAGTAAACTCGATAACCTCGAGGTTAGTTTGACTGATCGTGATCAGTTTCCGTTGGTGAAATCCGCCCGTAGTATTCTAGAATTGAGAAAATTATACTTTTCTCCCTTGCCGTAGCCGGTTGGGAGGTTATGTCGGACTCGAACCGATTAAAAACACACGCCGTCTATGAGTTGAAATGCAAAGCCGAGGGTGAGGTTGTTGGACTCCCTCGCACATCGGCGAACCCAGGGCAGAGAAAAACATTACACACTCTTTAGTACTACAACTATATTTATTTAGTAACTTATGCATTTATAACTATGGCTGCACTGCGTACTTAGTGTAGACCTTAGTAGTAGACTTAGTGTAGAGTAAAAACACCTACATTTTGTGAGTCATATGGGTGTCGACTTCATTCATAGTACGGTCTACTCCTATTTTGATTGTATAATGATTAAAGCTAAAGTTACTTGAAATGTGTCTACATAATGAACGAGAACTGACGCTATTAAGTAGTTATGTCAAAATTAATTGCTAAAGTTTTCTTAAAACAATTCCAAACTTTACAAAGGTGGAACAATGTGGGAAGGTAATAGGGCCATAATCCCCTTCTACGCAAGCCGTTAGATTAATGAGGCGTAACATTGCTCGATTTACGTCGACGCCATACGTCAACTACTGAAAGTCTGTTTACGGACGATTATGAAATTTTTTCAATAAAATTTTAGAATTACTGAATTGTTTTGGGTTATAAGAAATCCTTCTACCGTCAACATGGCTAATAGATATTTTAGTGCCTCACTCAGCGCAGTGCCAGTTAGGTACTTTTTTAAATCGATACAGACAGTGTCTTGGTGTTTCAAGTGTAGATTTATACAATAGCTTAATAAATTAATATTGCTACTTGTCTAGAGTGGTCTAAATTTTTTTTTTAATTGCGTTAAATATTGGTAAACCTTCGGGCTATACGAAGAATAAATCCTAGATTTCCTCGACTTGTCCACTTATACAGTGTTAGTAGTTGCACCATTCAAAATCGTACTAACGTCGCAACTTGTCAATTCCCAACAGAATTAGTTTTAATGAAATGTATTTGTGTTGTGTATCTTAACTTATAAAACAGCATTTGTGTCTTCAGGCGCCTCTGAACATCGACCCCGGAGTACATTCGTCCCTTAACTTAGAAGCGTTGGCCCGAGTGCCCACTGTGCCCAATATGCCCGGTGTCCCCACCGTGCCCACGCTACCCACTATTACCGAAGCCAAAGTTGTAGATGATAGCCAAGAAAAGAAAAAGGTATGTATGAATTTTTTATAGCATTTATTATGCTAACTTTAGCCACCTACCAATATTCTTACGAACTGTTGGAAAGATGGCTCCACCATCGCCTTTAAAGACAGATAAAAAGAGAAGGAAAATTTGAAGTGATTCAGGTGTGGCTCAATAGCTCAGTTGGCAGAGCATTCCCCTTGTAAGGTCGTAAGTTCAAGTCTCACTTGAGCATTAAATTTTTTCCGATGTTTTTCGAAAAGGTAATTTGGATATTGCATTAATTTTAATATTTAGGCGCATATCCCTAAACCAGTCCCTACAGGGAAGTCTGCACAACAGCTTTACTAGTTAACAGGAGAGAGGATAGCATGGTCGCGAAGACAATTTCGTCTGTCCTGTCTCCTAATTGGTTTGGAAGCAATGAACCATAAATTCTATTTCACGGGGAACCAATTATAAACACTTTCCTTACCAGTGAAAGAAAAAGCCGAAGAGGAATGCTGCATACCTCCGAGTCCTATAGAATGTTCTCGAATGATTTAAGAATGCGTTAACCCACACTGGACTAGTAACATAAATCTTAACCTGAGATGATTAGACTCATATCCAGTAGCAACACAACAAAGTATTTGACACGTGTAGTTAAGCGTAACTCAATATCTAAAGAACACTTGCACTTTGTTTGTAAACACAGTTATCACACAGATTGCATATACTATGTCATATATCACTCCTGGTCGTCATACAAGTCAATATTATTTATTATGCATAGCTGAATTTAATAAATGCAAAGTTGTTATTTACAATTACAACGCTCGCGTTGCTACACGTGACTGCTATCGCCATGAGCGAAGAGTATATACTTTACTATGTAATATATATTTTACGTTAGTCCAAAGCTCTATTTTCTAAGTCACTGAAATTATTAGCTATACATCTATTTTTGTACACCTATTATTCTTAAAACGCAAGAAAAAGACAATAAAAATGTACAAAGGCGTAAATTGGCGTACAATATTTTTCTTGTAAAATTCAACTACGATGAGGTGGCGATTCGCACGAATTGAACTCGCACAAAACGTGCGAATCGGCTCCTTTCAATATATATTTTTTTCTGTAGGTGATTCGCACATTTAATATATTGGTGTGTAATTATGTAAAAATCGTCATCTCCAAAAAAAATATGTAGGTTAACGTTTTACAAGTAACTAAAATATGCGGTTCTTCAAGAAGGACATTAGAAGATTCTTGCAGGCTCGGTAGTACAAGTGTGGCACCCCGTATGGTGTTACACACGCCCATAGGTCACGGTAATTACTTTACATCAGGTGAGCCGTGTGCTTGTCTGCTACGTATGTGGTATAAATAACCAGTCATTCATCATTCCTTTTTTTTTTCGCTTTTCATAGGGCGAGAACGGCAACATAACAGTCAACCCTCAGCAACAGATGTCCCGCAACGTTTCATCGCCGGCATTCAGTGCGCAAGCGCCGGGCCTACCCAAGAATGGCTCCGTCCCTTTCTTCGACCGCCAACGCAAGCAGAGCACCGGTGACAGGTCCGGAGATAGGTAGTAGATTAGTATTTCTTTATAGGTGATGGCCAAAAGGTGGATGGGCGGAGGTGATGGTACAGAAGCGACAACTTGCCTTTTCTTCTTTATTTGTAGTGTATTTTAGCTTTTTTAATAAACGTATTCAACATATATATACTCACGTATTGCACTATCTGCTTCTATTTTCACACATTTCACGAGCTTACTCTGTCATTAAACTTTTTATGCAAGACATTTGGACATGCCCATTTTAATGCACTATGTAATATACTAATACACTAATACACCCTCGAATCATGCTCTTTCTTTCTCTTTCTTTCTCTTACTTTCTCTTTCTTTACCTCGTCCCCCGCTGTGCCACGCGCATCTAGGGCGCGATACAGCGCTCTAGTCCATATTACAGAATCACTGTTATAATAACTTGTCAACTAATTGGGATGTAATTTTGTTGTAAAGGTTTAGGATAGTGTGAAATTTCCACTTCGCTAATTTAATTTAATACGTGAAGCGAAAACTTCAGATCCCGTCCCTCTCTAGAAACGAAAACTGAACATCTCGTGAATGCCATGGTTTACCATTTTAAACGAGCGCTATGTTTGAGTAATCAACGAATTGAATCAATGTGCTACGCCATTTAAATTAGTTTTCAAGGCGCTTTTGATGGTTATTTTTTGTATCGGAAAGTTCCAGTTTCAGCTACTAGCAACGTGGGTTACAATGTTCGTAATATTTCCACAAATAAATTAATTGTTAGGAGTCGATTCGAGTCGACCTACTGGGTGGTATACGAACTCAATAGTCTTTAGCTTGCAATTACGCTACCAATTGAAATTACGCTTTACTTTTATGAAGTTCTTTTGAAAGTTTTATATATTTTCAATAAGTATGTAGTAGTTTCAGTTTTTCGTCATTATCATGTAAATGTAAAGATATATGTAGTTAGTTTTGCTTGGTGCTTTTTATATATTTAGCATGGGACTATACATACGATACCTAAGTATCGCTTAGCGTTATTATAATGTCCCTAATTAGGTTGACAGAAATGCGTTAATATCCACATTTAACTAAGTATTTCTGTCCCACATTACAAGAGCGCTTGCCGGCCTTGAGTGTATTCACACTAGAGCTCACCCTACAAAGACTTGCACTAAAACACTAGTTTTCTCGAGGATAAAAGTACTTCAAGTCGTGCCAAAATCTAATCAGAAACCTTAATGACCATTACTAATAATGTAGTACTCATTCGTGTTTCTTATCAATTACAGATTCAAACCGTCCCTAGCTGCTATCAGAGCCTCGTCCAAGACTTCTATGAGTCGCAACGCTGATGTAAGTATGAATTTTCGTGACAGTAAGCTATCTGAGCCGTTATAAAGGAGTATTCTAAAAATACGAATACCTTTACGACCTTTATTTTATAAATATGGATATGCTACAAATATTATTCTATACTAAGTCAGGGGTCAGGGGTAACAAAGGGTTTCCTTCTTCATCCGACTATCAACTTTCGGTTGTAAGTTTTATTTTTTTTAAACTGAGGCAGAAACTTAATATTGACGACTTACTTTTTACATTTGCCCTCGCTCCATATTTGAATAATTTACAAGAAGTCACAAATAAATAATGGTTTGGGAGTTATAATGGTGGAAAAATGTATCTGAGTATGTATTTCTCCATTCTAGTCCCAAATTAGAAGCTATGCTTAGTTGCCTCAAACATATAGTGTTTGTTATGTTTTACTATAAAACCAGGTATAGATAATGTGCACTAACGTAACGCCTGCATTGGATAGACAGGTTTTATCACCCACATACATAGATAATATAAACATACCTATATTTTACATAAGTACACATGTACCTAATCTATTGTAATGTAAACAAGCTCAAATAAATGACAGTGTTGAAATTGTATTTGGTTCAAACCAATTGACCTACTTTTTATATGACAATTAATAAATTGTTACCAAGGGCATTAATATATGGTCGTCCGGGTTGTACCAGTCTGTTGTTGGGCACATGGCCTTGAACTTATGGTACGCATCCTGCCAAATACACTGACGGACTCATAAACTGCATCAAAGTAATAGACGACTTTGAAATAAATATTTTAACCAAGTATGCATACTTTCTATACAGATTTAAATTGAAACCTCTAGATTGGTTCGTGAACTTTAAAACAGCGTAGGGTCATATCTTTAAGTTTAAGTTTATGTACTGGAAAGGACCTTAAGACTTTTTTTGAAGAAAAAACAGAAATATAAGAAAAATTGGTTTAATTAAAAAATTGGTTTTAACAATAGACACAAACTTTATGCAAGGGTTTATTTGTGTTTTAATAAGGTGTATTACCCCCACGTGCCCTTATTACGGATTCTAATCGGTTCCGCATAGATTTTATAAGGGTTTTTAAAAGATCTTGCGGAATATTGTCCCATTCTTCGGAAAGTGCTGTTCTTAGTGCTGCCACTGTCGTGGGCGAAGGGTTTCTCGCATATACAGCTCTTTTTAAATTGTCCCAAACATGCTCGATGGGATTAAGATCCGGGCTGCGTGCTGGCCAATTCATTGTACGATTGTACGTATCACAACCTCTTCGCAATAATGTTGAACTTGTGCAGCTGCATGCGGCCGGGCATTATCCTGCATTAAAGTAAAATTTTCGCCTATGAATCCCATGTAAGGCACCACGTGATCTTCTAATATCTCTGTTATGTAGCGATGTGCTGTCAAACCCCTCTATTACCGTTTTGACGGACCATGTCTATGAACACAAGTTCTGTTCGCCCGTTCATCGATATGCCACCCCAGACCATACATGAACCGCCTCCAAAAGGAACACGCTCCTCAATGCAACTTTGAGCATATCGCTCCCCACGTCGACGATAGACTCTTCTGCGACCATCTGCACCATATAAACATGTCCTACACTCGTCCGTGAACAATACAGAGGCCCACTGCTCTTCTGTCCAATTCAGGTGATGACGCGCAAATCTTAAGCGAGCTTGTCTGTGAGCTGTAGACAACTTTGGACCATTTGCTGGTCTAAAAGGGGTGATATCCGCTTCCTTTAACCTTCTTCTTATTGTTCGTGTACACACGTTTACTCCACGCACTTCATTAAGCTCGGTTTTGATGTTAACTGACGTGAGGAAACGATTTCGAAGGGAAGTTATAACAATAAATCGGTCATCACGACCTGTGGTTGCTCGAGTTCTGCCTGTACCACGTCTCCTCCTGTAAGAACCTGTCTCTACAAACCTTCTGTATATTCTAGAAACCGTAGACTGGTTTAAATTTAAATTTCTACCAATCGTTCGTTGATCCAAGCCCTCCCGCACCAATGCTACAATTTGTGCCGCTTGTTCGGACGAAGTATCCATATTATGGTTCAAAAACTCTCGATGTGTTAAAAAACTAACCCAACAATTTATGCTGGTAACAATAATTCAATTGACAAAACAAAAAAAATCAATGAGAATCAATTTAAAACTTTGCTATAAATAACACGCAAATCTGATACTACAAGTAAATTTTCTTTTCCCGGCTATATTCATTTGTTTTACTGCAGTTCTATTTTGAAATTTAATTTTTTTTTAAGATTAAGAGCCAGTCTTTCCATATTTATATAATTTAATCTAAAAAGTTTGCATACTTATTATAAAAAATCCTTTTAGAGTAAACCTGAACTTTGATGCAGTTTATGAGTCCGTCAGTGTAGTCTGAACGACTGGCGTCGATCCAACGACTATCGCCACTTCGAAGTACTGACGGAACATATTGCTAATATTCTTTGAAATTCTTGCAAATATTATTTTAAATTTTTGACTTCCGTGGCTAATGATGTAACTCCGTACCGCCAATTATTTGCCACCCGCGTGACGTCCGATCCCGTTCCCGCTGCACCCTCTTATACAATGATATAGTTATCTAAACAGCAACAGAAATTAGCACACTGTTACTTCTGCGTATATGCCGATGCCGGTCGAATTTGTTGGCATTAATGATCACTGCTCCGTTCCTTTGAGTAGTAGCGTAATGATATATAGCCTATGTGTTATTCTGGTGTATAAGCCATATTATTGTAAAGTTTCATGAAAATCCATTCAGTAGTTTTTACGTGAAAGAGTAACAAACATCCATACATAGATCCATCCATACTCACAATCTTTCGCGTTTATAATATTAGTAGGATTGTCGTGAAGTAGGTAGGTACTACATGATAATATATTGGTATATCTTTTATAATTGGATACAAATGTAAAGACGGTACTTATACAAAAAAGCATTTGTTATAACTTTTTGTTTTGTCTGTTTGACTTAGCTAATCCCGGAAACCGCTGGGTTAATTTTGAAGGGACTCTCACTAGTAGATAATAATGAAGTTAAAATTAGGGTTCCGCGCAAAAAATAATACGACCCAAAGCTAAGTACATCCTGATCGATAAGGTGGTAGAAAGAATTATATTAACATCCACATTTATATTTTTCTATACATTCACGTCCAAATTTATTGCGCCACCCAAGTAGTGTCTAATTGATAGGTACCTTCTTTTAGCTATTAATGTAAGTGTATAGTAGGTACCCACCACCCAACAGTTATCTATATGTCTAACAGCTAACAGCACAACTTCGAGGAAGTAATTTCAATTTGTTAAAGAGGTGTTAACTTGCACATTGCCCTTGCGTATTTCTTTTGTGCTATTAATGTTAGTTTCTTAAAGGTTTCTCTCACAGTTCAGGCATCCCTGAATACATTTTAGGCTGCCAGCCACCTCAGTCGCACCGTTCACTCTCCGTCCGCCGCGGCGGAAGACGCCAGCTTAAAAAATCAATTAAATATGCTGAATTACAGCCACTGTACCACTTTGTTCCGATAGCAGTGGAGACCCTGGGATGCTGGAGCAAGGAGGCCAAAAGCCTTGTAAAAGAAATAGGAAACAGGCTTTTAGAAATTATGACAGTGCTGTGATTAATGTCATTTTAGCCACAGATTAGAAGATATGTACTACGTACAGATAAGACAGTCTCTGAACAAAAACTGAATCGTAAGGAGCGGGTCCGCATCGCATACCATCATGTCATATTGACGTGACGTGACGTGACGTAGATTAAAAAAAAAAGTGAGCTGCGTGTAGGGCAGGCCATATTCATATTTTTACCTAATAACGATATCGATAATAGTGATGTCGTTAGTCGATAGCCCATTCTATGTTGGGGTGTTGTATGATTTATATTTTTATATTTGGTACTAGAAACAGAATGAAACAATAGTTTATTTTTTATTAATTCTATATTTGGAGAAGAAACGGCGCAAGAAACACACTAGCATTTTACAGACATCAATTTACAAAAAGTGATATCTTAACACTAAATATGGACGAATGTACATTTGTCTCGTGTTAAGATAGTTAAAGTATATAAAAAAACTAATAACAAAATAATTAACCTTAACAAAAAATAAAGACTAAGAAGTTCGCGTGCATAATTAAGCACTATGCCGTAATTACAGCAATTTAGGAGGGGCCTGCACCATGCTCAACCCAGACATTTTTTCATGTTTTTCAATAATCTGCCTTTTGGGGACAGACATTTAATACTGCTTGTCAAACGCACTCTTCTAGACTTCACAGCTGAAAAAAAGTTTAGCTTTAGTAATATAATATTTCACCACACTTTAATGACTCAATTGGTGGCCTTATCACACTAGGCAATTTCTTGGAATATCTTTCACAACATGGGACGGGACGGAGATTAGTAGGTAGAGATATATAATTATTACCCTTAAGCAGTGCAGTAAGATAACATGTAATAGAAGATTAACAAGTTATAATAAAAACAATCAAAATTTATGAACAATCTCATGTCAGTAATATTATGTACGTTGATAAATGTAGTACAAATATTGCACAAATTATAAACAATTTATTCTATGTGATTTTACTTATGTTCCAAGACATTCTATCATTGTTCTGCTTTTGATAACTCATTAATTTAGGGAGGTTATAGGAGAAATTGCTTTACAATATCCATGTAAAGCAATTTCTCCATTCAGCTTTTTAATGTTATTTTAATTACAATACATCCATATCGTAATTGTTAAACTGAAGATAAATAAATATCAAGAATCTTTGGTTGTAGTAACCACTTTACCTACAGCCTCCGTGACGTGGCGGTAGTGAACGCGGCCGCTACGCAGGAGGCGCGGGTTCGATCCTCGCTCAGTGCAAATATTTGTATGCTTATATTTGACTATTTGCATTGGTCTAGTCGTGCCTCGGAAAGCACGTTAAGCCGTCGGTCCCGGTCGCCATACGAACATGTATAATGGTAGTAGTAGTAACAACTTTACCTATGGTAGACCATAGATATGCTGATAAGATGAAGATGCCATCCGTATATGGATCAGGCAGTCAAGCTGAGTGTCACCACTGTTAACATGGTACATGTTTACGATAGTGACCCTTTTTCCAGACTTTGCATGTAGCTTAACGAGGTAACGACGTAACGAAAAATTAACCAAAAACTTTTTTTTTTATACTGGACACGTCAATTTGACTTCACCTCGCCTGATGTTAAGCTAAAGGCAAGGTCCCGGAATTCATTCATATATATATAATAACGACAAGAAGCGAATAGAGCATACATACTGATGTAGAGGCCAAGGTGCAGTCTTGTTCTGAAACATTTGTTATTTTGGGAATTTTTGCAGGTTGTGGGTAAGAATCACTCGATGACGGCCTCTTGCAATATGTGTGATCTAACATTGTTGACATTTTCACACAAGTGTGATCAGTTTCAACTGAAATTTAACAATTATAACAATCAGTGCTTTGATTTGTGACAAGCCAACAATACAAAAATTGTAAAAAGTATTAATACAAGAGGTAGGTTAGTACCTACCTAACTCTAGTGAGTTGTATAGGTTATTCAAACAACTAACCTGGCATGTCTAGCATTATAAAGTCTTTTCTTGCCAATGAGACATTTTGGTTCAAATTGTCTTGAACAAATCTTCCTTTCTCTAAGTCAACTGTACAAGTCCTGGGCAATATAGTGCGAGCTGATTGAGCCACTTGCGTTGTAATGTTTCATTTCGAGGTAATCGATACAAAGTTTCATCGTACTTGGTCTTCCGACACGACGGTACACAACATTCAATGAACGGCATTTTCAAAGTAAAAATTGCAGAGCAAACAGGCAGATACAATTTAAAAGAGCGTATAAGCACAGTTTGAGATATTGAGAGGATAAGCGGAACGGAAATTAATAGTAAAATATATGATAAAATTCAAACAATACTGAACGTCAACTGAACGCTGAGTGACAATTTTACTGTCAAATGTCAGATGGCACTCTACCTCACTAGCGGCCTCTGCAGGCTTTCGTGCGAAAGGCCCAAACTCCTAATGCCTTTTGACATTCTATGAGCTGTCAATGCCGTGATTTTAGCTTCATAACCTTCTTATGAGGCATTCTGTAAAATAAACTATACAAAATTAACTGTTGTCTTCACCGTTGCACCGTTTACGTGAATTCCTTTACCAACGACCCCCAAAAACGACCAAAAACTGTTTCTTGGGCCCTATTCCAGACGAATCTATCGGTCAGTTAGTCTATCAGTTTCGTTAAAGCGTCATAACATGGAAGGGGTTATCTCAGTCCTGAGACTCATCAACCCATATTCCCCCGGTTTACGTTTGTCAAAACCATGATATCCATTATCCATACTACCACCATGTCCACCTATATTCCTTTTTTACCCGACTGCCGAAAAAAGTTGCTTAACAAAGAAGACTGAAGAATTAATATGATCTTTTTTCCTTCACAGGGTGACACCGAAAGCATGATGTACAACTCAAAGTTATCCGTCGCAGGTCCTAGGGAACCTTCTCGTATGGTGCGTCCTATGTCTCGCAAAGACATCTTCTACTCGGGATCTGTGCTCAATCTTCCCCAGTACCAGAGCCAAAAATCCTTACAAGGGTACAGAAATTCAGTACTGAGTTTGCCACAAAGTAGACAGACTGGTGACTTGGAGAGACAAGAACGTAAGTGTTTTTTTACATTGACAATACTATTGATTATTTTAATTTGGGAGGAATCAAATATACGGACGCGTTATTATCGTTCGATGACACAGCGTGCGTTATTATCGGTCGATAATACCGCACACGTTATTGTGTATACGAATCCCTATTGCTTCGGCCCATTTGCGTGCGCCGTTATTAACGCAGCAATGTGTTTCGTTCTAAAAATGTATTAAAAACAGATATCACACTAACACGTGCGGTATTATCGACCGATAATAACGCTCCTGTGTGTTTGAGACTTTACCCTCAAAATTGTGTTTTTCTAATAAGGTCTTCGAAATTGATACAATACCTGATTAATTTAATTATAACGTATTTGAACAATATAATGTACACTAAATCTAAACAAATCTCTTACACCTAAACTTTCGTTACAAATGAACATGTAATATGTCCAGGACGGGACTCGAAACCGCCTTTCTAGAGAGATTAACCAGACCAACTGAGCTTGGGTACATCCATTGGAGGGGTACTGTAAATTTAATAATAAATAAATATTCCACAACATTCTACACAACGCTATCTAGATCCATGGTAAGCTATTATAGCTTGTGTTATGGAATCTAGAATGCGGATCAATATACTTATAATATACTTTTTTTTTGTAAATACATAGGTACATATTATACATAGAAACATCCAGACCAATGCAAATAGTCATATTCATGCATACAAATATTTGCACTGAGCGGGGATCTAACCCCGCCTCCTAAGGGGCAGTCACGTGCACTACCACCACGCCACAGAGGCTTGCCTATCAATATTCTTTTGCTTCAATATTTCAATAATTTTCATCATTTTCCAGAGTACGACCTATGCCCATGTCTCGGCCTACCGACCTCATTCAAGATGGCGCTGTCGTCGATGCTGGACGTGAGCCTACTGCGTGACCCCGCCTTCATGCTCATCGGCGTGTCGAACATCTTCGGCATGGCGGGCCTGTACGTGCCCTTCGTGTATTTGGTCGATGCTGCAACGCAAAATGTACGTTACCTTCATAGCGGTAGCTTAGTGGATAAGTAAACCTTACGATCTTGGGTCCTAGGTTTGAAACCTAGCCTTGGCACTATCGAAGTGAAACGATTCCTAACACAAGTAAAAAAAAGTAAAATAATAAAACAATTAAGGATTTTTTACTTACTTTCTTACTTACTTACTTACTTACTTACAATTAAGGATAGAAAAAAACTTATTCCTATCCACTCAATATATATTTATTTATTTATTATTTATGTACATAATATACGTAATATGATAAACCGGGGGGGTGGCCAGTAGGTTGAGTGGCAATGCCAATCCTATGCGCAAGGAATAAACCAGCCCTTTGGTCACGTGTAGTGCCTATTAAACGTTTAGATATTTCTTTGTATAATAGACGTGCACTTGGACCCCATGATCCCAGCGTCTCGACTCCATACTCAATATGATTAAGTATCGGAGATGCCCCATTGATATTTCTCATTGTCTCGTGGGAAGCGAGACGCGTGGGGTGTCGAATGACGTCATAGGTGTCATTCCTTCTCCATGATCCTAGCCATGAAGGACAGAATATATTATGTTCTTATCTTAATCGATTTGAATTGTTAGCATATTAAATTCTTTAAAATTTCATTTACACTGAAAAAGTTATGGTGTACTCTGATTTTAATGATGGTTGAAGCCAACTGGGAAAGTAATACCTACCTTTTTTTCGTAAAGACAATTCCTCGGATACCCCAAAACCATGGATATTATGAACTCGGACCGACTAAAATCGTGCGGTTTGGGTCTTTAGTGTAAGATTGTCTAAAACACATCCTTCGCACCTCGGTTGACCGAGTGCCATATCCGATTTCGATTTGCCCCCTAGTTATAATAAAAGATCTATTATAATCTTCTTAATATATATATAAAATACGTGTCAAGTTCCTAAACTACTTAACCGATTTTAATCAAATTTGCACACCATGTGCTGTTTGTTTCAACTTGAAAGATAGGATAGCTTACATCCTAATCTAGCGATAAGTGACATCCACGCGGGCGGAGCCGCGGGCAACAGCTAGTAAATAATAAATACCTATTGTACTTACTTATTTCAGGGTGTGGATCCGTCCCAAGCTTCTTTCTTACTGTCGATCATCGGTATTACGAACACGTTCGGCCGTATCTTCTGCGGCTGGGTCGCAGACTTCCCTTGGATGGACTCGCTTTTGCTCAATAACTGCTGCCTCATTATTGCTACGGTAAGATTCAATAATAAACATAAACTCAACTATAAGACATACACTAATAATCATAGGCGTTTCCCTAGAATCTTTTTCATCCAAAATCTTCTAAATATATAGAACCCAAAGGTGACTGACTGACTGACTAATTGACATAGTGATCTATCAACGTACAGCCCAAACCACTGGACGGATCGAGCTGAAATTTGGCATGCAGGTAGATGTTATGACGTAGGCATCCGCTAAGAAAGGATTTTGATTAATTCTACCCCCCAAGGGGATAAAGTAGGGGATGAAAGTTTGTATGAAACTTTGTCAATTATAAACCGATCGGGCTGAGACTTTGCATGCATAAAGCTACTATGACGTACGTTATTTTTATGCTCAATAGCGTTGACTCAACACTAAGCGAAAACCGATATCCACGCGGGCGGAGCCGCGGGCAACAGCTAGTAAAATATAAATTGTTTTTTTTTTTAAATAGGACACGTCAATTTGACTTCACCTCGCCTGATGTTAAGCTAAAGGCGAAGTCTCGGAAAGAGGGTCACCATCGGAAACATGTACCATGTTAACAGTGGTGGCACTCAGCTTGACGGTCTCATTAGATGCCTTTTCACGCCCCGCTTATTAATTAATATATAATCGAATTTAAATCACACATTTTGAAAACTATCTTTCATTTAGGTTTGTACTATTTCATATTTTATTTCTATTGTTATAAGCTAGATTATTGAATCAAGATGCGTGTTTCAGATTTCCGTTGGATTGACCCCCTTCGCCTTTAACTATGCGACGTATATAGCGATTGCGATTGCTTTTGGAATTGCTATTTGTAAGTATTAACAAATTAAACAAAACTTTCATTAACTTTCATTGCGGATGTAAAGTGAAGCCAACGAAGCGAGAGAAAAAAGGTAAACAATGTTTCAGCGGTTTCAAACTTATTTATTTGAAAATGATTAGCCTAGTGGTATGGGTAATGGACTGCTGAGACGAGGTCTCGGGTTCGATCCCAGGTTTACCATGGCACACACCAATGACTTTTCGATGCTTTTCGAAGTTATGTGTGTATTTATCGCAGGTTTAAGTGCCCGGTTAATGGCAATAGGCTTCGCCACCTATTACATTGGGACCTAAACATAAACTGGCGAAATGTGGGTGCTAGCACCTCTGCCTACCCCTTCGGGGAATATAGGCGTGAGTTTATGTATGTATGGTATGGTATCACGGGCTGTTATCCGCAACTCCACGACAAGGCGCGGTTTTTGCGTGAGGGTGGGATTTTATTCGATCCACCCCAACTCGTTGAAGAACCCCAGCAGGTTATTCACACTGCTGGTGATCTCCCGGAGCGTACCTGTGTTTCTGAAGTACTTAGCCCTGTATGTGGCGGTTTCAGGACAGTGTAGGAGCACGTGTGCCGCAGTTTCGTCCTCGTTCATGCAGGCTCTGCAGAGAGGGCTGTCGGTGATACCTAAAATATAAAGGTGTTTATTGAAGGAACCATGCCCCGTGATGGCAGCCGTAGTCGTGCGTAGTTGCCGTTTGTTCAGTTGTCGAAGACGCCTGGTCAGTCTATTATCAAGCACAGGGATGGCCTCCCTGGCCTGTCTGCATACTTCCAGGTTTATCCATTCTCTGTTGTGTTGGTCTCTCGTTCGTTGGTTCACTATGGTTCGTAGGTATGCAAAGGGGATCGGTATTATGGGTTCAGGTCCCATTGCAACCATGTCTGATCCTCTCCTAGCAAGCTCGTCCGCGGCATCATTACTTCGCGAGCCGCTGTGGCCTTTGATCCATTGTAGAGTTATGTTGTTGGTGTGACCTATTTGATTTAATTTAAGATGGCACTCCAGTATTAATCCTGAATTAATAGTATGGCAGTTTAATGCTTGTAGCACGGCCATGCTGTCTGACAGTATGCGTATTGAGTGACCTATCACTTTCCGGGCCATTACCGCTGAGGCTGCCAGAGTAATCCCCATACATTCCGCTTGGAATACTGTGTTATGGGTCCCCAGCGGTGTCGAAATTGATATATTAAGGTCCTCCGAGAAGATGCCGGCCCCGGTGCCAGTACCTGTTTTAGATCCATCTGTGAAGATACGCAATTCCGTTGGGCATAAGGCCTCACAGCGGTGGTCCTCGTGAAGCTGGATCTTGTATTTTTTGTCGAAAAGGTGTTGTTTAGGTACACGGTCATTGACTGCTCCTATCATAGGTATCTCCTTTGTGAGCTCAGTGAGCAATGAAGTGTGTCGTGTATTTCTCTCGCTCCATAGGTTGAGTGCCCTCAGGCGTATAGCCGCAGCTGTTGCTTCCTGGCGGATGAACAGATCCAAGGGTGGTAGTCCAAGCATGGCTTCCATTGCCGCGGTGGGGGTGGTTTTCATGCAGCCAGTGGTTGCCATGCAGGCTAATCTTTGGGTCTTTTGTAGTTTAGCCGATATTGTGCTGTTTTCAGTCCTCGGCCACCAGACAATAGCGCCATAGGCTATCATGGGACGGATCACTGTTTCGTAAAGCCACAGGATGATTTTCGGCGTTAGCCCCCATTTTTTGCCAATCATTCTTCTGCATTGCCAGAAGGTAATCCCGGCCTTTACTAATTTGTTTTCTAGGTGGCTATTCCATGTCAACTTGCTGTCGAGAACGACGCCTAGGTATTTAACCTCTTTTGACAGTTGGAGTTCCGTTTCGAAGAGTTTTGGTAATCGGTATTCGCCTAGTACCCTTTTGTTTGTGAACATAACTAATTCGGTTTTGTTCGGGTTCACTGATAGTTCGAATTCCCTGCACCATTTTTCTACAATGCGCAGGGCTTGTTGAGTTAGGTTACAGATCGTACCCGCTACCTTACCTGAGATAAGGATTGTTAGGTCATCAGCATAGCCTATTGTGTAGTCTCGGTTTTTGTTCAGCCTTGTGATTAGGTCGTCTATCACTAGATTCCACAGGAGGGGGGAGATTACACCACCTTGTGGGCAGCCTTTGGCTATCAGGGCTGTCTGGTCTTCTTTCTCAAGGCGAACCACTCTTTTACTGAGCATGTTTGTTATCCAGTCTGTTAGTACCGGTTCCGCTCCATGTTTTGACAGGGCGGTCTTAATACTGGTGAAGCTGGTTTTGTCGAAAGCTCCTTCGATGTCGATGAACGTTCCTAGGCAGATGCCTTTTTGTTCTATCGCTTCCTCTATCCGGCTGACTACCAGGTGGAGGGCCGATTCCGTTGACTTACCGGAGCTGTATGCGTGCTGATTTGCGTGTAGGGGTATTTGTTTTAGTGCACCATCTCTCAGCTCCCTCTCGCATAAGCGCTCCATGGTTTTTAGCATGAAGGAGGTCAGACTGATTGGTCGATGTGCTTTGGGATTCGTTTAATCACCCTTTCCTGGCTTCGGGATGAAAATGACTCCCACTTCTCGCCATCCTTTCGGAACGTATCTGAGTGCCAGGCAGGCTTTAAAAATACGTTCCAGTCTGCTCGCAACCGGTAGGTTGCCCCACTGTAACATAGCAGGGATGATCCCGTCCGGGCCAGCTGCCTTATAAGGGTGAAAACTACTGATGGCCCACTGGACTTTTTCCAGGGTGACCACTTTGTTTGCATATTGCCAGTCTCGGGCAGTAGGTGTTATGGTTTCATCTTGCCAGTTGATCTCTGTTGTAAAGACGCAGCCAGGGAAATGGGTTTCAATAAGTAGGCGTCTGGTTTCATCTGGCGACGATGTGAACGTGTTGTCCTGTTTAATGTATGTAATGTATGTTACGTATCACTTCAAGCGCGTTCCAGACAGGAATGAAATTGTTCATAAGATGGCGAATCTGACAGTTTAGAACCGCTGCTTTCCTGTACTATGAAACACGCAACGACAGCTGTCGTTCGGCCTTGTCGCGTACGTGTAATATATGCGACAAGGACAGAGAAATTAATCGTTAGTTATCGCAACGCAACTCAGTAATGGTTGCTTTGTTTACCTTTTTTCTCTCGCCTCGTTAGCTTTAGTTTAGTATAATGCTTTTGAAAGTGAATTTAAAGAAATGTTTGTATTGGTCAAAGTTGACGTATGAACTTAAAGTAATCGATATAAGTATTGCGACGTACTTCTCGATCCTAAATAGATAACAATATGTAGAAGCGAGCCCATAGAGGTTGAACATTCGGCTGCTACATCTAAAGTTGCCGGTTCGGTTCCCGCTCAGTGGAAAATTAGAATGTATTGATATATTTACAGTAAAATGTAGCTATGTCTGTCCACTTGGAGGCACAAAAAGGGTCTCGCTATGTTAAGAATAGCCACCAATTGATTTGAAATAAAATCTTTGTTTAAAAACGATTGAAAAAGCATTGGTTCCAATAACTCGTAAGAGTGTTGATAGATGGCTCCAACGTCGCCTAAAAGACGGATATAATAATGAAGAATATTTCGATTAGCTTACATAGTGGTCCCTTAGCTTAGCAGTTAAAGCATTCTCCCTGTAAGAGACGGATCGCGAATTCGAATCCCGCCTGGACCGGTCAAATTTTTTTTCCTATTTTAACTGTCATGATTATTACTACGTCTTGAATGACTATCGAGCCATTGCTTTATCAGTGTATGTTTAAAAGTACCTTGACTTCTAGAACATAACATGGATAAACCTAATCCATACTAATATTATAAATGCGAAAGTAACTCTGTCTGTCTGTCTGTCTGTATGTTACGCTTTCACGTCTCAACCACTGAACCGATTTTGATGAAATTTGGTATAGGGGTAGATTGGACCATGTGAAAGGACATAGGCTATGTTTGGTCGCGATAACCGACATCCACGCGGGCGGAGCCGCGGGCAAAAGCTAGTACATAAATAAATAAATAGGAAATTCTCTTAAATAACGTATATTTCCAGCGGGCTACATCTCCCTGACATCCATCATCCTAGTAGACCTACTAGGGCTGGACAAGTTGACCAATGCCTTCGGTCTTCTCATCCTGTTCCGTGGTGCGGCGGCCATGGTCGGCTCACCCCTGGCCGGTGCGGTGTATGACGCCACTAAGAACTACGACGCTTCATTCTTTATGGCGGCAGCATTCTTCGCGGCTAGTACACTTACTTCGTTTGCAGCTCCTTTGTTCCGCAAGTGAGTAGAGATTTTATGTGTACTTTTTGATTTGATTTTGTGGCACAAGGTAAGATATACAATTAGGTAAATACAATCAGGTACATCTATAATTTTAAAGTACCTACCGTGTCTATACATTTGAAATATTTCAAAAAATACATGTGCTATTATAGACAGGGAGACCACGCAGCTAAATTTGTACTTACTTGAGCGTCGCGGAAGCCTATTCAATTGGTAGATTAGATGATAGAAAAAATAATGGCATATAAAGTTTCCACTTGTGGTGGGGGAAGCGTATGTTACATAACATAATAATTAATAAATACGTATATCATCCATCTCAATTAAAGTTTTGTATTACTTTGGTCATAAATGTTTTTCGATTATTCTGGTTTGTTTAAGTCTAAAATAAACATGAAAAGACCGCGTTCGAGTAAAGCTCCCCGCGCCATTAGGTCACGCTTAAATCGCGAGATTTTCTAATTGGACACTTGTTAGCTAGTAACTAACCTACCTTATATTAATCTGACTCGTAGGTGTAAATACGTAGAACGATTTTTTTTATGCACCCACTCATATTGAAGGCTGCCTACTCGTTGGAGGAATTTATCAATATTATTATGTATATTGCCTCCCCTAGCTTAATCTGACGCGCTAGCTACTGAACAGATGTTGAAGCGTTTTTCTGTTTTCAAGGTCTTGTTCGTACTTGTCTAGATGGCGTTGTGCAGAATGTTGTGGAATATTTATTTATTTATTTATTTACTTGAAATTTTATGTTTATTTGATCGCAATTAGTTAAGTAGAACAAGATATATCAGCACAAGTCACGTTAACAGACATTCGCGCGGGCAGATCCGCAGGTATAGGCTAGTGAATATTAAACCCCGCTAATTATACGTACTAACCTATGTTGCTCCCCTAGGAAACAAGAAGAAGTCGTACCCAGCACGGACATCCTAACTCCCATAGATGAGGACTTAGAAGAAGGTGATGAGGAGGATCCTGACGATACCCCCATCACTATGGGGGCCCTGGCCAACAGGCCTCCTGCCATCACCCGTACTGCCGCCTCTCCCTCCGACCCACCTTCACCCAACAGTCATGATGCACAGGAACCGCAGAGAGAGAGTGTGCTGTAATATTTCTAATACTATCAATCTGCAAGAATTGCGCGTTCACGTAATCCTTATTTTTACCCGACTACAGCAGACCCATAAGAGGGTTATGATTTTAAAAATATGGCCTATTATAGCAATAAAACGAGTTTCAATCATTATCCTATGTCACTGTTGGATATAACGACAATCTAATTATTTCTTGTTTTCAAGCATAGGGTTGTCAAAACTTTAACAATAAATTTATATAAAATCATTTTATGCAAAATCATGTAAATAAATATCATAAAATAATATTATGTATTCTTAACAGTTTTATCTCCAATACTAATTTTTTTTTAATTTGGTCGTAGTTGTTACATACTTTATGTACAGTAAGCTTCAGAGAAAAGGAACCCCCCTTGAGAATAAAACCATTATCAAGGGGGGTTCCTTTTCTCTGAAGCTTACTGTACAACAGTACAAATTATATTTTTACACACTATTAAAATTGGCCATAATAGTGGCAACTCTACACTGTAAACGATTTAAGTCATTATAAATCAGTAATAAGGAGAAACTATCAGTGCAATTCTTGTAGATCGATATATGTATAAATTTTGTACTATGTTTGCTAAGTTATATCGGCTAAACGGGCGAACTAATCATTTAAAATTTCTTTTGCAAATATTGGCATGATATTGCTGAACCAAATTCGACATTATTAGTAATGCATTTAGAATTGGTTTTGATTTGACCAAAGAACTGAAAATATTTGCACAAACTCGCTATGTCAACTGCTACCTAATTTAATTATTATATTTGATTTCACTGTATATTGTAACTTCCTATTACACTATTTAGTGATTTATTACACTATTTCGTGAATTTTTACACTATTTAGTGAATTATGACACTATTTAGTGAATTATTCCACTATTTAGTTAACCATTACACTATTTAGTGAACTATTATACTATTTGGTTCATGTTTGTTTGGTATAATTTAATATCAGACCGGATTGAAAACAATTAAGCGTATTACCATTATATATTTTTACATTAAAGAAATGTCCAATTGAAATTGAATCAATCCATTGATTCAATTTTTTATTTAGCTATTATATTAGCTATTTAACAATCATCAAGAGGCTTTTATCTTTTACGAATATGCCCGCACGTTAGCTGATAACTACCGCCGAACATTTAATGATTAACAATATATAGATAATTTGATATACAATTAGATTTCACGAACCCTTTTTATTCCTCAATAATTTAAATAAATTATACGATCTCATTACATTGGGGACGCTGTGATAAAGGTTTCATGAAATCCACTTAGATATTAATTTATTCTCGTAATTCGTACGATAATAATAAAAGATAAAAACTGACGAATTGAGTTATTTTCCGATTGTATTGTACAGTGCTATTATAATATAAGATAATTTTACTTTGGAAAATGACTCAATTTTTTACTGAGGAAAAATAACCAATATAAACTTTGAAGAGAAGATTTAGGTCGTCCGCTGTCTTATGCGTGTGCAAGTTTGCGGGCACCTGTTGCGTACAAAAATCATTATGTTAATTTTGTGCATAAAAAAAACTGCCTGATTTGAATTGACCCATAGCTTGTGCTACACGCATAAGGCAAGGGATGCCGTTATACGACGTTACCATAAGTTAATGAAATAACAAAATACTGGAATTGACTGCAAGCAATAAAAGCGTAGATTCGCTTTGCATTTCGAAAATAGTAAGGATGTGTAAGATTCTGTATTCCAACGTGCCATATATTTGTCGTGGTGCTAGCGTCACTGTTATCGATGTTTCCTCGATCGATGTATCGATGCTACGATGTCAATGTATCGATTCAATGTAACTAATACTCAATCGCCACAAACTTTGTGAAAAGGTACTAAAATGTCCATATTGTCAATAGCAATAACTTAGGCTATAAAGTACTTAGACGATGCATAGAATTGTTTTCATATACAAACGCATTTCAAGCTGCAATCAAAGTCGACAATAAAATTATTGTTCTCGTTAACCCGATACAGTAACGCCACGTTATCAAAACGCGTGATTTTAAATCGATTAGAAAACGTAAAAAAATGTTTGTTATTCTTATGATCGGTCTAAACGAAACCTACCTACGCTACGTTTTTGTAAAGTTTCGTAACCTTCAGAATCACTCATAGTTTGATTCGCTTTCAATTAGGTTTTGAAATTTTATATGTATTTATAAGTATTAAAATCTCACGTTTTAAATACGTGTTTTTACTAAATCGGGCCCCAGATCAAAATGTTTTATAAAACAAAAACGTTAACGCATTCAAAAGTTTAAATGATACGATGTAAATAATGCACAGATGTAAATATTTGTTTCATTTAATTATGTACTAAACCATTTTGATGTTAACTCTTAACGGATTGGAGACTTACGGCAAAAATTAGTACTTAGTCTAGACTTACTTTGGTTTAGAATATGTCTAGAACGACACTCAGTCTTGAATTTTGATTTATCTGCGGATAGATTGTATAGACAGATTGACAGATTGTTATCTAAACAATCTGTCCTTGGTTAAATCGAGATTCAGAACTGAGTACCATAGCATTCTAGAATATGGGCCTTAGAGTGACAAATTCATAAAAAAATGGAGTAATATTTCAATAAAAACTATACGCTACTCTTTTCTTTTTCAATTACAAAGTATACATAATATACAGATTTTAATCAGTCAGTCTTATCCTCTTCGTTCTGAGATATTATTACAATTGCTTTCTTTAGAGAAGCCTTTTTATGCCCTTTATACGGAACGTCTAATACGTTATGTATAATAAGGCCATCAGCTGCGTCATGCGTGTGCACGTTTGCACGTTTCATGCATATCGTACGTGTTTTTTGCACGCTCCATATTATATGCATGCAACAGACGCCCGCACGCGTATATACGCACGGGACAGCGGAAGACCTAAAGGCATAAATATATTGAAAATTATGTGACTAAAATCTCTTAATCTTTGTAACGTGTGTTAATATCGTGTTAGAGTAGAATTCGCCTTTAAACTTGCTAGAGTATGTTAACATTTCGAGCTTAGCTTTCCTATAAACTTACAACTTTGAACGTGTGACCGCAGACATTTTTTTTATAAATTTCAAGAAATTTAGGCATTAAAGTACATAAGAAAGGATATTGACTTATATATTCTGGACATTGTATAGCCTTCGTCTTTAGTGCCATTTGTAATGAACAACTTATGTAAATATGCTATAAATAAGGGGGTTAAATAGAAGTGAAAAATGTAACGCAGTCAATTTTATGTGCACCACTCGATACAAATATTTTGATTGTTAGGTGTCGTCAAAAATGGGCTTTATGTACTTGCCACATTAGTGTGTATATATCTGAAATTCTAACTACTATAGATATATATTTTTGTCATAGATATTTTTTGTCAATAAACTGCATAATTTAGCTTTAAGCATTAGGAGTAATTTTAAATTAGGAATGTGAAAGATAATTAGGTGTAGGAGACGGTATTATGTGATAAATCGAAAAATATATTGAATATATTTCTTTTTTAACAACCTGTATTGTATGCCTATGATAATTTTAATGAAGCTTCGTTTGTAAGGGTAATATATCTGATATGAAGTTACAAATTGTATAGAACGTAATAATTCAGAAAAAAATATGGATTGATGTTACTGTTGTTATATAGCTTTATGGAAAACCAAAAGTGTTATTATGTTTTTAAGACTAAAATTGTTTAGGAATCGATGAAGGTGTAACAGAACTATACATACTTGACGTCAAGCTCCGGTCGTTAAAATCAAGTCATAAACTTATTGGTCTGACTTCTACGGCCGCGAAAATCTACTATGATTATTTTTAGAGGCAATTTTTATGTATGGAGGATACAGTTAGCACGTTTTGAGTTGCCATTCATGAACTGTATGTTTATGTATAACAATGTATGTATGTAATTCAGTATTGGCTCGAAGTATTTGTTTACTGGCGAGCTGTTTACTTATTAGTTGTTTGTGACATGTATTAATTGTTTCGATTGTGCGCATGCATTAAATTATTATTGATTATAAAATTATGTAAATTATATACAGTTTTATTTATAGTGTTGTATAATACTTGTAAACAGCTCCGACGATGTATTTTGAAAATATGTTTACCATGCTGCTGGTTAAAGGAAGCTAAAATTTTCCTACGATTATCGTAAAATCGGGTAACTTTGTCCCCGATAAAAAAATGTCGCGCTAGAGTGTAATTTCATATTCAATTAGTTCCTACTTGAATTGATAGATGGGAGTACTGTGCTCACACCAAAACGTGATTGCTTTTTTTATTTGGGCCCAAGTAACCCGCTTTTACCAGTATATGCACTTCAAACTTTATCTTATACAGATATTTAAATGAAGAATTCCTGTAAGCCGTAATAAGGCCAGCCCAGAAAAATAAAACATCTCGGCTGTAGAAAATCTTAAAAGGGAAGTTTTATAATATAGGTACAGATTATAGAGTAACTTCCCTCCTGACCAATAAATTGATGCTTATTATTGAAAGGTATTTTATTTTTCTGTAATGGCTTTAAATAGGAAAATATGAAGTCAAGCGCACGCCTCGCTAGCGCTAACGGTACATGCAAAGCTTATTGTTGACAAGTCCACCGAAATCTTTTGTAAATAACAGATTCATTAAATTATAATGATGACTGAGATTGGTCGTTTCATTTCTGATATCCTGTGTGAACAGTTCCCAGATAACTGATCGTACGTTTAACGTTTGGTAGATTCACGTAGCATATCGTCGGCCTAATTCTAATAAAGCATAAGTCAAAATTTTGTCAACCAGTGATTTTTGCTGAATTGGGTAGAATGATCAAAATTACGTTTATCTCTTTTTTTACTTTTCAATGCTTGAATGGGAAAAAAAGAGATAAAACGCTTGAAACAATACGTCTTATGTCTGGCCGCTATTTTGTAGTGCGAATAAAGCATAAGTCATTCTTTTGCATACAACTATTGGCGGGGAGCATGTGGCTCCGTGTTTAAAATTAATTTTAAGTGTTATTTAACTGTTTAGAAGACCATTGGGTGAGTATTACTGTTATTTTATTACTAATAATTCGATATTAACGTGAATTTAGCTTTCATTCAAATTAAGTACGAGTAATTTCTCGTTAAAATTCAGTCATTGAGATATGACATATTAGAACTAGCGATTTTGTTTGTTACTATTGAGTTACTACTTATTCGAATATATTTTTAATTGAAATGAAACCACTTTTTAACAGATTCTATCGTGATACATGTGGTATTATTGACATTTTAGACCGACGTTTCGGCTACTTTTCTACAGCCATCTTCGCGGGCTGACTAATGGTGGTAGACCTCCTTCATGCTAAAAACCATGGAGCGTCTATGCGAGAGGGATCTGAGAGATGGTGCGCTAAAACAAATGCCCCTACACGCAAAACCAGCACGCATACAGTTCCGGTAAGTCCACGGAATCAGCCCTCCATAAAGGCTGCCCACAGGTTGGTGTAATCTCCCTCCTCCTGTGGAATTTAGTGATAGACGACCTAATCACAAGCTTGAACTAAAACTGAGACTACACAATAGGCTTTGCTGATGACCTAAAAATCCTTATCTCAGGTAAGGTAGCGGGTTCGATCTGTAACCTAACCCAACAAGCCCTGCGCATTGTACAAAAATGGTGCAGGGAATTCGAACTATCGGTGAATCCGAACAAAACCGAATTAGTTATGTTCACAAACAAAAGGGTACTAGGCGAATACCGACTACCAAAACTCTTCGAAACGGAACTCCAACTGTCAAAAGAGGTCAAATACCTGGGCGGTATTCTTGACAGCAAGTTAACATGGACTAACCACCTAGAAAACAAAGTAGTAAAGGCCGGGATTACCTTCTGGCAATGCAGAAGAATGATTGGCAAAAAATGGAGGCTAACACCGAAAATCATCCTGTGGCTTTACGAAACAGTGATCCGTCCCATGACAGCTTATGGCGCCATTGTCTGGTGGCCAAGGACCGAAAACAGCACAATATCAGCTAAACTACAGAAGACCCAAAGATTAGCCTGCATGGCAACCACTGGATGCATGAAATCCACCCCCACCGCGGCAATGCAAGCCATGCTTGGACTACCACCCTTGGATCTGTTCATCCGCCAGGAAGCAGCAGCTGCGGCTACACGCCTAAGGGCACACGACACACTTCACTGCTCACTGAGCTCACGAAGGAGATACCCATGATAACAGGAAATGATCATATACCTAAACAACACTCTTTCGACAAAAAATACAAGATTCAGCTCCACGAGGACGACCGCTGTGAGGCCTTATGTTCAGCAGAATTGCGTATCTTCACAGATGGATCCAAAACAGGTACTGGCACCGGGGTCTTCTCAGAAGACCTCAACATATCCATTTCAACACCGCTGGGGACCCATAATTCGTAGTAGTATTATTCGTAGTAGTAATAGTAGTATTCCCAGCAGAATGTAGGTATGGGGATCACCTTGGCAGCCCCAGCGGTGATGGCCAGGAAAGTGAAAGGCCACTCAATACGCATACTGTCAGACAGCAAGGCTGTGCTACAAGCTCTAGATAGCCATACTATAAACTCAGGACTAATACTGGATGGCCATCTTAAATTAAACCAAATAGGACACACCAACAACATAACTCTGCAATGGATCAAAGGTCACAGCGGCTCGCGCGGTAACGATGCCGCGGAGGAGCTTGCTAGGAGAGGATCAGATATGGTTACAATGAGACCTGAACCCATAATACCGATCCCTTTTGTATACCTACGAACTATAGTGAATAAACGAACGAGAGATCATCACAAAAGTTACTGGATAAACCTGGAAGTATGCAGACAGGCCAGGGAGGCGCTCCCTGCGCTTGAAAATAGTCTGACCAGGCGTCTCCGACAACTGAACAAACAACAACTACGCACGGTTACGGCTGCCATCACAGGGCATGGTTCCTTCAACAAACACCTTTATTCTTCAACGAGTTGGTGTGGATCGAATAAAGTTCACCCTCACGCAAAAACCGCGCCTTGTCGTGGAGTTGCGGAAAACAGCCCGTGATACCATACCATAGGTGCTGTGAGTTACAATAATTGAAGACGAGTTTATATAATTTGCAATTTTTCTACTTTAAACTAACGGACGTTATGTTTTCTTGCTCAAAATATATAAATAAATATAGTTTTTTCAGATTATTTGTTTTAATTTTAGAAACCAATAGAGAGTAAGTCATACAAAAGTAAATGCCAATAAAGCAGAAGTCCGATTTTGATATATCTTACAGTGTTTTAGGAAACAAATCCTTTAAAAATAAAAGTAGATTTGAATAAACAGTATTTTGTTAGAACACTATTTTTAAGTGCCCTAAGAAGTTTCTCAAAATAGAGAGTTTTTTGTGCTTCCTGAAAAGTTATCAATTTTGACTTACGCCATATTAGAATTAGGTTGACGATATTTCGGATATAGCTCGGGGCATATTATATCTTGGACCTAAAATATGCTCTATGCGCGTAGTGCACGTTACTTTTGAGGATAGCACGGAATGCTGCTGCGGTGGACTAGACACGAAGCATAGACTATTACAAAACAAATCGCTCGCGATCGGGCCCTAGTGAAGCGACAATAAGGAATACTAGTGTCATCTCGCTCGCTCTCGTGCGTGCTCACAATGAGAGCGAATAAGATAGCACTACTTTAGTATTCCTTTTTGCGGCTTCACTTGCTAGTTCTATACGCTCCATCTATATTATTTATTATTCTTTTAGTCTGAGATACAATAATAATAATGGGAATTATCGCGATCGTGGTATAGGTACATACGTACCTTTGATTTGCCTGATCTTTCGACCAGGTTACACCGGCCGTCGTCACAGGCTGACTAGCTCAGTAGTGTTCATCTACCCGCACATTCTTGATATTTGTGTATAAAAAATGAGATGTATAAATAATAATTATATTGTCTTTGATTGGTAAGATGCTTTTCCGAGAGCGACAGCCGTTGTCCACTCAAATCTTTAAAGGTAAGCCTGCTTAAGAACCTCAGAACGTCGTTCGTTGTTAAGTAGGTGCACCGACCAGCATTCAAGGATATTTTTGTAGGGCTCTGCACACAGTGTGGTTTTAGTCGGTTCGATTTTGACATGTAAGTTCTCAGGACAGCACGTGCAGGGCCAAGCGTTTCAAAACTCCCTGCCAGCTCACGTATTTCCTTCTTCCTACATTCCCGGGTCCTTTAAGCGGGGCGTGAAAAGGCATCTGATGAGGCCGTCAAGCTGAGTGCCACCACTGTTAACATGGTACATGTTTACGATGGTGACCCTCTTTCCGAGACTGTCTTTAGCTTACCATCAGGCGAGGGGAAGTCAAATTGACGTGTCCATTATAAAAAAAAGTTATAAAAAAAGTACCTGCCTATAGAGCCTAGAGTTCATGTCAAAGCATGTCTAGAGGTCATGTTAATTATTGTAGGTATGAGTTGAATTAATAGTTGTTTCAATGAGTTAACAATGTAATTTAATAATAAACGAACAGCGTAATAGTGCAATGTCGTGTGCATAACCGTGAAAATAATAATAAGTTTTATAAAGAAAATCGGAAGTAAGTAGGTAATAATTACGACATTGCAAAATCCTGTAGAATAAAATTGGAAGTAGACGAATGCAATAATATTATGCATTCGAAATTCTACACAATATGCCATCTAGGCTCCAAGTACCTGATCGTAGCTTAACTATCTTGTTTTATAGGAGTTAGAATGCGGATAAACATAGGTACATTACTTTTTTCGTACGTATTACCGTAGAAACACCCAGATCATGCAAAGAAATATTTGCACAGAGCGGGAATCGAAACCAAGCCCCCTGCGTAGCAGTCGGTCGCTCTTCTGCTACGACACAGAGGCCGTCATAAGACAGAAAAATAAACCTACAGGATAAAAACGGATCCCGGGTTCCGAGGTGATAAAGTCCAGTCAGTCGAGTGTAACCGAAATCCATACTTATAAGTCTGTCTTATACGCTTTCACGCCTGAACCACCGAGCCGGTTTCGATGAAATTTGGTATACCTATCTAAGGGTAGATTAGACCTTGAGAAAGAACATAGGCCATGTTTGGTCGCGAAAACCGACATCCACGCGGGCGGAGCCACGTGCAACAGCGATCACTAATAAGCTAATGATGATGGTAATTTATTTTACCACAATTCTTGAGACAATCCAACAAAAAATGCACAATACATTTTCATTACATTGTTAGTATAAAGAAACGCCGGACCTCTCAATCAGTGTTCGAATAGGCCGGACGCAGACATTGATCACAAGTCGCAAGGTGCCACATAAATCAACTCGGTCATTTCCATCTGTCATTGTAAATTTATACGCGAGTCATTCACAAGTATGTCCGTCATGATTGCTATGACCATTAAGTACGTCTCTTCCGTAAGAGTGTGCGACGCCGACGTCTGTCGTACCGTTTACTATCAATCTAATACGAGTATCACAGCAAAATGATCGGCACAATTGACCTTTAGAAATTGATGTCGAATTGTCTATACGTCTGCAGTAGCGGGTTAATTCATTACATCAGCAGTTCAACACTTTCAATTATATTCTATGGCCTCGAAGGGTTAGAATGTTTGGGAGTTTATTAGCTTTTTATTAGTAACTCCTAATTATATTTGTCGCCAGATATTGCAAGAAGATTGCAAGGACAATTAGTTATTGAAAGTAGATAACCTACTTACAGACAAATTGTAGGTAGGTACTTCAACTTGATTAAATTATTATTTTTGTTGAGCCAACTTTAAAGTGACCATTCAGCCATTGAGTTGTATACAGTGATTTATAGATACGATTACATACGTGGATTTTGATCGACAGCTCAGTCTTTCGTCAAGAGACACCTAAACACTTTTACATTACTTACCAAAAGAAAAAATACTATACTAAGCAATCGAATTGAGAACCTCCTTTTTTGAAGTCGGTTAAAGAAGATCGGAATAGCAAACATTTGCTTACTAAAACACCATTCAACCATGAGTCATTCACAATTTTTTTTAACCTTAGCTATTCGGTTTTCTTTACTCTTATTTTTGGTTTGGCTGCATTCTGACCTTCAAGTTCCAACCCTGAAAGGAAGTTCTGTGTTAACCAGCAGGTGTAGCAGGTTTAGTTTGCAAGAGCGATTGACTTGAGTCCCAGAGATCTTGGTAGAGCGGGTGGAGCCCCAAAACACCTATTTAGGTATAAATATAGTGTTCTTAGATAGTGAATAAATATAACGTTAGTACCCACCTAAGACTAAGTAGGTACAAAATGTAGTCATATTGTACACTTTATGCAGACAGACATATTTTATTGCGGTTTTCCGGTTACATTCAGTTCCTACTTTCAGTTCCGCACACGAGTAAGCTCATTCTTTTTCTATGTTTGTGATTGTGCGCCTACGTAGGTAGGTACTTTACATAACTACACCTACAAAATTAAATTGACGTCAGATTAACATTTTGTAAAAACTACGTCCTTGACAATAAAGAGAAAGAGAGTGAGATAGAAGACGGCTAAAAAGACCGTGCGACCTCGGAGCGAAGTCCGAGCGTAGGGTGTGCCAGGGATTAATGCGAAGATGATGATGATTAATATTATTTCTGTGGCTGATTCGAAATCGGAAAATTAATTCCCGCCCCATACGACACATTTTTTGATTTAAATAGCTCCTGTTAATTGCCCGCGGCTCTGGCCGCGTGGATGTCGGTTATCGCGACCAAACATAGCATATGTCCTTTCTCAAGGTCTAATCTACCCCTATACCAAAATTCATCAAAATCGGTTCAGTTTTTTAGGAGTGTAGGCGTAACATACAGACAGACAGAGTTACTTTCGCAGAGTAGACAGATCTTCCACTCTGTATATTTATATCAGCCGGCATCTTCGCCGAAGACTATCGGCCTCCATGACCGGGGGCCTGAGGACGGTGAGTTGGCTGCTCACCGTCTTTACAGAAGCAGGCCCATGACAGTAGCGTGATGTGAGGGATTCACGCACGCCCCCCCCCCCCCCCCCAAGAAGCGGGATAACACCCGAAAACTCCTAGGCGAGGCCGCAATAGTAGCCGTAGGTCTGATGGGAGTCCTGGGACATCCTCCCGAGGGCTTACCCGGGGCTCCCAACCATAGGCTTCTGGGCGTTACCGTGGGGGTTTTTAGTCGGTAGGAGTCCGGCATAACATCCATGAAGGATTTTCCCCCACGGTTAAAAAAAAAAGGAAAGGTATATATACTCTTCTTATTCTTTAATGCACACCGATAATACAGAGGTATTACTTAGAAGATGATTTCAAGAACAAAGACGAGCTTAACTCAATATGAGTTCTCTTCCAGCAAACCTTTGAGTAGCATAGAAGTAGTTAAGTAATGAAGGGATGTGAAGTTTACAAAAAAACCTATACCTACTATAAGAAGGTATTTCACACAAATATCCAATCAGGCCTTATTATCATTAAGTAGGACCTATCACAAAAAAGAGATCAGAGACTATTGACATCGTATCGGGGCAGCATTAATTATTATGACATTCGACACACTACCCTAGATTCACTACTTGTTATTATAATCTCATTGACGCATCTGCGAACCGGCTAATTTTAACAAACCGGTGGACTAAACTAAATTTTGAGTTAATATGATTTACATTTTCTTCGTAACTTTTTTTTTTTACTCGATCGTCCTGCGAGTCTTTTCCCGACTTAACTGGGACTCTCTGTCATCATCATCATCATCATTAAGACGTTTACCTAGTTCTGATTGCATCGAAGGCTTTCACCTCGGAACCCAGGGTTGGGGATGGTTGGGATCTTGGGATCGACTTTCTGGGCAACTACAAAACGGCGGATCTCCAGTCATTTCCGTGCAAGGACTACCTATCATTTAACATTACTAAATATCCATCTAGAATGCGGATATACATACTTATATACCATTTTTTTGTAAATACATACATATTATACATAGAAACACCCAGACCAATGCAAATAGCCATATTCATGCATGCAAATATTTGCACTGAGCGGGGATTGACCCCGCGCCTACTGCGTAGCAGTCGGGTTTACTACAGCCACGCCACAGAGGCTGTCATGAATGTCATGATTTAAAAAAATACTAACATTCACAACTCACTGACAAATAGAAGTTTTGTAGGGATCAAAATGGAGGGTATAATGGCACAGAATAGATAATATTACTAGGCCATAGATTGGCATAGATGTTTAGTATGACGACAGCTTAATGTGCTCTCCAAGTCTCGTAGGGGTCTCACTGATTTCCACCTTCCTTTACTCATTTTAACCCAACATCATCAGTTTTAGCATACCTATATGGCACTCATTTATCGCGTGCAAGCAAGATGCAGCACAGTAGACTTCCACCCACATATTATTTTCGTTAATTACCTACCTAGCGAAATTTATTGTACTATTCTCATTTAAAAAAAAAAATATTAGTTTATGGTTTAGTGAAGTTGGCCATAATTTCTAGTTACCGTCAGACAGTACTCGCACGCAAGGTCATTGACCGACGTGTCTGGTGTAACTCGCGTGGTTATTACATCAGCCGTCCTTGCCCGACACGGAACAATGACAGTCATTACGGTAATGTAACAAATGTGTGGATGTTTGAATTGATTTCTGCTCTATTGAACTAATTATGAACCTCGAAATGTATTCCTCACTGTTATCATCTTCCTAGCACTGTTCCCGTTCCGGTTGTGTTTATAAGTATAAAAATTTATATAATTTATGATGTAAAATTGAGAAGTTACGTTGATTTACTTTCATTATTTACTCAAATATATTATATTTATTGCGTAATTAAACACAAAACAATAGTTGAATCAGTATTTTTTGACATCATGGTTACCCTACTCAAGGTCAACCAAGTGATTTCGTTGAATAACGTGACAGATTGAATTAATTGGAATTCTCGTACTTCGTTCAGGAACGGCGATAATTGTGAGTATGTCCACAATTCCGCATAAATAACCAAACACTGAGTTATCTTGCGTCAGATTATCGTCATTGGTTTTCCTTAAAGGATTTCTAAGTTCTAAAACCCCCGTTTTAATGACTATCTGTCAAATTCATCAATCTTACAAAACTTGAGGTCATGTCTTCGCCTACATATTGGTGACTCAGTAGGTATGATGTAAAATAAAAAATGTAAATAAATAAAACGTCAGCCTTACCTTACCGCACATGAATGAACTGATATAAACATTATGATGTCATTTTTGTACAGTTATGTAAAAGGTTATTAATAAAAGCATTATAATGATCGTAACATAATTTATTACATAGTTAAGTTAACGGTAGGTACTCGTGACGCGTTTCTCTAAATGTTTCTTTGCGTTAACACTTGCATTGGACTAAAAAGTTTTTGGGCAGACATCCATACTAATATTATAAATGCGAAAGTAACTCTGTCTGTCTGTCTGTCTGTCTGTATGTTACGCTTTCACGCCTAAACCACTGAACCGATTTTGATGAAATTTGGTATAGGGGTAGATTAGACCTTGAGAAAAGACATAGGCTATGTTTTGTCGCGATAACTGACATCCACGCGGGTGGAGCCGCGGGCAAAAGCTAGTAGATCATAAAGGCAGCGTATTCTTCTGTGTTACACTATACGTGTGGTACGTATGGTGTAACATAGAAGAATACTTTTTTACTCATTGAAGGTCTCACATGAGATTTAAAGATATAAAGATGAGAACACTTTTCTCGGTATATTCTTCTTCTTCATCCTTGCATTAATCCCAGTCGCATGCAAAGCTTTCAACTTGGAGTCTGGGGTCCGCTTTTACCAGTCTAACTACGGATTTGGCTGAACTTCGATATTTTCAGTGAAGCGACTGCTATCGACCTCCACAATAAAGGTGATATCGAAACATTGCGGTTAGACCAGTTGGACTTTTTAGAGCTCCAACTACCCGTAAAGACTGCCATAGATGTACGTACAGCAACGGGACTCAACGGTGACGGCTTAACGTGTTCTCCTTAGCACGATCAGAAATACCCATTTTCACGCATTCATATATTTATACTGAGCGGGGATCAAACCATTGCCTACTGCGTAGCGGCCGCGTTCACTTTCGCTAAGCCACAGAGGCTGTCCCTGTGTTCTCGGCATATTATTGCGTTCCAAATGCGTCTACTGACCGCCGTGGCTCTGCTTGTTTCTTGCGGCAACTAGCATCATCTACGCATCCTGCTAGTTTGACGAGATATTTTGAATGCACAACATATATGTGCTTGTTATTCTATCTAATAAAGTAACGAGCGACGGGAGAATCTCTATCTTCAGTTAACTTTTCGATAACAACAACAACAAATTTTGGATCCAAAATATGGAAGTTTTCATCAAAATCAAAATGTCGTCAACCTTATGAAGTAGAGTAATTAAGTTAGACCCTCTCTACCCAAATACCCAATAATATTTTTATGTATTGCAAATTACCATTTTATATCATGGTTAACCTACTCATCTTATCAATTAGTTCTTTGAATATAATTTATGACATTGAAGAGTGACAGGTTCAACTCAATGGATTTATCGTTTTGTTTGTGAATTGCGACAGTTATGACGATAATTCCGCATATAATTATATTTTGTATGTTATTCTGCATCATATTGCCATCACTGATTTTTCTTAAACGTATTACAATACTTAATAATAATCATTTTGATGTCATAACACTCATAACTTCACCTACATGTTGGCGAGTCAGTGTGATGTGAAGGAATAAAAAAGTGAAATAATGTAATAGTTAAAAACGCGAAAGTAAAATGAATAAGAAAAATGTAGATAATAAAGTCAGTATGTAAACTTTAATAAGGAGACCACGGTAACCAATTCCCATCAGTATACCTAGTAGTATGCTGGCTTTAAAAACTAAGTCACGTAGGTATCCAATACAAAGTCCAGAACTCAGCGAAAAATATGTAGAGAACATGCTTACTATTGACACTATTGACAACGCTTGGATGGCATTCCAAATAGCAGTAAACAAATGAAACACGCAACATGATGCCAAACGTGTACGGTGTATACATAAACAAACGACTACGGGTCATCAATGACGATAATATCTACGGACACACCTTCCATTGAACTGTCCGACTACATATGGAGGTGGCGCCTCGTACATCGAAGACAATGAATCAAGAATCGAGTAAACCATCAATCTTTATTGAGTTACTCGTAAGGATGATGTAACATTTTCTAATATTACACCAGGCCAATGCACGTCAAAAAATTAATATTTTGTTTGTTTTTATTATAATATTGATGAATGTGCTATAGCATCCTTGAAATTGACAGTATGAATGCTTGCTGTTATTTTTTTATTGAGCTTGTGCAACAAACGGAAGTATTTCGTTTCCAATACAATACGAATGAAATAAATACTACAAAAATTATAATCTTTATATTAAATCTAAAGCATGACTCGATTTATGTTTTTATGATTGGAAAGGCCAGTGTAGGCCAAAATTGCAGTTACAGCTAATCTGATTCAGAAAACTTATTTCCAGCAACAATGATATAAATAGATAAAGCTACCTAAATAAGTAGGTAGGTACTTCGGTGAAAATAGTATTTTTGAGGTTTGATTACACTGACGACAGGAAATAAATTACGTTACCACTTTCTACTACTACTACTAAAACTAATTTTAATTGAACACATTTTCACTGGTGAAATTCTGTTTTATTATCTCATACACAGTCAGATTATTTTCTCAGAAATTAGTAAAATTAGATCTTCCTAAAGTGTCCCACTATATTTAGGACATCATGGTATCCCTACTCACTCATAATGACGCTTAAGCCGGGGTTCTACTGCGAGCGGAAAGGTCTCCGATGACTAAGTACGGACTACGGACGTATTTTACGCTCCATTGAAGTCTCTAAGAGTTTGACTCATTTATCAAATCGCCTCAAATGATTATTACTACGTAAATAAAGTCCGTTCGGGATCCTGCTCTCAGTGGAACCCAGGCTTTATAGTTGTAAGATATACTTTTATTCATTGTTCAAACATTGAGATCACGCAACTGTTTCACTGATTTTAATCAAGAATACCCTGTATCGCACAATTGGAAGATTCTAGTACAGAGTACAATATCGGCCAAGGCACAACCGAGGGTCAGACGGGTGTTAAACTACAGTATAATCACGCGCCAGGCATTTTCCTAACCGATTTCTATTATTCATTCTATATTTACATTTACGATATGTGAGGTATCTGTAGGTCGTGCTATCTATGTAGTTTTGTTGTAATTTGCATGTTTAAAACGTTATGTTAAGAGACGATAAGCTGCAGTCGTCTAGTATAGTTATGTCGCTCTCACAGATACCCGTAGTCGCTCCCTTATAAACTGTAGATAAACCAGAAGGGAGTAAAGGAATAAGTGTTTAAGATAATAAATATTTCACAACATTCTACACAACGCTGTCTAGAAAGCATAACTTAACTAGCTTGTGTTATGGAATCTTAGATACTTGTTTTTTGTAAGTATATACATATTATACATTGAAACACCCCAACCGATACAAATATATATATCATATATTTGCACTCAAATATATTCATATTCATATTTGCACTGAGCGGGGATCGAACCCGCACCTCCTGTGTAGCAGTCGTTTTCACTACCACCACGCCACAGAGGCTGTTAAGTTGAAAGCCTTGGGTGCAATCGCGTACTAAACTAAGATGATGACAATGGGATATAGCTACTAATACCTATATATCTTAACCACAAACACGTCAAAAAAAAATATATCTACTTTTTATGCGCAGTATGGATTTTTTGGGTGTTTCTTAAAGAAAAAACGGGGCTCTACGGCGGCGTAGGATTTAAAATCCACTAATAATTATATCGAATCAATCCGTTTGTGCCACACCAGAGCCACCTTTCTTTCGCGACTAGGTCAAGATATGTATGCTTTTTCTTCTTCGTGTCAATGGCTCAACAATCTCTTAAATTATGTCGGCCCAATACCTGGGCACAGCCACAGCATTGTCTGTTGCCCTGCACAGGTCTACAATGGTACAGGTGGAAGGGCACAATGGGCAAGAGATCAAGTGTGGTGTGACTGGGATGGGGCCCCGCAGTCGCAGCGTGCTTGTGACTATTCTATATAGCCCCATTTTGCCAAATTTGCCTTACTGCGGCCAACTTGGGTGGGTAGGCGATTTAATGATTTCCAGATATATGCTGGGAACTATACAGACGTCAGTAAAGGGTGAAAATTTTACCAAGGGATGTCCAAGGGGGTCGGCCTTACGATCGAGAGGTCCCTGGTTCGATCCTGGCCATTACACTACCGACGTTAACCCACTCCTAGCACAAGCAATTTAGCTTAGTTGGAAGTGTTAGCGGGAATATTAAATTCGGTTGCTAATATTCTGTTAAAAAAAGTGTTGATACAGATCAATGTACACTTCACACACGAGTCATTCAACCATTTAATATCACGGACTCGCTTTATATTCAGTAATACAATGTTGGATCGGCTAATGTAAAACATTTCCGTCATTACGAAGCCCTGCCGGAACTAAAGTTCCGATTTTACGAGGTTTTATTGTAGTCTATTGTCATAATTATAATTTACTAGCTGTCTATGGCCCGCGTTTTTTTTTTATCGTGCGATAAATCCCCACGGATACCACCCCCACAGAGCCGGTGGAGGTGGTTATGTCGGACTCGAACCGACTAAAACGCACGCCATCTTGGGTCCTTGGTTGCCGGAGGTGAGATTGCCAAAAGCATATCTCTCGCACCCCGACAGACCCAGGACCATCTCTTTCGAGATGGCCCCCTTCGGATTGTGGGGACCAAAATGTCTCCATCTAGCCCCGGTTACGGGGAGGCGCACTTTGCGCCGCCGCCGCGGCCTGCTTCTGCTAGGGTGACAGGCGGCTCCACCGGTCACCCCCAGGACAGCGCTCATGGAGGACGGAGGTCGTTCTGCGACCTCCGACGTCCGGTTCGCCTTCGCTCTGCACGGGCTTCCCGGGCCCGGAGTCTGGTCCGGACCCGACCGGCCGCCTCCTTCTCGAGCATTACTTGCTCGCAGAAGGTTCGTAATAAAAGTTATTTAAAATATAATGAGGAATCTTAAAAGTTATATATTTGAATTGAATTTGATTGTTTATATTTTGACTTTTTTGGGAATTTCAACTAATGAAAAGTCATAGTTTCAGTTTAGGTATGCAATATTTTATTTTGCAAGGCATATTTTTTCAGAACAAGCTATCATATTAAGCAATATTGGGAAGAATCGATGACTTAGTCAAATAGCCTATTGTAATTTTTCGAGATGACAGTTCTAATGTAATTGTGGGAATAAATTTACAACAGGGGCGTTGTTCCGGAATACGGGCCTTTGATGCTTGAATGTTGACGATTTTTTACTTAATAATATTATTAATATTGAATTTATTGGTAAACAAGAACTGTTTTTCAGCACTTAAGGCCACTTCACGGTTGTTAAACACTATAATTTATTTATCACTTACATCTGAACATTATTTAATTTACGTAATTGTTAATGATGAGAATTCACGTAATTCTTTTATATGTATGCTTAAATTACGTTGACCTTCAAATGACTTAACTAATCACTAGCAGATATTATATTACTAATTAAAATTATTATAATTAATGAGTATGTTTTGTTTGTAAATATATACGTTTGAACTGTATTTTACTTTTTAGATCCGGAACTTCCTTCAGACATGCCGTCTGTAAGTATAACAGACTTTTTGTAAGGCAACCCGTTACCTAATTAAATTTTTTAGACGTTCCATATTTTCGACCCACGATTTTCTACCCACGAATATTTTTTCATCCCTTCTATTCGAAAAATGTCACTTTACTGTCAAGGTAGCGGGGAGCAAAATAGCTCTTTTCTGTTCAGAGCCAAGCAGTGGGCCGGCAAAGTGATTTGAATTTGGAACATTAACATTCATAGAAATCGAACGCAAATTGTACGGATTACTGACTGGTACGTGTTGGCTGCAGAGCGCGGGGTGACCTGTGCTAACTAAAAAAAAACAAAGAGCGCCAATTACCTCTCTGTTCTTGTAATTAGCACATTACCTATTTAAGTTGTATTTTTAAACAATATGAGTTCTACGTCGAGTTATGGAAGTGACAATGCATTAACTCCTGAAACAATTAGATATTATAGAAGCTAACAACGCCGTACAAAACTTGTTACGCCCGAAATCTCGGGAGAAATATTTTCTCATAGAACGGGGATGAAAAGTAGAGTGTATAACTCGGGAGCTAATTATTTTTCCCTCGGGCGGTGTACTTTGAATCCCTCGCTGCAGGATTCGAAGTAGCGCCCACGCCGTAAAAATACTACTTTGCTCCCTTGTTATACAATCTACTATTTCCGATTCAAACCCAGTTTTTTGTACCTACTGCAAAGTAGTTAGCTATTTTGTGTTCATTACTTTTCAGTCAAACCTTTTTCTATCTCAGTTAGGATCGGCTTTCAGTCTATATTCAGGCTACGAGAAATTGTTACGATCGTAGATACTCTACCGTTTAAAAGTCACTGTTGTGTGTGTGTGTGTGTGTGTGTGTGTGCGTGTGTGTGTGTTTGAAAAAATCTTAAAGATTAGCCGACACGTTCAGTCTAGTCAAAATATCGGAATCGGTTAAAAGTGATTTTTGGTAGGTATATTAAAGTTGAATATCAACTCCCGATAGCATACACCGATTTGCCGCTGCAGTTATACGGTATTCCTTTGATTAAAAAGTAGACAGGTCAGGACATAACATTTGAATCAAGGCTAGTTAACAGTGGTGGAGTGTACAGTGACCTTTATATTAATGTACAGGAAGTCACATCACAATGCTCTATTTGTAATGATATAGTGAGTCAATTTGTTTACAACGCAAACAAGTATCGCGTGTGTTATTGTTTACTGGCGCTAAGTCAGTTATATGAGCTAGCTTTCGATATCCAGTGCTAGTATTGTCGTAGTACTTAGTAGTAATTTTAAGGCGTCCATTACACGGTACGTTTCGTCCCTGTCGTCTAATCCGGTGGCTGATGGTGATTGACATATTTTGTCCTAAGCATCATTCACTGTAACTCATGCATGATTGATGGCATGATTGACGCTTGCATAAGCGTGTAACGGACGCCTAAGTACAGTCGAAAAAGAAAATACAGTTGCACCTTTATATATAAAATTGCATTTAACTTGCAACCGTACTTCCTTTGTCGACTGTACATATAAAATTGTGGTATAGAGGAAATTACGCTTCGTCAATATGAAGGAAAATATTGCAAATATGTTATTTATTAATGATGTGGGTAGTTTGCAATATATGCCATGCTTATGACTTATGAGTGATAATTTTATTGTGCACTAAAAAATGTTATTTACTAGCAGACTCCGCATACGTCTACCAGGAAAATCAGTACACATACAGGCAGCAGCGCCACCTACCAGATCTAATTGTGTTTTAACCATCCACATAGAAACCCATTGCATGTAATTTACTTATTTTCGTATTTCTTTTTCCTTTTTTTTTAACCGCGTTTTGAAAACCCGCATACGCGGTTACGTGACTCAGTGTTCGATTTTTTTTTCCGCACCGTATTTTTTTTAAGTCTTAACCAGAGCACACATGTTCGGTGTTTCCGTCTTCCTACAGTCCTGGGTCCTTTAAGTGTTACGTGAAAAAACATCTGTTGAGGCCGTCAAGGTACTCTAATTCTAGGGACACAGCTGTAATGTCGGCCACAGGATTGCACCCCAGCTAACCTCAAGCGGCGCACAGACAATTTTTAGACCTAAATAAAAAAGTGGTGCTATTAAATCGAGCCCCTGTTACTAGTAAATTGAAGCAATGGCGCGCTCGGTTTTCATATGATTCAATACACAATCGGGATCTATAGATACTACTCGACGCCTCCGTGGCGTGGCGGCAGTGAACGCGGCCGCTACGCAGGAGGCGCCGGTTCGACCCCCGCTCAGTGCAAATATTTGTATGCTTATATATAAATATTTGTATTGGTCTGGTCGTGCCTCGGTCGTGCTGTCAGTCCCGGTTGCCATACGAACATGTATGGCAGTCGTTATATGGGAATTGGATGAAATGGTCTACATTGAAGGGCTAATCACCCGTCCCGTCAAACGGCGTCCCCACTAGCCTGCAGTAGTAGTATTAGCAGATACTACTCGAAACCTATTGAATAATGCACTTGTAATTTTCCACATATTTTATTTTTATTTTTCGGGTTCGATCCCAGGTTTACCATGGCACACACCAATGACTTTTCGATGCTTTTCGGAGTTATGTGTGTATTTATCGCAGGTTTATAAGTGCCCGGTTAATGGCAATGGGCTCGCCACCTATTACATTGGGACCTAAACATAAACTGGCGAAACGTGGGTGCTAGCACCTCTGCCTACCCCTTCGGGGAATACGGGCGTGAGTTTATGTAATGTTATGTTATTTTTCAACCTAACTGGTATCATCTCGTCGCATTCTTAAAGATTTAAAATGCTTATCTTTTAGTAATTTCCACCAAACGCCATCTATCTCCAGTTAAATACAGTCTACTTGAAACCTATTTAAATGACATTGAATTACCAATCGTTGAATAATAAGCCATAAATTCTAACCTTGGTTTCCTAGACCACGTAAACTTGACCGCGTTTCCTTTGATAATGACATTAATAACGTCACAACGATTTGTGGCTTAAACTAAAATGAACTTACTTAACTCACAGTAAGACTAAAGGCCGGTTCGACCAAACGCGAGTAAAGTTTATTCCTAAAATAAACAGCCAATATGTGGGTGATATTGCCTGTTTATTCTAGGAATAACCTTACTCGCGTTTGGTCTAATTTACCATAAGCAGCATAGAGGTAACGAATATGACTGTGAGAGGTATAAGTTCTACGTAAAGTGTAATTAGGATTGTATAAGAAAATTGAGCGTTTTAGGATCCTACCTAGATTTCCGGAGTCCAATTTAGTCAACCTCACCTGCAAGCCCATATTTACACCTACTGTACGACGGACGAGACTCTGGTGCAGGATTTCCTCCCAGGATTAGGTCACACGGCAGTCACTCTTTTTTTTTATACAGGACACGTCAATTTGACTTCACCTCGCCTGATGGGTCTGGAATGAGTCACTGAAACGCTTGGTTCTAGCAGGTACACTCTGCACCGTATATGGATGGCATCTTAGCGCTGCACGTGTCGTCCTGTGAAGGAAAGGAGAGGGTGGGACTAATTGGACTCCCATAAAATAGAGATCCGGTTCTTAGCATTCCATGGATTCACCATGCACCCGGCGACCGCACCGCCGGGTCCATGGCGTGGTACAGAGAGGAACACTGTGACGGCGCCTGGGACTTGCGACCCAGGTGTAGGTTTAGGGTGACCACCTTGTGATGCATCAGCGCTCACCCTCACCGTCAGTCGTGTTCCCCCCTCTACCTATCCAAATTTGGTAAGATCCTATCAACGCCGTTTTAGATATTCGTTTGAGTAAAGAGCTTACTGAAGCTCTTGGCAATCCGAGGTCTATTCCTCCCTCGGGACACGTATCTTGGACCTAAATCGCGAGACTAGACCTTTCCGCGCGCGGATTGTGTTGTAATAATGTATGCTTGGTGAATTCAAGCTCGTCTACCGCCAAAGCACCCCGTGCTATCCTCAGAAGACACCCAAGACAGAACGTAGCTTAAAATTGTCTTTTTCGAAAATTACAACTCTTGGTATAGATAGTATATCAGTTTACTCAATACTCAAAACATTTATTGCGTTCCATAATGTGGTACAGATGTCATGTTAATATTAAGTTACAAATGGACTCTGTCGGCCACAGCACAATATTTGGTCCTTCCAAACATTGTGCTGTGGCCGACAGGGTCCAGGGAATGAATTTGTTATTGTAACTACAGTTTACTACAGTTTAGTACAATTACTGCATTATCTGGGGCACGAGGACACACAAATTAATAATCATTACGCACATTGATGAGCATTGATCATTAAAATAAATAGTTTAACGTGTTCCAGACATATTGCAGTTTTTTTATAATTAACGTAAACATAAACTAGCCACGAGTGTAATGATATAAGTTAAGACTTTAGGAAAAGAACCTTGGAATAAAAACCCATAGAGCTTCCGCATTATTGTCGACATTCCAGGACTTGAAACATTCTTCAAGCACAAGAACGCAACACAAGAACTAAACACATACCTAAACTAAGTAGAAGGTACCTACATCTATTCTATTTTTAGCCAACATATTATCCAAACGCTTAAGTCTGGAATGTGAGATAATGGGTTGCCTAATTAACCGGACCAAAATAGCAGCGCGCGTGCATCGGGAGACTAAACTGGATTCCTAGTATGTGCGGTTTTATAATATTTATTTTAAACGTTGCTATAGGCAGAACCATTTATCTTGGACCGCCCACCATTTGACATCATCATCGTCCACCTCAGTAGCACCCCATGCTACCTTCAAAATGCATCCAAGAAACTGCGGGTATAGAATACATATTAGTTCCAAGATATATGATTCGACCTAATATATCTTGAAGATTTAGTTTATCGTTGAAAATGATTGCACATTGCAAAATTAAATTAACTAACCAGGGCCCTCTTATAATGGGAGATCATTTGATCATTCTTGAGCTGAGGAGACGATTCTATACCATCTAACAGTGTATGTCAAATTTGTGATGATATTTTTTTCAGTCAGAATTCATATACTTAGCCTTATTATCACAGAATTGTTATGTGTTTGTGAATGCCTGTTTATGAATGCAATCGTGCCTTTTTTATCTTAATTCTCTCGAGTGTAACCTCAGCCTAAATCATGGTCGCGTATCCGAGAACTTTCGTCACCATTGCGACTGATTTACCTACCCGCATGTTTAGCAAAAACGTGCACAATTAAATAAATATGCGAGTCTAGATTAGAAGCAAAACTATTTTAATAGCCGCTAGGTAATTCTATAAGTAACTTTGCAGGCAAATTTCTTTTTCCTTAAGGAAACACAATGTGAAACATTGCGTATTGTTTTGTAGTTACTTGATGTTGTGACTGTGCTTAGTATAATGTGAACTTATTTTATCTAATAAAATTAATAAGTTTTATATTTGACCTCTTTCATCATTAGCCTGCGGTAGCCTAGTGGTATGTATGGGTAATGGACTACTGAGACGATGCATTTATCGCAGGTTTATAAGTATGATAAACGAGTGGTGATGGAAACTTATTTTGAGTTAAATTAATGATGCTTTGACATTTAATAATATTATGATTATGACTGCAATCTAAATTGACATTGTGACTCAACATTATGTACAACTATTGACATAGATATACCTATAACTAACACAAATAAGACATATACATTATGAAGTTGTTTTTAATTTTAGTAAAATGAAACCATGACAATTTGATTGTATGGATGTGATTGGATATATTTTGTATTAATGATTAAGTATGTAATGTTATGATAAAATAATTAACACTATGAAAGATTTCTAGAAGTACATAAGATTATATAGATTTACTGTATCAAATTTTTTGCTCCTGATTTAGCTAAGAGAATTGCATGCCTATTATGGTAGAATATGGCGAGACTTGTTTACCTATAACACCCTATGTAACCCATATTTGCAAGAAATAAAATGATTTATGATTTATGAAAAAAAACTGTGGGTGCTAGCACCTCTGCCTACCCCTTCGGGGAATACAGGCGTGAGTTTATGTTATGTTATGTTCATCATTAGACTGTCCACTGCTTCATGCATGCGGACACATGCGCCTTCTTCTCCTTCATCTTAGCGTTAATCCCAGTCGCCTCCGCAGCTTTCAGCTTGGATTCTGGGGTCCGCTTTACCAGTCTAACTGTGGATTTGGTTAAACTTCGATATTTTCTGTGAAGCGATTGCCATTTGTCCTCCACAACCCAAAGGCGATATCGAAGCATTGCAGCTGGACCAGTTATTGGACTTTTGAGGGCTCCAACTACCCGTAACGTCTGTCATGGATGTTTGTATGGCAACCGGGACCGACGGCTTAACATGCACTCCCAGGTACGACCAGACCAATGCAAATACCCATATTCATGCATACAAATATTTGCATTGAGCGGGGATCGAACCCGCGCCTCCTGCGTAGCGGCCGCGTTCAGTACCGCTACACCACGGAGGCTGCCCCGCATGCACCTTTAATGCAGCAAATCGCCTGCAAATAGTATGTATTTTTTATACCACTCAGGTGATAGGCAAGCACTGTTACCGTGGCCTATGTACGTGTGCAACGGAGTTTACTCGTGCTGCCGACCCTGATTCGTATGTATTTCACATGGATAGCTAAGTATGATAGGCCACCCCTACCTCAACAAGTCATTATACCACCATTAATGGCATTATAGCAGGTCAGGCACAGCAAACAAAGTTGGCATCGACTTATAACAGATCGAAAATCTCTAAATTCTCTCTCTAAAATTCGTACCATATGTTGAATGAATTTTTTATAGCATTTATTATGCTAACTGTTAAGTTCGAAAAACATTGGAAAAAATGAAATGCTCAAGTGAGACTCGAACTCACGACCTTTCGCTTACAGGGCGACTGCTCTGCCAACTGAGCTATTGAGCACCACTTGAATCATTCCAAATTTTCCTTCTCTTTATATCCGTCTATAAGGGCGACGGTGCAGCCATCTACCAACATTCTTACGAACTGTTGGAAACAATGAATGATTTTTCAACCATTTTTAAACATTGAATTTTGATGACTGCGCCCAAATATTTTGAATGAATTTTTTATAGCATTTATTATGCTAACTGTTAAGTTCGAAAAACATTGGAAAAAATGAAATGCTCAAGTGAGACTCGAACTCACGACCTTTCGCTTACAGGGCGACTGCTCTGCCAACTGAGCTATTGAGCACCACTTGAATCATTCCAAATTTTCCTTCTCTTTATATCCGTCTATAAGGGCGACGGTGCAGCCATCTACCAACATTCTTACGAACTGTTGGAAACAATGAATGATTTTTTTTTTTTTATTTATTTTATTTTATTTTTTTTTATTTTATTATTATATTTATTATATTTAGGTTATTAGTTTATAATTTACTAGTTAGATCCCTTTCCCGCTGCACCCTCTTCTATATTAAGAATGTATTATACATAAACATAAACTGGCGAAATGTAGGTGCTAGCACCTCTGCCTACCCCTTCGGGGAATATAGGCTTGAGTTTATGTTATGTTATGGTATACATATAAACCTTCATCTTGAATTATTCTATATATTAAAAGAAACCGCATCAAAATCCGTAGCGTAGTTTTGAAGATATAAGCATACATAGGATCGGACAGCCGCAGAAAGCGACTTTGCTTTATACTATGCAGTGATCAATTAATTAGTATTAGTTAAACTACTTTAGTCGAGGACCGTACACAAACAAAATACAATCAGTTTCCTTGGCCCTTAAGGCTACGTTGTATAAGGAAACCATTGCGAAATAATGATTATCGTATGTATATCCTCCTTGACATTGTTTTCTTGCCAAATTCATTTCCGTAAACAACATTTCTACAATACAAAACCGATGGACACTAAATTGTTATCCTTATTGATTGGGACTTGAATTTATTCGGAAGTTTCCGTTAGCCTTACGCCTTCGCCATGATGAATAAATCATTATAATTTGGTAGATCTATCATCATTATTTTAGCATTGTTCCTCTTTGAAACCAGGGCTTTCACCTCGAAACACGTGGACGTCCCTTTTCCCCAACCAATCAATCAATCAATTAGCCCACCGCAGGCCACTGCAGGACATAGGCCTCTCTCAATGTGTGCCATTTCACCCGATACTCCGCCTTCCGCATCCAGTCTGTCCCAGCCACCCTTTTCAGGTCGTCAGTCCATCTGGCTACGGGGTGTCCTACCTTGAGTTTGCCTTCTCGCGGTCTCCACTCTGGGACTCGTCTGCTCCAACGGCTATCGGTCCTTCGACAGACGTGGCCAACCCATTGCCACTTGAGCTTGCTTATTCTGCGAGCTATATCGGTAACTTTGGTTCTTTGTCCCATCTCGTTTTATCTTAGCTATTAGGGAAGCGACTGTCCCAGGAAGAAGCTGTGTACCTATGAGGAAAAAAATTTGGGTGCAAGTATTAATTTTTCCGTCCGAAGCCAGGAGCGATCGCTAGTATATATGTATATGTGTACTGTATCGCTTTTGGTTAGACGTTATAATTGTTATTTGTTATGACTACGCTGACAGACTCTTTAATGAAGTTCGTGTGTGGGCACAGAATAGATAATAAGTACACTGTTATGGGCTTCAAACTACATCACATTTTTTCTTTGAGTAAAATGCTTCAATAAATAGAAGTAGAAGCAGTTTGAAATGAAATATCACTGTAGAGTATTTAATCGAATGTTATTTTTCTCTTTAACTTGCCTCAACATCATGATCGAAGCGTCGATCCCGGTTGCATCACAGCTTATCATTTGTCTCCTTTTGACAAGCGAGCAGTTAACCCTACTATTCTCCTTCCCAAAATTTATTTGGATCAAGGTTTCTTATCTAGTATCCTGACTTTTATAGGAATTGCTGCCGTTGCCATCACATCACAAGCCCTAAAAGAAAGCATCAATTAGTAGGTGTATCTACCGACTCACAGATAAGTTTGGCTTCTGAGTAACCTGTCAAATAACGCTAACGTATTAATTATAAAAGTTTGCCTGACATTGGCAGCTTATTACTTCTCGTTTTACATTATTACTATAAAGCTAAATCTCAAAGACCTCAAATAACCAGGACAGCGAACTTATGACCTTAACTCAATGAGACCTTAATAATGACACAGATATAAGTTTGAAAGTCAAGTGCGCATATGACGTGACAGGTTAAGGAGATATGTGTTTAGGATCATGATTTGGCAAAATTACTGTATTGTATACGCCAGGATCAACATCATTGGACCTCAAAACTTCTATATACGTAGGGTGTAATGTTCCTTTGACGTAATACTATGGATCAATTGAATTAGGTCAACTGTCATTTAGTTATAAAGTAAAGTCCTTGAGATTAGGAGTTTTGGGACTCCACTAAAATTTTAAGAGTCCAAGCCAACCTCAACTGGAAGTGAGTGATGATGGCGAGGCTCTGGTTGTTGACCTTTTTCATAGAACATAGTACTCTGCGCTTTGCTCTCGGGGCTGGGAGGCCAAGCGCTCGTTCCTACCAAAAAGCCTCGTATGCAACCGGGAATACGGTTTGGTAAAAGTAGATATCTAACATACTCCGTGACAGCCTCCGTGGTGTGGTGGTAGTGAACGTGACTGCTACGCAGGAGTGCAAATATTTGTATGCATGAATTATGAACTATTTGCATTGGTTCTCTAGGTGTTTCTATGTATAGTATGTATGTATTTACAAAAAAAAAGTATCTAAGTATGTTTATCACCATTCTGGATTCCATAACACGAGCTAGTTAGGCTATGCTAACCTTGGATCTAGATAGCGTTGTGTAGAATGTTGTGCAATATTTATTTGTGGAATACTAAATAACGCTATTTAAACCTAAACCAAAATAGCATGGCTTTTATATTCTGTAAGGTTCTAGAATGCGGATAAACATGCTTAGACACATCTTTTTGTACGAACATTATACATATACATTATTGAGTTAATGGCCAAAAACCCATTGTGAGGTCAAATTGTAATCACCGAGGAAGATTTTTTTAAAATCTACGTTCTGCAGTCTCATCACAAGGACATTCAACATTCAGAAGTATGACATTTTAACATTTTGGACTATAAAATTTTGTCCAGATTATGTACCATGGTCTATATCGAATTGTAACGTGTCTTAATAACTGAACATGTAAGTATTCAACGCTTTTTCCCGCAGAAAACCGTATGGATCCCGGCAGAGAAGAATGTGGGCCATCCCATCTCATCCCATGCGGTGTCGTACAAGGCGACTAAGGGATAGGGCTGCTTAAGATCTGAAAGATATATACAGCCCAGACTCAGCCTCTGATATAGGCTCGAGACAACAATGGTGCCCGGAGACGGAACATTATAGCAATAGGCTCACCCCCTATTACATGGGACCGACTACAAATTATTAGTGTAATGTGGATGTTAATTCACCTCTGCCTAATCCTCCGGGGATATAGGCGTAATTAAATGTAGCTGCGGTAGCCTAGTGGTATGGGTAATGGACTGCTGAGACGAGGTCTCGGGTTCGATCCCAGGTTTACCATGGCACACACCAATTACTTTTCGATGCTTTTCGAAGCTATGTGTGTATTTATCGCAGGTTTATAAGTGCCCGGTTAATGGCAATAGGCTCGCCACCTAAACCTAAACTGGCGAAATGTGGGTGCTAGCACCTCTGCCTACCCCTTCGGAGAATACAGGCGTGAGTTTATGTTATGTTATGTAGATGTATTTAAGTAAATATTTAACATTGCATCCATACTAATATTATAAATGCGAAAGTAACTCTGTCTGTCTGTCTATCTGTCTGTCTGTATGTTACGCTTTCACGCCTAAACCACTGAACCGATTATGATGAAATTGGTATAGGGGTAGATTAGACCATGAGAAAGGACATAGGCTATGTTTGGTCGCGATAACCGACATCCACGCGGGTGGAGCCGCGGGCAAAAGCTAGTATGATATAATACAAGACAGCACACATCAAATATCGTCTATTACAGTATACTCATAGAACCTGAAAGTCTTTAAAATGCTTGATTAAAAGACGAGTTTTAGTGTAGTTACACTAAAGTAAAAATAGCTATTTAAATACTACTGGTGCTAAATGATATTATACAGTTAGAATTAGTGTCTAGAGACCCTCTATTTAAGCTTCAAAATCATGTTATACAACTTTTAACTGTACTGATTTCTTATCAATTATTGCTCAAGCATGTATGCGTGGTGTTAATTAAATACTTTTTTATCTCATTACCTATTTATTGGGGTAAAGGAACAAGAAAAACTAGAATTAAATATTTAGAAATTAAGACCAGTAGCAGAGACATTTTATAACCATTTCGAAGTGATATATCGTCGTCGATAAAAATCAATTCAAGAATGGTTTCATTTTATACGGATAGATGTATTGGAGCTACAAAAATATCCTCGTTTTTGGGCTCCGAGGATCATTATCCTTACCCCATTGGGTAACATATAGAAGTTCTCTTAAAAAGGAGACAGAATCTCGACTGTTAAATCTATAGGTGTTCTGGCCCTTAGATGAGGTTACCTATAAAATCTATTCTTGTACCAAATTTCATCTAGATCCGTTCGGCTATTCTGGCGTAATCGAGTAACAAACATTTATAGATCCTTTTCATCATTCTCTAAACCTTTTCCCAACTCAGTTGGGGTCGGCTTTCCAGTCTAACTGTGATGCGGCTGAACTTCGATATTTTCTGTTTATTACTTACTAGCTTTTGCCCGCGGCTCCGCCCGCGTGGATATCGCTTATCGTGACCAAACATGGCCTATGTCCTTTCTCATGGTCTAATCTACCTCTATACCAAATTTCATCAAAATCGGTTCAGTGGTTTAGGCGTGAAAGCGTAACATCCCCGCTCAGTGTAATATTTGTATGAATGAATATGGCTTTTTGCATTGGTCTGGGTGTTTCTATGTATAATATGTATGTATTTATAAATTTAAAAAAAGTATCTAAGTATATTATATTATGCCTCTGCGCCGTGGTGGTAGTGAACGTGACTGCAGGAGGCGCGGGTTCGATTCCCGCTCAGTGCAAATATTTGTATGCATGAATATGGCCATTTGCATTGGTCTGGATTTTTCTATGTATAATAAATATGTATTTACAAATGAAAAAAGTATCTTAGTATATTTATCGGCATTCTAGATTCTATAACAAAAGCTAGTTAAGCTTACCCATGGGTATAAATAGCGTTGTGTAGATTTTTTTTCCTTTTTCCTCCGTGGCGTGGCGGTAGTGCACGCGACTGCCACGCAGAAGGCGCGGGTTCGATCTCCGCTCAGCGCAAATATTTGTATGCATGAATATGGCTATTTGCATTGGTCTGGGTGTTTCTATGTATAATATGTATGTATTTACAAAAAAAAAATGTATTTAAGTATGTTTATCCGCGTTCTAGATTCCATAACACAAGCTAGTTAAGCTTACCCATGGGTATAAATAGCATTGTGTAGATTTTTTTTTAATTTCGCTGAAAGCAGCTTAGGTAGGTCGGCAGTAAACTTTCAGTAATTTATGAATACACTAGCTTTTGCCCGCGGCTCCGCCCGCGTGGATGTCGGTTATTGCGACCAAACATAGCCTATGTCCTTTCTCATGGTCTAATCTACCCCTATACCAAATTTCATCAAAATCGGTTCAGTGGTTTAGGCGTGAAAGCGTAACATATAGACAGACAGACAGACAGACAGACAGACAGAGTTACTTTCGCATTTATAATATTAGTATGGATTTAGCAGGTACTAGGCGATCATAAAATTGAAGTTCGCATGGTACTCCTGAGGTCGACACTATAGGCAAATAAATGCTCATTGCATACTGAGCAGTCACGAGGCATGAGACCTTTGCGCGTGCGCGATGAGGACGCGCATACCAAACGCGAGAAAATGCCAACTTTGATGGTAATTTATTTGATTGGTAGTTTGAATTGGTGAGATAAGTTATTCTGGTAATATAACCACATTAGTGTTTTAATAAGAACTAATATAATATACGAATACATCGGGAAAAATAAAATGCTCAAGTGGGACTTGAGCAAGGGTTCAAGTCCCACTTGAGCATTTTACTTTTCCCGATTAAAAAAAGGATATAAAAAGAAGGGAAATTTGAAGTGATTCAGGTGTGGCTTAATAGCTCTGTTGGAAGAGCATTCCCCCTATAAGGGAAAGGTCTTGGGTTCAAATTTTAAGCAAGCAAACATAATTAACGCAATAAAAATTCATTCTCATATAATATTCTAGAAGCTACTTCACAGTGGTATCCAGACCCTTTTTTTTTTCCCCTCGGATACCCCCCTTCCGGAGCCGGAAGGGGAGGTTATGTCGGACTCGAACCGACTAAAACCGCACGCCGACTGTGGGTCGTGGTGCTAGGCCGGAGGTGAGGTTGTCATCGACATATCCCTCGCACCCCGGCTGACCCAGGGCCATCCCAACTGTGTCCCCAACTCGCCCTCGGAATGGGGAGGCGCGCTGGTCAGCGCGCCGCCGCCGTGGCCTGCTTCTGCTGGGGTGACAGGCGGCTCCACCCGTCACCCCCAGGCCCGCGCTCATGGGGGACGGAGGTCAGTCAGTGCCCTCCGACGCCCGAGTTGCCTGCGCGCGCGGGCGGCGCGATCCGCGAGTTTTTCTCGCTCGCGCCGCCTCTCCCGTTCCGCCGTCTCCTTCGCGACCATTACCTGCTCGCTGAAGGAGACGCCAGCGCCCCACGCGTCCGCGGAGCGGACCATTGCTGTGAGCAGGGTGGCGAGGGTGAGAACTCTCACTCCCAGGGCCGCCACTAGCTCCCGCCTTGGACCGGCCCATGTCGGACACTCGGTGAGCGTGTGCAGCCCCGTGTCCTCGCTCGCGTCGCAATGATGGCATTTGGACGTTGGCTCCTTTTCGATCCGACACAGATACCGCCCGAAGCACCCGTGCCCTGTGATAATCTGCGTCTGTCGATACGAGAGGCTGCCATGTGGCCTCTCTAGCCATTCCGCCATGATGGGCCTTACCGCCTCTATGACGGCATGCCCTGCGCGTGGTTACTCAAGTCGTCGCTCCCACTCCGCCACCATGATCCCGTGGAGCCGGGATCTCTCGGCCCAAGTGTCTTCGGGCTCGGGATCGTATCCCCGCTCCCGCGCCTCCTTACGGAACCGATACAGTGCCGCAAGGGACCTCGCCTCCAGGATCCATGGTGGCGATCCGGCTAGGAGACTCGTCGCTTCGAAGGATATCGTGCAGTACCCCCTAATGGCCCTGGAGGCCATCCTCTGCTGCGGCGCATGCAGCAGTTGCACGAATCTGGCCTGCAGGGCGCCAGCCCACACGGGGCACCCGTACAGGGCCATGGAACGCACGCCACCCGCGTAGAGTCTCCTTCAGGAGTCCTCTGGGCCCCTCAGGTTGGGCAGCAGCCGCATCAGCGCGTTAGCTGACACCAACAGTTTGGGGCGCAGACTTCGGAAGTGCTCTCCAAAGTCCCACCGAGCGTCGAGTACGAGCCCCAGGTATTTCAACCGGGCCTTGATGTCGATGGGAGTACCTCCTACTGTCAAGCTGGATCCCGGGGGTGGCCCGCGCCGAGGACCGTGAAAGAACAAGGCCTCGGATTTGTGCAGAGCCACCTCGAGACCCAGCCGCCGGATCCGATCCACGACTTGAGCAACAGCGGTCGTGGCCCTCTGGGTCCCCTCGCGGTGTGTAGCGCCACTCACCGTCACTAGCATGTCGTCCGCGTAGCACGTGACGGTGTCACCGAACGCGAGCTCACCGCGAAGCACCCAGTCGTATCCGATGTTCCACTGGAGCGGCCCCAGGACCGATCGCTGTGGGACACCGCATGACATCTCACGCCTACCGACGTGGGTCGCACTTGGGTAGATGACGGCCCTCTCCGTCAGGTACGCCCCGACTATGCGGCGGAGGTAGAGAGGCACATCGTGGTACACGAGCGCCTCCCTGATGCATCTCCAGGGCAAGGTATTGAACGCGTTGGAGATGTCCAAGGACACCGCCAACATCACCTCGCCCCGGGCGACCGCATCCTCCGCCAGAGTCCTCACGCGCATGATGGCATCCACAGTGGAACGCCACCGGCGGAAGCCGTACTGCGTGTGTGGTATCTAGACCCAAAGTAGCTTAACTAGCTTATATTGTGGATTAAAATGAGGATAAAATAAAAGATTTTAAAGAGACAAATATTATATTTTACCACAGCACAGGTATAAAAATATTTTTGCAATAATTTTTTATGTTCTAAAAAGCTGACGTAACAAAAGACATCAACGAGTTATTGACTTAATGCTCTGACTCGGGTGGAAGTTGCATCATCGTTCCCGGTTATCTCTGAAATTTATTACGGGTACTTAAAGCCTTAAAAATACCAAAACTATAATGTATCTACAGAACTTCCATATGTAGTTAGTCATGTAGGTTTGATGGCAATCACTTCAAGAAAATATCGAATTCGTGCAAATCCAAAATAACAATAATGTTTAGATATTTTTTTACAAAGTTCATAGTTCAAACAAGTTGTATCTCATCAACACGTTTTATTATAACACTCAGATATGATATGTATCTAAATATAGCAGCTGTTATCATTTTCGTAAACAATATTTTTTATCTCTCGTCCGCAACATAAGGGACCAACACAATCTCCATTACTGGGGAGTTAATACTACACTGCCCGCATTTCAACAACTATTATTTTCGGTCCCACTTAATAGGGGGCGAGGCTATTGCCTCAAGCAGGCACTTTGTCTTGGGTTTTAGTTTATTTTTTAAAAGAATAGTTTAAAGATTAGTTGGAGATACCCCTCCAACTAAGCTTAATTGCTTGTGCTAGGAGTGGGTTCACGTCAGTAGTGTAATGGCCAGGATTCGAACCCGGGACCTCTCGAGCGTAAGGTCGACTTCTTAACCATTAGGGAAGGTTCATATCTGACGGAACATGCGTCGCGTATTATCGGTCGCGTAACGCCAGAACAGACAAATGTATAGAAAAACACTTGAACGTTCACATTCAACCGATGTTACGTTAGTGCGTCGAGTGTGAACGGTCAAGTGTTTTTCTATACATTTGTCTGTTCTGGCGTTACGCGACCGATAATACGCGACGCATGTTCCGTCAGATATGAACGTTCCCTTAAGCTTGAAGCTTCGGAGCAGAAATACAAAATGCAAAATGAGCACAACACGCAAAATTTACAAAACGCAGAATGTACATAACGCATAATGTACAAAACGTAAATTTACTATCAGATGGAGAAGAGCCCTATTGCTTAGTCGTGTTTTGCGACACCCACGGGAAGAGATGGGGGGTGCCTTAGTCTACTCTCCTATCACAGATAATCCTACTAACTCTCCTATCACAGATAATCCTATTAATATTATAAACGCGAAAGTTTGTAAGTATGGATGGAAGGATGGATGTAACTCTTTCACGTCTAAACGGCTAGAGTGATTTTAATAAAATTTGGCATGGAGTTAGCTGACACCCTGACAGCCTCACACGGATTTATTTTAGGTGGACCACGACCCATAGTCATTTTTGATTTGCACACTACTCAACATTCAGGTGGACCACCGGCAAGAAAAAGTGCCCGTGGTCCACCTACGTGAACTGAGGTGAACGACGGGCAAGAAAAAGTGCCCGTTTATATTATGTTTATATTGGTGTGGTCGTACCTCGGAGAGCACGTTAAGCGGTCGGTCCCGGTTGCCATACGAATATGTATGACAGTAGTTACAGGGGAATTGGTAGAAATGGCCCCACATAAAAGGGCTGATCACCCGTCAGTCAAACGGCGTCCTCACTGGTGGTAGTAGTAATAGTAGCCGATACCCTGGATTAACAGATAGGTTATCGCGATAATCGACATCCACGCGGGCAGAGCCGCTGGCAAAAGCTACTACTTATATAATAATTCTTACTACAATACAGTTACCGGTATAAACGAACCGTGTTGGTTTCCGATACTACCGATCCGAGTCTACCGGGAAGCAACACATCTCGTTTATACTGGTAACTTAATTGAAATGCTAAGGATTAATATATCTGTCTAATTGTCGTGTGTTTTCAACCATGGTTCATGCTCTAGATCATTTTATGTGGACCTTAATCGCTAAGAAATTCCAAGTATTTATTCATTTGCAAGCCGGTTTTCGACGACAAAAAATAAAATGGAATAAAATGTGTCTGTTACACTAATTAAAATGTTATTTGTATATTGACAGCTACCTACTGCATAATTTGTTTTTAGAAATTCAATGGGGAATGCGGTTTTTGAGCTTGTTTCTTTTGGGGCGAGTAACATTGCAAATTTAAAATTAGTAGTTTTTTAAAATAAAACTAAAGTTTTAACGGATTCCATCACGATTTATTTGGTACTAGCTTTTGCCCGCGGCTCCGCCCGCGTGAATGTCGGTTATCGCAACCAAACATCGCCTATGTCCTTTCTCATGGTCTAACCTACCAAAATTTACCAAATTTCATTAAAATCGGTTCAGTGGTTTAGGCGTGAAAGCGTAACATACAGACAGACAGACAGTCAGACAGACAGAGTTACTTTCGCATTAATAATATTAGTATGGTTTATTTACACTTATCTTTTTTATTGCAGGATGACGAGATTTAATCTTGATTCAATCTTGATTCAACCCATCCATATACTCACATCTGTAAATCCCCGAAGGGGTAGGCAGAGGTGTACTAGCACCCACGTTTCGCCAATTATGTTTTTCGGTCCCACGACGTACTAGAGGGTGAGGCTCTTAACGTCTAGCGGGCCCTCTGTCTGGGCGGTGGATATGGAGAACAGCCCTATCCCTTAGTCACCTTTACGACAACCGCAGGAAGAGCTGGGTTGGTCCTGTTCTACTCCACAGGGAACCAACACCGCAATATCTTGATTCAAGTCTTCGCCTTATATATTTCTGTTTGTTGTCTTCTATTGTTTCCTATATATGGAGCTCGTTAATATAAGTTGCATAGTAAGATATTAGGTAACAATAAAGAAACCACTATGCTACCGATGCTGATTTTTAGACTTGTTAGTGTTTTCTCACATCAGTCTATTTCAATCTACCTTTTTTTATTTATTTTTTTTAACCGTGGGGGAAAATCCTTCATGGATGTTATGCCGGACTCCTACCGACTAAAAACCCCCCACGGTAACGCCCAGCAGCCTATGGTTGGGAGCCCCGGGTAAGCCCTCGGAAGGATGTCCCAGGGCACAATCTACCTAATACCACATTTCCAATAACTTTTTTTATATCTATTTAAAATCTATTTGGTATCCGAACGTATACTAACATAGGCTACGTATACAAGTATTGAAAGATCTAATGAGACTGATTGTAAAACACTCGCCCGGATATTTAGCATGTTTCTTATAGTTATCGCGGTTCCGATATTTCGGCGCTGTTTCAAGCGCCATGATCACGGATGAAACCGCCGAAATTTCGGATGCTCGATACTGTAAGAAACCTGGTGAACATCCCGGTGAGTGTTTTACTGTCAATGTGAATGACCATGTCAGTCTCTAATGAGACTATTACAAGCGCTAACATACTGCTAAGAATACATTCGTAGAGTCCGTCCACCTGCGTGAACTAATTTCATTTGCCAAGCGAAACCAAAGCTCTAATTATAGAATGTTTATTATAATGCACATGCGTACGTTAATAACCTAGGTCTGTAATTATCTACCTACGTTTTTAAAGAGAGCATAGACTCACAATGGTTAATTGTGAGTCTATGCTCTCTTTAAGATCTTATCCCAATATCACCTGAAAGTTAATATACCTGCCGACTGAAGAAAGTGGCACCAGGCAGACTTTCCACAAAATTAAAAATTAATAATAGTACAAAAATAAAAATTAAAAATGCGATTTTAAAGAGAGTGATTATATTTAAATACCTGGGGCTGCATATTGTTACCGAGGATCTAAGAGATGATTTGGACTTGAAAAGGGAACGCAGGGCGTTGGCTGTGCGGGGAATCATGGTGGCTCGGAGGTTTGCTGGTTGCACTGTACCAGTTAAAATTACACTGTTCAAGGCTTACTGCCGGACATTCTACACCAGCAGCCTCTGGTTCAACCATACCCAAAGGGCAGTCAATGCGCTGCGTTTACAGTATAATAACACTTTCAGGATGTTGTTGAGGCTCCCACCGTACTGCAGTGCGTCGGGGACCGACGACTTTCACGCTTTGATGCGCTTGAAGGTAGCCTCGTTGCTGCGTAGTGTCAGGGGGGGCACCAACGGTATTCTGGGACTGTTCGCGGAGAGGATGGATGGGCCTGCCTTTTGTAGATTCATCAAGCTACATGTGGCGTGATGAATCTATCAAAGGCAACACTTGATGTAATAAGTAAAACCATTATATTACTAACATAGATATTAAGAATAAACTAACTAACTCTGTTGTCTTAAATAAAATATTTTTATTTATTATTTATTTATAAAATTCAAAATCATTTATTCTGCATAGACCATTAAATCGGAACTTACAAAATGTCAATATAAAAATAAATATTAAAGACTAGTTTAGCAAATGGACCACCGCGGCACCGGTTCGAAACGCGGCCCAGACCTGAGAAGACTCCGGCAAGAAACTCAGCGGGCATGTTTTTTGTCTATATACAACCGTTCCTTAGTCTACATAAAGTGATTTGCTTGAGTAGCATAGCTGAGCGAACAGCTCATTTCCAAGCTTTCTTATCCTCTTAATATTCTTGGATTTTATAATAGCTTTTCTTTACTTTACTTTCTTTCCCCATGGAGAAGTGTGATAGCGGAGCTTGGGCCCCAAAATAAAATTCTTGAATGCAACTGGGATTAGCTCATCAAAATTATTGGGTGCGGCCTCATTTTCCCACTAAATAGTCCTACTGGTCAGCACCCAGTCCATCTGGATCAAATCAGGATCAGCATCAGCTCGATGGACCACCTTTTGTCGTGCCCACTGTGCCCCCTACACCTGCACGATTGCCGACCTGCATGAAGTTACGGAAAGTACGGTCAAATCACCGACTTTTGGGCTGGACGCATCTAAATATTTAAATTGTTGCCACTGACACGAAGAAGAACAAGAAGCATCAGCTCCTACTATAAAGGCACAAATAGAAGTACTCATAAACATACTCTGATTCAAGTACGGGCGAATGCAGATATCTACATTAGTATCACTTATCATCATCATTTTACAGTCTAAAAATACATTAAATAAAAACTGAAAAAAGAGTGAAAGGACACCCAAATAATTAACTCAAGAACATCGTTAATTTATTATTCTGTCTGACACTGAAATTAACATTTTATCGTATGGAATACTTCTGTTCCACAAGATAATGAAAAGCAGAAATAGAATAAATGAAGCAGTCACATGCAATAATATAAATCCAAAAAATGAAAACCTCCATTAGCGGACTCGAATCCGTGATAACCGGCCCTTTTCAGGTGGAATAGTCTGACTGGGTGAGTGGCGTTTCCACCCGTTCCCGTTTCCACCCGTTGCGATTCAACCCGTTACCGTCTTTACCTAAATCGTTTTTGCCAGTAGGTACAGTCAGGAACAGAAATAATAAATCATTTTTTGGTTAATAATTTTTTATTTGAAATAAAAAAACATCTATAAAAAGGTAAATCACAGTACTTTAGTTCGTTACATTCTATGATCTTGACAGGCTATGTATGTATGTATGTATGTATGTATGTTCATTTGTTCCCTCATAGCTCCGCAACTACTAATTAGAACTGGACAAATGAGGTATCGTTACAAGCGGCTTGATCGTTCGATGGTTATAGGCTATATGACGTGTCACTCATTCTTGTGTGGCGCCCTCTAGCGCTCATAACGTATTTGGTATCAAATGAAAGTGCTTAATGAGCACATTTCAAATATGTATAAATTATTGACTTTTACTTGCCTCAAAAAAATTTAAATAAAATGTAAAGTTTAAAACTAAAACCCGACTACCGAAAGATCATGTTTTAAAAAGTGACAAACAAGAAAATATCAAGGATAGCCGTGGTCGTATGCCACTTACTCAAACAAAACAATATATTCTAGTGAATAGTGGCATACGACCACGCCTATCCTTGATATTTTCTTGTTTGTCACTTTTTAAAACATGATTTTTCGGTAGTCGGGTTTTAGTTTTAAACTTTATTTTTTTTGTATCACAGAAATCATTGGTTTCCTTCAGTTTGAAAATGATGATTTTATAAGAGAAACTCAGATGGAGCTCAAATCAGGAGATATAACTATATCCCATTTCTAGATTAGCTTAGGTAATAATTATTGTCAGTATTGCTTTACAATTTTATTATTTGTACATATCTATTAAGTTTTGTATGAAGGTTTGTTTTTTTTTATTTGCTCAAATCACTAAAATGGTAGTTGAGGTAATTATTGTAAATGTAGTGAAGTTATCGCTTAAATTATATAGTTTTAATTGTAGTTATATCGTCTCCAGTTAATAGCTAAAGTGCAAAGGAACTAGTGAGAAGGAACAGTTTCAGTAGTTCCAGTAAAAATTAAATCGAAATTAAACGGAACTAATGAGAAGAAAAAGTTTCACTAGTTCCACCGGGACTACTTCCACTGGAACTAGTGAGAACTTTTTTTTTATATAGGACACGTCAATTTGACTTCACCTCGCCTGTTGTTAAGCTAAAGGCAAAGTCTCGGAAAGAGGGTCACCATCGGAAACATGTACCAAGTTAACAGTGGTGGCACTCAGCTTGACGGCCTTGTTAGATGCCTTTTCACGCCCCGCTTAAAGGACTGTAGGAAGGGACTGTAGGAAGAAGGAAGCACGTGAGCTGGCAGGAAGTTCCAGGTCTTAATGGTGCGGCATAGGAACGAGTCACTGAAACGCTTGGTTCTAGCAGGTATACTCTGCACCGTATATAGATGGCATCTTAGCCCTGCACGTGTCGTCCTGTGTAGGAAAGGAGAGGGTGGGACTAATTGGATGAGCTCGTCAGAACATTCACCATGGTAGAGACGGTAGAATACTGCCAAAGACGCAACATCTCTACGCATCTGCAAAGGCTCGAGGGTGTTCGTGACCTCAGGATTCCCAATAATGCGGACCGCACGTCGCTGCAATCTGTCGAGAGCATCTAGTAAGTACTTTGCGGAGCCGTCCCAGAGATGTGAGCAGTATTCCACGCAGGAACGAATTTGGGTCTTGTATTGAAGACACCGCTGTTCCGGCGTGAAAAAACGTCTTACTCTGTTCAGGACTCCGAGTTTACGCGAGGCTGATTTGATGATACTCTCGATATAGTTTTTGTTATTCAGTTTGCAGCGAACATCCATACCGAGGACATTGAGGTGATCCTGCAGTGGCTGTGGTGTGCTCTGAAGAGTGGGAAGGGGGAGGGAAAGGAGATACTTTTGCTGTAAACGCACATGTCTTTTTGGCATTAATCTCGACCAGGCTCCTAGCGCCCCATTGAGAAATGTGGTCCAGGATCCGGTCCAGCTCAGTGACAAGAAGCTGCCTTTTTTCCGCGATATCAGACTGCTTGGCCGCAGGATGTGCGTAATAACTCTCCCGTGTAAGGTGTATCATTGATATGCAGAAGAAAGAGAGTGGGAGATAAGACGGTACCCTGCGGCACGCCAGCATTTACCTGCAAGAATTCCGAAGCTCATCCATCACAAAGGACGCGAATACGGCGCCCCTGCAGGAAGCTTGCAACCCAGTTGCACAGTCTGGGAGGCAGGCCATAGGCTGGTAGCTTGGAAAGAAGCGATTTGTGCCATACCCTATCGAAAGCTTTGGTAATGTCAAGAGTAATTGCCAGTGACTCGCCGTGCTTTTCCATAGCCTCACCCCAAAGATCACCCGTTGACCGTTTCGGTCTAAAACCGTATTGCCGGTCACTAAGCAAGGAGTGATCCTCTAGGTGGTGCGTGAACTGTGTGTTAATGATGTGCTCGAACACCTTGCACAGCACTAAGGTGACGGCTATGGGTCGATAGTTGGCTGGGTCCGAACGATCCCCCTTCTTGGGGATTGGCTGGACATTCGCCTCCTTCCAAGCTAAAGGCACTGTACCCGAACTGTAGGACAGTCGGTACAGCCGCGTTAGCATAGGAGATAACTCCACTGCACATTTTTTAAGTACAACCGCCGGAATACCATCAGGACCACTGGCTTCCCGGACATCGAGTGATTGCAGTACTGCACGGACATCGCGTTGCCTGATAAGGATATCAGGCATTGCATGGTCACCAGTGGGCATTGTGCGTGGTGGCATACCACAATCATCGACTCGGGAGTTGGCCGCGAAGATATTGACCAGCAAATTTGCTTTCTCTTGCGGCTCATGGGCCAGAGATCCATCGGGGTTGCTCAGCGGGGGCAGCGAGGGCTGGCAAAAGTTGGCTTGCACGGCTTTGGCCAGTCGCCATAAGCCACGGCTACCCGTGGGATGCGCCACTAGCTCTTGGCCCAGCCGTGCTATGCGCTGGGCATCCGCCCTGACGTAAGCCCTCTTGCAGACCTTTGTGGCTCTGTTGTGCGCCGCCTTGAAGTGACCCACGTTGGGATCGCGTGTGACGCGCGTCCGCACCCAAGCGCAGTACGCAGACTGTTTATGCTCAACAGCCTCTGCGCACTCACGCCCGAACCACGGATGCGCTCCGCGGACTCCGGTGACATCGGTGTATGGGATATAGTATTCCATACCCAAACCGATCTCACCGGCGACAGCAGTAGCGCTCTCAGATGAGTTCTTACCCTCAAAGCAGCGTTCAACCCACGGGATGGACGCATAATTGTCGCGTAGTCCATCCCAGTCCGCTGACGAGTAGTGCCAAAGACGCCTCTTCCCCTGCACGGGGTCGTGGGGGCGTTACAATGGGCACGGTGGAGCGGACCAGACAGTGGTCGGAGTTAACTAAAGCAGCACTCACCGAGACGTACAGTGTCCGGGTCCGGGTGACTCGTCAACAGAAGGTCTAGCAGAGAGGGGAGGGCTCTAGGCCGGACTCTCTTGGTATCCTTGTAACCTTGTGCACCAATTGAGTCAAGTCATGCGCCAGGGCAAATGCGTGAGTGGCTCTTCCCGCATGGTCTGTTTTGGCGGAGCCCAAGCAGATCTTGTGGTGGGCGTTAAAGTCCCCCAGAAACACCAATTCGGCGTTCGGAAACCGCTTCTGCGCATCATCTGCCGCCTGACTCAGGTATTGAAAGAGTCAAGTTATCTCTGCATCTCCCGTATGAGAGCGGTAAAGGCACACATAGATCTGACTCGTGGAGCCATGGTCTACGTGTACCCACAGGATGGAGAAGGATGGGTCCTCTAGACAGCGCAAACGGCGACAACAAATATCCGCCCTAACAAACACGCACACCCCGGCTTTTGATCGGCAATTTTCCTCGATAACATAGCCGGAGTAAAGCAGATAGGTCGTGTCGTCAAGGCGGCGTATTTGTGTCTCCGTCAGAAACAGCATTGCTGGTTTGGCCGTCTCCAGGTGTTGGTGGACGGCGTTGAGGTTTGTATGGAGCCCACAAATGTTCGTGGACTCCACCTCAAATAGTCGTGTGGTGGAGACTCCCTAGCCGCTGTTCTGACTCTATCTTTTTGGTGCGCTGTCATGGTAAAGGTAGGGGAAAGCGTGAAAAAAAGGTGATTGTCGCCGCAGCACCGTGTGACAATACATGGGATATTGGTTTTGTCTATGATTGTGATGACACGACGAGAGCCGACGCGCCGAACGGAAGGCCCCCGTACCCCCCGAATATGGTCGCCGGGCTCCCATCCGGTCGCCAACCGGCACGACGAGATTATGCGCGACCTGGTGGGGCAGCCTCCCAGGGCGGTTAGTCCCAGTTGGGCCCCTGTACTATGCCGCGGGTGGCCAGCGGCACCACCGTTTCTACAGGTCTCCCTGCTCGGCGCGGTGCCCCGCGTCACCCCCCACTAGACTACGCCAAGACCCACCGGTCCCACTAGTGCTGCGACTACCATCACCTCGGCCCGGCTATGCACTTGCTGATCCCTGAACGCAATCCAACCGTGATTGGATTACTATGGAGGGGTTTTCGCACTTGTGCTCGGTGGTACCAACCCGGTCGAAATTAGTGACAAATTTGTGCCATCAAATTTCTACCACCAGGGAAACGTTAACGATCCAATTTATTTATCTATTCAAACAGCATCAGGTAAAAAAAAGGTCGCACATGCACCTTAAGTAACGGCGCGTGAAATAGACACACCTATCGTATTCCCTTAATGCAAAATTAGAAACAACATTTATTTATATATATATATACTAGTAAAGTGTAAAAAAAGGTATCAAAGAGTGACCCGGAGTGTCCTTCGTGCATAATGTGCGATAGTTAGGTTCCCTGTTTTAATATAAATGGTTAAGATTGTTAAATAATTAACCATTTTTTCGGTTGACTGTACTTTATTAAGAAAACGGGTGGAATCGGGAACATAAATAATTATCATTTTTAATGATAAGTTTTCGGGTTGAAACGGGAACGGGTGGAAACGACACTAACCCGTCTGGTCTGACGGGTCTGACTAACTGAGCTACATAGATAAGCTCAGAAAAAACATGGAAAAAAAGTATTATTGGGAGAGAGGCTCGTAATTGTAAGCGGAAATATGCTTCTTATTTCTTACTTATTTCTTTCTTCCTTTTCAGTAAAGTGTGCATGAGAACTTTTTCCTGTGAACATGTTTTTTTAAGTAAGCATAGACGCATTAACAATATTAGTAAATGTAAATTTTCTACCACTTTGTATGTAAATACAGGTTGGTAAACGTTATTAATAATATCATAATTAGTGGTAGTATTATTTGTCAGTCAAGGCACTTAAAAATAATGCTTAAAGTTAATGAGAGTATAATTTGAGTAGCTTTATAACATTTATATATTTATATATAGATTTATAATATATAACATAATAAGAACTTATAGTTAGCAGTACTTATAGGTAGTAGTGTATGGGTATTTGCATTGGTTTGGTCGTGCCTCGGAGAGCAGCGACGTCGTCGGTCCAGGTTGCCATACGATGGCAGTCGTTAGGGGTAGTTGGAGCCCTCAAAAGTCCAACAACTGGTCTAGCTGCAATGCTTTAATATCGCCTTTGGGTTGTGGAGGTCTGATGCAATCGCTTCACAGAAAGTAACGAAGCGCAAAATCCGCAGTTAGTCTGGTATATAGCGGACCCCAGACTCCAAACATAGGTGAGGCACTGTCTTGCTCTCTTTATTCCCTCTAACACAATTCTTTTCATACTGTCATAAGTCGAATATAACACGTTATAATAAAGCTCTTTTTAACAGATTATAATTTCAGAATACCATTACTTAATGTTACTGTCGCTTATATGTATTACATTAAACTGTAACATTAACCAAACCAAACCAAATTCACCAAAAACTCTATATTTGTCAGTTCGGACAGATAGTTTCAAAAAAATGTGAATGAAACGTCAAACTAAAAAAGAACAACGACTAATTCTTGACACGTTCGCAACAAACAAATTAGAATTTCAAATGTTTCGTCTGCAAAGTAATTCATTAAATTACCGTCACAAAAGTAGACAATGAAATAATTAGTACATACGTACTGAAATAAATATTTGGTATTATCCATTCTTCAGTGTCGCTAATACACAACAAAGAGTATAAATAAAAAAAAGAAAATGTCTTTGAGTGCAACGGGAGCATTCTCTTCATAAAATTACAAGTTACATTCACATAACGATACAGCATAATAATGAAATGACAATACTCTAGTCTGTCTCTAAACTACAAACTAAACTACCAATTTATTCCTCACATCTGAATGTTAGCAACTGGTTATGTAGTCTTTGGACTAACACTAGGTTGGGACGAAGGGATTTCCCTCAGTGCAGAAATAGTTAAAGACTGCCGATTAGTATAATAGGTATGCAACATAGTTTTCTTTATAAATAAACCCATCCCAATACTATTAAAAATCTTCTTGTGCAATGTATCCCTGCCTATAAGACGTACGCTCGCAAACCATCTGCTATCTTCAAGGCACATTTTCTCCACAGATTAAGAGGTATTAGGATGTAAAGTGTAATCCATCTCATAAGAGTTTTATCGCTTTAATGAAGCAGGTGTTGAGTGATTTCTGTGACCATGCTAATATCAAGAATAAAATGTTACCCTCGATGAGAGTGCTCGAGTGTGCACTGTGCAGTGATGGAATAGTGATGTTCTATAAATACATTTGTCTACATGCCCGACCATTAAAAGCGTATGCAGCCAGAGGCACGTAACTTGCAGCTAAAAATAGGATCGAACTTACGATCCTAAATGTCTTTCACCTATGCAAATGTGATATAGTGAAAAGGTTTCCACGGCCGATATTTATAATCTAAAACGCAATTGTATGTTCTAAGACAACTCTTTTACCAGCTTCTAGTTATCGTATAATCTGCTGGTAGCTATAAATGAATGTACTTATTTGACCTCTAAGGATAAGGAATAGAAATGAATATAGCGATTTCTTAAAAATTTAATTACTTCCTAAGTTCCTTAGGGTCTACTCACACAGTCGGATTCGATAGGTGCAAAAGAAAATTTTTTACAAGTTTATCTTCATATGAAGCCCAGCTTCTCCCGGATATATATCTGTAAATCCGTATCACCAGTAGCATTTTATAACTGTCCTGATTAAGTTAATACAATGGAGATACTCTAAGCCACTATTCCCTGTCCGTGCAAGATAACCCACTTGCCAAACGTTCCCAAGTCAAATGTCCGTAAAATTGCAGGGTCTAGAGGCGCCCAAGTCAATTGCACCTGTACCATATCATAAACGTAATATGACTTGCCCGAAGTCGTTATGAGAATATATAGGTATATAGCTTGGAACACTATATTCTGCTTTTTTAACTTTTAAATTATCATTCCATTTATATAAATGTCTATGGTGCGAAGGAAATACAGGCGAGATTTAAAGCGCCATTAAAGAAAGGTGACGAGAGCCTGATGAAAGATTAAAGTTTCTTGTATCTTGTATGATGTATTATTTCATGAATTAGCACTGCATGACTGTAACATCGATGCATGATGGATAAGTGTGTTTCATGATGTAGTATGTACTATCGATGCCTCGTGTAGCTTTACAAAATGATGTATCGGTGCGGTATTCCTGCCTGTGTATAGAGTCGCCAGGACGGCATGAGGAGCTTTCACCTCTAATATCGCGAGTGTTTATAATTACCAAGAAACGCTTACCGACAGACAGTTAATATATTGATGACTAAACCTACAAGTTTCATCATGCCTTGATCACACGCACCGAGTCGAATGGCGAGACAGTGCTGTCGGCCGAGTGCGATGGACACGCAAAATACTCGGCGCTATGTTCTCACGCAGCGAGCATGGGCCGAGTGCACTGTCTCGGCCACTCCATCGATGCGTGTGATCAAGGCATTACTTACCTAGTTTCTGTCGTTGCGTTCTTGACATAGCGGTTATGGTAGCCCTGGATATGCCGCTGTGACTCGTGACTCTTGTCACGATTTCTCACCACATATCCTGACACTGATTCCATCATTATATATCTGAGTACTAATGACCGTACGTCGTAATTACTTGAAATTAAAGCACCAAGGTTTATACCTATTGAGAACCAGTAGCCAGTCGTGAACTGTTAGGGTGCTTTTACACATAGGCGTTTCAGTCGCATTACAACAGCATTGTAAGAATCCGTTCACATTACAGCGCCAGCGGTGCGGTCGCTTGGTGGTTTGATGTGTTGTGCCTACTGTGGCCAGCTCCTTTCCTGTGTGGAGTAATATGCCACAACTGGCTAGCAGCGCTGCTCTGTAGGTATGTATGAATTGAGTACCCAATCCTACTGGGCGAACAGCCCGGTGGGTCTGCAGACCCGAAAATCTGCACGGAGGAGGAACGGTGGTAGGAAGGTTCCTCCTCCACCGAGGACTGAGTCGGACGCAGTCACCTTGACCGACTCGTCCTCCAACGAGGAGAACAACCAGGGCAGTGAAGATTCCCCCCCGCCCAAGGTTGCGATGGTCGGCCGGGGGAAGACGCGGGGTGGCAAGAGGCCCATCCCCCAAACGCCCTCCTCTCGGGCCCCGGCCCTGAGAGATGCTGTGGCGCTGCCGAGTCCCTCCACCTCGGCGGCGCCCACGCCCATGCCGCGTACCGACCCTACGTCTAGGGAGGTACTGCAGGCCCTGGAGGACGTGATAGGGACCCGTGCTGGGTCTATGGGGCCGGAGGAAGTCCGGCTGAGACGGGCGACGACGCGCCTTGTCGAGGAGTTCGGCCTGCTCAGAGCGGAGCTGGCTGACTCGAGGAACGAGCGGGCTCAGCTAGGCAGACGGCAGGTCGAGCTCATTGAGGCCTCGGAGCGGCAGGCGGCCGAATACAGAAAGGAGATGGGCAAAATGGCAGCCGACTTTGCCGATCTCCAGAAGGTCGTTGCCGGGCTGCCGGAGGGGCGCGTCACGCGGTCGGCGCGGCGGAAGCCGGTTGCGCAGCCGGCAGCGCCGAAGCCATCGGCTCGGCCGGCTTCGCCGGAGCGTTCACCGGTGCGGTCGAGGTCGCCGCTGCGGCTGGAGGCACCGGTGCAGCCGGAGTCGCCACCGCCGGCGCCTGTCCGGCCACAGTCACCGGTGCTGATGCCGGCCCAGCCCGTGGACCCGCTGGCGGCCGTCGTGGCGGCTCTGGCCGCCATGGAAAGGCGGCTGGAGGCAGCGCAGGCGGCGCAGGAGGCGCGGCAGGCGGCGCACGAGGAGCGAACAAAGCGCGGATTGGAGGCGATCATGGACTCCATCCGCCGTCCGCCTCTGGCGCCGCCTGCAGGGTATGCCGGGGCCGTTAAAAGAGGTCGCCCAGCAGCGGCCGGGACCCCGCAGGAGTCGGCCAGCAGACCATCCGCTGCGCCTGTGGCTCCGGCCGCTTTCGCTGTTGCCGTCGGAGTCGAGGGCCCTGGGGATGCGCAGCGCGCCCAGCCCAAGGGCAAGGGGAAGACGTCCTCTACCCCAGCCCCAACCTCAGCCCCGGCACCGGCCTCGACTTCGGCTTCGGCTCCGGCTCCGGTTGCCTCCACGAGCTCCGCCCCTGCAGGGGGTTGGGAGGTGGCCGGCGAAACGCGCAGAAGGCGGAACGCCAAGCGGAAAGCAGCCAAAAAGGCCAGGCAGGCCGAGGCTGCAGCGAAGGGAGCGCCGGGAAGGCTGCGCGTCCCCCGCACCACGGCTGTCGTCTTGACGATGACGCCGGAGGCTGCGGAGAGGGGCGTGCAATACCCTGACCTGGTGAGGCGGGCCAGAGGCCTCATAGATATGAGGTCTCTTAAGTTGGCGAAGCCCCTCCGAGTCACGGAGACTCGGACGGGGGCCCGCCTCATCCAGGTCCCTGGCGCTTCCAGCGGTCCCCAGGCTGATGCCATAGCGGCTCAGCTGAGGGAGACGCTGGACGCAGCCGACGTCCGGGTGTCCAGGCTCACCAAGTGCGCAGAGCTGCGCATTTCGGGCTTGGACGACTCCATCACGGCCGAAGAAATTCGGGCCACCGTGGCGGAGGCCGGGGGCTGCCCCCTGGAGGCGGTTAAGGTCGGAGCAATACGCTACGGCCGTCGCGGACAGGGGGCGGCAGTTGTCGGCTGCCCCATCGCGGCAGCTCAAAAGGCTGCCGATCGGCGGGTCCTCGTGGTGGACGGCGTTGTTGGGGTGCGGGCACAGCTCCTGCAGGCTCGACCGGCCAGGTGTTTTAGGTGCCTGTCGGTCGGGCACGTGGGGGTGCAGTGCACGGTGGAGGTGACGGTCGGTGACCGCTGCTTCCGCTGTGGCCAGCCCGGTCATAGGGCCGGTGGTTGCGAGGCTCCGCTGCACTGTTTCAGGTGTGCAGCGGGGGGCAAACCGGCCGACCATCGGGTTGGCAGCAAGGCCTGCACCGGAGGGGAGCCGAAGCCACGAGGCGGGCGTTCCGCCGATAGCTCGCAGCGGGATGCGGAGATGGTTCCATAATGGATCCCCAGCTCCGCATCCTGCAGGCGAACGTGGGCCACGGTGTCTGCTCAGGCTCTTCTGCTCCAGAGCATGGCACAGTGGTCCATACACGTCGCCGCTGTCGCCGATCCGTACACCCACCGGCCCCCCGGGCCTGCCTGGGTGGTCGACCTGGATGGATCGGCGGCACTGGTGCGTAACGCCGCTGCGGGTGCCCCTCCCTTTGTGGTGATCGCAAGGGAGCATGGCATCGTAGCGGCGCGTGTGGGGGAGATTGCGGTCGTGGTCGCCTACTTCACGCCGGCATCACACCGACGCATAGGGCAGTATCGGCGGTCGCTGGAGCGGCTGACCGACGTCGTCAATGCCTGTCACCCTCGCCCGGTTCTTGTGCTTGGGGACTTCAATGCCTGGTCTGAGGCTTGGGGGTCCCGGCGCACGAACCCGCGAGGTAGGGCTCTGGAGAGCTGGGCCGCTACTCTCGGTCTGGTTCTCCAGAATCGCGGGGCCGAAGCCACGTTCTGGGTGGCGGAGCGCGGGGCGAGTTCGATCGTTGATCTCTCATTCGCGAGCGCTTCGCTGTCGCAACGTGTGCGGGACTGGCGTGTTGTCGTGGAGGTGGAGACACTGTCGGATCACCGATACGTTCGGTTTGATGTCTCCCCTCCCGAGAGTGATGCGCCGGTCACACCGGCCCCACGCGAGCCGCGCTGGGTGCTTAGGGGACTGAATAGGGATGCTCTCCTGGAAGCCGCCTCCGTGCAGGCCTGGGCCATGGTGCCGGACAGGCCTGACGACATCGATGACGAGGCGGCGTGGTTCCGGGAGGCCATGACTGTTGTCTGCGATGCGGGTATGTCTAGGGCTCCAGCCTATAGTCCGAGGCGCCGGGTCTACTGGTGGACTGCGGAGATCGCGAGGCTGCGTCAAGCCTGCGTGATCGCGCACCGCCGGTGGGCCAGGCTCCGTAGGAGGCGTAGCCGCCCCGCAGACACAGATCCCCTAGTGGCGGAGTTGCAAGAGGGATACAGGGAAGCCAGGAATGCCCTCCGAGCGGAGATCAAGCGGTCCAAGGCAGCTTCCTATAGGGAGCTGCTGGAGACACTGGAGCGGGACGCATGGGGGCGGCCTTACCGCTTGGTAAGAGGAAAGCTGCGCCCCCGGGCCCCTCCCCTGACCCAGGTTCTCGAGCCGGCTCTGCTTGGAGGAGTGGTGGCATCCCTGTTCCCGGCGCGGGCGGAACACGTTCCGCCGCAGATGACTCCGCCACCTCGGTCGCCTGATGCGCCCGGCGTGGTTATTGACGACGACGTGCCCGAGGTCACTTGGGTAGAACTAGAGCTGACGGTGCGACGGCTTAGAGCCAAGAAGAACACCGCCCCGGGACCCGACGGCATTCCAGGCCGTGCGTGGGTCCTAGCTCTAGGAGAAGACGGTCTCGAACCCCGACTGCGAGGGTTCCTCAGCGCATGCTTGGAGCGGGGCCAGTTTCCGAAGATGTGGAAGACGGGGAAGCTGGTCCTCATCCGCAAGGACGGACGCCCGGCGGACGAGCCGTCCGGGTACCGGCCCATAGTGTTGCTCGACGAGGTGGGCAAGCTCTTCGAAAGAGTGATTGCCAAGCGCCTCGTCGAGCACCTCTCTAGAGTGGGGCCGGACCTAGCGGACACGCAGTACGGCTTCCGCCGGTGGCGTTCCACTGTGGATGCCATCATGCGCGTGAGGACCCTGGCGGAGGATGCGGTTGCCCGGGGCGAGGTGATGTTGGCGGTGTCCTTGGACATCTCCAACGCGTTCAACACCTTGCCCTGGAGTTGCATCAGGGAGGCGCTCGTGTACCACGATGTGCCTCTCTACCTCCGCCGTATAGTCGGGGCGTACCTGACGGAGAGGGCCGTCATCTACCCAAGTGCGACCGGCGTCGGTAGGCGTGAGATGTCGTGCGGTGTCCCACAGGGATCGGTCCTGGGGCCGCTCCTGTGGAACATCGGATACGACTGGGTGCTTCGCGGTGAGCTCGCGTTCGGTGCCACCGTCACGTGCTACGCGGACGACACGCTAGTGACGGTGAGTGGCGCTACACACCGCGAGGCGACCCAGAGGGCCACGACCGCTGTTGCTCAAGTCGTGGATCGGATCCGGCGGCTGGGTCTCGAGGTGGCCCTGCACAAATCCGAGGCCTTGTTCTTTCATGGTCCTCGGCGCGGGCCACCCCCGGGATCCAGCTTGACAGTAGGAGGTACTCCCATCGACATCAAGCCCCGGTTGAAATACCTGGGGCTCGTACTCGACGGTCGGTGGGACTTCGGAGAGCACTTCCGAAGTCTGCGCCCCAAACTGTTGGTGTCAGCTAACGCGCTGATGCGGCTGCTGCCCAACTTGAGGGGCCCAGAGGACTCCTGCAGAAGACTCTACGCGGGTGTCGTGCGGTCCATGGCCCTGTACGGGTGCCCCGTGTGGGCGGACGCCCTGCAGGCCAGGTTCGTGCAACTGCTGCATGCTCCGCAGCAGACGATGGCCTGCAGGGCCATTAGGGGGTACCGCACGATATCCTTTGAAGCGGCGAGTCTCCTAGCCGGATCGCCACCGTGGATCCTGGAAGCGAGATCCCTTGCGGCACTGTATCGGTTCCGTAAGGAGGCGCGGGAGCGGGGATTCGATCCCGAGCCCGAAGACATTCGGGCCGAGAGGTCCCGGCTCCACGGGATCATGGTGGCGGAGTGGGAGCGACGACCTGAGCAACGACGCGCAGGGCATGCCGTCATAGAGGCGGTAAGGCCCATCATGGGGGAATGGCTCGAGAGGCCACATGGCAGCCTCTCGTATCGACTGACGCAGATTATCACCGGGCACGGGTGCTTCGGGAGATATCTGTGTCGGATCGAAAAGGAGCCAACGTCCGAGTGCCATCACTGCGACGCGAGCGAGGACACGGGGCTGCACACGCTCACCGAGTGTCCGGCATGGGCCGGACCGAGGCGGGAGCTAGTGGCGGCCCTGGGAGTGAGAGTTCTCACCCTCGCCACCCTGCTCACAGCAATGGTCCACTGCGCGAACGCGTGGGCGGCCGGCGTCTCCTTCAGCGAGCAGGTAATGGTCGTGAAGGAGACGGCGGAGCGGGAGAGGCGGCGCGAGCGAGAAAGACTCGCGGATCGCGACGCCCGCGCGCGCAGGCAACTCGGGCGTCGGAGGGCACTGACTGACCTCCGTCCCCCATGAGCGCGGGCCTGGGGGTGACGGGTGGAGCCGCCTGTCACCCCAGCAGAAGCAGGCCACGACGGCGGCGCGCTAAATAGCGCGCCTCCCCATTCCGGGGGCGAGTTGGGGACACCGTTGTCCCCCCTCCTGAGGAGGGCCAGACCGTAAGGGATGGCCCTGGGTCAGCCGGGGTGCGAGGGATATGTCTATAACAACCTCACCTCCGGCCTAGCACCAAGACCCACAGTCGGCGTGCGGTTTTAGTCGGTTCGAGTCCGACATAACCTCCCCTTCCGGCTCCGGCAGGGGGGGTATCCGAGGGGATATCCGCACGGAAAAAAAAAAAAAAAAAGTACCCAATCCTACTATTCAACCTGTCATCCTAGCAGAAACGGGCTGGGAGAGCAGTGCGAACCTAAAACGCCTTTCAGGGGTTGGGCGCACTCTGGTTACCACACCCGAAGGGGAAATTTAGAAAACGGAGATGGCCCTGGGTTAGGCAGGTTATAAGGGATATGTCTTAGGCCAATGAGAGGTAACAATAGCTATGATTGTCTTAGGTAATCTCGCATCCCAGTGCATCTGGGATTTTGGGTTCCCATGCGGTGCACGTGCGGTTTTAGTCGATTCCAATCCGACATGACCTGGTGGTGGGGGGAAGGAGGCTTGGTATCGGAGGGGATACCCGCAAGAAAAAAGGTACTATCCCGAGAATAGGTTGCAAGATCAGAATTAGTATTTCACGCGGATGAATGCGTAGGTAACAGTGTTCTAATAAAATATATTTTTTCTAATGTGATAAGTACTATCCAGAATAAATACATATAATAGTTAATTATAGTGAATTTTACTTACATTCGTAATATTATTAAAACCATTTCAGAAAAAAATAATTTGAATGTGTTAATAACCTTGGTTCTTTTTATTTTTTTGTCACTTATCAAGTTCCGCTCCGATAAGTACTCGTATGTATATTGTAAACCACTAATTATTCCTAACTTTGTAACAAACCACAAGTACCTACCTACCCACTCGATACAAAGTAGAAAGATAAATTGTAAGATTTTGTAAAAATTTGCGCAATTTTATGAAGCTGTGTCAAATTATTGTAAAACTTAGTATTTTTTTTTTTCCTATCAAATATTTACTTAGTAAATGCGAACGAAATATTTAAATAATTTAGTATACTAACTAGATATTCAAATTGATTAAGATAGGAAAAATTTCGATACGAAAAGGCCCGGTAGCTCAGTGGTCAGAGCATTCTCCCTGTAAGAGAAGGATCGCGAGTTTGGATCCCGTCTGGACCGATAAAAAAATCCTGTCTTAATGATACTTAGTAAATATTTAACAAAGTAACACTTGGAAAATTCGTTTAAAACGTTATAAAACTTGTAAGCAGGTACTTAAACAAATGGATAAACAACCAAATGGATCTAGATGTTTGAAAAACATCGGAAAAATTAAATGCTCAAGGGAGACATGAACTCACGACCTTTCCCTTACAGAGGGAATGCTCTCCCAACTGAGCTGTTGAGCCACACCTGAATCATTTCAAATTGTCCTTCTATTTATATCCGTCTTTAAGGGCGACGGTGGAGCCATCTACCAACATTCTTACGAACTGTTGGAAACCATTAATGACTTTTCAACCATTTTTAAACATTGAATTTTGATGTCTCCGCCCAAATTTTTGAGTGATTTTTTATAGCATTTATTATGCTAACTTTTAAGTTTGAAAAACGTCGGAAAAACGAAATGCTCAAGTTCATTTTTCCGATGTTTTTCAAACTTAAAAGTTAGCGTAATAAATGCAATGTATTGGTCAGACTTTACAACTGGCCTATGTTTGATCACAATTGGTTGAGTTGAGTATGGCTCCCTGAGTCAGCCGGGGTGCGAGGGATATGTCGATGACAACCTCACCTCCGGCCTAGCACCAAGACCCACAGTCGGCGTGCGGTTTTATTCTGTTCGAGTCCGACATAACCTCCCCTTCCGGCTTCGAAAGGGGGGGTATCCGAGGGGAATTCGGCGCGAAAAAAAAAGGTATGGTATGGCTCGGTACCCATACATTTTAATTTCGATTTATGATTGGCAATAGGGTAGAACCTGCAGTCAGTTTGACGGCAGGATATTTTGATCTTTTAGACAGCAGTCGGGATTTTTTATTGTTTAAATTTTTAATTACAATTAACATTATTTGCCTAACACTTATGGCTAAATAAATTAATTGTATGTGTCATGTACCGCAGGAAGTAATACTAAGATCGTTGTATTGAGGGCGACTAATACTAGATACCCTCTTTCCGAGACTTTGCCTTTAGCTTACCATCAGGTGCGGTGAAATCAAATTGACGTGTCCTATATACAGGGTGTATTTTTGAAACGGGGCAGGTACCTTAACCATTCTATAGTTACAGCAAAATGTTCTTAGGAGACCTTTTTGGGATATTTTGAGCTGCATTTTCGAAAAATCTATTTAAAAAAAACATACAAAATGTACCTACTACCTAGCGAATTGATTCAAATTGATGATAACATCAATATTATTTAGCTAATGGCAGCTGCTGCAAAACTGTAGTAAAGGGTTGGTTCGATACTGCGGTGTCTGGTGTCCGGAAGTGTATAATCAACGGAATTATGTTCCCCTTATAACAATAGGAAAAAGTTTAGTGTGATGCACGTCACGATACGCTCAAAATAACGTTATTTATACAACTGAGGTAGCAAAGGAGCACACGATCGTGCTTATAGTAAGATGTTATCATGATCTTTATCCATACTCCATAACTTCATACTAATATTATAAATGCAAAAGTAACTCTGTCTGTCTGTCTGTGTGTTACGCTTTAAACCACTGAACCGATTTTGATGAAATATGGTATAAGGGTAGATTAGACCTTGAAAAAGGACATATTCTATGTTTGGTCGCGATAACAGATATCCACGCGGGCGGAAACGCGGGCAAAAGCTCTTAATATTTGTTTTATATCAATATGGGCAACTTAAGTTGGCGTTTGTTTTTTATGTCAAGGTCGCATCATTGACTACACCTCACCTGATAGTAGATCAGGTGAGGTGAAGTTATACTGACGTATCCATGCTAAAGAAACGTCTCAATATGAAGGTCATCATTGCAGATACATATATAATGGTACAGCCAGGGTTTTTTTTTTTTGACCGTGGGGGAAATCCTTCATGGATGTTATGCCGGACTCCTACCGACTAAAACCCCCACGGTATCGCCCAGCAGCCTATAGTTGGGAGCCCCGGGTAAACCCTCGGAAGGATGTCCCAGGGCTCCCAACATACCTACCGCTTTAATGCGGCCTCGTCTAGGGGGTGGTTTGGGTGCTATCCCGCGTCTATGGGGGGGGGGGGGGTACAGCCAGCGTTATAAATATCTTAACGACGAAGTCTGAAAATTATCGTAAAACTCTTGTATTAAGAGCAAATCAAACTCTTATTATTGATTTATTTGGTATTGTTGTCCAAACTAAAGGTTTATACTAAATATCAGAACAATCGGTCAGCTGGAAAACGAAATTAAGATCTTTTTGAGTACTTTTTTTTATCTAAGACACGTCAATTTGACTTTACCTCGCCTGTTGTTAAGCTAAAGGCAAAGTCTCGGAGAGAGGGTCACCATCGCAAACAAGTACCATGTTAACAGTGGTGGCACTCAGCTTGACGACCTCATTAGATTCCTTTTTACGCCCCGCTTAAAGGACCCGGAACTGTAGGAAGAAGGAAACACGTGAGCTTCCTTCTTCCTACAGTTTGTTCGTCAAAATCTTTTTGATGGTGACTGTACAAGCTACAATACACCTCAGTTTGACGGTTTTTACAAATACATTTAAAGGACCCGGGAAGAAGGAATTAAGTGTGCTGGTAAAGATTTACAAGACTTTACGACGTGGCAAGAGAAAAGGTGCCGAACCTTTTGGTACTGTATTAAATTGGTTACACTACTTGACTTGGGTGTCACCTAAACTATGATTATTAATTTGTGTCAGTAAAATGACATTTCCAGTGTTGCTGATTTTTTGTCTCAAATAAATAGTGATGTGGTAATAAAATAAAGAATGACTGAGACCGGTTTTCTAGAATGACACTAAGCCTGAATCTCGATTTGTCTGAGGAAAGATTGTACCGGCCATAATGTCAAACTATCAATCTGTCATCAGATAAATCTTAATTCAGGCTGAGTGTCATTCTAGAATGCGGGCCTAAAATGTCTAAGTCTATTGATTGTTTGTCGAACATCACTCTTGTAGCGGGTCACTCTTTTTTGTATCAGTGACAATTGCACTTGTCATTTTACTGACTGAGATTAATAATCCTATTTTAAGCCTTGTTCGTGTTGTTCTATAAAGGAAGGAGACCCCATTAAAGTAGGAATGTTTCTTAGCAACCAGAAAGGGTTCATGTTGGTATACTTCAGATAACCGCTTTGGTTATTGAGGACCTCAAGATTATGAATAACCACAATTATTAGTGACCTATATACGGAGATAAAACAATTAATCTTAGTCGTATTATGAAATATTTGCACAATAAACTAGAGGTCATCAAGATAGAGCAACGTGTTGACGAACTACATAGATAACTGTACTATGTATCTCATTAAACTAAGCTACTGTTTCAAATGGTGTCATCACTCATCATGATTGTTTTACCATACCAATACTGCGTCATGTTCTCGTATGGTAAAACATTTTCATTTATATAGTTCCGTAACGCAATCCGTCAGTCCGTCTGTCCGCCTGTCCGTCGGTATCATGGAATTCTGATTCCATTACCTATATGTTCCGTTCCCATTCAAGACTATCATCTGTCCCTCTACAATAAAATTAAGCCGGATTCTTTCAGTGGTTTGAGCGTGATCAAGAAACATACATAACATATTCAAAAAAATCACATTTTAAAGGAAATTGACATAAAATAAAAAAATTCTATACACGTTTCAACTAGGATGAAAATATTCTGATATCTCGATAGTAAAATAAACTCTACTTTACTTTAACATACTACATTATTATTTAAATTAAATACCCGCATTAAGTTTGTTAGCAGGGGGCCTCGTGGCACCCATTTGCAAATCATAAACCTAAAGAAATTTATTGTAATCTGCCTAAGTATGTGTATACTAATAATAAAACTAACGAGTATCTTTATTTGTTTGAATACGTTAGGTAATCTCCCGAAGTAGCTAGGAACTTGAGTGTTTTGAAAAATCTTTTTATCTTTCTTAATCCACTTCTTGAATAAGGTTATATGCTATTAAAAAGCCTTTTTTTTCGTGCGGTAATCCCCTCGTATACTTCCCCCACCGGAGCCGAAAAAGGAGGTTATGTCTGACTCGAACCGATTAAAACCGCACGCCGACTGAGGGTCGTGGTGCTAGGCCGGAGATGAGGTTGTCTTCGACATATCTCTCGCAGCCCGGCTGACTAAGGGCCATCGCTTACGGTCCTCGGGACAAAGCCTAAAACCTTATTTATGTTCTATGTCTCTATACCCTTTTTCCGATCGTACTCTACCTGTGCGCAAAATTGTTTTGGTTACATTTCTTTTTAATTCAAAATAATTTCTGATTACGTAATAAAAGTGGATCTCATTTCACAGAAATTAAAATAACCTGCGGGACACATTGAGCAATTCGTAGATAACGATTATGATAATACAATTATTCCAGTAAAGGGGCCTTTTTAGACCCGCTGGAAGTCTATAAAGAACCTAGCTTGTAAAACAGAATTCTCTTTCCCAATGTCAATAATAGTCAGACGGTTGTACTACCTACATTAATTATATTTAAGAATAGCCAGTACTGCAAAACATAGTCCATTTGAACCTTAGGTTATCTGTTAATTCAAAACATACTACACATAAGTAGGTAGGTATTGGCTAAAGAGTATGCGTTATCAGGGTGTAACAGTAACCGTTTGGATTTCATTGCATTACTGAGAGGATCATATTTAAGTAGCCTGAATACCTATGTTTTGTAGCCGCTCCTATTTATCTGACTCTCGGTGGGATCCGTTGAAATGGGAATGCGACAACCCAATTAAAAAAAACAATAAAGAGGGTGTAAGTAAGTTTTAAGGCTCTATTAACCTACAAAGTCATAGACAGGCAGCGTTTGGCGCGGCTTTCCTTGCGGGGTTAAAGTAAATAAACAACGTGCGCATCAACGCAACAACGCACAATGGCCCAATCAAGAGGCTAAGTGCGGAACAGCCCAGGTAAACTAAGCTAAACTATATCAGGAAGAGAAAGAATAGGAAAGCCATGCTTCAAAGTATATACAAGCTTTTCAATATCAACACCGACAACCACGTGCGCGTGCGCGTGAGAACGCCGGAGTTAGATTCTTTACTTTGAAACTACGTTTTTCGTTTTCTAAACTTATGAAAACCATTGACATATATATATCGATGATGAAAACTTATTTGGTAACTAGTTCTTAGTGCAATCAACTTTGAGTGATTCAAGCTTCATAACCTCACGATAACGTACCTAGGTAGATTTTATATGACAGATAATATTGAATACAGCGAACACCAAAGGCTTTTTATGTTCTTCTTCTCAATGGAATCGAAACCACGCGTTTTGAAAACGTTGCGTTACGGAATGAGGCCATGTGTGATCGCCGACCAGCATTGTATTTATAACCAAACTTCGCACTTCTGTAAACAACAACACTGAAATCCTTATCACTTCTTGCTATGGTCTGAAAAAAAAAGTTAGGCATGCTTTGTAAATTTAAATAAATCTAAAGACCTACTGAAATTTTGACCATATATCCGACTAACCAAGATATGCATTTAACGACACCGCTGTAAAATTAAATAATACCCAGCCCAACGATGCTGAAATTCTGTTTTTTTTTTTCATCCTACACCCGACTAACCGTGGTTAGCTTTAAACATGGCCGGCGCCCGGCGCCCACCATTCAGTGTACTGGCAACCGGTGTCGAGAGCACGCGTCAGCACAAACGAAAACAATATCGCGGATACCAATAAATAATATTAAAAAAAGTAAATGTGCGGAAAGTCTTCCATTCTAAATTCAAAACTTTAACGTGTTTTTTTAAACATAACCTATATCTCGGGTGTGAGTGTTGGACGCGTTCGTGTGGATGTTAATTAGCCGGCGTTGCGGAGCATTCGAAATTAATTTGGATTGGACAAGGTATGTACAGAGATTGACGTATTATTGGTGTGAAATTGTGTGAAACTCACAAGTTGGTCCACATGCTCTACAGGCGAATGACATCTCGTAAGGCTAGTCTAGTCACAGCTTTATTTTTACACTCGACGGGAATGCTAGGATGCGCGCTGCCACAACTATTTTTAGTAACGAAGCGTTCACACCTATATTCTAAGCTACATTCTCATATTACAAAATAATAGAAAGTTACAATGTTACCGTTATTTTGTTTTAAAAAATTATTCCGGCTGTAATAAATAATGCCAACTACGAATACCAAAAAATGCCAAACAACCCAATGTGTTTTTGCTGGTAATTTTATAGAGGGTGCTGTTTTTGTATACAGTTATCGTTGAACATACTATATAGTACTTAGTGAATGGGTGTATACATCTATGAATCAACTAAACTGACTTATCCATCAAAGAAAGCCATGAATGGAAAGTACTTAATGACTCAAAATGTCTAAAGTATCATAAGACAACGATTTGAAGTTTGTTTGGGACAAAACTTGTAGTAACTTTTGCTTAAACTTCTAGAGAAATTATTCTTATATGTATACATAAACATTTAAAATATTATTAAGTATGAGTTTAATATTGGCGATAAAAATACAAGAAAAATTGTTTGCAGTTCCTAATTACACGTCATTTTCATTCTATCTATATCGTTTGAAATTATAAAGTTTTTATGTCCATATTATCATAATACATATTGTGGTACAACAATAAATCCATATCCATACTCCATACTAATAAAAATGCCAAAGTAACCCTGTCTGTCTGTGTCTCTGTCGATATGTTACGCTTTCCCGCCTAAACCACTGAACCGATTTTGATGAAATTTGGTATAGGGGTAGATTAAACCTTGAGAAAGGACATAGGCTATGTTTGGTCGCGATAACCCTCATCCATGCAAGCGGAGCCGCGGGCAAAAGCTAGTTGTATATAAAGTTAAACCTACACACAGAATGTAATGCACAATGTCATATTTTAATTGCCCGTGTACTGACTTGTAATTATTGTGTACATACGAGTACATAACGTTATGCGTACACGTAATATTTTGCTAATGAGTTCATTCACTGCAAAGTAATAATCCTTTTCGTAAAGTTTATTTTGAGATGTTTTGATAAATATCCATCATTTATTTCTTTTACTGTGTTCAAGCGCTCTCAAAAGTGACTGAACACTAACAAAATAAACAATCTTTAATTTCGAATAAATAAATCAATAATATTGATGTGGGTAAGTACTCCTACACTTCACAAAATCGATTATAACTTTTCAATTATTTTTTTATATACTTTTATGTCAAGTGTTGGCGCTAAGATAGTCAGTTAACTTATTAAGGTCTTTAGTTGTATTGTAGATTGCAGCTTACAGTGCTTCAATAAATCGTTAGAGAACCCACTCTTACTACTTATTGAATACTTAAGTATACCTATTCTAATGACCCTCTGTCAGCTATATGCACAAATATCATATTTTTAGTGGGTTACCAATTATTATTTTATAAAGGGTTTTAATAGTAGGCTTAGTGCTAATAAACATCTTTGAATTGAAATGTATTAAACCACTTCTGTCATCGACTGTACGTCTATAAAAATTTATTCAATAATTGACACTAACTGTCGTATGCACATTAAAATTGGCTACGTACCCACTGGACCCTCAAAATTCGACCTCATCTTGTGTACTAGAAGTATTGCAGTTAGGTACTATTTACACATACAGTAACTGCATTTCACTTTTGCCCTTTTTCAACTGATTTCAAGAGCTCAAATAAGCACGCAAAAGGTTAAAAATTTGCATGCTTATCTGTGCTCTTCAAATCAATTTTTCAGACGACAGAATTTCACCTTTTACAGGTATAAAAAATAGGCACAAAACTTTAGGTAGCCGCTAACTCTACCGCCACATTCGTGAGCTTCAAAGGTCTATTAGGTAATCTCTGTGTGAAGTATTATTCTCTAATTCACGAGCGTAAATCTAGAATAAACTTTTTTTAGTAAAGGAACCACTAACTTATTTAACAACAGTGCAAATTACAAAAGATTTAACACTTTGCAAGCTTATTTGACCCCTTCAAATCAATTTTACAGTCCAACTTGGAATTTAAACAAGGTATATTATCACGAGGCACAAATTCATACAGAAAGTCTTGAAAACAGACTTGGTTTCAGAAATCAATTTAGTAATTGTAACTAGATGATACCCGTGGCTCCAATCGCGTGTTCTATGTTTTCCATACTTCACAGTGTTCGGGATGAATTATACCCGTTATGCCAATCCAGAGAATGGTCTATTGATGACATTGATGTACAAATTTTCATATAAATCTGTTCAAAGGCTTTCGCGTGAGTGAGCCGGCTGGGCCTCGATTCTGTTAAAGCCAAACCATTGTGGTGCCACCGCCACTGCAAGAAACGGCATTAAATATTAGACTTTAAAGCGATGCGGTTAAACTTCAAAATTAAATGACTTTTTGCAGAGAAATTTAAAAAGTGTAATGAAACTGTTTTCATTTCATTTTGGATTTTAGGTGCATAGAAATAAAGTCTAAAATATAATGTCATTTTTTGTAGTAACTGCGGCACAACAATGGTGTTGCTTAGTAGAATCGAGGGCCTGGTCCCCTCACCCCGAGAGCTTCCTCTCCTCCATCCTGGGTTAGAGCCTTTATGGTACATCAGTCGATATAGGTACCTAACAGCTTCAATGAGGTTGGCGAGGCCTCAAAGGTTTTGATAGGGGCCCTCGTTTTAATCATTAATGACATTATTGCCTCATAATTAAGTACAGTACACTATAGTTTCACCATTGTTTTACTAATTAACGCGTTTACGTTTACAGTATGCAATTATTATGCCATAAAAAGGTCAACGAACTTAAATCGAATCGTTTGAAATCAGAGAAAGTTCCATTGTTTCACTATTGATTTTACAAAACTAGCTTCTGTGAGTACGTTTTAGTTAATGATTGTATTAAAAAAAATTACACGGTTGAGCTCCAATGTCCATACAACCCATACATTATATAAGCAATCTAAGCAATGACCATGTACCATGAAAATAATATCATTTTAGATTAACATGGTCACGGTCATGGTCCAATGTCGAAAACCATTGGGTTTATAAGCTTTTTAGTAATGTGTACAAGTATATCAATGTCGGTAACTAAAAAAATATTTTAAATCCATACTCTCATACTTAATTATAAATGCGAAAGTAACTCTATCTGTATGTTACACTTTCACGCCTAAACCACTAAACCGATTTTGATGAAATTTGGTTTAGACGTAGATTGACTAAGGACATAGGCCATGTTTGGTCGCGATAACTGACATCCACGGGGGCGGAGCCGCAGGCAAAAGCTAGTATTCCATAAATTATTAGGGCAGTATTGTAAAAGACAGGTTTATAGTTTGAAGATATACTTAATTTAATATCTACTTACATCCAAGGGTCTTACATTTTGAAATGAACAAGTACACCGACTTCGGGCGTAGCACTCGAGAGCTCTACTGCCAACCAGAGGTCTAATTCTCTAATTCACGAACTCAAAAATCTCAAATAAACTTTTTAGGTAACTTTATTCGCGATAATATATGTTACAGCGGTCACGTGGGCGTTACAGATAAAAATCCGACAGAAGCGCGTTCGTTCGAGACCTTGAGAAAATAAACAAGTTTTTGGTGAACGTACTAAACGCGCTGTTTCAGAACTGGTGGGACGCCACCAGTCGCGACCTTAATGACGTCACACATGTGTATTGATAATATCACATTGTTTAACAAAATAAACATAACTAGGTACCTAACTTTTACTGTCACGTGGGCACATTACCGCTTCAGTACTTACCTATTCAAATTACAATGTCAAAGGTGTATGTAGCCCCAGAACTAATTAAATTTGAAGTAGTAACCTACCAACGATTGTTGCTGAAATGAAGCTATTTCGATTTCAATGCAATTGTTTTCTGTTATTTACATTTCAACTGCTTCTCCTTAGTCATAGCCTACTGCTGAAAAGCAATCCAAATATTTACTCAAAGTTGTACCTACTTCTCTAGACAATCGGTAAATCGCTAGCCAGCGTATCGTGGAATAGAATGACAAATGAATGGGATTTGACGTTTATGACAGTTGTCAACGAATGTCATGTATGTACATTTCAACTGCTTCTCCTTAGTCATAGTCTACTGCTGAAAAGCAATCCAAATATTTACTCAAAGTTGTACCTACTTCTCTAGACAATCGGTAAATCGCTAGCCAGCGTATCATGGAATATAATGACAAATGACTGGGATTTGACGTATATGACAGTAGTCAACGAATGCCATAAACGTCAAATCTAGAGTCACTTGCTCTCACTTGAATAGGAGGGCTGCGCGGAAATCATTACCGCGATGCGACAACCAACATAACAGTCGCACACTATACCGCAAAACCACCATTAATTCTCACAAATAAATCCTAGTAAGGATCATGAAAATGTAGGCTACGTTCGTATGTCTTTACGCCTTATTATCATCAACAACATTACGGGTGACAACGATGGTCTTACTATCTCATTTGTGGAATGTTCCCGTGGAACCGATGCGCTTGTTATTTTTGTATGCTTGCATTTTATCACTGGCTGTCCTGATAATGAACTGGCCTAGTAAGATAACTGACATTAAAACCTTTAGGCGTTAGTTTCAACTTTCATTACTTCCTTGAAGAGTTATTTAGAATGTATCACGCGTTATCATAAAGGTGTTGGTTTGGTAACGATGTTTTAAGATGATGCAGCCGTACGCATATGGGGTAATAGGAATCTTAATGGGGCGAATCTCAACTACGAGCCCGTACCATTGGAGAGGGGTCACTATTTCCCGATACCTGTCGTTTTCCCGATGGGTAGCATGGTGTATGTATGATTAATTAAATTGAATTTTTACATCGGTTTCCCTATTGAACATTTTCACAATTCACCACTGGTCCGTACACTTGTTAACTGTCGAACGAGGCTCTAGCGCAGGCTTGCCTCCAGGGTTGGGAGGGCAGCGACATTTTAGGGTCCCATATCCGCAGGGGTGCTTTTATTAGAAAGAACTTGGTAGACTTAAAATCTTGCAATTCGTTGAGTTGAAATAGAGCCGGAGATACGGACGAAGCCGCAGACATTAACTAGTATAAAATATTTAAGAGACAGTAAAACTACCGAAGATATATTCGGTGAAGATATACATACATACTTATTGTTATCGCGGCCGGACTCAGGAGTATAAGTTAGCTTATGAATAATTCATGTGCACACATTGTCCACTGCGGTGTTTAGTGTCTCGACATCTTATCTTAAACTTTTAATTCTCGACCACACATACTTGTGTACATTCCGTGTAATGAACCACGGTGTAGGAATTTGAGAACGGAATGAGTAACTAGGCATCATATACCTACTGGTCTTACTATTACCAGTAGTTTGTACATTAGATTTTATTATAACTTCTGTGGAGAATATGTTATGTTGCGGTTCTTACACTTTGAGAATCTGTCAACTTTGCGTTGTGTCAAATTTCTCAGAGATGACATTTTGAGAGTTTGCGGACGTTTTGATTTATATGGTATGTATGGTATGAATTTGAACCTGACCTGGTCCTGGATAGTTTTTGACAATTCGAAAATCTGTCATTCTGTATTTCTGAAATACAGAAAAATTGCTATTTGTTGTGTAAACTACTATTGTCGCTGACTGTGCGTTACAGGATATTGGATCATGGTATGTAGGAGGAAAATAACAGCAACAGCTAGTTCGAAATAACTGTAGGTTTTGAAAGAAGAAATAATAATTAAAAATAAATAATTCATTTAAAAACGGAAGTTAAACAACGGAATGAAACTTCCTTGTCCTTGAATATGCGTATTCTAGTTTGTTGTAGAAACTTGAAATTCCAAAACGTCTAACCACGTCTAATGAATACATTTAAACAATTTCCGTCGAAAACAAATCCACTCTCCTCAGTAATTGCGCTTAATTAGCTTATTAAAACTAAGCAGTCTATTAGCAATGTAATCAGTAAATCAAATAATCGCCTAATAAGTGTGTCTATTACTAGGAATGTTTACTAGGTCAAGCAATTCGTTTCTAGGTATTTCATTTTAATTATTTTCTGAACGCCTGTGAACGTATAGAGTCACTGACCAATTAATATTTAGAGTCAATCGTCTGTAGACGTATTGATTCACTATCCTATGTATGAAGTCATCAGCCTGTGGACGTATAGAGTCATTTGCCGGTGGATGTATGGTTCCGATCGCCTGTGAGTGTTTGGAGTCATTTGCTTGTGGACGTAGTAGAGTGGGATATATGAAATCAGTAGCAAGTCACTTACCTGCTTGTCTGATGTATGGAGTCATTCATCTGTGGGCGACTGGAATTTTTCAGCTGTGGACGTATGGAGTCATTCTCTTGTGGGCGCGTAGACAGAGTCATTCGCCTGTTAACGTGTGGTGACTTGAAATTTAAAAGGCAAAACAAATAATTTAATGGATGCTGAAATGTTCCCTGCAAAGCATAATTAACAGAGCTGTTCTACAAGTAAAAATGATTAGGAGGAATTTTCAACGGCAATAGATTTGATTATGTGCGAAGGAAAAAACATTTTGGTAAAATGTAGATGTCTACAGAACTGCAGCTATATTAACGCGCATTTCTTAAACAAATACGCATTTGTATCTCTATGTATCGTTAAGATATGATTGAACGAGTGACGATGTACGAGTCTATCAAAATATCGAGTCTACCTTTGACTGAATTCGAATCGAAGTAAAAACTGACGATCTTTCTAAGAAAAACAAAATTATACCGTTTCTTACTTTTCATGTATCATCTGAAAACATTGAGAAATTAATCTGCCAATATCCTTTCAAATAGGTATGTACCTACCTATATTTATTGCTAACCACAAGTTTGATAATTACTTGATTATACTCTTAGGTACTTTACTTCATAGATTTCACGTTGAAGTCGTCATGAGAACAGTTTCTTGGAATATTCTACAAGGAAGTAATTTTAGAATAGTATTACGAAATGTAAGGTAGGTAGGTTATTCCAGTAGCTCTTAGTCATGAAAAAATATTTATTCTTTAATCTAGCTGACTACTGATACAAAATAAACTATTGAGTTATGATCGATAGTTGAAAAATTGCAAATCAGTTCTATTGGCATTTTACTGGGTTTCGTAATTAATATTATATTATAATGCAATGTACTATATATATAAAATATATAATAAAAAATAAAAAAACCACTAGACTCTGCGGTAGCCTAATGGTATGGGTAATGGACTGCTGAGACGAGGTCTCGGGTTCGATCCCAGGTTTACCATGGCACACACCAATGACCTTCCGATGCTTTTCGAAGTTATGTGTGTATTTATCGCAGGTTTATAAACGCCCGGTTAATGGCAATAGGCTCGCGACCTATTACATTGGGACCTAAACATAAACTGGCGAAATGTGGGTGCTAGCACCTCTGCCTACCCCTTCGGGGAATATAGGCGTGAGTTTATGTTATGTTATGTAATATAATTTATGCTTAGGTACATAAGCATAGGTACAGTACATCAAATTCGTATGCTGAGATGCTGTTGACATAAGACTAAAACCATATCAATATCGGATAGTATTTTTAAAAGCAGATTTACCTAGGTAGGTACTTACTCTACCATCCGTTCCTTATTATTAAAACTATTTCACATTTCATTTTGCACAAAATCAAAGTGAACAAGATGTTGACGAACAGAGTACTCAAAATGATCTTTTGTTTTTTGACCTTCTTCCAGTTGACCGATTGGTCTGATATTTGGTACACACTTCTAGTTTGGACAATAATCCATACTAATATTATAAATGCGCAAGTAACTCTGTCTTTCTGTCTGTATGTTACGCTTTCACGCCTAAACCACTGAACCGATTTTGATGACTTTTGGTATTGGGGTAGATTAGACCTTGAGAAAAAGACATAGGCTATGTTTTGTCGCGATAACCGACATCCACGCGGGTGGAGGCGCGGGCAATAGCTAGTACCATATAAATCAATAAAACAGTTTGATTTGCTCTTAAAATGAGAGTTTCAAGATCATTTTGAGACTTGTCAAGATATTTATGACGCGAACTGTACTAGAATCAAATACCTGAGTAATACTAAGGTGATACTTATTGGGCGCAAGTTAGTCAACCTTTTACTAATAAATATTCTCATAACTGTTATCGGTACTTACCCATTTATCTACTACAGGAAGATTATTCGATATTGGTGTACACACAGTTTATGATGGCATAATAAATATTTTGATATTAGTTGCAACATAGATATTATTTTGCTATCAAATTTCACACAAAACTGATGAACCTATTTTGATAAATTAGTTTTTGGAAACTTCCTCATTAATTTTATTTTTCTACTAACTTTTGCCCGCGACTCTGCCTTTATAAATAACTAACTTTTGCCCGCGGCTCCGCCCGCGTGGATGTCGGTTATCGCGACCAAGCATAGCCTATACCCTTTCTCTAGGTCTAATCTACCCTACTACCAAATTTCATCGCATTTATGTATAGTAATAAATAACATAATAAGTAAATATTCTACAACATTCTACACAACGCTATCTAGACCCATGGTAAGCACAGCTTAACTAGCTTGTGTTATGGAATTTATAATAAAATAAATAATATACAATAAAAAGGAACCGTAATGATGTCGCATTCTTATTGCGGTCTATTAATCTCGTCCTAAATGTCATAATAATTCGCCACTTGATACTTACGACGATACCTCGGGCTGTGATATTACACAATTTTCTCCATTCAATATAAATATTCAAATTGAGAACAAAATAAAAAAAAAAACTAATGTTATGAAAAATGTTGCACTTTAAGCATTGTTTTTATTTTTTTATTATTTCATAAGTAAAATAAGTATTTTACCATATGGCTGCGATTTGCTTGGCAGCTGGATCACATCTTTTCTATATTTAAAAATTATAAGGAAGAGCGGCGTATTAATCTGGGCCTAACAAACAAAACAAAAGGTGCCGCGAACTCATTCATGGCGATCTACGATGAAAAAAAAACACCCCTAAACATTATCTATGGCGCTAGTTCTCGGAAGCGCCTACCCTACCGTGGGACACAGAAAAAAAAAGAACCTTTGAGAAAATATAACAATGTTTGGCGCCAAATTATAAAGGGTGTCATTTCCATTCAACAGCCATTCATTTTAAATTGGAGCCTGCTAATGGACGGAAAAATACAACCAGGGTTATTCTTAGAACTGTATATTATCCTATTACATGTGTGGTGTCGTCTTTGGGATGAATTCTTATTTAAGTACACGTGTTTTCGGCATATACTGTGATAAGTATATAGTATATGCAAAGATACATATCTTGGGCATATAGGTACTGTGATATATTATTATGTACTTGGTAGGTACATATCTGCAAAAGACACGTGTAAAAAAGTTTGTTTACATTATATGATTAAGGTTTTAGTAGTATGTGAAAATCAAACACGTAGTTGGGATGTTCAATACAGAATAATGATGACCAATAGGTATGTGAGATACCTAGTCATATTATCACATACATACAAAATACAAACACTTAATAAATCCCAAACACCTAAATATGATTAGCAAAACAGTGCTATAATATTTTCTGAATGTGTATGGATAACAAATTAATGACATAACTTGAGTAAGTAAATGCTAAGGTATGGTAAGCTGCTCAAAGGTGACAAGTTTGAAGCACATTTGGAGAACCACGTGAACCCATAGCATGGTCCACGTTTATTCACATACTAGCTTTTGCCCGCGGCTCCGCCTGCGTGCATGTCGGTTATCGCGAACAAACATAGCCTATGTCCTTTCTCAAGGTCTAATCTACCTATGTACCAAATTTCATCAAAATCGGTTCAGTGGTTTAGGCTCGAAAGCGTAACATACAGACAGACAGACAGACAGAGTTACTTTCGCATTTATAATATTAGTATGGACTAGCTTTTACCTGCGGCTCCGCCCGCGTGGATGTCGGTTATCGCGACCAAACATAGCCTATGTCCTTTCTTAAGGTCTAATCTACCCCTATACCAAATTTTATCAAAATCGGTTCAGTGGTTTAGGCGTGAAAGCGTAACATACAGACAGACAGACAGACAGAGTTACTTTCGCATTTATAATATTAGTATGGAAGTATGGAAGTATGGATATAATAATAATGCCCTATTAAAAAGAAAATACCTTTACTAAGTACCTACAGCGAATATTTTTACAAAAAATTTCAGCACTCATGCGCTAGTATTAAAAAAAATGATTTCATAAAAATACTGGAAATAGATTATAAGGTTCTCGTAAGAGATACTTCTGGTGTTACAAGTGTCAATCGTGGCCTATAGGATTTTGATGGGTTGTAGGTGCAATATAATTAAGTTGATGACATTGATGATATTCATGTGCAACCGCGATTCATATCTAAATTATGGGATCATAATACAGTATAATGATACTTATTAACGCGTGTTTTAGACGGGTAATATCTTGGGATGGGAGTCTTTTTTTATTTCTTTATTTCTTTTAATGAATGTTAGGTATTGAACAATGAAAAATTGGTAACGGAACAATTTTGTTCTACCTCCCAGTCATTTAGTACTAGGGTAACATGCATGTTAGGACCCCCTCGATTACTTTTTAAATTCTATGCATGAAATGCAATGACTCATATTCCAAATCGCGTGTCACCTCAATGCATTGACAATAAATTTTGTATCGTGCACTGGTTGCTATGGCACTACCGGTCTTTTGTGCCAAGCTAGCAACTGCCTTCCTCACGGGTGCCAACGGAAAAGGGAGGAAAATATATGAATTATTTTAAAAGGGATTTAATAGAACACATACAATAAGCTCACCATATAACTCTAGTAGAGCTAGAGCTAGTGAGAATCATTCATTTTTATGTGGTAAAGCTGGCGATGGTCACTAGTTATCCTTTCTTGGAGAAACAATTCTGTCCAGGAAAGCTACAGGCTAATTTAATTCATCACACCATGACCCAATTAGTAGTAGGGCCAAGAAGTTCTCGTGTAATCCGGCAATCATATTCTGTCCTCCACTAAACCGGCAAATTCCCAATTTGAAAATTAATAAATTGTGGGCATAAATGACTTAAAGATATGACCGGCCAGCACACGTGTTTCCTTCTTCCTACAGTCCCGTAAGCGGGGCATGAAAAGGTCGTCAAGCTTAGTGCCACCCTTAGATGAATTAAAAAGGTTTTTTAATTCATCTAAGGTGCCACCACTGTTTAACATGGTACATGTTTACGATGGTGACTCTCTTTCCGAGAATTTGCCTTTAGCTTACCATCAGGCGAGATAAAGTCAAATTGACGTGTCCTTTATAAAAAAAAATGCTTATACTGCGTCCATTATATTATTGTATTTTAAGACAGCTCACTGACAGTAGTCGGTATAACTTTGTTCTAGCGTCAACACCTGAAAATCCTAACAAAAATTAGGCGCCAATACGTCTTTTTCCATTGACATCGTCACGTCAGCCAGAAAGCAATTTTAGGGATGTAGTTAGTCAATCGACGTGTTTTTGTTATAATAACTTGAAAATGTCACAATCGATATCGACTGTAGAAAAAGTTTTATTTTTTATTTTACATAACTGGCGGCTTTTAACCGATTTCTAAACAACAATTCGGATATTAATATTTTTTTATATTTGTATGATTTTTACGGAAAAGTGATTTTGTAACTCCGTTATATGTAAACGAATTGTCAAAATTATTTTTTTATTTAAAAGAGGGCTATTTCTAAATGGTCCCATTTAAATTACATAAAGATCTGATGATGGGTTTCAGAGACAGACCATGGAACTCTTCAATAAATACCAGGAAATCAGCCTGTTGGAATATTCTTCTAGAAGTCAGTTGTTTTGTTTTGGAGATTAGCGTGTGCGGTATGACCCACAATCGTTTTATAATACATTTATAAATTGTACAGACATGAAATATCTACTGCTTTATTATTATGTATAGAAAGATAATTCCACATGAAATCATATGTTTATTTATCATATTTACATTTATCAATTATTTATTTTTTTAATCGATGTTTTTAACTTAGTCGATATTTAAAATGTTCATGCAATCACTACTGTCATCTGTCTAAAATACAATAATATAATGGGCGGGGAATAAGTATGCCGCCTTACCTATCTTATACCGGACAATCACTATAACATTTTATTTCCTACAAAAAAAATCCGTGTTCTTAATTTGAATCTTAAATATTTATAAACAGATGAGTTGTCTATAGTTGCATTCATGTTTACATTCCAGACTATGCATAATTTAATATTTAAGTATAGTTAAAGAGAAACTACACATTTAAACCTACATTATTAGGTGATTATAATATTACTAAATTACGATAATCTGTTGTGTGTGTGTGTGTGGGGCCAACTTCGGTGAATCTGACTCCTATTTGACAACGCTTTAAGGAAAGAAACCGGAGGTAAGTATTTAAAAGCCATAACTGATCCACCAAGAAAATCGTAGAAAATATTCAGTAAGCCGATTACAGCACCAACTACAAGATCCTAACTGTTATAACCACTTTATTGTGATCGGATATTAGAATGGGGATACTCCGCTAAATATAGATATGTAAATAAATTCATCTTATACATTCATGCATGCAAATATTGTCAAATTACACTGAGCGGGCATCGAACCCGCGACCTCTGACCCAGCAGTCCAACACTCTACGGAGACTCTATTAAAGTTATACTATTTTTACCAGATTATATTAATTTACTAGCTTTTGCCCGCGACTTCGTCCGCGTTAAGTTCGGAATAGAAAGGTATAGGATACACTGCTCCTGTTCCCGCGACCCATTTAAAGTTCCTTAAAATTTCTGTACGCCTGGTACATCATGCAAATTGTACCAGTGTAACAGAAATACTGATTCCTTGACCGCGACACGCAGGAACTATACCCGGGATAAAATAACGGTCGAACGGGATGAAAAGTATCCTATGTCCGTCTCCTGGTTCTAAGCTACATCCCCACCAATTTTCAGCCAAATCGGTACAGCCGTTCTTGAGTTATAAGTGGAGTAACTAACACGACTTTCTTTTATATATATAGATTCGGTCTTATCTTTTACACTCATCCCGACGAAGTTTCGGTTGTTTTACGGCAACCATAGAGTCAGAATTCGGGAAGAGTCTAAAGATAGTGACGGGTTTGACGCATTTAGTGCGCATCTCAACTTGTACAGCATGCTCACATGGTGAACTTAGCAACTGGTTCATTTCTCATATGGCACACTTTGCAACTGGTGCACTTCTCAATCGGTGTACTTAGCAAAAGGAGCATTTTGTAAGATGAGTAAAGATTTGGAAAATTGTCTGAAAATGAAAAAATCTTTGGTTTTGCGTAGGTATTTTTTTTTTTAATATACACGAACTATGTTGAATTGTTGATGTTAAGTACTTATTGTTACTATTTACGTAGAGATGTTTGTAAGTTCGTTGCAGTGTCGTGAAGTCTTGTCTTATTGTTGTATATAAGTTTTCTCGAGATTAGATTTATTCTACTTGCTTTTTCAATGTTAGTTTTATTTCAATGTGTAAAAGTAAATAATATTCACTAAGAAACAGAACAATGCTGTACCTTTCCACTGCATCCACATCTGGTCGCGACCGCAAAACCACTAGCATACCCACGACTACGAACAAAAGTTTAAAACCACAAAATACATGTGTAACAGTTTTGCAATCGAGTTGAAAAAACGTTCATCACTCCTGGACTTACCACACCAAGATAAGATACAATAATCCATGTTCCTTTATTTATAATAATAAATAAAAGTTTGCTCAATCAGCGCTTATCTATCAGAGAATAAGCACCGATAGCCCAGGGTTATGATCCCAAAACAATGATAGCTTGAAACATGTTACGTGGTCCGGTGGCACTGTTGTGATAATATGTTTTTAGTACCTACATGCCTTATTTATATCGTAAGTACCTATACATTTTCATGAATAGCTTCTAATTGATACCTAGATACAATACATGTAGGTATGTGTATCTAAACCTTCGGTTGCAAGCCAACTTTACTTTCAAGTTTTTTACAGGTATAACATCCTACCGGACTAGGCTTTCTTCTGGATTATAGTCTCACAAAAGACGTATAAGCCAAATCTAAAGGGAGAAAAAGGTGTAAGTAAGTAGATCCCGGTCTACGGGATGAAAGCCTGGTGAATGCAACCGGGAACAATGCGAAGATATCTTGGCATTGTCCCGACTTAACAATAATATAATATAACAACAACAAATCTTAAGTCAGCTAAAGTAAAGTAACACGGTCATTAATGAAAGTTCATAGAAAGAAATTCAGTCATGCAAACTGTCGTATACAACAATGGACGATATAATTTATCACCAAAAAGGTTCAAAACAAGTTCTATGTAATTGTTCTTTTGCCATTAAATATTTGCTCAGCAAGAATAAGAATAGGTACAAGTATGGAAGAATACCTCAACGTTATTGTACAATTGTTTAAATAATATCTTTTCAGTAGCACAATGTTCGAGGTCATAATTATTGTCATCCGTTAACTTTTATGATCGACGCCTTAACAATGTTCATTATCCAACTGGCACACTTTTTACACCCCTTTTCCTCTTAATGCTAAAGAAAAGGATGAAATCCATACTTCCATACTAATATTATAAACGTAACTCTGTATAGACAGAGTTACTTTATATATAGACAGATAGCTGTATGTTACGCTTTCACGCCTAAACCACTGAACCGATTTTGATGAAATGCTATGTTTGGTCGCGATAACCGACATCCACGCGGGCGAAGCCGCGGGCAAAAGTTAGTTAGTCATAAGATTCCAGCACATTAAATAAAATATGATAAGTAAGTCGAGACGTATCGCGCGGGAGCTTCTAGAAATTATCGAAAGTCGGTTCGACCACATTCCTTGAAAAACGATTTATTTATAAAATACACGTTCTTTAAGCTTAGCGGTGACAAGATTGTTATGCCAGTATTATGTTATACATACATATTATATTGCATTCACATCTGTTTGTACTCAGATGTGTATAAGAACTAAAGAACCCACCTTTCGCCAACCAGGCACGTATTCATTAACTCGTTTTTTTTGTAAACAAAAACGTTCATCCTTTTTTAGGAGAGTTAGAGAGAGAAAATCCTTTCTCATTAGATGCTTAGGTACATCATAAAAATCATTTGTATCCTACACCTACTCCTGAAATGTCAAGTTTTAGGTCCATAGATAGGTCCAGCGGTTTAGGCTCTACGTCAAAGGATAAGTCAAAATCAAGTTTTTTTTTTTTTCAAATATGTTTTTGTATATTTATCTATAGTACAATACTTACATTATGAGGCCATTTTGAATGCCTATTGCATATGAAAATGTCATATGCAATTTATTTTCACCTTCACATAAGTATTTATATTTAGTCATAGAACTAGCAGCATGTTAAATTTATGATATGGTCATAGAATCGTAAAATCGCATTACAGAATATAAATGACCACATTATGGAACATTCGATTATCTGATAGATAAATCAAAATTCAGAACAAACACATTGCCACGAAGCGACACCGAGAACGTGTTCATTGGAGATTTATTTATAGCCTTTCGAAGAAATTGGACCTAGCAGGCTATGTTACATTCAATAAAGTCCTTTATGTCGGTGTCTATAAGTACTCAGTATGAGATGTCACAGTGAATAAGGCATTTTACTGGTAAGAGGCACAACGCCTATATACTTGTATATTTTACAAAAATTCCGATGTAAGTACCGTAGCAATTATTACGAGGGTGTGTTTGTAATTTCCCGGAAAAGCGAGACAGTAGAGTTATGTTAGTACGGGCGATCCTTTTGGTCCTAACCATGGAGAAGGAAATATCATAGTCTGACATTCGTGGTCCTAATGTATTCAGTGACCAGTAATTTTTTTTATTTAGATAAATGCCTCCTTACTGACATTAAATATTATTTCACGCTCATGAATTTAAAATTTATTTGTGCGTCTATTGTACGCACGTTGGATGTTCTTGGAGCTCAGAGAGTCATGCATAGATTATAATTTCATTAAATTTGTTTAAAACAAATTTCATAATCTTCCTCAAAATAATATCAAAAATAAATGTTATCTAATTCATAATCTTTACGAATGAATATAATTTTTCAAAGAAATTATGTTGTAAGTGATATTTTTTTTTTAAATTTTAGTTTTAAAAAAATACGTTTAGCTTGCTACTCCTCGGGCCACAGGTTAAATAAATACTTCTATATTTTCAGTTTCCATCAAGTTGCCATATACTCGTATTATAATTATCTAATATCTACCTACAAACAGCGTAATTTAACGCTTTACTACCAACATAATATTAAATATATATGCAAATTATAATGTCTGGCTTGGTGCTCATATTCATCTTAATTACAGAGAATAATTTTGTAATAAGATTGTCATAAAGATAAACCCAGCGTCGTTCGCATCCGTAGGTATTTGCTCTTTTATGGACTACTTACCAATACTCTAAAAAAGTCTAAAACGCCTAAAATGGAAACAGAAGCTAGAATAAATCGGAACAAGCAAGAAAGAATACCTATTGCATCTTTATAGGATTCTTATGAAATAAGGAGCAATAAGCGATTTATTGTATTTTTTGTATTTCTCTTTTTCATTGATCTATTTTTCAAAATAAACAATAACCACTAAAAAGCAATAAAATAGGTAAGCCATCCCCGATCAGGAAAATCGAATTTCAAATATAAAATCAACTTAATTGTAGTATATAAAGCGAGTGTCATAGTATATATAGTCTAGGAGCCAAATAAATGACCCTTCTTTGGCTCCTAGACTAGCAATGCAAAAACAACAGCTTCAACGAACAGGTTCTTGAAGAATCAATTTCATAATCTGAGCTGAGCCAGACAAAGTAAACGAAGTACCTAATGTATGTTTATATACGCCGCAGCGATAATCCATGCAATATCCATATAAGTTGCACTAGATACAAAAATGTAACGAGTACTGACAATGTTAATTATTATGTACAGTAAAGGCCTTTGGAGATCAAAACCAGTTGATGTATGTCCACAAGGACTCTTAGCGTTACCTTATAGGGCGTTACGCAGTTTGTTGATGTGAAACCACATCATAATATTTATCGTCGACTGGTAATTTATTCTGCACTGGTCTCGTTACCGGTCGTATACTATCTGCGCAGTCTCTTGGGAGCAATCACAAACATGTTTGTTTGCCAGGCTTACAATGTGAACGACCATTGATGTCAGCATTAGGTATTATATCGGTGATTTTACACCATTCCTAGACCACACCGGTCTATAAGAGTAATCAGGCAATTTAAAGCTCCGGTGAGAGGTTTCCGTACGCAAAAAATATAGGCACTTACTTCAATTTACAATTTTTATTTGACTCATTTTGTCCAACTCCCAACCAGGAGAAAAGCCTGCGCTAGAGTTTCAACCATCAATAAGGAGGATTACCATCTTGTAGTTATTTTTATGCCGCAGATTCAATTATCGAGATCGCACCACTGCAGCGCTTCTTTCTGGCAGCACCACTATCTCAGTCAGTTGCTCACACTACTAGTCTGAAGGCGCCAAACTTAAACATTCTGACAGAATAGCATGGCTGTTCCGCTCTTCTGCAAGTTGACGTATTTAACTCTACTGAATAAAACGCGTAATGAATGTAGCTCTACACGTTTCCTTTGATAATAAAATAACCTGTTCAGTTTCGCCAATTAATTAATAATGACCTTGTATACAACAGGTTATTGTCGTCTAAGGTCACAATTTTATAGAGGTGTGGCTCACAAATTAAAACGTAGACAAGTGTTTGATATCCAGTTTTTCATAGACATCGTCAGACGAGAGAAAAAAAACAGGGCACAAAAACTGCACGTGTTGAAACTTTGTGTATGTATTTTTTTTGCAACGTTGAATGTTATTTTACGGAAGTAATGTAGCCCACCGCTGTAACGCCTGTATACCAGGATAGTACCTATCTAATGACTGGCCAAAACATAAAGTACCTACCAACTTAGGAATTCCCAAAGATATGGAAACTGTTTCGGAATCCACACCGAATGTGTCAGTGTGAAACGTGGCAGTTTGTGAAGAGTTTGCAGACATAACGAAGAAAATAATATCATTCCTTTAAAAGAATGCTATTCTTTTAGTTTGAGATGTTTGGATATTTATTCTCAGTCCCGCACGCACAATCGGTTGAACTTATCTGCCTGAAATGTACAGGGATAATTTAGTATAATTCAGATAGTAAAATTACGTATTTAGGCTAGAATTTGCCAAAACATCCTGATAAGTTTTAGTGTTAAAGCATAATAATTAAACTCATTATTGAATTAAAATATATGGTCTGGCAATGGCGCACCCACCCGGTCCAGGTAAAAGGGGTAGGCCCAAGAACTGCTGGCTTGGCGTCGTGGAGGATGACATGCGTGAAAACGGTCTCACTACCTTGGACGCCCATGCGTGCGAAGTGGAGGAGGAAGAGCCGGAAGGCGGACCCTGAGCTCCGAGGGCACCGTGGCCTCGGATGCAATCAGGACAAACGTCTTTATGTGGATGGTGATGATGATGATTGAATTAAAATATACATTACCTACTAATGAGTCTTTGCAATTCATAGAAAGGTATTATAAATACTTAGTTATTGTTTTTATTATCTAAGTGTGTTAGTTAGTAAGTTCAAGAAGAATAATTGTAGGTATAAGAAACGGAATCTGACATGACTTGATGAAATTTTGTCTTCCGCATCAGGTTACCTATAAAGTGTAATGATGGATAGGATGTTTTGCAATTCAGCAATTCTACTAGGTATGTACTTGCTGACTGTAATCAAGTAATCATCATTAAAAAAGTTCGTACAAAAAGCATAACAAAACAAATGCGCACAATGATTGTCCATTTAATCACGTGCTCAGACACGTGCATTTTTTCCCACGTCTGCTGATGTAGGTACGTAGGTATAGAATACACCAAAATGATTGTGATATCAGATCATGCACCAGTGACCCGGCTTCACACGGCTACATCTTGCCGGAGTCTTCTCAGGTCTGGGCCGCGTTTCGAACCGGTGGTCCATTTACTAGTATTAGTTAGTATTTAATATTTACTTTATGTTGACGTTTTGTAAGTTCCGATTTAATGGTCTATGCAAAATAAAATATTTTTGAATTTGAATTTTGAATTACCATTAAATCTCCCGTTTTATTTTTTTTATGAATAAAAATCTTCCTAAATGAATGTGAAAGCCGCATTTTTTTTTACAAAGGACATTTTGACCTCACCGGATGGTAAGCTAAAGGCAATGTCTCGGAAAGAGGGTCACCATCGTAAACAGTGGTGGCACTCAGCTTGAAGGCCTCATCAGAAGTCTTTTTACGCCCCGCTTAAAGGACCCGGGACTGTAGATTTATGTAGGTATGCACCTTTGTTTAGTCTAGAAGATGAATGCACACACGCTACGAGAAATCGTTACGATCGCACTGTGTCGTTTAAACTGCACCGATAAATCGATGCGTGTGTGTTTGAAATATACAACCTAATCGCGGAGGATAGAAAGCGAAGAGTTATTTGACTTGTAAAGATTATTCAGACACGTGGCACATGTCAGGCCAAGTTCAAGAAAACTGCTAATATTTTATTCACTCTTTCGAAGCTGTTTATAAATCGAAATGAATCAATTTATAGGAATATCTGTTGATCTATTTTATTACAATACTAGCTGTTGCCCGCGACTTCGTCCGCATTAAGTTCTGAATATCTCAAACTCAATACATGGTGGAAGATTTTCATCAAAACTGCAACGGAAGTACTCGAAATACTGGAAATAGTGAATTTTACACAAAGGAAACATTCCTTTATTTTAAAAAGTATTTGGATGAACATTGCTAAATGTGGACATTATCAATGTTCATCAGTTTAATAATGGTTTTAATATTCTTCCCTCCTCCCAAATTCTTAAAACATGCTGCCGCCACTTACGAACTGAAGAAATTAAAATACATCAAGTATCACACAAAATAGTTTCCAGAAATCCCGGAGCCTTGCACGCCCTGAGCAGTGAGCAGTGGTCCTCTTCTTTGCCGAGCCAATGGTGGGTAGTTCAAGTTTTATGATAAATTCCATCGACCACAGTCACATCGTCGTTCGTTCCCTTACGCACAGGCAAAGAAGAGGGGGCGCAGTGGGCAAGAGTGAAAATACAGCATTAACTGGGATGGGGTCATATAGCCTCATTTTGCTATATATTCCTTGTATTGGTAAGCTTGTGTCCAGCAGATGATGTAGATACTTACAAATTGACACTGGAGTTGATTTCCACGCGTCTGATGTCTGATGAAATTTACCGGAACTGAGTGTTTCTCTGCCCACATTCGGTCTCTTTTATATAATAGCAGCAGCGGTATCTTTTATATAAATACATAGGTTGGCTTCTCCTGGCATACTGTTATCATTTCTGGGATAGATTTACGTATTTACTGTTAGAAAATTATTACACGGAATCTATAAGATCACAGCGGTGGCGTGCGTTGGTAGTCATCAGGTCACTAACATTGTATAATATCTGCAGTTGCATAGATACGTTGTCTCTCTGGCTGTATTTTACCATTTCTACCGCACCACGGCAAGTGAAAGAGCCTATTAGGAGTCTTTCAACTAATTTCCCCTTCCTCCGGCACTCACATACGGTAGAAATAATGCCATCTCTAACCAAGTTGTTTGGAACTTCATTTCTTTATCAGTCGGTTAAGAACCGTATTGCTCTACCCACACATGGGTTTTCTTCTTTTTTTTTATATAGGACACGTCAATTTAACTTCACCTCGCCTGATGGTAAGCTAAAGGCAAAGACTCGGAAATAAGGTCACCATTATAAACATGTACCATCATAACAATAGTGGCACTCAGCTTGATGGCATCATCAGAAGCCTTGTCACGCCCGCTTAAAGGACCCGGACCTGTAGGAAGAAGTAAACACGTGAGCTGGCAGGGATTTTCAGGTCTTAATGGTGCGGCATAGGAATGGGTCACTAAACCACTTGCGGGTTTTTTTTTTTTTTATCGTGCGAAAAATCCCCACGGATACCACCCCCACGGAGCCGGTGGAGGCGGTTATGTCGGACTCGAACCGACTAAAACGCACGCCGTCTTGGGTCCTTGGCTGCCGGAGGTGAGATTGCCAAAAGCATATCTCTCGCACCCCGGCAGACCCAGGACCATCTCTTTCGAGATGGCCCCCTTCGGGTTGTGGGGACCAAAATGTCCCCATCTAGCCCCGGTTACGGGGAGGCGCACATTGCGCCGCCGCCGCGGCCTGCTTCTGCTAGGGTGACAGGCGGCTCCACCGGTCACCCCCAGGCCACCGCTCATGGAGGACGGAGGTCGTTCCGCGACCTCCGACGTCCGGTTCGCCTTCGCTCTGCACGGGCTTCCCGGGCCCGGAGTCTGGTCCGGACCCGACCGGCCGCCTCCTTCTCGAGCATTACTTGCTCGCAGAAGGAGGCGGCCGCACCCCAAGCGTTTGCGCATCGTACCATCGCTGTGAGCAATGTGACGAGTGTGAGGACTCCCACCCCCAGAGCCGCCACTAGGACCCGCCTCGGCGTGTCCCACGCCGGGCACTCGGTCAGCGTGTGCAGCTCTGTGTCCTCGCTCGCATCACAGTGATGGCACTCGGACAAACCACTTGCGGGTGACATCTGAGCCCTGCACGCGTTGTCCTGTGTAGGAAAGGATTGGGTGGAACTAAGACAACTATCTCCCAGAATACGTAATGTGCTTCAGAGAAGGTGCAACGATTTACTTATTTACCAAGGCCGGTATACTGGGGTATCTAACCCCAGAATACCCCCCAATGCCCCATCTCCTCTGTTAAATTTTAATCGGTTTGATTCCAATATTGCACTTGCCCCGATGTGGTGGAATCGGTATCAATGGGGGATACCAGTTTCAGTTTTATGACTTCTCAGGCTTATGCGGCCACCTTTTCACTATCCGAAATGAAGAATTTTGTAAAGATCTAAGAATATTATATAATAAGTTCTACTATTACTGTCATACAACCTAGTTTTATGACCTACCTATAGATTAATAAGAATATAATTTATGTTTTACTTAAAAAAAAAACTATAAATGCAATAAAATACAACAAATACACAATAAAATAAAAAAGTAAACCAAAAGTAAATAAAGAACGAAAATAAAAGGAAATTTACATATGATGGATCCGAACGCGACTCAGTTAAGTTGTAAGTCCACCGCAGACATATTGAGCCACAGTTACCATGGAATCATAATGTGAAATAGACGTTTACATAAATATGTCATAAAAACATTCTGCCCCATTCCGTATCATATTAGCGTGATGATATTAATTATGAAAGACTTAGGAGCCTTTTTACCGAACCAGCTGCTCACTAATCTGTCGGATTCGAGAGAATATCGTTCGAGAACAATGTGAATTCTGTCGAGGCTCTTACTGTGCCGAAGATTCTGCAGTAACCTGACCTGACTTGGCTGAGATGTAGTAACTCTTGCCTCTCGAAGTTCCTATGACCGAAATAATATCTTCTTGTAAGCATTGTTGCTTCTTTATTGGTGCGATCTATTCACACAATCACAAATTGTTAGCCGTGATTTGCTATTATTGCCATAACTTTTTTATTTATGAACCGATTTCAATAAAACAAACACTAAATGTTAAGTGAAGCCTACCACAATATATTAGTGAAAATCACAACCAAATCCGTTCAGCCGATTCTGAGATTAGCGTGCACAAACTCACAGACAAACAGAGAAACAGAGAAACAGATAAACAGATAAACAGACAAACAGACAAAAATTCCAAAAAACGTTGTTTTGGCTTCTATTACGTTGATAAAGTCCCCCATAACAGTTTTTCTCATTTCCTTTCCATGTACAGACATCGCTCGTTTACAGATTTATTATATGTATATAGATATAGATATTAAAATAGCTGAACAGATAAATAGAAAGGGTTCTTTGATCGGGTGATATGTCACATAGGCCTATGTCCAGCAGTGGACTGCAATGAGCAAATTCATTTGACTACTTAGTTTATAGCAAAGTTGCTTTCCGCGTCCCTGTGTCCCTATGTAACTTATATCTTCAAAACTACGCTACAGATTTTGATGCGGTTTCTTTTATATTTTTTTAATTTTTAATAGATAGAGTAATTCAAGAAGAAGGTTTATATTGTATAATACATGCTTAATATCGTAGAGAGTGCAGCGGGAACGGTATCGGACGTAAAAAATTGGCGGTACGAAGTTCGTCGGATCCGCTAGTTAAGTATATGAGAAACATTCATCCATACTAATATTATAAATGCGAAAGTAACTCTGTCTGTCTGTCTGTATGTTACGCTTTCACGTCTAAACCACTGAACCGATTTTAATGAAATTTGGTATAGGGATAGGTTTGACCTTGAGAAAGGACATAGGCTATGTTTGGTCGCGATAACCGACATCCACGCGGGCGGAGCCGCGGGCAAAAGCTAGTTTCTTATATACTTAACTATTCATAACTGTTGAATGATTTTGGTAAAAGGCTGAACCGTTAAACTGCCTGAATGATTTTACCGAAAGACTCTCTCTTCTTAATCCAAGCGCTATTCTCGGTTGCAATAAAAGGTATTACCCCGAAGCCCGAGGTCCGTTGACTCATTCTTAAACAGCTTTTCTAGGTGCTACTGCCGTCTTACATTCCAACTCAAAGAAGAAACCCTGCGCCAAAGTCTCGTCTATTGATAGTTGATTTGATACCTAAGTCTTGGTTAGAAACTTTACCCCTTGTCAAGATCATCATAGATAATATCGATGGTTTTTAAATGCACATTAGCCTCTATACAATTATTATAGACTAGCTTTTGCCTGCGGCTCCACCCGCGCGGATGTCAGTTATCACGACCAAACATAGCCTATATCCTTTCTCATGATCTAATCTACCCCTATACCAAATTTCATCAAAATCGATTCAGTGGTTTAGGCGTGAAAGCGTAACATACAGACAGACAGAGTTACTTTCGCCTTTATAATTTAGTATGGATATCAATATCGTTGAACATTAAATATTTATGAACATCGTAACGATCGCATCGTTCCAAGTTCAAGATCAATTCGGGTATCTATGTATTTATAAAAACTGGTTTTGACATATCAAATCAAACAGTGATTGGCTTCATCAAATATAGAATACAGACCTCTTTGATAAAGCAATAGTCTTATTCGATGATGACGTTATTCAGATGAGCTTATAATCGTAATTGCCAATATTGGATATCGCTTGTTCAAATATTTGATAACGTTATTACTACATTAATGTTCTTTGCAATTATTATGCTGTCTGTATTTGTTCAGTGTCACTTTTTTGAGGTAATCCACACCTAGAAACACCTACTACTACCTACCTTCTTATGCCAAATTTTAAAAATTGCAATCAACGTGGAACAAAAAGCAGTTATCGAAATGTGGTATTTTACATCTGCACTTTCAAAGACATAATGTCGTAATTATGTGTATTCAAGTTCAAATTGCTTAATAAATGGTGTTAGTAAAACGGCTAACGTCGGTACTCAACTGCCTAGTTTAGATTTTATAGTGTCTCGACAGTCTGAACTTGGCTCGCCTCTCCCGTTCCGCCGTCTCCTTCACGACCATTACTTGCTCGCCGAAGGAGACGCCGGCCGCCCACGCGTCCACACAGCGGACCATTGCTGTGAGCAGGGTTCATTTACGTTCCTCACAGTGAACGAACAGGAACCTATTGCCGGGATTTACAATAACATCATTGCAGTAAACTATATTTTATCCTAGACTATAATATACATCTAGTGCCAAATGTCATCACGATCCAACAACAATGTAAATATATCTCACGTAAGAAATAACAATTTGATAACAATAATGGTTTTCTAAATTGTAAAGCATTTACATCCATATGTCGTGCAGATGCCTTTGCAATTATTATTCATTTATGTCTTTTTGTATTTAACAAAATAATTATTAACAACATCTGGAAAAGGTTGGACAAAATTCTACTTTTGAACGGAAAGGCAATAAAAGATTCGCTACTAGCTTAGTAAGACTCGTCCTTACAATGCAGAGGTTCGGGGTTGCAATCATGGCAACAACGTGAACCACATACTCCAAATAGAAGCAAACATAACTAAATTGGTTAGAAGGAAAAAAAATAATTTCAAACCCTAAAACAATTTATATATATACCTACAGTCCTATCAAGTACATAAACATTTAGCACCATGATACATTTACGAGCTTTAGAAATATCTAATAAATAGGTATGTAGGTACCTACGTACGATAATGAACATACATAACACAGATAACCCTACACTATCGCTTGACTTAAAGTTGGCACCATATCACGTTTTGTCAGTCACGTTTTGTCAATATCATCGTAGCTTAAACATAGGTACGTAATATTATTTCATTTATACCGGACTTTACCGGAGAAATGGACTCGCAAAAGGTATATAATTTAGTAATTACCCATTGAGACAGCAGCGTAACTGTATGAAGTACTAGCCTTTAAGGCTCTTTCAAGGCACTTTTATTAGTTTCTTTTACTATTCTTCACCTGAGCATGAATCCTTGAATCTAAAGTTTGCAATTTGAAGAAGCCCGGAGTCCGCTTTCTTACTAAATTTTTCCATGATTTGAATTTTTTCGATTTCGATTTTTATCGATTGACCTTCAAACCCTGAGATGAAAGCACCAAAACATGCTTTGTAGGTGTGGTTGCCTTTAGGCCCTGAATTTTTAGGTACGGCCGAATACACCCTAAGTACCTAGAGGATACAATACCAAGCATATTTTTCAATCTCGGGATACCGGAATACGGGCCCCCGGGAATATGTTTCCAAACCTTATTTTTTTAAATTACTTTACCATCAAAGTTGGTAGGTACCTACTAAGGTAACTTTTTCTTTTTGAATGAATTTTTTATAGCATTTATTATGCTAACTTTTAAGTTCGAAAAACATTGGAAAAAATGAAATGCTCAAGTGAGAGTCGATATCACGACCTTTTACCTTACAGGGGGACTGCTCTTCCAACTGAGCTATTGAGCCACACCTGAATCATTCCAAATTTTCCTTCTCTTTATATCCGTCTATAAGGGCGACTTTTTCTTCTTCGTCCTAGCGTTAATCTCAATTGCATCCGAAGCTTTCAACAAAATGTAGCATTCGCGTTTTCCGGCCTAACTACAATAATATTTTATAAACTATAGATATGTTTGAATGAATTTTTTATAGCATTTATTATGCTAACTTTTAAGTTCGAAAAACATTGGAAAAAATGAAATGCTCAAGCGAGACTCGAACTCACGACCTTTCCCTTACAGGGCGACGGTATGGAATTGAGATTTACAAGTTCGTTTGACTCCGAACTAGGTATATATACCAATAAATAAACTAGCAATATGCACAAAGTAAATGGCCCTACATTGAAGAAATAAAAACTTCTTGAATCATGACAACCCTTATCCTTCTGCGGTGTGTTTCTTGTCGAAGTGCATTTAATTCTGAAGGCCTCTTAAGAGATCGAGACATGTTGTTCACACTCTAAAATGTCCACAAAAAATGGGCACCAATTCTTCCATCAATAAGAGACGCGACAGTGGGCTACCCAAAAATACATCTTTAATAAGTTAATTAATTACAATTATTAACATGTTTTACTGATCTTCGATATTTTCTATGCAGCGACTCACAATAATATATAACTTTACTAACTATATAAGTTATTTTTAAACTTGAATTATAATGATATAAATTACAATAAGGTATTTGAAAAGTATTACCATAAAATATCGGGAATAATGCGCATTCACGGGGAGTCTTTCTCGAAGGAATATCGCATTTGTGTCTGATAGAGCGCGCGTTTGAAGACGTCGCGTGTTCTAATAAAGTTCAAGATTGCGCGGCAGAATTGTATGAGCATGTATAACCGCGTGATTGAGCGACCGTATAAAAATTTCACTCGTCCCGTTGGCTTTATTTTAGTTGTTGTAGAAGATAGTTATTATAAGCGGAGGCCATTTGTAATTTGAATTAACAAAAAATCAGGAGAGCGCGACCTGTGTGGACCAAAGACCACAGATATCAAGCCTGGTGCCCGATGCACCAGGCTTGTGGTGCTCAAAATGGAGCTCAAAGTTCAAATTCAAATTTATTTATTGTTTATACAAGGGAGTAGTAGTAGATGTTATAAATAAATAAATAAAATATTCCACAATATTGTACACAACGCTTTCTAGACCCATGGTAAGCATAGCTTATCTAGCTGCTATCCTATTTAAGAATTCAACAAGGTATTTCTTAGATAAAACGAACATAGCGAAATGCTAAATAAAATATGTTGTATTGTCAGCCATTTTACTGTAAGCAATAAGGACAATGCATGTAAATATCTGCATATTGTTTACATGCTACTTTCATAATTTTCCATTCGCTATCAGTGGGTCGTTGACCACAAGTGGCACTGGAAGGGCCCCACAAGTATATAAACATTGTTGTTTAACATTTCGTCACGGTAACACTCTGATTATATAACCTATATCGACTGACTTTGCTGTCAGCAGGGGTCAACGGTAACAGATATGTATACCTAAGATAAATGTATTATATAATATACATAAAAGTACCAGTTGACGGCAATAGGCTTGTGTAATGTCGTGGAAATGAAAAATATAGTTATCTAAATGCTGGTTGATACTCAGGGTTCTCAAGATCATAACCAAATATAATAATTATCTTGCAATATTAGTTCTATGTATAATAGAATGTGTAATAAAATATACATCCATATTATTACTAATATACTAATCCATACTAATATTATGAATGCGAAAGTAACTCTGTCTTCTGTCTGTCTGTCTATATGTAACGGTTTCACGCCTAAACCACTGAACCGATTTTGATGAAATTTGGTATAGGGGTAAATTAGACCTTGAGAAAGGACATAGGGTATGTTTTGTTACGATAACCGATATCTACGCATGTGGAGCCGCGGGCAAAAGCTAGTAGAAAATATAATACGAGTAGTTGCCAAAGTTCAATAGCACGATATACACTTATCACTATTAGTATCTAATCGATGGGTTCTTTATCAGCGGGCTCGTCGAAAAACTTTGTACGAAGCTTATTAATGTATCTACACATACTCATGTGGCTGTCAAATTCATAAAGTAGTCCAGTATTGCCAATTTCCTGCTGGTGTTACTTAAAATCCGCCTCGAAAGACCAGAAAAATGTAGGTATGGTAGAGAGGGTACCTCTAACTCTAACTGTTTTGAATTATAACTATAATTGATAATTACGTTGCCAACTTTATTAAGCTTTTCCAAACTGAGTAGAAGTGTAATGACCAGGATTCAAAACCGGCACCTCTCGGGCGGAAGGCTGGTTTCCTAAATACTAAGCTGCTGACACGTTTCGTGTTTATGCAATATGCGTTTAAAAATAATATGATTACATTATTACAATTTTTGATAGCCGTAGGCAAACGTTGGTTACGGTATTGATAACCTACATTTATAGAAAGAGAGAGATATATTTTGATATAGTTTATGGATTGGTCCTGACAAGGACGGAAGGAAATATACAAATATTGTAGACTGTACAAACGAACACACACACATACACAAACACACCGCAGTTGAGGTGGTCATATTGTTATCAGCTTTATGTATGTATGTTGTGGGTTCGACCTTAAGCAGAGGTAAAGTCATAAATATCTTGACGATGAAGTCTCAAAATGATCTTAGAAACCTCGTATTAATTAAAAGTATCGTATTAATTAATCGTATTAATTAATTAAAACTTTTTTATTGATTTATATGGTATTTTTGCCCAAACTACGCTAGTATTATCTATTCATCCCTAATTACGAACTGGACCATTTGCGAACTGGACCAATCGCGAACTGGACCAATTGCGAACTGGACCTACTGCGAACTGGACCAATCGCGAACTGGACCAATTGCCAACTGGACCTACCGCGAACTGGACAGTTGGACATTTTGCGAATTGGACATAATGCGACTAAAGGCTACCCGAACTAAAGGTGTGTACCAAATATCAGAACAATCGATCAACTAGAAGTGGGTCACAAACCAAATTAAGATCATTTTGAGTACCTACTTTGTTCGTCATAATCTTTCTGATGGTGACTGTACATTTATTTTTAATTTCAAACTGCGAGTTGTAGTCCACGGCTCTGTCTGCGCGGATTATTGGTCTCGATCTCTTCAGAGGTCTGCAGAAGTAAATGCACTTCGACAAGAAACACAGCGCAGAAGGATAAGAGTTGTCAAGATTCAAGAAGTATTTATTTCTTCAATGTAGGGCCATTTACTTTGTGCATATTGCTAGTTTATTTATAGGTTTATTATACCTAGTTCGGAGTCAAACGAACTTGTGAATCTCAATTCCATACCGTCTCCACCCCTTCCAAGAAATATCTTCATCGTCTTAGCATGGCTCCCGGTTGCATTCGAAGTCTGGGGTTTGTTAACACCTTCGACTTTTATGAAAGTGACTACCCTATCTTATACGTCAATCAGGACGAGCTTATTACACCCTACCAATGACAATCGATTATATTCCGAGAATGAAACCTTGGTCACATATAATAACTGACATTAATTTCTTAGTTTGAGTTCTGAGAATAACACTTAATAAGATTAATAGGTATTTTTCTCACTAATTGAATCGATTGATATGATGGCTTGCTTGCTCTGTATTTAACAATTATCCACAGATTATCCTTTTTTGTAGAAAGTATCATACAACCCCGTCCCATGGACAAAAACTCTCATCTCTCATAGAAGTCATTGCCGCATTTAAATACGGCCGCATAATATACAGTTCCTTTGACAGCCTCTGTGGCGTGGCAGTTGTGCACGTGACTGCCACGCAGGAGGCGCGGATTCGATCCCCGCTTAGTGAAAATATTTGTATGCATGAATATGGCTATTTGCATTGGTCTGGGTGTTTCTATGTATAATATGACGGTGTAAAAGTGACACCTAGGTCTCTTATCAGAGTTCCAGGCTATACCTTAGGAAGGTACTATCCTGGTACCCTGGTACACAATGACTACCCGTTGTAGAGCAGGTGGTTTCGATATGAAAGAGGGCTAGTAACCAGTCGCCTTAGAGAGCGAAAATAAAATGAATGTATGTTTGTGAATCACAAGGAACCCTGTATCAAAGTAAATAACATAATGTCGCCAACAGTGGGGTCGACACGTTCGTTCTTATCACTCGCTTATCACTCCCCAGTGGTCATGATTTACACTCTAGAAATATTATGTCAGATCGGCCACATACGAAGCTTGCGCGAGACTTGAGTTAATAATTGATTGCCATTAGGTATATTATGATTTTAGATTGATATGGCCATTTATATTGCTATTATAATAATTGACCTATATTTAGGTCCATGTTTATTTGTTTTATCGAGTTTCGGTGTACATTAATAGTCTGCGCCTACATTGTTTCACACATGGTAAATACTCGTAGTAAACACCTCGCGTGCAATCACTGGACACGAGACGACTCCCAATCTAGTAGAGGCCAAATTGGCGTGTGAACTTTTTGATATAGTTAAATTAAGTTCATTTATTGAATAAATTAAATTTAGGTCAGAAAAAGTTTGGAAAATTTCCTGGGCCTCGATTCTACAAAAGCAAAACTATTGTCAAACCACAGAGATTGCAAAAAGCGGCAATACATTATAGACTTTAAATCGATGTATTTAAAGTTCAATATTAAATAACTGTTAGAAGAATGAATAAAAGAGTGTAATGAAACTTTTGTCATTTAATTTTGGACCTTAGTGTATAGAAATAAAGTCTAAACTTTAATGCCGCTTTTTGCAATCTCTGTGGTTTGACAATAGTTTTGCGTTAGTAGAATCGAGGCCCTGGACCGTTAACTTCTCTGATCTAAATTCAGTGGAAAAGTTGATATACTAAATTGCTTTTAAAGTTGCACCCATAAATAGCATTGATTTTATCATAAAAACTTATGCCTTTACTGTTATACACTAACCTATTAGCCTTTTAAATAGGGAACCAATGTTAATTTAATAGGACTTATAAAAATATTCGTGTAGACTAGATAATTAAATTGTTTAAGCATCTGAGAATCTTTTTTTTTTTATGAAAGCAGAGAAGTAAGCAAGTATTATGTTATAACAAAGACCTACCGTTTACCGTCAACAACGTAAAGCGAACGCTTTTCAGTTAACTTTGTGTACAGAGTTGCGCAAATAACCGCTTCACTGTTGTGTACAGTTCTAAAATAACTCGATTTTATCCTCATATGGCATACACGTACATACCATATCTATATAGTAGGTACATAACTAAAAATATACTCTCAGAACTATACGGCTACGGAATTTTTACATATCCTGTGCTGTGGTGCTTTGATATTTAATACCTAATTACATTCTCTTTATTATTATTTTTATTTATTTGGAATCGTCGCTTCGTATCGATTTGAAGCTTTTTAATATAATGAAGGTAGAAAGAGCAAGAAGTTTCATGGAAGTGATCAAGGATACGACATAATAGGTCGGATAGAATCAGGTCAAATGATTGACAGAGGAAAGAGTAGAGTAGATTACTCCATCGATAACATCATTGAAGCACAAAATATTATAATAGTAGGTAGATACAGCATAATTCAGGGTTAACCATGTTTATGAGACAACTGCCGAATGTAAAGCAGTAGGTACTTGACATATAGCCTGGCAGTTTTTCTATTTGCACTATGAAGCACACTATAAATAAATAAATGTGAAAAACGTCTTCATACCATGATTACCATACCGTTGAAATGTTAACGTGACGTCACATGACCTCTGACTGGAGATCGCTGATACTGTACCATGCCCTATAAATAAGTTAGATTAGTTAGTTTATCAGTTAATTTCGTTTAACTAATAAGTCGTTAAGTATTTAATAAAGTTTTTAGAGGTAAAACAAACCTTGGATGTCATGGTATGACCCGTAGACCGTGGAAATGAACAAAACCTTGACAGACACGTGTTTTTATTTTACTGACGGAAAACGATTGTGTTAAAACAAAACAAACACAATGAAATAATGGTTAAATTTTACAGTAATTATTGTTTAATCAACTACAATTTGGAATTACCAGTTTAAAAAGTAATATTATGTAGTTTTTACGTTGTGTTACAGTTAGGCATTAGATATTGTATATTGCGTCATTTATTAACAAACGTATTGTGAACTTGAATTTGTTATTTACACAACTGAATTTGAAATTCGTGCGTGGTTATACGTATACCACGTGGTTACGATAAAACAGCTAAGTATAGGGTTAGGAATATTTGTTATTTTGTATTTTGTAGTAATAATTCTTATTACAAATATACAACGTATGTGAGTAACGTGACTTGTATTCACAAATTTGATATGAGTATGAAGTCCCTGGTTCGTTTTCCGGGTAGAGTCTAATTACGAACTCAAACCTATGTGGTTTAACGTGCTCACCGAAGCACGTATGAGTCATAATATGCAAAAATGTTCACCAATCTTAGGACCAACCGGGTCAGTATAACTTAACCATTGTAATGCTACTCGATTACTTATTGGCCACAATCACCTCATTTAGCCACGTGTCTTTTTTTTTTAAGAATGTTAGAACCGTAGTTACTAATATTCCCTCTAACCCCTCCAACTAAGCTAAATTGCTTGTGCTAGGAGTGGGTTCACGTTGGTAGTGTAATGGCCAGGATCGAACCCGGGACCTCTCGATCGTAAGGCCGACTCCTTAACCATTAAGCTACCGACGACGCTTTGTTTTACAAACATGTTTACCTAATCTAATTAATTACCATGTATCGTTTTATTTGACTGCCTAGCTGAGTAAGCGTCGAGTGTTCTTGAATTTTATAATAAATGTTTTGGCAGTGTCGTTTTAATGCTTACTTAGGTAAGTAGTATACAAAATAGCTACGTATGTACGTAGATACTCGTATACCGACTGACGGAATACATTTTAATGTATAATGAAAAATAATTTGAATATATAACTGAGTGTAACGACCGTCGCGAAATCATACATATATTGAATTCACTCATAATAAATATCGAAGTTAGATATTTATTAAGTGAGTAAGTTAGATATTTATTATGAGTGAATTTATACACATAAAAGTCCGACATTGGCTTTTTTTATAAAAAACGTCAATTTGTCTTCACCTCGCCTGACGGTAAGCTAAAGGCAAAGTCTCGGAAAGAGGGTCACCATCGTAAACATGTACCATGTTAACAATGGCGGCACTCAGTTTGACGGCCTCTAGATGCCTTTTCACGACCCACTTAAAGGACCCGGGTTTGTAGGAAAAAGGTAACACGTGAACTGACAGCGATTTCCAGGTCTTAATGGTGCGGCATAGGAATGATTCACAGAACCACTTGGTTCTAGAAATTTAGTTATTAATTAGGCACTAGATATTAGGTACCTGAATGTTATGAAATAGGTACTTTATCTACTACGTAAATAGGAAAATATTACAACACGATGCGAGAATACTATTATTAGTTGGACACACAAAGTTGTTCTTGTAATAATTTTTAAAATTTAAATACTAGTCTAAAAACTACTTCAATGTACAGTCAACACCAAAAGTGTTTGAATGAATTCTAGTTTACAGATCAACTTAACAAATTAAACTTATTTTTTTTCATGAAATGTGAAACAAAACGGGAAGTAAGATGTATTACATCTAGGGATTGTAAAACTACTTAGGTTTTTTTATTAACATTAATTGATTGACATTGACATCAAAAATATCAATTTATTGTTTTTTTTTTTTGTATAAACAATATTCATAAAAATTAGATAATAATGTGATAATAATCTTTTTTTTTTCTTAAAACATAGTATGTTTATGTGTTGTGTTTACTGTAAGCAGTAAATAAAATAAAAGTCGAAATTTGTAGATAATAATTGAATATGCAAATTGCATTTACGAACAACATACATACTTAGTATCTACAGCATACAAGTATTACTTTTACATATAAACTCTTAGTAAGTAATATTTTTACTGGGTCTTAGGAGCTTACCAACGTATGGCCCTTCTTTAGTTACTTTCTTGGCAAAGGAAACCCACCGATTGATATCCATAATGGGTAACAACTGACAAATCAGTTATATCTACTTAACATTAGTCAGTCAGCGGTAAGTAAACGATTAAAATTTCAAAAATAAAATTCTGTTTTAATATCAGTCTTATCATTAGATAATTTTAGCATTGTATGAAGTTAGTTATGGTAAAAAAACCGCGGTAGCCTAGTGGTTAGGGTTATGGACTGCTGAGACGAGGTCTCGGGTTCGATCCCAGGATTACCATGGCACACACCAATGACTTTTCGATGCTTTTCGAAGTTATGTGTGTATTTATCGCAGGTTTATAAGTGCCCGGTTAATGGCAATAGGCTCGCCACCTATTAAATTGGGACCTAAACATAAACTGGCGAAACGTGGGTGCTAGCACCTCTGCCTACCCCTTCGGGGAATACCGGCGTGAGTTTATGTTAAGTTATGTTATGTTATGAAGTTGGCAAAGTGAGTAAGTTAGTAGAAATCTTCTATTGAAAATGCTTAGTTGGAAGAAATTACCTATTGTACAAACAAGATTGTACCAAAATAATGAATTGCATTTGTTACATAGTGTCGTTACGTTTATGAGAGAATAAGCATTTACCCATTATAGGGAGCCATAGCTATTCACAAAACTTGTATCCCGCTGTGAGTGATGGTCTCGTAGACAGATGTCCTTCTGACGGTCGCAGTGATGCCACTCCCAACTTCATCTACTTATGTCTTGATCACACGCACCGAGTGGAGTGGCAAGACAGTGCTCTCAGCCCATACTCGTTGCGTGTAAACATAGCAACGAGTATTTGGCACGTAAAGTCATAAATATCTTGAAGACGAAGTCTCAAAATGATCTTAAAACTCTCGTATTAAGAGAAAATCAAACTGTTTTATTGATTTATATTGTATTACTGTCCGAACTAAAGGTCATCTTGTCAACAATTTTTTTTTTCGACGCGTCGCTGAGCCACTCGATTAGTACGCGTAAGTTTTACTCGTCGCCAATGTAATATATGTTCCTTAGGGATCGTATTAGGTATCTCACAATGAAACTCGGCGCAGTACATAGCAAGACTGAATTTATTGAGTACTTATTACACAGGTACAATAAATTGTCGTAGGAAAGAGGGTAAATCTGTTACGCACCTACCGTCGTCGTGACAGATATTATTCATACATTACATGTACCAAATATCAGAACAATCGGACAATTGGAAGGAGATATAAAACGAAATTGAGATCATTTTGAGCACTTTGTTCGTCAACATATTTCTGTTGCTGACTGTACATTGCACTCGGCCGACAGCACTGTCTCGCCACTTCACTCAGTGCGTGTGATCAAGGCATTATATACTACTTAGATATGTAGATTATCTCCCTAATAACTGCTCTTACCTTGAAGGATGTGATTGTGAACTTGTGACGCAGTCTTGGTCACGTTATTCAGGCGATGTTTGTTGTAAACTCACAGCAGGTAGTTTTTTATAGTTACGCCCCAACATGTCGTGGGTAGGTGCCTTTATAATTATTATAGGACACGTCAATTTGACTTGACTTCGCCTAATGGTAAGCTGAAGGCAAAGTCTTAGGAAAAAGGGTCACCCTTACATGAGTTTCGCCTTACGGCATTCTCAAAGGTTTAAACCTATGAGAATGCCGTAAGGCGAAACCTATCAGGCTTAGAAATAAAATAAACTCAGTGGAAAAGTACAAGTGTGTTATTCAATATGTATTATATTAAAAATATGTCGACACGCCGTTATCTATATATATAAAAATGAATCCCTATTTCCCTTGGTCACGACATCACGCGTGAACGGCTAGACCGATTTCGCTAATTCTTTTTTTGTTGTGTTCGTTATTGTTAGGAGAAGGTTCTTATGAATGAAAAAATGAAGAAAATTATGCGGTACACTAGAAAATTTAAGAATACATAACCACCATATAAAATAGCTGATCCGACATACGCCATGTCTAAATTTTGAATTTGGAGTACGAATTGGAAAAAATGTGTTTATTATTATATTCTAATTATTATTATTTTTGATATAGAATTGACATAATGCGTGCAAATATCATCAGAAGGTGATTAGTAGACATTCTTCTGAATTAACAAAATGCCCGTTGCTTGGGCGAATCGAAATGCTTTCCGTTCTCAAAATAATTAGGAGAATTTGATACAGCTAATTGATTCTAATTTCTAAGGCGAAACAAAGTTTGCCGGGACAGCTAGTTCGTTATGAAAATCAATTCATTACCCGTCGCCGTCAACGGGCTTGGGTGAGTCGTCCGTCACGCAGCAGACGGCCTAAGTAAAAAAGTGATGAAACATTTTTCTCCATCTTGATTTTCATTCCTATAATATACCTAGATCTTTTTTGTTCTACGATATAAAACTTACCAGAAGTACCTATCAGTCCGAATAAGATTCTTATATGGACCTGTAATAAAAGTTATTTCCCATTGTTACAGATAGCACAATGGCTATAAAAGTGCGTACAGATGAACGTCCTCTTGAGACGCTGTCCTCGGACGAGAGTGGCATCGGAAGGAGCGACTCTCCCAGCGAAGACACGGAGCCAGAAGCTGCACTAGTAAGTATTTGTTATTAATTTTTTACTCTTAGTTTGAAAAACAAAATCAGAAGAAGAAACCATGAAAACTAAAGACTATGAAAAAGTATAAGTGCCAGAAAACAAATCAGAAAAAACAATTATAAAAGGAATTCCAGCATTTTAGAAAAATAAAAAAATGTCCAAAAATGTGTTGTGGGTAAGTCTGGTTGCTAGAACTCATAATGTATCTATGTATCTATTATATTTAGCAAAAAAATCCGCGATTTATAAACATAAAAGAAATTAACTAAACGCATTGACTACGAACCTCATACTAGTTGGCTCTTTAAAAAAAATTAAAACAAAAAAGTAAAATGAATTGTCAAACAAGCTTCACTCACAGTGTCACAAAAATTGAGATGGCGTAGAAGTTTATTTTTGAAAAAACTCGCACAAATGGGACGAAGCGAGATATCCTTAATCTTTTTATGTTCTGGCTATGTCCTGTTATTCGTATTATAATGTATTGATAGCGTTGATCGTAGGCATACATCTTTGCTCCGTCCTATTTGGCTTCGAGTCGGTCGATTGGCCAACGTCAAAATTCCTTGAGAGGAAGATCCAAACAGATCCGATAACACTACAATCGCAATGTGTGAGCACCTGTAATATTGACCCGTAAAATAAAATGAAAAATTAAAAAATATGATATAGGTTAATAGAAATTTTCGACCACATGCCTAACAATTCATAGCAAAGCAAGAAAATGACTGCATTTCAAGAGAAATTACGGAGGAGGAGAAAAATTCGCCGGATGACACAAGCTGTGATAGAAGCCTGTATTTTCACTTCCCTCATTTTTTCTTTTGCTGAGATAACTGTCACGGTACTATTACTTTTATTGTGATAATCATTATTATTCCATCATGACGTTCAAGACTATGTGGACAAAGAAAACGAAAATCATTCAAAAAGCCGCCGAAATAACAATGGATGCCTTGCTCTGGGCCACGTTAGCATTTGGTACTTACATTTTATTGGTATGTTAAATGCCGGTTAGTGGGGCAATAGATATTTAATATGCATTACGGAGAATTGCATGGAATTGATGTTTTAATGCAGAGATAATATAAACACTAAAAACCTTGTTTTCATTTCATAGAATCCTTACAACCGTTCTACAAATAATGATTTTTTGTTCGAACCAGTCTAGGGATGGGTAGGATGGTACTATTTACAGTCGATAAAGGAGATACGGTTGCACTTTTCCATATAAAGTATTTATGTAAAGGTGCAATGCCGTATCTCTTTTCTCTACTGTGCACCGTGAAACCTCTCCGTGCATCAGAGAGCACATTATGGGAAAGGCCCCACTTGTGCGTTGCGTTGCGTCGATCAGAGTCATTCTTAGAAATTTGTAATCAAATAAAATTATGGCAATAAGAGATATTCCTTTAAAGTGCAACGAAGAGCAGGCAAATGTCACCCAAGAAAATCATAATATTCCGAGTCTGACGTGCGAAGTGCGTAATAAGAATATTAGGTCAGAGATTGTGATGGAATATGTGAAGTACCTATGACCCTGCTCAACGCAACGCAGCGCAACGCACAAGTCGAGCCTCAGTCTAAATCGTTAAACCTTATAGACTTATATTCTGTCTACGTTAATCCCGGTTGCCATATGAACTTCTGTGTCATTCGTCATTTTCTGAGCTTTTCTTCCCAAATCTCGGCTCGGCTCGGCTTTATTCGGCTAACAGTGACTGAACTACATTTTCCGTCATACGACTACTACCTGACCTTTACAACCAATAGGGTAGTTGACCCAATATTTCGGCCGATATTTCGGCGCTGTTGCAAGCACCTTGATCACGGAGGAAAATGACCATGGTGCTTGCAACAGCGCCGAAATATCGGACACTCGAAACAATACATGGTAAATATCCCGATATCTCTTTAATAATGATAACGAAGAACTACTCGGATACAACAACATGTGATAGTATGACAAGAGATGATATCCCCAATCCCGAAAAAGGGGAATATTGGGAATATTAGTAGTCGTAATTTCGGTTACACCTAATTTTTCAATATTAATATTATCATCAATCTAGTGGGATATGAATGGCAGTCACTTTATGAAAAATATCGAAATTCGGTGATGAGGTGGCTGAATTTCAATATTTTCCATCAGTCAAACTGAAAGCCGAAGCCGACCCATGGAATATATGATAGCTAATGGAAAAGCCGACCTCACACTAGGCACTACTTAGGTACATCTCGCCTCTAAGTTTTAATGGCCGATGTATGGAACCCTAGCTTTTTGCGAAATAAATCAATAAACAGGCAATCTATCACATTTTATCCCTTCGGAGCAGAATATACAAAACGCAAAATATTACTATCCTCTTTTATAGGAAACAACATGGACCAATGCATCACGTTATCTGTAGGCGTATGCGATGTCACATAACAAGTTTGATAGTTTGACTATTTTCCTGCTGTCATTTTACTTACGATATTTATAAACTATCTTACAATTACTACAATATTTAGAAGTTTACAATATTTAGTTATCATAGTTGGTTATAGTGATGCCGGACTTCGTAATCATTAGGGATGATGCCAGTAACACCGGCATAGGAGACCCTGGGGCAGATAAGTTAGAAGAAAACTGCGTGAAGTATCTTTTCGTGATTTTGTGTAAACATTATTTTAATACGTTTACCAGTCATTATAATAAATGAAACAAGCTTTTAATGGATTCTATCGCAATTTACATACATACATACACTCACGTCTGTAAATCCCCGAAGAGTTATTCAGAGGTGTACCTATTATTAACACCAACGACCGCCATTTCATCAACTATGATTTTCGGTCTCACGTAACAGGGGGGCAGTCTATTGCCCTCAAGAGGGCACATAGTCATGGGCTGTATGTTTACTGTCGGATGGAGAACAATCCTATACCTGAGTCGCTTTCTACGACTCGCACAAAAAGAGTTGGTGTGACCAATACGGCAATCGCAATCATCATCCACATAAAGACGTTAGTCCGGATTGCATCCGAGGCCACGGTGCCCTCGGAGCTCAGGGTCCGCTTTCTGGCTCTTCCTCCTCCACTTCGCACGATCTTGGGCGTTCAAGGTAGTGAGACCGGCAATCGCAATATCACAATTTATTTGTTATTTATAATTTACATCCAGCCCGATGTTAAGCCGACGACGATTAGCGTTTTATTTCAATGAGTGAGATTCGTGTAAACTTCAGATCAAAAAGCAGTATTTTTGGACAGTGAATAAATCTCTTGTCGTTTCCAGGTGGTTCCTCCGGATGGTGGCTGGGGATGGGTGGTGGTTTTCGCCTCCTTCATGTGCAACTTTATAGTGGACGGGATTATAATGACGTCGGGTGGAGCCTTAGGAACACTGCTCAAGGAAGAATTCAAGGTAAAGTTAGTTTAAATAGTTATTGATTTAATATAATAATTTATTATCTAGTCATTTCGGTAAAAAAATTGTTTATTATAAGAAATTAAACTGTAAGTAAGTAAATAATACAACTCACTATAGTCGGCGGGTTCAGCCCTTTGAGCGTGATTAAATAACAAATAACCAAAGATGTTTGCAACCTTTCACTAAAATATGATAATTTATATTAGTAGGATCTTGTGATCTACTAATCCTTAGTAGAATACAAGATAATAATATGATCGCGGAAACTGCTCACACAATTTTTATTACAATGTAGGTACATATTTGGGTTTGCGTCCTAAAGGGATAAAATGAGTACTGGGCCCGAAAATTTTGATTGATTTTTATATCGTTTTTTTCATGAAAGAACGTTCTTATAGGCTCGGAAGACTCAACAGGATGATCACATGACGCATCATAACCGTCAGACATCTGGCATTGTAATAACAGTTGGGATAAAGTGACAAAATTGTGTAGACCCTCAACCGGGTGCATGTATGTATTGATGGCTAGCTGTTCTGAGGATCAATGTTATCTGGATATATTTATTTTAAGATGGAGGCACGGCTATGACGTAAGAGTAGGTATGTAATGGTGATAGGTATTGATGCTCGAAATAGCAGTATTTAAGACAAATCGTTTCGTAACTACGCGCGTTCGTAAAAGCCAAGAAGTTTTAGTTTATGTTAGTTTAATGCATTTTCACGTTATGACTACGTTTTGAAACCCGATGTCACTAAGAATAATAACCCTGGTGTCAATTTTCGGACGTGTTCATAAATGTAGAGGCAAAATTTGTACTAACATGCATTGGCGTCCTTAACGTTACAGAATTACTCAACTAGCTTAGTGCTTATGGATTCAGCCTCAAGATCAAGTGGTCCTGGGTTCGAAATCCGGACAATACATACATACATACATACAACCAATTTAGCTCAGTTAGAGGGGTTAGAGGAATTTCGGTTAGGTACCTACTAGTATTGTGTAAAAAAAAATAGCACGGTATGACGTCACATCTTGTTATTTCATACAAGTTACCACAGAACTTACCTTACGTTCAATTAACTCGACAGTCAACTGCCTTATTTTATGACATTATCACTTAAATCGTCCCGTCGCATCTCTTTCACATGCGAATGCAAAAAGTCGAAACTGACGCCACTGAAGGTTACTGTAACCAGTTTATGAGTATACCTACATCAATAATATGTATTGCATTTACATAAATTAAATTTATAACGTGACTCAAAAATGTCACCTCAAGAACTTGTCGCATAGAAATTAATGCTATTCTAGGACATAACACTGGTCTATTCTAGACTAAAACTTAGCTTGTGTGGTTTTTGAATTGCAAATAAACATATATTATTTAGATACATGTAAATAGCTACCTACTGCATTTATATGTCGACGCAATGCAAACATCACGGTACCAAAAGTGAGATAGGTATTTTATAGATCCATCAATTAGCTCACTCACACATAGGTCTCTCCCAAGTATTTCATAGCCGAAAGCCTTATACTTAGGTATTACCAATTTCTTAGAAATTACAGCTGATGTCTAGAACCCTCATTACAAACAATTTAATTGTGGTCTAGATTAGAGGTAAAGCGAGAAACTGTGAAACCCTTTGGATATCACCCCCATCGGCCATTGGGCGTGGTTAGATCGGACAAACTCACTCTCTGTAAATTGCCTGGATCATATTTCTCGCAACTACTGTTGTATTGTAAGATGGTACTACGTGGTATTTTCGGGCATCGCACCACAAATACTTTTTTTTTAAAGAATATTATAACCGAAGTCACTAATATTCCCTCTAACCCCTCCAACTAAGCTAAATTGCTTGTACTAGGAGTGGGTTCGTATCGGTAGTGTAATGGCCAGGATTCGAACCCGGTACCTCTCGATCGTAAGGCCGACTCCTTAACCACTAAGCTACCGACTCTTCCGAAGTATGCCATACCAGTGCATAAAAATGACTGATGTCGTTGATGAGTCAGCCAGTAACATATAAACAGACAGATCATCAAGGCTGTCAACTGACGACAAACATTAAGTAGGTCACAAAGAAAACGAATGATGATTATCGAGTATGCGTGAAACCGAATACATTTTCGGTAAATGTACGCAGATCTGTGATGTGATGGGTCATTGTGCTACTTTTAAACGTTGGAGCACACTGAACTGCAATTTGCTCGCGCACTTTTTTTTTGAAGAATATTAGTACCAAAGTTACTAATATTCCCTCTAACCCCTCCAAGTAAGCTAAATTGCTTGTGCTAGGAGTGGGTTCACGTCGGTAGTCCGACTCAAGGCCGACTCCTTAACCATTAAGCTACCGACGACGACACCTCAAGTAAGTGTTAGTTAAATGTCAACCTTATGTATGTATAATACAATGCAAAATTGAATTGAAGCTGCCGTGAGCATAGATTAATATATAATCTAGACGTGTATTCTATTTTGCAATGTACTATACATGCATAAGGTTGATATTTAACTAACACTTAAAAAGTGCGCGAGCAAATTGCAGTTCGGTGGGCGCCAACGCCAATATGTACCTACTCTTATGAAACTCTCCTTACTGCCAAATGACTCATTTGTCCGCGACTTCTATGGCGTAGCGGTGGTCGCGGTTATGATTCCTGCCCACTGCAAATATGTATGAATATCTCTGTTTGGTCTTTGAGTATATCAGAAAGATGTTGACGTACAAAGTTCTGAAAATGATCTTAATTTCGTTTTTTGCACCCTACCAGTTGACTTGTTCTGATATTTCGTACACAGCTTTATTTTGGACAATAATATCATTTAAATCATTAAAACAGATTGATTGGCTCTTAATACGAGAGTTTTAAGATCATTTTGAGACTTCGTCGTCAAGATATTTATGACAGTGACTTTTTTTTTCTTTTCATTTATTTAATTAGAATACATTATAGGTACATTCTTATAAAAATGCCACATAAAGTCATTGTAAATTATTTCATCTATATGAAGTATTTATTTCACACTAATCTTTTTCTTTACTTGAAATGAGACTGAAACCTGAAAAATCTAAGTTGAATGAGGTTAAGCTTTCTTTTTGTACTATGATGCCATCTCGCTTCTCTTCACCTCTTTTATATAATTGTAAGTGAGTCCTTGCTCATCCGTTCCACGACTGCCATGCCTGTCCCTCGCCTTTGCCGTACGCCGTTTCTATATCGAAGCTAAACAGTAAATTTAATATACTGCTATCATCTGTATAACTCTGCATGGTCATGGTTATGATAACCAGCTGTTTATTGTGCCACTGTTAGAATGATATTCAGGTTATATAAATATCGTGATAAGTCCACGACCCAAGATGTTGATACCAGTTATTTAGACTCGCTGTTAGTATTCTTACTCGAGTTAAAATATTATTTTATTTCACTTATTAGCTTTAACTTTTTTTCATAAGCTGCAGGGGACTACTGAAAGTATTTTTTTATTGAATCGACAGGTAAAAGTGGGGTGTAACGGAATGTATGGTCACCTGAAATACTTTTTAATTTCCTTCTTTCTTAAAGTCGGTTAAAAAGAAGCGCTAATCACAGCAAGTGTAAGTTCATAATTAAACTCGTGAACTTGGCGATAATGAACGCTTTTGTATTTCTACAATTCTAAATATTTATTTCGTACTAGCGGCACGTGATATCGTCACTGACGCCACTGTGACGCATTTAGTTCATCATTATTCAAATAATTCATAATCTACAGGTACTATTATATGTATTACTATTTGCTGCCCGCGGCTTCGCTCGCGAGAATGTCGATTATCGCGACCAAACAGCCTATGACATGTACTAGTAGGAGAAGGACATCGTAATGCGAAAGTAACTCTGTCTGTCTGTCTGTCTGTCTGTATGTTACGCTTTCACGCCTAAACCACTGCACCGATTTTGATGAAATTTGGTAAAGGGGTAGATTAGACCATGAGGAAGGGGGTGCGCCAAAGTTCACCTAAATTTTCAACTCCGAAAATTGGAACTCCGAAAATGTTCTTCCTAACATTTTTCATCCTAACAATCACAATTCCTAACTACTCTGTCTCTAATGTTTTAATTCCGAATCATTCAACTTCATAATGTCGGTAGCAATAAACATCTATTATACTATTATTTCTTTTCCTATATTTTGTCAACATAACCATCTTTTACACTATTATTGAAAGTCATACCTTTTTTGTTTAGATTTATTTTTATTAATAATAATCAGTATGTACCTGCAAAGATAAGAGTAAATCTTAAGTTAAAACTGCGACCATAATGCACGAGCCGAGCGAGCGAAATCTCGCTACGGTCATTCAGCCAAGTTCCAGAAACGAATCGGTCATATTTATAGTTCTTGGTTTAGGTTAGGTTAGAATTGTGACCACAGTGAAACGAATCGAAAACGAAAAAGGTCATAAACATAACCGTAAATCAGTCGTATTTTATGATTTTCATTCATTTAAGCCAAAAAATCAGTGAAACAACCTTTAATCATTCTAAACAGTTTTCTAATTAATAGTAATAAGTATGTAACATTATTACATTTGGTAGATAAATGTTTCTTTCTAAGTATGAGTGACAATATTATGGTAATTATGTTTAGGGATAAAAACATTAGGATAAAAAACAGTAGGAGCTTTAATATTGTATGTTAACGATTTTATTGATAACAATTTTCGGAAACATGAGTGTTATGAACATCGACGGTAGCAGTAGTATGAATAAAAACTTTAGGATGAAAAATTTTAGGAGGAGTGATCATTCGGATTACAAATCGTTAGGAAAAACAATTTCGGATAAAGAACTTTAGTTGAGTCAATATGGACCCTGAGAAAGGACATAGGCTATGTATGGTCGCGATAACCGACATCCACGCGGGCGGAGCCGCGAGCAAAAGCTAGTATCTAATATACGGTGGTTGAAATGTGAAGCCGTAACAGACAGACAGAGTAACCTTTACATTTATAAAAGGAGATGCGCATGTACCCAACAAAATTACATGAGGTACAGAACCAAGATCAGGAGTCAACAAAATTGTCTAAGACGCAGTCGGTTCAAAAAACATGTAGCATGTGACTATAGGAAATAACTCAGTACTTACTAGAAGAAACTGGTTTAAAATACTGGCATATTTATACACAACGAAGAATAATAAAACGATTAACAATCAGTAGCCAGTAGTCACACGTTAGTTGCACGTAGGTGAAAAGTAAACTTTGCAGTTTAATAGGAAAATATAGTAACAGAGGAAAATCTGATTCGAAGAATTGCAAATGTAAAAAGAATCTTGACATACCGCTACCATTGATAAATCGTTTCAATGCTACGTTTCAAGAATAAAATTATCATAATGTTAAGGTTTCGATCATAGTTACAAATAGTTCATTCAAAGTTCAGTGAGTGAATCATCATTCGTCATAGTAAGTATCTAAACATAAATAGTCCAGAAAGCGGGCTTCGTTCAATACGCAAAAATATACGCATACATAAACACGTGCGAAGAAGGAACTTAGCATAGTTATAATTCAATCCAATTGTAATTCCCTATATTTTCACGTTAAAAATACAGTCCTCTCTACTTCCCAGTGTTAATGGCGTAGGGTCTCTGGTGTTTTGCATCTATTGTAAATGCCGGTAACCACTTATCATCGGTCCCATTTAATACCCACCAGGCCTGCTACTGCTGGGGTGCCAGGCGATCGCCTGACAACCTGATACCCCCAAGCCTGCGCCCAGAGAACCTACCCACTCTTGCCTGTTATTCAATGCGCCCTCTGCTGAGACTTCACAAGGGAAGAGCTCAGGCCGCTCCGGTCTCGGCCGGAATTGGCCGTAGATGGCAGCAATTTGGCATTAATACTTAATGCCATTTTACTTGTTCTCCGATATCAATCCCATGATCTCACGAATGATCACGATTATCAGAAACTAGGCAATATGACGTGAGCAATGAGTGATATTAACTTATATTACAAAATCAATGTCAAAAAACAACAATATTATGCCCGTTGGTATCACTTAATCATATTGACGTCAACGAAGCCAGTCTCGGCGGCAATTAATTACACAATTTACACCACTTTGGAATCGAATCGACGCCAGTAATGGAATTTGCCATGACGATTTCTGATAGGGCTGTCCCTTGAGATTATGAAGGTGTTTCGGTTGATTATTCCGTATTTACGGATTTCCGGATCAACATTATTCAAATGAGATTGAACCACTGCGCTGCGCAGGGCGAGGGCGTCACTCGTGTATCAAGATTTTCCAACTTATTCTTTCATATAAACCTGATCCTGGCAATCCTAACGAATACAATAAAAGAAAATAATCCAAATCAATGAAGGCGGTCTCACTTTTGAGCAACAATTTAAATAAGAATAATCTGAAGAAGAATGATCTTTTGAGATTAAATATTGAATTTGTGCTTTAACAAAAAAGCTAATAAAAATACAATGAATGGCCGCAGAACAATGTGCAACAAGATGATTGAATATAAACATAAATCATTTAGCAATACCATCATCGTCGATTGCCAATATCTTTTACAGGACTTCACATGTTTGGGGTCCATAAATTTTATAAAACTCATTCGTAAGCAAATTTTAAATTGGTTATTTAAATTCTGTATTAAATTTGGCTCAGTATTAGTTTTATTATGTAGTATCCGTTTGAAAAAACAAATACTAAAACGAAATATGTAAGTATCAATAGTACCTATTAGAAAAATTGGAGGTATTGTATTGCAATATATTTGTAAAACAGGGACAATAAAGTGAATTATACAATTAATTTTAAACCATTATTTTTTGTCCTACCCACCTGATGGTTACTGGGATATTTATTAGGTAACTGGTTACATTTTATACATTTTGTACTGAACACCCATCACATAAATTCTGTCTAGAATATCACACACATCCGTAAAATCAGCTTTAGTGTAATATTTATAATACTGGCAGTTATCATTTGAAATTAGTAATATGTGAATGAATTTTTTATAGCATTTATTATGCTAACTGTTAAGTTCGAAAAACATGTGAAAAAATGGCAGAGCAGTCGCCCTGTAAGCGAAAGGTCGTGAGTTCGAGTCTCACTTGAGCATTTCATTTTTTCCAATGTTTTTCGAATTAGTAATATGCTTTAGTTCTAGTTATTTTTCATATATCAATATACAATCTTTGCCCATGAGAAATGCGCTAAACAAAAATAATTCCGTGAAAAAGAATCACAAGAATCCGCCAAGCTCAAGGCCACCATTGTTGCATTATTGTCTTCACAGGGAGGTGAACTAATATTCAATGTCTTGCATAAAAAAGAATTTTGCACAGGCTTACTTCCTGACAAAAACCGTTCTACCAGGTTTGGTGAAACATGCTCGTGAATGTGGCTAGGTCTGCAGCGTTGGGCGTCGTAATTAATGTAAAGCACCGCATTCTGAGCCACTTGATTGAAACTTTTCCACTATCGCAAGTGCACTAACCCTGCGACGCTGAAGTACATAAAGTTCCCACATAACAGTGCGAGGGCAATGAACGATCTCGGCCTCGAGACGCCATTTAATTCGAACACGTTGCATTTTTAATGTGCATTTATATTCGTTTTGGATTCGATTGAATGCATCGATTAGCGAAGGTTACGTTTGCATTGTGTTTTTCAAAACTATTGTAATGAAAAATAGCGTAGAAGGGAAAGTGAGTAGGGCAGACTCTTTTGACTGATTTCCTTTCAGTCTTTCGAACTTATTAGCATTGAGCATTTCATTCTTTTCGATGTTTTTCGAACTTAAAAGTTAGCATAATAAATGCTATCAAAAATTCATATAGATTTTAAAATTTAAAAAGGTATCCGATCCAAAAATTCGTATGTATTGCAAGCAATAAAACTAAAATTTGTATTCACCCATCCCCAGCAAAACGAAGTCTTGTGTGTGACTAAATTCATACAGATCAGTTCTTTCGAAATTGAATACTTATCTAATAAACACTCATCCATACGATCTTACGCATTCAGTAAGTTTGTACATACTATGGCTAGTGCAATCTTGGCGGTTCTGACAAATTGGCGGGTATTTTCATTCTAAGAATTATTTAACAAAAGTAGTTACGATTCACGCGTAGCCATGAATGCCATGATTCGCCTAAAAATAAAATATTACCTAACAATTCCTGTTAGATAAATGCAACGTTTATAAAAACAAATATACAAGTTTAACACGAGCACCCACCACTAACATAATTGGACTCCAGCCAAAATTTGTAAAAAACAAAACATTTTTAAATTATTTTGTAATTCGCAACTATTCGTAATAATATTCTTGTTGCGTAATTTGTTATCACGAGAAAAACGTTCATAGTTTATCAGCGGCATAGGATCCTTGGGCACTTATCCAGACTTCAGTTACTATATTTTGTTAACTAACGTTGCTGGCCTATGGGGCCCAACTGAAATCGGCAAGGCCCAAGTGAACCTCCCTGAGGTACGCCTGTTGCTTGACGAAGACGCTCTGACTAAAGCGGAAAGGCCTTACCCCAAGCTACCTTTTCTTACTTACCTTTCTTACTTAAGCTATCGGAATTAACGGTCGGATAATGATATAGTAAAGTTAACTGCAGCTAACGTTGCTATATTCATCATCATCATCACAGCGTTACCCACCCGCTTTCCTACTTTTCCTTTTAATTTGACTTTTGTGAGAGCAACTCCAACATACCTCTGCAAGTGAGGTTGGCTTCAACTCCGTAGGTCATCTTAGCTATTTTTGATAGACTGATGATTTAAAATGGCCTAGTTTAGTTAAGTATACAAGTCCACCGGATAACGTTAACTAATCTACAGTTACAACAACTAACACATCCTCAATAACAAAACAATGATCGTCTCTACTGCAATGATAATAGAGTTGCTTGTCGTATATTCGTTTAATAACATGCTACACTGTTATGCAAAGTATGTGTTGACAATGTGCGTAAACTTCAAACTAAATATTTCTATGCGTTAAGGGCACGCGTATAAATAAACTCATTATGGCGTTCTACTTAGACGCACATAAAATAAAGCTGTAAAAACCAATTTATACGACTGCTGCTGAAAAGACCAAAATAAGTTTAGCAGGCGGACAGGGTCAGTTTGAGATTTTCCAATGTATCCAATCGTTTCCAATGTAGAAGATCTGAAACTGAAAGAAAATTAATGAGTTCCATTTGCTAGTAAATTTGTTATGATCTTTTCAGCAACTGTAAGGTCTTTTTTACGAATTTATTCACGTTCTCTAGGCTAGGACCTTTCACCTGGGTGGTTTATATGTTGTAAATAGGAATATCAATCATGTCAGACAAATCTAGATGATAATCTGATTAATCTAGATTTTTAGAACACATGAATAAATTAGATAGTTTTACACGTAGTCTGGAACAAAAGTCCCTTTTGCCCGAAAATGGTAACAACCTGTAGATTGGATCGCGGAAACAGCAGGATCAGTTTTTCACGAAGGCGGGGGACACCTAGCAGAGCTACATTAGGCTACATTAAAAAATAATTAAAACCGGGTCTTTACAAGCCTGAGATACAAGATTAATATGGAAGTAAATTGAGGACTTCCTTCCTCTAATTTAAGCGATTGTCGATGCTCCGTCGAATGGCCTCATGGCCTTGTTCTGTGACAAACAAGTTTATCTCGGTACGCTCTATGCACTTTTAATCTTATTAACATTAATTACATGACATGACAAGACATGGGTGTCGGTAGCTTAGAGGTTAAGGAGTCGGCCTTACGATCGAAAGGTTCCGGCTTCGAATCTTGCCCAACTATCGACGTGAACCCACTTGTAACACAAGCGATATTGCTAATATTCTTTAATGATTATCATAAAATTAAAAAATATAATAACACTCGACACTCCCCATCCCCACTTTAACGCCCATAACTTTTAAACGGCTGAATCGATTTTCATCAAACATGTCTAAGAACACTTGCACATAAGTCACCTTTAATACAAAAAACCCTAAATGGAAATCGCTTCATCCGTTCGGGAGCTATGATGCCACAGACACACACAATTCTCTTAGTTGAGAAGTCAGATGGTCGTTGCCTCGATATTTCACAAATTATGGAGAGGAGGTCCGCTGCTCTAGAGCAGATCTATACGATTTTGAAGTGCCTTTGACTTTTCGAAAAATCGCCGCCACATCTGTTGTCAATATATCTCTGCTACCCTTTCAAACGTATACATGAGTAAGTGTGACATGTTACATTAGTGTTGTAAAGTAGTTGGTACATACGCAGCCTGTCATATAAGTACCGTAATCGATTTGCGACGTCTAGCCACGTAGGTAATACGTAGAGTCTGTGTGGTCCTAAGCATGATGCATAGCAGTATTCTGAGGCGTGCAGCGCGAGTGTCAGTAGTATGTACTTAACGGTATTTCTAGACTTATGCAAAGGTAATAGGTATTGAATTTCAATGAGCCCTTAGCGCAAAGGGTATTGTTCGTGCATACGTAAATATTGAACTATGAGAGAATACATTTTCTGCAAAACTATTTTGATGAATACCGCAAAACAAATACCTTTCATGTTCGTCAGTGTGTGTAGCACGTGTGTTAACGTCATGTTTTATATGTATTTTCCTTTTCATTTTTAAGATTGTAGTTTTTTATGCAAACGATTTGCACTAGTCGATAGAGTACCGTGAAATTTTGAAAAGTTTTTATCCATGAGTATGTGTGTGTTTTTCAGCAAATTAGGTACTTCGCGTAAAACAATAATTAAAATAAACAATGGGTAGGTAAACTACTATAGACTGGATGCGGAAAGTGGAGGATCAGCAGAAATTTTGCATATTGGGAGAGGCCTATTTCCAGCAGTGGACTGCAATAGGTTAATTGATTGAAACTGCCATATTTTTTTATGACCGAGCCAACCTCATGTGCGAGCCGGTGCCAAGCAAACTGTTGACGGACGAGATTCTGGCGCAGATCTGCCTCTCGGTGTTGCAAAGGTCAGATGGTAGCCGCTTCTATAAAAGTCACATAAACTAAACCTAAACATGGAGAAGGAGTAAGCGGACCTTGAACTGCGAAACTGAAGACTGAAGAAGGACAGGGTCCACACTAAGATGTTGATTACAATGATAAATACAAACTGATACGTATTGCAAGTTGCTTAAGATTCGAGTATTGTTAGGCTAACTGCAATGTAATTAGCTTGTCGCTGGAAAATGGGAAATTCAACGCAGCGCCGGATGGCCGCACTCGTTCCTAACAACGGAAATTGTCAGGGCTAGCCAATGACTTCTACTAGGTACTTATGAGTATCTAGTAGTAAAGTCTCTCGTCTAGCGCTCCGTTTTTAGTAAAACGAAGGTTTCTAGATTCACCTACCCACATGACTCTCTGATTCACCTAGGTGAATCAGAATCAGAAGTATCTTAAACAGATGTTTATTTTTGGTCGTAAATCAATGAATATTACTGGACCAATACAATTTATTTTTAATCTGGTAACCGTACAAACTTGTAATTTGTCATGGCGACGGCGCCAACAACGGTGGCGGCGCGTATAGGCGCCAAGGTAACGTTATGCATTCGTATTAAGGCGGGTATTCACCGCACACCTCTATGTGTAAAACAAGTGCTCGAATTTGAGCACTGACGTGTATATCCAATACACTGTAACTCGAGTTACAGTGTTTTGCCTTAATAGCGCTCATTTGAATTTTTCAAGGACGCTACATATCCCTATATTATTACTTTTTCATTTCACAGTATACAGAAGGAGATATAGAAATTTAAAAACACTGTATTTAAGTTACATTTATTGTTTGTTATGGCATAACACTGTGATTGAAGTTACAGTTTATTGGCTGAATAGTTTGCGCGGGATTAGTTCAAATTCTGAGATACAGTGTTTTCGATAACCAAACTATCTGGACACCGCGCGCGGCGCCACGTCTCTACGCTTAATACGTGCAAGACGCGAGGGGGGCAGGAGGGCGAGAGCTCAACGTTTAGTGGTCGTGAATCATTGCTCTTGCTCGGTCGATGAATAGTCGACGGCCGGCGCGAACGTTGTTCAATCTGTTTACGTTTGTTTGTTTTGATTTGATGTAATATCAGCCCCTTGATACTCCTTTGTGAACCTCAAATAAATGAAAGTATTGCTGACAATCTTATCTAAGGGTTTAAGTTTTCAAACTTGCCCAAAGAGTCCATCATTGCAAAAGAAATATTCCGATACTGGACCTATAAATAGTGAAGACGGTGTTTCCTCTTCTACTTCTAACGCTGAGTGTCCTGATACATCAAGAGCTATATTCCCGTCTGATACGATAAGAATCTTACTCTCTACCAGTCGAAATCCTAAAGTTATTTTGGCGAATCAAGCAAAAATGCTTCCCATGAGACCTCCCTGCCAGAACTGCAAAAAAAAACTGTTCCGTTCACATCTCCGAAGCGGACACAGAGATCATTCACAGTCAGTTTTGGAGTATGGACAGACAGAGACGAAGGGATTTCTTGTCAAGGCAGGTTCACAAAATGTCCACGGCAACCAAAACTGCTGGCCCTAATTCAAGGAGACACAATACCTTAACATGAACTCTAAATGTAATAAGTATCCTATGTCCGTTCCTAAGCTCTAATCCATCTCTGTACTAAATTTCATCAGGATATCTTTAAAAATTACGAACTTTCATACAAACTTTCATCCCCTATTTGCCCCCCTTTAAGCCCATTTTTCGTGATGAAAGGTAGCTAATGTCCGTTCTCAAGCTCTAATCTATCTCTGTACCTACCAAATTTCATCGAGATCGGTTCACTGGTTTAAGCGTGAAAGCGTAACATACAGACAAACAGACAGATAGAGTTACTTTCGCATTTTTTTATACAGGACACGTCAATTTGACTTCACCTCGCCTAATATTATGCTAAAGGCAAAGTCTCGGAAAGAGGGTCACCAACAGTGGTGGCACTCAGCTTGACGGCCTCATTAGTAGATGCCTTTTCACGCCCCGCTTATAGGACCCGGGACTGTAGGAAGAAGGAAACACGTGAGCTGGCAGGGAGTTCCGCTTGGTTATAGCAGGTATACTCTACATCGTATATGGATGGCATCTTAGCCCTGCACGTGTCGTCCTGTGAAGGAAAGGAGAGGGTGGGACTAATTGGAAGAGCTCGTCAGAACATTCACCATGGTAGAGACGGTAGAATACTGCCAAAGACGCAACATCTCTACGCATCTGCAAAGGCTCGAGGGTGTTCGTGACCTCAGGATTCCCAATAATGCGGACCGCACGTCGCTGCAACCTGTCGAGAGCATCTAGTAAGTACTTTGCGGAGCCGTCCCAGAGATGTGAGCAGTATTCCACGCAGGAACGAATTTAGGTCTTGTATAGAAGACACCGTTGCTCCGGCGTGAAAAATCGTCTCACAGTTTTCAGGACTCCGAGTTTAAGCGAGGCTGATTTGATGATGCTCTCGACATAGTTTTTGTTATTCAGTTTGCAGCGAACATCCATACCGAGGATATTGAGGTGATCCTGTGGTGGTGTGTGGTGTGCTCTGAAGAGTGGGAAGGGGAAGGAAAGGAGATACCTTTGCTGTAAACTCACATGCCTGGGTCTTCTTGGCATTGAACTCAACCAGGTTCCTAGCGCCCCATTGAGAAATGTGGTCCAGGATCCGGTCCAGCTCAGTGACAAGAAGCTGCCTTTTTTCGCAATATAACTGCTTGGCCGCAGGATGTGCGTAATAACTCCCGTGTAAGGTGCTGTTGTCTGCTTAGCAGTGAATGCTTCCTTTAGAGAGCATGTCATTGACATGCAGAAGAAAGAGAAGATAATACGGAACCCTGCGGCACGCCAGCATTTACCTGCAAAAACTCCGAAGCTCATCCATCACAAAGGACGCGAATACGGCGCCCCTGCAGGAAGCTTGCAACCCAGTTGCACAGTTTGGGAGGCAGGCCAAAGGCTGGTAGCTTTGAAAGAAGCGATTTGTGCCATACCCTATCGAAAGCTTTGGCGAAGTCAAGACTAATTGCCGGTGACTCGCCGTGCTTTTCCATAGCCTCACTCCAAAGGTGGGTCACGTACGCCAGAAGATCACCCGTTGACCGTTTCGGTCTGAAACCGTATTGCCGGTCACTAAGCAAGGAGTGATTATAATATTAGTATGGATTGTTTAGGTACTGTATTTGAAAATACAGTGTTATTGTATGACCCATAAGCTCTATTCTCATAAATCAAATACACTGTAACTAAACATACAGTGTTTTGCTCAAACAATTGGATAGATTTCTATAAGTTTTATAGGGACAATACACGTTCACTTAGTTATTTCTAATTGTATGCGTTTTATGGTTGCAAAATTTACATGGCTAAATAATACGTAAAAATACCCATCATTTGATACCTAACACTATATGCTATGTTGTAAATATGTTACCAAAACGTACCAAAAATCAAAAAAAGTTTTAAAAGCCCTTTTCACGAAATAGATATTTCTGAGATACAGTGTTTTGGATTTACACGTCAGAGCAGTCTGAGCACTAACCTGTGAATAAACTGAGACGAGCATTAGAATGCTTGCAACTGGCGAATTCTCCCTGCTACTGAATGCTCGCATGTCACTGGCAAATATGAGCATTATGTTTTAACTACTCAAAATCATTATTTGATTATTATCGCATTAATATGTGCATGATTCTAGTGAGTACCGGCCTTGTAAGGTCCATACCTGCAGAAATTACTGCATCAGACTGTAATGTAGTAACATCGTTATTTAAAAGTGTCATTAATTTTAACATTTTAAATTTGCATGCCTATCGATTATGGTTTACTTAGGGGACAACCATAAATTATGCTTAACTACTTATCTAAAATTAAGTATGAAAGTGCCTACCTTCATACTTAATTTTAGCTCACATGAAATTACTGTGAAGAACTAATAGAAGAGAAAATCATGTAGGTATTTACAATAAATTCTACATATATTATGGTGATTTTACTTAATGGATACTCTAGATGATTTTCCTATTAGGTTAATTATTGTGACGTTTAGGTAGAGTTTTGTCTTCGACTAAGTATTTGAATTATAAGCCCGATATATGTTAATACTTAAACCTGTTAATTTATTTAGTTCAGATATTTATAATAATTTCGTCTAGCATGACTGCAACCTTACATAAAATATAAGGTTTCTACAATTACATAGCAATATAAATTGCATGGGATTAATAGCGATATAATAGGTTTCTGTAATTGCAGCCAAGTTTTATTGATGAAAACCTCATATAATTAAATGAAATAGTTGTCTAATTAAAGATATATCAATAGGCACCGATACAAGATAGAAACTTGAATGACTTTAATAGAACCTAGTCATAATATGTAGGTACTTAGTTCGAAAGTTGATCCGTGGAAGTTATATTTGCTTACATATTATGTATAGTTGTTGTTGTTACCTTTTCACGTAAACGCATTTTAAATACATTGACGTCAGAATGACGACGTTGACTCTGTAGCATAGCGGTAAAACGTTCGAAAACATATTTTTGAAAGGGTAGATTCGCTCAAACATTTAGACTATTATTGCGAAACTACCACTAAGGGTCAATACAGACCTAGCCGCAAAAGGCTCGAGGACGTTTTAATTTTTATTTCAATATTATCATTATTCAAACGAGGCTGAAATTGTATAGTGCCTAGTATGATAAAGCTACTTATAATGCGTTTTGCATACTATTTTAAGCTTTGTGTGTCAATAGAATAACGTTGATATTTAATTACCATTTGAAAACTGCTCGAGCATTTTGTCTACACTGACCCTAAGTTGTATGACAGTCTGTTGAATGATACTAACAAATGGTGACGTCAAATGTTTGCTTTCAGCTGACATCTTTGACATATGAATTCCTTAAAGTTGTTATTTATATCTGTCTATCGCTACGTGGTGCCAACTATTTAGTCATATGTGTCAAGGCTACCAGGTAAACGAACGATAAATTAATTTTAGATAACTAAGCAGTTAGTTTTTTTGGGTGCATAGTTTATGGGGCCTAACCAACATCTTTGAGGGCTTAGTCAATCTCCCCTGCATGTAATGGTGATTGACGTATAAGTCTCTGCATGGTGCGGTTTTTTAAGCCAAAAGTAATAAAAGGCGAGCAAGGGATCAGTCCTCTATGCCCCTGCCTCCAAAGTGCTCTAATAAATTTAATAAGAGAAATAGTTTGATTTAGATTTTAATTTCTTTTATGTTTTGCCCGCAGATCTCCGACAGTCAAGTGGCGTGGGTGAGCTCTCTGCCTGCTGGTTTCTATCTGTTTGTTGGTCCCTTTGTATCGGCCTTAGCTAACAAGTAAGTACCTACAATCTGTAACAAATTATTAAAACTGGAGTGTCTGTTTGTAACTTTAAAATAACACGTAAAACAAAGGTAAGAAGCATACTTTTTTTTTTTATCGTGCGATAAATCCCCACGGATACCACCCCCACGGAGCCGGTGGAGGTGGTTATGTCGGACTCGAACCTACTAAAAGGCACGCCGTCTTGGGTCCTTGGTTGCCGAAGGTGAGATTGCCAAAAGCATATCTCTCGCACCCCGGCAGACCCAGGACCATCTCTTTCGAGATGGCCCCCTTCGGGTTGTGGGGACCGCAGGGTCCCCATCTAGCCCCGATTACGGGGAGGCGCACTTTGAAGAAGCATACTTTGGGTCTCCGAACTCAAAGTATGCTTCTTATAGAGGAGGATATTTGCAAAATTGTGATCGTAATAAAAATGATTAAGTAATTAAGAAATATTGTAAAATGGTTTGATACCTAACAGTTTTTTGGAACTGCTGTTTTAATTCAACAAGTTTATTGTCTGGTAAGTGACGCGATGACGTCACATTAGGGAGGGGGGTAGTCTCACAAATGTGACCAGCTGTGAGACAAGGACGAAGACGGGGTCAAAAAGCACGAATTTCGTGTAACATAACCTATGGATGACCCCTAACTGGTCCTTAAAATAAAAAACAACACTAAAATCTCGATATTTTCCCTGTCATTGAATTTGTTGTACCTACATTCATTTATATCTATTACTTTCAGGTATGGGTTCCGAGTAGTGACCATTATAGGAAGCTTGATATCCAGTGCAGCATTCGCAGCCTCTTTCTACGCAACCAGCATCGAGTACCTTTACGTGATATACGGAGTAATTGGCGGTTGGTACTTTTAATTTAAATACTTTGTTCATTTTACAAACAACTGTCATTATTTTGTTAGTGCCTATCATGAAAATTATGCTTTTGAGTAAAGAAGAACCTTTACCACCCTTTACTTCACCAAACAAACCGTCCGTCTAATGTGTGAAAGAAATAATGATGAAAGAAAAAATAATGATTTAAAATTTAAAAAATTTAAAACAACAATTTCGTAATTTAAAAAATTGGATCAAAATCTTATGTAGGCACAGATTTAGTTCAAAATTCATTCGATTCGATTCGGAATGGAATAAGTGATCTAAATCTAAAGTGTGTATAGTGTAGAGAGAGGATAAAAATTAAAACAAACTAGAACATGATAAAAGTGAACTAAAATATTATTTAAATCTTTTTTACAGGTATCGGTCTATGCATGATCTACATGCCAGCTGTGTTGACGGTCGGTTTCTACTTTGAGAAGTGGAGGGCAGTAGCGACCGGTCTAGCACTATGCGGGTCCGGTGTGGGCATATTTGCTATGGATCCTATTACCAACGCACTAAAGGACAATTTCGGTTGGAGATACACCATGCTTGGCCAAGCAGGTCAGTATTTTGAATTTACGACTGCAATTTAATTACATAATAAACCAATTTAGTAGCTAATAACATCTTTGTTTATTTCAGGCATGTTGCTGCTTTGCATAGTATTCGGTGCCTTGTTCCGACCAATTAAGCCAGTTCGTGTTACTTTAGCTGATCAAACCGAAGAAGAAGATACAGCCCGAAGACATGAAGAAGCTGTTGAAAAATTAAACTCAATGCTCAAACTACATAGTAAACTAGATTCAGGCATTTCTATGCCACCTGAAATGAGATTCACAAATAAAGTAAGCCCTCATACTTGGATGGGCGTCGCACATAACACCCGTTACCCAACTGCAGAAGAAGTTTTCCGGGGAAGCAATTCGCATATTTCTAACTCTCATATCAGACGATCTTCCGCCAACGCGGGAGCTATTAAAAACTCCCTCGGCAATAAACCAATATTCATTGATGTACCAGTTGCTGAGAGAGACGAGCAAGAAGACTCTAACAGCAATATCGACAATACTGAACCTCTAATTGGATCAACTGTAAAGGTTCAAATACCAACAAAAACACAGCTTCCACATAACAATCGCCGCTCACATGCCGATTTGGTAGCCAGGCCCCTGTACCGTGACGATATTTTCTTCGGAGCTAGTTTGACCAGATTACCGCAATATACATCACGAACATCTCTTGGCTACCATTTAGCTGTCACCCACGTACCAACTAAGGAAGATGCCCAAGAAGAAACATCTGGCAAATGTCGTATCTGTCCCGAATCCGTGCGAAGAGCTTTGGCGACATTGCTAGACGTGAATCTGTTTAAATCTCCAACATTCGTAGTGTTAGCACTGAGTGGATTCTTCACCATGTTAGGATTTTTCGTTCCATTTATTAACGTCAAAAACCGAGCACTAGCCATGAGTGACCTGTCACCGGCATCATGTGATTGGTTGGTACGTAGTATTGGAATTGCGAATACCGTTGGTCGTATTCTGTGCGGTTTTGTATCATCAATGCCAAAAGTGTCACCGTTGTGGGTGAACAATATTGTTATCTCAGCAGGCGGCATCGCATGCATGTTGAGCGGACTGAGCTTCGATATCAGCTACCAAATCGGTTTCTGCGTTATTTTTGGACTTGCCGTTGGTACGTAATTTTGATAATAAAATTTATTGTTGTATTTAATATCCACTTTTAACTTATCTGTTTATAATTTTATTTTTGTTTACAGCTTGCTTCGCATCGCTACGGTCTATCTTGGTTGTTGAGTACCTTGGTCTGGAGAACCTAACCAATTGTTTCGGATTTTTCCTTCTCTTCCAAGGCCTTGGAGCTTTGCTAGGGGCGCCAATTGCAGGTGAGTTATCTTTATTGACTACAGTCTTCTTAAGTATATTACGTATTTTGATGCCACGTTACTCGCTCTTTTCGTCCCCTGAATATAAAAAGACTTGAAACTTTATTGCTACGCTGGTAATGAAACCTATTCCTATGCACTTAGAACAAATACCTACAGAACAAATACCTACTAGCGAGAGCTTTTAACAATCCATACTAACATTATAAATGCGAAAGTAACTCTGTCTGTTTCTGTCGGTCTGTCTGTATGTACATATGTTACGCTTTCACGCCTTAACCACTGAACCGATTATGGTGAAATTGGAATATAGATTAGACTATGAGAAAGGACATAGGCTATGTTTGGTCGCGATAACCGACATCCACGCGGGCGGAGCCGCGGGCAAAAGCTAGTACCTACATCTACGAATAATGTTTATTAAAGATTCTAATCACAACAATCAAATCACCTATCTTTGATTTTTTACAGCACTTGTCTTGGAGGCTACGGGCAACTATAATAAATCCTTCGCAGTGGCTGGCGCATTTCTTCTAATGTCAGCTGTTATGTGTTATCCAGTCGACGTAATCAGTAGGTGGGAAAAGGCTCGCAACAAAGTCAAAGCATCACCAAAAGTGTAATGTCCATAATACAAGAAAAATAGAAGACATTTTTGTGTACAAGTTTTTTGTGCCAAACGAAGCCTATTGAAAAATAGTGACTGCTGCGGTAGTCTGTACGACGGATGAGAGCGTAAACCAAAACGTCGCCAGCATTCAAATGTTTGTCGGTAAAATGAGTGAACAATAATGCGTACAATGAAATAATCACCTAAATATAATGTCTCCGCGAATTTTAAATACCAGTCTCATTCCCGCATTCATGAATTGTGATGAAACCTTTTGTGATGGTTGAGAATTCGTTCATGAATATGGCAATTTTTTTGTAAGACTTGTTTTTTTTTTTTAAACTTATACCTATGTTTATTTACAAATGTATCTAGTGTTATACTTAATTTAGTTGTAATTATATTTAAATTTGTCTTATCGAGAGATGAAGTTGCATGTACCTAGTACCTATAATTTCTATTATGGTTAGATACAGTCCTAAACATGTACCTCGAATATTTAAAAAAATACATTCCCGACAGTTGTTGTTGAATGTTGCTGTCTTTGATTATTTAGTTGTCTAGATAGATTAAAACCGTCTTCACATTGAAGAAGGAAACTTTAACTGTCTAAACAATCTTTGCCCGTAAATTTGAAAATTATGCACATTGTGCATGTTACCTTTTCAGTTTTAATGTTTGATGTTTAAAAAATCAAGAATCATGACATAAAAATGGATCCTGAATAAAAAATTACCCTACATAAAACGATGCCCTGGCATTAACTAATTCTTTTTTAAGAAGGTAACATAGCGATGCGTACTTAAACTTATATAATCAAAGACTGCTTTTGCAATTTCGGTTAAGTCAGATAAATGCATTTAAAGATAGATTTAGAGGTAATAAAAGTACAAGGACTCGAATACTTATAAGGTCAGATTCGCGGTTTTGTCGAAGTTAGGACCCCCCATGTGATGGAGATCTGAAGCCAAAATGTACTTTAATATAGTAGGTATGTGAAATTGTGTGTGCCTAAGCTTATACTTATTAAATAGTGGTGCATAATATAAGACTACTACTAGAGCAGTAGTTTTTTTTAAGATGTTGCATATCAGGAAATATTGTGAAGGGTATTTACTATAAATAGGAATGAAAGATGAGCTTGGAAGAGATAATTGTGCCTTAATATGTGAAGTTTTCCGCTATATTGTTATGAATATTTTATTATATAAATGAGTAAGAGTCTTTTTAGACGTTGTTATAAATTTTCCAGGAGTTTTATGAATTGGTAATAGCTGTAGACATTATTTGCAAGTTGCAACACTTTAATGCATTATCTGTTACTTATTGAAATGTAGACCTTAACTTACTTATTAAATAGAATAAGAATGACTGTGGCTGTGGTCTTCTAGCGTACCTATAATTTTCTTTTATTGTAAATAAAAAAGTCATGGTCTTTTTATCACAAATCTTTCGTTTCTTAACCTCATTAATCATACAATAACCTCATCGTTCATAGGTAATCTATTTATCTTTCATAAAAATATTCTTATTTTATCTATCAAGTGAACTTTTTTTTAATTTCTAAACCAGGTATGTTAAATAAAATTAAAATTAATCACTTGGTGCATGACAAATTTTAAAATTCAAACATTTTACCAATTCATCTTTCCTGAATTTCAATAGAGTAATTTCCGGTAGATACCTATCAGTGGCGAAGTGTCCATATAACCCGATTCCTACCGGCTTACCTTTGCAAAAACCCCTAAGCATTGTTTATTAATAAATTATAAATCAATGAAACCACACTATTCACTACACAAAAATATAAAACAAAAAGTATTTTGTTACGTAAATCGCAATTATAATAATTATTCACATACATTACATAATACACATATTTCTCATAACGCCATCTAGTTCTCAATTAAGGAAGGAAATCTCTTGTATGATTCTGTCTGAACGCGCGCGAATGTAAGCCCGCCGCCAAAATCGGAATCCTCAACTCATCTTTAGTACGCAGTCGCACGCACACATGCGCAATTTTTCTTAGTAGTGCTCGTAGAAATATACAATCGACATAAGCCGCTGCTTAACGAGTTATGACAGAGAGAGAATATACGATAAGAATTTGCGAGAGCGAGAGAGCAGTAATGTGAAGTTTGTTTTGTTTACATACACTGTAGTTTAGGCGAATGAGCGATGTATTCAAATGCTCACCACAATTTTGACATTAATTTTTGATTTCATCAATAATTATTATGTTATAAATAAGTTAGAATTCGCTTTTTTGTGTAAAGTAGTTATTACTAAGTATAATTTGTGCTTGTGTTGTGTAGTTTATTGACTGTTGTGCATTGATTGACATTATACTGTCGTAGTATCTACGTAATATTTTGGTAAGTAGTCGTTGTATTATATGCATTTGTAGTGTATTTTGCTGTTATAATGGCTGCGTTAATAGCATTAGATTGTTGTCTGACTGATTATTTGTTGTGTGAGAAAACATCTTTCTCGAAATTAAATTATGAAAATAAGAAACACGTAGTTCAGTTAGGCCGAGCCCGCCCCCGGTCATGAATATAGAATATAAACGGCGCGATGGATTTACGAAATTCATCATATATCTCATTACGATAAATATAACTGGCTCACAGGCAGTTGTAAATTAAATAGAATGTATTGTTTTATTCTCAGATTAGACATAAACAATTTATCGAATTCATCAAAAAAACATGTTCAAACTGAGAAACATCCGTAGTTGTATAGTTTTACATGAGTTCGGGACAACTAGAATCGAAACATTTTTCACGAATACCTATGAAGTACATAATCGAAAAGTAGATCGTAATAGAAATCTAATGAAACGGTTTATAGATATCTACAGTAATTTTTTTAGGTAAACAAGAGTTAGCTTTTCGCGGTCACGATGAAAGTTCAGGTTCTGATAACCGCGGGAATTATATCGAAACCTTATTATATTTAAGTAAATACGATTCAGTAATGGACTCACAATTAGAACAATGTTCTTCAATGCAAAATCCCGTATTTTCTGGTCTTTCTAGCGACATTCAAAACGATTTAATACATAGCGTTGCATCCGTTTTAAGAGATCGTATTAGATTAGAGATAGATAAAGCTCAATTTGTATCGGTTATGATTGACGAAACACCTGACGTAAGCCATAGGGAGCAACTAACTGTAATATTTATATATTTAACTGAAACTGGCATTGAAGAACGATTTCTAGGATTTTACGACGTTAGTGGTAGTCGAACTGCTTAAGTCTTATTTTTTTAAAGCCACTTTCATTACACTTGAAAGACACTGTTATAATAATCATCAGTGCTTACACGTATAGTAAATGTGGGTTGAAATTTCCTCAACCATTTGGACCTAAGCCTCGACCCATTCAGTCACAGCTTTTGAAAGGAGTACCTACACATTACAATCGGCCATGGTAAGGTTTTTTCTTACGTTCGGCTTCCCTTTTAAAAAAATCCACCCTTCGCCACTGATACCTATTATATATAGGTACTGTCCATTAAAATAAATTAAATAACATAAAATAATGACTATGAATTTATCGGAACGTACCGTAATTATGAAGTTTAGTTAGGTAGGTATTTGTTTATATATTAGGTTTGCAGTTAATTTTAACAGATACGTTTATACAAATTTATAGATGGATTAAATAGTTTTGTATTATATATTGAAATTTTTTACTAACTTTACAGACTGGAATCGCTAGGAATTTTACAACGTAGGTACATGCCTATTAATCTTGTAATTTTTGAGAATTTTACAAAAGTACAATATAAAAGTTTTAAGACATTTTTAAACATGGGATTGTTGAACTAGTTTTTGATAGCGACTATGATTTTTTTATAATCTTTAATATAGTATAGCAATGCCACAGTGCCATAATGCCTAGTGTAAAAGAATGCTCTGGAGCCTCAGCACGGCGACCAAGACTCGTGTCTAGAGTCTTTTTGAACGACGAAATAGCTGAAAAATCTGTCCCGTGACCTAAACGATAAATTTCATTGGTCAAACACAAAACACAAGTCTTTACATACTTAGTGCTGTGCTACGGAGGCAGTAATCTGTTGCTTCTTCAATGTCTTGCCGCTTCCCATGACATGAACTTGCCATATAAAAAATAATAATTCATAGTAACTGTCAAGTGCAATATGTGTGTCCAACAATAATTTTATTTTGTCAATTTCTCATTATAATCAACCAACTTAACTTAATCCATAGATTATTTAGTATTCCTTTTGGCTGAAGTAGGCGCACGATATTTCGCAAAGCCAAGTGTACCTACCTAGATAGTTGGTATGAATACAAACTTAACTTTTTAATTAAGAATGAATTTAATTTGGTTCTTGATTTTTTAGTTTTCGCGCGTTATCAACTGATTCCTCAGCCTATAAATCAGTTTTCTATGTCATTGCCTAAGCTAATAGAAATTGTTTTCTTTGACATTTATTGGCGCGACGACTCAGTTGTTATCGCGCTCACTAGGTGTTAGTAGCCAGTTGTTCCATCTGCAAAGCGCCTTGTCCATCTAACACCTACTTACTACTTGGTAACGTGCTTGCACTGCAAGGGCCTTGAAGTGTCAGTCAAATGTAATATTCCTAAAACTTAACAACAATTTGTATTTAATAAACGTACTTTTGTTGATATTGTATTGTTTTACTTTAAATTAACTACTTAATTTAATAACCTTAATTGTCACTATCACTTTGACACTCTTTGTACTTACCTAGACAATCAGCGTCAAAGTGATATCAAATTAAAAGACGCAAGCAAAAAGTCAATTTCGGTAATAAGCGCTATAAAGATAGGATCAGTCAAACCGCGATTAATAACTTTTTACTTGCGTTTTTTGATTTGATTAGGTGTCACTATCACTTTGACGCTGACTGTACCTACATATTTTATCTCCTTCACTAGGGTATCCCAGTCGCATCTGAAGCTTTAATATTGGAGCCTATGGTGACCCTAATCTATCCTTAGTGGGAGAGGATTTAAGAAAACCTTTCACTCTTATTACCTTAATACCTATCTAGTTACCTTAATATATCTTGACCCTAAGTGGTGATGAGATGTGGTGATGTGATATGATTCCTAGTGAATTTGAGCTCCTTCGCCGTCGAAGCCCCCCGTGATATCCTCACGACACCCAAGAAACGCATACCTACTGCGCATGCAGAGTACCTACATTTTGTATCGCGATTATGGCCAAGAATATAGGTAAGTGTATGTGCCGGTAACTATATGTGGTTTTCTGCTCGATGATCCTGAGGGCCAAATCGTTTAAGATAGGAAAAAGTGAATCGCTCAGGTGGGACAGGGTAGGGGACAGAATTAAGAGGACCAACCTAGTGGCTAACAGACAGTCAAAAGTACACGCCACGAAATAAGTCCCGTGGACGTGGACGGCGGCGTGGCAGTCGCAACATGTAATGTTACCAGCATCGTCGTTTTATTTTACCAGATGTTTTATTGCTCAGATATAAATATAATAGTATTTAAACCGCCGCCGCCGCCACCGCCGCGCCGAACTTAAGCAAGTTATAGGTATTTGTGCGTATCCAACGTTCGAACATTACAATGTGATCATGTGAAACACCTAAAGATGTATTTGTTTTTAAAAAAGATATTACGTGCTACAATGGATAGGTTCATGTCAACTGAAACTGATAGTGGTACAGAATCTGATTACGTCTATGCTGTGACACTGAAAATAGCGGCAGCGCCTCCTCTTTACCTACTGAGAAAAATAATGTCACGTTTGAATTGCACTGTTATATCATAATAGTGTGCCACCTCATGCTATTCTCAAAAGACACCCAAAAAACGTATAGATAAGAGTATAGCCTATAACCTTCCTTGCTAAACGGTCTATCTGTTCAAAACAAAAATATTTTTTCAAATCGGCCCAGTAAGTAATTCCTGAGATTTTTAGTTTAATTTGAATGCCTATAAACTGATGACCACTTGGTATTTTTTAATGAAACAAAAACAAGTGTAGGTATTTATAAAAGCTTTATTGTACCTAACCAATTTTCAAGTGATTTTGCAACACATAGTTACATTAAAAATCCCCACTAATACAGCATAAAAAAATGTGCTGGCAACTTTAAACTAACCTGTCATGGCCTCAACCAATCAACGAACAGTGTGGCGGCGATGTAATTTTATCATTTTTGTTTTTAGTTTTTTTTTTTTACATAGGACACATCAATTTGACTTCACCTCGCCTGATGTTAAGCTAAAGGCAAAGTCTCGGAAAGAGGGTCACCATCGTAGACATTTACCATGTTAACAGTGGTGGCACTCAGCTTGACGGCCTCATTAGATGCCTTTTCACGCCCCGCTTAAAGGACCCGGGACTGTAGGAAGAAGGAAACACGTGAGCTGGCAGGGAATTCCAGGTCTTAGTGGTGCGGCATAGGAATGAATCACTGAAACGCTTGGTTCGAGCAGGTATACTCTGCACCGTAAATGGATGACATCTTAGCCCTGCACGTGTCGTCCTGTGAAGGAAAGGGGAGGGTGAAAACTGCCAAAGACGCAACATCTCTAAGCATCTGCAAAGGCTCGAGGGTGTTCGTGACCTCAGGATCCCCAATAATGCGGACCGCACGTCGCTGCAACCTGTCGAGAGCATCTAATAAGTACTTTGCGGAGCCGTCCCAGAGATGTGAGCAGTATTCCACGCAGGAACGAATTTGGGTCTTGTATAGAAGACACCGCTGCTCCAGCGTGAAAAAACGTCTCACTCTGTTCAGGACTCCGAGTTTACGCGAGGCTGATTTGATGATACTCTCGATATAGTTTTTGTTATTCAGTTTGCAGCGAACATCCATACCGAGGATAGTGAGGTGATCCTGCAGTGGCAGTGGTGTGCTCTGAAGAGTGGGAAGGGGAAGGAAAGGAGATACCTTTGCTGTAAACGCACATGCCTGGGTCTTCTTGGCATTGAACTCGACCAGGTTCCTAGCCCCACTAGTTCAGAGTTTTGTCGCAGCACTTAATTAGTGGTGCGGCGCGGCGCAGACTATTACGATTTACTATATAGGGTGCCCCCTATCTGTCTATCTGTCTGTGTGGCTGATTTAGGGAGGCTCTGGGTGTTCTGGCTCACGCGAGGTCTGGTGTCACGGCAATCGCTCCCATAAAAGTCGTGTAAGCCAAACCAAAATTAACTTAAGTAAATGTAAAACTTAAAGTTATGTATTTAAGTAATTCGAAAAAGTTAATATCCCGGAGGTACCCAGGCAGAGGCGGCGGAGATTATGGGCGGACTGGGCGACCACCCATGGCCTCGTGATGCTAAGGGCCTCGCTCGCCTCCTAGTGAAAGCTGTTAGTAGGGTCAGTAGGGTAGCCAGAGTTCACAGAAGATTTTCAGTGGGAAAACCAGGCTCGTCTTGCTTTGGCTTCTGCACTGACAGCACAGAAACTCTGTCGATAACCACAACCCAAAGACGATAGACCAGTTGTTGGAATATTAAGGCTCCCACTACACAACGTCTGCCATAAATGTTCATATGGCATCCGGGCCAGGACCGACGGCGGCATAACGTGCTCTCCGAGGCACGACCAGACCAATGCAAATACCCATATTCATGCATTGAGCGGGGATCAAACTCGTGCCTCCTACGCAGTGGCCGCGTTGACTACCGCTACGCCATAGAGGCCGTCTCCTTCTGCGAGCATGTTTGAGGTGGGGCGGGACCGGAGGCGCGCATGACCCACGACTTGCTGAGGTGCCTCGGGCGTCAAAGGTAGCAGAATTACCTCCGTCCCCTATGAGCGCGGGCCAGGGGCGACGGTTGGAGCCGTCTGTTACCCTAGAAGTAAGCCGAGGCGGCGGCGACTAGATGGGGACTTCGTGGTTTCCATACCCATAGACGGCCAGCTTGAAGAGATGGCAGTGGGATTAGACTAAAAGAATAATTTGGACGGGACGCGTAACCGCACATGTGAAGCCGCTGCTGAAAGATCATTTCGTTCGTCGTCGGTTCGAGACCGACACACGACTCACGACACACACACGAACGGTTTGACCCGCGTGGATTTCACGCGCGTTAAAATAGGGCCTCGAAATGTAGGTAGAATATTCCCCCTGTAAGGAACTACCCGCGGGTTTCAGTCCCTGGATGTTGACTTATTAGTATAGAAAATAAAACTCATATTGGCGCAAAAAGATGTTATATTTGCATTTTATTTACAAAATAAACCTATGAGTTGGAGTTAGGTCCACGTCTGCGGCCGAAGGTCTGGACAACATTGACGAATCTGGAACAAAGGTTATTGATAAATTTAAAAAAAAATCGCTGTGTCGAATGTCCTACCAAGATATTTAAGGCCCAAACCATCCTCATTCACTACCCAGGTATCTACACCTGTTGATGCATGGATGAGACACACTGGGACACAAGTCTGTCCCAGTGTGTCTCATCCAGTCATCAACAGCTTTTGAAAATCTACCACTCTATATAAGTGGCTATTTATTTGTAGAATTAGAGAATTGATAAATGTATGACATTGACATATGTTGACGATGACAAGCAAGTTTGTGTCAATCTCATACATTTATCATTCCTCAGCCAAAGAGTTGCCAATGGTCTAAGGAGGCAGGATAGGTTAGGGGACTCTTTTTTTCACAATTAGCCTCTCTTCTTGGGTCATTGTACGTAAGGAGGCAATTCAACTAAACAGAATTCTCTCATTTTACTCAAAGATTTTGATCCAGCATTCTTAAAATGATTTAGCATAGATATTAATTGTATAGATATGATATATTCTAAAGCAATGACTTTAATTGTATAGATATGATATATTCTAAAGCAATGACTTAAGTATAAATACTTCTCATGCAGGTCACATTGGTAGATAATCACTTCAATAATAAAAATCAATAATTACCGTCTGTTGTACTGGATCCTACGCTTGGCACGGCCAGTCTTCTTCTTCTTCTTTTGCTGTTTTTCTACTTTGGGGGTCTGACCTTTGACCTTACCTGAGAATTAGAAAAATACATTAGAAGTTTATGGCAATATATCATGCATAGTGCAAGCCTTGGAGAGCATGTTAAAACATAGGTCACGGGTACCATAAGTTCACATATCTGTGGTATTTGTTATGGTTAGCTGTGAGTCATCAAAAGACCCGATAATCTAGCTGCTATTGTAACTTTTACCCACCAGTGGGCTGTGGAAGTCAGCTGGCAGTCTCTTCGCCTCGAGGAGGATTATATATGTATGGCAATAAAACAACAATCATTCTGTTCTTGATGGTGTATTGGGAACTGATACACTATCACTTACATGCTGATTTGAAAAAAGCTTTTATTTTCTCCATCAGCACTTTTTTGCATCAGCAAATACTAGTGTCAAACTTAGAGACAGTATACTGTTTTCCCAAAAAAACTATATTTGACAATGTTTCTAGCGTCATTTCTTCAAGACCACACTAGTTGACTTGCTGCTATGTCAATTACAAAAGCTGAAGAGACCATTTCTAGGTAAAACTATTGTAATGCCTTTACTGCCTGTCCTTTTTCTAGGACATCCATCACGTGTCACACCTAAATGCACATGCAATTGTAATCAACTATTACCCAGTACCTTTGATAGATACACATCATGTTGAATTCCTATTTTTGAAACCAATTATTCTAATTCTAACAAGAGAAATTATATATTTAAAATTACTATTTTTACTTGTTAAACATCTAATATTTATAACATCTGATGAGAATAATTCAAAACAAAGTACAATTTGATTCTTAAGAAGTCTTCCAATCCATGAACTAAGAAATAGAAACCTTCAAAATTAATAGAACTCCAGTAAACTTAATAACATTAAGCCACTAGATTGAAACACAGATAGAATTAATTTCACAACATTTTCTGGTATCACAAATTTCATAATATCATAAGCGATTTCAGGACTTGGTGTTCTAGAATACTGGCCTTAGACTTCCGTTAATAGGAACTTATTGTATTAAGATCTAGGGACAGATTGTATTCTGGAAAACAGTTCTAATGTTGTTGTGAGTGTCGGTTCATAACTGAGTGTTGTTCTGGAATACATGCTTAAAAGATTGTATTTTCATTCAAATTCAAGACACAGCTGGAATAAACTTATTATAATTAAGTAAATAACGAATGGAGTACTCACCAGCACGGGCCAAGGAACCGTGCACTTTACCACCAAGCAGGGGTACTGTAAGGTCTAATTCATATGATGACAGCTCAGACACAATGCATGAGTCCTCTACAGGGGCTCCGCATAGAGAGAGGGTCAAATCCTCTGCACCAACCTCGGCAAGAGCCCGGATGCGATCCTGAAATGTCACACAAGGATTGGAATATTAACTGATATGTCAAAGGGATTAAACATAACCTATACAACAAGTATTACAGTAATTTCGAACATAAGGAATAAATACAATTACAGATCAATATCTAGGCTTAAAAACGTACGTATGATGTACTTTTGGAAACAAGAAAATACCAAGAATACAATATTGGTACAGTGAAAATACCATGCGCAAGTAAGTTGTAACATGTACAAAATGGTACCTACCTTTATCTGGGCGATAGTTTCCTGTCCATCTACGTCTAAGACGTGCGTCGACTGTCCTCTAATGTGCAGCTGCATGTTGAGGCTTCTGAAAATGAAAACGCAATATTCAACGGCGTGGTCTGGATGCACGATAACAATGTCTACCTATGTCTAACAGGGGCACGAATTGGACAAACTTATAACCTTAATACCACTATAATAACGTTCACTGACACTTCAGTAGTTTTATAACCGCAAAAATACGTAAAAACATTAAATTAAATGGAAAATCGCGTCAATTACTAACCTTATCAGCCAAGTCTGACAAGCGAAAGAAACAAAGATGGCGAACGGATAGGGAAATGAATGGATTGTTTATGAATTCGTCATCAAATTGTCAAAGACTATAATATAACGTGCGGCTACAGCTAGCAATTAGACTTGGTTAGATTTTTTGTCATACACAAATACACTACATGAAACTTTAGGAAATTAGGATGTAGTGTAGTATGTTGATTAATATAATAAAGAATTAATAACAATAATAAATAATAATTATGGCCTGCATGGAGAAGAAATGATTTCTGTACTCCATAGTTGCGTGCATACATTCTACTTATCTAACCGTAGAAGTAGTAAAATTTACTTTGAGATAGTCATTGAATTTCTCGAAGTTCATTACTCTGCCTGTGGTTAAAGCGAGCGGTGCGTATAGGTGTATAGGTCTACCAGAATCCCATGGCACGATTTTTAAAAAAGAATTACTATTTTCATATGGCAATGTTGATGTCATCACGTCTTAGAGTATATCAAGAGGTGCCATACCTACGAAAAAAAACTGCCTACCTAAACTTGGATTTTATGAATGAATGGAAAGCAGTATGGCGGCCTAGTAGGGAATCCAGTAAACTGTCGATAACTACTTATCGATATAAAAAGGGCACAGACTAAAAATTTATACATTTGAAAGAAAAAATTAAGTGATTAGCTTAAGTGGATGCCGATTATTTGTATTCTCAGGTTGCAGTGTGCTTATGGCTTTCTGTCAGACTTTCCTTGTGATAGCCGGAGTTTCGAATAATTCGCCCAGAAGGACGTAGAATCTACAAAGATTCTTTAGTCTTTGAGTAACGATATATATATATATATATAATATATATATATATATATATATATATTATATATATATATATTAAGTAGTACTTCAGGTACATAACACATTGGCACAAAAATAAAATCGATTTGGACAAAAAAAAATCGAATTTTTATTTAATATTTTTGTTTTTTTTGTTGTAAAAAATGTTTTAGTATCTATTCATCAGTAATACCAGTACCATTATGCGATACAATAATAAAAAGTCAACGGCATTTCAAAAGTCATTCACTATGTATGGAAAGTGGTCTTCGTTCTTTAAATATTTGGGAAAATACCGATAATTAAAATTCTATCACCGCATCACTAGCAATTTTATTTGACCAATCAGGTGCTACTACATCCCCACTACGTTGGAAAGCAAGATGGAGAATTGGCGTTTTCCTAATGTGATTTTATGAATGAATTTCGTAGTAGCTTCACGTCTGTATATTTATGTCTATGCATCACGTCCAATTCGTCGCTCTCAAAGAAGTGAAACTCTGTACGACTATTTCTCTAAGCGCGCGAGCGTTCTTCCTATATCTATGCTATTTCTTTATAAAAGACATAAGACGCACATGCGCACATGTCTGACCAGCATACAAAGTTCACAAAGTTTGACATTGATATTCACCGAAATGTCAAATATTTTATTATTCCAAAGTTTCTGGTCTTTCTAGCGGTTTGACCAATAATTTGGCTTGTCCCATTTTGATACTTTTACAAAGATTTTTATTCTTTGCCACTTGTATTATATCTTCTTTGTGATGATGATCATGATATAATACCTAGTTATTATATTGTCACCAATATGCCTCATTATCTAATGGTAATAGAATGAGTAGAGCGCTTTGCAGTAGGTAATCCTTGACACAGCATGCAATCTCCTAGCATTAAAGAAATAAATAAAAAGATGATTTTGAAATGGGAACGTCTAATGTCATTGTTCAATTAAAAGCACAAGGTTTGTCAACTCCTGCAATATTTGTAACTATCACCGTGAAAGATCTTTAATTTATTATGAATATTTCAAAAAAGTCACTTCAGTCCCAATCGCGAAATGTTGTTTTCCATAAACATAACATAAACTCACGCCTGTATTCCCCGAAAGGGTAGGCAGAGGTGCTAGCACCCACATTTCGCCAGTTTATGTTTAGGTCCCAATGTAAAAGGTGGCGAGCCTATTGCCATTAACCGGGCACTTATAAACCTGCGACAAATACACCTGTTTCGTTAGTCTTCTTTCATTCATTCTCTCAACATGTTCGTCTCTCACTATCACTCACACTCTCACTCACACTCGTGTTGCGTGATTGCGTGTTTTATAGCAATATATTAGCTGTAGACGATGCTTTATGTCGATGTTGTCTGTGGTCATATCAGTCTAGGGATGGGCAAAGGGATAAAATATATCGATATAATATCCAAATGTCTCGATATTTATTTACTAAAAATATTGCTATCTCGATATATTGATATTTTTGGCCCAAGAAGTAGTTACACTGTAGCACGGTCAAAATTTAGCATCTAGCATATTATTTACATAATATAACATAACATACATAACATAGTCTCTTTGTCAAGCAATGATTAAGTTAATGATGGATATTTTCGCAAATCCAATGTAAAGGACGATCAGTGGTCAAGGACGATCGGCAATGTTTTCCCCTGAGGGAGAAGGTACGTTTGCCTAGAAGTTCCTGGGGGCCTCATTGAGACGTTTGTCAGTTGTTGGCCTACCTGAATTACAATGTAGTTGGTATGGACGGTATGGTAACACGGGCTCGTATCCGCAACTCCACGACCAGGTGCGGTTTTTGCGTGAGGGTGGGCATTTTACTCGATGAACCCCAACTCGTTGAAGAATGCCAACAAGATAATCACGCGCCGGTGATCTCCCGGAGCGTACCTGTGTTTCTAAAGTACCTAGCATCTCAAATATACATAATTATCTGTGAAGATCAACATCACTTTCGTTAGTTGCACTGCCAGGCAAGAGAGAGACAGTGCTTCTCGCGACAGAGGTGTACATCTCATTTATGATTTTTTGTTGGTTGTGCTAATGAAAATGTTGCGAAAATATGAGCTATGGACGAGGTTTCAGCCTTTTCTTTAGAAAATATATCGAATTGGTCGGATACATGATGTGAAGATTAAGCAGAGTGCTAACGTAGTCGGGTAAAAATGTATCGGTTTCGACATCAGAAAAAATATATATCGAAGAAAAAAAACACTGATATATAGGTATGTCGATTTATTTCTTCCCAAGCCTATTTCAGTCTGTCCACCCAGAAGCTCGTGATTGGCTGACGGAAAAAAGCGGCTGACTCTGCCGTGTGATCTGTCCAATTTTGATGAGATTTCTTTTGCGATAAAATGGTTAAATAAAATAGTTATTAACGCGATATATTTCAATATTTATCATGCTTTCGCGACTGGTTCGTCAGTTCTTGTTTATACTAGTACATTTGGTGGTAAATATACTTGTTGCTGTTCAAAATGTTTACTACCGATTTTACGATAAAAAGTACATTTCACAGAAAGATGAGGTGAATAAAAGTGATATTAAAGTTATATTAGAACATGTGCCAAAATTTACCAAGAAACTAAGACACTTGGTAGTGCTGACAGACAGGGATCAGCACACGTATAGTGAGTTGGCTCGCATGGTCATTTGGAGCCTCGTAGCCGGGATATCGTACATGAGCTTTTACGATATATCAGGTAATAAGAAGAATGACCGTATCCTACAAATTACTTTCATGATTTATCACTATCACGATGTATTTTATGATATACCCCTATGCCAAAACGATTGAAATTTGCATGAAAATGTTTCGGTAATTTTACAGTTATTGGACTTAGTTACAAGGTAGTTTATTATAACAATTAGTAGAGCTACGAGCATGTAAGGTATATTTAAAATTGCATTTACCTTCTTAATTTCGTTTAAAACATGATAATATGAGTCATCTCTCTAGACTATTATAAATATTTAGATTCTGATGCAATCATTATTATCAATGTGAAAGCAGCATCAGACCTGTCACTCTTTCTCAAAAAATATTATTTTTTTATATGTTATTCTTAAATTTCATATACTAAAAAACTTATACAAATACTAACACTGCTACTATAACCTCCATCATCTTCCTGTCCTAATCCCACTTTAATTGTGGCCTGTACAACAATTGTTTCCTTAATTCCATTTATTTCTGCTAGAAGTTTACTCAACACTCAACCTGTTTTCACCACAATACGCAGCATCATTTCAGTTCTATCCAAAGCAATCACTTTGTAAGCAAAGGCACATACTTTGAATAATCAACCCTCATAAAATAAAATAAAAACATCTCACACACCTATATTCAAGTGTTCAAAGTACTTTCGTTTTTATTTAATTACATTGTCTATTTATGAAAATATATATTTTAATACTAAGCTAGTTGGGTGCTAAATGTGGGTGCTAGCACCTCTGCCTACCCCTTCAGGGAATTCAGGCATGAGTTTATGTTATGTTACTAAGCTAGTTTTAACCCTTGCCTCTTAATTCAGTACTCATTAAGTTACAAATTATTTATCATTGCAATATTATTATTTCAGGTAGCTTGAAGGAAAATGAGGAACAATTATTTTTGGAAGTTGAAAAGAAGAAAAAAGGTGTTCCGGGCTGTATAAAATGGCTTAGAAAACCAAATTTAAATGGCTATACAAACGGCTTGCAAGCTCATACAATAGTAATTAATATTTTCACACAAGCGGATGGACTTCCAAGAATAGCACACTGTATACAGCAGATAGCAGAAGATAAAGTTTTATGTTCTAGAAAATCTAATGATTTTACAGCACAAGATTTAGACGATGTTGTGAAACTTATGTATCCTTCCATTCCCGACCCAGATTTAGTACTGTATTCAGGCCCATGGTGTTGTACACATGGGTTGTTACCTTGGCAAATTAGGCTCACTGAATTTGTACAGTTGTCGTTAGGTAATAGTGTAAATATTGATAGTTATATAGGTGCTTTGTATAGGTACAACAAATGTGATCAAAGATTTGGTAAGTAAGAGAAACTCACCAATGATTGGCCTAGTGTAGTTGGTCTAGTTCACAAATTGTAAATGTAGGTAACTCCTGCTAATGCTCTTAAAATGTCCGCAAGGGCTCGTTCAATCAGAATGATGTTAGAATGATGGGCAACTGATATAAATAATTTTTAATGAATGCAATTGTAATTTATTTAGTGTTATTTTATTATTTACACAATCCTGTTATTTTGTGTCAATGTGTAACATTACTTATGACAAGTATCAAGTAGTGGTTGCTCATTACTTGATACTTGAAACTTAAAAAGTTAACAAATTAAAATTTATAATTGTGTACTGTTGGCAATGGAGATACATACTTATATCACATTTCATAAAAAGTTGTATGGAATACTTATCTCTTTTGCCTACTGTATGTTATGGAATGCAAAAGTTAATATGTATTATCAAAATGATGCAATCTTAATTATTTGGTTGTTGCATGTTTTTTTTAGAAAGTGTTTCTTCATGTTGTTACTGGCAGTAGCAAGAAACTTCTTATGAAGTTGCAGGCCAAGTACCTAGTATTAGATATAGATGGAGTATATTCTCAAAAGTTTCCATAAAAGATAATACATTGAAATGGCAATAATATTGCGCTACTTGAATGTCACAATACTGACTGTTGGTTTCGTAGTATTTATATGTCAGTAATGTTAGCATCAAAAGTAGATCATGATTGTACATAAACTTAGAAATCTTAATGAAAATTAAGCGTCAGCGTGACAGATAAGTGGCGACATTAAGGAAATCTTTGTGCTTCATCTGTTTTTAAAACTAGGTCTTATTGTGAGCTAGACTATGTTATACTAACCCTCATGTACCTATTCAAGTTAATGAACACACAGCAAAGGAGATAAGTATACATCTATACATAATGAAATTGTATAATAAAGGTGTATACTAATTTTTTTTTCTGTCTGTACCAATAAATGTAATATTTTAATTAATTTAATGCAAATGATTTTTCTGTAATTTTTGGTTTAAATGTAAGTATTACAGTAAAATGTTCCAAATACAATATAGACTGGATTAACTGGTCCTATAGTTGTTGGAGTGACAACTGGATAATCACAAAATCAATTAATCAATTTGATTTTTATATTCGAGGTATGAATATGAAAATTAAATCAATTATTTGATTTTGTAAAATAAAAATTGCTTGCCAGCTAATATTATCTTTTAAACGAGTACCAAAATGATCTTATTTTACTAACATTCCATAAAATCAGGCACAAAGCGGGCTTGCTCAATGCAGTGGGCATTGAGCAAGCACCTGATTTGTGTTAATTTCGGTGGCCGATCCAGATAGTCGAGGATCAGGTAATCGAGTTTACACTGTAGTAATATAATAATAAATTGTATCCAAGATAATTACATGAGGGCTAGTAAATTTTGTTATTTGGTTAAATACAAACTAATATATGTAAATATAATGCTTTTATTAAGTGTCAATACTAGTTTTAATTGATACTATTATTTTAATGGCCTGTTATTGCATAGAAAAATATATTTGTGGGAATGATAAATGGTTTCAAATTATTTAAATTGAATCTAGTTTAATTTATTATCACAAGAGCAAAAATGAATCATTGAACAGAACTGCAATATATAAATATTGATACAATCACTGTCTTCTTTATTTTCTCCTAATAAAATACTATATTTTAACTTTAATTATTATTTTTTAGCTTGTGTATGTTCCAAATCCAGTGTATTTTTATTAGTTGTTAGCAACACAACATATTCAAATAACAGCATATTATATTATATTAGCTTTTGCCCGCGTGGATGTCGGTTGTCGCGACCAAACATAGCCTATGTCCTTTCTCAAAGCCTAACCTATCCCTATACCAAATTTCATCAAAATCGGTTCAGTGGTTTAGGCGTGAAAGCGTAACATACAGACAGACGCATTTATAATATTAGTATGGATTTTTATCAGCAACGAGATATTAAAGTAATAGGTCTACTGAGGGAAGCAGAAATATGTGTAAGCGTTCGCGACTCACGACCGATTCTCAGCTGGCGGGTACAGCAATCTCCTTCATCGAAGCGCCTAAAAACCCGTGTATCAAACCCCCAGGGCTACTTATATTTTTATCTATGCCCCAGGGTATCGTAAAAACCCCTGGATGCACACAATGGTTCTTTGGAGCTTGAGATCCTTTCTCTTTTTTAGTAATTCAGAGATACCTATACCTATAGGTAACCTATAGCTGACCTATCTTCCAAACATTAGTGCAAGCACTTTTATGTCGCATTTATTCGAAGTCTATGATGATTATAGGTTTACAAATTATAGTGCCTCATCATCATCATCCTTGCGTTAGTCCCGGTCGCACCCGAGATCTTGGAATCCGAAGTCCGATTTTTTAATCTAACTGCAAAGAAACTGAACTTTGCTGTATCAGCTCTTGATATGTGGTTTGAACTAAAATAAATAAAAACAACATCTTTAAACTTATATATTTATTAAATTTATTAATAATAGGTGCACACTAGAATACTATACACAAATACTAATATTTACATCAGATGCACGGCCAGTGACTGCTCCCATCTGTAAGAAGAAAACAAAATAATATATCACAGCCTTAATTTTTTTGATATCAGAAATGTATAATAAATCATGTTACTGCAATAAAATTGTTCAGATTCAGGTAGTTATTGCATAATTCGCGATAACGGATGTATTTTAAAATTTGTCTTGGTTATCAAGTTATCTTACATACTTATCTATGACGCGGACTGATTGACCGAGAGCCTATATGTTATGCTACGAAAGTTAATTATGTGGAGTGTGAGCTAGAATGGCCTTATTATCTTGTATAGGTATATCGCAGCTTGCTTTTGTCATTCACGTTTCAATAGATCAAAAATTAAATGTATGAATCAGTCGAACAACGCAAGAAACGAACAGAATATTAATTACTGTTTGGTAAAAGAATATTCAAAAATTAAAAAAAAGGCAATTTTTTTGTATATTGTGGACGCATTAGTGCTACATTTTAATGCGTAATTATATTATGAAAAAGAACATAGGTATAGCGCGCGAAATCATTCCTACAATGCCAAAATGAATCAGAAGTGTATTGTAATTTACAAGCTTATAAATAACTTGCTTTATATTTTCAGTCAAATCAGTAGCATCTGCAAATACGATTTAAGCGACCATAGTTATATTATAACATTTCTGACATCATTCCTATTATTCAGGTAGTATTATTAAATAACAATATATACAATTCAACTATAATTTAATAAAAAATTGCATTAATATACTATAATAAATATATTACTTTATATTTTATGAGGGTAGTTTTATATTTAGATATGGTAACACAGTTATAATGACAACCGCCATAGAGTTTATGTCAAAGATAGTGTTTTTTTTTCTGAGTGTACAGGCAATGACAAAGATAGTGTTTTTTTTCTGAGTGTACAGACAACAAGTCAAATAATTGGAAGTACAACCTGTGACAGTGGTAACCTGGTGTTCACCGGCGATGGCGGGTGCGACTGGTGGAGCGAGACCGTCGCCGCTCGCGGTCCCTAGAGCGCTCATACCTATCGTACTTGTCGTAGTGCGAGCGTGAGCGGCGGCGTGAACGCGAGCGATCTCTCGTGGCCCGCCGCTGGGTCGAGCGGACCGAGCGCGCTGACGAGCTGATCGAGCGAGAGCGCTTAGACCGCTTCCTCGGACGCTCCTCCGACGACTCCCTATACCTGCCCTTGTGCCGGTCGTAGTCCCTACTCTTAGAAGATTTATGCTTATCGTAATCATCCTTCTTCTTAGATTTCGCCTTCTCAGACCTCTCGTACTCGTCGTAGTATTTTGATTTGGAATAACTTTTATCGTCCAATTTCTGCGATTTCTCTTTTTTATGCTTAGTTTTCTTTGACTTTTTGCGGGATCCGCTTGAACTGGAGTTGCGGCGCTTCCGTTTTTTATCTCTAGTGTCCGATTTGATTTCTACATCCGAGTCTGACGATCGCTCGCTAGAACTAGACGAGGAGTCGTCCTCTGAGTCTGAGGATGTTGATGAGCTTTCTTTGTTATTAGTTTTGCTCGATTTTAAATGAGGACTTGGGGTTTGATTTCTTTTATTAGATTTTTTCACTTTTTCTTCTAGAATAGGTTCTAATTTTCTGATTCCGTCTACTTTATCTACAGTTTTATGACTATTGCGCCTATCCTTGGATATACGACGTTCAGGTAACTTGGTCGGTGTATCACTTTCCACTGGGGGTGGGGTGGCGGATGACCCTGTAAATAAATGTAAAGAATAGCAGAAACTTACATTGAACCATACCATTGAACAAGTTGAAAAATGAGGGTGTATGCTTATAAAACAGAAATATACTGATAATTATAAAAAAAATTGCCGTTGCTTGTGGCTCCGCCCGCGTGGATGTTGTCCATTGCAACCATCATGGCTTATGCCCTTTCAATCCAATCAGTTCAGAGGTCGGTGAAACCATAACATACAAACAGACATGATTTACTATCGCATTGATATTAGTACGGATGGCGGTTACAGTTTACTGCCATATTCTTTTCTCAGACTTAGGGAACCTGGCTGTAAAAATAGAGGCAATAAATAAAGGCAAAGGTGTGCTACTAACGAGATCGCCTTGGCCGGTCGGGCGTGGCGTGCGCGGGCGTGGCGGATGGCTCGTCGTGCTCCCGGGCCTCGGCGCGCCTCACCTCCGCCTCGATCTCCCGCGATGTCCGTTCGAAGTCTTGCCGTTTGCGTTTGATTATTTCCTGTTAAATCATTTTGTTGAATTTTGCGTCTACCCACATGTCACAGAATAACACTTTTTTTTTGAAAACATTCTACACAACGCTATCTAGCCCCATAGTAAATAACCATATTCATGCATACAAATATTTGCACTGAGCGGGGAACGAACCTGCGCCTCTTGCGTAGCAGTCGCGTATACTACCGCCACACCACAGAGGCTGTCATTTAAAAGTCAAAATCGTTCGAGCCGTTTGCCCAACTAACTTATGACGTGAGACCGGTAAATATAATTCCCACTAGTACAACATAAACAATGTATGCTGGCAACTTTAAACCGACCTGTCATGGCCCCAACCAATCAACAAACCTCAACGAACAGTATGGCGGCGATGTCAATTTTAGTTCCGAGTTTTGCCACGGGTTATTTTGTCGCGTTGTCTCTGTGATATATTCCTTTTCGTACTAGAAGTACTATAGGCTAGAGTGTAAGTCCACAACTCACTGACAATAACGAGGTTCTGTAGTTAGACCAGTTGGCGCACTATTTGTGGCTCCAATTACCTGTAACGACTGCCATAGATGTTCGTATGGCAACCGGGACCGACATAGAAAATACAATATTCACCTGCAGCTGATGATCAGAGAGATCATTCTGTTGGTCTTCATCTCCGCTCTCGTCACTGCTGCTCTCGTACGCGCCAAGGCCTGCACACATACAACATACATAACAATAACCGTCCTAATTACTAAAACGATCTAGATGAGCTTTTGGTGACCTATAGCGCAACTCATGCGCAATAAAAAAAAATAGATAGGTACTGAATCTCGTCAAAAACAGGATGATTAATTTTTAATTTCCGTATTTTTACAACAATAATGAAACGCCATCGGAGCGTTTCAACTAATTACTTTAATGACATTAAAATAAAAATCACACACACAATATACTTAACAAAAAATTAAAGTTTCAGTTAACATTTATAATTATATAACATCTATAATAAATTCTGTACATTTCTTACCAAATTAGTCCACTAAACACAACGTATTTTAACACTGTTGTTATAATGTGTATTGCCAAATAAGTCAATACTAATAAAGCTAAATATGATGCTGGACTGCTGAAATGAGAAATTCACATAACATACATGGCGGTTTGACAATGTGCTTTTGCTAAGGAGGGTAGATGGCAAGGAGTTCTCATACTCGGCTCATACTCAACTACAAACATCATATTGTAGGTAAAATATGATTGCAAGTCTACAAGTTTTATTGCTATACTCCATTTTGGTAAGATACTTAACCAAAGGTAAACAAGCTTCATGTATTGATGACTTTTTTAGACATAATCATGTTTGTTTATAAATAAAACCGAAATCAAACCACTGGTTTTAAGCTGTTTATCTGTTTATTATGTGTCTATATGTAAAGGATACAAGATTTTTTTAATTTTATGTAGTTAAGTACACCAAACGGATTAAAATACAAAGTACGACTTGAAGTTGAAGCAGGCAGATGAAGTAAAGTAAAGTTGGCTAATCATTTCGAATTTGGAACATAGCCACCATTGTTCTTCTACCCTCTATAGCGTTTGTAATGCAACAGTTATTCAGATTCAAAACAAAAACCGCCATATATGTTTCTAATACAAACATCTGGCACTTTCTTCTTAACTTTCTTGTAGGTAACAAGAACTGCTATTGAATATGATAAAAAAGCCTCGCCGTAACGTGGGGCCGAAGCGGATGTGCGAGATATTTGATCATGTTCAGCATTAGGAGCGCTACTTACCGAGCCCACTGGCGATAGCGGCGAGTGCCTTGGACTTGCTCGCCTTCATAGCGTTGAGACGCGATGCTTTTACCATATAAATAAAACCAATATTAATCACAACACCACAATATGTATTCATTTGTCAACAGGCAACATCTGAAATAAGACTTTATTAGCGATGATATATAACACATTTTTGCACATCACAATTCTTCGTGTCCACATAATGTCTCGATACGAGACGGTATATCACAGTGCATACATAGTATCACAGTTACAGTCAGTACGCGAAGGTTTCTGGTACAAAGTAATGTCTTGATAGAGAGCGTTCCTTTTTGGTTAAGCTTAGATGAGTGGAAATACCTTGTAGGGCGGTATATCGGGCCAATTCTTCCTGGCTCACCGTTTGGATCTCCTGGTCGGTCACCTCTAGAAGGATTTCCGTGAGTGATCGGCGCACTGCCAGCATCTGTAAATATATTACATTCGTACATAATGTACATATACTCACGCCGGTAAATACCCAAAGGGGTAGGAAAAGGTGTTCAATACCCACATGTCGTCAACTATTATATTCGGTACCACGTAATAGGCGGCCTATTGTCAAGCAGGCACATAGTCATGTTTACTATCGGATGGAGAATAACCCTATCCCTTGTCGCCTTCTGCGACACTCACGGGAAGAGATGGGGTGGCCCTGGTGGTTGAAAAATCATTTAATGATTCCAACAGTTCGTAAGTTGGTACATGGCTCAACCGTCGCCCTTAAAGATGGATATAAAGAGAAGGGAAATTTGAAGTGATTCAGGAGTGGCTCAATAGCTCAGTTAGAAGAGCATTCCCTCTGTAAGGGAAAGGTCGTGAGTTCAAGTCCCACTTCAGCATTTCGCTTTTCCGATTTATTCGAATTTTAAAGTTAGCATAAAATAGAGATGCGTCGAGTAACACTTTTGCCGAGTAAGGGCCGGCGCCCAGTGCCGGCATCGGCAAGCATGAGGATTTGAATTTGTCATGTAACAATAGATCTTATTGTTATAGAAATAAGATTGAACTTTAATTGGTAACCATACCACTGCAGAATGCCGATCGATGCCGACGATAGTCGACGATCGTCATTGAAATTTCAATTTTATGTTGAAAGTGATAAGATCTTTTACGCTTGGCAAAAAAAAATCCTGAAGCTCGCCGTGCCGATAATGGGCGCCGGCCCTAAGGAGTACCGAGTTTTACTCGACTCATTATTTTTTAACCGAATACTCGGCCGAATAACTCGGTTCAATCAAAATCCCATTTTGCGCGCCTAAATAAGTACTAACAGGTTCACGACGGCGACGGTTGGTGAGTTTGACTGCTTCGATATCGCCTCTGGGTTGTGTAGGTCAGATGGCAGTCGCTTCACAGAATATATCGAAATTCAGCCAAATCCGCAGTTAGACTGGTAAATGCGGACCCCTGACTCCAAGTAAAAATCTTCGGATGCGACTGGGATTAACGCAATCATGAAGAAGAAGGTTCACGACGGACGAGAGGCCGGCGGCGGTTTACGACGAGATTGTAGAAGATATAGCAAAAGTGAAATATACTTTATGCAATTCTATAATTTCACGTAGTGGTGTTGGACGAAAGGCTTCTATGACGGCAATGATAAACCACGTTAGAATAAAACGCACAGAAGAGTTTAAAGATTTGGAATATGAAACTTTGTGGAAAATATCTCAAAATCTTGAGCCAGTAGCATCAACTTCGTCGTTACAATCGAATGCAATGAAAATACTGTAAACCCTTTTATTCATTTACTTTAATAAATACTATAAAATCAATTTTTGATTAACACTGTTGTTTTAATTATATTTAATACCTAAATATATTGCTTTTCTTAAACAAATACGCTGTATATATATCTAATAACTCGGTTTGAATACTCTGCATTCAAACCGAGTTATTCGGCCGAGTACGAGTATCAAAAAACCCGCCGAGTACGCCGAGTACCGAGTATCAACCGAGTACTCGGCCCATCCCTAATAAAAATAAAAATTCAACAAGACACACTCCACCGAGATATATTATTTTCAAATATTCATGTACAATAATAATTAGAATACGGATTATTCCTTCAGAGCATATGGTGTGTTAATGGGAAGTATGATAGTAATGGCTTCCAGACTCTGGGAGAGTTGACATTTTAAAAGCGTTGGCCAACATTGTCAAGTGTTTAGATTTTCTATTATACAATTCTCTGTACCAGGGTATCTGTGAGCCGTTGACGGCAATAGACTTAGTGCGTGTTACCGTGTTACGTAAGAATAAAAACTGATTTTTTATAGTATAGATGAGATGTGGGTATATGAATAAACATACTACAGCTCGGCTACCATTTCCGGGATAAAGAAACAGAATTATGCAGTATTTTAGATTCATGTGACACACTTCGTTGACCACATAAAACACTAAAAATTAAATGTGGAAAAACATTTTTTTAAATTTATAAGTAGCTATTTTTTTTATTGGCTCCCTAGATTCTATTAAGAATATAATAAAAATGGATGTTGCTAAGCGCAGAACTCGAGAGCAGCTCGACCGATCAAGCTTAAGTAGCTTGTGTTACGGAATCTAGAATACGGAAAACATACTTAGATCCTTTTTTTTGTAAATACATACATATTATACATAGAAACACCCAGCAGACCAATGCAAATAGCCATATTCATGCATACAAATATTTGCACTGAGCGGGGATCGAATCCGCGCCGCCTGCGTGGCTAAAGAGGCTGTCAATGTTCGTATGACAACCGGTCCCAGTTGCCATTTAAACATCTATAGCAGTCGTTATGGCTAGTTGGAGCCTACAAGAGTTCGACTAATCACTAACAAACTACTTTTTACAACTGATTGTAGGGTTTAGAAGACCTTCGCTGCATGGGAAATGTTGAAGGTAAGTATGACAACCAGGCCTTCAGGCTTAACGGGAAGACGGATGAAGCACAGATGCTTATCACGCTTGCTGTAATATCACTACATAGTATAAAGTAAAGTCGCTTCCCGCGTCCCTACTATATGCTTTTATCTTCAGAACCACGCTACAGATTTTGATGTGGTTTCTTTTAATAGGTAGAGTGATTCAAGAGGAAGGTTTATATGTATAATACATGCTGGATATAGTAGAGGGTGCAGCGGGAACGGGACCAGACGCCACGCGGGCGGAAAAATATTGGCGGTATGCGGCCGGGTCAGCTAGTTGTAAATAGATGTAATATATGTTATACTCACCACTTCTTGCATAATCTCCTCTTTACTCCTCTTCACGAGTGGAGGCGGTTCCTCCCTCTCTTCCTTTATCGTTACCGAGTCCTCCTCCTGCCCATCCTTTGATGGACTCCCTGAAGTCAGGTCCTCCTTTTCATCCTCTTTGTCTTCTTCGCCTTCTGAATCTGATTCCTATGGAAATACAATAGGTTACTTAGATATTTTTCTTCCTCATGAAGATGTATTTTCGTGATTGCATCCGAGGCCAAGGTGACCTCGGAGCTCAGGGTTCGCCTTCCAGCTCTTCCTCCTCCACTTCGCACGATCTTGAGCGTCCATGGTAGTGAAACCATTGGCACGCACGACGTCAAGCCAGGATTTCTTGGGCCTACCCCTTCCACCTGGACCCGGTATCTCAATCAATCTTGAACAATACAATTGTTTCTTATTGACGTCAGTAATAATTCTACATAAGCTAAGTTTACCAACGCTTACAAGGCAAACCGCCTATTTAAATTGCAACAGCAAAGTGCGCACCTATGAATGATCATTAGAGATATTTTTCGAATTATATTTATCCCTCACCTGAACTTAGCAGCTAGGATGCTGTATTTAGTTATACCGCGAATCTAATTTACTCTACCAATGTCGGGAAGCATTGTTTAGTTGTAGACAATAGCCATAGCATAGCGTAACAGTGAAAAAAAAAAAACCACAACACAACAAACCGAAGTTGAGTGACTGAACAAAATTTAATTTATTTACTCAGATTTGGGTCAGTTTTGGTGGTGGTCTTGGCCTGACATTGACTGGACAGATGTCACCTATCCGAATGGCAACCGCACCTATGTAACTGAGAACTTAAAAAAATCTACTAACAAACTTGCTCTTCGGTGGCAGTACAGGTTGGCCGCCAGACTCTGCCTTCATCCTCTCCAATTCTTGTTCTTCTAACCTCTTCTTTTCTCTCTCTGCCTCTTCTCTCGCCTTCATCTCTTGTTCCCTCTCTATCGCTCTCTGCTTTTCACGCTCCATCTTTTCTAATCCTGTAGGTTTTAAATATTTATTGCATTTGTATAATAAGAACACTTATTATGGATTCTTAAAAATGCATTTAGTTAAGTATGCTAGGTGGCAGTATATGTTTTTTACTATTAACAGAAATTACTAGTATTTTCGTTAACCCCTCCAACTATACCCCGTCCATCATATTATTGTATTTTAGACAGATGGAAGTAGTGATTGCATGAAAATTTAAAATATCGACAAAGTTAAACATCTCGACTAAAAAAATAATTAATCGATAAATGAAAATATTATACTAAATATATGATTTCATGTGGAATTATAATTTATTATCTTCCTGTGCATAACAATAAAGCATTAGATGTTTCGTGTCTATACCTACAATTTACAAATGTATTAAAAAACGATTGTGGGCCATAACGTACACGCTAATCTCCAAAACAAAACGACTTCTAGAAGAATATTCCAACATGCTGATTCCCTGGTATTTATTGAAGAGTTCCGTGATCTGTCTCTGAAACCCATCATCCGATCATTATGCAATTTAAATGGGACCATTTTGGAATAAACCTCTTTCAAATAAAAAAGAATTTTGACAATCCGTCTACATAGACGAGTTACAAAAATCATTTTTACGTAAAAATCATACAAATATAAAAAAATATCAAATATCCGAATTGTTGTTTAGAAATCAGTTATAAACCGCCAGTTATTTAACATTTTTTAGAAGAATTATTTTCTGTTGTCGATATCGATTAAGACATTTTCAAGTTACGATGTTCGATGGACTAACTACATCCCTAAAATTGCTTTCTGGCTGACGTGACGTTGTCAATGAAAAATGACGTATTGGCGCCTAATTTTTGTTAGGATTTTCAGGTGTTGACGCTAGAACAAAGTTATACCGGCCACTGTCAGTGAGCTGTCTAAAATACAATAATATAATGGACGGAGTATAAGCTAAATTGCTTGTGTTAGGACCGCAAGAAGTGGATTCACGTCGGTAGTGTAATGGCCAGGTTTTGAATCAGGAACTCTCTATCGTAATACAGGTGAATTTTTGTAAAGGGCTTGTTTGGCCAAATTAGATTTTTGAAAAAAAAAAAAAAAAAAAAAAAAACACTGACGTTGAGGTTTTAAGTTTCATCAAAATCGGGCCCGTGATTCCTTTAAGCATTTTGAGCTATTCCTTATAAATTCGTATTTGGCCATCCAATCCCTTTTGAATAATTCGCCCTGTATAACCACTATATACGCACGTTTTATGTCGAAAGTCATACTTTATTAGATACTAGCTTCACCCGCGTGGATTCCGATCCCATTCCTGTTCCCGCTACCCATGGATCTATGATGTTTAAATAAATAAATAAATTTCAGGAATGAAAAGTCTAATGTGTTATTCCAGACTATAATCTATCCCTGTACCAAATTTGAGCCAGATCCGTTGGTGCGCTATAGCATAACAAATATCCAAACACCTTCATAAACTTTGCAATTTATAAATTTATAATATTAGTAGGAAATAAGATGCCTTTTTTTTCGTGCCGATATCCCCCGGGTACCTCCCCTAACGGAGTCGGAAGGGTAGGTTATGTCGGACTTGAACCGACTAAAACCGCACGCCAACTGTGGGTCGTGGTGCTAGGCCTCGGAAATAAGATACCTGCCACCTATAAAAACATTTAATCCTAACGTAATTGAATGACAATTTTCTGATATTTTACCATTTCAATTGCTGTAATGTCAATGGATTAATGATTTATGTTCTACAAATTGTATGGATATTGAGACATTGAATTTTTATAGTTATTCTCTAGGAAAGTAGAAATGGGTTTGTTGTCAAGCTGAAGCCAGGAGTTCAACAGCAGTTGCTTGTATAGACAAAAACACTTGATTGGGGTGACTGAACCGATTTGGATGAGATTTTGTGTGTATATTCGTATAGAGAGCCCCCGTAGCGTAGCGGTAGTGAACGCGGCCGCGACACAGGAGGAGCGTGTTCGATCCCCGCTCAGTACAAATACAGTATAAAATATGAGTGTTTGCATTGGTCTGGTCGTACCTCGGAGAGCACGTTAAGCCGTCGGTCCCAGTTGCCATATAAACATGTATGGCAGTTGTTTTAGGGGACATGGGTGATATGGCCCCACATAGAGGGGTTATCACCCGTCCGGTCTGACGGCGTTCCCACTGGCAGTACTAGTAGTAGAAGTATATTGATATAGGTTTCAGGAGGGTTTGAAAACATAATTGGACAGGGTAGGCGGCGTTGCTTTCAGTATGTGATGTTTTGCCAGGGAGGATATCATTTGCTGGGTTTGCTAGCATTATTATGAAATTATTCGAGACTATGAAAAACTTTATTTATAAAAGAGGTATATACCTTCTCGAATCCACGCTGGAAGCTGTCTTCGTTTAGCTGCATCAATAGCGGAACTGGGTATTGCTGTTGGCATCACCAGGGGCTCAATAGTTGGTGGGATCACAGGCACCTTTTCTCTGAAACAGTTTGTTATATTTATCATTTAGTAAACAGATAAACAGTTATTGTGCTCTTGCAACATTAGTGTTGCAACTTATAATGGAAGAAGGAAAAAAAGGAAATGAATTGCTGCCAATATTTATATTTGTTCACCATAGATTAAACTAGACTGTACCATTAAAAAATGTAGTCGTAGTCAGAATGGGTACATCTTGTATAATAAATATAATATAGAAAACAATGACTTGGCAACCGCAAGGCAACATAACCTTTTATTTATTTATTTTGTGATGTTGGCATGCTAAATCAGTTTTGGTGCAATCAAAGCATAATGTTCTATGCATGTAATAAATCAACTGACGGCCTTGCAGCATCGTTTCGCAACCAGTTTAGTTTTTGTTTTAGAGCATGCGAGCTAGTAAATGAACTAGCTAGCTCTGCTAAGAAACTTTGAAGCATTTAGTGTGAGAACTTTTACTATTAAGTTAGGTGGCAAAAGTGGAAATTAGAGGCAAAAGTGAAAATTGTATAGAAGCCCTTGGTCTTGCATACGTCTATAGGACACGGTAGGCTTCCATCAGGCAGACCCTGAGTCTTTACGTAAGTGTAATAAAAAGAAGGATTGGAACCAATGACCAGACCCTTTTTATGTGAAATACTTTTGACGAAATGAGCCACTGAACCACGAACTGAACATTCATCTCTACGTCTTAGGACGACTTTGGAGTTATGTATCGAAATTTTGACGATAATAATAATGTTAGAACATTTATAAACCTCACTAGCTGTAACCCTTTAGCTATAAGTGCTATAACCTAAATATATTGGAATTGGAATGGATGACACTTTTAGATGAGTTAACTTTTTTGACAATACCTTTGTGATCTAGAATTCCTAGGTTTGTGTTCTCTGTTTTTGCTCTTAGATCGACGGTCTCTACTCGAACTGCTGCTTCGACTGTTGGGTTGCTCTACTTGCGGGGCCGTCCAGTAGCCGTGTTGGAATGTTGGTGCTGACGCGCCGGTCGTGTACCTGTAGAATAATTAGGAAGACGGTTGAGAACTTCATCTAGGCATATGCCCACAGACTACTGGCTATTGCAATCAGATTTAAGGACTTTTTAATTTTAATTCTTTATTGATTATTTTTATATTCTTCCGGGACTTTCTCTCGAACCATTTGGAGTCGGCTTTACGTCTAACTACGAAACATATTTTCCATAAAGCGATTGCCATCTGCCTTCCACAACTCTGGATTAGTATTAAAAGTATTCAAAATACTGAAACTTGACTAAATAAAAGCCAACTAAAAATCAAATAAAGACCAAAATATCACGATCACCTATTTTATTAGTCATTAGGTATGGCGGGGAAGACTTCTGAAAAACAACAAGAGCTTCTTTAAAATAATTTAAACCGAGTCGTTTTAAATTATGTTATGTTTCTGTTTAGTAGATCGCCATTAGTTCCATTAGTCGCCAATTTATATATTTAGTCCCATTGCAATTGTTCATATGAATAAAATATTACGCATTTGGATTGCAAAGCTATTATTACTAGAAGACTGCTATTGATTCAGTCATTATCAGTAATCATCTATTGATAACAGTAATGTGCAAATTATGTCAAAATTTTAATGGGGGAAACAGGAAAAGACGTATTTTTGGTGCTCAAAAAGGCAGAGCTCAAAAACCCTATTATTTTGGCGACAGCTTAAGTGATAAATCCATACCCTTAAAACAAAAATGCTAACAATTCATGAGACAATTTAAACGTTTTGTGAGTCAAGGTCTCTATCATGGCCATCTCTTTATAATTTGCATGACAATGACGTCAGAAACTACAGCCCAACCTATAAAGGAATATTGTTGCTGTGACTTTAAACATGAACATGTATATTTTATATTAAAACCAGCCATGTATAGGAGGCAAAGGAATGAATATAAAGGCTTGTATGCCACACAATACATTATGGTGATGAATATTATTTCTATAAAGAGAGGGAATAATAAAATTGATACTATTAATAAATTAATAATGTTTTGAAGGAAGGGTTGGCCAGAATCATCCGAAATTGGTGGGCATGAACGATAGGTTTAATGATAATATAGGAAGCTCATGACGTATGTAAAGAGTATAGAAATAATTGGCGGGATGTTGTCTCTGCCTACCCTGGGGGAAATAGTCGTGAGCGTATGTCTAATGAATAAACCATTGACCTAATATTTATATTGAAAGATATCAAGCCATAATCCATTTACGATTAGATAACGTAACAAATAGATGGTAAATACTCTTCTGTTGTTACTAAATATTATGTATGTTTAGTCTAGTAATTTCATTGTTTTTTTACGCCTTGTACAGTCCAGTTGAAACAGGTGTTGTGTAGAAAAGATTATGTATGTGTGGAATAATCCAAATAACAGTTTCATACAAAACTATAAAAATACCTTGTTTGAAATCCATATCCATACTAATATTATAAATGCGAAAGTAACTATGTCTGTCTGTCTGTATGTAACGCTTTCACGCCTAAACCACTGAACCGATTTTGATGAAATTTGGTATAGGGGTAGATTAGACCTTGAGAAAGGACAGGCTATATTTTGCCGCGATAACCGACATCCACGGGGGCGGAGCCGCGGGCAAAAGCTAGTGCTTCAAAAACAAGACTCGCATTCGTGAAATCTATAGAAATAAATAAAATTTGAGTTTTTGTGTGCCTGCTCATAATGAGTAATCCGATTTTGAAAGGATTTCTACTGCAGTTAGCTGATATTTAAAAGACGTAACTTTTACGTACGTACTACTTTTATCTTCGAAAAAGTAATAAGGTTCCATGGAATAAAATTAAAGCCCAAGTCTTCATTAATACAAAGTCTCAGGCACAGCAATGTTTACTTCCCAAGAGACAGATCTCCGAACCTCCATAGTTTACAGTACTATTGCATAATTAATCATACTTGGTAAACTACTGTCATGTATGAATTATGAAGCAAAGTATCAAACTTACAATTGGTCCATAAGTAGATCTACTAGTCTATTCTTATGGTACTAGCTGAATGTGACAATTTAACCCGCTTTATGTAGTACACTTTCTGATTTTCGCCTATTACTAGGCTCTAAATAGTCCTTGCATGTTATTAATTTCTTTTTGTTTTTTTTTAATTTAGTTTTTTTTTTAAAAGAATATTTGAACCGAAGTTACTAATATTCCCTCTAACCCCTCCAGCTAAGCTAAATTGCTTGTGTTAGGAGTGGGTTCAAGTTGGTAGTGTAATGGCCAGGATTCGAACCCTCTCGATCGTAAGGCTGACTCCTTAACCACTAAGCTACCGATGCTTCCTTAACCTATGCTAAGAACTCAACTATCAAATGAAAAAACTATTTTACAAATTGTATTGATCATGTTAAGAACAGATATATGTGTCAATATTAACAAACAAGTTATTCAAAATACTAGTCAAGATAATATCTCGAACCAAAGTTAATGGCGGCTCGGAAGTGCCAATGGAGTTTGAGAAAAGAGAGTGAGACACTCTGATTGGTCTGAATCCGCACTTAAATGAACTTCTGAGCTGCCATTAACTTTGGTTTGAGGTATACATGCCAGTAACTATATGAATTAAATAATCAATTAGCCTTACCCTGGTACAGGAGGTCCTCCATCCGGTGGCACATATCCCTCTAATATTGGTGATATGCCCATGGCTGGGTCTGGTGCTATTTTAGGGTCCACGGGTCCTGACCCTGGCCATCCCCAACCTTGAGAGTTAAATAGAATGTTATTTTCATACTACATAAGAATAAAGAAACTAAGCAGTGATTTTGCTTGGACCAATTGAATCTGTGTTTAACAGTTAAGTTAAACTGAAAAGGTGACTGCAACTGGGTTTAGAGAAGACTCATACCCAACAGTAGTTTGCTCATAGTAATCTTGTGACAGCATCTATGGCGCGGCCGCTGCAGAGGAGGCGCGGGTTCGATCCCCGCTTTGTGTTTATAATATGAGTATTTGCATTGGTCTGGTTGTGCTTCGGAGAGCACGTTAAGCTGTCGATCCCGGTTCCCATTCGAACATGTAATGACAGTTGTTATAGGGGAAATGGGTTAAATGGCCCACATAGGCTGATCACCAATCTGGTCAAAATGGCGCCCCCACTGGCAGTAGGAGTAGTCATCTTGTTAGGAAGAAGGGAGAGCAAAATGCCATGGTATTATTACTAGAGAACCCGAGTTCAGGAGTGCCAGAAACTGGTAAGCATGTATGAAAATAATTATGGAAGTAGAAGAGGAGAAAAATGTAAACCAGGATCGTAGCAAGTAGAAACATGTGTTCCTTGCTTATCTCATCAGAAAAGAGGTATTTTTTTTTATACCACTTAGGTGGCAGACAAGCACCCGGCCCACCTGATGGAAAGTGGTTACCGTGGCCTATGGACGTATGCAACACCAGGGGCGTTACACTCGCGCTGCCTACCCTGAAGAAACCTTATAATGCCCCTTTGAAGAACCCCATATTGTAGTCGCTTGGGTACCCATGGCAGGGAGTTCATTCCACAGGAGGTATATATGTATGTTGTCACTACCTATCCCAAAGGTAGAGAATCTACTGCAGTATCCAATAGCAATCTTTGAACAGGTTAACTGGTGTATAATTTATCACAGACAGTGGTTCCTGGTATATTTACATACCCCTTTGGGTTGTTAACATTTTGCTTTCACATTCCATGATATAATCTTTACAGGAATTAGCACAATCATAGTAGTGGTAATCATGGTGTAACCTGGTCTAAACATCAGGTAATTCAAAGTTGTTTTTACTGAATATTGACTACTAATTAATAGTAATGAACATTTTGCTTTCACATTCCATGATATAATCTTTACAGGAATTAACACAATCATGGTAGTGGTAATCAGTGAGTAACCAAGGCTATCATAACCTGGTCTAAACATCAGGTAATTCAAAGTTGTTTTTACTGAATCAATATTCAGTAAAAACAACTTTGAATGTTCATTACTATTAATTAGTAGTCAATACTACTAATTAATAGTTCATTACTATTAATTAGTAGTCAATACTACTAATTAATAGTTCATTACTATTAATTAGTAGTCAATACTACTAATTAATAGTAATGAACATTTTGCTTTCACATTCCATGATATAATCTTTACAGGAATTAACACAATCATGGTAGTGGTAATCAGTGTGTAACCAAAGCTATTGTAACCTGGTCTAAACATCAGGCAATTCAAAGTAATGTTTATATGTTTTGACTGTATATTGACTACTAATTAATAGTAATGAACTTACTCCATTGGCTATTCCATCCAACCCAAGAGTTTGTTGACGAGTTCCATTCAGCTCCTGGAGGTATAGGTCCATCTGAGTTAGTGTCTGGGTTTTCAACTTCCATTGGGGCTTCGCCTTCTTCCTCGGACTTCGCTGGTGGAGCTGGCGGCGCAGGCGGCACGGAAACGATTGCCGCAGCCTCCTTCATAGCAATCCATTGTTGGGCTAAAGCTGCCCAGTCTACTTGACTAGAGTCTACATTTTGATACGCAGTGGGGTTCAAAGCCCATTGCGTAGGATACGAAGTATTTGCGGCATCTTTGCCGGGATACATATTGGTTATAATAATATAGCCTATATCTACAAAAATCTATGTTTCACATAACACGTGGATGAGCAGCACTGTTTACATGAAGATTCAAAAAGTTCATTGGTTTTTATTTTATTTAATTCATTGGCAAAATTATTTCACATAGTCCAGCACTTAGCACATTTTTTTCATAGACTAAAAAGATATAGTTTTTTTTTCTACGCTGTTGTCATTTTATACAATACTTTATGGTCTATTTTCTTACTTGCAACAATTCATGAATTTTAAAAAATTATATGACTCCAACCAATGATATTACATATAAAAAAGAGGCAGATATGTTATTAAAGCGCGCCTGGTGAAGACGCGAAAACGTCCCAATTGGGACGTATCGCATTTAGTATATGTCTGGCAAACGCCGAGTTGTCACGTATGTAAGCGCATAATAAAATTGCAACAAACATGCCATCGTGTCTTAAAAAGTGTACAAATTACGATATTAAATTAATAAAACACGAGGGATCTCCTATCACATGTAAGTACATACAATATTACCGATTTATCAGTGTATTTCATTAAAATTGGTTTAATAATATTTTTAAAATAATGGCGGCAGAGAAAAAAGACAGATACACTTTTTGATATAAGTACGACAAGGACACAACAACACTGCTTGCATAGATTATCAGTACAGATGCGACATAGGGTAATTTTCACTTTACTGCCTAGGTACTAAAGTAATAATTGACATGTTGTTCAGTTTTATTTGTTATTTTAAATTCAGTGTTATTTATTTATTATCCTTTAAATAATTTTAATAACCTAACGTTTTTTTTCAAGGTTTCCGACTAATGAAGTTCGACTTCAAGAGTGGATTGCAATTGTTAGGGAACAAAGAAATGAGTTTGACTGGACACCTTCAAAAAGCAGCAGAATTTGTAGCAATCACTTTGAAGCCACTGAGAGTAATACTTCGAAATAAGGTCGAACATTGCTGAGGAAGAATAAAAATAATTGACAAATATACCACTGTTCGGCTTCATTCTGCTCATAAAAATAATCCCGATATAAAAAACTTTCTAAGAGGCAGAAAACAAATAAATTAAACTCATTTGAAGGCGTTTAATTTTTTATTATAACGTCATTGCGTCACTATGGTTTTATTTTCGAGAAGTTTTTTTTTTTTTTTTTTTTACACAGGACACGTCAATTTGACTTCACCTCGCCTGATGTTAAGCTAAAGGCAAAGTCTCGGAAAGAGGGTCACCATCGTAAACATTTACCATGTTAACAGTGGTGGCACTCAGCTTGACGGCCTCATTAGATGCCTTTTCACGCCCCGCTTAAAGGACCCGGGACTGTAGGAAGAAGGAAACACGTGAGCTGGCAGGGAATTCCAGGTCTTAGTGGTGCGGCATAGGAATGAATCACTGAAACGCTTGGTTCTAGCAGGTATACTCTGCACCGTAAATGGATGACATCTTAGCCCTGCACGTGTCGTCCTGTGAAGGAAAGGGGAGGGTGGGACTAATTGGAAGAGCTCGTCAGAACATTCACCATGGTAGAGACGGTAGAAAACTGCCAAAGACGCAACATCTCTACGCATCTGCAAAGACTCGAGGGTGTTCGTGACCTTAGGATCCCCAATAATGCGGACCGCACGTCGCTGCAACCTGTCGAGAGCATCTAATAAGTACTTTGCGGAGCCGTCCCAGAGATGTGAGCAGTATTCCACGCAGGAACGAATTTGGGTCTTGTATAGAAGACACCGCTGCTCCGGCGTGAAAAAACGTCTCACTCTGTTCAGGACTCCGAGTTTACGCGAGGCTGATTTGATGATACTCTCGATATAGTTTTTGTTATTCAGTTTGCAGCGAACATCCATACCGAGGATAGTGAGGTGATCCTGCAGTGGCAGTGGTGTGCTCTGAAGAGTGGGAAGGGGAAGGAAAGGAGATACCTTTGCTGTAAACGCACATGCCTGGGTCTTCTTGGCATTGAACTCGACCAGGTTCCTAGCGCCCCATTGAGAAATGTGGTCCAGGATCCGGTCCAGCTCAGTGACAAGAAGCTGCCTTTTTTCCGCGATATCAGACTGCTTGGCCGCAGGATGTGCGTAATAACTCCCGTGTAAGGTGCTGTCGTCTGCATAGCAGTGAATGTTTCCGTTACAGAGCATGTCATTGATATGCAGAAGAAAGAGAGTGGGAGATAAAACGGAACCCTGCGGCACGCCAGCATTTACCTGCAAGAACTCCGAAGCTCGTCCATCACAAAGGACGCGAATACGGCGCCCCTGCAGGAAGCTTGCAACCCAGTTACACAGTCTAGGAGGCAGGCCGAAGGCTGGTAGCTTGGAAAGAAGCGATTTGTGCCATACCCTATCGAAAGCTTTGGCGATGTCAAGACTAATTGCCAGTGACTCACCGTGCTTCTCCATAGCCTCACCCCAAAGGTGGGTCATGTACGCCAGAAGATCACCCGTTGACCGTTTCGGTCTGAAACCGTATTGCCGGTCACTAAGCAAGGAGTGATCCTCTAGGTGGCGCATGAGCTGTGTGTTAATTATGTGCTCGAACACCTTGCACAGCACTGAGGTGACGGCTATGGGTCGATAGTTGGCTGGGTCCGAGCGATCCCCCTTCTTGGGGATCGGCTGGACATTCGCCTCCTTCCAAGCCGAGGGCACTGTACCCGAACTGTAGGACAGTCGGTACAGCCGCGTTAGCATAGGAGATAACTCCGCTGCACATTTTTTAAGTACAACCGCTGGAATACCATCAGGACCACTGGCTTTCCGGACATCGAGTGATTGCAAGTTTCTTTATTATCTTTTTTAATTGTTATCATTTTCCGAAGTAAATAATGACGTATTATTTTTTCATCGAATTTCATTTCTTGCCTACCAAAGAAATACCCCTTCTGTTCAACAAAATCATAATCTATGCTAAAAAGGCATACTAGAACGAACGAGACGATTGCAGTCCGAATCATTCCGAATTATAGCTATCTTTTTTACTAACGTGCTTATCCCATCTTTCATACTACTTTAACGCTAATTGTCAACTATTGTGCACTGACACATTGCTGGATCAGATTTGAGGAGTCAGTTACTATGAACGTAACATATCTTGTATAAAATATCATTGACTCCAACATTTAGTTCTAAAAACAACTTCTTTATGTTTAATTTTTAATACATATGTAAAAAATATTTTTTAGAAATATTTAGTTACGCCTATATTCCTAATATTTTTTCCCGTGATTTTTTCTGTTCCGTTCATCTTCTGAGAGCCTGCCATCTAGCGTGCAATACCTTAAATTTCTGTTTCACACTAAATTACTAGATGGCGTTGATGTTATAGTTCAACTATCTAGTTACAAGAGGGCGCTATTAAACACGAGACTATTGAAAATGTAATCGCACCTACACCAAAATCTTATTTTTTTTAATAATATGCGAACTTCATGGTCCAATCCAAACACTATTTCACAATCGCTGCTTCACCTGATAAATATTGATTCCGTTTCCACGACTTTAACTGACACCGTCTGACCGTGAAAACCCCACCGAGGACGAAGTCTGACACAGACAGAGTCAGACAAAGAGCGACCCGTTAATCAGCAGGTCCCATAAACCACAGTGTCAGTTCTACTAGTCGTACATAGGTAATCTACTACTAGAGAGTACATAGGTAATAGCCACTTAGTACATTACATGCCTAGTTAGGTACCTTATATCTTACCTAGATAATATTTACCTGCACCTAGGAACGCCCATTCTTATGCAAATATACTTACAAATTCAGGCATACACAATAATTGTATAGTATTGTGCGGGAATTGAGCTCGCTACCTCTGAAGTAGCAGAATTATGAACGCTCTATCTCTCTAAAACTGTTAAGGCGCCACGCCATAGTAATTTCATATTACATAACTGTAGCTTTGACCCAGGCTAAAATTACTTTTTGGAACTCTTATTTACACTTCATAAATTATGTAGGTGTTTTATTTTATTATTATTTTTTATTCCATATCCTCGGTGGAATTTTATTATTTAACCATGATGAAAGGTATAATCTATACTAATATTATAAATGCGATAGTAACTCTGTCTGTCTGTCTGTATGTTACGCCTTCACGCCTAAAGCACTGGAACCGATTTTGATGAAATTTGGTATAGGGTTAGGTTAGACCTTGAGAAAGGACATGGCAATGTTTGGTCGCGATAACCGACATCCACGCGGGCGGAGCCGCGGGCAAAAGCTAGTTATATTATAAAAGAGGAAGCTTGTGAAGTGTATAAGAACAGAATCAGATGGCAGTTGTCGGTCTACCCGAGAAGAAATAGGCGTTAGTACGTAAGTATTATGATTAAACTTAACACTAACCGTTGTTATTTATTTTTGTATAGTAGTAGTTTGGGTAATCCTAATTACCTAAGCGATTACCTCAACTCTTTCTTTTTTGTTAAATCCTACTATGACCAACAAACAGACAAACGGACAAAACCAAAATCGGCCACCTCCAGTAGCTCGTTCGGTCAATAAATCATGGAATCTTCTGGGGGACACTAGTTATTGGTAGGTGCAGTCAGCATCAGAAAGATGTTACCGTACAAAGTACTCAAAATGATCTTAATTTCTTATTTTACCCCCTTCCAGTTGACTGATTGTGACCTGGACAATAATACCATTTAACTGATTTTTTTATAGCATTTTTAATGCTAACTTTAAAGTTCGAAAAACATCGGAAATAATGAAACGCTCAAGTGAGACTTGAACTCACGACCTTTCCCTTACAGGAGGAATGCTCTTCCAACTGAGCTATTGAGCCACACCTGATTCGTTTCAAATTTTCCTTCTCTTTGTATCCGTTTTTAAGGGTGACGGTGGTGCCATTCAAACATTGAATTTTGATAAATCATGAAGTTTAATTTGCTCTTAATACGAGAGTTTTAAGATCATTTTGAGACTTCGTTGTCAACATATTTATGACACTCACTGTACAAGTGGTAATGCATCAATTAGGTTGGAACTCCAATGTTCTTAGATTGTAGATTCTGAAATATGATATTCTCAAACAAATTTTGTCGCCGAGTGTAAATACGGAGACATTTTCCAGAGACAAGGGTAATAAAACTGTGTACGCATATTTAAAAATTAATTTAATATTCATCATTAATATACACTACGGAACACCCTCATTCATTCATCAGCATGTGCATCTCTCCAATCACATTCACAATTTGTCCACAAACTTATCTACATACAATTAAATTTAGACAACCAACTCCTTTAACACTTTTGGAGTTCCACGACCTGTATCACACACAACTTCAACAGATACTTTAAATCACTTACATAACGCAAGTCTTTGAATTTTCACTAAATTTAACTTAACGCTAGTAGAGGTTCTTCGGAATCGTGCTTTGGGCTCACGAATTTTGAGTTGGTCTTCTTCCATTGCTCTTTTTTGTTCAGCATTTTCTGCTTTGTCACAGCCAATTTGGCCTTTGCTTTCGATATTTTCGGCGCACTTGTCGTTTTGTCGATACGTTCTAACGTCTCAATTATGTTTTTAGGTTTCGATAGTACCCTTCTTGATTCTTCGCTAATTTCGTCCATTGTAGCGTTCTTATTTGCGTACACTACTACATAATGGGAATAGGCGGAATTAGAAGGAGTATTAATATCTGCAAAGTCTCTGAAATTGGCGAACTGATCTTGATTGTAGTTCGGCCTGGGATTCGCTATGTAGCCGAGTTCGTATGAGGGTCTACCATGTCCGTTATTGTAGTAAGAATTGAACCCATCGCCGAAGTCTTCCTCATCATTCTGTCCTAAGAAGGTGCCACCTCGGATGATGCCAAAGTTTCCCGAGCCGAGTAAACTGGGGCTTGCTTCTACGAGTGGTGCTGCGGTGGGCGTGCTAGATTTCGCAAAATTGTCTAAGTTCCTGTATCCTCCAAATAGTGGATAGTTTAATAAGGATCTGTAAGAGTTAGGCCTTTGACTGTAAGCTCCTTCTTGATTATTGAAACCGAGTCTGAAGTTGTTTTGTTGTCGTTGTTCGAAGAGGTTGGCGAAAGAGGGGAAGAATGTCTGTGACCTGCCGACGAGTTCTATCGAGTGGTCCGTGTGGTCGTCTGTGGCGGCTGCGACTGGTTCCTGGTATTTCTGTGCTAGTCCCGGCGGAGGAGCCACTGCTTCTGATATAATTTCTGATGATTCAGCTGCTAAGTCGCCCGTGTCATCTGAAATCAAGGAGAAAATTGGTTAGTTATGGATATTCCGGCAAGGTCATACAAAAATAAGGCAAAATACATTAGTCATAAATGTATGTAGGAGTTAAATCGATCTATCTTTCTATAATAAGTTACTCTAATATTCATAAACTCCTACGCATTCTAGTAACATAATTTAATGATTCCCGTGAAGTATTCAAAATTTTAATGATCATTCTCGAAAAAGATATCTAGGTATGTAAACTTAAACCTAAGGTGTGAAACAAAAGCAAAATCAAATGATAAAAGTATAATTAATATCTTTATTGGGTTGCAGGTACTGATGTCGAAGTATTCAAAATTATGTAAATCAGCTGTAGGTGTCGAAATGTTTTTATAACACCTTCATCTAACAGCAGGAGTATTGAACACATATCGAGCATGTTAATAAATTCAGTGACGATTTATCATAAGTGTCCCATTGACATGTTTCCTGCTTGAATTAATTATGACAACGTAACATACTTAGCAGGTTTAGTAGACAGTTTAAAGGTCTAGATCTAGATTTTGATAGATTAAAGTATTTCTTTTATAAAAGACTTGTCTAAATTATTTCACCGATCGATCAACTGAAAACAAATATAATTTAGCTGGTATAGCTGGATAAGGATGTTTGCGGGGGAACGTATCGACGACTTCGCAACCATAATGAGAAAGCGTTGTGCTTCCCTAATGGATCGCACGAGGAGCAGCGCCAACAGCGTCCTGGCTGCGTTATCGAACCGGTGGGTCTCCCCCCTATTTAAAAGGTGGATAGTGAAATTAAAATAAGAAACTATGTACCTTACTAACAATAGTGTTTAAGTGGACAATGTATTTACTAACAACCTCTATGGACTCGTTCCGAAATAAACTTTATTTATTATTATTTATTTATTATTATTATAGCTAACGCAGTTTTTAATACTTGTGTGATGACTGCAAAGTGAGTTACCTAAAATATCCGAAGTTAGATCTGTAAGTTGTATAGATATGCCGATGCGCTTACACGTATAACTGAAGTTTTAACAGTTACATACATATACTCAAACCTGTAAATCCCCGAAGGGGTAGGCAGAGTTGGATTAACACCCACAATTTCGCCAAATATGATTTTCGGTCCCACGTAATAGGGGGCGAACTTATTACCGTCAAGCGGGCTCCTAGCTGTATGTTTACTGTCGGATGGAGAACAGCCCTATCCCTTAGTCGCCTTTTATGACACCCACAAGAAGAGTTAGCGTGACCGTTTTCTACTCTCCACCAAAAACCAATGTTGTTGAATGTTCTGACGAGCTCTTCCAATTAGTCCCACCCTCCCCTTTCCTTCACAGGACGACACGTGCAGGGCTAAGATGCCATCCATTTACGGTGCAGAGTATACCTGCTAGAACCAAGCGTTTAGTGATTCATTCCTATGCCGCACTACTAAGACCTGGAATTCCCTGCCAGCTTCCTTCTTCCTACAGTCCCGGGTCCTTTAAGCGGGGCGTAAAAAGGCATCTAATGAGACCGTCAAGCTGAGTGCCACCACTGTTAACATGGTAAATGTTTGCGATGGTGACCCTCTTTCCGAGACTTTGCCTTTAGCTTAACATCAGGCGAGGTGAAGTCAAATTGACGCGTCCTGTATAAAAAAAAAAAACCAACACGGCAATTGGGCAGTTCTGAATGTTAGAACTGTCCAATTTTTTTTAAAGGATATTAGAACTGAAATTACTAAAACTCCCTCTAACCCCTCCAGCCAAGCTAAATTGCTTGTGTTAGGAGTGGGTTCACGTCGGTGGTGTAACGACCAGGATTCGAACCCGGGGCCTTTCGATCGTAAGGCCGAATACTTAACCATTAAGCTACCGACGCTTAAATTCTCAACAGGTGATAGTAATACTAGGTATCTACGAATGTAATACAACATAAAATACAGATAAAACATAACGTATATGTTCGGCAATTGAGATATACGTAGGTATATACAAATCAAAAGCCTCACACAACAAATTCATTTCATCCTATTGACTATGTATAAGAGAAATTAGAAATGGTGTAACATGAACATGTATTGTGACACAATAGGTACATAATCTAAAAGCATTTGTCGTTTCAAAACATGTTTACTACCTACCTACCTAGGCACTTACAATGTAATCGTATATCTACTTTAATGGCGAAGGGTGAACATTTTCAAAAGGCAAGCCGGTAGTAATATTGGGGTGTAAATGTAAAAATCTCTACCATGACTTCCCTTTGCATAGGAAGCCGGCAGGAATAGTGTTACAGGGACCCCTCACTGCTGGTATACATAGACGTTTTATGAAAAGTATATAGGTACAAAATAGGCAAGTAATTTGTAATATAAGTAGAACCTAATATTATTTTAATGTAGTTGTAATATAGTTAATGTAATGGTAATATATGTACAAGAAGAGTTTGATCCTTTTTAAGATTAACTTGCTTCCGTATTTGAGTGAATTTTACAATATTAAGTATGCTATTTAATCTTATCGGGCAGGACTCGAACCCGCGATCTTTCTCTTACACGGGGAATGCCTTGACTAACTCCGCTACCAAGACTCATTTATCCCTATATATTTGATTTGTATAGTTAGTAAAATTCACTCAAGTATTTGGTCAGAGTTATCAAAAATCATTTTTTAAAATGATTGTACCATCAATTATTGGTTCCGATAGTTCGTAGGAACATCGGTGAATGACTCCACCGTCACCGTAAAGCCGGATAAAACGGGTGTGTCTCGGTAGCCGAGTTGGTCAAGGCATTCCCCCTGTCAGGGGACGATCGCCCTCACAGTCCCGTCAGAGAAGATTAATTTTTCCCTATGTATTTGATTTGCTTCCGTAATAAATAAAGAACCTAACGCACGTCAGATTCACAGTTTAGTAGGACCTATATAGAGTAGTTGAACCGTGGATATCCTACACAACAATTTATGACAAACATAATGCATTTCAATGTCATTCACGATACGTCACACTACCATTACTATTGGCAACGTTTTATTTTTTTTACTGAATTTAATATTATTACCTATCAACGACCGTAACCAATACTTATATAGCTTATCAACTCTTATGCACTGGTTATAAAATGTTTAACTATTTGTGGAGTTAATCAATCAAATAATATAAATGACCGTTGCAAATGGAGATTTAAAAAGCAAAATGGTTTGGATGGTTTTATTAGTTTTGTAAGTGTCACATGTCAATGAGGTGAAAGTTAGATCCATACTAATATTATAAACGCGGAAGTAACTCTGTCTGTCTGTCTGTCTGTCTGTCTGTATGTTACGCTTTCACGCCTCAATCACTGAACCGATTTTCATGAAATTTGGTATAGGGGTAGATTAGACAATGAGAAAGGACATAGGCTATGTTTGGTCGCGATAACCAACATCCACGCGGGCGGAGCCGCGCGAAAAAGCTAGTAGTTTAATAAATATAAACCAAGTGACACTGTATTCACACTAGATAATCTCCGAAACTACTCAGGTGATTTCCATATGTCTGACTGAATTTTTTATAGCATTTTTAATGCTAACTTTAAAGTTCGAAAAACATCGGAAAAAATGAAACACCCAAGTGAGAACTGAACTCACGACCTTTCCCTTACAGGGGGAATGCTCTTCCAACTGAGGTATTGAGCCACACTTGATTCATTTCAAATTTTCCTTCTCTTTATATCCGTCTTTAAGGGCGACGGTGGTGCCATCTTCCAACATTCTTACGATGGCTCAATAGCTCAGTTCGAAGAGCATTCCCCCTGTAAGAGAAAGGTCGTGAGTTCAAGTCTCACTTGGGCGTTTCATTTTTTCCGTAGTTTTTCGGATTTCCATTTTGTGTTCTAGCGCTGTATTTTTTGGGACGAGCTTGTTGATTTAATTACTACGAAGTATACACGAGTATCTATTTGCGAACTACTTGCCTTCCAATCTTTAAGCGATTAGTTTCACACATACCCTTGCGATGTCTTATTGAGAATGAAATTACGCAACTCCACCCGGAGGAATTCTAATTGCACGATTTAAAAAATCTTTTAAAAATATATATAAAAAATATAATATCTATACATACAAAAGTTATATTCAAATTAATTATTCAAGTTATGCGCGTACCTACACTACCTTACCACATTTCGAGGATTTTTTTTTATTTATATCCATAAAAAATTTAAAGAAAATTGTTTTTGGCAGGGTCGTCATGTTTTCAATTCACATAAAACTTTACTACCTAAGGAATTTATTTTTCTGCAAAACAATTATGAATAATGATTTTATTTTTATTTTACTATATTTTGGATAAGTATAAATAAGTCTGAAACAATTAGACTTTCGTTAAAGGTATGGTAGGTAAGGTTAATCAAAGGAAATTGTAATCTACTATTTATGTTAATGAAATTCTGAGAACTTGTTGGGTACTTATTAGTAGAGCTATAGGTTTAATACATATATCGCAATAATTTACCTTTGCTGCACAGTTACGTGTGGTTACATAAACGGAATGTGGTTGATTTATATAATTTATCTGTCAAACTAGGCATAAAAAGAGGCTTTTTCTTTGAAACGAGTAGCTTTCGATTTATCACTCCAGGAAGATAGGTAAAAATCCCGCACAAATGGTTTTAACTACTCTATGTAGATAGTATACATGTAGGCAGAGGTGTGCTAGCACTCATGACGGTCCCATGACGTAATAGAGGGCGAGCCAATGCCTAGTCTTGGGCTGAATGTTTATTGTTGGATGGAGAGAACAGCCCTATCCCTTGATCACCTTTTACGACACCCACAGGAAGAGCTGGGGTGGTCCTATTCTATTTGACCGGGAACCAACACGGCAAGGTATCAGTTTGATACTTTTTTTTGTCACTCATTGCCAAATCAAAATCCAATTTTCAAATTGTATTTACATTTAGAACGTACAAATATTTTCTTTTTTCTTTGGAACGAGTAGCTTTCGATTTATCGCACCAGGAAGATAGGTAAAAATCCCGCACAAATGGTTTTAACTACTCTATGTAGATAGTATACATGTAGGCAGAGGTGTGCTAGCACTCATGACGGTCCCATGACGTAATAGAGGGCGAGCCAATGCCTAGTCTTGGGCTGAATGTTTATTGTTGGATGGAGAGAACAGCCCTATCCCTTGATCACCTTTTACAACACCCACAGGAAGAGCTGGGGTGGTCCTATTCTATTTCACCGGGAACCAACACGGCAAGGTATCAATCAGTTTGATACTTTTTTTTTGTCACTCATTGCCAAATCAAAATCCAATTTTCAAATTGTATCTACATTTAGAACGTACAAATATTTTCTTTTTACTAATATGTGTATGTTTGTTCGGTGTAATCTCGAAGCGGTTGAATTGATTTTCATCACGGATTATTTTACTGTAAATAGCTAATGTTATAAGGCCTAACCCAATTAATTTTAAAGTAAGGGGTAATAAACTCAGATCTAAGTCAATTAATATATAATTCTAAGGCATTGTCAGTTGAATCAACTGACAATGCCTATATATAGCTGACCCGGCGAACTTCGTTCCGCCAGCATTTTTCCGCCCGCGTGGCGTTAGATCCCATTCCCGCTGCACCCTCTACTATATTAAGCATGTGTATACATAAACCTTTCTTTTGAATTACTCTATCTATTAAAAAAACCGTATCGAGATCCGAAAGTGACTTTGCTTTCCGCGTCCCTATGTCCCTATGCATTAATAATTTCCTCTCTGTTATTCGGTATTTTATCTATGGTGCTTTATTACTTATAAGGTTATTAAATATGGTTTCATAACATGTGGTTTAGATACTAATGTGGTCAACGGTAAGTGAAAACAGAGCTCTTATGTCACATGTAGTACCGGCTTGTGGCCGTTGGTGGTCTGCGGTCTGACTCGCATTTGATAAAAAAAAACTGCTCCGATTTCGAAATAGGAATATTAGAACGTGTACACTCAAACACAGTCTCCCAATTTGAACTGAATGAATAATAGGTATGGGTAGATACGCTCTTATGCACTTAATTAAAGAAATGACGAATCTCCAATAAAATTACGAAACGTAAAAAACCGGGGTTCAAAAGTATAATATCAATCAGTGCATACTTATTATGATTTCTGTGCACTAGACAACCCGTTTAGAAAAAAATGTAACATGGTTCCTGGATAATACGGGAATGTACTTTGAATTTGAAATTGGGAACTGGGTGCTTAAGGTAATTGATTTCGACAACTATCTGTATAGACCACGGATAAGAGAATATGATTAAGTCTAGACTAAACTGTTGCATTGTAGCAGGCAAAAAGCTTTACGGTCAGAAAAAATGCATTTTGTCACGATGTACAACATAAAATCGATACTCTATACTTTGATATTATAAATGCGAAAGTAACACTGTCTGTCTGTTTGTCTGTCTGTCTGTCTGTCTGTCGTCTGTCTGTCTGTATGTTACGCTTTCATGCCCAAACCACTGAACGGATTTTTATGAAAATTGGTATAGAGGTAGATTAGACCATGAGAAAGGACATAGGCGATGTTTGTTCGCGATAACCGACATCCACGCGGGCGGAGCTAGTAGCGAAAAGCTAGTAGGAACATAAATACATACTTAGTTACCCCATAGGGGAGCGATCCCATAATATTAACTTGTAGCTATAGTACCTACCTACTGAGTACCTAAGTTATTAAATCATCAGCAAAAACTAAGTCATTAGATTTTATTTTAATCTTGTAATATAAATCTAGACTAGAATCCCTAAACAAAAAACGTGTACACTCAATAAAATAAACAACAATCATGTTACCCGTCTTTCTAAGAATACATTTTCGACAGACATAATGTTTACAACTTACAACATAGAATTTTACATATATTACGTATTAACAATATAATTCTAGCCGTAAGCCAGTGACCCCTAACCTCCGACCGACTAACATAGAGACGATCCAAAAACAAACATTTTGGAGGGAAAATTGCCAAAGTAAGGCGGTTGACACACTGCCACACATCACGCAGCGTAGCGCGGGAGTATGATTTTACTATGGAAAACTGCAAGGGAATGCATCTTCCATGTGTTGCATTATAGCAAGCAGGCCGTGTATCTTGGACCTAAATCGCGAACCTATGTTTGGTGAATTTGATCTCGTCCACCACAGTGTAGCAACCCCGTGCTATCTTCAAAGTATAACCAAGAAACGTGTACTGCACGTAAAGAGTACTTTTGAGCACAAGCTGGGTCCAGGATGTACGGATCGAGCTATTTTTGAATGTAATGCATACGTATATGCACTAGAATGTGTTGCATTTCTCACAAACCTCAGTGGTTTTTTTGATGCACGCGCTTAATGCCATGTATTTTATATGTATTTTTTAATAAGTTAAATAAATAATTACGCGTGTTTTCAATACAAAGGGATTTACTTAGAAGTGATGATAGAAGTGAAGATCACGTACTCCCACACTACGCTGCATGATGCGGGACAGTGTGCCAATCGCCTTAAATTTTGCAATCGTGTCACAGGTCGTAGAGAAAGTTTTTTCTGGGAAGACTGCAATAAGATAGCGTGTCAGTGTCTGTAATAAATTGCAATAAAAATAATTGGTTTCCGACTATTTCTCCATGTTATTTATTTATCAATGATTGAGAAAATAATCAATAAAATAAATGATTTATAGGTATTTTTGTAATCTTTAATAATGCATTTCATATAATCGTTTTATTAATTTAGGAAAGATTTTAGAAGACCTTACCTCTCAGTAACCTGGAATTTGTTAGGCTATTTCTGTCAATCGTCGCTTGTAAGGTAATATTACAGTGAAGATTTGATTTATGCATTCGGATGATAAAGCCCTGGGCACACAGCGGGCGGGGCGTGGCGGCAACGCGACGCTGGCGTGACGGTAGCATTTGTAATGTACCAATTAATATGGGAGACGTCACACAACGCCGTCCCGCCCGACGCGACGCAACACGTCGCGTTGCGTCGCCGTCGACCCGGGCGTGAACACAACTCGAACGCGACGCGACGTGACGGGGCGCGACGGCGACGGGACGGCGGACGTTGTGTTTCACTAGATGCTACGTTTGTAGGCACACTAGAGCGGCGACGGAACACGTCGCGCCCGGCGGGACGGAATCCGTTCGCTAGTTTGTGATTTATTACAACTTTTGAACGTGCGACGAGAGCAAAAAAAATTCTAGAAAGGGATTCTAGTTCCCGGCAGAGTCTATGATATTCGCCAAGTTCGTGTCGCTTTTGGTTTACTTCATGAACCCACGCCCTTTTACGTTTTTTTTTTGTTACTAATGCAAACAAAATCAAAGCTGTTTCAACGTCTGAATCGTTCGACATCTTGTCGAATACGACGGAGGGACGCCGGGTGCGACGCGACGTGAACGCCAGCACTGCCACGCTAGCAGTGTGACCTCCACGCCCAGTCGCCGTCCGGCTGGCGTCGCGTCGCCGCCACGCCCCGCCCGCTGTGTGCCCAGGGCTTAATATTTTAACCCTCTTATTGGGACTCTCCAACGAAAACGTCTAGCTCATTTTGTGGGATTTACTGGTAGCCGCTATAGAACCAATGGATTCTGGAGGACAGATGGCAGTCGTTCACGGAAAAAAGCCGGCTCAAGTGGCTTGAGAAAAGGTTCAGAGGAAATAATGGTAGCTGTAGTTTTTGTACTCTTTTATGCAAACCAGTCCTATTATCTCAATCTCATACATTCGCTAACAAGCATGTTTGATAGTATTTTTTAAATATTCTAATTTATTCATACTGGCGTTTTATAACGCAAACAATAGAACGAATGGAATTTATTTAAATTCAAAAATAGAATGCACACATAAAAGTTGTATATTATGTAAACAAATGAATATCATTTTAAATGATTGGTTTTAAGACTATATCGTGAACCAATTTGCCTAGATTTGTAATGTTACCACCAGTTACCACACTACCGTTTCGTTTATAAATACATTTTGTATGTTTGTTTTTGTATGTGATGTATTTTTATTAATCTCCTTATTTTTTCATGTATTCTTACGTTATTGTCTGCATTATTCAAATACAAATAAAAATTTATTTATTTTGCGAAAATGAGTAGGTACAGTAGGTGTTAGCACAATTATATAATTGATCAGCCATATTCAACAACTCTAGTAATATATTTTGTTAATTTGGGAGTAACGTCCGATAAGTTTTTGCGCATTACAGTATGATTACCCACTGTTTGCATTATAATGGGATTATAAGTATAGATTATAATCACAATGTAATGAATCTTAATGTAACGTACTTTTTAAAGACTATTCCCGCCATATCAGCTTCACGTGATAATTTAAGAGTCGGCATAGCAGATCCAAGGTTTTAAAATAATAGTTTAGATGGCACTGCATTACTATTTAGTATTTTTGTAGCTAATTAATGAAACTTAATATAATAGTGCTCGAGAAACATTGGAAAAAATGAAATACTCAAGTGGGACTTGAACTCATGACCTTTCCCTTACCTACAGTTTTCTGTAAACTTTTGTTTTTTTGCCTTTTTTAGTAGTAGACTTTAAAGTTAGCATAATAAATGCTATAAAAAATCATTCAAATAATAATGCTTTAAATACAGACAAATCCATATCTTGTAAAGTAGAGATTTTGCAGAAGTAGATTTTTATTCGAATACATAGGGAAAAAGAATCTTCTCGGGCGGGACTCGAACCCGCAGTCTTTCCCTGAGTTCGTAAGAAAATCGGTAGATGACGCCACGTCGCCTTAAAGACGTATGAGATGGGAAATTTGAATCATATCGGGCGTGTCTCGGTAGCCGAATTGGTCAGGTATTCCCCCTGTAAGGGAAAGACTGCGGGTTCGAGTCCCGCCCGAGAAGATTCTTTTTAACTATGTATTCGATTTGTATAGTTAGCATACTTAATGCTGTAAAAAAAAAAAACCTTCAAAAGATTTTTATTCGATGGACAGGACGATTAAATTGACGAACTACAGATAATAAATATAATAATAAATTAGTTATTACTATTATTATTAATGATAATATTCTAGTCTAACATAATAATGTCTTGATAAAGCTAGATATTATAATTATTTCACAATTTCCTCAATATATTTCCTCAAAATGATGAAAGAAATCCATTACTCGTCCATTAACAATGATTTTGACCGTGTTATACGGTGACCTAAACGTCTTGTTACCGAGATGTCTATCTTTATTGCCTTGTGACATAACCACACAGTTTATGGTTCAAAGTATTTGTTATGCGATGGATCGTTAGCCTCATATTAGTAGGCAGTTCCGAAATAGTCAAAAAATGTATAAAACCATCTCGCTCCAAACGATTTGAGGCTGCCATCCTCTACCGTACGATAAAGAGCTGAAATTCTGCGTGCCCGCGTATGTGTTTCCCTCTTCCTACAGTCCTGGGTTCTTCAAGCGGGGCGTGAAAAAGCTTGTATCAAAGACATCAAGTTAGGGACCACATTTCAAGGCCAATACCATATGTAATGGTAGTCAGTATCTTCTGAACTCTGCCTCTAAATGCAGCTAAATGAAGCTAAATGTGGCGAAGACAGAATCTACATCCGTCCACATAGGCGATGACTTGGTCTAGCGCACGAATCAGGTTAAGTACCTGGGATCTGTACTTCACGTTTCCTCCTGACCACGGAGACAATAAGGACTAATGTCTTTATGTGGATTCTAGACTGCACCTCAGTTTTTTATCATCTAAGATGGTGCAGTCAATTCACGAGCCAAATATAGCCTGCCATTGTCGAGGACATAGCCTTGCCAATAGATTTACCTACAACAATTTAAAGTTCTTTAATAGCAATATTCATTCACCAACCTTCATAGCTACATTATAAACCTTTGTTTGTAAAGACAGAACTCTCAATAAAATTGACAGTACCAATTTACAATACCAATTCATACCATAACAGTATTAAATTATAGTATTAGCTTAATTTAGATTGATAGTTTCGATTGAGTAATAGGTAGCTACTGTGTAGATATAATAAATGGCGTGTTGTGAAAGTGATTTGAATATTTATTATATTATTAAGTATCTGTTGGTTTAGAAGCTGTGACGGATGTTAACTGCTAGAATTTTGCAGTTAAAGAATTTAATAGGCAGGAGTATGGGGCCTTACCAAGATTTTTTGGCCAAGCTTACCTCGCATAAAACCCGTTACGCCTGTTCATTGGCAGTCAAGGCATACTGAGATAAGACTGGCATATTATGTCAGAGTTGGGAGTTGAGATGGCAGTTACTCCCTGATAAATCGACATAATAAAATCAACGAGGGCGCCCCTTAGGTTCGAAAGTAAGTGCAAACTTTGAACGCAACTGCAAAATCGCTATATCGTCGTTGTCAAACCAAAATCTGCTATGTGCACTCTCTTCACTTAGCAGATTTTATTTGACAATATTTCTAGCTGCTCCACATAGCATAAGCATAAGTTTATTTGAATAAGTTGTCATAGTGCGTCGTATAGTACTTATAAGCAGATAGCCTTTCATGCAATATATTGTTTCATTTACCAGTTGCAATTGTCAAAATCCAATCGCAATTTTCAACATGTTAAAATTATAAAAAATGCACAGAGCAGATTTTGGTTTGACAACGACGATATCCTAATAGCGATTTTGCAGTTGACGATGAGGCAATTTGTAGGTTTTTAACTACTTCAGGCAGACAAGCACACGGCCCAGCTGATGGAATGGAAAATTGCGCTGTGATCCTATAAGAACTCTGTAATGATCTTCTTGAAGAACCCCATATTGTAGTTGCTTGGGAAGACCACAGCAGGGAGTTTATTTCACAGCTTGAGCGTATCTCAGAGTCCGTGTCCGGGCTACGAAGGTTGAAGTGGTTGAACCCACGTTTGACCTTTAATTAACGTGCATCAGCATCAATATCACTAATCACTGCAAACGTATCACGGGTTCCACTCACGCTCCTAACCCCGCATGGCTTTGTAATTAAATTAATTGCAACGTCAATACTATTATACAATTGTAAATTAGTGATGTCGGTACGTTTATGGTATTAAGAAAAACACTTATAGTAAAGCCAACGAGACAAGAGAAAAAAGGTAAACAAAGCGACCATTACTGAGTTACGTTGTGATAACTAGCGATTATTTGATCTCTGTCCTTGTCGCCCATATCACACGTATGCGATAATGGCCAAGCGACAGCTGCCGTTGCGTGTTTCGTAGTACAGGAAAGCTGTCAGCACAGCGGTTCTAAACTGTCAGATCCGCCATCTTTTGAGCAATTTCATTCCTGTCTGGAACGCGCTTGAAGTGATACGTCATCATTTTCAAATAAAAAAGTTTGGAACCGCTGAAACATTGTTTACCTTTTTACTCTCGCTTCGATGGCTTTACTTTAGGTTGAAGGAATTTTTACAGCATTAAGTATGCTAACTATACAAATCAAATACATAGGGACAAAGAATCTTCTCGGGCGGGACTCGAACCCGCAGTCTTTCCCTTACAGGGGGAATGCCTGACCAATTCGGCTACCGAGACACGCCCGATATGATTCAAATTTCCCACCTTATACGTCTTTGAGGCGACGTAGCGTCATCTACCGATTTTCTTACGAACTATCGGACGAACCCGAGAAGATTCTTTTTCCCTATGTATTTGATTACTTTAGGTTGTGTTAAATTAACGATTCTGAATCCAAAAACATGTTTGTACACCATGGACGAAAAATGTACTGAACGGATTTTATAAGGTTTTCTTATAGAAAAGGCACGACCTTTTTTCAGACCTAAAATCAGCCGTAGGTATGTTTGATAGCAATCGGTTAAGTAAAACTGGAGATATGACAAAAACTTGCGAAAACCACGAGAGGAGCCGCGGGCATCAGCAAGTCTATTTACAATATCCTTCACGAACACTATTAACACAAACAAACTTTATTTGTTTTTCGTGTGCCATTAATTTTAATGATTCACTCCTTACTTGCCTATGCAAGAAATTATCATAATTGACGAACGAGAATCGAGTACAGTGAACTATGGCTCGCGAACCTCGTGGTCAATCGATGCGGGTCATTTCTGAGTCATGATTTGACCTTGTATGTCCAAATGTCGAATGCACGCGTGTATATATTTAAACATCTTCATTAGTGTGGAGTTGTAACGGTATTTTTTGTTCTAGACTAGCTGATCCGGCGAAATTCGTACCGCCAATTTTTTCCGCCCGCGTGGCGTCCGATTCAGTTCCCGCTGCATTCACTACGATATTAAGCATTTATTATACATATAAACCTTCTTCTTGAATTACTCTATCTATTAAAAATAACCACATCTAAATCTGTAGCGTAGTTTTGAAGATATAAGCATACATAGGGACATAGGGACGCGGAAAACCACTTTGCTTTAAACTATGTATAGCTCGTGCGAGTTAACATGGCACCTGCCTCGAAGACACCCTCCTCCCGCTTCCCCGCGCGCGACCCCGCTCTCGGCGTGCGAGGCTAGTAGCGTCAGCGTACACGCCTCCCGCTCCCCCGCGCAAAGCCCCGAGCCAGGCGCCATGTTAACTCGCACGAGTTGTAGTGAAGAGGTTATAAGAGTATAAGCGAGTGAATACCTTTTGAAAACCGGTGAAGTGCGAGTTGGATAACACACTGAGGGTACCGTATTGAGTAGAAAATTGTACTGAAGGACATATATGTTATTGTTGGATCAACTATAAGTAAAATACGATGGGGTTGGCATATCCTTACTGGATCAAAACCCCAAAATAAATAAAGATTAGAAAAAAAAAACTATAAGTAAAATGTAGGTCTTTGTACATCGGACTAGTACAATGATTGGTGAAATGTGGGTGTTCATTCACCTCTGCATAACGCTCCAGGGATAAAGGCGTGATTATATATATGTTTACATATCGTTCCATGAACGCGGGCCTATGGGTGACGGTTGAAGCCCCGAGGAGGGCTAGACCGTAAGGGATGGCCCTGGGTCAGCCGGGGTGCGAGGGATATGTCGATGATAACCTCACCTCCGGCCTAGCACCACGACCCACAGTCGGCGTGCGGTTTTAGTCGGTTCGAGTCCGACATAACCTCCCCTTCCGGCTCCGGCAGGGGGGTATCCGAGGGGATTTCCGCACGGAAAAAAAAAGGGTGACGGTTGAAGCTAGAAGTTGCATAGCAGACAGGTCTAAGGTGACGGCACATCATGTTTTCTCGAGCATCTCTTTAAAGGATCATATCAATATCATTCACTGGTTCTAATAGTTCGTAAGAACATCGGTGGATGACTTCACCATCACCTTAAAGACGGATAAAAATAGATGGAAAATTTGAATGACATCAGGCGTGTCTCGGTAGCCGAGTTGGTCAAGAGAAGGGAAAGATCGCGGGTTGGAGTAATTTTTCCCCATGTATTAGATAAAGGGGGATTGTTATTCCCAGCAGCACGTTGGGATCGCTAACGTTGGTGCCCAAGGCCGGTCGAGATCTCTGGGAAATCCTTTCTAGGGCGTATTAGATTCCCCGGCCGGTATTAGTCCATCCGAGTCCGATATACCTACCCACTTCATCATTAGCTCTGAAGTCTGGGGAGTTTCCACATGCAAAAAAGTCCAGCACACCGCGTATCTAGCCAATTTCATAAACGAAATACGAAATAACTTTTAAGCAATATTTGATTTCAATGTAATCGATGGTAAAGTTTATTTGGGGCAGAATGGTTAAATTAACTTAATAGTTGCGGCCGTTGCGGGGTAAACTAAATGAATTGCCCCACGCAATGGTTGCCTTTCGTGGTTTATGGGTAAAAAAGTGCGTAACACATTGCATAATACAATTCTATAAAAGTGCACATGGCCATAGAAATGGTATATGGAGAAATCATAGTTGTAATTATTTGTTACCCGACTGTGAAGGAGGGTTATATTTTTCGCGCGTATCTTGTATGTATGTTTGTAATATTCTTTATTACCTCATATCTATAGAACCATTTCACAGATTTCAATGATTAATGTCTTAAATTAAAGGTATTCGTCGCCCAAGTCATCCCAAGTGTTCTTGGATACATGAGATGTGGAAAAAAAAAGCTATATGTTGAACATTTGGCGCCAAAATGTATGTTATCAAAATGAAGGTGTAAGTATAATATATAATATACATATAATATACAATTATCTCATCTCTGGGCAGGAGCACCTCAGTGCCAACTTCTCCCTCTGGACCGCATCCAACGGAGAGCGACTCGAATCGTCAACTGCCGGGATGTTTCAAATCGGCTAGACTCTTTGGCACTACGTAGAGATGTGGTTTCGCTTTGCATCTTCTATCGCCTATACTATGGGGAGTGCTCCGAGGAATTGTTCCGATTGATCCCCGCCGCCTCTTTCCGCCATCGATCCACGCGACAGCAGTTCCACACTCACCATCTGGACAGCTGGCGGTCCACAACTGTGCGTTTCTCGAGAAACTTTCTGCCTCGCACAACTAAACTGTGGAATGAACTGCCACCAGCGGTATTTCCGAACCATTACGACCTTCAAACCTTCAAGAAAAGAGCGTACTCTCTTTTAAAAGGAAGGCAACGCACTTGTGACTCCTCTGGTGTTGCGGGTGTCCATGGGCGGCGGTAATCGCTTACCATCAGGCGATCCGTCTGATCGTTTGCCTCCCTAATCCATAAAAAAAAAAACAATGGTCGCAACTACGATAGGGTCTGCTTGTGAGTCTAGACAAAATCTTCTAAACTAAAGAGAGAAAGAAGAATCTGGAATTTGGGGGATGCAATTTAATCTAGATAACCAGAAGTTTATTCCAAAAGTCACGTCTACCAAAAAAAGAACACTTACAAGTACCTACTGAAGTTAGTAAGTAGGTACTTGCAAGATTAGCGGTATACAAGTACTAGTACGAAGTACATTGTAAAGTAACAACATTATCCTTTAATTCATGATATTTACATTTCCATACATACATATAACATAAACTCACGCCTGTATTCCCCGAAGGGGTAGGCAGAGGTGCTAGCACCCACATTTCGCCAGTTTATGTTTAGGTCCCAATGTAATAGGTGGCGAGCCTATTGCCATTAACCGGGCACTTATAAACCTGCGATAAATACACACATAACTTCGAAAAGCATCGAAAAGTCATTGGTGTGTGCCATGGTAAACCTGGGATCGAACCCGAGACCTCGTCTCAGCAGTCCATTACCCATACCACTAGGCTACCGCAGATTTCCGCATTAGCGATTAACATTTTATTATAATAAATATTATATGTAGGTATGTATTTTAAGATCATGGCATGATTAAAGTGCCTATTTCTATAATTCCTACAAGAAAATACTTCCCTTTGCAAATGGAAGTACGATGTGATTATCTTGTTGACAGCCTCAGGAAAACTAATTATAGTTCTTTTCATAGAACTCTTTATAATAAGATATTGTTGCCATATTATTAAGATTTAGTAGAAAGATTGCTATAATTAATTTTTGTTACTAAACCGAATTAAGATTGGTGGAAAATTTATATTTCTTTTCATAATTCAATTGACTTCACCCCGATGGGGTGATGACACCCAGATATACAGGTCAGCAGCCTGACAGCCTCCGTGGCGTGGCGGTAGTGCACGCGACTGCCACGCAGGAGGCGCGGGTTCGATTCCCGCACAGTGCAAATATTTGTATGCATGAATATGACTATTTGCATTGGTCTGGGTGTTTCTATGTATAATATGTATGTATTTACAAAAAAATAAAAGTATATAAGTATGTTTATCCGCATTCTAGATTCCGTAACACAAGCTATAAAAGCTTACCATGGGTCTAGATAGCGTTGTGTAGAATATTGTGGAATATTTATTTATATTATTAAGATTTAGTAGAAAGATTGCTATAATTATTTTTTGTTACTAGACCGAATTAAGATTGGTGGAAAATTTATATTTCTTTTCATACTTCAATTGACTTCACCCCGATGGGATGATGACACCTAGATATACGGGTCAGCAGCCAATCTTTTTTTTTCGTGCGGAAACCCCCTCGGATACCTCCCCCGCCGGAGCCGGAAAACCGCACGCCGACTGAGGGTCACGGTGCTCGGCCGGAGGTGAGGTTGTCTTCGACATATTCCTCGCACCCTGGCTGACCCAGCGCAGGTCAGCAGCCAACAAGGTAATCGTGAGCATTAGATGAAGATTAGTGGTTTCATGGTTACTTACCCCTTTTAACGACGATGAGCAAAGATGTATAACAGCTAAAACCTTAAACCAGTTTATTTTCACACTCAAATATACAATGTGTTGCAAATTTTGACATTACAAAGATGATTCACAGATTTTCACGTTAGAACGAGAGCTTTCATGTGAGTGTACAGTATAGTACAGTGTACACACATTGAAGGCCTTGTGTAAGTGCACTTACTCAACACAAACTCATCTGTATCGGTTCGTTGCCGATAAATGGAGCGTGACATCGATCTCGTATGCGTATGCGCACGCAAGTTATGTGATATGGATATGTGTGTGTGCGAGTGCGAAACCATATATTAATGAATGCGTGAAGTTTATCAATAAATGCGTGAAGTTTATGAAATATTATATAATGCGTGCCTGATTAAAAGCAAAATCAAGGTGATGATTTAATTTTGTTTCTAGAGGATTGTGTAGAGGATTGTAATGTATGATTTGAAATTGACATGGTCATGTATATAAACACTCGCCGGGTTTTATGGTAAGCGGTTACGGTAACCTATTTGCGCGTGTGACACTAGAGACGATATTCACGCATTACGAGTTTCACGCAAGTGGGAAGGGTAGGGGAAAAGAGTGAAAAGGTTAACTGAGTGGGCTCTACCATCAAGCATGATTCTGTATATAAACGTGTCTCAACAACCAAGCATGGTTCTACAACCAATCAAGTATGGAATTAAATTCAAGCATAGCTTTACAACCAAGCATTGCTCTACAACCAAGTTTAGTTCTACAAACAAGCATCGCTTAGTAAATAAGCTTTACTCCAAAACCGAGCATGGTTCTATTACTGAGATACTAAAATGAGCGTCGGCAGCTTAGTGGTTAAGGAGTCGGCCGTACGATCGTGAGGTCCCGGGTTCGAATCCTGGCCATTACACTACCGACGTGAACTCACTTAGCACAAGCAATTTAGCTTAGTTGGAGGGGTTAGAGGGAATATTTGTAACTTCGGTTCTAATATTCTTTTAAAAAAAACTAAGCATGGCTTTACAACTAAGCATGGCTCAATAATTAAGCATAGTTCTACAACCATACATGGTTTAACAACCAAGCATTGATCTACATTTATGGCTATTTTAATCAACAGACGAATTTCGTTATTCTGTCTACCGTTAGGCATTACAAATACTTTGCTGAAGGTACATGAAGTGTGAAATCGATTCGGAACGCATACGTCCGATTCTCTACTTTTGTTAGTGTCAACATGTCCCATTCATTTCCATAGAGGTTTAGAACATAACGTCACCATTTACGTAAACCGTAACTTGAGTGTCGAAATGTTACACTTATGTAGATGTAAGAAAACGTGTCTGCCTATAACTTGTGTACGGTCGTTACTTACCCTAGTGTCACTTTTGACAGATTTTAGTTTAAACAATGTTGACAGCAGTTTGAATTTAGGATGTATTTTGAAGTTGTATGTCACAGTTAAAAATATTAATGGTAGGTAAACTTCAGTATTTATTTCTTAAATCTATTGGTAAAATCTTTTCGTCGGTTCTTTTATGCATTTATTCAATCATTAGGGTACGGTATCCAAAGGGTAAAACTGGAACCCCATTACTAAGACATCTGTAAAACGAAAGACATTGTCTTTACAGATGATAATATTTCTATTACCGCTATAACAACAAATAGATACTAAAATTATTGTAATACCTTAATTTTTACCATATTCATGTAAATAAATTAAGTTGAATTTCAAATTAAAAACTGAATAATACGGAACCCTTAGTGCGCATGTCCGATTCGCACTTAACCAGTTTTTTTACTGACTAGTCAGTGGTATATGTGGGCATAAAATCATCACGACGACGTTTCAATGTCGTAACGTAGAACATAAAGAAATACGGAACATATAGGTACCATACAAGTTTGTAACGCACTACAGCCCATCACGGCTACGTACCCGCTCGACCTCCAAAATTCTACCCTCTCACAAAAGTACCCACTGGACCTCACTTTTAGGTCCCACTGGCCCTCCTACAAAACATAATAATTAATGTGCCCACTCGACCTCTTTTTAAGTGCCCACTGAACCTTCATAATTAAATCAAATAAAAATTCTCCATTGGACCTCTTATCACTATATAGTATGAAGCAAAGTCGCTTTCTGCATCGATCCGTCCCTATGTATGGTAATATCTTTAAAACTATGCTACGAATTTCGATGCGATCTTTTCGATAGATAGAATAATTCAAGACGAAGGTTTATATGTATAATACATGCTTAATGTGGTATGGGTAATGGACTGCTGAGACGAGGTCTCGGGTTCGATCCCAGGTTTACCATGGCACACACCAATGACTTTTCGATGCTTTTCGAAGTTATGTGTGTATTTATCGCAGGTTTATAAGTGTCCGGTTAATGGCAATAGGCTCGCCGCCTATTACATTGGGACCTAAACATAAACTTGCGAAATGTGGGTGCTAGCACCTCTGCCTGGCAGGCGTGAGTTTATATTATGTAATGTAATATAGTAGAGGGTTCCGCGAGAACGGGATCTGATACCACGCGGGCGGAAAAAATTGGCGGAATGAAGTTCGCCGGGTCAGCTAGTAAACACATATCAAATCAAATCAAATCATAATATATGAACTGCCTCCCTAACCATTACGTTCACTACGTTATAAACTTATATCAAACCATCAATCTTAAAACAGAAAATCTTTTCCTGTTTTAGATTATAGAGTCTGCTATTATTTCACATAAGTACCTACACTGCATAACATACACTGAACTATATTAATTGGGTACAGTCAAGGCAAAAACAGTTTTAAGTAGAAATGAAAAATGACTGTTGAATAAACAATAAATATTCTATTATATTTTTTTTGCATTCCATGGTTCCGGGATTGGATCTTGAAAGACGATGATTATATGTCACCATGAAATTAGGGTCAAATTCAATTTAGATGTGATCACTGCGCAGTTATATGGGTCAATCAACTTTTAAGTGTACATCAATGAAAAATTTAACTTTTTAATTTTATTAGTTTTTTTTTTTATATTTTAATACATTTTCTGTAGATGATTACAATACTATGGAGTAAGATTGATAGGAATATTTCGAAAAAAAAAAGGTACTTAACTAAGGCAAAAGAGGAATATAACCCGAAAAGGTTTTGAGATGTCGAAGGGCGTTAGACAGTCAATAAATGTGAATGTGAACGTGAATAACATGTTATAAACAAGTTGCACAATTTTATTATTTAACCCTGTCTCGTATACTAGGGGATCCTGTACCAGAATGTCGCGATATAATATCGTGACCGATCCACTCCAATTTTTGTGCAAAAGGAAGTCTTCTATAGCGTATCTTCTTTCCGACCCTGGTTTACTGTCCCCGTACGGAGAAAGTGCGACAAGTATGAATATTATGTCGTCAATTGTACCTACCACAATCTACCTTTTTTATATTGCCTTTAAGTTAGGATGCGAATATCGAACATCGCAGCCATGAAGGCCAAAGCTGATATAATTTAGAAAACCGGGCTCCTCTCGACTGAGGTCAATGCTTCGGGATTTATATTCCTTTTTGAGTTCGTCGGACATACGAAGGCATTATTAAGATTAAAAGGGTGTTCGTTTTATCACTTGCTTTAATTATTTGATATGAACAATTTATTCTTTAACGACTGGAAGAAAATCTTTAGTGATATTTACATTTTGAAAATAAGTTATTCTTGAATGAATTGTACAGCATTAAGTATGTATATTAAATCGAATACATGTTTACTAGTTATTCTTGGTTTTTTTAATTTGTTATTCAGTTCATCATCAACATCATCATCATCATCATCATCATCCGACTGGCCAGATGGACTGACGACCTGGAAATGATGTTTGGGTTCAGTCTGGATGCGAAAGGCGAAAGATCAGCAGAATGGCGAACATTGGGAGGCCTTTATGAAGCAGTGGACTGCAATATAGGCTAATACACTCTACACAACTATAAGTATATATTCCTAAATACATGCAGCAGTAAGGTGCGCCTCCCTAATCGCATACCTAAAGCATATGTTAGTTTTTAGTACATAAATAATGCCTAAAGTATGAGATAGTTCAGATAATGGTACTTACCTATAATCTCGCGAACATTACGCGTGCATTAAGCTTATTATGTAAGCAATTGTACCTACTGACGCGTAAAAAATGCCTCCAAATCATTGGCTCATCAAGGCACACGGAACAGAGATACAATATCCGAAGTAGATGACATAACTGTACCGTACTGCCATTATAAGGTTTTATACCACTAAACAACTTCGACGGATTAGATAATGATACAATATGATGTGTTTTTATTTGTAAATTTTTCTCTTTTGACCCCACTAAGATCTCGAGTCACATATCAACCAGGTGTGGTTCCCTGCATTCCGACCGATTTACAGACGAGGCTTTGGCAAGCAGGTTTTCTTCTCAGGATTGAAAGGTAAGTCTAATTATATCAAATTGTGGAAAGGAGGAGTAGAAGAGTGTTTTTTTTTAATGGCTCACAAAACTGGACGTTACATAATGGCATAAATATTACATAAACACATTGTCCAGAAGTGATGTAAAGTCCTTCTAGACGTGAATAGTACACGCGTTTTTTAACATTACATGTGTGAAACAAATGTAAATGTAAAACAAAAAGTGTCGGTGAAACTAGGATTGATTCGGATACAGAACAAGATTTGCGTATAAGATCAAGTTAAAGAAGTAATTTTTAAACTATCGCGGTGTGAACTCATGATTTTTTAAGAGAATTCGGGACTTCACACGATAAATTTTTTGACTTACTTTTGCCGACGTTTCGGGTGCGATGCTGCACCGGTGGTCACAACTTGATTCTGGTGCAGGTAACTATAAAAGTGAGTCAAAAAGGTCCCGAATTCTCATAAAAAACCATAAAAGATTCTTCATTCTTTTTTATGGTTTTTGTATGGTAATGTTTAAATTTTTTGTACCATGAACTCCAATGAACTTCAGTCGTGGGGTGGTAGACCATATTTTTGGCCGATTGTTCAACTTTTAGGGAGGTCACACACCAAAGCAAGATTTGCTGTGCAGTGGACATAGCACATTGCCAAGAAAAATGCTTCTCGACAAGGGATATTAAGAAGCATTTACTGCGTAAATGTAGGGCACCAATAATTTGCCGTGTAGGTACGATGCGCAGCAAGTGCTGCTTTAGTGTGGGGTCTCCCTTAGTGTAGTGTAGAGACCCCGACGAGGCAGAGAAAGGGATACAAAAGGTAGGATATATATTCATGTCAAGTATCACAATATTTGCATAAACAAACATGAATATATTATGTTCTAGTTGAAACAGCAATTACCTTTTATGTAACGAATGATTCTAATCATGTTTAAAAGTTTGATTTGAAGATTGTAAATATTGCATGAACTTCTCAGAGCTAAAAGTATAGGAAACACCGACTTAAGTATATTAGAACAAAAAATGTAGGGCGTATTATATCTTGGAGTTGTGTTATATATATGACGTAGATATTCTGTCTAATGTTTAGTCTAGATTTAAAAATCATCCCAGTAAGATAGGTATTACATAAAACTTTAACGACCTCTGTGGCATGTTGCAATCTTACGAGTTTGATTCCTACCCAGTGCAAATGTTTGTATGCATTAATATGTATTAGCATTTTTCTGGTTATTTCTGTACCTTACATACCTATGTCACTGGACCTATACCACTGGACATATCTATGTCCAGTGGTACAAAAAAAAAAGTATCTAATCATGTTTATCCGCATTCTAAATCTATAATACAAGTTAGTTAACTTAGTTTACTTTGAATCAAGACAGCGCTGGATGTGCTAAAATATCCCATAGCTATCTCTAATAATTCGCTCAGATTAAAAATAATCTCAGCAGATGTTACATAAAACTCAAATCACAATCACAAACATTTCTTAGCAATCGGTTACTTAATCATGTGATAACTACCGGACGACAGTTATTGAAATTATTGACAGCCGTTTAATTGACCAATCATTGTCCTCAATAAACAATTTATCAATCTGTCACTATGTTATTCAGCTTCTTCGTACGTGTTTTGTATAAACATCATCAATGTTCATATCAATAATATTGATGAGTTTTAACAAGTATCCGATTCATGTTTAGTGTTAAAGCTCTCCATTAAAATTGTGAGGTAGACAGTGCATCTTCTTCGGAACTTGGGCTTCGTATAAATTTCGATAAAAGAGACGTACTAATTTTGATTTATTCGTAATTTTCAAACTTTGTTCAAGGCAAGATTTGAAAAAAAAAAACAGTTGTCCTAAACTCAATCTCCTATTAAAGGGGAACCTATGATGTGGACCTATAATATCCAAAGGGCAGAAAATAAGTTACTTAAGGGGGTTGACTATTCAGTATTCATCAGCCTACTTTTAGTACAATCATCAACAATAACTACAACCACTCATTGTTTTGCAAGTACGTATGATGTCTGGTTTAGAAATCACAGTAGGAAGTTCACTGCAACATTCGGTGCTCACTAACTAACTTATAATTATCGGAGTAATTTAAACTTATACCGGTTACACAATACACGTAAGTACAAAGCATAATCCAAACTGCACGGTGAACAAACATCTTTATTATAACTTACCAGTATCTCTTAAATTACATACAATTACGGTTCATGTACCAACTTAGTTGTAGAACGCTCCGAACTGTCTCAATCATTCGCAAACGTACGCGAATGCTATTCAAATATAGCCCTTATTTTAACATCTTCAAAGCTTATGCTTATAGCTTACTTGGTTCAATGTAACAACAATGCTACTAACGATGGTTAATATTGACAGCTGCTGTGTTTATTATCCCATCATCGGCATTAGAGAGGTCCACGCTCAAGGATGCATGATGCATGTTAGGACTAAGTTTATTGTGTCGCACCGTTGAACGTGACTGTACCCACCTTTTATGTATATGGAGACACGTTTTGTTCGATTTGTAGGTACTTTTAAGTGTAAATAGTGCTTAACTAATTGAAGTTTACAGTACAGTAATTAAAATAAGGTAGCAAAGCTGTACAACCTGTTAGTGGTTATCGGAGTCTAAGGTCCGTATTCTATAATGACATTCAGCCTGAATCACGATTTATATGAGGACAGATTGTATGGATAGATTAATAGTTTGACATTATTGCCTATACAATCTGTCCTCAGATAAATCGTGATTCAAGCTGAGTCCATTCTAGAATATAAAAAGAAATATAAATAAATTGGTACCGATATTAACAGCAGGGAGAAGAAAAAGGGGTTAAAGGATGATTTGTCATCAACAACTTTAGACTTTTTGGCTGACTATACGTGAATTTTCGACACGAGGCGTACCAACATCCTGATGCGAATGTTACATTACACCCTGTTATTCCGGAAAGCACGCAACTTTACATTACTTTATGATCGACAACGCCGGTCAGCATCCATCTTAAGAAACCCTAACAATTACATAATTATCATCTTAATATTATTACCAAATTTGGATAGGTAGAGGGGGGAACACGACTGACGGTGGAGGTGAGCGCTGATGCATCACAAGGTGGCCACCCTAAACCTACACCTGGGTCGCAAGTCCCAGGCGCCGTCACAGTGTTCCTCTCTGTACCACGCCATGGACCCGGCGACCGCACGGTGAATCCATGGAATGCTAAGAACCGGATCTATCCCCGGTTGCTTCTTGACTTCTCTAGGTTCGGCTTATACGAATTTTATGGGAACGGTTCCTTTCATATTGGAGCCCGCAACTTTTTTATTTTTAAAGAATATTAGAACCGAAGTTACTAATATTCCCTCTAACCCCTCCAACTAAGCTAAATTGCTTGTAGGAGTGGGTTCACGTCGATAGTGTAATGGCCAGGATTCGAACCCGGAACCTCTCGATCGTAAGGCCGACTCCTAAACCACTAAGCTACCGACGCATAGTTTACTACTTCTCTTTATTTTGGTTTGGCTAATATGGCCTTTATGGCAGCTATTGCCAACTGACCTCATAACCCTGAGAGGAAAACCTGCACAAGAGCTTCGTCAATCAGCAGGTGTACAAGCTTGCAGGTGATGTTGGCTACGCTTCAAAGGGATCTTTGAGACCCCAAAACAACCCAACCTTAATGGATGCCACGCACAAGACTAACATTTGCTGCGCATGCAGCAAATGCTGCTTTAATGCCCTACATTTACGCAGCAAAAATTTCTTGATATGTCTTGCCAAGAAGCATATTTCTTGGAAATTTGCTGTGTCCACTGCACAGCAAACGTTACTTTGTTGTGTAGTCCCCTAAAACTTTTACAATTGCCCAAAAATATGGTCTACCACCCCACGACTGAAGTTAATTTGCCAAGATTCTGGTCAAGAAGCATTTTCTTGGTAATTTACAGTGTGCGTTGCAAATGTTATTTTGATATGTGCTCCCCCCAACAATTACATCAGTTGCAATATTATCAAAAAGACAGAACCAAATTCATCACACAGATGCAGTCACGACTTTTTCATTTCGTAAGCTTATGAAGATGATACAATGTCCCACTTAAGTACATGAAGCTTTACAAAGGTAGAAAGTACTTCAAGCTCACTTCCCTGTGATGTAACGAGCCGGTATAAGTAATTGATCTCGTTTGTCAAACCATTAGGTCGTGCGATCTTAATGTCGGTTAATGAATTTTTTGTGCAAGCGCACAGAGGATATGTGGAGAATATCTTCGATGTTACGTAGGTGTTAGATAGAGAGGAAGCGTTTGGCAAACACGTCTGTCACTCTGTTGAGAAATAGTCAAAAAATGGAGCATGTACCACATTTACATTTTGTGTAGGTACTTATCTATATATAATAATCAACTATACAATTCGATTGCATTGAATGATTTGGATGGATGGAGAAGATTATTTAAAAGAGCATTCCAAGAGAAACAAGTAATGGAAAGGTCGTGGGTTCAAATCCTACTGAGTAATGCATTTTTCCTGATGTATTCGAACTCTACACATTTTTGACAAGTGGTGTTATTCATATTTTTACACTTAAAAAAATGGACATACTAAGCTTCTCGCAATGTATTTATTTTTTATTTATTTATTTTATTCTTTATGTACACATAAATTACATTTATATACAATGGTAAGATTAAATGTACAAAGGCGAGCTTAACTCAAAATTGAGTTCTCTTCCAGCAGACCCGGGAGTGCACAGACCGGGAGTACCTACATCCTAGCACCAGATCCTCTACCTTCCATATAGTTATGAGATAATTTTGGTGCGATTTAAATTGGCCCCATTCAAATGGCTGCGCTCAATGTCTTGCCCCACAGAACTACTTTCTTAACTCCTAACTAATCATCGGATCAAATAAACTCAAAATGTCATAGCAGTCATCTCATTTCGTCGATCTATGTGACAGTTGTGAACCCTGACTGTCACATATAGATAATATGATAATATTATACGTATGCGTAGATAGGAATCTTTTCATCGAGCTAAACCACTCTCACTTCGTGTGTTGTATCATTCAATACGATGAACGAATAAACAGGTAATTTGAAGTTTCAAACGTAACCCTTAAATAAGTGGTTTGAATTTCAATTACTAGCATGGCGAATGCGTTTTGGAAGATATTATGTAGTCCTCGTGCTGCAGGTTGCATCAGATAACAGCTTTGTTATTCGACACGCGAAAAATATGCAAAATAAGAAAGAAGCGAGTTACGTTAGTTAAATAACAATAAAAATTAAGCAAAGATGCTTGTGATGTCTTACAATAATTAGGTCACTCACAAAAACAGCAAGTAGCAAGTACACAGAAAATTAACGTAGTACCACAGAATAGATAAATAATACTAGCGCACTAGTACCACAGAATAGATAATAGTACTAGCGCATTAGTACTAAAAAAAGTAAACAAAAAGATCATACTCAAATACTGTCCACTGACCAAGGTTTTTTTTAAACATACTACAAATTCATAATCGATATTTTTGCAGAAACAAACTTTCTAGATGACACTGTGGCTTTTCCTTCACATTTTTTGTTGTATATGACCACGGATATATGACAGTTGACGTAATTTCAATACAAAACGGAACCCCTGTTAGGTTAGTACGACTTATAGGTGCTTATCCGGTTTAATTAGTTCTGTACAATGACCTTATTTTCTCACTGAACAGGACATATTATTCGTATATAATGTATAATGAACGAACGCAAAGTGATCCGTGTACCTATATCTTAAAAGTATTTCCGCATTATCAAGTTAATATAATAGGTACTTATATCAAGATACAGTTCAAGTTTTGCAAAAAACTGCAGTGTAGGGTTACACATTCAAAAACATTTTCTTCTTGTTATTTTTTTATTTCTACCTAGAATTATTAAATCCGGCCAGAGTCCGCCTTCCTAGTTAACTTTCTCTACACTGTCCAGAATTTAACCTAATTATGAGTCGCTTCATGAGTCGCAAGCAATGCTAGATTACTTTCTAGTAAAGTAGGTGTAAGTATACTTATAATACGTGATATGTATGTATATGTTTTATTTAGTGTATGATATTCGAAATAAACGGCTTTGCGTCCACAGTTCTTGGCGATCGATTGTGTGAATATCTGGGAAAAAAAATTCAGTTATGCTGTATGTATTGGCCGGGTCCTGGCCTGTAGGCCCTAGAAATACTACCATTATCTAAGTACCATCTCGTATATCGATGTTTAGTATATTCAACTATCCAACCATTTTCGTAGACAGAAGACGACTTCAGGTTACTGTCTAAAGAAAAACTATTGAATAACCCGAATCAAATTTGATTAGACTCCGTCCTCAAGATTCGCCACGATTGCAATAGCGGTCAAATATAGTAATCAATCTTCAGTGTACTAAAATAAACGGTTAATTTCAGAATTGCGCTACGAGAAACCAATGAAAGGAAGAAAGAAAATATTAATTCAAGGCAAAGTATCAGTAATTAGATTTGCAAATTTGATACAGCGAGTATTGTTCAGTAGCAATCATTATTTGTTATATTATTTACACTAAAATTGCAATGATAGCCAATTTATCCATTGGCACTTTATGCTAACGTTTGGAGGTTATTGAAATGCATTTCCGACTAGTTGAAGAGAATAAGGTAATACAAGGAAAGGCCCAGTGAAGTAACCTTATGAAGTGATTCGAGTGTCTAAGAGTTTATTTTATGGGACACCAACAAGCCAACTAGCTTAATCAGACTTTAAATTTTGCATAGCCTACTGCTCTAGATGTTAGATCTCCCAAAGGATAAGTATAGCGTATAGACCACTATTCGAGCACATTTTCAGGTTCAAGATATATGGCTCAAGTAACACACGAGCTTGTTTTGTTTCAAAAGTTCATCCGATCACAATGATATGAAACCTATCTAGCTTGTTTTAGTATAATTGTATTGTTGTCGTGTATTTTCCCACATTCAATCTTTTTGGTTGGAATTCAGTCACCAAGTATATAAACTATATAGTGGCGACAATCCGGATCTAGCAATTGGCAATGTAAGAACGCTCAGCTCATCAATGCCTACCACCCGAATCTGTCAGTCGACTTTTGTGGTAGTAATATAAAAAGTCCGGTTATAATCAGCTTATTCAGGTTTCACAAAAAGTTCGCATAGCACATGCCAACAGCTTTTTAAATTTTTATAGTAATAAATAAATGATCAAAAATCTAAAAACCCGACTACTGTTGAAAATAACGAAATAAGTTTGACAGCAGGCGGAGGCTCCTAATTTGCAAAAGGATTAATCAGGTATAAAATCAGACGCGTTATATAAGAATCGGTCTTCGCAAATTTCCTGTCACTTGGGAAATTAGGCATTAATTTTTTTTCAAAATCAAAAAATATTTTGCTAACCTCTTAGGCGCACCTATCAATATTGTTATGTATTTCAAAATAGGATACATGGTGCTGATGCCATGGTTCTAATTTTGCAACCTTCAACAACATAACACATCCGCATGCCATAAACACCGAAACTACTGACGTTTACATAATACAAAACAATTAAACATCAATTTGGTTGAGACACACCTTGCTTGCAATACTATAAAATGTTGCCCTATTTATGAAAATTAAACTATTGTCAAAGGGCAAAGAAAAAATACTGAAGCAATCTCTGGACGTTTGGTATTTTTAAATATTCAATAATTGATTCTATAATCATTACAGTGTCATTATAATTATCGTACTGTCAAAAGATCAAATGATAATAAATAGAAATGACTTGGCTTCGAAGCAATTCCACGTTGGCTGCAGACCCTGATCTCTGAGTCTGATTTAGAAAATCTTGAACTAATCCTTTGTGAGGAAATAATCGTATTTCCCTTTATATTTTTAACTAATTAATAATCTATACAAATAAATAAAATTGGAGTGTCTGTTTGTAATATTAAAATAACCGCTTTCTACTACATGCATATAAATGTATATACGGTACACATACCAAAATATATATTTTTAAATTTTTTGTCTGTCTGTCTGTCTGTCTGTCTGTTTGTTTTGGCTAATCTCTGGAACGGCTGGACCGATTTGGACGGGACTTTCACTGGCAGATAGCTTATGTAATAAGGAGTAACTTAGGCTAAAAAAAACTGTTTTTTTTATTAAGTACATTCCACGCGGACGAAGTCGCGGGCACAGCTAGTTAAATAATAAACTAATTTCGCAAAGTAAATTAAATCAAAATATATGATATAATACTATTGCTAATTTAATAAATCTGATGAAGTACAGTATGTGTCATCACAATAGTTGCCATGATTCTAACATTGAAAGTGTCGTTGCTTTTCTAACAATATGACGCATCATGTTTTCGGCTATAACATATACAATACATCTCTATTTTCTCATAATTAAGGTACAATTAATTGTTATGCAAAATTACGTTATGCAAATGTGCGTGGCTGCGCAACAATGCGTGCCTGAGAAAAGACGAAAATGCCAAGAGCCCTGATTCTGCAGCAATATTTTACAAAAGCTGCACAACCTGCCTGCAGTTGAAATTAGCCAAAATCTACAAGTGGTCACACACCAAAGCAACAAGCACAAAGCAAGTCACAATACAATATGCTTCTTGAGAAGAAATGTCTAAAGCATCTGAAAAATCATCTGACAAATTCCCCTATATTTGCATGTACGGGAATTTGTCTGCCCACATTTTTGCCACATTGACTCTTGCAGAGAACAGATGTAGGGCGAAAACTTTGTGATCCAGAGTGTTTGTTTATGCAAAAATAACGTCTATGAATTGATAATGTGTGTTTTAAAAGAAATGTTGGTCAGTTGACATTATCTGAGATCTTCTAGTGACAAAATTAAAAAGTCACATGTAGTTGAAAATGAAGCGTCGCGTTCGATGTGGATCATACCAATAATTATGTGTTTCGTATTAGAAATGTTGAGCAATTAGTGCGAGCTTATTGTTTTACTGTAAGCAACGAATAATAGTATGTACCTATATAGAACCTTAAATCCAAAGTTTAATCTATAAGTATTTATATATAGTTGGTTAATTAGTAACCAACTTCTAAAAAAGAAGGAAGTTCACAATTCGCACGTTTTTTATGTTTGTACGCACATAGCTCCGTCATGTGTACACGGATTTTCTATTTAACTATGACGTAGGTACATACCTATATAAAATATGGCGATTGAAATATGACAAGTAGTGTCATTCTATAATAATAATTCATGTCATGTCAAACGTAATGATATGAATACCTACATATATTTAAATATTTCTAAGTTCTTATAACGCAGGTATTAAATACTTTCTGATCTGAATTAGCCATTGTTTTAAGTTGACCAATATGGTTTTTTAACATACCTATAATTTAAATCTTTGAGTCGACATAAACAAATTCTGGCTTTATGGTTAACAATAACAGTAACCAATTGCCTTTGTTTGCTTGCCTGCTATTTCTTTACCTTTGCCTGTTCACCATAATTCGAGTGAATAAAGACTAGGTATATTGAACTTTTAAGAAGGTTATCCTACTAATATAATTCATTCTGCGTAAATAGGAACACCAATAATTCACTATGATTCGGGTATTTTGTGATAACTTATATTTCAAACTATGTGACAACTACCATCATGAGTCACACCGCGATCATGGCTGCTGAAACGTCGGTTTACAAGTAAATAATAACAAATATATCGCGATAGAATCCGTAAAATGTGGTTTGATTTCAATATTTGGGTGTTTCTCAGTCATACTCACACTCTGCGCCCAAGATAACTGGGCTACCGGAACTTTCTGTGACAACATCGGAGGCCAAATTTGGTTCTGCTTGCGTCAACATTTCTTAAGCCTACCTCCTATTAATATGCTTCCTTTACGTTGGTCAGTATGTCACCAACATTTTAGGAAATACAACAAACGTACTAACAAATAGCTAAAGTTTCGTACTCAAAGCTAATAAAATAATATCTCAATATCAAACTCTCCGTAATTTCACATTAAAGTAACTTTACGTAATGCAAATGACTCTTGTGCGTACTAGTGACGTACTGCGCTTACGAAATCGATTTTGCGAGTTGATTGATCGATAAATTAAGGCCGGATGTTTGATGTCATTGCTACTCAAGGCTTTTACTGTTTGTAAACATGGCAGTTAGTTTTATCTTTACTCGTTGGATGCTTTGTACGCTTCTACGACAAGTTTCGTAAATAAATAAGGAATCTACTTTCTATACCTTAATATACTTATTTAAAACTAAACTTTGCCAAAATATATTATGCAGCGGTCTTAATAAACATTGGTCTAGTTTTTTATACGTTTTGTAGTGCCGTTTTATGGTTTACACGGAATAAATTAATAATGACTTTGACTTAAATAAATAAATATAATAAAGAGAAAAGAAAGGTCTATTAACTATCTATTCTTCTTCTCAGTCGGACACTCTTGTCAGAGTGGTCGTGGTTGCGCTGACGAGACACATGGTGGGGTGTTTGTTGGGTCGATGTCATTTCCGAGGGTAGCTCTTCTGGCGATGTGCTTCGATTTCTGACGGTTAGAGGCGTCGCGAGTGCACTGGGTCATGGTGGATTCAGTAGCCTTTTTGATGGCGTCTATCCAGCGGGTTGATGATCGACCGCGTGCTCTTTTGCCTTCCACCTGGCCCTGAACTACCAGTCTCTCCATCGAGTTCTCATTTCTTGAGACGTGACCAAAGAACTTCAGTATTCGTAGTTGCACAGTTGACGATAGTCTGTCTTTTACGTGACTACTATCTATTATTAATTATCTATTATTTTCATTTATATTTAGATTTTCTGATGTAAATATTAATTCAATAAAATAATTTATACGTTATTAATAAAATGGTTTCAGTTTGACCCAGTGACGATTTTTATAATAGTGGATATCATTTACGGTATGTTTGCAAAGTGTGTGGTATTCAACTAAAGCTTGCAATGCGTGTTAAGATGTTAGGATTATTGTTAAAATAATTACTTTAATTACTACATTAATGTATTATTTCGTTATAAATTAACATACGACCTCAGTGCATGCTAATAAACAATAACCTTGGAGTTGATAGAATCAAGAATTGAATATTATTAAGTTTTACACTTGCATAGTGAGATCTAACAAAATGTTGTAATCTTCAAAAATATTAAAAGTGATATGAGTAAGTGTTTCTTGTTATTGTTCTACATATTCGAAGTTAAAGACTCCTTAATCACTATGTTACAGATGTTTCCTTACGGGCTGATGCAGGTGCAGATGAACCTACGATCTCTGACTTAGCACTACCGCTACGCCTGCACCACACAGATCGTCAAAGGATAATAGGTTGCAAAATAAACCTAATACTTACTTAGACATTTTACAAATGTAAAAGCAGCATTGTATGATTTGAGATTGACATGGTCATTAACATTAGACCAGTGCACCGTGATCATGGCGCTTGAAACAGCGCCGAAATATCGGTTCCTCAATGAAAATAATAAAACTTGGATAGGTAGAGGGGGGAACACGACTGACGGTGGAGGTGAGCGCTGATGAATCACAAGGTGGCCACCCTAAACCTACACCTGAGTCGCAAGTCCCAGGCGCCGTCACAGTGTTCCTCTCTGTACCAAGCCATGGACCCGGCGACCGCACGGTGAATCCATGGAATGCTGAGAACCGGATCTCATGGTAAATATATATCCCGGTGAGTGTTATACTACTAATAAAAGCAGCATGTTTTCTTCAGTTCGTGCTCAGAGATACTAAAGTTTACAATACCGTTTAATATTATTGTTTTTAATGGACATTTTAAAGGCTGCAGCTTAAGACTTTTAGACAGAATCTAGTCGCGTTTTGCCTAACGCTGTCGACCACACAGATGGTAAGTGCACGAAGCTTTGTGTGAGGTCAGTAATTTGTGCCTTTGTAAATATGTAGCCTAACCTTAAGTATCTTTGAAGGACCAGACAGTATAATAGAGAAAATATTTCAGCCGACTACAAAAATAGTAATTATTTTATTATGTTATATGCAGCGATAATTTTTTGAAAATCTATATTAATATTATAAATGCGAAAGTAACTGTCTGTCTGTCTGTATTTTACGCTTTCACGCCTAAACCACTGAACCGATTTTGGTGAAATTTGGTAGATTAGACTATGAGAAAGGACATAGGCTGTGTTTGGTCGCGATAACCGACATCCACGCGGGCGGACAAAAGCTTGTGCTATTCTATTTCGATGCTATATAGATCCATCTCCATCATCATCATCTATGCGTTTATCTCGGTCGGATTCGGTGTTTCCAGCCTAACTGCGAGTTCGAATTTTTTTCTGTGAAACGGCTGCCATTTTTGGCTGGGATGGACAGGAGGCGGAGGATCTGGAGCAATGGCACACATTGGAAGAGGCCTATGCACTACAATTGACTGCGATAGGCTAATGGATTGTATTGCCAGATGGCAATCAGGTGACCTCCACCACCCAATAACATCCATATGATACTTCCAAACTAATATTATAAATGTAAAGTAACTCTGTCTGTCTGTCTGTATGTATGTTATGCTTTCACGCTTAAACCACTGAACCGATTTTGATGAAATTTGGTATAAAGGTAGATTAGACCTAGAGAAATGATGTAGGGTATGTTTTGTCGCGATAATCGACATTCACGCGGGCGGAGACGCGGGTAAAAGCTAGTCGTCTATAAATTCCAACCTGGAACTTAGTTACTGAGAGAAAGGATTGGTAACGACAGCAAATTGTCACGGAATCAGTTCTCTCAAATCAATCACGTTATTATTAGTAATAGTGTTAGTTATCGAGTATTTAACTGTAGTGTATTTATTGGTATTTAAACCACTTAAGCTCTAGAAAGGTGTCACTTTTTTGATTCCTAAACACTGTGCGCTGGTAATATACTCGTACTCATTACATCAAGTAGTATATTACACAGTACATTATTACGTAAAAGAAAATATCGGAATGCTTGTAATTATCAGGTGTTTAGAGAAGCCAATAGTAAATTGTTATCATATTAAGGTGTCGTAATAGACGTTCACTTTTCTATTTGTATGTACTCGTATATCTTCTTACTGTCTCACGGAAACGGGCAGGAAGTAAATACATCCCACGTTTTTAACCATTTATTCCATTACTAGATGTTGCCCGCGGCTCCGCTCGCGTGTATGTCGGTTATTATGACCAAACATAGCATATTGTCGTTTCCCTAGCTCTAATTTTTATTTATTTTTTATTGTAAATCCAGATAGATTATACATGACACAGATGTGTAACAAATTTCAGCATGTTATCTTTAAAACTCAGAAGGGGTCGCGAATTTTCGGAAATCAATTCATACAAACTTTCATCCCCTATTAGAACACATTTAATGCCTTTATTCGTAACAAAAGTTAGTCCTTTCCTATGCTCTAATCCATTTTTGTACTAAACTTCATCAATTTCCGTTCAGGGGTTTAAGCGTTAAAGCGTAAAAGACAGACGAGATTTACTTTCGCATTTGTAATGTGAGTATGGATCTATCAACGAGATACCGACGATTATAATTGTGTGAGATGTGTCCTCGATATAGTTGTTTTTGTTTATTAAAAAAATATGCTGGTGATGGTTCTGTTAAGCACTATACGTGCATAATATGGAGATTCAAATAATTGTTGTGTTTTATCAAATGTTTCATGGAGATGGATGAAAGATGGAGTGATCATTATTTTAAGGGAGTAAAAAAACGCCGGGTTTCCACGAACGCATTTACTATGCGTGTGCATAAACGTGTCTGCAGTATCATAGACGAGCTTCTTTCCGCGCGAAGGTACGCAATTTCAGTCCGCGAAACCAGCTTCTTCAAAAACGACTACGAACAGCATAAAGTTCGCAACTGTTATGTCTGCCATACTATGTTCGCATCTGTGTTCGAATATGCCGTCCAGACGTACGATCCAAATGTTCATATCTGATGTTTGTGTTCAAATTTGTGTTCGTACGTGCGCACGCGGCTTTAGACGTGTTTGCTAGAACTAGAACGATCATCGGTCCTGCGGCAGGTAGACGGGTCGGGGAGCAAAATAAAAGGCAAAGAAATCTAGCCTAACAATGTTTCATAGCAAACAAGTGAAGGCAAGTAAGGTGCTCAAATTAACAGATAAACATCTCCCTTCTGTCCCAACTCAGTGGGGGTTAACTTTCAGACTACAAAACGTTCGAACATCGATATTTGCCTTGCAGCGAATGCCATCTGACCTCCACAAACCAATGGCGATATTGCGTTTTATACTTTCATACATTCTTGTCACAAAGTGTGTAAAGGAACAAGATAAAGTTATACAAGCAGTTCTGTAGCAAAAGCAGATACAATAAAATATGAAGTCATGGCATTGTTAAATCATTTTCAAGACAAATGCAAGAAGTCAGCGCCTATAAATATTGTGAGCGTGTCGTGCCGTAGGCGGTGCTTTAACAGACAATTTGTGAGTTATTACCGGTCTGTAATGAAGGTAATAGTTCCAAAATAGAATTATATATAGTACTACATTCCGGTGTAATTTATTAGTAACTAGCTGATACTTGCGGCTATACTCGCGTGAAGACTGATTCTAGAGATGAAAGGCAGTTTATGTGTAATTGGAGATGGAGACTATACCTGTACATTTGAGTTGGATCCATTCAGCAGTTTGAGCGTAAATAAATAACAGACATCCAACTGATCAAACGAAGAAAAATATATTCTGTGCTGTATTCGCTAATTGCAGTAAAATTTCAGCAACCGCTCGATTAAAAGTACTTAAAAAAAGATCGGTTCAAGTCCGACATAACCTCCTCCACTGGCTCCGGCTGGGTATTCGTGAGGAATTTGCGCACAACAGAAAAAAAAAACACGGACTTCACGAATGATTGATGACTACATGCTTCCTTAAAAATATTAATGATTCGAACTAAATTACATGTTTCAAAATGTGTGATGGAAAAGAACGAGTAAGTACTATCTGTAGTTTTTCTTTTTGACCTTAATAAGAAAAATGCATCAGAAGATAGCTATTCCATGTATTTACAATCGACAAAGGAGATAAGGTTGCACGTTTACATATAACTTTATATGAAAAAGTGCAACCGTATCTCCTTTGTCTACCGTACATGATATGCTATAAAGTATTATTAAATCTCCGCCATCTCCACACGGTAATGTTGCTAAATTTAAAATGAACCAATTTTGAATCTAATAAAAGCTTTAGAGCACATTATTAATATTGGTCAAGTAGTTATTGTGTAAGCTAGACCAGACATATTATAAAAGCATGAAGAGTTATTACAATATTTCCTTTACAAATAGCGTCAACCAAGTTTTAAGTAATAAAATGTTGTGTCCGGTCACGTAATGGTGAATATCGTGAACAGTCTGGATATGAATCACAGAGAGCGAAACTTATATGTTTTTTTTTTGGATACTTACATCGGCTACATGTGCGTTAAATTATAGTCATGAGCGTTATTTATTTTGTTAAATATCTTAAGATACCGATAAGATAACATTGTGTGTTACATGTACCCATGCAAAATGTAAAGTAACGAAAGGCGAAGCTTTTACTACAGTAGCGAACAAGCTCATAACTTTTCCAGGCAGTTCTTTCAATTAAACCATTGTAACGTGAACTTGCCTGATAAGTGCTCGTTCGTGGTGAACCAGGAGAAAACCACTAGATGACAAAGTGATATCAATTATAAGTTCGCCATTTTAACCATAGAAGGAGTTTAGGGAAATGATGGAATCGGGGCAGAGCTGACGGTGACAGACCACGGTTAGATTAGTTAACCACCAATGTTTTGTTTACAATTTAATATTTTACCCCGGTAGAAATATGCGCGAGTATTATGTGCATGTAGAGGTATATATCAAAAATGTAATCTTTAAATTACTAAATTACTTCATCGACAAGAAACATAGATTTAGAATCCTTAGGGTCTTATTACATTGTAAACTCTCTAAAGAATTGCGTTATTGTATTATGCCTCTGGCATCGTAATTTTCTCGACACGTATTGTAATAGTTATTGTGTGTTTAGAATAAATGCATTAGGTATTACGATAGCGAATACAGGTATACGTGTAGAACGTTATAGATTTAGAATAATGTTAAATGACTATCTAACTAGAATTGAATCTAATAATTGAATTGAATCTGCGGTAGCCTAGTGGTATGGGTAATGGACTGCTGAGACGAGGTCTCGGGTTCGATCCCAGGTTTACCATGGCGCACACCAATGACTTTTCGATGCTTTTCGAAGTTATGTGTGTATTTATCGCAGGTTTAGGTATTAGTGCCCGGTTAATGGCAATAGGCTCGCCACCTATTACATTAGGACCTAAACATAAACTGGCGAAATGTGGGTGCTATAGCACCTCTGCCTACCCCTTCGGGGATTACAGGCGTGAGTTTATGTATGTTATGTATGTGTCTAACGAGAACCACAGTGAAGATTTCCGAGAATAAGCCGACTTATCGGTTAGTTAGTTCGGGAGGATTAACGGCAGTTGCTCCATTAAAGTTGTATAACTCAAACCACAAGGAGGAGAAGGAGAAAGCGGACACCGGCACCGAGCTCCAAGATAAAAGTTTCAAACGCCATCGGTAACAACACTAGTATTGGTAATGATAATAAATAATGATTCGTTTTAGGAAATAGGATGTGCTTAATCTAGTTTCATTTTCCATTCGGATGTTAAACAAGCCCAAGGACATTCGGTCTAAGCGGATACTTTGGATAGTGTTAATCGGACCTTTTAATCTACAATCTAACCCAGTACAGAGCGAATCGTTTCACAAATGGTATTCCATTTATGAAACGATTCGCTCTCGGTTATTTGAATCGATAAATCGATTATAAATAAACTCAATCTTACATTTGATGAAATTTGGTTTGTGCAAAAATCTTGTAAAGGTTTTTGTATTAGAAGTAGTAGGGAATGTAAGACCTGCCATGAAACGTACTTCAGAAGCTTCAGGCAATGTCTTCCGATATTGTCATAATAAAGCGCCTTGTATGCGAACGGGACTAACACTAAGATGAAGATGATGACTCTTCTCTGAATAATGATATCCAGACAGTGTTATGATAAGAAGGCTCTCCTACTGCTTGCCATCTATTTAAAAGGAAAATAGCAGGTGGGGCCAGCTTGTAGGTGAATTTGGCTTGGGTTTCACAGGTTTTGGGCCACAGATACTGCAGCTACGTGCTACTAAGCCGAAGTAAACAAAAAGGCGAACAAAGTCAACATTATGTAATGTCTAAATGCCTAATTTAATATAAATTGTTCTGTAAGTTTTTAACATTGAATGTTGAATTACGTTTTATCATATAATACTTTTAATTACAACACTGAACCGAAACAGTTTCAAGACCACCACTTGATAGCTAATTCATACAAATATTATAAATGCGAAAGTAACTGTCTGTCTGTCTGTCATGCTTTCACGCGTAAACCCCTAAACCAATCTTGATGAAATCTGCTTCAGAGTTGGACTGGAACTTGGGAAAGGGCATAGGCTACTATTTATCGTCAAAATAGGGCTTAAAGACGTTCAAATAGGGGATGAAAGTTCGCCATTTTTATAGATAAGCTAACGGAATTTGGTGCTCAGATAGATTAGATCTTTGGAAAGAACATAGATATAACATAACATTTGATCGCGATAACCGACATCCACACGGGCCGAGCCGCGGGCAACTGCTAGTGTATGTATATATAGTATAAGAAGTTTACTGGATCAGTAGGTGAGAGTGTGTCCGTGACATTACGAAATATGGAAATTGATTCGATGACATAACGAACAATAATATATTTGGCATGTGGGCCAATGAGGCGTTTGACAACTTTGACCTCGTGACCTGTCACCTGCGGGAGGTCCACACGAATTTCGATGGTTATTTATGGCTATCGTGCGGCATTTAGTATTGGTTACAATGGCCGAAAGCGGGGAAATTTTTAACAATTTATGGGTTTTTGATTGCAAAATTGTGACAAAAAATCATCTACTCTGTTTGTATCGCGCTGTTTCTATCGCGGGTATAGAGGGTCTTACCAACATCCTTGAAGTCCAAGGCGACCTTTTTTGTGCGGAAATTTCCTTGGATACCAACCCATACATCTCGTCTCGGGTTTTTAGATGCTAAGGTTGCCCATAAAGCACTTCCCTCGCTCTCCGGCTGAACCAGGGCCATTCGCGGCCTCATCTGCTCATCATTGCACCTAATAACCAATGGGTGAGACTCCGGCTTTCCCATCAAGGTTGGGAGATATGATGATATTCAATTCTGGAAAAACCGTCATACCGAACAAAACAATTAGCAGATCTCGAGCCCCATACCGAAAACTAGACGTTACTCTGATATCGGTAGTTCAATCAGTTCTCCCTCTATAAATTTTAGAGTTGTGCTCTTTTCGGTGGAGTAATAATTCTTCCCTTTCCTCCGCCAATCTTTTGACCGCTTGATTTGACACATCTTTTCCTATGTTCGTTCCATAAATGTTATGCTGGCACAACACCTAGACGGATGCATCTGCCGACGTCTTTCCGATGAACACTGATGCGTCGTCAAAAGTATGGACACACCGCACTCGGTCGCGCTGAAACCCTTTGATCTGTGTTACAAAAACCTACAACAGATGAGCAAATTACCCCCTCTACACGTCGGCGGACGCCTCCGCCGATGACGTCTGCAGATGCATCTGTCTAGGTGTGGTGTCAGCTTTCCTTCTATCATATCGCTGCTTATAAACTAAAGGGCCACAAATCAAAATTGTTCAAAATAACTTTTAATTAAAAAATATAACTAACATCACCTTTACTTACATATTTTACGAAGACACCCATTAAGAGCGCGCATAAAGCTAGAAAAAAGTCAGATTTCACCCGCACACTTCATACGTCCCGCTCTCGTCTGTCCACACGTATGTCGTCTCGCAGTATTCTGTGTGGCAGCTAACAGCTGTGTTTAGTACGCAGGCGCACAGTATACCCAAAATAATCAGATAAAATTTGGCAAAGTACGAGCTGGATCATTATCTATATAAGGTATACTTTGAACACAAAATAATTTTATTTTTGGTGATAGATAAAATGAGTGGGATTTGTAAAATAAACATAAGCATTGAAATAAAACCACTATTTACGGATTCTATCACGTATATTTGTCATTATTTACTTTTTAAACCGACGTTTCGGCTGCTGCAAATTTACGTAGAATGAGCTCACTGCGTTGTTCAGTCTTGCTGGATTTTGCTGCTTACTGGGTTTGATTAAGTGGATGACTGGGTCCCAAGCTCGTGGTACGTTCCATCTATCCGACCTATTAAAATTTGGGTGTTTTTTAATTTCAATAGCCTCGCGGATCATTCTAGGAATAATTAATTATAGGAATAAATTAATAAATTAAAAATTAATATATAAATTTATTTTTGGTGATAGATAAAATGAGTGCGATTTGTAAAATAAACATAAGCAGCTTAGCTTTAATAAACAGCTTAAAATATAGTGGTCAAAAAATTAATGCATATTTATTGAAATCGTCAAATATTTATATTAAGACATTTTTATCACGATATAAATTTTAATAAATTTTCACTGTATTATTATAATTTGTTGTGTTTTAGATAAAATCTCCCTGAGAACTCTGACGATTCGCTGAATCATTTTACAGGTAGTGCATAAATAATACGAAAAAGTAAGTTAAAGAAATATTTATTTCAATAATAATTACAAAATGCTTACATGTACTTTCAATTTTGTTATAGGTAGATAAGAATAAGCTAAACAAATGTATATTTAATACTGAAATTGGTTCAAGACACCTAAAGATATTACTTTCAGTTCATAAAAGTAGACGATCACTGTAGAAATGTAATTTGAAAAATATCTTTTTAATCTATAATTGGAAATACAAAAAGAGTTGAAGCTATTCTATGAATATGACGTCAATAATGTGGATATTACGAGGCCGTTTACGAAATTTTGTATTTTTCTTGACCTATGTGATTTTAGAAATGGGATTTCATAGTTAAAAACTGTATTAATTCGAGTTTAAATGAATAAATAAGAAAGATCATCTCAAATACTAATGAGTAAATGAGCTAGGTACGGTATTTACTTATTTTTATTACATGATTTTGATTATTCTACCTGAAACCTACGCCTATTTGAATTTTTGTGGAAAAGGTTTAGGAAATGACCTATTCATTATTGTTTTGACGGCTAAACAGTGTGAAAAACTTACGACTATAATCCTGATAACTATATATTTCTTGAGTGTATTACTTTTAACTAGTTCATACAGAATATGAAACTAAAAATATTCAATGTGGAATTTTTTTTCGAAAAATTCAAACCACAATGGGACTTCAACGCCAGAGTCGTGAACCCTGGCGTTCCAGTGCTCTTACTCTGAGCTAGCCTTCCACGGGCGGTCGTCCGTGTTCCATGTGGTCGATTTTTTCTATTACTTGTTTTATATTTGATTTGCTTGATTTATATAAATGAATGTTTAACCAAAGCAAAGGAAATGGCTTATTATGTAGTGAGATTTTGAAACTTACTTATCTAATATATTTTTTTATAAACTAGTCGGGATGTTCTCTACATTAGAAGTTGATCTGAAAAAAGGCAAAATAAATAGTCATGGTTCTAATAACTTCATTCACATCATTATCGTAACATAGTAACAGTTACTCAAAATAATTAAAACAACATGGTAAATATCCCGGTGAGTAATCACACTACATACATTATTAATGTGAATGACCATGTGAATCTCAAGCCATACCATTCTACTTGTTTATATTACACTCGACGCTGGCTAGCCAGTTCCTTTGCATGAACTTAGCTTACACGCTACTGCGTGTCTAGATTATACAACGTTGCATATTTTTTAATTCTATTTAGTGAATAGAATCCTAAATGTTTACTGAATGAGAGAAAAAAGCGATGCGACTGGATCGGATTCATCAGCCTATGTTATATTACGAGCTGAAGCAACTCTGAAAAGCATTAAAATTGATAATACAATGTATAAGTACTTTCGCAAAATATAATTATATTACTGCTATAAAAATAACATTAGTTACATACTTCAAACGCGAGGTGGTCTAAGACATCTATTTGATTTTCATATACTATACCCGGGCTGCCTGGCAACGGTTGATACAAAAATTGTACTTAGTAACGAACTAAAGAAAATAGAGAAATATTACTTTCGACAACTAGCCATGAGTTGAATTCTTAGTTGTTTATATTCTCTTTTAGAGTTTATCTTTTGATTTTTTTAATTTCCCATAATTTCGACGAACTTTTTCGACGGAAAACAGAAAAACAGTCCTCTCGTCTCAACGGGGCAACCCCGACTAATTGATGAAACAACAGATGGCCGGCACCTCGCGTCAGGTGCGATAGCAATAGACCGTTATGCGCGAAATAAGAACGTCGTAAGCGCCGAATTAGTTTTTTTTAAATTACTCATAAATTCCAGATAATTTTAACAAAGTGAAAAATTGAGTCACTAGATTTTATAATTTTATACTTTGTACATAAAAATTGACTCAGTTATATGAATAATCTTGAAAATAAATCAATTTTAATCAAAAATTAGGCCTAACTTTGTGATCTTATTTTATCGACAAAATATTATTATTTTATGTTTTTGCCAAATTGAGTACCTTTCAAATATAACGTATTTTCTATTTAAAAAAAACAAGCTCATTTGTGGCACACTTTCGGGTATAAAAATCAGATCAAAGATCGGCAATTTTCCTTTATACCCCCTCTTAAAAACGGTCTCTATGTTATAATTTTACGCAACCGCCCTTTTGGCATTTTAACGCATCAACGGCCATCTTAAGAGCAAAACGGCCATCTTTTTAGTTGCGCCCCTACCGTCGGCGTGAGCGCACGTCAGTTTTATGAAAAAGGGCCACATCGCGAAAAATTGCTTTTGTTGTGATTGAACTTTATATGCCACAAGGCCATATTTGCGAATGTGTCTGTTTCGCATATAAAAACAAGTAAGTACACAATTATTTTTAATGCAAAAGTGCCACATTTCGGAATGTGTCCATTTGGCAATATAAATATACGTAATATATTATATTTTTAATAAGCTTAACAGCAGTTTTTTGTAAAACGTCTGTTTTAATCAAAGTATTGTTGTGTTTGCGATGTTTTATTTTAAGACAAAAGGCTTTGATATTGCTTTATGCTAAAGGAAATCTTTGGTTTATGGCGTGTTATTTATATTTTGTTCCTAATAAATAATAATATACTAATACTGCACTATATTATTGTACTAAATATACGCGAAAATTTAACTTTTATTATTGAAATGATCGATTTGTAATGATTTGTTTATTATTTATTTAGTTCAGTCTATCAGTTTTTATTGTTTGTTGATTTAAACTTTAAAGTTATAATAATATACACAAATATACAACTCGTGCGAATTAACATGGCACCTGGCTCGTAGGCGAGAGCGGTGTCACGCGCGCGGAAGCAGGAGGAGGGAGGTATTACAGATACCTATTCTTGCTACAAGTGTTTTAAACTTATGCACTTAATATATTTTATGTACTTTTTGTCACCTTTGATAAATTATTAATTTTATTTACAGAATGAGTACCTAGTAGATCAACGAGAATTTTAAATATGGTCCTACCTAAAACTAATCCTACACAAAACGAAGAGTTAGAAAACCAAAATTCACCCAACAATTTACAGAGAGATGATCGTCATTTTTTATTTAACAACCACCCTACATTTCCTGGCTTACACGATGATTCGTTTGATATGAGTACCAATTCAATACCAAATAGTCAGATAAGCCTGGATCTCGACATTTCATTCGATTCCATAAGTGAAAAAGGCTCGAAGTTTTCTAACAGACCAATTAAAGTGATTGCAGAAAGTAGCTCAGATTCCGATGAAGATTCCATCTCCAGTTCTAATAGTGGTTCTACAAGCACAGATGATGATTTTTCATCTGACGATAGCGTAAATGACCCTGATTGTCAAAACAAATCTTCTGAGTCAGATTCCGACAACGATTCGGCAAGGGCAAATAAAATACTCTCTTTTTCACCTAAGTCTGGAACCTTTGGAGCTCGCAATGTGCTTTTATCGAGTTCAGGTAAGCAATAGTTTTCTGATTTTGATTTCAAAAACCTATGTCATTAGAAATATTTTTACCATTATTCTTCCTTTTATTTCAGGTAATATTAAGCACATTGCTCTAAGAACCCACCATGCAGGATGACTAACCAAACTATGTCTGTAACTATAATAGTCAATCACCCAGCGTTGATACTCTACTTCGTAGCGTCGACATTCAACCTCCTAGTATCGATGCACTACCTTTTAGTGTTGAAAATAATTTGCCTTTGGTGCAGACTGATTTTATGATACATAGCATAGTAATAAATAGTCAATCACCCAGCGTTGATACTCTACTTCGTAGCGTCGACATTCAACCTCCTAGTATCGATGCACTACCTTTTAGTGTTGAAAATAATTTGCCTTTGGTGCAGACTGATTTTATGATACATAGCATAGTAATAAATAGTCAATCACCCAGCGTTGATACTCTACTTCGTAGCGTCGACATTCAACCTCCTAGTATCGATGCACTACCTTCTAGTGTTGAAAATAATTTGCCTTTGGTGCAGACTGATTTTATGATACATAGCATAGTAATAATAATAGAAACTGCTCATTAGTAATTACTTAGAAAACCGCCTACTACCTATAGATTAAAGTGAAAATGTTGATCTCTATCTAATAGCCAAAACGAATTTATCCTAATTATAATTTAAGCTGTGATTATTGTGTTACCTATAATTATAATAATTAGTGTTAATGTATGCCTATTGAGGTTTTAGAAGAATTTATTTGTTGCTCACCTATTTTTTTTGCGAAAAATACCTACTATTTTGTAATAAAACGTTAAATTTGTGATTTTTTGTTAATGGCAATGTGCGCATAGACCAGTATTTTTATGTTCTTTATTTTTATTTTTTAGATTAACCTTTCATAACAAGGTTGTGTCATTTTTTTTTAATAAAACTATTTATTTTTTCTACTTGTGGCCTTTTATTCAAAATATTAATTTAAGTGTTAGGAATATTTTATAAACTAAAGGGACTTATGTGCTGCTAGTCGTCTGTATGTTATAATTACTACCAGATTAAAATAAAGAAGATATAGGGAATTAAAATACGCATCGAATGATGTATGAGACGAAAGTATTAAAAAATAGGGGGGCTAAAAAAGTTGAAAAAATCATTTTTAAATTTTCGATGTGCTTTACTGAAAAAAACTTAATTTTGATTTGTGGCTCTTTCGTTTTAAAGCAGCGATATATCATCCCATTTCCTCATATCAAGTATTTCAAAAGTTACCAAAGCACAAACACGAACTAATTATACAGGAACACAAACATTTATGAGTGTAAAAAGTGTTCTGATGATAGTGAAAACTTTATTGTAAGTGACCATAATTGAGGTTAATGACATTTTTATTATAGGTATTACGACTACCGGAACAGGTTGTTGGCAGAGTGTGCTGTTAAATTGACAGAGTATTGTATTCATAAATTTAATAATATTTAGCTTATTACACATATTGAGAACACTTGTACCATTTCCACAGTATTTATTATATTGAACCTGACCGGTTTCGCCTTACGGCATTCTCAAAGGTTTACATTTAGCAAAGGTTTTGTATGTTCTAATAACAATTTTTAGCAATTACCATTACTACGGTATTACAAAACCGGTCAGGTTTAATATAATAAATACTGTGGAAAAAGTACAAGTGTTCTCTCTCAATATGTGTAACAATGGATTCCACCAGTTGCCATCAATCACCATTATAAATAATATTTAGCTTATTAAGTTTAACTTAGAATTTTAGAGCTCGTGTCCAGAATTCCAGATAGTACTCTCTGTCCAGTAACGAGTACCTACGGTTGCCATTTGGATAGGTGACCTAGTGACTTAGTGACGTAGTGTTATTTCATTCGAGCACTTCCGTGCTTCGAGAGGACCTCAAAGGTTGCATACCTACTGGTTGCATTACTTTCTACTGATTTAGATACCTTTTAGATTTTGCCACATTTTCCCGCGCCTTTAAATAACTTTTTTGTTCAAATATAGATTACAAAAAAAATTGCTATTTCTGTTACAAAGTTAATTATTATTCATGCCCGTAACGTATTAAATAATATTATTATTAAACACAAAAAGTAATTAATTCTTAGGTAATAAATATTTCAGTGATACTTTGTTTTTTGTAACAAATTAAATTCGTATATCTACTTCGATTTTTTTTATAAATGGTAATATAAATTTTGACAACATAAAAATGCAAAGTTAATTGAACTAAATAAAAATAAGGTAATTTCAAAGGTTGGGAACCCCCAAGCCAACCTAATCAGTTCAAGGACACACCTGGTGATTGACGAACGAGGATCGCAGACTTTCAGGCGTAGTGGAGCAAATTGGACCCCGAAAGGCTTCGGAGGCTTAGCATGTAACCGAAACCAGTACACTGATAATGATGATGAAGCAAAGTGCAAGGTTTAGATGCAACCGGGATTGGCATTCGGGTGAAGAAGAGGTCGTCTGGGCGAATCCGATGACAAAGTTAGTTGCTTTCAATTTCAAAAAAGATCGGGTAAACCATGACTGATGGTTAAAGGAAATTATTTTCAAAATGTTTGACTAAAACTAGGAAGTTTTAATGCCTAAAATATTACTAGTCAAGATGACTGGTAATATTTTAGGCATTAATGCTAACTAACAGAGAGACCGATGACCCACAAGGACACAGAATATTTAAAAATAGAATTAAATTTAGAGGATATTACAATTAAATGGCTGCGCCTCGCGGTTTTCCCACGGATTTATTTTTCGTGTTAAAATTATATGTATTTTTCGGTTTATTTAAAATCTGTAACTGATCTGAAACTGCCAAAACGTAAAGGTAATGGCAGTTTCAGTTTTTTCACTAGTTCTCTTGTAGCGATGATAACACACAATTGGTTATAGTTTAGGTACAGGTGAACACACTAACGAATGGCGAGTAAATTGGCCTAGTTTTCTAATTTTCAAGCAGTTTTTTTTACAATCGGATACTCAAAAGCAGAATATTTTTAACCTGCTCGCGAGCTTGGTGACCTATTGTAGCTCGTAAACTAGCCCAGTGTCATCGAGGCTTAGAGGCTTAGAATATGTCGTGCGTTGAACGCGCGTTTACCCGATACCGCAGTCAAAAGCCCCTCATTTAGACGAGGAGAGTTTCTCGCCTGCAAATTGCGAGTATGCGGTAACATAACTGTTCACTACATTTTCATTACACTTATTAACCGTTACTCATTCATTGAAAGGGCAGAGGTTAAGGGTTATGTCAGCTACATACTTTTACCAATTATTACGTCTGGACAAGATCAAGATAACGTGTTAGGCTTTCTATTGATGGCATAATCGTAAATACCTACTTATTTTAGGTTCGGACCAATAGTACTAATTAGCTGTTTGCCATGGTCCCGCTCGCGTGAGATAGGTACTGCCCTGGTTTGAAGGTAGCCTATGTGCCCAACTATATTCGATTTCGTTCAGATTCATTCTGCCGTTCTGCCGTGACCACGCGCCCTTGTTTGATTTCTAAATACTTATTTTCCGAACTAACCGATTAGCCAAGCTAGAGAAGAGTGTGAGAGTCTCGTCTGTTCATCGCCAGGTGTATCGGTATGCATGAAAGTTTGGTTTGTATCTCTAAGATCTTGATGATGTAGGTACACGGGGAGGTAAACCTCTTGCCACAAATACCTACGCGTTTTTGAGGATAACACTGAAAGCTACGGTGGTGGATGAACTTAAATCCATTTAATAATATATCAAAACAATCCGGGCGTACCCGTGTCTCGTTTCTCTCGCAATTCGAGTCCAAGATATTATGGCGGGAGGTATAAGGTGGTAGTTATATAAACAACAGTTTATGTATGGTATCGACATGATTTATAGAATTTTTAAACCACTCACACCTTTATATTAACTTAATTAATACCCACTCATAGGCTGGGATGTCATAGATCAAGGGTGCAAAGGTTAGAGTCATTCTTTTGTCAATCGTTACTTCCGGACAACTGTTACAAAGAGTAAGGCTTGCATAAGGCGGTACTGATGGCGTAATCGAGTACTCTTGTATAGTGTTTGTTTATGTTATTTTTAAATTAACGCGATATAAACTCATAGTTTTAGGTATACTAGTTTGGGACTTAAAACGTCGGCAAAAGTAGGTGATGCAAAAATTTGATCGCGATAAGTGCCGAAATAGTATGAAAGTATGAGTACATATTTGTTAAGTTTTCAGATATATTTGGGCTCTGTCATCATTCCTAGCCAGAGAAAATTTTGCCCTTTTCTACGCGGGAAATATCCCCGTAGATATGACGGGACCGGTGGGGGCCGAAGGTGAGGTTGTTGGGCATATCCCTTGCACCTCGGCGGACCCAGGGCTATCCCTATCGTATTGGTCATCCTCGGGAAGGGGACCACGTAGTCCCCAACTCATTTCCGGAGACCGGGAGGCGCATGATGCCCGGTATACAAAGTTAGGCTATACTGAACTCTAATTATATCTGTGCGAATATTCACGCAGATCTGTTCAGCTGTTCTGGCGGGATAGAATAACAAACATCCATGCCACTTCATACACCATACCAAGTGGTTGCAGTGTAGGTATATGTAGATGTGAATATATTCACCCATATTATGTGTAACTAAAAATTTAATCTTATTTGACTTGAATAAAAGTAAGTACGTATCTAATTCGCACGAACACGTACAAACTACAAACACTAAAGAGGTAGATACGGCCCTCGCTATTGAGATAACAAATCTACATCATTTTGTGTGACATAAGAACATACCTACCTCAAAATAATTATTCTCTTTTGTTTCTTTTTTAAAAAGAATATTAGAACCGAAGTTACTAATATTCCCTCTAACCCCTCCAATTAAGCTAAATTGCTTGTGCTAGGAGTGGGTTCACATCAGTAGTGTAATGGCCAAGATTCGAACCCGGGACCTCTCGATCGTAAGGCCGACTTCTTAACCACTAAGCTACCGATACTCAAAATTAAATATTCATATTCTTGTGATGTGACTAGGGTGCTTAATCGTATAAAATGTTATGAAGATTAAATTGCAAGTGTAACAATATCAGGACATGACTTTCCCGTGGGGCCATTACGATGGCCCTAGGCCAGCCTTCCTTCCAATAAATCTGCCAACGATTACAATGAGGCATGGTAATGTAATAGGTATTTATATTAAGGTAATTAATAACTTAAAGTCGCAAGTGAATAAATTTTTACACTAATCACGAGTAGGTAATAAATATTAACGTTTCAGGCAGGTGTTAAAAAAGGCATTAAACTTTTTTCACATTTAGTTTGTTATAATATTTTTTATGTTGATATTATATTTAAATTGTGACCATTTGAAGTATTCTGTAAATTGTATAGCTTCATAATCATATTAATGCTATATGCGAATTAGTTATTTAAATAAACAATTAAATTATAGACAATGAAATTATAGAGCTTATCTTAATGCGTAATATCGCTTTATATTTTAACGTTATCACTGCTTTAGAACATTTACAAAGTATCCAAGTATATTTTTATTCTCAAAAAAAGTAGTTCTATGTTTAAAGGAGAATTCCCTTATAGATTCAGTTCACTGTTCGTCTGTCTCTAATAGCCTTTTTCTTAGAGACACCTCCTTCACGTGAAATCCGTTCAGAAAAGGATATTACAGACATTCGCATCCGTTCACCGTGGTGAAGACCCGGGTTGCGACCGGGACTAACGCAATGATGATGATAAAAACTTTGTTCATATTCTCATTGTAAGCAGGAGCATGAGGTACTATCATAGGCAATTCAAGATAAATTGACTAACTAATACTTTATAGTCTATAAAAGTACGGATTCTCATGTTACTGACTTATTTTTGAATTGTTCAGAAAAATGTGATAGATCCATATGCAATCAAACTGTATGATTACCTCGTACTTACCTTTATCATACCCATCACAGCACAGTCAGTGCTTTTCTCACAGTGCAGCTGTGTGTTAGTTACGTACCTGGAAAATTAAAACATGTGTAATTACTATCACATTCATTGAAATCTGTCTGTGTATACCCATATGTCAGGGCTCGTCTAGTCAATACTTGTCATATCTAGACGAGTATAATGACAGTAAACTATCCACATGTCCCTCTGTCTCCCTCTACATGGCTGCTTCCGCCTCGGCCCGAATAAAAAAAGGAGAATTACTAAGTAAGCACGGAATTTCACTACAATATAATATAGCATATTATTTTAGTAGGTATATCATTAATAAAGACAAGATTTAATTTGAGATTGACATGGTCATTAAAATTAATAGTGTAACACTCACCGGGATACTTGGTGAGTGTTACACTATTATTAACAAAATTTAAATTTATTAGAAATAGGTGAATGAATAATTTTGAATGCTATTGTACTGAGTCAAGCGACATGCCTTCTGAGATTAATGTAACCTAACAGAACATGCAATGCAACGGATTTAAGATTAATGACATTACAACAGAGGTTGGCAAAACCCAACCCACTGGCTGCACGTGGCCTGCTAGCTTCGTCCTTGCGAACTTAGATATTGTTCACATTATTATTATAAATCTGACAGTTGTCTACTATTCTTTTGCTTGTATTATGTTTATTACAGTCACAGCTAAACCTCTGGACAACGAAGAACGTTGCAGGCCTGAGGGGGCTGAGGATTAAAGGAGGAGGTCGGTCAACTGTCATTGTTCCCTTAGCATTTATTTTCACCATTGTCGATTTGATGAGGGACTATTTAAATTAAGATCTTTTCTCAATTAGTTCATAAATTCTCTTTGGATATCGATTCTATTTGATAACATTATACTTATTCGAACATACAACATACATTGCCATACAACGTGGTAATGCTGCCAGTCTTCTGGAAACGCTGCCACAAGAGGCATGCGATGCGGAGGAATTCTACGACGCGTTTTAATTTTAGTCTTAGTTTTAGTTTTTAAATGGTTTCTTTTATTTTATTTGTAATTAGTAGTCATTAATATGATAAAATGTAATTGCTTATTCGAATACATAGGAAAAAAGAATCTTCTCGGGCGGGACTCGAACCCGCGATCTTTCCCTTACAGGGGGAATGCCTTGACCAACTCGGCTACCGAGACACCCCCGATGTGATTCAAATTTCCCTTCTTATCCGTCTTTAAGGCGAGTCCCAACCGAGAAGATTCTTTTTCCCTATGTATTCGATTTGTATAGTTAGCATACTTAATGCTGTAAAATTCATTCATTTATACTTATGTTGGGAGAGATCTATGTCCAGTAGTGTACTGCGATCGGCTAATTGATTGTATACCACGTGGAATCTGGCCAGGGACCATATTTATAATAGGGGTTGCGCTTGAACCTGGCTATGGACAAAACCTACAGCACCAATAGGTACGCAACATGACTGATGCGTTGCTGTCGTGGCGTGGTTGTTCATGGTCCATTATCAACACTGTTCGTGATAATAATCTGTAGAACCACACACCGTGGCAAGCAGCCTTTATGTCCAGTAAATACTCAACTGTAAATCATCACTAGATAACTTAACTAGGTTCTTTCTGCACTTATAATTAAATATAATAAGTTGTCAGCTATTGCGGTAATTGCAGATAATAAATATAATTGCACCGTTTACTCATGGTTGCTTCAAGCGTCATAGCGGCTTGTTATGGCTATTTAACGTGATTTACATCGAAGGATACATAAAGGATGATTACAAAATTCCTTATTCACTATTACAGACAAATAACTAAACGTAAAACACATTACTAAAGGACCGATGGCTGTTGACGCATACAAGACACAGTAAGGTTTATAGATAGGAAGTTCAGAAGAGTCCTAGCCAGATTTACTGATAACATCAAGAAGATAGCTAGACTCAAAAAGCAAGGAAAAACCCGATTCCTACCGGCTAGCTCTGCAACCAACTTTTACTAACAGAAAATTCAGTGTCTATATAAAATTCAGTAACTGAATTCAAAACGCCCACAATTCCATGAAAATATACTACCTTCGTTCTAAAAGAGATACGATTTCTTTTTTCCAACAGCTTCACTTTTCATTTTGCTTCGCCACTGATAAACTCCTGTGTTATGACACACATGATGCCTATTATCCAGCACTTCCAGCAGTAGACTAATTATTTCACATTATCGGATGTGAAATAATAATTACGATAACTAATAAACGCTTAAACGATATAATTATTACGCCATAATGAGAGTGAGTGACTATTTTCTCTCGTTCTATGAACGAGGCCTAGCTATTTATTTTATGGTACCGGACAAACTCCATGTAATCATTACAGGTCAAACATCCGCATCAAATTAAGTTATGCAATAAAATATTCATTACTTGTTGACTTTTGAACAAAATCATGGCGGCCCTGCGTCGCGTCGACCAATTAAATTCTCTTTGTTTATGATGAATAGACGAATGGTTCACTACCATTTAGTTTATTAGGCTTTCTTTTCGAAATAGAAATTTGTCAGAATTTGAGGCGTGACTGTTAATCCTGGGATTAGTTAAATTTAAGCAGTGATAAATGAAACGTGGTTTGTGTATCGCAAGTTTTAAAAGAGAAATGACAGATGACAAAGTTCATGAAAAAGCAAATGGTGCAGAACCTATTAAAGCTGATTGTAAAAGCAATGTAACACATGTAGTTTATTCTATAAAACCGTTATGCTGTATACAAAGCTGGTGCGGAGTAGTAGTATTCCGGACAGAGAACGGCCAGATATTCAGCCCAGATTGGAGAATGAAGGCACTAGGCTTGATGATGGTCTTGATATACTGCACTATATTTCTCTTCAATCTTATCTTACCAGTACTTGTAGTACTAATTATAGCTTATCTATATTACTCGAGCTTATGTATGAAAATACATGCACAGCTCTATGCTTTTTTTTTATCGTGCGGTAATTCCCCAAGGATACCACCCCCACGGAGCCAGTGGAGGTGGTTATGTCGGACTCGAACCGACTAAAACGCACGCCGTCTTGGGTCCTTGGTTGCCGGAGGTGAGATTGCCAAAAGCATATCTCTCGCACCCCGGCAGACCCAGGACCATCTCTTTCGAGATGGCCCCCTTCGGTTGTGGGGACAACAGGGTCCCCATCTAGCCCCGGTTACGGGGAGGCGAACTTTGCGCCGCCGCCGCGGCCTGCTTCTGCTAGGGTGACAGGCGGCTCCACCGGTCACCCCCAGGCCAGCGCTCATGGAGGACGCAGGTCGTTCTGCGACCTCCGCGGTCCGGTTCGCCTTCGCTCTGCGCGGGCTTTCCGGGCCCGGAGTCTAGTCCGGACCCAACCGGCCGCCTCCTTCTCGAGCATTACTTGCTCGCAGAAGGAGGCGGCCGCACCCCAAGCGTTCGCGCTTCGTACCATCGCTGTGAGCAATGTGGCGAGTGTGAGGACTCCCACCCTCAGAGCCGCCACTAGGACCCGCCTCGGCGTGTCCCACGCCGCCGGGCACTCGGTCAGCGTGTGCAGCTCTGTGTCCTCGCTCGCATCACAGTGATGGCACTCGGACGTTGGCTCCTTCCGGATCCGACACAGGTAACTCCCGAAACACCCGTGTTCGGTAATCACCTGCGTCAGCCGGTACGAGAGGCTGTCGTGTGGCCTCTCTAGCCACTCCTCCATGATGGATCTTACCGCCGCTATTACGGCGTGCCCTGCGCTTGGTCGCCCAAGTCGTAGCTCCCATTCCGCTACCATGTCCCTGTGGAGCTGAGACCTCACGGTCCGAATTTATTCGGGCTCGGGTTCCCGTCCCAGCTCCCGCGCCTCCTTTCGGTACCGAACAGCTCTATGCTTGCACGAAACCTTACACGATATGATAAATGTATTCAAAACTCATTTCATAGTTTATGTTATGAAGGTAATTATCTTTTGTCACTTAAAACAATTAACAACCACGTTTTACAATTACTTAGAAATCAATTTACTTTTATGCCTCCAGTTTCCGTCTTTCTAGCTAGTTAAATGTTTATAGAACGGTATTCGAAGCCGCTTTGGCTATCACTCCATAGTCAGCGTAACGTTATATAAAATAGCGTTTACACTGGACTACCTTATTTGCGCTTACTTATTAAACTCTAGTATAAGAGCAAACAGGTGATAGGTATACAGTCGACAAAGGAGATACGGTCGCACTTTTTCATATAAAGTTGCAAAGGTGGAACCGTATCTACTTTCTCGACTGTACACAGACTATCCTAGATAATTCGGTTGGCTGGTGTATTGTAGAATAGAGTGAGGAATGTATGGGATTGACACGTATTTTGACACACGTCAACGTATGTTAATCCCATACATTAAACAATCTATTCTATTGTAGAAACGTATTTCCATTTGTCTAGAGTGTCTGTCATAACCCAGTAGTGGAAAAAAACCCCGTAGTCCCACCGCACCAAGTAAACCTCTGTTTTATTCGACTCTACAAAAAGTCAATATGTAACGAAGGTTACAACTAATCACAGTCAAATACCACCACTACTAATAAAGTCTGCAACCTACTCGGGGTTGCCGAGATCTTAAGTAGAAATACTATTATAAATTCGCCAAAAAAGTTTAATGAAAATCAGCCTGTAGATATCTCATGTTTGAAACAGCAATCAATCCGAAAAGCCCGATTCTCTAGAACGAAACTCTAAACGAGACGCTAGCGCTCACGTTTGAGGCTTTTGATATGAAGGCAAAACTTGTGGTTACCTTTTTGTAACGATTTTAAGCATAATATCGCGCAGTTGTAGTTGTAATCATAGTTCACCCAAAGGCGTGTTCTCTGTTCTATTCGGAATATAAATTATTATCTACTTTGTATACTAATTTTATAGCGTAACATAATAATTACAACTTTTTCTGTGTAATTATACTACTCACAAGTTTATTTCACCTGCTTGTTATGTAACTTCTTGAACCTGACTGATAAACTAGGCTGACAACATCTTATTAGACGAATGGGGACAATTCCATTCATATTTTAAATGTTAGACGGTACTTAATTTGTTCTAAAAGTACATTGCGAAGAATTTTTGTACATTTATGAAGAATTGAATCTAGGCGAGTCAATTACATTTAAGTTTCTTGAAATTTTTCTATGTAATTCTGTGTTTACTGCTAATGTGTAAGTTTAGATGCCTTTTAGTCATGCCAGAACGACTGAACAGATTCGCATGAAATTTTATACAGTCTGTGATAGCACATAGACTTTAATACCGGGAATTTGTAGACTGTTTCATCCTGGAATGCTGTTTATTCCATTTGAATCGTCAATTTCAATGATCATTTGATACTTTATTCATCAAAGTACTAGCTTTACTAGTATCTATCTATTCTGGAAGAATTCTTAGAACCTAAATTTCACGGTTATTATTTTTAAGTTGTTCAGTTTTGTCAATTTCTATTCCTTAATAGTGATTTCTCAAACTAAGCTCCACCATAGCTGCAGCGGATCATATAATACATTTCCTATGTTATCATAGTATCTGTATATTCCTTCTTTTCTAACGATACATTATAATTGAAGGAATTTTTACAGCATTAAGTATGCTAACTATACAAATCGAATACATAGGGAAAAAGAATCTTCTCGGGCGGGACTCGAACCCGCAGTCTTTCCCGTACAGGGGGAATGCCTGACCAATTCGGCTACCGAGACACGCCCGATATGATTCAAATTTCCCATCTTATACGTCTTTAAGGCTACGTGGCGTCATCTACCGATTTTCTTACGAACTATCGGAATCAATGAATGATGTTACAATCATTTTTAAACATTGATTTTTTGATAACTGCGCCCAAGCAATTGATTCCGATAGGTCGTAAGAAAATCGGTAGATGACGCCACGTCGCCTTAAAGACGTTTATGATGGGAAATTTGAATCATATCGGGCGAGTCACGGTAGCCGAATTGGTCAGTCATTCCCCCTGTAAGGGAAAGACTGCGGGCTCGAGTCCCGCCCGAGAAGATTATTTTTCCCTATGTATTCGATTTGATACATTATAATATTTTTTATTGACCAAAATACCAATCTTGTTGTAAAATACATTATTGTTGCTGACCTTAGCTAATTACGTACGTTAAGATAACGCATCTTAAGCAGGAACTCATTAATTATGATAATTATCTCACATACAATAAGTGCGGTGAAACGCTCAGTTTTATCTGCATGTAAATGACACCTACCATTATCAATGGACAATAATATTCCACAGTCTTTGCCATAAGAGAGCATATAAAGAGGTTTTGTTACAATGATTACGTATAGGTCGCCTTAAACTTGATAGTCGCTCTGAACTTTGCAATTTGAATATTTTTTTAATGATATTAATGACAATTTTTTTTAAAGAATATTAGAACTGTAATTACTAATATTCCCTCTAACCCCTCCAGCTAAGCTAAATTGCTTGTGTTAGGAGTGGGTTCACGTCGGTAGTGTAATAGCCAGGATTCGAACCCGCGACCTTTACCACTAAGCTACCGATGCTTAAAATTGCTATGTTGGTCCTCGATGGAGTAATACGGACATCTGTCTCTTCTTGTGGGTGTCATAGAAGGTGACTAAGGGATAGGGCTGTCAACCATTCGACAACGCATCTACCTACTTGTTAAAAGTGGGTCCAGGGTAATGTAATGGCCATGTATAGTTTGATTGTAGGAAGATAATTTCTCACTATCATAGACTTATTTCCAATATAGGTATACGAGAGCGGAATGAGTGAGTTTGCATCCCCTCCCGTGCAAGAAAACATGTGTTTAGAGGTTGGTTATAGAAAAAAAGTTTAAAACTAAAACCCGACTACCGAAAAATCACGCTCTTAAAAGTAACAAACAAGAAAATATCAAGGATAGCCGTGGTCGTATGCCACTTTTCCATAGAATGTTTTGTTTTATTAGAGTAAGTGGCATACGACCACGGCTATCCTTGATATTTTCTTGTTTGTTACTTTTAAGAGCGTGATTTTTCGGTAGTCGGGTTTTAGTTTTAAACTTTATTTTTTATTTATATTATTTTGGGGCAAGGTAAGGCTAATAATGTATACATATTTGAAATGTGCTCATTAAGCCCTTTCATTTGATACCAAACACGGCATAATTATCTCAAATTTATTTTTTAAGACATCACCTTAAGAGCGTTAGAGGGCGCCACACAACATTGAGTGACACGTCATATAGCCTATAACCATCGGACGATCTAGCCGCTTGTAACGATACCTTATTTGTCCAGTTCTAATTAGTAGTTGAGGAGCTATGAGGGAACAAATGAACAAACATATATACATACATAGCCTGTCAAAATCATAACCCTCCTTTTGGCTTCGCCGTAGTCGGGTAAAAAATCCTGAATGCTCAGAAACTACTTAAGTGCATTTTTCAGGTTCCGTACAAAAAGAGGACGGAACCTAAGTACTAAGTTGTATTGATTAGGAACCCTTCGTGTCCAAGGGTGTTTCGCATTTCGTTAGTTTTTTCTTGTGTTTGTAATAATAATTGTATACGAAATCTGTACAATCTGTAGAAGCAACATCTTCTGACAATAATTTGGCCAGTGACTTTACTGAATTTTCAAGTATATAATTATTTATTTTATTCTTTGTGTACTCGTAAATTACTTCATATAGAATAGTGAGGTGAAAGGTACAAAGGTGAGCTTAACTCAAAGTTGAGTTTCCTTCAGCAAACTCGGAAGTGCTAGGTGTCTATAATAAGTATGATGTGACCTGACCTTATAAAATTGCTCGGTTAAATTCGGTTCGAGGATGTTGGCAAGCATCAAACCGTTTGGCCCATCGACCTCAGTCGTTGATCTTGTCGAGTCAAGGAGATTTCTTATTGGAACCTATTCTTGTTAGCTTTTCTGACACACGGGCGAGAATAATACACAACATTCTATCGGACAACAATTTTTTGATTTTTCTAATGCTACATAATTTTCTCAGAGGTTCTACCAGCAGATGAAGCGTTTATACTTTACTAGTCACGGTTGAAGTTGAGATTACCTGTAACAGAAAGAAATAAAACATTATTTCTATTTCATTTATTTATACATTTCTTACAACTAAGTATTCTTACAGGGTAAACCCAGTACAATGGGAGTGGGACAAAATAAGAAAATGATTCCAATAATTTTATTAGTCTCATTCGAAATCTAGAATTCGGAATTCTGTATATTTACATTTTATATTTTTAGCGTTAAACACATACACGAAGTGCTCATATTCTTTCCTGCAAGTCGCAAGTAAAACCCATCTAGACATAGATACATATCGTGGTTGAAGCCACAAATCAGAAATAAAGTTGGTTAATTGACTTGTTCTAGTGACTTCTTTCTCAACTCTGTGTCTACTTAGCGAACTTGCTCTAACTGGGTGTTATATAGTTAATACAAATTATCTAACCGAGCTTATTAAATTAAGAATGGTAAAAGAGCAGTAAAAATTGCGTCGTTCTTAATTTATAGTTTTTATTTATTTTTAATCATCCACCCAAAGTACAATAGTAACTGATTTGACTATTACATTTTATAACATCACTAAATCTTTTTTCATACAAGTTACCTTAAAACTTATCGTTTTGTCGTTTAGTAAACAGAAACAGTAATTAATTTGATTAGTAAGTAGAATACCCAACTCTAGCTAGATAACCTGTTGGAGGTAGATATATTCCTGGAAAACTTCGAGTATGGATCCTTTGATGTCAATCGCTCACGGCTTGATAATATTAATTGAGAATGATATTACAATATCATATAGGTGTCTAATATTTTGAGTGTTCAGTGTAGGCACTGTTCCAAGGATTTGTATCCTCCCACAGCTGTTTATCTACATAAATTGTTATCTCAGAACGTCATCTTCATTGTATGGCAATGTTAATTAATCTGGGTACAATGAGATATTAAAATGAAGAGTAAAATCATAATAAGAGTATATGCTTTGGGAGTATAAATTTAGATGTTTAATAAATCGCGTTCATATAGAACTTCGAGCAAGTTTTTAATGAGAATAAAAGTGAAAGCAAGATTGAGGGTCCAATTCTAACATGGAGGTCCAGTGGGTCATATTTATAGATGAGGTCGAATTTTGAGGGTCCAGTGGGTACGTAGCCAATTTATCGACGTCACGTACAGCATTAGTCCCGGTTGCTTTCCGCCCCGTTCTCCGTTCAGGTCTCCGTACCCAAAGGGTGAAAATGCAAACCTATTACTGAGATTCATTGATTTGATTGACTTTTGCGGGAATGACTATCGTTTGACCCCCAATCCCGAAAGAACAGTCTGTTCTAGAGCCTCGTCTGTTAAACAGCAGGTATGGTAGTTGAACGGGAAATTTAGTTTTCCTGAATGAATATGACATCCGAATGTCACATAATGAATTTTGATTAATGCCATATGTCATGTCTTGTCAATCTTGCAAGTGACACTTCTTGTTTGAAAGATTAAGATGAATCAATTGATCAGCCTACGCGTTTGGTGTCTAAGGCGCCACAAAGGTACAAAAATACATTGTCTGATAAAGACATTTCCATCCTTTGCTTGGTGCAGTGGGGTAAAAATTCAAAAAGATATGCAAATTCTTTTGAATAATATTTACGATTCAATGAGAAAATAAAAGTAATACTGGGTTCATTAAATAAAAGTAAAATAGAGAAACCCACCAAGCGGCTAACAATTGAAAACTAAAGTAACTAAACTACATAATGCCTACGAAATAATAATAAAAAACTAAAAGAAAATAACTTTACTAAATTGAAACTTTTTGCTTTTTCTTTTCGTAAAGTTGACTGAATAATGTGACAGTGTATACTATTTATAATGTTCACAGCGTTTAGACGCATTGTTAACTTCGTGATGCTTTGAGTAATCACCAAGGCTGTTGCCTAGCAACCATTATCTTTTTTTTTCGAAACAGTAGGTCACAGTTTACAACACGATACGGTTTGATGGATTGACACGCCTGTGATGTTTGTTCTGATAAGTTCGATGCACAATTTAGATATAGAGCATACCTTGTTAAGAATTTTTTTGTGTAGTTTGCGTAAATAGGCGTCGAATTTGCATAATATTTAGTAATAACCTGATTAAATTTATGTTTGGTCATGCAAACAATGGAATGTAATGCATCGCAAACTATTCCTATTAGCTGTACCCGTGACTCCAACCGCGTGGAATTTTATTAAGATCCTTGTCTCTCAAAAGTCAAAAGTGTAACAATGCATTTACAATTTAGATTAAATGGTAGATCAGCTGATTGATTAATCGATTCTATAACTTAATGATCATTGGGTGCTTGTAGCCAATTCATTCATTTTCATTTTAGATTGATTGATTGATTGCCGCATGCATAGACATGTGTATAGTAAGTAGCAACAGCGAACTTTCAAGCCGCTTTGCAGACTCCTTATAGTTATTTATTAGTTATTGTTTCATCGCAGAGCTGAGAATATAACATATAGAAAAGAGTTCGTTGGACTGTGGTAGGAATATTAGCAACCGAAATGACTTACTAACTTAACTCAATTGCTTGTGCTAGGAGTGACTTCACTACGGTAATGTAATGGCCAGGATTAGAACCCGGGACCTCTCAATCGTGAGGCCGACTCCTTAACCACTATGCTACCAATGCAATGCGGCTTGTATAATGGGCACTTTTGCACCGAGTACCTACTGGTTTTTGGCGAATCTATTTTTTAGGACGAGTATGGATTTGTTTAACCTCCTCAGAACATTCGCTTTGGTATAGGTGATAGAATAAAGCCGGAGAGGCAAAGTTTCTACGCAACTGTTCTGCAGAGGTTCTAATGTGTTAGTAATTTCAGAATCAGCAATGATACGAACTGCACGTCGCGCGTTGCTGCAATCTGTTGAGAGCGTCTAACAGGTATTGTGCGGAGCCATCCCAGAGATGAGAACAGTAATTCACGCAGGAGGAATTTTGTGTTTTAAAGATAAGATATCACTGCATGAATTTATTGACTAGCTGATTATTATTTTTACAGCATGGTTGCTGTTGCTCTTGGTATTCTGTGTGTAAGTCCTTGTCGCATTTCTGGAACAACTTGTACTTATTATTGAGGAGCCAAATTTTTGAGTAAAGTATGGATTTATAATATTATTTCATAACACGATCTTTGAATGTTTGGTAGATTTTGAGTTCGAACCTCGTCTTAAATCCCTTTCCGCCAAGTTCAATTCTGACGTCAAATATGACCACATTTGACCTTTTACTTATGTCCATGATATTCGTTTGACATTGCCTACTGATCTTGCTTTTTAACAATAATTATGGCATTTTATTAAAGTGCTAAAAGCTTCATATTATTGTAATAATAAAGTTAATGTAGGAAGTCGAACATTATTCATATACGTTTAAGTTAAATAGTGAATTAACTGTTGGTTCTATTCCGTTAGAAGTGCTGTTAAGATAAATATAACGGATGATGTCGACATACCAATTAATAATTTGAGTTATCCAGCTAGTACCTGTAATACTTAGATAGGTTTGCAAGCACAGGATTGATTGAACCTTATGATCGGGTATGCCATCGCAGTTGAAAAAAAGAGGTCAGTCAAGTAAGTAAGTCATCAGTTTGGTTGGGTTGTGTAGTTAACAGTTTTAGTGATGTTTTTTAAGCAATTAGTATGCCGACTTCAAATTCTACAAGTATAGGTAAATACTACTACAACTAATAATAGGTACTAACCTGTATAACGTCTTCGTTGCTATATCGATAAGAATTTTCTCTGTCTGGTTGGATAGTACACGCCAAAGTAATTTAAATCAAGAATTTTTAAACAAATGTTGACATCTTTCAAAACATCCAATTAACCTTCAAATGTCACGCAGACAGAGTAAAACTTTTTCCTAATTCCATGAGAAAAGTTATTAACAGTCTCGCAATATCTTATTGTATTGTGAACGATTGTTTGATACTAAATTAAATTATAAAACAATAACAATAGGCTGGGATCAGGTAAAGTTCACATCTCTCAAGGTCCGTGCTTTGAGAGATTGAGCGATTGAGATTGGACGCGTCTAAATATGAAGCAAAATGTTTAGAAATAGCTTCGAGTTTGGTATTTGGTAAATACTTCAAGAGCTCCTGGCTAGGTACCTACGCCACTGTTGTGGTCCACCCTCCAGAGGAGGGCCAGACTGATAGAGACGGCCCTGGTACCACTGAAGTGCGTGGCGTATGTCCTACAACCACACTTTCGGCTAAGTGCAAAGCCGAAGGTGTGGAACGAACCACAGACGGCGTGCATTTTAGTTGGTTCGAGTCCGACATAACCTCCCCCACCTGCTCCAGCGAGGAGGTGGCGGGTTTTCTTGGGGTATTTTTGCACGTAAAAAAAGGTACGCTTATTGTTTGGTAAATGTTCAGGGGTTAAGCTACTTAGGCGTGGTTGCCATTTGTCGGAGTTATGAGGGAGTACCTAGTGGTATTTCATCAGTGGCACTTCCGTGCTTCGGTTTGTTTGGTTCAAAGTTGGTCCCGGCTGTCAATACTCAATAATTGTTAGGTCGACTTTAACTACTCTGTCCGTTGACCACTGGCCAATGGCTTCTAACCTCCATTCAGGCTGAAAGGTCAGACGACAGGCCTTGAATGCGACTGGGACTAACGCATGGATGATGAGTTGGTAACAAATGTACCTATACGTTACCGGAAATGTGTATAATCTGGTATTCTTTAAAATACCTAGGCAATGTATAGAATGCCGAGTGCGCAGCCGGAGCAATTTTTTTTAAATTTAGGCCGAAAAATTGATGGCACAATTCTCATACGAATGCCCTTAAGTCTAGAGGTATATGGTTGTATGAGTCCCATAGGTATATGAAGTCTGTGGGTTTCTATGCCCCGTTGACCTATGGGCGCCGTAGGTATATGGGCCCCGGTGACCTATTAGTGTCGGGAGCTCCGTGAGCGTATGGAGCCCCTGTCAAAAATGCTTTCTGTTCTCAAAATAATTAGGAGAATTTAATACAGAGAATTTAATATAATTAAAACAAACATACTTTTTATTTACATACTTTTTACGCTGGTTGCGTATTATATAAATAAATTGTTTGAGGCAGTGTTTACAAATTACTTACTTACATTTAATTATAGCATCAGTGCGGATTTCGGTATTCATTAAATGCTCAAATATAATAAATATCCTGAAATAAACATATAAAAAATAAATATGAATTATTATAATTAGTCTCTCTGTCAGACACTGAAGATCCTGCGAAGTGGAACAGAAAAAGTGCGATGCAGATTCCGGGCTCTGAAATGGAAGCTTTGGAAGCAACCGGCGGAAACGTTATTACGTTGATGATTAGGTATATTTTATACTATATACCTACTTAGTTGATGTCCGTGGCTTCGCCCGACTGGATATCGGTTATAGCAGCTTTTGGTCATATCCCCGGTTCTACTCAACCAATTGCGATCAAACATGCGAAAATTGCGAAGTCTGACTGAATGAAATACCGCATCAAGGTACGTTCTATAGTTTTAGCGTCCATTGCGAACAAACAGACAAGAATTTAAGAAAATATGTTAATCTAACATAACCCAAGTACCTATCTTTTTAATGTACACAATAGAGGGACGGTTTAGAAGGAAATTGGGTAGTTACTTGAGCGCAGCAGAATATATACAAGGGGATACCTTGTACCCGGTTAAGTACCTCCACCAAATATGAGTTCCATATGATCGCACGTCATGTATAAATGATCAGAATTTGTAAAAAAATAATATTGATCATCGGATATTCTCGAGCGCGTCAGATTAAGGTAGAGTTGGGTTAATAATATGCTAAAAAGACTATATTCTACTAATCTGATAATTAGAGAATGATGTAAATAAAAGGAATGGCTACAATCTATAAAAGCTGATGAAAAGGTACACTGCAATATTTTTATCACCTATGCTTTGCAATTCAATAGATCTCTATGCCGTTCGAATAAATTCAAATTAAGCATCGTCTCCTCCCCTACGACATGTAATTTATAATTTTCTAAAATTTGGTATATTTATTTTGTATCCATAATTACAAATAATAACAATCGGCATGTTATTAATTGAATTTGGTAAATGCATTAATTGAACAAAGCTGCAGCACGATGATGTAATCGTGAAGGTTTATAATAATAGCTCACGTACATTTGAATGTCGCAGGAATCACGCGTAACCGACTGATTCTATTAATGTTAAAATAAAGGTTGTTTAATAACTGATAGTCAGTCGCTTTGCAGAAATATCAAAGTTCAGTGAAAGATTCGCTGTTAGAGTGACAAAGCGGGCCCCAGGGCTATAAAAAAACTCCCCTAGGTACTGATTTGCGGATGAAGCTCTAGCGAAGGTTTTCAGACGACGAGGGTTATTGCCGAAAAAGCCAAAATAAACCTTTTTTTATATTTAAAGATGAGTAAGAGAGCGAACTCCGGGCTCCAAAGTAAAATCCTTTGTTTGCAGAATCAAAGTTAAGGTCTATTTTTGCTTGCTCGTGTTTTGTGTTGGCAGAGCATTCTGCTGGTATGATTATATGTCATTCTCGCTCAGTGCCAACATTTCCTACCAACATTATCAACCTAATACGGAACCAATCCCCTCTTTCCCATTACTGTAGCTCCTCAACATAATACACAAGGGTCAATTGTAGTGACCCACAATACACTCGGGAAGTCCTAGGAGTATTATTACCTGATAGATACTCGTACTGATACATACAGTTTCTTCCGTAGGTTTTAAGGTTCCGTGCCCTGTTAGTATAATTACCTAATAGATACTGATACATAGAGTTTCTACCGCACACAGTGGTTTTAAGGTTCCGTACCCAAATAGTAGAAACGAAGGTCCAGTACTTTTCTGTCCACGGCGGCGGTGCGCTCAATAGCGCGCCTCCCCATTCCGGGGGCGAGTTGGGGACACCGTTGTCCTCCCTCCTGAGGAGGGCCAGACCGTAAGGGATGGCCCTGGGTCAGCCGGGGTGCGAGGGATATGTCTATGACAACCTCACCTCCGGCCTAGCACCAAGACCCACAGTCGGCGTGCGGTTTTAGTCGGTTCGAGTTCGACATAACCTCCCCTTCCGGCTCCGGGCGGGGGAGGTATCCGTGGGGATATCCGCACGGAAAAAAAGAGGGGGGGGGTATCCAAGGGGATTTCCGCACAAAAAAAAAACTTTTCTGTCTGCCACTAGGGTTCTCAACTATACGCTTTATATGAAATAATATTATAGGCCATGCCAGATCGATTTAGATTAAAATTTGCGGTAAATATCGTATTAGAGTAGTGATTTTTGTGTAACAAAAATTAATGTGCACGCGGGCGGCGTCGCGGTCACCGTTGTCCCCCGTCCCGAGGAGGGCTGGACCGTAAGGGATGGCCCTGGGTCAGCCGGGGTGCGAGGGATATGTCGATAACAACCTCACCTCCGGCCTTTCTTTTTTTTTTTTTTTTTTCGTGCGGAAATCCCCACGGATACCCCCCCTGCCGGAGCCGGAAGGGGAGGTTATGTCGGACTCGAACCGACTAAAACCGCACGCCGACTGTGGGTCTTGGTGCTAGGCCGGAGGTGAGGTTGTCAAAGACATATCCCACGCACCCCGGCTGACCCAGGGCCATCCCTTACGGTCTGGCCCTCCTCAGGAGGGGGGACAACGGTGTCTCCAACTCGCCCCCGGAATGGGGAGGTGCGCTGTTCAGCGCGCCGTCACCGTGGCCTGCTTCTGCTGGGGTGACAGGCGGCTCCACCCGTCACCCCCAGGCGCGCGCTCATGGGGGACGGAGGTCAGTCAGTGCCCTCCGACGCCCGAGTTGCTTGCGCGCGCGGGCGGCGCGATCCGCGAGTCTTTCTCGCTCGCGCCGCCTCTCCCGCTCCGCCGTCTCCTTCACGACCATTACCTGCTCGCTGAAGGAGACGCCGGCCGCCCACGCGTCCGCGCAGCGGACCATTGCTGTGAGCAGGGTGGCGAGGGTGAGAACTCTCACTCCCAGGGCCGCCACTAGCTCCCGCCTCGGTTCGGCCCATGCCGGGCACTCGGTGAGCGTGTGCAGCCCCGTGTCCTCGCTCGCGTCGCAGTGATGGCACTCGGACGTTGGCTCCTTTTCGATCCGACACAGATATCTCCCGAAGCACCCGTGCCCGGTGATAATCTGCGTCAGTCGATACGAGAGGCTGCCATGTGGCCTCTCGAGCCATTCCCCCATGATGGGCCTTACCGCCTCTATGACGGCATGCCCTGCGCGTCGTTGCTCAAGTCATCGCTCCCACTCCGCCACCATGATCCCGTGGAGCCGGGACCTCTCGGCCCGAATGTCTTCGGGCTCGGGATCGTATCCCCGCTCCCGCGCCTCCTTACGGAACCGATACAGTGCCGCAAGGGATCTCGCTTCCAGGATCCACGGTGGCGATCCGGCTAGGAGACTCGCCGCTTCAAAGGATATCGTGCGGTACCCCCTAATGGCCCTGCAGGCCATCGTCTGCTGCGGTGCATGCAGCAGTTGCACGAACCTGGCCTGCAGGGCGTCCGCCCACACGGGGCACCGTACAGGGCCATGGACCGCACGACACCCGCGTAGAGTCTCCTGCAGGAGTCCTCTGGGCCCCTCAAGTTGGGCAGCAGCCGCATCAGCGCGTTAGCTGACACCAACAGTTTGGGGCGCAGACTTCGGAAGTGCTCTACCTCACCTCCGGCCTAGCACCACGACCCACAGTCGGCGTGCGGTTTTAGTCGGTTCGAGTCCGACATAACCTCCGCTTCCGGCTCCGGCAGGGGGGTATCCCGCACAAAAAAAAAACTTTTCTGTCTGCCACTAGGGTCACGGAATAAATAATCCCAGGATGTATTTCATGAACCGTCATAGTCAGACCATTTTTATGCTACTATATTTCTGTTGCCGCTATAAAAACAAATAATGAATACGTTGAATAATTAAAATGAAATAAAATAAATCATTGGAGTTAATGTTTTACAGATTCGGAAACCTTTGTACATAAGTCCGACTCGCACTTGGCTGGTTTTTCATCTGGTCGTGACTTGGTGTATAGGATGAGACGGGCAGTTCTCTCATTCACTGTATTCGACAAACTACCGTCCCGATTTATGTTAGAAAGCGTTCTGAAGCTTAGCTCACGAAGGCATGCAACACCTTACTCGCTTGCTCTTCACAAAAACCTTTGTATTATCTTTTGAATTTCACTGTTGCGTAAAATTGGCCAAGGAGGCTATTAGGCATCCTAAGTACTTGTGGAAGTCACTTCCTGTACCACTGATAAAAAAATAGCGCCATTTTTTATGAAGTGTTTAGGTGAAAACCTAAATACTTTAGTTTTCGTTATGTTAGTGTCGGTAGCTTAGTGGTGAAGAGTTGGCTTAACGAGCGAGAGGCCCCGAGATCGAATCCAAGATTGAGTTTTAGGTTAGTGGAAATACTAGTAAATTCAGTTAGTAATACATACATACTTATAATCACGCCTTTATCCCTGGAGGGATAGGCAGAGGTGAATCAACATCCACATTTCACCAATCATTTTGTCCCACGTAATAGGAGGTGAACCTATTGCCGGGTTCCGGGCACTATTATTGACTCCAGCCATGTATCTGAGGCGGAATCTAGGCTGTATATATCTGTCGGGCTGCGTGGGGATTTATCGCACGTTAAAAAAAATAAAAATGAAATATATATCTTTCGGATGTTAAGGAGCCTTAGTCGCCCTGTACGACACCGCATGGAATGAGATGGGGTGGCCCAAATTTTGCTCTGCCGGGAACCACGCAGTTATATATTCTTTAAGAGAAAAAAAAAACGGGGAAACGTCCATACTGAGGGTTATGAGGGATAGGTACTAAGACACTACATAGTATAAAATAAAGTCACTTTCCGCGTCTGTCCGTCCCTATGCATGCTTATATCTTCAAAATTACGCTACAGTATTTGATGCAGCTTCTTTTAATAGATCGAGTAATTCAAGAAGAATGTTTATATGTATAATACATGCTTAAAATAGTAGAGGGTGCAGCGGGAACGGGATCAGACGCCACGCGGGCGGAAAAAAATTGGCGGTACGAAGTTCGCCGGGTCAGCTAGTTTACCTAATAATAAAAATGGATATTAACTTATTACTAACATTAAACAAGTTCGAATAAGGTGGGAAAACGAGGCGGGAAAACATGTCTTGATTGTTAATTTTATTACTTTATTGTTATAATTACCAATTATATTTTATATTGTTTAAATTCCTTGTCATGATAGAATTAGTAAACAATAATTTACATGTTTAATTTTATTGTGTTAATTTATTTTTACAAAGACATGTAAAGATTTTATTTTATAACTACTCGGATAATTAAATCATAATTCTAATCTAAAAATAAAATAAAAATAGACAATTAAATGAACTGTTTATGCTAATATTATACTCAATTATAAATATAAAACTGAATTTATTTGTTTTCTCATTACAATTTTGAATTACAATGTATAAAAAAGCAGAAACAAAGATGTGGAGTGGATTTTGAGCTATTTTTTGAAACAAATTGCTTGTACGCGGTTCACTAATTTACTGCAATACTTTTAGTATCATTATTATTAACCTTTTAAATCTGGCAAAATTACTGTAAGTAGGTATGTGAGGTGGTTTCACATCGTTGGTATAAGTACTGGGTGTGGTCCAACTTCACGATCTTGCGATTGCCACTTGACATCGTTTAACCATAATACACAGGTATTAAAAAAATGTATAGCACATAATGTTGGTTAGACTTCTAATTTTAATGTATCAAGTACCTAATATTGCCATTCAAGCGTCGTCGTCGTGTCGGAGGGGGCTCCACTGTCCTATTTTTTTGGCACATGAAACGTATATTGACTAAAATTGAACGAATTAATTAAAATTCACTAATCTGAATAATAACTGAATTATCGCTGAACATGCAAAAACATATTCTGATGAATTTGAAAGTGCATATAAAATTCCATTTAATTTTTAATCTAACAGTTTATCTACAACAGAGAACGTGATAAACGTGAACGTAAGCCAATGCCTCATTCAACATTATTTATCTCTTCATTGTATAACAAAACGAAAACAGGTTCCTTGAACTATTGGATAAAATGTGTACATTGTGTATAGGCTACTGAATGTCAAATACTAATACGGGATCTGTGTTTATTCAACCAAATTATATGCAGGATTCATGAACATCATTGTAATCCATACTATATTATAAATGCGATAGTAACTCTGACTGTCTGTAGTTACGCTTTCACACCTAAACCACTGAACCGATTTGGATCAAATTTGGTATAGGGGTAGATTAGACCATGAGAAAGGACTTAGGCTATATTTGGTAGCGATAACCGACATCCACGCGGGCGGAGCCGCGGGCAAAAGCTAGTCGATTATATTTGTTGGTATCGATTCTGTTGTTAGTGACTGAAGCGAATAAGGTGAGTTATATGTTTGCCCTATATTATATTCATGGCGCGTCTTATATTCCCCCTTGACTATACAAATAGCTAAACTAATGTCGAAGGAAGATATGCCACTAGATTCCGTTTGGGTCGTTAAAAAGACCGCAGTCGTGTATTTAATCTTTGTAATTATAAGTATAAACATTAATTTGACACGCGTTTCTTCCGAAAATGAAACAAATGTGGGACACTTGAAGTATTAAGTATGCTAATTATACAAATCGAATACATAGGGAGAAATAAATCTTCTCGGGCGGGACTCGAACCCGCAATCTTTCCCTTACAGGGAAATGCTTTGACCAATTCGGCTACCGAGACACGCCCGATGTGATTCAAATTTCCCTTCTATTTGTCCGTTCATTCCCGCTGTAAGGGCAAGGCCTCGGGTTCGAGGCTCGCCCGAGAAGATTAATTTTCCCTATGTATTCGAAATGTAGGCACACATTTTAGTCCTGTCAAAATCGTTTAAGTTTTGTAACAAAATCCACATTTTGGTATTTTTTTCGGGAAATACATATTTACTTAATATAATTTCTGTTACGCGATAATTGATATCTATCAAATGGTTTTTACAAAGTGCTTGGTGTTGAAAACGCAATTTATATATTATACAAAATGCAGCGTTTCGTGACAAACGTTAAAATGTCATATTGTTCCGGCATTTCTATTTTCATTGTCATTGTGCGTTGCGGAATGACTCGTGTAGAGAATTAGACACGCCACTTTTTTCGAATACTTTTTATTCTGTTCATTAACCTTGGACTGATTGCTCACTGGCTTTCTACATGGTAATTGTAGGCAATATTTTTACTATCAATAGTGGATTTACTAGCAGATTAAGTACATTCGCTGGTAAACACACCGCTGATTCCATCGTAGGTTTCTGCGTTGGATTTTGAAGGTAGCAAAATTAAGGCATCCATACTAATATTATAAATGCGAAAGTTACTCTGTCTGTCTGTCTGTCTGTATGTTACGCTTTCACGCCTAAACTACTGAACCGATTTTGATGAATTTCAGTATAGGGGTAGATTAGACCTTGAGAAAGGACATAGGCTATGTTTGGTCGCGATAACCGACATCCACGCGGGCTGAGCCGCGGGCAAAAGCTAGTTAAACATAAAATTGTTATGTACATAAGTTTATTTAATGGAATGAAAAAAAAAAGATAAACATATTTATATATCTACGCTACTAAATGTTATAAGATGCATTACATGCATGAGAATTGGGCCATCAAAACCATTCAGCCCATCAAATTAAACACGTCCTGCTACGTGTTTAATTTGATGGGCTGAATGTGACAAAGCTAACTGCGACGCCGGAGCTTGGCGTTGGGAGGTGTCTGTATAAGCAAAATCTAGGAGGAGATGTAGTAATTGAACTCCGAGCCAATTAGCTAACCTGTACTTCGAGCTGAAAACCTCAGACTCGGATGCAACCGAGAACAACGGTTAGATGAGGAGTTAATTCGTAACATTTACTTCTACCAATGTACATACAAAATTAGCTTAAAGTTGAATGGGAGGAGTCCAAGTTCCGAATCAGCAAATAATATACTATCTGTGCATTATTACTTCTTACACTACTTATTAACCCAGGTTATTGTTACCGTTATTCGCGCCTGCAACAAAATGTTGACACGCACTGGTTCTGCAATCATTCGTCAATTTGCTGTTAGCCAATTTTTTTCTGTTACTCTTCAATAGTGCTTACATCAATACAAACAATAGCATTGCGTTATATAGTTTGACGAAAAATATCATTGTTGTATTTAATTATATACACATACATTAGAATATAAAACAAGCGTGTTATTTATAAATTAACGAAGGTTTCTTGGGAAAACTTGTTGCTCTGCTGCGTTTGTAAAAACAGCCAACCTTGACGGAAAATAATTTCATAAAACAAAGAGAAACTCTTGGCGGAAAATATGGCGGACAAGTCAATTAAGAACGAGGATTTGTTTACTTATTTTATGTAAAGTGACATTTTGTGTTCATAGTGACCGTCAATATCATGATTTTTCCTGGGATCCCAAGGCCCCTTATTCTTCTTTTTGACCGACTGCCGAAGGAAGGAGGGTAATGTTTTTCGAGACTATGTATGTATGTATGTATGTATGTATGTATGTCCATTTATTTGGCACGGCCTACAGCCTGAACGGCTTGACGGATTTGAACATATGAGGTGTCATTTGATTCGTCGTGATTGCGTGAGTGACACTGGGTACATTAAAATTTCTAGATAATTAAAATGGCGGAGTTTTGGCGCTAAAATGAAAACTTTGAAAATAGTTCTTGCACACTCTACAGTCTGAACGGTTTGACGGATTTTGACATGTGAGGTGTCAATTGATTTGTCGTGATTGTGTGAGTAACACTGGTTATATTATTGCTATATTATGTTTTTTTTGCTTTTCAGTTGTATTTACTTTGCAGTCGGGTTTTTGTTTTCTTAATAATTAGGTTTATTTCATTCTTCTCCTTTCGATTTGACTTATTTTAACTTTTATGAAAGCATAATTATGTCAGATTAACTTAATTATAGAGTTGGGACTTAACGATAAAGTCATCTGTTGTTGACATTGAATTGTATCAATTGTATAAGTAGGTACATACAGTCTTTAAAAATAAGTTACGTAGTGAAGTAATAATATTTTATCCTGTGCGTATATTTTGTTTATATAGAGTTAGTTATTAAAAAAAAACAGAATAACATTACAAATAAGTAAATAAATATTACAGATTTTTTTTACTAAATACGTAGTTACATACATATTACACACCCAAATCTCTGCAAATGTACATATTCATACGGTAATTGAATCTATGCCCCTGCGTAGCCGTCCAACGCTCTACCACTACACCACATAAGCCACTAAAATATTCAAAACGCAGCCCGCAAATATTTAAAATCGGTGTTCATTACATCTATTATTTGCTAGTTACACTGTGTAGTTTTGCTGGAAATTGCATTAACACATTCATCATAGCGTGATACGGTAAGAGTGGGTTCCACCCTTGACCGTAGCGAACAATAGTGGTGTGATAGTGATGCCGTCTCATAGTGCCTTGTGAGAACTTGGTCTTGGTACTTGGCTATTTGGCACACACGTATTATTGTCTATAGGTGTAAATGCACTCATCATTTACGAGCGAGACATGCTACGCGTTCTTGCGAATGTTTTTTGCTGAATTCATGACTGTTCTAATTAAGTTGTAGTTCTAATCTAGCTAATATCTCAAATTAGTTATTGTAATCGTACGATCAAGTCTTAAGGTACAATGTCATCCTTGTGGTAGTTTTTGAAGTGAAAACTTCTTTAGGCGCGTTGTGCAGCGTCATAGAAAATTATACATAAAGGAAATCATGGAACTCGCTTCGTCACTTGCGGTCACGTAACGCTGACAATGTACTGTAAAAATGTAATAGAGAAATTTTTCATTAACTCACAACTATCACAATTGTAATATACACAGCCTCTGTGGCGTGGTGGTAGTGAACGCGACTGCTACGCAGGAAGCGCGGTTTCGATCCCCGCTCAGGGCAAATATTTGTATGCATGATTATGACTTTTTGTTTTCGTCTAGGTGTTTCTATGCATAATATGTATTGTTTATCGATATTGTAGATTCCATAAGTTAGTTTACCATGGGTCTAGTTAGCATTGTTTGCCCATTGTTTTCGAGACTCATGAAATCCTTGCCACCTGCTGATTGATGGAAGAAGCTCTGTCGTATTCTTTACTCTTGGGAATCTTGAAGTTGGAAGTTCAAATGCAGTTACACACACAAGAAACCGTATAAACCAAACCAGTGGAGAGCGGAGTAAGTGGGCCCCGGACTTCTAGTTGAAAGCCAAGGGGAAAATCAGGTACACCTCTAAAAATGATCATGAATTTTCCGCCTTTGAGGATTTCTAATGAGCCCTAATTCACACGAACTCTTACAGTATGTACTCACTTACATAATAATACTTCGTACTCAAGGAAGAGTGTCAAGAGTCATCTGTAGGGTGTACAATCGCGCTCGTGCGCAATTTACTAGGAAACTGTCTCTAATAATTCACTAGTGCGATCTCTGAACCCGATACGATTACTGCTTTCAATCTTGAGTTATATACGTGAGGATTATTCGCACCGCTTCTAAAATTGCATCTTTGGTAATATATATCATCCTTATTCTTTGCTGAAGAGTAAATATGTACTGTACATACATACCCAAAAAATTGCCCATGTTGAATTTCATGGTACAATAAACTGTTGAACCATGCTATTTTCTAAATGTAATCTATGCTAGAATAAGTCTTATGAGCCGAAGCTCGAGGAGTTTACTGATAGCCGTTAAATAGTCTTAAAATATAACTTTCATCATTTCAACAGAGAATTTAACCATGTTTAATTTTGGTCATTTAAATGTCACATAAAGTGTAGGATCGATACGTAGTTACAATTAGAAATTCCGCTGAATTTATTTCCATAGTTCTGTACATCGTATATTACAAAAATTATTGCAAATGAAACTAATAAAATGCGTGTTACATTATAATGCACGTGTACTGAGACGTGCAGGTCATTAGGTCACTCTAGGTAAGTTTTGCATATAAATCGTTTTTGTTTGCTGTGATTGTGTTTCCAGAATATCTTACATTATTGATAAATAGTTATAGTATTTCAGGAAATATTTAACTTATTTCCTGAAATATTGTAACTGACTGCCTTCACGAAGCTGATTCCATGTTCGTAGCTGGTTATCGAAAATTAGTTACGAAAGTGGACGTAGCCACGAATCGAACAGTGCTTGTTCAGCAGGATTTGAAGTGCAGGTTAACAAATAAATTCCGCCATCGTTCCACGCGACAGCAGTTCCACACTCACCATATGGACAGCTGGCGGTCCACAACTGTGCGTTTCTCGAGAAACTTTCTGCCTCGCACAACTAAACTGCGGAATACCTGTCACCAGCGGTATTTTCGAACCATTACGACCTTCAAACCTTCAAGAAAAGAGCGTACTCTCTTTTAAAAGGAAGGCAACGCACTTGTGACTCCTCTGGTGTTGCGGGTGTCCATGGGCGGCGGTGGTCGCTTACCATCAGGCGATCCGTGTGCTCGTTTGCGTCCCTAATCCATAAAAAAAATAAGTACAACTTTGTTCCATATAAAGGACAATGCCCACTATATTACAGATTCATTGAATAAACCTCCGTTATTTTGGAGCTATTTATAAATAGATATAAATAGGAAAATGCTATTAGCAGATGTTATTGTGCCTGTGTAGGTATGTATGTCAAGTAGATGTTAATCACGGTGGTTCAATTTGATATACAAATGGTATGTATCGTCATTATTTAGACACGAGTGTACGATAGTCTATAACTGTATTTTAGTCTATTTGAATAAATTCGTCATCTGATGTACGTACAGTCAGCATCAGAAAGATGTTGACGAACAGTGCTCAAAATGATCTTAATTTCGTTTCTTGACCCCCTTCCAATCGACCGATTGTTCTGATATTTGGTACACATATATTTGGATTTGCGCTCTTAATAGGAGAGTTTTAAGATCATTTTGAGACTTCGCAAGATATTTATGAAGCTGACTGTACGTGGTAGGTATGTACTAGTATTGTAAACTGGGGGTTACTTTGGACAAGATAACCTTAGGAATAGGACAATATGAACGTTTATTGTTTATTGTTAATAATAACTCCGTGGCGTGGTGGTAGTGCACGCGACTGCTACGCAGGAGGCGCGGGTTCGATTCCCGCTCAGTGCAAATATTTGTATGCATGAATATGGCTATTTGCATTGGTCTGGGTGTTTCTATGTATAGTATGTATGTATTTACAAAAAAATGTATCTAAGTATGTTTATCCGCATTCTAGATTCCATAACACAAGCTAGTTAAGCTATGCTTACCATGGGTCTAGAAAGCGTTGTGTGGAATGTTGTGAAATATAATAACCAATACTATAAATCGTAAATAATTATCGTAACTTTCTCTTCAGAAGGTGGAAATGCTATTTATATATTATAATAGAATACCTGGTATTCGTTTCTATTTTATTTACGTTTACCGGTTTTAGATTATCCCAAAGTTAATCAGTGGTGAAAAGTATTGTAATTCCAGTTTACGGTAAGTCCTATAGTTAAAACCAAATACTGAACAAAATGTCTACATGTTTGCAAGATAGCTTACACTATTTATAGCTTCATCCCTTTTCTCACCCGGATAGCTGTGGTAGGCCCATAGCTCGCCAAGCATATAAAAACATGGTTACCGGTGGTTACAGGTATTGAGGCAAATCCTACTAATATTAGAAAATTTGTAAGTATGGATGGGTGCGGGGGATATGTCGAAGACAACCTCACCTCCGGCCTAACACTACGACCCTCAGACGGCGTGCGGTTTTAGTCGGTTAGAGTGCGACATAACCTCTAAAAAATATGGATGGATGTTTGTTACTCTTTTACGTAAAAACTTTTCAATGTATTTTAAATAAATTAGGTATGGAGTTAGCTGACACCCTGGATTAACACAAAGGCTATAATTTGGTCATGATAACCGACATCCACGCGGGCGGAGCACCGGGAAAAAGCTAGTCATTGATATATCTTTTACAGGTCATATCAATAATGACAATTGTCAAATAAATTTGACGTCACTCAAATGAAAAGGTCAATCAAAAATATTGACTTGATAAATAATATTGTCAATACTTTTGATTGATTGTAGTTCGTTTAGGATAGTGGTATCTCGACCTATATAACCGAGTGACCAACATACACCGTTTTGCGGTCTCGAACAGTTAGTTTCAATACACTACAATATTTCTTAGTCAAGCAATGAGTCAGTTTGTTTGAGTTTGCGATCATTGACATTGCGCAGTTTATTGCACCTCGTAGATCTGTTGTTTGATATTTGTTTACGTTTGATTGATGTTATGATATTCTCAGTATGATAGTATCACTTTATTATCCGCTGAGAGGGAATTTAAATGATAAGTATTTATTTTATCGAGAATAGTTTTTAACAGGGAAAATGTAAACAGAAAAATAACATGTCGACATAAATTTTACGTCTTTTTAATTTATGAAATGTACAGATAGATACTAACCTGTGATACTACTGATAACACCTTATTTCGTCAATCAGTAGGCTGGAGCTCCGAAGATCTTAGTGACGTCACATACATCCATGGCATATAAAATTAGGTTTCAACGTTACAGGCATATTCAAATTTATGGTGTCCGTCAGAATGGCTGGTTGCCTGCCTCATTTAGAATCGAGACTGTGATTAAAAATTGCTACCTAATTGCTACTATTTGCTACCTACAGTTAAATAATTGCTACCTCATTAATTTTGAAAATATAAGGAATAACAATGTCACCAGCCATTCTGACGTCAGAATGGCTGGTCAGCGCTTAGTTTGAGTAAACTAAAGAGAGTTGAGTTTTTGTTTTTGCTTCAATAATTGCTACCTAATTGCTACCTAATCACCTATCAATTTCAGCCTTATGACTATATCAGTGGAAAAGTTATGATTATTTATTTGCAACTTACGTGTGGTTTGGTACGGTTGGTAAAAAAAAACACTTATTAAATTATTACAGAACTTTATTACCTAGTTAAAAGCAAGTTAATCATAACGACAATACTTAAATATTGGAACACACATCAACACAGAAATAAATCTGTTAACAGGTTAATAAGTGTTCACCGAAATGGTTACTTTGCCAAACTTACAATTCTTGTATTATAGAAGTATTTTTTTAAAATCATGGTATTTTTAACTCCCGACTCAAAAACGACGGGGTGTCTCTGTGAGGGTGTGTGTGTCCTGTGGCATCGAAACTCCTAAACGGATGAACTGTTTTGGATTTAGCTTTTTTGTTTGAATGGTATTAGTCAGGAGTGTTCTTAACTATGTTTGAAAAAAAAAAAAATAGGGTCTAGATGGCCGCCACCACAACATATAGGAATACATATTTCTTTACATACATAAACCCACATCATAAACTCACGCCTATATTCCCCGAAGGGGTAGGCAGAGGTGCTAGCACCCACATTTCGCCAGTTTATGTTTAGGTCCCAATGTAATAGGTGGCAAGCCTATTGCTATTAACCGGGGCCCGGGCACTTATAAACCTGCGATAAATACACACATAACTTCGAAAAGCATCAAAACGGCATTGGTGTGTGCCATTGTAACCCTGGGATCGAACCCGAGACTTCGTCTCAGCAGTCCATTGCCCATACCACTAGGCTACCGGAGAAACTAGACAATTCGCTTAATATGGCTATCAAATGCAAGGGCTTCACTAGTAAAATACCACAACTATGAAAATTTTCGAATCCAAGATGGCCGCAACCAAAAAATTGTGAATTAGATACTTTTTTTCACAACACCCCCAATATGGGTCTCAAATCAAAGGGCTTGGTCAGTAGATCAATTTTAAAAAGTATAAAATTAAAATCAATTCAAAAATTTTGGTTAAAGGGTTTAAGGGGTTAAAGGAAAACCACAATATTGATTTTCAACTTTTTGGAGATTTTTTTGTGACTGGGGTTTTTTAAGTTTTTGATAAAAAAAATATGTACACCTTTCTTGGCCTGGCTGTCCGGCTATCCTCACCGCACTACACGCGTTATTTAATTGAACAAATATTTTTCAAAGTGAGAAAGCAGAATTACTGAAAAGTATATGGATATTAACTTCATTCATACTTAATATTTTAAATGCGAAAGTAACTCTATCTGTCAGTCTGTCTGTATGTTACGCTTTCTCGCCTAAACCACTGAACCGATTTTGATGAAATTTGGTACAACGGTACATTAGACCTTAAGAAAGGGCTATGTTAATGAAAGGCTATGTTTGATCGCGATAACCCACATCCACGCAGGTGGAGCCGCGGGCAAAAGCTAGTATAGCATAAACCCAACTCTGCGTCCCGTCGACTCGTGCGCGTCATATCTAGCTCTAAGTGTAAACAAGTTGTACCTACTTTTTTGATTCATCAAATTATTTTGGAAAAGTCCTTACGGAAAGTGGTTACCGTGGCCTATGGACGTATGCAACACCAGGGACAGAGGCGGCGGGGGTTATGGGCGGACTGGGCGACCGCCCACGGCATCGCGGGCCAAATGATCTCGCCTTACAGCAAAGCAAGGCGCATCGCGAGCTGCTCTTACAGTAATAAATTTTATTTCAACATGACATAAACCTTAAAGTAGATGAACGAAAACAGATGATGACGTTAATTTCAAAATAAAGTAACTAACTGTCCCGGCGGACAGACGCAGGTGATCACCGGACACGGGTGCTTCGGGAATTTCTTGACGTTCTTGCCGGAACCAACGTCTGAGTGCCATCAATATGACGAGCAAGAACTAAGGGCTGCACACGCTCACCAACTGTCCAAGACAAGAGCTAATGGTGGGCTTGGGAGTGAGAGTTCCATTGCTCACTGCTTTGCTCGTGGCGATGGCAATTCGGGACTCGTGCCCTCGGCGGCAGCATCGGGGGGATGGCAAATTCTAAGTTTGCGGTTCTATAAAATTTTTAGATTTTATGGCCACGACTGCAGTTGCCCAAGTTGTGAAGCGGGGACCACCATTTTCGAAGGAGCCAGCTAAAGTCTGTGTACCGTCATGATGCGAGTGAGGATTCAGGACTGCACACGCTGGCGGGATGCCCGATATAGAAGGCGCCCAGGCACCAACCCTCCTGTGTCCCACTGGAAAAAAGTGCCTCGAGAAGTGGTCTATTCCACCTAGTTACATGTAGTGAACCTTGCCTACATTAGGTTTATGTTTTGCGCCGCCACTGACCAGTGTTACACTCTACCCTGAAGAAACCTTCTAAATCCCTTCTTGAAAAACCCCATTATGTAAAATGTACCTAGCTATATGTAGTTTAATGTCAGTTGTTATGGTTATGATTTATATTATAATATTAGTATAGCGCTAGTGAACGTGGCTGCTACGCAAGAGGCGGGTTCGATCCCAGCTCAATGCAAATATTTGTATCCATTTGTATTTGTAAGCTTAGTGCATTTAAATTGGTCTGTTCGTGCCTCGGAAGCCATCGGTCCCTAGCGTCCATTCTACTCAAGCCAAACCACAGTCGTGCCACTGCCGTTTCGTCGCATTTGGTCCATTTCGCATTTGGTCCACTTGGTCTATTTCGCATTTGGTCCACTTCTCAGAATGTCCATTTCGCAAATGGTCCACTTCGCGAAACGTCCATTTCGCATTTAGTCCACTTTTGACAAAATGAGTGCGTTAAGTGAAATTCGCTTTCCTGGCTACGTTTAACGCCATCTCAGAACATACTTCGTTGTTTTTATGATTTTAGAATATAAAATTAAACATTAAGGATCATTAAGAAGTCATACAATAATAATATAATGGTTAATGTTGTAATGAGTAAACCTAATTATTACGTTTAAACGCAACGTAGACCGAGATAAATGCGATATTCTCTTGCACTTCATACATTTGCAGTTTGCACTACGCGCTACCAAAGCGTGGCGTCACAAATTCGTGCGATTTTGTATGGAGCGTTTTCAAATTCAAATATCTTGAAAAGTATTTGTCGTACGAAAAGTTTACTTTTACAGTTCATTATATTATAAGAAAGTGGTAATTTTTCGAAAGTAAAAAAAAAATAATCAAATAGCCTATTAACCAAATTATAATTTAAAAAAATAAATTTCACCAAACATTGTATTATGTCCCACGTAATAGGGGGGTGAGCCTATTGCCGTTTTCCGGGCAGTATTGTTGACTAGAGCCATGCATAGGATGAGTCTGGGCTGTATATATCTGTCTGATGTTTCCTTCCTTCTGTTAGAAGTATTGTACGTAATGCGTGAAAAAAAGGTTTTTATACAAAAATTTTGTAAATAAAAAAAAACTCCAGATCAAATCCACTACAAATTCATGGTTCAAGGAAACACTGATCTTTTTGAAATTTATAAATAAAATCCCCAAAAGTGGACCAAATGCGAAATGGACGTTTCGCGAAGTGGACCAAATGCGAAAAGGACTAAGTGCGTAATGGACCAATTGCGAAATAGGCATGTTTTCGTCTAGTAGACCAAATGCGAAGTGGACCAAATGCGACGAAACGGCCACTGCGACCATAAAAAACTAAAAATTCAAAATTAAATGACGTTTTGCAGAGTGAATGAAATAGTGTAATAAAACGTTTTTCATTTCATTTGGACTTTATTTGTATAGAAATAAAGTTTAAAATTTAATGACATTATTGGAGTGCAGCTTTAGTAGAATCGAGGACCCGGTTGTCGTACAAGCATCTATGGCAGATGGCAGTCGTTACGGGTAGTTGGTCTAGTTGCAATGCTTCGATATCGCCTTTGGTTTGTGAAGGTCAGATGGCAGTCACTTCACGGCAAATATCGAAGTTCACAAATCCGCAGTTAGACTGGTAAAACGGATCCCAGACTCCGAGGATACGAGGCCTACGCGTGTGAGCGGTTACCGCCCCGGTCATAAAGTTGGTGGTGTACCTAATGAGTAGAAGAACTCGATGCAACACGTAACCTAACAAAGTACCTAATTCGTGTCGCGTCGACGTGTTGTTGCCATTCTGTGCAAGTACATAAATTATAACGTTATAATGACGTTTCTGTTAATACCTGTAACCGTTATTAACACATATGAACCCTAAACACTTTTAATCTGTTACAGATACGTTTCGGTTACAGTTATAAAGGGTTTTCTTTCTAAACAGTTTGAAAAAACAGTGTTAAAACACTTTGTAGCGGTTACTGTTTGGGTCCCTGGTTACGACGACATGTGTAATAAGGTTACAAAAAGTGTCACTAAGATTATTCCGAATAAGCGAAACTAAAATTAATTGTATTTTGTATATTTTGTTGACTTTCATACTTAAACTTTTTTTTGGTGCACATAAAGCTCTGTGCAAATGTTTTGAGCCAATATTTAAGTGTTGTCGTTATGATTAACTTGCTTTTAAGTAGGTAATAAAGTTCTGTAATAATTTAATAAGTGTTTGTATTTTTTTTTTGCCAACCGTACCAAACCACACGTAAGTTGCAAATAAATAATCATAACTTTTCCACTGATATAGTTATAAGACTGAAATTGATAGGTGATTAGGTAGCAATTAGGTAGCAATTATTGAAGCAAAAACAAAAACTCAACTCTGTTTAGTTAACTCAAACTAAGCGCTGACCAGCCATTCTGACGTCAGAATGGCTGGTGACATTGTTATTCCTTATATTTTCAAAATTAATGAGGTAGCAATTATTTAACTGTAGGTAGCAAATAGTAGCAATTAGGTAGCAATTTTTAATCACAGTCTCGATTCTAAATGAGGCAGGCAACCAGCCATTCTGACGGACACAAATTTATGCTAGCAGAATCCGATTCCGATGCCAAAAATGAATTCATGTCCAACTTAAATACTGAACTTCATTATGTTATTAACTATTTTGACAGTTAATCCATTAACTCCCTAATTATCATTAGTTCTATGAGTCTTTACGAGCCCGGTAGCAATTACCGTTTAGTATTACGTGATCTATCAATCACTACTGTTGACTTTGTAGAAAATCTCGTCCACTTATGAACGGTTAATGAGAGAACAAGTTACCTATAACTATTTACAACATATCTAGTAGGATGCAAGTGGAATGAAATTCCGCTTCCTCATAAAAGCTGGTTGAGAGAACCGAGATGTTATGTGTTTGGTACCTGTTCTTCGTTTCCTTATATGTGGATGGTTAAAAGGCAAAAGGGTGCAAACGACAATAAATTTCTGCAGAGAAAAGATCCCAAACGCTATCGTAATCATCACGAACAGTCTTTGTCGCTTACACATATTTTTTTTCTTGAGTCAACATGTGCGTAAAAAGATGTTTGAAGTTTCTCAGATAAAATTGAAAGTATTTTTTAAATTAAAATTTTATAGCTTCTTTTCTTCTTCTTTTTTCTTTTTCCCGATGTATTTGGAATTAAAATTGAAAGTGATTCCATTTTTAAATTGTGATAAAGCTAGATGTAAGTTTGGCCACAGAATAGATAATGTTTGACATACTCGTACGTCCTGCCTAGGTTGCATAGCGGTAGCGGTAAAGTCTTTCAATGTGATTGAAATCCAGAGTTCGATTACCGGGTGAGAGAGAATGTTATTTATTGTATGTTCGCGCGTCAAAATGTCTAGGTCTTCTACAGTTCGCATTTTATTGATTTGTTTTAATGACTTGCACCATCAATTCATAGCATTCATTCAATAATTCAATAGACTTCAGTTCTGTTAGCCAAAGAGCCTCCTTTGATTTACATTAGGTTAACTGTAAGTAAAGGTCAAAAAACTTTACAATCGAAATGATTCAGAATATTTTGACCATTATTTGGCTCAGTATTTTGCCACGTACAGATTTGGTCACGATAAAGTACTCGTACGACTTACACCTAATGTTGTAATGGTGCAACATATTATTATGTTTGCGCAAATACATCACGTTATTAGATTTAGAAAGATTGTCGCACGTAGCACTTTGTGAAATGTCTAGTGTTTATTGCTGAAATAATAGGTCATACCACAATAGTATACTATAATCAACTCGTAGTCAGACAGTCGAAATTCGAATGCAATTCTTTTTTTAAATTTAACAGATAATGTGCGAAACTGGCGGGCTTGCATGAAAGTAGAGGAAGCTTGAAAGGCTTGAAAGGTATGTAAGGCTAAAATAAAATGGCGGGCTTTTGTCTCTGTCTATGTGTAGGTATATTATGTAGATATAATGTGGTTTATTATCTAAATTAACGACACTTTTGCAAACTGGATATTTGGCTAGGTTCGTGCTCTAAAAGGCAAATTCGGTCTTGGAATGTTAGCATCAAATTCGTATAGGATTTTTTTTTCCACAGAAAATCTGTTCAGGTAAAGAACATTACAACACATAAAAAATTTATGATACATTTAAGTACATGATAGTAAAAATAAAAACCCTTTTAAATTGGCATTTTAAGGTAAATATTCACGTGGGTAAAATAATCTTTATTGCTTCTTAAAAGATGTTTAATACAAGTAATATGAAACTCCAGACGTTGACTTGAGGGTATGAGGTGTCGATAATCACATTTCAAAAATAATACTTATGGTAAAAGAGTTGAATGAAATTTTTATGTTTCAAATTACGTGCAGTCTCTGTAAAGTTGTACAAAGAACGAACTACTAAAGAAATGATCAATTATATTATCAATCATTTGTAAAGGAAAACAATGATTAATGGTTATAAAATTATGGTTGAAATAACATTTACACAACAATAAAAAAATGAAATATGATTTAATTTGTAATATAAATTGGTAATAATTTAATTCATTGCAAATAAAATCACATAACTTTTAATTAGAAATTTTGGACACAAGTTGAATTTAAAAATTTTGGTTGGTTCTGTCTTCAAAAAAGAGAAGGGTCTCACTTCATCTGAGTAATTTTTAATAACTACTAGTCTCAATAGTAATAAAAATATCTATCATTAGCTTTTGCCCGCGGCTCCGCCCGCGTGGATGTCGTTTCCCGGAAATTATTTCTCGCTGTAAAAACCATCCTTGAACTTCAACGAACATTTAGAATTGGCCAAATTGGTTCAGGTGTTGTTGAGTTATGTACTTACCAACACATTTAGCGATTCATTTTTATATTATAGATTAGATCCTGTATAAAAGTATTCATATCAATTACAGAAACTGGAGAACTATTCGTAAGACTCCATATTTTCAGCTTGGGTAACATATACTGTTCAAGTCAGTTTTTCTTTCGCAAGTATTAATGTATTTCCGGTTAGAGTGAAGCTCAAATAGAAATGAGCAAGTAATTGATTTTATAAATAACGCGCCTTTGTGCAGATTACAATAATATATGAATAATCTTAAGTGTCAATTTATTAGAAGTTGCGGAAGTAACTGGTAATTCTATTGTTGAGGTAGAGATCGTTAAGTCAGTGAGTGAATTGCTAATATATATTTTTGTCACAAGTATTAGATAACTATTTCGTAGATACGTACTTTCGCAAATATTTGTTAGGTACTAGGTTCGTTGGACAGTAATGAAACAAGGTAAACTCAAAATTGAGAGATAGGTATTTTTAAGTCCGTATGAGCACATTCTCTGAACCTTTTCGAATTGTTTCAGTCTGAACACAAAAGGCTGAACTTTTCCATGAAATGACTGCCATGTGATTCCACAACCCATGACTATAGCAAAGGTCTGTATTTAGACCACGTTTGGGGACTTTTTATTTAGGTATCCTTAGTTCATAATGTTCGAGACTTCACGCGATATATCTTTTTATTTATCATTGGAAAATTAATATAATATCTTTAGAGATTAAGCTTTTACGAATGCAGTTATTAAAGACATATTGATACTGAAAGTAGGTAAATGCTATTAATTAAAATTTTATTAGAGAATAAGGTAATTTGAAAAAGATCTACAATGTTATACATTAACAGGTGGACTTAAGGCTACATATTTCTGTCAGGACTAAAGAGATACAATCTAACCTTTACGTACACATCTAAATTTTTAATGATTAAATTAAGGTACATATAAATGCAACTTGTATAGTTGTAATATATTGTACAATCAAATTAGATTGAAGTTAGATTAGAACGAAGTGATTGCACTAGTTGGTTATACCAATTGGCCAACGAATGGATAGTTCATAGCAATTTTATCCAAGCTAGCAAATTGACTCACTCGTACCAATCTACTTATAATGATTGAAACAGATCCTATGATAGCTATGTCTAAAGGTAAATGAGACGACGTAATATGATGAGCGTGATGAGTTGTGATATATGAATATATATTTTTTTACAACCATAATTACTAATATTCCATCTAACCCCTCCAGCTAAGCTAAATTGCTTGTGTTAGGAGTGGGTTCACGTCGGTGGTGTAATAGCCAGGATTCGAACCCGGGACCTCTGGATCGTAAGGCCGACTCCTTAACCACTAAGCTACCGACGCTTTTATAGTTACGTGTATGAACAGTCAAATATTAAAACGTCTACACAAACTTTCATATTTAAAATATTTATAGGGTGACTATTAGACGGATAGAAATCATATTGAACTGCAAGTAAGAATATAAGCTATAAACAAGTAAGAATCAGACAGAGAAGCTTTAAAGAAAAGATTGTGGACAAATGGAGAAAGTTCTGTCTAACACGATTTATGCTGACTATTTTAATAGTTTCATAAGCCAAATCCTTTATACATACAAATGAGAAAAAACACAAATTGTTTTTTTTATTTGACAGCTTTTGCCCGCGGCTCCGCCCGCGTGGATGTCAGTTATCGCGACAAAACATAGCCTATGTCCTTTCTCAAGGTCTCATCTACCCCTATACCAAATTTCATCAAAATCGGTGCAGTGGTTGAGGCGTGAAAGCGTAACATACAGACAGACAGACAGACAGACAGAGTTACTTTCGCATTATAATATTAGTATGGATATGGATGGATTTAATCTACGTCTGTTTTTTTGTTACTTATTTACTTAGGCATGAACTTTAGACAGACCTAATTATTATAAAAAGCGATAATTAGGTTTGTTAGATTGAATCGGGGTTGCAAAAACCATATTTTTTTCAGTCGTAAATTTTTAAAAGTGATGAATTTAATAAAGTGTGTTGGTATATCGGATGATCCCTTGGTCAGCCAGGGTGCGAGGGATATGTTGAAGACAACCTCACCTCCGGCCTAGCATTACGATCCACAGACGGCGTGCAGTTTTGGTCGGTTCGAGTTCGACATAACCTCCCCTTCTGGCTCCGGCGGGGGAGGTATCCGTTGGGATTTCCGCACGAAAAAAAAAAGGTGTGTCGGGTGCTGTCTTGCACATTGGGAGACACTTATTTCCAGTAGTAGACTGAAATAGCCTAATTGATTGCCAGAGAGCCACTAAATGGTCATTGCATTAAATCTAAATTTTGAATAGTTCGAAAAACATCGGAAAAATTAAACGCTCAAGTGAGACTTGAACTCACGACCTTTCCCTTACAGGGGGAATGCTCTTCCAACTGAGCTATTGAGCCACACCTGATTCATTTCAAAATTTTCCCCGTCTTTAAGGGCGACGATGGAGCCATCTACCAACATTCTTACGAACTGTTGGAAACAATGAATGATTTTTCCACCATTTTTAAACATTGAATTTTGATGACTCCGCCCGAATATTTGACTGAATTTTTTATAGCATTTTTAATGCTATCTTTAAAGTTCGAAAAACATCGGAAAAAATGAAACGCTCAAGTGAGACTTGAACTCACGACCTTTCCCTTACAGAGGGAATGCTCTTCCAACTGTGCTATTGAGCCACACCTGATTCATTTCAAATTTTTCCTTCTTTTTATATCCGTCTTTAAGGGCGACGATTTTACGGTTTTCGAACTTTGAAGTTAGCATTAAAAATGCTATAAAAAATTCAGTTAAATTTTGAATAGTTTTTCTGTGTCACGTATAGTTTTTGAACGTACATTTTCTTTTTACAGTTAATTTCTTCACACACGTAGATTTAGAACAATATAACAATATAACATCAGATGTGTCGATTATTATAATTTATCGGTTTGTGCAATAGCTTTTATGCTTTCCTTAATATCATAATTTATTATATGAGTAAGAAAAACTGGTGTGAGCAATTATAAACGTCGTAAGTACATGTACGTGTTACGTGTTGTTTATGAAGCTTGATGATTTATTACACAGGATGTTCTCATTTTCTCTTTACGTGTTATTCACTTATATCATATTTTGCTTTTCATAATCTAAACTAATCCAGTACCGGCTCAGGTTAGGTAATTTAGATATAGTAGCATGTAGTATGTTGGATAATTACTAGAACTGGAACATTGTATTCCTAATATCATCAATATCGTGGACTGCAAAAGTTTATTAGTATAAATATTTAAAAAGCAATGATATCTTAGAAATCGGTGCTCTAATATTGATTTATCAGTGCACAGACTATACTATCTCGTATCAAGTGGTTCCAAAATCCTTTATCTGCCACAAACTAAACAGTTGGAACGCTTTACACTCACAGGTGTTCCCCCCGCATACAGTCCTAGGTTCTTTAAGTGGGTAAAAGTTTGTCGAGGCCGTCAAGACAGGGACCGCTTTTCCAGGTATAACGTCTGAAATAGCGGCCATCATTCTTGGTTGTGCATCCCAGCTTACCATCAGGCGGGGTGCAATAAATTCAACGATCCAAATATTATATGAAAAAAAAAGTGTAATAGGCTGTTACAGAATGACATATCTCCGGATCCCTTTTTTTTCGTGCGGAAATTTATCTCCGGACCCCATCAGCGGTTTTCGCACATCCATCCATACTTGAGGGTCCAATTCTAACATGGAGGTCCAATGGATCATATTTATAGATGAGGTCGAATTTTGAGGGTCCAACGGGTACGTAGCCAAACTTTCACATAAACGAAAATGAGTATATTACATCGACAAATCAAACCGTTCTTGATGACAGCGATGCAATATAATATGATTAAGAACCATTCTGTTATTGGGCACACCATTTTTCTGAACATTGTACTTAATTAATTTTTGTTCACTTGCAGTTTTGAACCTATGACATCATTATCTGACGAACTTTATCGTGACATTTGTGAACGTATGTTTAAGAACAAAACGGATATACAAAACCAGCTTGTTCTGAAGAAGAATGTAGTAACTATAAATTGAAAAAGGTATGTTAAGGTGGCTTGGACACATTATAGGCAATGAGTATGAAAGCTTCAGTTAGACCGCATAAGAGTTAATCGTATAAAAATACGTTCCTACTTCGACAAGAAACAATTTACTAATATTCTAATTGGAAACGAACTGGCGTAAATCTGAATTATCTTAGATGTGTCATCCATCACATCACATCCGCATTCACGATACGTTCGACCAGGTGTTACTTGGAATATAGAGCTGCTGCAGGTGCCGAGTGCGCGTACTAACCTGCTGAAGGAGGCACCGCTAACGCGAGCTCTTCGGACGCTTAACGCAGTTTCGCTTAATGTCGACCTATTTTGTTGCTCTCTGAGTGAATTCACAGTACACACATTATCAGTAATATGTTATAGATTATAATAAAACATTCGGTTAGTTATGTTAGTGCATGCTTAGATTGCCTACTCTGTCGTGTTAGGGTCTACCCTGTAAAGATGGATGTAGAAGAAGATAATAAATAAATAATAAAAATAAATAATAAAAATAAAAAATATAAACGCGAAACGTTAGGAACGAGAGATATGAAAGGATAAAAACCAATGACAGACTGTTCTCCGTCTTTTGACTAAAGCTGAATTTCCCTATTAAAAAATCTTCCAACAAAACTAGGCAACTCAGTCTCAATAACATCGATTAAGTAAAATGTGGTAACACAGTTTGATTCACCTTGATCACAGTTCCTATCGTAGGTGAAATAAATCCACTTTTAAGTATAATTGGTTTAAGTGAACTTAATCTTGCCTGCTTATTCACCATGAAATTATATTTAAAGTTTATTTCAAAAATTATAATAGACTAAGAAATAATTCTGGTAAACATTGGTTACGGGTTGCGACAATAATTTTAATTACATGGGGCTGTTTCGTAACCACTTTGTCACGAATAGTCACGATGCGCCGACCACTAAACCGCACTGTGTAAACTCCTCCCGCAGCCTTATTAAAAAGTTAAGTAATTTGCCGGTAGTGTAAAATATTAATATAAACTGTTATTAAGTAGGTACCATGGTGTAACTGTTTTACACAATTTTATTTTATAGTTAACTAGCATCGCCCAGCGGTTGTACCCGCGTTGGTCTTGATCCCATAAAATATCGGGATAATAATTTGCCTAGTTACTCTTAAGAAAATGTAGCATTGTAATGATTAAAGAATTTTTGAAATCGATCTCGTAGTTTTAGAGTTTATCGATTACTAGCTTTTGCCCGCGGCTCCGGCCGCGTGGAGGTCGGTTATCGCGACCAAACATAGCCTATGTCCTTTCTCAAGGTCTAATCTACCTCTGTACCAAATTTCATCAAAATCGGTTCAGTGGTTTAGGCGTGAAAGCGTAACATACAGACAGACAGACAGACAGAGTTACTTTCGCATTTATAATATTAAGTATGGAAGTATGGATAAACAAACAAATCTGTCCTCTGGGAAAAGATGACGGCAGATAGATGGTTTGGACTCGAGCTTGAGGCAACCCGGTGAAGGTTGACATAGAGGTATGTATGTCAATCAGATCGAGGAAAGACCAGGTCAAGAGTAGTAAGCTGATGAGGAATTTTCAAGGAAAGGTCAAATCAAGAATACTCCTAGTGTGCTTAAATGAAGACCATTTATAAAAATAGAAGAAGCAAGAAGAAGTATCGTAGTAAGTGAAAAGATGTTATCTCTGTTTACTTCAATGTGAAAAACGCACGACTTTATGCAAATGTATGTATAAATCGGATTTATAAAGGCCATTATATCAGGTGTGACATACTTACTTGGTATGCAGGCGCCGGAAATGTTTACATAGGTATTATAATCGTAATTTAAGATATAGGTAGGGAATCAAGTTCTAAGGAAAAATTTATCAGACTCTGCATAAATTAATAAATTAATGAACCCGATGCAATATACCCAATTGCTGACGATACCTAAATGTAAGGTATGTGCCACACTCACCAAGACCCACAGTCGGCGTGCGGTTTTAGTCGGTTCGAGTCCGACATAACCTCCCCTTCTGGCTCCGGCAGGGGGGGTATCCGAGGGGATTTCCGCACGAAAAAAAAAAAATGTATGTGCCACACTTGACGTAAAATTCGTCGCAGATCTACCGCGTCCAATATACGCTATTGCGAGAGCTTCCATTCTGTAACCACAAAATTTAAAACAATAATAATTATTCCATCTTCTACCTCCTGCAAAAGTTCATTCCAAAGTCTACCCTGACATACCTATTGTAGCTAGGCAATTGTTTATAGGCAATTGTTTATGAAGTTCATCAGTACGCACCGTCAGCAACGAAAGTAATACTTTGATTGCATATCAAAGTCAGGATCACCATTTTGATATCGATTTGATATTCATTGCATTGTCGATATCAAAATGGTGATCCTGACTTGCCATGTCTTTACTTTTTGGACGTCAGCCGGGTTTTTTATCATCTGGTGGCATTCAGTTGTACAAGAATTGAGTTAAAAATGCAACATTTAAATAGATTTCTCTGTTTGGGAGCTATGATGCTACAAACAAAAATGTATAAAAATAAACAAACAAGCATGTCAAACTTATAACATCCGTCCTCCTTCATTCTATAACAACCCCAAAAATTTTAAAGCCCTCCGAAATTAAAGCGGTGTGGGCCAACTCCTTGTTGAATGTAAGTGGTCAAGCAGCGTTTCTCTTAGTAAAGGTTAAATTTCTCTTCTTTCATGTTTAAATTAAAATAAATAACTAAAATAACAATACCAACTGTTCACAAAGGCTCAGCATTGCAATTGCACGAATGGAAAAGATGCTAATTCTTTGATAATGCAATAAAAATTGCAAATAAAATTGTTTGTTTTAATGCAAATAAAAATTGAATTGAATTGAATTGAATTGAATTGAATTGAATTGAATTGAATTGAATTGAATTGAATTGAATTGAATTGATAAGATCCACCCTTTTGGTCACATGTAGCGTCGTGTCATGTTGCATGACTTTGTATTGTTTTATATGAATATGTCCTTATGTAATACTCCTCATCCTGTATATATTTATACTTTTAATAGTAGCATTGTGTGCATGTCAAATTACGAAATGTAAAAGTAAGGTAACCATCGCTTATCACCTTGTCATCAAAAAGTACCTTGAAGTTTAAACGCCTGGGTGAACCTTCAAGGTGTATCTGATTATTCTATTTCACTGCTTCTGTGCTCTAATTTAATGAGGTATTTTTGCTTTTTACAGTTTGACTGTCTACCTATTTATGGATATACCCATGTGACTATCTTACTAATATTATAAACGCGAACGTTTTTGAGTATGGTTGGATGGATGTTTGTTAATCTTTCCCGTATGTACGGCTGGAACGATTTTAATAAAATTTGTGTGGAGTTAGCTGGTACCTCGAAATAACACATTTTTTAATAAATATTTTTCGACACAGCGCCATCTAGTCTAAAGTAAGCAAATAATTTGCTTGTGTTATGGATCTAGACAAAGTTTGTTTTGATTTGTGTATGTAGTCACATTATTTTGTATTCTTTCTCATTATTATCCTTAACTTATAGAACTCTTTTGTAACTTAGCATTCCGGACAAATCTTTGTGATTTATGGTATGCTTATATTGTTATAGTTTATGTAAATGTTTAATGAATAAATAAAAAAAAAAAAAAAAAAAACCTAACTACATTTTTTTGGGTCGCGATAACCAACAAACACGCGGGCGGAGCCGCGGGCATGTTGGTTATGGTAGCTAGTGTGTAATAGTTTTTAGTTGTTAACGAGTCGTGGAGTGGAAATAGAATTCATAACATGATGAATGAGTTGGATGTTCCCAGTCAAATGCACCGATGAAACAGTTATTACTGGGTGCAAAAATCTTCGGTTTTCCGTACCTATATTGGGAGTTGGGAGAGACATATGGGCAATTCGCTAATTGATTGATAAACTAATTTTTAATCTCTCACGTTCCATGAAATACAATAATTATAACGGGAATTAACGTTGATAGTTGAACACTTTTGCGCAGTCTGTTGGTTGTATTTGGAAACTCAATTAAGTAACTTTTTATTAATTAGGTATGAGAATTTCATTTGTTAATAATAGAGGAAGAAGTGTGACATATTATTCTTCGCAGTCAGTAATCTCTACTGGTAATCTTATAAATAACCATCCATAATCTGTTCCTGCAGTAATAAAAGTTCCAGTTCCTTTATAAGGCCCGTAATTTATTTCTTAAGTAATGATCATTTATGCAATTAGATATCAATGTTACATATATGAATACTAATATGCAACTACCACATATGGATGGTTTTTAATTTATTATCATTCTTTCAAGTATAGACCAATAGTGTAGCATCTTAGGTAGCACTCATACTAAACTTATCTGCTTACCTTACCGGCATCTCTAGACCCCGGTTGATTCATAAAAGGGGGGGCTGGTTGATCACACGTCAAGTTCCTTCACAATATGTCTTTTGAGAAAACTTTTAAATTAACATGCACGATTGGGGTCAAGTCCCCTGTGACCCCCCCATGGAGAAGGGGATCTCCGTTACTTAACCATATTCTGATCCTTACCTATAACAAATGTTTCGGGTTAGTTCCCAATGGAGTACAATAGGGCCACCCCAATTCTTCTGTGGATGTCATGTAAGTCGATTAAAGGATAGTGCTGTTTTTCGTCCTACAGTAAGCATACAGTCCAGACGACAGACGAAATGACCGCATAACGGCAATACACTCGCCCCTTATCACGGGACGAAAATCATAATAGGGTATTTGATTAAGTCGTCGATTCTTCAAAAATATTGCATATCTAAACTGAAACTATGACTTTTCATTAGTTGAAATTCCCAAAAAAAGTCAAAATATAAACATTCAAATTCAAATAAAATTTAATTTCAGTTTAAATTTATTTATTTATTTTTATTTATTAACTTTTAGATTTCTCATTAAATTGTAAATAACTTTTGTTATGAACTATATACGTGTAAACGCAACGTACACCGAGATAAATGCGATATTCTCTTGCACTCCATAAATTTGCACTACGCGCTACAGAAGCGTGACGTCACAATTTCGTACGATTTTGTATGGAGCGTTTTCGGGTGGTGCGACAAATTGAACTTTTCAAAATCAAATATCTTGAAAACTATTTGTCGCACGAAAAATTTACCTTTACAGTTCATTATATTATAAGAAAGTGGGCATTTTTCGAAAGTAAAAAAAAAATAGTCAAATAGCCTATTAACGAAATGTGGGTTAACACCCACGTACACTTCTAATTACCCCTTCGGGGATTTACAGGCGAAAATATTGTGTGTGTACAAATATTGAAGCCTTATTTCCATTTCCACATAACAGTTGTTATAATTGGCTTAGAAGCGATTAAACATACAACTAAATAGTTAAATTATGCTATAATTCTATACAAGGGCATCGATGAATGCCGATTGTACGATAATGGGAGGGATGGCCATGATACAGTCATGAAGTGAAACTAATGCATTATATCATATTTATTTATTGTTTGTTTGTTTATTATTATTAATTTATTACTTCAATACTAGTGTACTTGGAGCCACTGAGAACTTCGGGGCCCCACCTGCAAGCCGGTATACCTTTGTTTTTACTTGCTGGAGCCGGAGGGGATGTTATGTTGGACTCGAACCGACTAAACCGCACACTGTCTGTAGGCCGTCGTGCTAGGTGAGGTTGTCTTCGACATATCCCTCGTACCCCGACTGACCCAGGGCTATCCCTGTCGGTCTGGCCCTCATTGGGAGGGCGGGCCCACGTTGTCCCCAACTCACCCCTGGTATGGAGAGGTGCACTTGCTTGTACTTGCTTTTGCTGGGATGATAGCCATAATTGGCGGCTCCACCCATCACCCTCAGACCCGCACTCATGGGGGACAGAGTTCATTTTGCGCCCTCTGGCGCTTGAGTCGCCTACGCACGCGAGCGGGTATACCTGCTGATTGACGGACGAAGCTCTGGCGTAGGCTTTCCTATCGGGATTGAGAGGTCAGGTGGCAGCCGCCATCAAACAAAATAAGATAACTTAGTTAGTTAACTTCTTTTTGTTGATTGGTTAAATAATATGAAATATTGAAAAAAGAGCAAGTTAACTTAACTTTTAAGTTAACTAACGTTTAATGACAGTTGAGGAAGCTCGTTGTATGTAAGGATAGAAGCAGATAGCGAGCTGTTGTCTCTGCCTACCCCGCAATGAAATAGGCGTTACCATAATATGTGTATATTATGTATGTAATAATCCTCTGAAGTTTATTCTATCATTTGATGGTCATTTCATTTGCATCGTCCCTAACTAATGAAACCGCACCAATGGCACAGAATAGATAATAGTACTAGCGTACCAATGGTTCAGAATTCATTACGTAATTAATTAAATATTACATTTGAAATTATTAAATATCATTATTGTTATATTTAAAGTTTGTTATTGAAGTTATTTTTTTATATTTTTTACTGTATGATATTACGTCAATAGGTATTATGTAGGTATTTGACATTGGCAGTAGGAATGTAAACAATGGGTGGTTTTATTTCGTTTTTTAACTCTATTATATTTTAGCTTTCTGCATTCCTTTTTTTACAATTTTAATGAAATCTCACTCTTTATGTTCATGAGCACGGACTTCAAAAAGGGTAAGTAGGATAATAATTATTCTCATGGCGTTATAAAACATCTGGTGGCTCATTTGGGTTATAGAAATCAATGTGATTTATTAATTTTTTAAGTTTGAATGTTATCTATTAAATGAAAAATTACATGTCTCGCTAGATTCCTCAATGTAGAGCCTAAATCGCTGAAGGTGAAGTCAAATCGACGTGTCCTGTATAAAAAAATAAAAAACCTACAAACTTACAATTTTAGCAGGTGATGCATTTTGATGTAGGTAAGCAAGCATCCAAGAAAGGATCTTTTAGAAAGACTACTTATGAGATAAAATATACAATGAACTATTGTATGTTAAGTCTAAACCGATCACTTAATTTATCAAGAGGGCACCAACCGAAAATTAGGTTATATTCCTTACACCTTGTTGTTGTTTTGCTTGTACATTGTAATAGATGATTTTGCACATCACTCTTTTCTTTTCGTGCGGAAATCCCCTCGGATACCTTCCCTACCAGAGCCGGAAGGGGACGTTATGTCGGACTCGAACCGACTAAAACCGCACGCCGACTGTGGGTCGTGGTGCTAGGCCGAAGGTGAGGTTGTCATCGGCATATCTCTCGCACCCCGGCTCACCCAGGACCATCCCTTACGGTCTAGCCCTCCTCGGGAGGGGGACCATATCTATGCACATTACTCTGCATTTATGACATAATCCTATAGACGTGAATTTATCCATATTTCATGTTTGGACAGTTCCGCTCGTGCTTTACGTGCTTCACGCAGATTTTACACGAGACACCGCCGCCGGTATTGGATGATTCGCACGAAACGTGCGAATCGACTCCTTTAAATAAATGTGGCGCCTTGTATCATCAAGCATATTAGGTTTCTAAATTACCAATTTTGTAATATTTATGGAACACTCAAATTACCAATTAGCTTGTGAGCCTTCTGTAAAAATAAATAAACAAATAAAAAAGAACCTCTATCTATAGTTTTTTTTGGTTGTCCTTTTATTTAGCCCTCTTAGGTATTTGTGCTTTTAGTGTGTTAATTGAATCTGCCTTAATCCTAAAGTGATAATCACAAACCCAACGACCATAAAATTGTTGTTTTTAAACACAGAAGCCATCAAAATAACCTTCTCTTTTTTTTCTTTTTTTTTAAACAATATTATCTGTTTTGTTTGACATTGCCGAATATCATTGTTTACGATCAAACTTATTGGATCAATTTAAATATAGCACATTAAATATAAATATTTTTTAGGTATCTAAACCTTTTCAAATACGTTTTAATAATGTGCCAATTCATGACACGGCTAACAAAAAAGGGATACAAGAACATATTCATACATTTAATAAAAATGTTATGGTTTTAGTAAAAATGATTAATAGATTGCCTATATAATTCGGAAAAGCCCTTTATTAACCGTGTTACTACCAATCTTACTACTAGTAGTAACATCGGTAATTAAAGCTACTGTATAAGCCTGCCTTATTAACTTTAAATAGACTAAATAATGACGTCACGATCAACCAATAATGTATTTTAAAGTATGTAATTAAATCAGCACTATAGATAGATACGTAGTTTTTTGCTAAGGTTTTTCTTTCTGCATTGTGATCTAATTAGAATCAGTAACAAAGACGTTAAGTCTACATGTAGCGGTAGATAAAAAATAAGTAGGTAGTCACGAGTTGATTAACATAAATATGTTACATTAATATTTAATGGAGTATCGACTTGATAGACAGCTTATATTCGAGTGCGTAACGTATCAATGAATATTATACCAAATGTCTTTTTTGTTTAGTCTATTTATTTATCCCATTTGGTTAGATAATTAAAGATACTTACCTACATTGTAGTCTTTACCCGTATTAAGTAACCATAAAAGTAAGTACGTAATAACTCCAATTTAAAATTAGAAATAAAATGTCGACGATTAAATGGCTAAATGGAAGGCTAAATTTTAAAGTTACTGAACTAGGGCCGTAGGAAAAAGGCGCAAAACACGTGATTCCAATTCCGTTACAAAAAAAAAAAAAAAAAAAAAAAAAAAAAAATTTTTAATTTTTTTCTTTTTTAAATGTCGAAATTTTAACTTTATTACGTGTGATTATAACACTAACGAATAATTTATTCACGTAATACGCTTAATACTCACACAGTATAACACGTAATAAAAACATAATTTTACTGAATCGCACCCGAGAATTATACTTGTAAAGATATAGATAGTATTATCTCGGAAGTGAATAAACAAAAGCAAATAAACTCACAGCACTCAAGAAGTAGGAAGAATAAAGTTTAGTTACGAGATTGTGTGAAAAAACAATTACAAAAATTATATAAACCAATGAAGGAGATAGTTGCACGCCTTGAGCTGAGATACGATCGAACGATTATACTTAGACAAGAGTCTGTCGCTGAGTACAAAAGCTTGGTTTGAGTAAAAATATCGTCTTTGGTTATTTACGTGCATAAAGGTGGAACCACACTTTGTCCTTATTTTTTTAAATTAGAATTAAAACATTAGTAGCCAGCACATGGGTACCTTTTCACCAGGTATTGGTCTGGGCGCATCGTTTATTTGAAGGAATTTGTATGTACTATAATTATAACGGGAATATAATATATATAGTATATTATGTAGTAATGTATTATATAGTATATTACTACTGTACTATATAGTATAATATGGAACACGAGAGTTTAAAACTTAGAATTTGGATGTGTTGACGTTGTTGTAATATTTGACATGAATTATTAATTAAATATATGTTCCCTCATCAACTAATGCCTCAGGTTAAGTTTAATGGCCTGTGTTAGGAGTCAATGGTCAGGATTCGAACCATAGACCTCTCGATCGTAAGGCCGCCTTATATGTAAGGCTATATTAGCTCAAATATTTATCATATTATGAGCGAATAACATATATCCATATATCGTACTGTTGTGTTAATAGCTGATGCCCTGAGACTAGCTACTTATTGGTGTGCTTTGATGTAGGTCAAAAAACTGAGAAGTGGACGGTTACGCATGTTTACTATACGCGTTCGGGCGTTATGCGTGCGACTGAAGCAAATATTGAGGAATTAACTCTCCACACATCGTCATATATGGCCAAATAAGGCTTATAATATTTCCTCGAATCCTTAAGCAAATGAGACACTATACTCCGTCCATTATATTATTGTATTTTAGACAGCTCACTGACAGTGGTCGGTATAACTTTGTTCTAGCGTCAACACCTGAAAATCCTAACAAAAATGTGGCGCCAATACATCATTTTTCATTGACAACGTCACGTCAGCCAGAAAACAATTTTAGGGATGTAGTTAGTCTATCGACTGTATTTTTATTATAATAACTTGAAAATGTCGCTATCGATATCGACTACATAAAATAATCCTTCTAAAAAATATTACATAACTGGCGGTTTTTAACCGATTTCTAAACAACAATTCAGATGTTTATAATTTTTTATATTTGTATGATTTTTACGGAAAATTATTTTTATAACTTCGTCATTTGTAGACGGATTGTCAGAATTCTTTTTTATTTGAAAGAAGTTCATTCCAAAATGGTCCCATTTAAACTGCATAAAGATCTGATGATGGGTTTCAGAGACAGACCACGGAATTCTTCAATAAATACCAGGAAATCAGCATGTTGGAATATTATTCTAGAAGTCAGTTGTTTTGTTTTGGAGATTAGCGTGTGCGTTATGGCCCACAATCGTTTTCAATTACATTTGTAAATTGTAGGTATAGACACGAAATATCTCCTTCTTTATTATTATGTACAGAAAGATAATAGATAATAATTCCACATGAAATTATATATTTATCATAATATTTTCATTTATCGATTCATAAGTTTTTTAATCGAGGTTTTTAACTTTGTCGATATTTTAAATTTTCATGCAATCACTACTTCCATCTGTCTAAAATACAATAATATGATGGACGGGGTATAGTGTCAATATTAAATCTGTTACTATTAAAATTAAAATTAAATTAATTGTTACCTTTATGTTTTGTGTCATACTTGGCTATTTTTCAAGTGATGTAAATTACGTACCTGCAAAAAATAAAAATATTTAATTAATATAACGTTTATTTCAACCGATCTCAGCATAAAGGTAAAATCCTAAACAGTTAGATTGAGTAATTTTTTTGTTAAAGGTATTCGATGCTTATTAAATACTAGCAAGAAACCTACACCCAAAAACAATGTTACAACTAAAATGTATTTCTTTATAAATTTATTTTTTAAAATTAAGCTTATCTTGAGTAGCAATAGACCAAAAGAAACAAAAGAAGTAATAAGTAATAGAATATTTTAGGACAATAACCTACCATATACTTAAATGTTTGAGGATAAAATAATGTCACAGAAAATTCACATTCGCTGACAAAGTCACATTGCGGCTTAGTTCGTTTTTTTGTCATTTAAAACATTCTCATGGTTTTTGTAAGTAAATGTTACTTAAATATTATCTTTTAGTAATTTCCAACAATCATGACGAAGAACAATGGTAAACCCCCTTATAAAATGGTTACCAGAAAAAAAATTGTCCTTTGTTAGATACTGTCCGTATCAAAATAATGGGGAAAGGAATTCTAGAAGAAATAAATATATTCTACTAGCTTTTGCCCGTAGCTCCGCCCGCGTGGGTATCGGTTATCGCGACCAAACATAGCCTATGTCTTTCTCATGGTCTCATCTACCCCTATACCAAATTTCATCACAATCGGTTCAATGGTTTAGGCGTAAAAGCGTAACATACAGAGTTATTTTCGCATTCATAATATTAGTGGATTTTAAATATTCTAACTTAAAGTATTTGTAACTTCAATAAGATGAACAAGGATTCTGCTACGTTTAGTTTGCTTTGAGTTTTGTAAGGTAAGTAAGTATTCTCTCTACCGTCTTGCATACATAACCCACTCATAACTGAGTATGTATTTGTCAAGTGCGTTTAGATACCTCTTCACTGTCTTCTACTCACAGTTGTTAAGCAACACAGAACACTAACAAGGAGTTCCACATTATAACAAATGTTAGATATATTATATCAAATTTGTTTGTATGGTGAAAAAACTAAGAAAAATCATCATATTGGATGTAAATTTTATTTTTATAAGATACTTAAACTGATGGTTAAAACGTAAAGGGTTTAAGCGACACTGACAGTTGACAAGTAAATCACTACATTTTGGTACTATATATTTGTTGGATTTTCGATGTAAGTGTCACCAATCAACAGGGCAATTAGCGGCTCCTACTGTCTTTTTGTTTTTAATTGAAACTTTTTTGTTTCCTCTTTTCTTCTTTCCTTTATTTTTCATTGCTTTTCATACTATATTTTCTGTTCTTTCTCTTTTATAATCCCTAATAGTTCGAATACCTATCGGTAAATTTCTGCAGTCGTTGACTTCGTAATGCTGTTGTTTCCACTGCCCACCCATTTTGTATAAATACCATTGTTAAAAACTTAAAGCTTTTAATGAGGTCAACGTCAAAGTCTCATGTAACTGCAGTGCTTCGTCATGCGGTATAGAAGGTGAAGGTGCTTGTGTTCAGAATGATTATATACAGAAATGTTATGACAAAAATTCGATTTCGCGTCGGTTATTACACGATTAGTTATGATTTCGGCAAGTGTGTCCGTACCGATATTTTGCCATCTATTATTAAGTTTTTTTTTTAGAATGGCCTGTTCGTTCAAATTTATTGCTACTTACTTCCTATTTGGTAAATAGCGTGTTAATCAGATACCTATCGATTTAGTGTTAGATAATAAAGACGAAATATTAACATTGACAGTTTAGTGAAGCGAGAGTGATTCATTAGGTACGAATAAGGTCAATGCCATTGTTTGTTTAGCAGAAATCATTTATATGGGTTTTGTTTTTAACATGTCTCATGATGGACGTATACTTATTTAGATGCGTTTGTCCTAGAGTTGAAATAGTAAATCAATTCTAACTTACTAACTGTTACCTGCAATTTCCACCCACGTGAGATACTGATGTCGTTCCCCATATCCGAAGGGATCTATTCAGATTCAGATTTAGATTCAGATTTAGATTCAGATTCAGATTCAGATTCAGATTCAGATTCAGATTCAGATTCAGATTCAGATTCAGATTCAGATTCAGATTAATTTATTTGCATAAACATGAACATAGGATGAAAGTAGCCTGTAATTTTGTTTTCCCGTATGGGTACTATTCCTAACTATAAATCTATTTCTTTGCCTTATTAGGTACTAGCTACTATACCCGCAGCTCCACTCGCATGGATGTCGGTTATCACGACCAAACATAGGCTATGTGCTAATCCAGGATATCCACCTAACTCCATACCAAATTTTATTAAAATCGCACCAACCGTTTAGACGTAAAAGAGTAACAAACATTCATCCATACTTAGAAACTATCGCGTTTATAATATAAAGATGATATCTAGATTCGTCAGCCTTTTTGCGTAAAACAGTAACAAACATACATATGTCTTCACAAATTTTCACTTCGATAAATAGTGACTATTGCCCTAGATTTAAAAGAACTATTCATAATATTTCTCTCCGCATTCCTTTATTTATATTAACATTTAATAAACCAGTCAGTTATTCAATTCGAACTAGTTTTTGCAGTAAATGCTTATTTAAAAATTCAACGTCAGAATTACAAACCATGCGTGAACTACCTAAATTGAATTAATCGATTCCATGATCAATTTCCCGGAATGGCATTTTATATCGTGTAATCGAGCCATGTATCTCGATTCAGCCGATGTGCTGTTACGTAACGAAGCGACGCGACCAGCATGCGGCATGTTGGAAGTTTCACTTTCGCGTGAGTTACCGTTTCGCGGCGTATACGTACCTACCTATCATCCGAACACGCTCCGAATCGTGTGAACCTCTGTATAGTTACAGGCATATATATATTGACCCCAGTGACGTCACAGAATGTGCGCTATATGAGTAGTACGAGTTTTGTAGGTGTCTTTTTTGAGGATAGCGCAGGGTGCTACGGTAGTGGCGGAGCTAAATCAAACCAATTCGCGCGCGCCCTGTGCCTCGTTTCTCTCGCGAGTTGGCGTCAATATATATGCCGGTTACTATAGGTATATGATTTTAGAACCGGTAGTCGATTGCATAGAACGGTGATGATCGAAGGCCGGATATTTTTCCGCAGTTTACTATCGATATGAAATAGTTTACGAAATAATACATAATCATGAATATGCACATGGATATATATTTTACAAGTAAACAGATAAAAATAACGAGTACACAATTAGCTGCAAATATTGAGCTGCATTTCCACGAATGTATAAAAATATTGGAATATATCTTGACACAAAATATATCGACAAAAAAATGCGAAATTATGAGCCGCCTTTCGATTGATTGTTCTTGACCTACATTGGTCATCTCAAATGTCAAACGTTTGATCCATTATTTGAGGCAATTGGAGTATGAGTGAAAGCATTTATCATATCAACGGGTGATTGACACGAGTCAAGTTAAATGCCATTTGTCCAAGGTTGGCGCCTATTGTATGTGCGCTGTGAAACCCGCCTCAGTGTGTTTGTACCGCCCCTTACGTTGAATTATATCTAGGCTTGCTAAACTTACAATTACCTATTGCAATAGTAGCATTTTAGTGTAGGTAATTCTTAATTGTACAGGTATCTCTCGTTCGTAAGGCCGATTCAACCCCTAAGCTATATCTCGGGATACATAATCAAATCATGGATCCCTGTCGCGCGCGGATTGTTCTGTTATAATCTTATGTACCTATGCTTGGTGAATTTGAGCTCATCCATCGTCGTCGTCCAAAAAATACCTACGTCCCGAGTAATACAGACGACAACATTGCAAATAGGATAAAACTCCCAAAAAAAAGGTCGCGTCGTACATAGTCTATTGCTTAACATGTAATTACTTCAAATCCAGTGCTGAACATAGACACCTTTTAGTGCATCATACATCCAATCCTTCGCTTTTCGCATCCCGTCAATCTGTTCAAGATCGTCAGTCCATCTGGCTGGAGGAAAACCTAACTTCAGTTTACCGAACTCAACGGTAGGGTAGGGTAGGGCTCGTTTGCCCCAACGGAGAATGTAGCCAGCCTATTGCCACTACAGTTCGCTTAAATTACGTGTAGGGTTGCAACCTCGGTATAAGTCAGTCTATAACTATCGCCAGAATTGTGGTGAAAGATTGGTCAGCCTAGACCCTGCGTTACCGGGTCTAGCTGCTTCCAGTTGCGCCGCGGGAAAGCTCTATCTTGCAACCAAGCAAGCTTGTGCAGTGGAGAAACAAAAACAACAAACAGATCCCCGATACCCACTTCACAACTACGTAATTCCCCTGCCAGTTTGAAAAGCCAACCCCAGCTAGCAGGAGATCAAATGTAGAGCAAAAAAATACCCAGCTCCAGCTGGTTTCATAAGACCCAAAGAAAACCTGCCTCCTGGAAATCTCCCGTGGCCAACTTGGAAATCAATAAATCGCCTACGGACCCAAGCTGGCCACTGTAAGGCAAATTTGGCAAAATAGGGCTATATAGAACAGTCACAAGTACTGCGGAGCCCCATCCCAGTCCATACCACACTTGCTCTCTTGTCCATTGTGCCCTTCCACCTGTACCATTGCAGACTTGTGTAGGGCAACAGACAATGCTGTGGCCGTAACCAGGTATTGGGCCGACATAATTTAAGAGATTAATGAGCCATTGAACGAAGAAGAAGAAGTCAGTTCATCATGATTTAGGTTGCTTGTGATAAAAATCTGGTAATAAAAAATCACGATCACTTCTTTCCATCAGTAGTTGCAATTTGTAATTATATAATATGTTCACTTATCGTCAATAATATAATTAGAAACACATGACTGGAAACGTACATGTAGAATGTTCCAAACTTTGATTCTGATTTGATTGCTTAAATTGACTAAATTGTGCACATTTAAAAGCCTTCTAACTGCAATTGCTTTTTTTTAATTTTTACATGATGCCTTGAGGCAAAGCATATCTATAAGTAAATTGTGTTCAATTTTAGGTGATCACATAAATTTGTATGGGGTCTGATTACAAATAAAGATTAATGCTAGAAGATAACGATTAATTGAACACTAGTAAATGGGATTTTAGGGAAGTAATTGGAATATTTCAGTAATTGGTATTCATATCTGCCTTAGGCTTAGTTGTAAAAATACAGTCGTGCTAATACAAAGGTACTAATCACCCACCATCATTCAAGAGGATGACATGTAATATTTTATTTATTTTCATGTAGAAACCCCTACAGATAATCCCCAGCGGGGTGGTTATGTTGGACTAATACCGACTAAAACAGCATGCCGTACGGTTTCAGGTCTCAAATGCCGGGGTTTCTCTCGCACACCGACAGACCCTGTACCCTGAAACTCCCCGTTAGCTCACGTGTTTCTTTATTCCTACAGTCCCGGGTCCTTTAAGCGGGGTGTGAAAAAGTATCTGATGAGGCCGTCAAGCTAAGTATAAAGGTCTTTCCGAGACTTCGCCTTTAGCTTACCATCAGGCAAGGTGAAGACGAATTTACTTTTGTAAATAAACCCTAACTCAGAAAATGTTCAATGCCTATCTTTTTTCCAGTGAAAGAGGCGCTACAGTTTCTGACTTCGGGTTTTCTGACTGTGGTATTATTAACCGCTGTATTAAATTAGGTTTTTTTTTTATACAGGACACGTCAATTTGACTTCAACTCGCCTGATGTTAAGCCAAAGGCAAAGTCTCGGAAAGAGGGTCACCATCATAAACATTTACCATGTTAACAGTGGTGGCACTCAGCTTGACGGCCTCATTAGATGCCTTTTCACGCCCCGCTTAAAGGACCCGGGACTGTAGGAAGAAGGAAACACGTGAGCTGGCAGGGAGTTCCAGGTCTTAGTGGTGCGGCATAGGAATGAGTCACTGAAACGTACTTGGTTTTTCCTTATTTTCCACTGATTCCTACAGTATATTATATAAGCTTGCATTTGAAAATTTCAGTTCCACTATCGTTATAAAATGTTTTGATTACGCCTTTGTTTTCCTTCCGCAGGTAATTTTATTTATTCATAATTTTGTTTTTTCTTCATTTTGAAGTATATTACTCACAATATGCATCATCAAATAGGTATTAAAATCAGGCATTAGTACTGCAAAAGGAAGGAGGATGTGACCGAATATAATTTCCAATTAAAATGGTTAGGGAAACCCGCATTCGTCAAAATTAAAAATTAAATGTTAATTTTATTACCCAGTTTTCAGAAGGCATCTTTATTTTGTTGTTATTGTATTTTATATAAGTAAATGTATTTATTCAAGTTAAAGCATGCTTGTGGTTGAAAATTCTTCCTCTGTAATAGTTTTTTTATTTAAACACCAGTCTCTTTGCACGCGTGATTTATACTACGCACAAAACTTATTGGCGGCTCGGTAGTTCGTCCGAGTGCGGGTTCTGGCCAATGACGTTTGAGAAAAGAGTGTGAGACAAACGTCGATTGGCCTAAATCCGCACTCGCACGAACTTCCGAGCCGCCAATAGGTTTGGTTCCCTACTTACTAAACTTTTCATTTGATTTGTGATATTTGTTTAAGGTAAAAGGTTAGAAATTTAATCTTTTATTGTTTAAAGCATATTTTGAAAGGATTTCTTATGACAGGGTATATTACAGGATATATACTTCATTTTTATTTCTTTAACATTTTCATAAAACAACCTTTACCATAACCTTTTTTTAATACAAAGATGATCTTTGTATTAAAAAAAGTTATACGTTTTCTTGAAAATTTTGATGATTAAGTATACAATTTTTTACATGCATAACATTAGAATTCTTAATGCTAAAAATATTTATTTACACTACCTGAATGTTATAATTGAGGTAATACAATTAAAAAACGCAATCATAAACATTATAATGATTCAAGTTCAAGAAATATAAATATTATGTAAACTGTAAATACGAATTGGTTTTGTTTGTGTAGAATTTTGTCATAGAAAGTTTTATTTCTTTAATTTAAAAACATAGAGACACACTTGTACGTACGTTCAAGTACACTCGACCCAAGAGATAAGTACACAATCTCACACGTAAAGGTGTATACTTATACTCTTGGCTACGTGGTCGTCTAGCAACTGCGTATTTTAACGTTTATGACGTTTATTATGACAGTTGTCAACCTGTCTTGTTGGGTCCCGGTGGAGTAGAACAGGACCACTCCAGCTCTTCCTGGGGGTTTCCATGCGATAGGGCTGTTCTTCATCCCACAGTAAACATACATCCCATGACAAAGGGAACCCTAGACCGCCATAGATTTGCCCCCCATAACGTCGTGGGACCGAAAATCCTAATCGGCAAAACATGGATGCTGTACATCTCTGCCTGTCCCTTTGTGGTTTTACAGACGTGAGTATATGTATGTCGTCAACGTATCTATGTCAATCCCATACATTAATCAATTGATTTTGTTCTATTCTACAAATGTTTAGCCACTTGTCTAGAAGGGCAGGCAGGCTAATGCAACGTCTAAATGGTTCCTGTCTTCCAACCAGTCCTACTATTAGTTCATTGCTCGAATTTCCTTTTCAAGCTATTACGCTTGACATTTCTAAAGTAACAAGGTACTTCGACCAGTATATTACGTGTCAACAACTCGTTTTCGCAAACCGCATGAGTATCAGGGCGTTTTGTCTTATTACGTTCAAGGTGATACCGTTGTCTGAAAATATTAGAGCGAGACTTAGTTATTTTAATGAGAAAAAGTGATTTCAATGTTATTTGTTAGATCCTGAATTCGTTTTCATGGTCGAGTAGTACTTAGCTAAATTGCTTACGATAGGGGTTTGAACCCGTAACCAGGTCGACTACTAGTAGCATATTTATAAATAAATTTTTATTGTTATGAACATTCATGAACATCACTAAGTATACAATAATTATAACGAGAATTAACGCGATCATGGTATAGGTACATACCTTTGATTTCCCTGACGTTTCGACCAGGTTACAGCCTGTGACCACGGCCGGTGATGTGACTACACCTATACCATGATCGCGTTAATGGGCTATTTGACTATTTTTTTTTTACTTTCCAAAAATGACCACTGTCTTATAATATAATGAACTGTAAAAGTAAAATTTTCGTACGACATATAGTTTTCAAGATATTTGATTTTGAAAAATTCAATTTGTCGCGCCGCGCGCCGCCCGAAAACGCTCCATACAAAATCCCACGAAATTGTGACGTCACGCTTCGGTAGCGCGTAGTGCAAATCTATGGGGTGCAAGAGAATATCTCATTTATCTCGGTCTACGTTGCGTTTACACGTTTATAGTTCATAATAAAAGTTATTTAAAATTTAATAAGGAATCTAAAAAGTTATATATTTGAATTGAATTTGATTGTTTATATTTTGACTTTTTTTGGGAATTTCAACTAATGAAAAGTCATAATTTCAGTTTAGATATGCAATATTTTATATTGCAAGGCATATTGTTTCAGAACAAGCTATCATATTAACCAGTATTTGGAAGAATCGACGACTTAGTGAAATACCCTAAATTATTGTATATATTATGGAACGCGAGAGTTTAAAAGTTAGTTTAGAACACAATATCATTCATCATGAATCATCACGTTAGAACCACAATGAAGCAATGCGCCGTTCTTGACATGGCCTTTCTTTAAAATGCCCTCGATCTGTTTGACATACGTATGCCTAGGTCAACCTCTACCAGGTTGCCTATTTACCCTTATTTCATCGTTAATATTCTTCCGTCCACTATCCACGTGTTCAGACACGTGGATAGGATGGACGAATGAACAAATAAACGATGGACGAACGAAGGTTGTTCAGATAATCCAAGCATCCCTTTCTCCATCTTAGTCACCACATCTTCAACCACGCCACAATGATCCATTATAACAGTTAAAAAAAATCGAATACATCGGGAAAAATGAAATGCGCAAGTGGTACTTAAACCCATGACCTTTCCCTTAAAGGTGGAATGCTCTTCCAACTGAGCCACACATGAATCACTTCAAATTTCTCTTCTCTTTCAGAGCTCAGTTGGAAGAGCATTCCCCCTGTAAGGGAAAGGTCGTTGGTTCAAGTCCCACTCGAGCATTTAATTTTTCCCAATATATTCGAATTTTAACCCATTGAATTTAAAAAAATAGGTAATAAAAGCCCGGTAAAAAAATTATTAGCAACTAAACTAAATATTTGTGTAAGGATCGCGAATTATTTCATAAAAAACCATACCTAACTAAATTAGATGTCGTAGGCAGAAAAGATGTAGACGCGTTCGTGCTCAAAAGCCGGTTTCATTCGAAGAGAATATGTAGGTCAAACTGAATTCGTTCGCCAATAAATATCAAAACCATCTATAAAATTACTTGTTACGGGTCAATGATCTCGTCGTAATAGTAATTCGATTATACCATAAACGACTTTTTGTGTCTGCTAAGTGGACGGACAGTCTCGTAAAAATAATCGAGTGTAAAATATTGCTTATTGTTTTGAAGTCTTTAGTAAGACGCAATGATATTAATTTTATTGTTAAACTGAGTTGACTAGTAATAATGACGATGGATAAGGAAATGAAGTAATAATCTTATTTCATACCAGCTTATGCCTGAGTTCGTCCGCGTTAAGTTCGAAATAGAAAGGTTTAGGACATACTGCTCCTGTTTCCGCGACCCAGATAAAGTTCCTTAAAATTTCTGTGAGCCTGGTACTTCATGCAAATGTACCAGGGTCACAGATATACTGATCCCGTGACCGCGACCTACAGCAAACTATATCTTACGTTTGTTTGATTGCAATTAAATAAACGTAAGATTTTAAGTCTAGTCAAGACCTTTCCAATAAAAAAAACGCATAAAAATCCGTTTAGTAGTTTTTGCGATCATCGCGAACAAACATTTCCAATTTACAATCATATAATAGTATAGATTTATGTAGTTTTACTGCGCTAATATTATGAAGAAGTTTGAACCGATTTTAATAATACTTTCACCAATGGAAAGTTATTTTATTCAGAAGCAACACAAGCTACTTTTAATCCGATATTCTAACAGGATCAGGACTTACGCATGTGAAACCGTGGGATAGTGCTAGTGCGTAATTATTTACAAAAAAAATCTAAGTACTTAGGAGTTATTAAACTTTTGTTTACATAATATACATAATTATTATTATAAATAAAAATAAAAAAACAAGATTGTGCATAACTGCAGGTTCAGGCGTCAAAGAATTCCTCCTCATCGACGTCAACTCGGAGGTTGGCCAGAAGGCTGGCGGCATTGCCACGTTGAATGGCAATGCCAATCCTTTGCGCAAGGAATAAACCAGCCCTCTGGTCAGGTAATCTATTGTACTTAGTTACATACATGTTTATCAGCGTTTTAGAAGGAATATTACAGTCTATGCTTAGTTTGAAAATAGAGTTTCCAAGCGATATGGACATTCATTTTATTGCGAAATTAATTTGATTTAAATTGCGATTTTATTAATTACTACTATTTTTGTTGTAAATGTGACCGATCATTCAACTAACACATACCTACTTTAACAACCCATCTTCTTAAATTGATTATTTTCACATCAGTAAAGGGTTTCATGAATACGATATCAGCAAAATCAATTTAAGCATTGGGTTTATCATTTATCTCATTCATCTTAAGGCGTTTAAAAGCTAATTAGGGATTCTTGATGTGTTTTGTTACGAGAGTTTTATGAATACATATATTTTCAATGTTATGTTTAGAACTAACTTTTGTCTGTATAATTGGCTGTGTTGACCTCAAAATTTGACCTTTATGTTTTGGATTAATTGCTCAAGAACTTATGAATGCTTTTCGACAAGCTATGAATAGTTTAAACTTATAAGATAGCGTTGTAAACGCGGAAAGATGAACTGGGGTCTTTAGTTCTGCCTGTTTTTTTAAGTGCTGGCCTAGAAAAGATGCAGAACGAAAGGCATATTATTAGACATTTATGATGGATAAATATGATGCATAAAGGAGGGTATTGTAGAATTGACGGTTTCCGCTTTCTACCCTCAACACAAGTTAAAAGAAAAATAATAACTCCGTTTTCTACCCACAAAAAAACCATTCCATTTTCTACCCAGTATTTTGACTATAATTATTATATAATAGATAGATAATAGTTATTGTCAAAATACATAAAACGTAAAGTAGCATAAACGTGGATAGTTTGAACCCAGAAAAAATTATAGATTCTTATCCGACATTGTATCAGATTTTGGAAGCGATCGATGATTTTCTCGTGGCCACTATTGAGTAATTTCCGTTAGTTAAAATAAATTATTTTACGTATCTTATTGAATAAGGAAAAGCTAAAAATAACAGATGATCTTTCTTTCTTATTTTATCGCTTTTATTGATTTTCAACATCCTCCCAATAGTAGTGTGATAAACGGCTTTATTCTCACAACGCTGAATACGCTTAAGCTTATATTTTTAAGCCGACTTACTTAAAAAGCTTGTTTAATAAGTCGTCTATTTATAAACATACGTAAATTGGACATGTTTTGTTATTTTACTTAATAAATAATTATGTAATTATTTTTCTGTCACTTCTATACTAATATATAATAGTAAATTAGTCGTTTAATTTACACTCATTATACCTATCTATACCTACTATATTTACAATTAAAATTATATGTATACACTGAACACTACAATGAGACGCTTATAGAAATAAGCTCAAACTTTTCATTGTGTTGTGTTTAAACGGCCACTACTACCTCCCAACTACTAGTAAACTGTTTGACACTGACAAAAACGTGACGTCATACTTCTTTATTTCATACACGCTTCTATAGAACTTTTGAACTTTATCAAAAGAAACTGATTTGATTTGACAGTCAAGTACTCTATTATAGACATAAGTGAGTGAAAAATTTCGCAAATTATAGGTCAGATAATGTTGATTCTACATTAAATAAATCATGTTACATTGACTGATAGCACTTGATGGTACTTGTTACATATCAATATGAATATAATTCAATGATTTAAATCGCTTGTACTTATTCACAATATTTATTTATTAAACCTGACCGGTTACACCTCGCGGCATTTTCAAAGTTTTTATGACAGTTACACAACATTAGATAAATTGGACCTTTATAAAACAATAATACATAAATAGTTCAAAAGTTAACCCTAAAAAATGAATTGGTTTTTAAAATTGCGATTGGAAATTGTTTTCTCTAACACAATCTTCATAGTTATCGTGTTTTTTTTTGACATTTGGGAGATTGAAATTGCATTTTGAACCGATTAATATATTTTTAAATATATTTTTATAATTATTATTAAATAATTATTAAAAGATTAGAATAAAAGTTTTTTTTTTCGTGCGGAAATCCCCTCGGATACCTCCTGAGGGTGAGGGTGTCCTCGACATATCCCTCGCACCCCGGCTGACCCACGGCCATCCCTTACGATCTGGCCCTCTTCGGGATTATCTGCCCTCCTCGGGTGATCTGGCCCTCCTCTTTGAATAATCAAATCAAATATTCAAAGAATAATAGTTCATGCAGAGCTTCCTCAAAAGGTTGTTCACGAGTATTTATTCAATAAAAAGTGATTGGGCACGCTTTCCGAGATATTGACACATCACAATAAAAAACATGAACATCTTTCACATGTCACTATAATTGGGGTACATGAACTCTGCGGTTTTGTGTTTTGCATTCTCTTAATGGGTCAAGAAATTTATCTGACATTGATTAAGGTTATGAATACTTTCCTGACATTTGGATTTTCCATAGAGATAATTATAATTCTATACAATTTATAATTAACTGACTATTGTCCATATTTGTGTATGCCGAATATCACGACGTAGTCATGTCTACCTCACCGAAGGTCTAATCTATCCCTGTACAAAATTTAATCAAAATTTGATCAGTGGTAGACAGACAGACTGATAGACAAACCCAGTTACTATCCCAATTATAATATTAGCAAAATAATATAAGTATAGATAAAATAAATACGAGTATTTTGTAGACGTGCCTGCAAGCCGATTTGCCTACTGATTCAAGTTGCCGGCTTTCCTCTTGAGAAGTCAGACGGCAGTCACTTCCTTAAAAGCCAAAACAAACCAATAAAAAGAGGAAGTGTAGGTACGGGGGTGACATTGAAACGGAACCGAAAACAAAGTGCGATTCTGTTGAGTTTTCTCAATATACATACAATCAAGATTAATTACATTCCCATAACTCTAAATTTATGATAATAATATACATGGACAATGTTACATACCGTTAACACGAAGCGCAATGAGTGTGATAATCGCGAGGCTCGAACGACGTAAAATAATGGGTTGCCAATGGAAATTTTAATCGATTCTCCGACTTTCTCTGGGTGCTATTAAGGCAATTAGGCAACACTGAAGACTAAAATGGAAGTATTTTAAACCATAAGTAATGTAAACATGTGTTAATATGGCTATTTGCAACCGAGGCTAAATTAGCTTTAATTTCATTATTGACGTGTCATGTTTTGGCTCTCTGACATAACTGTGACCCTTAGCACTTTGCCTTTTTTCTTAAATATAGTATTTACTAGCTATTGCCCGCGGCTCCGCCCGCGTGGATGTCGGTTATCGCGACCAAACATAGCCTATGTCCTTTCTCAAAGTCTAATCTACCCTTATACAAAATTTCATCAAAATCGGTTCAGTGGTTTAGGTGTGAAAGCGTAATATACAGACAGACAGAGTTACTTTCGTAATTTATAATATTAGCATGGATTATTTCTATAAGACGCCGCCAGATCGAAGTCTATTCTAGAATTTGTGACAATCATATATATATATAAAAATTAATTGCTGTTCGTTAGTCTCGCTAAAACTCGAGAACGGCTGAGCGGATTTATCTTATCCTGGTCTGAAATGTTCGTGGAGGTCTAGGGAAGGTTTAAAAGGTGAGAAAAATTCGAATAATTGCCGGGAACCGACATCCACGCGGGCGGAGCCGCGGGCAAAAACTAGTTTAAAATATAATGTCTGTGCCGTTTGTGATATGAGTAAGCACTTTACCAGTAGATATAGATTCAGATATTGGTAATATCGGTTTTGTAATAAGTCACAAATCATTGTAGGTACAGATACACATTCCACAGTATTGCATAGGTTGCCACTGCAAATGCTCGTGGAAACATTCCGAACATTCCCGATTTGGGGAATTTTGTGGAATGTTTAGCAATTACTTTACCCATCTAAAGTATCCTAAAATAATATTTATGTAACTATAAAAATAAACTTATGATATGTTATTTAGTTATATGAGTAATAAATATCGCGCGAATTGATAATTGATTTCAGATAAAAATGTAATCTCACATAGTGGGTAGATTTCGTCAACTGTGTTTTTCGGTCACATGTAAATAGGCAGGCTAACTTAGTGCTTCTAATCGGGCAATTTTTCATAGGTGATCTAATAGCAATCATTTCTATTTATGTATACATTGGTCATTCTCAAATAAATAAATAAATATTCCACAACATTCTACACAACGCCATCTAGACCCATGGTAAGCTTTTATAGCTTGTGTTATGGAATCTAGAATGCGGATAAACTTTTTTTTTTTTTTTTTTTTTTTATACTGGACACGTCAATTTGACTTCACCTCGCCTGATGTTAAGCTAAAGGCAAAGTCTCGGAAAGAGGGTCACCATCGTAAACATTTACCATGTTAACAGTGGTGGCACTCAGCTTGACGGCCTCATTAGATGCCTTTTCACGCCCCGCTTAAAGGACCCAGGACTGTAGGAAGAAGGAAACACGTGAACTGGCAGGGAATTCCAGGCCTTAGTGGTGCGGCATAGGAATGAATCACTGAAACGCTTGGTTCTAGCAGGTATACTCTGCACCGTAAATGGATGACATCTTAGCCCTGCACGTGTCGTCCTGTGAAGGAAAGGGGAGGGTGGGACTAATTGGAAGAGCTCGTCAGAACATTCACCATGGTAGAGACGGTAGAAAACTGCCAAAGACGCAACATCTCTACGCATCTGCAAAGGCTCGAGGGTGTTCGTGACCTCAGGATCCCCAATAATGCGGACCGCACGTCGCTGCAACCTGTCGAGAGCATCTAATAAGTACTTTGCGGAGCCGTCCCAGAGATGTGAGCAGTATTCCACGCAGGAACGAATTTGGGTCTTATATAGAAGACACCGCTGCTCCGGCGTGAAAAAACGTCTCACTCTGTTCAGGACTCCGAGTTTACGCGAGGCTGATTTGATGATACTCTCGATATAGTTTTTGTTATTCAGTTTGCAGCGAACATCCATACCGAGGATAGTGAGGTGATCCTGCAGTGGCAGTGGTGTGCTCTGAAGAGTGGGAAGGGGAAGGAAAGGAGATACCTTTGCTGTAAACGCACATGCCTGGGTCTTCTTGGCATTGAACTCGACCAGGTTTCTAGCGCCCCATTGAGAAATGTGGTCCAGGATCCGGTCCAGGTCAGTGACAAGAAGCTGCCTTTTTTCCGCGATATCAGACTGCTTGGCCGCAGGATGTGCGTAATAACTCCCATGTAAGGTGCTGTCGTCTGCATAGCAGTGAATGTTTCCGTTACAGAGCATGTCATTGATATGCAGAAGAAAGAGAGTGGGAGATAAGACGGAACCCTGCGGCACGCCAGCATTTACCTGCAAGAACTCCGAAGCTCGTCCATCACAAAGGACGCGAATACGGCGCCCCTGCAGGAAGCTTGCAACCCAGTTACACAGTCTAGGAGGCAGGCCGAAGGCTGGTAGCTTGGAAAGAAGCGATTTGTGCCATACCCTATCGAAAGCTTTGGCGATGTCAAGACTAATTGCCAGTGACTCACCGTGCTTCTCCATAGCCTCACCCCAAAGGTGGGTCATGTACGCCAGAAGATCACCCGTTGACTTATATACTTTTTTTTTTGTAAATAGAAACACCCAGACCAATGCAAATAGCCATATTCATGCATACAAATATTTGCACTGAGCGGGAATCGAAACCGCGCCTCCTGCGTGGCAGTCGCGTGCACTACCGCCACGCCACAGAGGCTGTCGAATTGAGATGAAGATACATAATTTATAGGGGACAATATCTACTAATATTGTAAATTCAAAAGTAACTCTGTCCATACTCTGTTCTACCTGTTTCCTACACTTTCACGCCTCTACTATATCACTGAATTGATTTTGATAACCAGAATAACATTAAATAAGACATTGGAAAAAGACATAGAATATGTTTGGTCACGATAATGATCCACGTGGACGGAGCCAGCATATGACTGAATGTGTGCATTGAAAATTTATGTGACAATTAGGGAAATAACAATTAAATATCCTTTTATTTTATTCGAATACATCGGGAAAAATGGAATACTCAAGTGGGAGTTGAACCCACGACCTTTCTTTCCCTTACAGGGGAATGCTCTTCCAACTATTGAGCCACACCTGAATCATTTCAAATTTCCCTTTTCTTTATATCCGTCTTTAAGGGCGACGGTGGAGTCTTCTATCAACTTTCTTACGAACTGTTGGAGCCAATTAATGATTTTTATAAATGCTATAAAAAATTCATTAAAAAAGAAACTCTTATTTCATGTTCCGTGAGCCAGACATTCTATGCATTTTATATAAATCTGAATATTCATAAAAAGTCTGGGCAGTGTCAACATCCGTGACAGCAATGAGAGACCTTGGTAGCGTTTCGCCCAGTTGCAAACACTTCTTTGTTAGTTGTACAGGCAAATTAGCAATACACGCCCAAACTGAACTAGTTTAGAACAGGTAATTTCGAAATATACTTGTTTAGTTCGTTGTACTCACATAGTTATTATTGAAAGATTTGAATTCAACTATGTAGGCAACATACTGTATATACAATGTGCAAATTGATTGCCTATTCCGTAGAATAGTCAATGCGTGAAAAAAATATTATTTCCCTACACCTTAGGGCTGTCCTTCCTCATCAAGGTCGCCGGGAAGCGCTGGACACGGGCTGCTTTATAATCCTAAAATTCTAATATAATCAGTCTGACGACATTCGAATACATCGAGAAAAATGAATGCTCCAGTCGGACTTAAACCCACGACTTTTCCCTTAAATGGATAATAATGCTCTTCCAACTGAGCTATTGAGCCACACCTGAATCACTTCAAATTTCTTTTCTCTGTATATCCGTCTTTAAGAGCGACGATGGAGCCATCTACCAACATTCTTACGAACTGTTGGAACCAATGAATAATTTTTCAACTATTTTTAAACATTGTTATATCAAACTTAATTTAATTTGGACGAATCTAAACAATTATCGAATAACCTAAATAGTTATTACCGAAGGCCGCGTAACTATTGTTCTTGCCCATGACGATTTAGGACAATTGAATGGCACCGACATAAATGACCTTTTTCAATTACGTTCCAAGCATCAAAATAATAAGGATTTCGCTAATCATAGTGATTGTTAGCCGGCGGTGTTGCATTCTGTCCTACGGTCACGACTCTAGTCGCACTGCGGCTAAATTGTCGACACGGATCCAAGGGGTGTTGAAACGTAGAACTACTACAGAATGGTAGTTTATAAAATGTTTTAATAAGATTACAAAGAGACGTTTGAAACCTTAAGCGCGTTGGTTTTGATAGGGTTACAACACGACATGTCTAAAATCTTAACCAAATTAAAAGACATCTAAAAGACTAGGCCACACTTATGTTTGCCTTGTGGGACTATGGGCGTGGGTGGGCAGTAGTAAGAGGAAAAGTCTTTTTGCTGTTTACCCGGTACAATTCTCGATACGGCATCACGCTCTTGTAGAGAATTTCTTAACTTGAACAGACAATTTAACGATGCGTCCACGAATCCGCAATCGTACCAAGTGCCTCACAATCTCAATTTCAGTTTATCTCATATCAACATTTCTTTTCTTCGTTCATCTTCAATGGGATGCCTTTGTCAATCACGCAATGCAGTACCTAAGATTTCTTTGGCTAAATATCGTCAATCAATTCTGTATAAAAACTTAACCTAACCTGTATCGGGACCTAAATTATATCGTCAAGTCATGTACATCTATCTCTTTTCCCAAAAACCGGTCAAAATGGTTTGGTTATGTTTTTGTTACAACAGTTTTGCACCAATGTCATATTTATTAATTATTGCTATAGGTATAATATCGTTACTCAAAACTTTCATTATTAATGAGACTTAGTACAGTAAAACACATAATTTGAAGCAGTAATAGTCAATAAATACGAAATATTGCCAACATTATGATACTTTAGATTTCAACAACAACAACTGTATCCTCCATAAAAGATAAGTAAGCTAATTAAAAGAACTCATCACCAACTAATTACACATTAATTAGGTTTTACCCGGTTTCAAAATTTGAAGTCAGTTTTAAGAAGTAAGAGTAATCTTAAAGTGCAACTCATAATTCGAAAAGAAAAATATATAATGCTTTAAAATTTAGATTCATGCGTGTTTTACCTTGGTAACAATCATTATGCTCGAACCTATTTTTAATGGAGTGCATTCGTCTGCAGTTGTCGTACGCGGTCGGCTTCGGACTAATACAATAGTATAAAGATTTATAATACCAAAATTTAACATTACCTACTTAACTAGAGAATAATACCTTGCAGATAATGTTGAAATAACATTGCTAAAGCCATCTGTCATAATCGTGCATATGCATGTATCGGATGCAACTCACCTATTGTGTGGTACAGCCTGTTACTGTGTATCGGGTGAATGATAACTGATGCAATACTCTGGGGTGGTTGGTTCTCTCATAATAAGGGCCTAGTTATCATAATGTTGGTGGTTCTAACCTCATGAAAGGTGTCAAGCTAATAGCAGGTGGCGAGATCTCTGCCCTCCGCGGAGAATGTGTCCCTGGCTACCTACCTTTTGGGTTGCCATACTCTCATTTTGTCATTACAATTTTTCTCTAGAGAAAAGTTTTAGTTAAAATTCAGATTATAGTTATATTTAAACGGTTTCATTATGTTCAACCTGCATTTTGGGTAAAATCTAGTACATAAGTGAAATTTTACCCCCATCCTATTGACTCATAGACTCACAATTTCTATGTATAAAACCATTTTTCTTAAAAAAATATATACCTAGGTATTACTTGTTTTCTATTTTACATATAGGTACTATACGATACATATACTGTATATCTACTAGCTTTTGCCCACGGTGCTACCCGTGTGTTATTTTGTATCCGTTCCCACATCCCATAGAAACCCATTCCCGGTATAAAAAGCTGCCTGCTGCTTTTTCCGAGTCTAATCTATCTCTGCTCCAATCCCTTCAGTCAGTAGAGCATGATTGAATTTGTTATTCCGTCACCCTTTAACGACAGAATGGTTCCAAAAATCTTTAATATTACGTTTTTAAGTTTAAGTAGATTTTTCTGCACATCTACTTAAGTTTCCGAGTGCATCAAATGAGATGCACAACGTCTGCATCTGCGGCAGCCAAATGCAATGCAATCGTGTTGCAACCATTGCATTGAGCCCCTGTTTGTCTTGAAACGATTTCGCTTACACCTCTGTGACCTTTATTATCAGATGCAACTCAACTTTAAATTTCAACCGATTCACACAACAGTTTAGTTTTAAACTTCATAATTTAACCAGTTCTGACACATCGCCATTTATTTAAACCCATTCCGTATAAAGAGGGATAAAGATGGGATGAGGAGTGACGAATTGGTTTCATTTTGGATTACATAAATATTAACAAAGTTGATAAAGAGACACTTCATTTATTTTTTTAATCAATTACATATTTTATTCCCAATGGTCACCCTTGGAGGCGGTTGGGAAGAAACTTAAAATTTTGTCCCACCAACCACCAGTGGTGGCAGCCAGTTTATCTCTGGTCGTTAGTAGGTAATAAGCCAATGTACTTTCAGAGTAAATGGTAATAAAATATTGATGGAGTAATCTCGGAAAAATGGAATGTAAGTGCGAATTGACCAATCGCTCCACTTCCAGATGGATACGCACGAAGATTGACGGTTTGCTCATCTTTTGCTGTTACGTCAAGTCGCGTAAACATCGCACCGCTGTGGTTCCCATCAAAACGTCATTATTGAACGCAATATTAATTGTTGTTATGCGATGGTGGGTACTTTTCTTTACCGCAGAAAGCAATTACATTAGTGTTAGATAAATGATAATAAAAATATACAATATAAGGTCAGTTTGTTTACAACTATTTACTTCCAAATCCAAATTATACCTGCTATGTACTAATACTTATTATAAAATGTGTAGGTAAGTTTGGAAGGATGGATGTATAAATGAATGAATTTATGGATGTATCGATGGAAGTATGGATGAATGTCGGATGAGGATTGATGGTTTGCTCATCGGCTGTTACGTCTTGACGTGACCACCGGCACCGCGGTGGTTCCATCAAAATGTCATCGCAATAAGAATTGTTGGTAAGCGATGGTACATACTTTTCTTAAAAGTTTGTTGAATTTACTGACACTGATTTTAAAAAGGACTAAGGTATATGAGGATGGATAGATGTATGGACGGATGTAAGTATGGACGGAGAAGTATACTCGTGGCGCGAACTAATGATGCGCCGAGATTCTGAAATAGCGCATTTATTTTATCAAGGGAATATGTTTTTGTGGGTTAGGGGAATGGAATCAGTATTACACGCGGATAGAATAAGGGGCAACAGTTAGTTAACAATACATTGTTTTTGTCAACAACCAGTTATTTGCAAATTGATTTTTTACGTAATGGCTCTAGCTCTTCCAACAATCGATCATTCTATTTGTAAAACAAAGTGCGTTTTTATATTTTTTGTTTAAAATTCAAACTTTTGCTTGAAAATAGACAATTCTCAATAAAACTACTTGAAGTATTGACACTTTCGATTTCACTTTCACTTTACCTTGGGCCGAGTTGTGTGGAACATTGACCTGAGTCGTTAGAAATGACTGATTGCAGCGAGGCCCTATAAGTAATACACAATTTGATTGCGTATGCAAGAATGATTTTAGTTTTTGTACCATTACATTTTTGACACAAAAAATACTAAGAGGTCGAGTCAAACTTATCACCCAATCGGAACTTTTTGCAAAATTATTTATCATTATCATAAAGTATACATAATAGATGAAATTGCTATTTCATATTTATATTATATTTATCAAATACAAGTTCAGATTCACCGAGTGTTTAAATAGCGGGGTCACACAATATTTAAAATTTTGTACTTAAATAGGTGTATACTACATTGACGGAAAAGCCGTCGCGGATCTGCCGCATCGTGCGTATGTATGTAAAGTAAAGCCAACGAAGCGAGAGAAAAAAGGTAAACAAAGTTTCAGCGGTTCCAAACATTTTCATTTGAAAATTATTACGTATTCAAGCGAATTCTAGACAGGAAAGAAATTGCCCATAAGATGGCGGATCTGACCGTTTAGAACCGCTGTGCTGACAGCTTTCCTGTACGATGAAACACGTAACGATAGCTGTCACTCGGCCATTGTCGCGTTCGTGTAATATGTGCGACAAGGACAGAGAAAATAATCGCTAGTTATCGCAACTTAACTCAGTAATGGTCGCTTTGTTTACCTTTTTTCTCTCGTCTCGTAGGCTTACTTTAGTATATAGTATGCCAATAATCATCATCACGATTAAGACATTGTGATCTGTTGTCAGTCGTAGTAGTTATTTGTAATGTTATTTGGCATTCCGACGCGGAAGATCTGCGATGGCATTTCCATCAAATGTAGCGTAGGCCTAAGTACATTCTATGATTTCTCTGTCTCTGTAGAGTGGTAATTCGCTGACCAGCGTATCGTGGAATAGAATGACTGATGTATGAGATTTGACGTATGCGACAGTCGTCAACGAATGTCAAATACGTCAAATCACAGCATCAAATCTTTAGAGTATAGATTTTATGTATAGAGCTCGCATCACGGAGGTGATTTCCTTCTCCATGGCTCGCATACTCTTATCCCTCTAACTCTAAATATATGGTGCCGAGCGTCAGCAGATTTTTATGATGTAAGCAGATCTGATGTATCATGTATCACCGCCAATATTAATAGGAAGACTAATGAATTTAGTGTAATGTTGTGTATCTTTTTGTTCGATTTGCGATTTTTGTAAAAAGTTATGACCAAAATACAAAATATGGTATAATTTTATGGATTACGTAAACGATAATTACTACAAATATAGGTACAATGTAACATAAAATATCGAATTTAATATTTTTTGCCTAGTATAATTTTCAAACTGAAGGAAACCAATGATTTCTGTGATACAAAATTAGAATGTAACGAACTAAAGTTCTGTGATTTACCTTTTCATAGATGTTTTTTTTTATTTCAAATAAAAAATTATTAACCAATAAATGATTTATTATTTCTGTTCCTGACTGTACCTACTGGCAAAAACGATTTAGGTAGATGCGGTAACGGGTTGAATCGCAACGGGTGGAAACGGGAACGGGTGGAAACGCCACTCACCCGTAACAATGACGGGTATTGTTTTGCTACTAATTGAGGTAAAGCAGATATCATTGGTGCTGTTCACACTCGTGCCTACGGTTCATACTCAGTACGGTGCGCTCTATGTTTAATGTATACTCTAAGGTCAAATCCCATACATTCTGCCATTTGTCTATAAGGGCTGTGATCACAGCCAGTCATTTCTCTCAAATTTGAGATCTTAATTTTCCGTGAGTCGTGGGGAGAAGTAGGTATGCCGAAATGATTAAAGTTGGTTAACATAATTAAATAACACTGAAACTTATTCTTTTAAAACTATAAAATGAAATTTACATAATTACTATTATAAACGTTAAATTATATCAACGGAGTAGTATAAGAAAAAGTATTTCGTGCAGTAGCGTAACAGTTTTGTTTGTTTTTATAATTTAATTTATTAGATGCATATTTCTGTTCATTAATTAAATAATATCTTAAAATATATTTTTTAAATTATTTTGGTGAAAATTATTATAACTGCGAAACTAGTAAAGCTTACTTGAGGATTTGATAAAAAAAATTAAGCATATTATAAATTAAATAAGCGGTTTGGAAAAACCCGGTAAAAATAATACTAATTGTATGACAAAGGTTATTTTTTACATCAATAACCTAAACAAACAAATGATTCTAATGAGTATTTAAAACGACAGCGACACGTGTGTACAGTCCCTGTGTACAATTGCTGAAGAATAAATAAGAATTTGGCATTATGTTTCTGAACTTTATTTATTTGTATTTCAACATTGTTCAAAGTTCGTATAACAACTTAATACATTGTTGCACTAAATAATAAATAAATTAAAGAAAGTCACGATCACTATGTAGCTACGCCACAGTTTATAAAATATTAGCTTTTGCCTGTGGCTCCGCCCGCGTGGATATCGGTTATAGCAACCAAACATAGCCTATGTCCTTTATCATGGTCTAATTTACCCTTATTCCAAATTTCATCAAAATCGGTTCAGTCATTTAGGCGTGAAAGCGTAACATAAAGACAGACAGAGTTACTTTCACATTTATAATATTAGTATGAAAGTTTGAATACGCATAATTAAAAAAACATCACTAGTACCCAAATTGAAAATCAATTTGTTTTATAATACGAAAACCCTGACCTCGTTTTACATATTTTTTATTGCAAAAAGGATGTTTCCTAAAAGATTGTGTAGCGCGTAAAAGGAAGCGCATACATAAAGGATGTTGATATTCACGCTACAAGATCCTCATTTCATAAAATAAATTAGCACTATTATCTATTTCATATTTACGAGGGTACTTACTTTTTTTTTGTGATTCTTAAGGCCAGTTCGACCAAACGCGAGTAAAGTTTATTCCTAGAATAAACAATATGTGGCTGATATTGGCTGTTTATTCTAGGAATAAACTTTACTCGCGTTGGTCGAATGTAACATTAATCGTTTAGTGTCACAGAAAGTAATAAGCTAGTTTATACAAATACAGAAAGTTTAATTGCAATGTAGGCAATGGTTAGTTATACAATAATTATATCGGGAATTAACGCGATCATGGTATAGGTAAATTTGGTTTACCTGACGTTTCGACCAGGTTACACCGGCCGTGGTCACAGGCTGTATAGTATGGAACGTGATAGTTTAATAAATGGTTACTTACCAATACTTTAATTGTTAATAACTTTACATTATTTGTCTATATATACTTTACATCATGTGTATATACACGGACATGACACATGATCAAACGACATTATTAGCGCGCTTTACACCAACAGTCTTTCTCGAGGGAATATTTTGTGTGTGACAGAGCGCGTGTCTAAAGACCTCGCGCGTTCTAATAGAGTTCAAGATTGCGCGGCAGAATTGTATAGGCATGTATAAACGCGCGATTGAATGATCGTAAGGGGGTTATTTGCAGCATTACCATAATGTTGTCACACCACTAGTTACAAATTCTCTCTCAGAAGGTGTTAACACTGAAATATCTTGTTTCTAAATCCAACAACTTTAATCTACTTTTATCTTTAGATTAAAATATTGCGGTCGACTTCTTACGCCATGTTCCATTTGAGACGCTTTTTGTTCTCCCCGTTATGAAATGTTAAGTCGTGAAATTAATTTCATTTGGCTCTAGTAAACTGTGATTAAATGGGAAATATAACAGTGAACAATGAAATAGGTAGATACGGTATTGGTGTCTAAACATTGTCGCTCAAAAGAAGGTTATTTGCCCGCTTCAAGCAAGCATAATTGCGTGACCAGTGCAGGCGAACAAGAATAAATTGGGTATAGTACCTGGAATATAATACGTATCTTGACCCTAAGTCGCCTGTGAATTTGAGCTCCTGCGCCGCCCTAGCACCCTGTACTATCCTCAAAATACCCCAAAATACATACTATGCATAAAGAGTACATTTGTACCGTGACTAGAGTCAATATAATGTATATGCCGGTAACTATATAATTTCTGTAATACAACGCGGTCACGGTATACTTTTGATATCGCGATTCGCGATAGCATTGAGATAACACATCCACCTCATTTTATTAGAAGATCATTGACTGTTTTAGTGATGCAGTTATATCCGAATCGATGTCGAAATAAAAAATTGATATTAGCAATAAAATTGTAACAAAATTTTATTTTTATCATTAAAGTTGTTAACAGTTTTTGTAATTAATTATGCATCGTTTGCGCAAACTATATTGTCAATACCGACGCAATTATCGTTTTATCGACGAAGCTTTGATTACATTTATTTGAAAGTATCAAATAAGAACGTTACACAATAATAAAATATAACATTAGTCTGTGATATAATACTAATGCAACGTATTAAAAAAATGCTTCGACCTATCGAAATATGAATCATAACAGTGATTACATTGTTTCAGAGATAATAGGAATTTACGACAAAAATAATAAGAAATAAATATTGCACAGCGATGTTACGTCGGATAAAATTTGAGTCATAATGCCTTTTGATAGTGTTGGTAAACGTGCGTTATCGATGCATTCCTTTATCGATTTCTTTTGCATCACTAAACACCTGTTAGTGTGGGAACTGATTCTATTGTTTCTTTAAAAGACTTGTGACGAACTTTGACATCAGAGCGGATAGAACAGATATTTATCTATTGCCTTACATTGATCTTAAAATATCAGCACTTCCCGTGATTTGCGACAGATAGGTGATCTATGTGTTGAATAATAGTGCTTTCTTTTCTTTGGTTTAATTGCAAACGCAAATATCAACCAAATTTTTTACAAAATCGATGAATATTCTGCACAAAATACCTTTCCTTAAACCTTCAAAGTTTAATTTGGAACTAAGGTCAAAACCATATAAGTAATATCCAAAGTATTCATGATACATTTAGAACAGTTATAAAACCGAATAAAATTTCTTTATAGCATTCTACCTGCCGTAATGAAGATGACAGATATCGAAGGATACCTTCACCCACAATTTTCTCCAGTATGGAATGCAAAAAGAATCGCTACCATCTAAAACTGGTTAACCTTAAAAATAAAACAATATAAGTTCAAAATCAGATTTAAATTCGAAATGCGGTATTTTAAGGGTCATACAATAAATATATATAAAATTGCGGCGCCACATCGACGAACAAACTTTTCTTCTCAACATAGTGCATGCTCGAGCGAATTCTCTTGGAGTTTACTTAAACAGTAAATGTCGGGGTATATTGTCAATATTGGGACGAGCCGGGGGTATTGAACCTGAGAAGGACGTACGCCAACGCTCAGGTAAAGGCTATCTTCGGAATCTATATTAACAGCCGCTGAGATGATTGGGTAAATTCGGTTAACACATTTTTGAGAGGTTCGTGATGATTTGATCGATTTGATTGGACTTCATTCGACTCGATTAGATTTAATCTAATCGATTCGGCTAATAATTTCAAATAATCATCAATTTATTGAATGCCAACGTTGATTCAGTGACAATTTCTGCACACGTTTTAACAAAAACAACTGAGCGTGGACAATGTAAGTCATGCGAACGTTCGTACCCTAGTTACGGGTGTTACGACACTATAGAAATGGTAATGAGTGAAGACATTTACTAAACTAACAAAACACAAGTAAACCTGACCCGTGAAGTATCTCACGTGGGTTGCTCAAGAAAGCAATGCTCCTCGGAAGTGAATGGTTCCGAGCGAAGAACGACGACGGCCGCAAATCCAAACAATGGTGTTAAAAAATCATCCAGCTTTGAGCATTGAGTGTCGAAGCCTTGCAAAGTTTCTATTGTTGCTCGTCCTACGATGGAGGTTGAAGCAATTAAGCAATATTAGGAATGATGAAGGGAAACCTTGGTGGATACTCTTTTAAACAATTTACTGAGCGGTTGTTTATTGTACTGTGTTGGTTTTAGACACGATAGATAAATTATGCAGTGGTACTACAAAAGAGTTATGGGATGTGAATAAATATTATGTTATTGCAGCGTTTATTGTGTTGGTTTTATACTAAAGTCACAGTTAATAAATGAAACATTATAGGAGTAACAAAATGCTTTCAGAAGTCGTTTTTATCGAAATTTGATGTTTTGTTTCTGGAAAATTGGTACTTATTCGGGAACGAGAAGAAGTTAAGATCGCTTGTGTGATTTAAATATGATTTTTTTAACACGATTTTATTAGCTCGGTATATTTTTTGTTTGTATGTTACTTACAGAAAGTTTGAATCGGATCCTGATCGACGTTTAGATAACAATTTAATTATTTTAATTTTTTGTTTATGATCTTTTTCTTCGCGTTTTTTAAAATTATTTTTTATTTAACCAAAACCAAAACATTTTTTTAATAACCAAAGTATACGGTTTGAAAATTTCGATTATTAACAGGTATTGTTGTTAGCAATTAATTTGTTCGTAGCAATATCTAGGTCAGGTCAACGGTATTCTCATACAGACAATTTATATTGGCAAAGTAAATGAAATATTATGAAGTGATTGCGTTTCATACAGTATTATTGCAAGTAGTCGTTATAATAGAATGTTATTGATTCTCTAGTTACAAATATCAATATGCACTGCAATCCGTTTTGTGTAATTAATTTAAATTTAATTGGTGGCGCTAGATGTATTATTAAATTAAATTGTATTGTTCCCTATTTTTATTATTATATTCACAAACCGCATTACCTACGTTCCTTTATCGTGTAGAATGAAGGAATTTATTTTTGTTAGGATACTAATAATACCTTCAATAATAACTTTTATTCAGATTGATTAGGAAGAAGTTAGAAAGAGAAAAAAATGGTTGATCAAATTAATGATTTAATTCGATCAACCATTCTTTTAGGCTTGAGGTAGCGTGTTCAATTAATACCCAACCAATGTAAATATACATTTTCATGTTTACTCATTTGTTAGTTTGCATTAAGCAAACAAATAAGTACTTATTTAAATTGTCGACTATATTCATCATATAAGTTAGATGCAATAAACAATTGTGATGGCATAATTATAAATAGTCAAATTAAAGTCGTCACAGCGAGGGATTTCAGTTTAAATAAACAGATTTTCACTGGTGAAATTCAGCCTCTAGAATATGGATACGTGTATTAGATATTTATAATTATATTTTCTAAATAAATAATGTAAGTAATCGTAATTGAGGAAAATAAATGAACTGTTCTCAATGGTGATTAGTTTGAGGGTTAATAAACCTTTGATAAGCCGACTTTCGATCCATTCACAATGTCAGAGGAAGGTTCTATAAATCGGAAGTCAATAGAAATAACAAAATAGGTACTCTTAAGTATTTTGATTATAAATATTTAATTCTAATAGAAATCAATCTCTTACCAATGGATTTATCGCAATTTATTATGCGTTGTTTTATTAATGTAGTTCGTTTCGGTTTTATCGTAGTAGTTTTAATCGTCCCGTTACCATAGTTACTAGATAGTATACGCTAAGTAAACCTTGTACGGTATCAAATTAATTAATTAATTCAATTCATGATTATTAATTTACTCTAGTCAACTATTAATTAGGTCTTAAGTTTTAAATTAAAAGATAGCGTCGTTTTGTCTCTAGGTCACGGTCATATAATACACCCAAGCAAATCAATTCTCTGCAAAATTAAGCGTAAAATATATTAATTATTTGTTTTGCAACCATTTTTACGACAAGACTACTTACGTCATTTATTTGTCATTTTGCAATAAAACTCTTTACGGTTTCCTCTTTGTCCGTGAATTTAACGCAGTTGCTTTACTTCCTCAGCGGTACTTTAATAAGTGCACGATTTCTAGTGTTGTTTGAAACTAATTTTAAGAAGCAATTTTGTTCAAACAATGCGTTGTTATTACTTCTCTTAATTTTAGTAATAAACCTTTGTGATGTTATGTAATATAAAGTAAACTTAAATAAATTAGTGTGCTTACTTTTCTTAAAAAAATAATAACGTTAAGAAGACAACGTATACAAGAATTTCGTATAATTATCCAGGACAAAACAGGTAGTCCAGTTGGTCAGGGTATTCGTCATGTAAGTCCTGTAACTGGTCACGGGTTCAAGGCCCGACCTGGATGTTGACTTTTGCGGTTCTAAATAATTTTGAATACTTATATAATACAAATAATATTATTTTTAGTGTTATATTAATTATGAATTTTACGTTAAGGTCATTGTAACCTAAATCTATGGGTCAATGAAAACTTGATAAGAAAGAGTTTATTTTTATATTATTATTAAATTTAAACGTAATTCGGTCAACGTATAAGTATTCTGTAACTGAAAATTATTTCATGGAATAATTGTGTGTACCTTTATAGAAGTAGGTACTTACCAAAACTTAAAGAAGATACACTTTTATCTCCCGTAGGAACAGCTAAAGCCGCAGAAATTATGAGAAACGTGACGTAAATCCACGCACTGGCACCCATTTTTTAGTTCCACACGATATTTTACTTAACAAAGTGTATATTTTCAAATTATATTTTTTGTACACGATATTTTATACAGACGCAACTATTTCCCGCGTTATTTCGGTTACATTTGCGTCGTGAGACGTGTTTACTTCTCCGATTACACTCAGCGACTAAACCTCGTAGTACTTTCTATCTGCTATAAGCGTGGGCGCAATGTTTGGTGCACCCGCAGCGTATAGCGATCGGCGCGGGCGCACGCACAACGGTAGGACGGACGTTGGAACTGAGTTATCGGATTGCACTTTCCTATTGCTTATACCTACGATAGCTTTGGTAATAGCAATGAAATTTTTAGACCAAAATAATGTTTGTGTCATTTATTATCGGGCTTTACTAATTAGATTTTTGGATAGATGGCGCTGCCGTCTAGTAAACACGCACCAAAGTTAGCTCCTTCGTTATTAAAAGTTTAAAAAACTATTAGTGAGTTAATAGAGGGGAAATACCTCAAGACAGATTTCTAACAAGCAGTAGTTCAAGTGCAAGCGTTATCCAGGAAATTTATCAAGAAATAGGGAGGAATTAATCGTATAATCTCTGCACAAGACGAAGTGGGAGTGTAGCAAAATAAACAAACAGTGATCCGTTTACCAATACCAACAAGTGGGGGCGATTGTTTATTTTGGTGGTGCAGTGGCCTAGCGTTTGGGAGAAATTATAATAATCACTAAATTAATAACAAAACAGTTATTTATGTGTGACAAAAAGTGAAGAATTGTACGTACCTACCCACAATCCGGATTTTTAACAGCGCTTACCACATAACAACATCTGCGGGAACTAAACTCTAAAATCGAAGCCGATAACTTGTAGTGCAATATTTCGCTCTTCAACTACAAGTAACGATAGCCTATCGCATAAGCAAGAGGGTTACACTAACAACAGCGAAGCGACGGCGGCGGCGTCAGCAGTTCAATTCTCATTTGGAGACGATTGACTTTTTGTTTCAAATTAAACCATAAATCGAACCCCATTTTACTTTTTGTATTTTTTTATTTTTTTTTTTTGCCTTCTTAATTTTTTTTTTGTTTTTTTTTTTTTTTTTTTTTGTAATAGACGTTAAGATTTTAAACAGATTATTATTGTTTTGTTATTATTATTTAATTAATTTATATAATTTTTTTATTACTTTTCGACATTTTAAATTTGTAGGTATTTCAATTTTGCATTATAATTATTTTTATTCAATAATTATTATTACTTATTGCTGTTTGACTTTTTAATCTGTATTTTAATTTTGTATTCTAATTAATTGAAATTGATTTTTATTTATTGATGATGTTAATTATTATTGTTTACTGCTTTTGACATTATAATTGGTATTATTGTATATAACTTTCAACAAATTATTAGTAGTATCTAAGCTACATTTTGAATATAATGGTTTGTTTCCTGTGATTTTGGTTGATTTGACTAGTAAGACAAAATAAGTGGAGCCAACATGAGTGTAAGCTCTGCACAATTATTGTGCCCACACTGCCCGGGGTCTTCCCGTGTTTTCTCCGCACGCGGGCTGAGGGTGCATATTGGACGCATGCACAAGGATGTGCTGCGACTGGGTACGGTCTCACCGGTTTCTTTGACCAACGCGGGTACGTCTATGGGACAGAGTTTGTCAACTCCGTCGTCCGCTGAGAGTTCTCTGGACCGACTCGCTTCATTGAGGGGTAATGTACCGGTCCTCCGGCACATCCCTAAGGGTGCACGAAGTCAGGCGGCCGGTAGGCTGTGCGACATTATCGACTCATGCATCGGTCGCAATGGCGTGGATGAATGGGCCACTCTTCTCTTGTTTGCCTACACAGCGTTGAGAGTGCCTGCGAGGGAATCGTCCGGAAATATGACGACAAAGGTAAAGAATAATATTTTGTCGTCAGATCACGGTGACGACTTCGAAATATCAGCGTCGAAGGCGTGCACTGGCCCTCGATCTTTACAGAAGAATATCGAGTCAAAGGTCTTCGAGGGGGATCTTAGAGGTGCTGTTCGCCTTTTGATGTCCGACGATTCCTTCGCAAATCGGGATCACGGCACAATGACTGCCTTGGAGCTGAAGCATCCGGGTCCCTCACGTCCGCTTAATTTCCCTCCGGATCCGGGCCTCTCATTTACTCCGGTGACAGTCACGACAGGAGACGTGATTTCGGCTGTTGGGTCGTTTTACGCGGGTTCAGCGGCGGGCTTGGACGGAATTCGGCCAGGGCATCTCAAGGAGTTGACGTCTGTGTCGGCGGGAGAGAGCGGTAGGCGTCTTGTGGGGTGCTTGACCGGGTTGGTGAATTTCCTGCTCAGTGGTCAGTTGAACCCTCTGGTGTGCCCGTATCTGTACGGGGCCTCCCTCTTTGCTTTGGCCAAAAAAGATGGCGGCTTAAGACCTATAGCAGTCGGTAGCGTATTTCGCCGCTTAACTGCCAAATTGGCGTGCCGTGCCGTCAAGGAGGAAATGGCCGATTACCTACAGCCACACCAGCTAGGGTTTGGGACGCGTCTGGGATGCGAGGCCGCCATTCACGCCACGCGGGCCTTCGTTATGGACCCGAAGAACGAGGGGGCAATTTTGCTAAAGCTGGATATTCGCAATGCATTTAACACCCTAGAAAGAGACGTTCTGTTGAGTGAGGTCAAAGAAAAAATTCCTTCTCTCTACCCTTTCCTTCACCAAGTGTATAGACTTCCTTCTAACCTCTTCTATGAAAACAACCTCCTTCTTTCAAAGGTGGGAGCCCAACAGGGGGATCCTCTTGGTCCGCTTGTGTTTAGCCTAGCTATACATAAGGCGGTCCAAAGTCTCAAATCTGCCCTAAACGTTTGGTACTTGGACGATGGCACAATCGGAGGTAAACCGGAAGACGTTGTACAGGATCTGGAGGCCTTAGTTCCTAGCCTCAGAGACCTGGGTCTGGAGGTGAACCCTTCGAAGTGCGAGTTTTTCTCCTGCGGCACTGAGGCTCGCACATGCTTTTCTCGTCTAAGTACCATCCTACCTGGCCTCAAGGAGCTTTCTCCTTCGGACTTCTACCTGTTGGGCTCACCAATTTTTCTCTCTGCTGTTCCTAAAGCCATCTCCGTTCGAAAGCATCTTCTTCTGGCCGCTCACGAACGTCTAAAGGGTCTTTCCGCGCACGTTGCAATTGTCTTGCTCCGCATGTGCTTCGCTCTCCCAAAAATCGCGTACTTATTGCGGACCACCCCAATTTGGCTTTGCCCTGAGGAAGTCTCCTCCTTTGACGATGCCCTAAAATCGGTTGTGGAGTCGGTCCTCAACGTCAACCTAGATGGGACTCAGTGGAGTCAGGCGACCCTGCCAATCCGGAGTGGCGGTCTGGGGGTGCGTTGCGTGCGTGATGTGGGCCTCCCGGCTTTTCTGGCGTCCGCGCAGGGGGTGGCTAGCCTCGTCACTACTTTATTAAACCCTAATGGTGACGGGGCGAGCGTGCCTTTTGTGTCCGACGCTGTATCGGCCTGGTCGGCCCTCAACGGGGGTGCATCAATACCGGAACTGGGGCATCTTCAGCGAGCGTGGGATGAGGTAGGGGTGAGGCGTCTCCAAGCCCAACTATTAGACAGGGCTGCGGGGGTCGATAAGGCTCGACTGCGGGCTGTGTCACAGCCGGAATCGGGAGCGTGGTTGCAGGCGCTACCTTCTCCTCATCTGGGTACCCTGCTTGACGGCGACTCTCTGCGGGTGGCAGTGGCTTTACGCCTGGGCTGTAAGGTGTGTGAACCCCACATATGCACCTGCGGTTCCATGGTGGAAGCGGATGGCCATCACGCTTTGAGTTGTCGGCGGTGCACTGGAAGGTTTCCGCGACACCACGCTCTGAACGATATCGTCCGCAGAGCCCTTATATCGGCGAACGTACCCTGCGTGCTTGAGCCTCCGGGTCTGAGTAGGTCGGACGGTAAGAGACCGGACGGGCTGACTTTGGTGCCCTGGAAGAACGGTAAGTGCCTGCTGTGGGACGCAACTTGTGTCAGCACTGTAGCCGCCAGCCACCTTAGTCGCACCATCCACTCCCCGTCGGCCGCCGCGGATGACGCCAGCTCGAGGAAGAGACTCAAGTACGCTGAGTTGGAGCCGCAATACTACTTCGTGCCAATAGCGGTGGAGACCCTGGGGAGCTGGGGCAGAGACGCGAAAAGCCTTATAAAGGCGATTGGGCAGAGGCTCATAGAGGCTACTGGTGACTCCCGTTCCGGGTCGTTCCTGGTGCAGAGGATGGCCGTTGCAATCCAGCGTGGAAATGCTGCTAGTGTGATGGGCACCTTTGCACCGGGAGCGATCAGGGGCGGGTTATTCGACTAATACTGTGTAGTATTTATTTAGTATTAAGGTGACATGATTTATATATAATTAATGTTAATTGACAATAAAGATTTTACCCGATTAAAAAAAAAAAAAAAAAAAATTAACGACTTGACTAATTAATATTTTACGATAACAAAAGGAAAGAACTCGTGGTAAGTATTGAAATAAAACACTTTTTACGGATTCTATCACGATATATTTGTTATTATTTACTTTTAAACCGACGTTTCGACTGCTTTTCAGCAGCTATGATCGCGGTGTGACTCATTATGGTAGTTGTCACATAGTTTGAAGTATAAGTTACTAGCTTTTGCCCGCGGCTACGCCCGCGTGGATGTCGGTTATCGCGACCAAACATAGCCTATGTCCTTTCTCAAGGTCTAATCTACCCGTATACCAAATTTCATCAAAATCGGATCAGTGGTTTAGGCGCGAAAGCGTAACATACAGACAGACAGACAGAGTTACTTTAGCATTTATAATATTAGTATGGATTTCAAATACCCGAATCATGGTTAATTATTGTTGTTACTATAAATAGTTACTATAAATAGACTTAACGTCTTTAGTCTTACTGGATTTTGCTGCTTACTGGGTTTGATTAAGTGGATGACTGGGTCCCCAACTGGTGATACCTACGTTCCACCCATCCTCTCTATAAAACCCGTAAAAAGTTTTATTTCAATGAGTGACATTCGTGTAAACTTTAGAAAATGTCGTGGTTTGTATTTTAAACTTTTTTCATTTTGGTGAATCAGGTTTGTAGTAGTCAGTTTGACTACTTTGATGTCGTCACTTGAAATATTGTCATAATAAAAAATGCAGTGGTTTTCCATGTAGGTACAGGTACCATTCTCTATACCTAAACTGAGTGAACCATCGGAACTGTGGATAAACTGTCAGTAGCCAAAATAACCCGATATTGTATATTGTTGAAGACCTAGTGGAGTAGCACCGCCATATCCTTCTAACCGTGTCGTTTAGACGGTATAAAGCCGACGCCGCCGCCGCCGCCTCTTTTATGCAAATAATACTGAGCTAACTTCGTGCAAATATTGTACAAATCTGTGCAAAAAATTCAAACGATTTGCAGGACGACGTGCAAAACCCTTGCCCACATGGGGCCACATGTATGACCTGATGCGTTTCATACATGTACTGCAGAGGTGATAGGCAACTGTACAAATAGCGGGAAGTGGCTTTGCCTTAGACTATGACAGGATTAAATCAATCTGTGTAGGTATGTTCAGATTACAGGAGCTGAATTAATGCACACAAAACACGTGCAATATATTTATAACAAGCCACTAGTTTATACAAAAGTATACTTTTTATTGCGGCACTTTGTTTATTTCCCACACTAAGTTTAATTCGTATTCATTAATGATAATGTTTTGCAAGCAAGTAGCGTGCATTGCGTGGAATCATAGAGATGTGTAAAATATGTGCATATTTTTACATTTATATACTTCGATGTTTCATTAATGAATGCAAAAGTATGATTAATTACACGTATCTACTATTATTATCTTCACGTGATGTGCTAGAAAACGTCCTCGTGATTAGATAAATTGCTGTCGACTCTGGGTAGCCGAAATCTTCTCTATTGCGGACCATAAGTATGCATACCTTTTTTTTCGTGCGGACATCCCCTCGGATACGAATGTTATGTCGGACTCGAACCGACTAAAACCACACGCCGACTACGGGTCGTAGTGCTAGGCCGGAGGTGAGGTTGTTTTCGACATATCCATCGCACCCCGGCTGACCTAGAGCCATCCCTTACGGTCTGGCCCTCCTCGGGAAGTATGCATACCTACTCGTAGATCTTATTCACAATAGACAAGTCAAATTTCAAATTGCTGGGTAATGTGGTACCTACCCAGAAATATCCGAACGTTAAAAATCTACTTTTCTATTTTTTTTAATCTATTCTTTTAAAGAAGGATGAGGATATTTTGATATACAATAACATTTAATTATGTTTCTTTCATCAAATAAAAAATAACTCTGCTACGTTTTTTTAGAACGTTTCAACAATTTTAATGACTAGAGAAAAAATATATTATTTCATTATTATTTATTATTTACGGAAGTTTGCGCGAATATTTTTATACATTGCATTGCAATAAAAATGGTTTTTATCGGGATTTATCGCAATTTACTATATTTTTTCCTGTAGGTACGTTTCGATTGCTTTTATTTGCATGGTTAGCGGCAAATAATTAGAAGTTGGTGCAAAGTTATTAAAAGCTAGATAGCAGTAGCTCCACTTCAATAGGCTCGCTAGTCGTCACTTGTTAGTAGTAGTGGTGTAGTAGAGTACTACTACACCACTACTACTAACAAGTGACGACTAGCGAGCCTATTGAAGTGGACCGGTACTTTTTCAATAAGGTGCGGAGGTGCCTGTATGTTGTTCACTACTTACGGATCGCTCATGTACTATACTTACCGCCGTTCCCAATACCATACTGACAGTTAAAGATAACAGAGATTTAAACAGCCGCTACGTCAAATTTGACTGTTGTGATCTATCTTCAACTGTAAGACAGCCTCTGTGGCGTGGCGGTAGTGCACGCGACTGCCACGCAGGAGGCGTGGGTTCGATTCCCGCTCAGTGCAAATATTTGTATGCATGAATATGGCTATTTGCATTGGTCTGGGTGTTTCTATGTATATTATGTATGTATTGAAAAAAAAAGTATATAAGTATGTTTATCCACATTCTAGATTCCATAACACAAGCTATAAAAGCTTACCATGGGTCTAGACAGCGTTGTGTAGAATGTTGTAGAATATTTATATTTATTATTTATTTAAGTATGTTATTAGGAATGGCCGTTTGAGATGGTAATCGCGTTTTGCTTTGTTTTAATATTCATAGTTTTCACACACACAATAGGAATCATTAGTAATGTTAACGGGATTATGATATAGGTACAAATTGTACATACCTCTTGATTGGCCTGACGTTTCGACCAGATTACAACGGAACCTGGTCGAAATGTCCATTAAATCATGGAACGCGAGAGTTTTAAAGGTTAGTAATCATCAGTTTTTCTATTATTGTTGCGGTAGGTAAACGTATTACTTATAGCTAAAACAGAAGCAGATCGTAAAGTAAGAGTTTAGACGGAAGAGGAAACGGAGACGGTTGCGGAAGCGGAAAAACAACTAAGTAATCTTCGAGTTATTAGCATGATTTTCTTATAAACTACATTCGTATTTACAAAACCAGGAATAGGCAATGGCAATGTTTGATTTGAGATTGACATGGTCATTCACATTAATAGGAAAACACTCGCCGGATCGGGATCCGATATTTCCTTTTATCCGCTATTTCAAGCACCATCACGGATGCACTGGTGACCGCCGAGTTAGTAGTTATTGGGTAGACCGGATCGGTCTACCCTCTTCCGCACTCGTTTATGACGCACGTCATCCCTACTATTGTCCGCATTCTCGCACTACACTCGAATACGTTCGCGACACACAACTCTCAGGTTTTGTGAACTTGGCGAACAGAAATATGGTAAATATCCCGGCGAGTGTTTTATTATCAAGGCATTGGCAAGCTCGCATCTACTTTCAGTTTCTCTGCCTAGGTTATAGCATGGCGTTTAGAACGGACATATATTGCTAAACTGGCAACCTGTAGAGTCTAATGATTAAACTAGTCCTGCTTGAATTTAAAAATATAATTCCAACCCTTAATGCGAAACATGTAATAAAAAAGTTTATTTTTAATTAATTTATAGGGCGTAATAAGACACTAAATGAATATTGAAATCCAATATCATGATTTGGAGTAGGGTCAAATGCCTTTGTTTGCACATCACAAATTTCAAAAATATTGACAGAAGATATTGAGAAGATCGCAATATTTACAGTCATCATGTAGGATTGTTGAGGTCGGATTTTCTTTTCAAAAATGTAATTTTGTATACCTAATTATAATATAATTTAACCAATTTGAGTCACAATATAAAAATTTATAGCTTACAATTTATTGCTGCAATAATCTCAGATCATGCTGAAATTTGTGGGGTGTCATAAAGATAAGCACGAGTATGTTATTTTATGACCTGTTTAGTTTTGAGAATATTTTTAGGGTCAATGTGAACCAGGGTTGCTGCTTCTATGAATGCTGTTATGACTGTTCATATAGGTAATTCGTTTGAAATTCACCTTGATAATCCCCTTCTGCGCTTAATAAATAGAATAAAATATTAATGTCATACAAATAAAAAACATAATAATTGAAATAAAAAAATATAAATTATTTGACGAGTTATGAATGTTATGATCATCTCTTAAACGCCCCTTAATTTCTTTTGTCAAATTTTTCCAATATTTAGGCACTAGCACTCATTCACTTCTCGGGGGGGCTTCGCGAGGTCAAGCGATAGTGGGATGAAGTCAATTGACAGGCTGAATATAAAAATTAATACGTAGGTAGGTGATTTTTGTTTTTTTTTTCAGTTTACTACTATTTTATATAAGTGTCAGCTTCGTATTGAGTGCTTCGGACTTCTGAAGAAACTGCTTCACTTGGAAATTTTTGGACGTAGGGTCAACTTTGTCAGACGTTAGTCGGTAGGAGTCCGGCATAACATCCATGAAGGATTTCCTCCACGGTAAAAAAAAAGGGTCAACTTTGTTATACAAAGTGATTTCGTTGCTTCGTAGCTGCACTTGAAATCTCAAGTAGTGCAATCCTTTGCCATGTGTGTGGAAACCTCTTAGATAGAGACGATTTACTATAATTAGCAAGTATCTAAGACCAGATAATCACTAAAATCGAACGCTTATTTAATTAGTAGCGGATGTAGACTAACCTTGTTAAAATAAGACATATACCTCGGGACAAGTATCTTGGACCTAAAATGTAAGACAAACGAGGACCTGGTGCGCGCGGACTGGTTTGTAATATTTCTTGGTGAATTTGAGCTCGTCCATAACCGTAGCACCCCTTGCTATCCTGAAAAGACACCTAAAAACGTGAACTGCGCCTATAGAGCACATTTTGAACACATTTTAGGTCCAATATTTATGTTCCTAGCTATATCTAACTAAGGCGATTGGCACACTGCCCCGCGTCACGCAGAGTAGTACGGGAGTGCGTGTTTTTACTATGAAAATCACTACGCGTGAACGTATCTTTAGAATGTTGTGCTAAGCGTGTTTTCAATACAAAGAGGGTTCTTTAGAAAAGTGATGTAAGAGTACGCACTCCCGCACTACGCTGCGTGATGCGGGGCTGTGTGCCAATAGCCTGGGGTGTACTTTGTGTTTCCGTACGTTAATTTAACAGTGCTGTTTAGTCGGTTGATTGAACGACTGATTAAGTTAACAAACATTCAATAAAAACGCTGTTATTTTAATGTTACAATTTTTTATATAGAATATTACTTAGATGTATAGACTAACGGGGAATTATCGTCGTTTCCGATAACACAGAGTACCATACTGACAGCAGCATCAACTACTTGGGGGTGCAATTGTATTTTCTTTTCAAAGTATCCGGGAACCCATTGAAAATATATAATTAATCCCTTAAGGGAAAATATTGAAGTTAAGCTGCATCACAGTTAGACTGGAGAGCCAACTCAAACTGCTGGAAAATCTCCAGAGAATGATGATGATACAGTAGTATATATGTTCTGTGCAGGTATGATAGTGTTATTACATCTGCGGTACGTTATTTTAGTTTCATTTACGGAAGTTATACTTATAACGTCTAATATTATATTACCAAGGTCACTTTAATAATTTTTACTATTATTTGTTAGTTTAAATTAAATAAAACAATAATATTTTTATTTAATAATACACGCAACGCAGTAAAGATTATAATTTTTTTATAACAAATGTTTTGTTACAACATAGTGAAGTCATAACTAAAATAAAGAACTGTCTGAACATTACGCGAATATCACTCCAAGCTTGGTCGCTAGCTTCCTACAGGGGCACCGTATTCGCGTCCTTTGTGATGGACGACAAGCGGCTCCACCCGTCACCCCTTTTTTTTTTTTTTTTCCGTGCGGAAATCCCCTCGGATACCCCCCTGCCGGAGCCGGAAGGAGAGGTTATGTCGGACTCGAACCGACTAAAACCGCACGCCGACTGTGGGTCGTGGTGCTAGGCCGGAGGTGAGGTTGTCATCGACATATCCCTCGCACCCCGGCTGACTCAGGGCCATCCCTTACGGTCTAGCCCTCCTCGGGAGGGGGGACAACGGTGTCCCCGACTCGCCCCCGGAATGGGGAGGCACGCTTCTCAGCGCGCCGTCGCCGTCCACCCGTCACCCCGAGGCCCACGCTCGTGGGGAACGGAGGTCAGTCAATGAGACGGACACTATCAATATTCAATTGCGAGGCGATTCTCGCCAGGCGAGGACGAGCGAGCGACTATTGCTTCTGTTAGAAGATGCAACTTTTGTCTCTTCTTTCGAGAATCGTTTATTCGAGGCGATAAACTCTCCTCGTGAGTATAAAATGAGCCTTAAATTTACATTCATTGAATAAGTACAAAATAACGATCAAATAACTGAACTGCGTCTTATTAACAAACAAGTGTCATAGGCATTTACTCGACAAACAGAGCGTTACAAGAATTTTAGAAGAAAAAACGAACTATACCTATTACCATTAACCCAGTTTTCATGGATAAGTGGGCGGTGAATAATAATTTTGTTATTTAGAAATTGCACTACACTACATTAGATTGCAGCACTTATCGTACCTTCATTATTAATTAGTCTGTGTTGCAAATGGTTCGCTGAATCGGAACTTTTGTCTAAATCTAAATCCACAAGTTAAACCAAGAATACAAATACATATACAGTCTTCAGTTTAAGTCTAATCTTCAGTTGGCCCAAGCCAGACTTACTTGAAAGCCGGTATACCTGCTAGTTGACTGATGAGGCTCTGATGCAGGTCAATGCAGGTTTTAATCTTGTTATTAGGGGTTATACGAGTTGAAAAGGTGGAAGAGGTGGACCCAATGACATCTGTCGAAGGACCGATGGCCGTCGGAGCAACCAGTCTTACGAGCATAGACAAGAGAAGGCAACCGGAAGATGAGACAAGCTCCATTCAAATGGACTGACGACCTAATAAAAGCGCTGGATGCAGAAAGTAAAGCATTACCAACAATGACACATATAGAGAGAGGCCGAATTGCCATAAGGCTAATTGATGGATACGTGATATAGTCTATCTATAGAACCTGCTTGTGTTCACGGTATCATGCGTTGACGGCCTTATTTCACCATTGACTGTTAACTAGACTCGACTTGACCTAGGTAATATTCCAAATTTTATTGTTTTCTAGTCCATCGAACAATACGATAAACTTCTACGAAGATTGTTATGTGTGTTTTTATTACAAAATTTGTTATTTTTGTGTTTGCAGAGTGGCAGAAATCCTTTAAAATAGTTGCGACACCAGATTCAGTAGTTAAAAATACCTATCGTTAGATTTTATAGACGTTTTGCGTATTTTGAAACCAAATGTCAATGATGCAGTAGGAGGCATTTAAACAATGAAAGATTAGTTACCGTTTGCAATAGTCTGAAGGAAGTTTATCAGAATATGTAAAAGTTAGTAGGTAGGAGTTAGGTAGGTAAGTAAGTGGGTAATAAATTATAGTGCTATAGCTAATTACTGGCTGATCCGTCTCGGCTTATTCGTTAAATTTCGTAAAATAAAAATCATATCAATAACTCTATTGTACTACTGCCTACCGAGTTTAATATATATAAATTGCGGCAATTTGTGTTACAAATTGCCGCAATCTCAAAAGGAAATTATGCTCTTGAACCTTAATTAGTAGGAATTATTTTGTAAATAAATGTAGATCATTAGTGAAAGAAAATAAATATTGTGCACCAGTGAGTGAGACATGGTTTTGTTTAATTTAAAAAATCAATGGAATAAATGAAATTTGAATGAAAGAAAGAAAGAAAACTCATTTATTGGGAATCAGCGCAAAATGGCACACAAAATACACAAATAAAACTATTAACGACAGAGAAAAAAAACTACTAAAAAGACTAGGTGACGTATGCTGACGAGAAGTCTGACAAGTTCTCTGAATGTCAGTGTCACTCGGCTGTCAGCTATACGTCACGGGTCACGCCACTATATGAATGAATGAAACAAATTGACACTGAATCTAGTGAGAACCTACCCATGCTTCGATCAGCAGTACCTACCGTTTTACATGTAAGACTGCCTAAGAAGACCTCTTGGTACCAACAAGCAATCCAATCCATCCATAATGTAGTAACGCTCCAGTAGATAAAAGGGTACAGTGGGTCCTACGGCAACGATGCCGCGGACGAACTCGCGAGGAGGGTCTCCGATATGACAACTGTTGGCCCGCTGCCACTACTTTTGATCCCTTTTTCAAAGACCCGTATTGGACAATCGTGAAATTTGCGAAACCACATAACCGTCCCATAACATACCCATCTTGGGTACAAACCATGGCCAATACTGGCCATACCATCGGTAAACAAATGGGTAACGAAACGTCTCCTAAGATTAGAGAGAACAAATCTAAGAACAATAATGGGGACAATAGCGGGTCCCCTCAACAAGCTTCCATACCATTGGTGCCATGGACAGCCCCCTTCGCAGAGGGTGTTTTGCCCAAGTTATACTGGAAAGCGAGGCAGTGGCCTCTCAACCATCCCAAACCCTCGGCACAGTGTGATCATTCCGCGAAGCCTGTGAAGTCCCCACTAAGCTTCTGCGTTTCTGGGCGGAGCTAGGCTGGCTAGCCAGCAATCTTCACGTAAAATGGCTCATTTCTAACCTATCCTAGACTTTGGTACCTATCTACACTTCATGTTAAGGCTCTCGATAGAAGAAGAATATGTGAAAGTTTTTGCTCGTTATTTGAAGTCGATCAATTTATTTTGCAATACAATTTTTGTATTTTTAATAAAAATTACGGAAACCATAATTTCCAGTCAAAGTACAGGATTTTTAAATGAAACGCAGCGGGACGTCCCTAATTATTGTCTCAAAGAATGCTTATTAGGCGCCTCACTAACCTCACTTAACTCTCAAAACCTTTAAAACTTTTATGTCCATGGAAGTGTTTATGGTTTGGCTGGAACAACTTGTGGCGGCAAATCACCGTTCAGACTTGAGAATGCGGTTTTTATAGCGAGATTAGTGCCAAGCGATTAGAGAACGATTCTACTGAAGTTAGCGACCTTGGGTTTTTGTAGCTTAACATTTTCAAGGGAAATATATTTATAGTCGGCAAATGTTTTATTTGTCATCAACTTGTAATAAATTTAATAGATCTAGCGCATTATTTAATTCTGAAATAAGTACAATGGTCAACAGGCACATCATCATCAATATCATGGTATTTGCAGGACAATAACATCGTAGGAATTCATTCTATGAATCATATTACCGTTTTGAGAAGACAATGTATTACTTACATTGTCTTCTAAAAACGGTAAATCTGTTGCTCGCTTATTATTTCTGTTTAGTATGCGGTCTTTTTCTGGAGCGTCTACCTACCTACCGACCTAACCCTAAAAGAAAAGTTTGCGCCAGAGACTTTAGCAAAAGCGCAGACTTGTAGGCGAGGTTAGCGAAACATCCTACAGGCTTAAGCAAAACCAGATAGGATAGAGACTACAAGCTCAGAATAGATAATAGTACTAGCTACAGGTGTAAGTAGGTATTATGAAGCCCACAGTCGACAAATGAGATACGGTTGCACCTTTCCCTAGGATAAAACACCCGGTAGTCAGCCCAGCACCTGTACAGACATTATTTCCCAAAAAAGTAAATCAACTTCAACATCATTTAGATGTTGAAGTTGATTTACTTTTTTAATATAACGTTTGGACAAATCCTTGTCACCTAATTAACCAATAGGCACAAATACGAATTAATAGCATGTCAATTTTACGAGCTGTCGTTCATTCGCGGCGCTGACTTTCCTAAATTCGTCGCCATAACTACTTTTCTTTAGTCAACGCGGTTGAAATTTTAGTAAGTTTTGGTGTCTATTTGTTGGATTTTGTGGTGGATTGTTGTATATAATATACTTAATGATTATTATAAATAAAAATATAAAACAAGATATGTGCAAAACTGCAGGTTCAGGCGTCAAAGAATTCCTCCCCATCCACGTCAACCGGGAGGGTGGCCAGAAGGCTGGTGGCATTTCCACGCTGAATGGCAATTCCAATCCTTTGCGCAAGTAATTAACCAGCCCCCAGGTCACGGGTAGTGTCTAAAGAACAAAATCTCTTAATTTTTTTACTAAATGGGGATGTTATGGTTCCTCGGGGCAAAGCGAATAAATACAAGTTTAACAGATGAGAGTGACTAAGTCTCAGATAGCGTCTTTGGTCGTTTGACAGACACAGAAACACATGAGATATTCAGATCCAGCTTGTTCTTCTATTCGTTATTGCCGATCAATCCTGATGGAACTTGGAAAAGAAACGCCCGAGAAAACCCGATCAATGGTTGGTGATATTCGGGGTCAAATTAAGCGTTTTTTTTTCATTTAACTATTACATTTGGGGCCGACTACAAATCCATTAGTAAGCTGTTATTTCAGTTGCAATAAATAGCACCTTAGAGCCCTTATATCAGTTTATGCACGATTATTTTAATGCTTCATAATGTAAAAAAATATTAATCCATCGATTGACATGCGGGCCAATGGTGTCACAACCATGAATAAAATATAGGTAATACTAGCTGTCCCGGCGAACTTCGTACCGCCAATTTTTTCCTACCCTCGTGGCGTCAGATCCCGTTCCCGCTGCACCATTTAGGGGGATGAAAAATAGATAATAATTAAATGACGATTGATCATTTTTCTACCGGAAAGAAAAAATGATTAAATTACTAAAATGGCTATTAAAAAATAAGGGTTGATCGTAGAAGGGTGAAAATTGAGGATTGTATGTATTTTTGTATGTTGTATCATAAAAAAATAGAAATTAAAAATTTTGTCTAAAAAATAAAAAATTAAAAATTTAGGGTGGACTACCCCTAACATTTAGGGGGATGAAAAATAGATGTTGGCCGATTCTCAGACCTACTCAATATGCTCACAAAATTTCATCAAAATCGGTCAAGCCGTTTCGGAGGAGTATGGCAACAAAAACTGTGACACGTGAATTTTATATATTAGATAATACAATTTTTCATGCCTAAAATGTAAAAATAAGTGAGAGGCTGAACTGTACTGGAGAAAAGTGCCATATTTTGCTTATTGTTGATTTTTATATGATTCTAACATAATAATAATATATTGTTGATGTCTTCAGCTAATATAATAAACAATATTTCTGAGAAAAGTGATTGTATTTATGCACAGTGTTTAATTATTAAACTACAAATCAATCCACTAAAAGCTATTATGTGCTAAAAAACTGGGGTACACCTCATAAGGTAGAACTTTTTAAGTAATCATTTTATATTGCATAACAACTAATAGCATAAACCTCTTTTCGCAGAATATCGTTTGGCATAAACTCATTTTGCATACATTGAAACCCATAATTTTGTAAGTCAGAATCATCTGTACGCATAATTTTTGTATCCATAATAATCACAATGTATAACCATCACATCGCAGAAAGTTCAAAACCAGATTCATCTTTTGGTATATATTTCTTATCCATAACTATTTAAAAGTAGAACCATCATTTAAAAGTTGATTTAATGATAATTATTTGGCTTTTATATCCTTGCCTATGAGAGCATGCTCGTTTCTGGCACTCGCCGGCCGCTACCGCGGCACGCTCGCTTCGCTCGCTCGGCTCGTGCATAGGAGGTCACAGTTCTAACCTAACCTGACCTATCCGAGTCGGGGTACTCTGTGTCGGGGTGTTAACAGCTATCTACTCTGGCGCTTCGCCGGCCGCTACCGCGGCACGCTCGCTTCGCTAGCTCGGCTCGCGCTGTTGGGGTCACAGTTCTAACCTAACCTAACATATCAGAGTCGGGTTACTCTGTGTCGGGGTGTAAACAACTATCTATTCTGGCGCTTCGCCGGCCGCTACCACGGCACGCTCGCTTCGCTAGCTCGGCTCGCGCTGTTGGGGTCACAGTTCTAACCTAACCTAACCTAACATATCAGAGTCGGGTTACTCTGTGTCGGGGTGTAAACAACTATCTATTCTGGCGCTTCGCCGGCCGCTACCACGGCACGCTCGCTTCGCTAGCTCGGCTCGCGCTGTTGGGGTCACAGTTCTAACCTAACCTAACCTAACCTACTCATTTTTGAAGAAGAAAGTAACCCAATCTATATTATTCTAATTGAAATTCTATGCTCTTTATAGTATGCCTAGTCAAATTATGCCAAATAATCTGTACTCTAAATGAACGTTATGCTAAATGAAGTTATACAAAATTTTAACTATGCCAAAGGTAATTATGCCAAATAAAATTCTACTATCTTAAATGTATGCCATTCTAAATTCGGTCATAAGCACATTATGCCTAAAAATATTTATGTCAAATATTTTTAATGCCTAATAAATGATCGATTAAAGAAGTTTCTGCGAAGTGAGTTATCCCAAATAGGTTTCGGAGTATCAAGTTTCTACCAAATAGACGGCACCCAAAAAACTGACTACTGGGTGTTTTACCCTACATGCCCTACTATACCCATAGCTTTAGATCAACATGTAAAGTAGGCGCCAGTAGCGCGTTGTATAAGTTGCCTACTAATGACCATAATTGAACATGCATTTTTATTATTATCGACTGTCTTCAAGTGTGTAATAAAATACATTTTACGCATTCATGCATTTTGTATGATTACAATGTTGTGTGTATGAATGTTCGGGCAGCGGCGGTAGTTTGCAAAACTTCGGAAGCGGAGCAACGAACCATAACAATGTGTGGTGTTGCGAAGGTCGGTATGATTGTTTAACTACATCTACAAAACACAATGTCTTATGTAGACTAGTCGTACGAAGCAAAAATACTTACATAATTGGTATCCTGATAGACAATAAACCGACCAATAACTTTTTCTAGCTATCACACTGATGGTAGCGCCATCAGTGTGATAACTAGACAAAGTTACGAGACGCGTTATGTCTTCTGTACTGAACGTTTGTTTAGCGCCATCTATTGACGATAATGAAAACTAGTTTTACTTCGTCGTACTCGTTTTATATTAGCTTAAGGCAAATTGCACCAATGAAAGCAAGTTGAACTACTGTAACACGTTTTGCTCAATAATTTTACAGACTTGAACAAGAGAAATAGGTTATTGTAAAATTTATACTTTGCTGTGAAAAGAGACATCTAACAAACACGATTAAAACAACAACAAAGTTCTTCAGAAAATGTTAGAGGACGCCACAATATTTTTTTACGCTGCCATCTATCGTCGAGTAGCAACAATGCAAGTTTAGTATATTTTCAAGAGAGTGCGCTGTATGACACAAAGGCATTAGTCATTCATGCTGTAATAATAATACTTTATTTCTCACCGATTTTTACAATGTGGCATACAATAAAAACTTATAGCTAGGTTCAAAGGTATTATAATAATATATACCTACAATTGTAATATTAATGTACTGTAGCTCCTGAACTACTTGTGAGCCTGTATCTCAGGAGATAGTTTTCCGTCATAAAATAGGACAGGGTCTCCCATCTTGCCTGACGGGGTGCCAGAGGCAATCTTGTTTTGCCCGCTTCAAGCTTCTCCTGACCGCTCGAGAACGTCTCAAAGACCTTTCTGCGCATGTGGCATTGGTTTATTGCGCATGTGCTTTGCCCTCCCTAAGTTCACGTACCTTCTGCGAACTGCACCAACCTGGGTTTGTCCTGCTGAGGTGATGGCATTCGACGAAATCCTTAAGTCCACAGTTGTGTCGATCCTATCGGTCTCAAGCCCTGTCACGGCATGGCTCATGCTCAGCGCGCTTGGGACGAGGGTATTGCTGGAAGACTTGGGGAGCAGTTGGTGGAGGGTGCAACAGGAGCCGATCTGGCGAGGCTTTGGGCGGTGTCAAAACCGGTGGCTCTCGCTCCGTTGTACCTTTGAGAATGCCGTTTTTTTATCGTGCGAAAAATCCCCACGGAGCCGGTGTAGGCGGTTATGTCGGACTCGAACCGACTAAAACGCACGCCGTCTTGGGTCCTTGGTTGCCGGAGGTGAGATTGCCAAAAGCATATCTCTCGCACCCCGGCAGACCCAGGACCATCTCTTTTGAGATGGCCCCCTTCGGGTTGTGGGGACCACAGTGTCCCCATCTAGCCCCGGTTACGGGGAGGCGCATTTGGCGCCACCGTCGTGGCCTGCTTTTGCTAGGGTGACAGGCGGCTCCACCGGTCACCCCCAGGCCAGCGCTCATGGAGGACGGAGGTCGTTCTGCGACCTCCGACGTCCGGTTCGCCTTCGCTCTGCGAGGGCTTCCCGGGCCCGGAGTCTAGTCCGGACCCGACCGGCCGCCTCCTTCTCGAGCATTACTTGCTCGCAGAAGGAGACAGCCGCACCCCAAGCGTTCGCGCATCTTACCATCGCTGTGAGCAACGTGGCGAGTGTGAGGACTCCCACCCCCAGAGTGTGAGGACTCCCACCCCCAGTTAAGAATGCCGTAAGGCGAAACCGGTCAGGTTTAATACAATAAATACTATAGAAAATCACAAGTGTTCTCAATATGTGTAACAATAAATTCCATCAAGTGCCATCAATCAACAGTATAAATAGTATAGTTTATCTATTATTTATATTTTATATTCTTTTTGGGTTATTAATGAATTATTAAAAAAAATATGGTGGGATTTTCTTACAGTTTACAAAAGGATGAAGATGATGATGAAGATGAAGAAGGAATTATTGTATAAGAAATAATACAATAATTATAATGGGATTTAATGCGATTTTGATTTACCTGACGTTTCGACCAGGTTACACCGGCCGTGGTCACAGTGACTGGTTCAGTAGTGTACGCCCGCTGTATTACCGCTGTGTTACGTTATAATAATTGTATATCATGGAACGCGAGAGTTTAAAAGTTAGGATTTTCTTAGTTTTCTTAAATTATTTTAACATCAAACAATTAACTAATTTATTTATATTAATGGTTAATGATAATAGGTCCATATCTCTAACAATAATGTTATGGTACAAGAGTATTACTAAAAAGAGTTTGTACTAAGCCTGCAGTTATTTTATTTTATTTGTAAGCTAAGTAGGCAAGTACTTAGCGTCTATACTTTGTTATTAGATACATTCATACAACATTTGTATGAATGTTGAAAATTATTATGAGAGAAACTTCAAGATCTATTGTAAAAATGTACTTAAATTAATGTGCAGGTGTGTCCGTACCTTAAACGGATGTTTATGTCCTCACGGCTTTTGTAAATATTTTGATATAATAGCATGCGATTCGACAAATTATGAGCTTATGAGCATTATTAATGTGAACACAGAGTATTGGTGATTAAAGGTGATTTCTGAAATACTATGTAGTAATGTTAAAATAAATGTTGACCTACTAATTTTATGATGTTTATTACATTATAAACTTTAGCTTGGGAATTCTCTCTTTGTAATATTTATTAGGTTTAGATAAATTAAGGTACTATATAAGGTACTATCTAAGAGCTTTATTTTAGAATTAACTGTACTTGGGACTTCGTCTAGGTATGTTGGTCATAATAATGGTGAAATTTGCTTTGGGTCTGATCAGTGATTGCTAAACTTATATGTACCTCATTGCCTGTATGACTTTCATGTTGTTCATAGGTATACTTACCTATTATATTAACAGCTTCAAGGCACTGAAGCAACCTATCGATTTTACGGCCGTTCCCAATAACATACTTACAGTTTAAGATAGATCGCAACAGTCAAATTTGACATATCGGCTGTTTAAATTCAAAACATGGTAACTGATTTTTTTGCGGGAAGCGCATCGCGGTATGTTTTTATTTTCCGAAATTGGTGTGAAATAGGAGTCACTATGTTTTGAATTTGGACAGCCGAGCATTTGATCCGTAGATGCGATCCATCTTTAACTGTCAGTATGTAATTGGGAACGGCGGTAGTCTTCAACTCTATAAATAGGTATAGTTTGATTGATAAATCGCAAGATATAAAAGGACGCACGCGGATTGTTTATGAATAATCTATACTTGGCGAATTAGAGTCGTCCACCGTCGTTGCACCCTCTGATATCTTCAAAATATATCCAACAAACGTGTACTTTGCGTATATAGCTCTTTTTGAGTACATTTAAGGTCCAAGATATTTAAGGAAATCAAGCTATATATATATATTGTATCATAATCCATAATCCCCGTAGCGTTTGCATCAAAACAAGTTAGTGCCCGATTGTTCTTAACGGGTGGGCTAAATTTTCCGAGACCAACTGTCCTTCTAATACTGAGAGAGAGAGAACCTTGTTTGGTATTTAGCAGGTGCACCGATCAGTAGAGGAGGTTGTTTTAGATCCCGAAGGTAGAGCCCTGCAGAACTTATCTAAGTATTTTTGCTTATTAGGTAGATATGCGATAATATTCTATCACACTAATATTATAAGGGTGAAAGTTTATGAGTGTGTAGGTATATGTGTTACTTCTTCACGTCTAAACGGCTGGAGCCCTTTTAATAAAATTTGGTATGGAGTTAGCTCACACCCTGGATGAGGGGCGAGGCTCCCAATGGGGCCTCGGTCTAATACATAGTCTATGTTTGGTCGCGATAACCGATATCCACGCGGGCGAGTATCGAATAAAAGTGTGGTAGAATGCGGAAAAAGGTAAGTAGGTACGTACTTAAAAACATTTTCCTTAATTATAAATCAAACAGTTGCTTTCATTATTCACAGTTACAATACTGTATGTAGGGCACCTACTGTAGGTATGTTTATGTATCTTGGCTGTATACAAATTGTTCATACGATGAATAAAAAAAATAAAAAAGATTAAACCAATTCGTCCTACGTCATACTTTTCAGCATTTTATCCCAAGGTACCTACTTCCCGGGAAGCTTATAATGAGTCAATGAATAGGTACTAAAGCCAACTAGAGCGAATTATATTGATTTTTGATCCCGTTCCCGCAACCCATTGGAAGTTGAAATGAAATGTGAAAAAATGTGAAAAAGTAATGCGTCATTCCAGACTGTAATATACCACTGTGATGCACCAAATTTCAACCAGATTCGTTCAGCTATTGAAGCGTGATTAATTAAACAAACATCCAAACAAACCTTCACAAACTTTCACATTATAGGATTTTTTTTTATCGTGCGATAAATCCCCACGGATACCACCCCCACGGAGCCGGTGGAGGTGGTTATGTCGGACTCGAACCAGCTAAAACGCACGCCGTCTTGGGTCCTTGGTTGCCGGAGGTGAGATTGCCAAAAGCATATCTCTCGCACCCCGATAGACCCAGGACCATCTCTTTCGAGATAGCCCCCTTCGGGTTGTGGGGAACCACAATGTCCCCATCTAGCCCCGGTTACGGGGAGGCGCACTTTGCGCCGCCGCCGCGGCCTGCTTCTGCTAGGGTGACAGGCGGCTCCACCGGTCACCCCCAGGCCAGCGCTCATGGAGGACGGAGGTCGTTCTGCGACCTCCAACGTCCGGTTCGCCTTCGCTCTGCGCGGGCTCACGTTATAGGATAACTACATAAAAGTCTTTCAAGAACTAATGTGGTCACGTTAAGCGGTGACCACATGACCATAGGTAGGCATAGATTTAAATTACCTAATAAATAAATAAATATTCCACAACATTCTACACAACGCTATCTAGACCCATGGTAAGCTTTTATAGCTTGTGTTATGGAATCTAGAATGCAGATAAACTTACTTATATACTTTTTTTTTTGTAAATATATACATATTATACATAGAAACACCCAGACCAATGCAAATAGCCATATTCATGCATACAAATATTTGCACTGAGCGGGGATCGAATCCGCGCCTCCTGCGTGGCAGTCGCGTTCACTACCGCCACGCCACAGAGGCTGTCCAAGATTCTTGCATCATCATCATCATCATCATAATTTACACATAATCATCACTCGAAATAAATGGTAGTTTACATTTAAATAAAGGTTTACATATATAATAAAGGTTTAAATAGGTAGGTGGCGCGGGTTCAATCCCCGCTCAGTGTAAATATTTGTATGCATGAACATAGGTATTTGCATTAGTCTGGTTGTTTCTATGTATGTATTTATAAAAAAAAAATATGTTTATCCGCATTCTAGATTCTATAATATAAGCTAGTTAAGCTATGCTTACCATGGGTCTAGATAGCGTTGTGTACAATGCTGGGAAATATTTATTTATTACTAGCTTTTGCCCGCGGCTCCGCCCGCGTGGAAGTCGGTTATCGCGACCAAACATAGCATATGTCCTTTCTCATGGTCTAATCTACCCCTATACCAAATTTCATGAAAATCGGTTCATTGGTTTAGGCGTGAAAGCGTAACATACAGACAGACAGATAGACAGACAGACAGAGTTACTTTCGCATTTATAATATTAGTATCATTTATTCAGGTTGGTTTTAACAGGAGTGACTGTCGTGGGATCCTTGACAAGGGCGTGTAAACAGAATCTAGTTCTTATTGCATCACTATCGTTTACACGGATACAAATCACGATTCCAACAGTTTCGAAGTTGGTAGACTTAGGGTACCTTCAAATTAGACGTGTGAAGTAAATAGAGAGCGCCACAAGCATATGGTAGGCCTAAAATCACCTGTTGTCCTACGTGAGCGACAAACACGACAGCGCGCTTACTCGACGCCATGCGTGACATTACGTTCCATACTTCAAGTAACATTTTCACGCGACACTACGTAGGACACAATAAAGGAATGCCTTCATTTGAGATTCACGCATAGCGTCGAAACGCGTCGCGTTAGCGCGTTTGACGGTCACGTATGCCTTAGGAGCGGCCGGTGCGAAAACGCGCCACTTCACGCGTCTAATTTGAAGGCACCCTTACACTTCGTCTTCTTCATCTTAGTAATCCTAGTCGCTTCCGAAGCTTTAAACTTGGACCCTGGGGTCTGCTTTACCAGTCTAACTTCGATTTTGCTGAACTTCGATAATTTCTTAGACTTAGACTTACCCTTCATCTATTCTGCCTCTATTACGATGATAACGCGTAGAGACGTTCCACATTTTTTTTATAAAGGACACCTCAATTTGACTTCACCTTGCCTGATGTTAAGCTAAAGGCAAAGTCTCGGAAAGAGGGTCACCATCGTAAACATTTACCATATTAACAGTGGTGGCACTCAGCTTGACGGCCTCATTAGATGCCTTTTCACGCCCCGCTTAAAGGACCCGGGACTGTAGGAAGAAGGAAGCGTACATTGGTGATGTTAAATTGATGAACGAGCTTATTATCTGATGATACGTAATGGTACGTGGACTTTGTTTGCTATTTTAGTATTGTAATGAACACGATTTTGGTTCATACCAACATTCTGCCAATTAGCTACTAACTAAAAATATTTGACACAAAAAACTCTTTTCAGGGAATCGAACCCAGGTACCTCATATCCATCAGTCAAACTAGCCACTGCGGTGAGAAAGGAGTATCACGTTTTATAAAAAAGATATTCCATTTCTAGTCATAGAAAATAGAAAGTGTAATATGTTTAAAACTTGTTGCAATTTGTCATTAAGTCCTTTCTATGCGTTTTCATGTTTATGCATATGTTTAGCTGTAATACGACTTCATTTCAAATGCAATTAAAGTGCACAAGTGTTTGTGGGTGAAAGTTCAACAAATAAACACAAATTTACGTGACCGTATCAATTTATTTCATTTTATTATTTATCATGTACTTATATTTCACGTGTAATAACAAAATTTGCATTGGAAAAATTATGCAACTCTCATATAAAACATGGTTATTATTAACCTGGTATCAGTTCATTATAGCGCTAAAATCTAACGGCAATTGTCTATACAAACTTATTATATAATCTACTTATTACATAAATAGCAACTTATTTTAAGGCTAAAAGTCTTTCTGGGCTAAAACGGCATGTTTTGCCTTCTAATAATACTCGAGATGCGTCCATAATAGAAAATAACAATTATTGAATGCATAGCATAGAATTCAGATTCATTTGAGTAGCTACAGATAGCAAAAATATTAATAAATAGTAATAAATTATAACTGGAATAAGTTAATAAAGATTTATAAAAAGCACCGAAGTAAAGAGAAATCGATAATTAAATATATAAGTTAAGTACAGAGGAACTGAACAGAAGCTTACAAACTAAAAACTTTCAATAAATTAATGATTAATATCTACAGAATACTAAATATCACAGAGAAAGTACCCAATACTTAATCAACAAAACAATGTTTCGTCAAGCACTTCGAATACTACGAACAACCGACGCAAAGAGAGCGTTCGCTACACTATCAATAAATAAATACAAAAGGGACTATACCGATTGTAAATTAAATAAATTAATTAGTCCAAGCGAAGATTAAGTACCACAATACTGCACACCAACTATCCTATCTATCCGAATTTCTATTTCTTTTATCTTTCTTCTCTTTCAGCTTAGCCTCGTAGTTCGCGCACCTCAAGTTGCTGGTGATGACTTTCTTGCCTCGAGGACATCTGAATTCTGAGTACCAGTTGTTGAGAAGATTGCCGTACGCTCTGAACGCTATGTAATCGTTCTTGAGACATTGCGGCGCGTCTACTTTCAATGCTAAGGCCTGCAGGTTCCGACTCTTATGGACTTGCGGTACGGGTATATTAACAGCTATCATGTTTTCCTTTATTTCCGCTATTGTACTGTATAATCTCTGAAGTGTTTTCCCTATTAACATCTGTCGGGTTTTGTTGTAGCTGCAGAAGGGGTCATCAGCGAAGTCAACTTCAATATTGATGAGTAGCTTGAAAATCTCCTGGTATTCGACGAGGGATTTATACAATTTGGGCATCAGATACGCGAACTGTAACAAAAGAGAATGACATTAAATAACTATATTTTATGTTAATGTAATCGACTATTACTGTAATCGATTAATTAATTGTAATTTATGAATGAACCCTAGAAAACCCAGGCTGTCAACGTTGATTAATACATCGATTATTCTTTTATTAAGAGTCGACGTAATTGTACTGACGTCACGAATTGGAAATATGTAGGTAGTAGTGAAGGTGATTATGAGCATCTTTATAAATTGCCATTGTTATAAAACCAACGCTTATTTATTTTATAATATTATTGCTACCTACTATTTTATAAACAGAGATCGATTTAGTTTCAGCGTCATGCTCACTAATATCCGAGATTTAGTAACCATTCATTGTATTAGGGGTGAAGTTCAGATGTAATCATTTTTGAAGTGAGATTGATGTTTGTTGTATTATAGTATTAATAATAGTAGTAGTTTGTATTTAAGTTATAAGAGAATTATTGCAGAAGCTAATTCTAACAAGAAAGAAAAGAGCATTTCTATAATGCGATTATAAACATAATAATATGCGCAGCCAAGGAGTGGAACTCCTTACCGTCGTTTGTTTGCTTATAACTACACAAAATAGTTTTGGTTGCATTGCGAGTAAACAGAAATCTTATAAGCAAGCGCATTTAATTCTGGATTGCATAATCACTTTTTATTACTAAAAATGATTATAAAATGGAAACCTAACAGAATTGAAAACGAACGTAAAAGCCTTATGTACAGACAGTCAGGCTGAATTACCTTCGCATTTTTTATCGATACTTGACATTATCATTACTTGATATTACATGTTTATAGAGATACGTGACAACTTACAGGCAATGGTTTACATGTTAATTTCCAAAACGCAAGATAAGTCTCAACTATGAAGAAGCTCATAATATGACTTAAGCGAGTCATATCGATGATAGTTAACGCCGCGGTATATTCGTGTCGAGGCTGCCTTGCCGTGGGCATTTGTGATCGGTATGACTATTCAAATGACGCCATTAATTCGCACTCAACATTTATTTATAGTTTACTTGGCTTTGAGCAAAATTTTACTTCACAATCCGATTTTATGGTACTTTCTAGTTGATTATAATACGCAGCGCGGCTAAACCCCTGTATTCATATTATTATTCACAATTGTCGTTTTCTTTATCACGAGACAATACAAACCCGTAAAACGACTGTTCCGTTAAGTGATTTGAATTTCAAACTACGGTTTTATAATAAAAGGGATTATTTTCAATTAGGAACTGTGAATTTAAGCTTTAACAACCTTTTCACCATTCTACGAGAGGATTATCGAAAGGTTGTAAACATAATTTAGTCTTGATTCGTTATTAATCCTAAGTTTAATCGCAGTCATAACCGAATTGGGGTTTGTTTGATCGTTAATTGACAATATATTCTGATTACACGGTTCTTTGTAATAAAAATGGAATGAGTGCAACCGATTTGAAATCATCATTTAGACAGACAAATTGAAGTCACTCATGACATTTAAATATACTATGTAAATAATATGGCTTAGTGGTTTCAAATTAGTTGAATAAATAACCGATCTTAAAGGTTGTTTAAAATAAGTTGAGGTGTAATAAATCAATGTAATTGTATGTTTTCTTTAAATAATTAGGTATTATACAATAAAATATTAAACATGTTTTAATAACATAATGTTGGCGTCGCTTGACATTTCGACAGTTAATTGTTGGTGCAGGCTAAAAGTACAAATGTTTTCCGAGTGCAAAAGCTTTCAACCTTAGACCATTTATTAGGTATAATTTAAACACATGAAATATTGAATTGCCGTTTTTATTTCATATTTATATAATTTTCGTTATTCAAGCGCCCAAGCGGATAACATATTTAATTAAAACTTTGCCAGAAAATGTATAAATCAATTAACTGTCTAAACGTAAACAAATAGAAGAGGTGTAATGCACCTGTCGGTTTCTGCAATAAGTAAAGTGTAATAAATAGTATAAAATAACGTAAAGTCAAATATTAAATTTTAAAGCTATGAAATATTTACAACACTATTCATTAAATTAGCGACTGATGCTACAAAGTTTTTGCATCATTCTAACTTTGACAAGTGACAATAAAATTCACAAATGCACTTATGACGAAATGCCACTTTAATGCAAACATTAAAAATCACAAAATGTTAAATCCATTATCATATATTATGCTAATAAATGACTATTCTTAATTGATTTTTATACTTTTCACAAAGAACTAAGGTAATCCATAAACAGGTAATTTAAAAGTAGGCGGAGAACCGAGATGATTTGACGAGGTGGATGGATTCAATCTTTCATTAGCATCTTTTAACTTTATAAGGCAGTTATGACTGCATCTTATAAGTCTTGAGTTACACTTTATTCAACAATGATGCGTAAATTACTTATAAGTATCAGTTGTACTGTTCTAGGTACAGATAGATACGTGTCTAGCTGGTTCACCTCGGTACTTGTAATAGATCGCGTATTGTCCTTAAAAATGCATGTATTTCTCTATTCACGTTCTCTTTTACGACAGCATTTGTGATTGTTATTTTACGTGTTGCTAATTTGTAATTAGAAACTTTACGATGGGTCTGTCAGTACCTAAGTGACGACACATAGAAAGATCAGTAAGCGCGATGAATCATTGATACGGTAGTAACAGGGTAATCTTCTTTCACCCATTGGTTTCATTGCCTTAGAAATCCGATGTTTCGGAATAAAATCAGAACATAAATATTGTTAGCTAAATGATCGTGATGTGGTCATCTCAATTAATGGTGTTGTAGTTAGTCGAGTTACAAGTTTTAACGACTATATAATAAATATTCTGATTTATATTGCCCTTGACATTAAACTACTGTAAATATTGTATTCTATAATATTCGTTTCAATTACTTAGAGATTGAAAATGTTGTGACTAACATTATACAGAGAATATAATTCCCATCAGTTTATAGGAGCGGTTAATGAATGAACTCATCTGGCTACTCATTGTTCCCGGAACGTGAACCTGAGACCATCGCGCATTCTGTTTGTGTCAAGTGTCACCACACCGACTTCCTCTAACATTATCAATGAATGATTCATACCTACTACAACTGCCTACGTTTGCAGCCGTCAATTCGATTTATCAAACAATCTTAATTTGACAAATTTGTCGCTGAATAAAAGCTCCAGAGAGCATTCAGAAGATTCATTGCGACACTAAACTTTAAGAAATGAAAGCATTTATTAAACTCTAGGTACACGGAGACTATATTTAATTCCACGTCTATTTAGAAGGCAATAAACGATCGATTCAAAAATTAATCGTTAATATTTTACGGTTCATAAAAGCATTGAATACATGCCATTGCGTTTTCCAACTATTGTGAAGGTGCGACGCCGAAGAAATTGTCGGAGCGAGCGATAATAAAAGCGTCGGGCTGTATGAGCAAATATGGTCGTGTATTAAAAGCCTGAAAACCCGACAATAAGCCGTACATTTGCCTTAAAGAGGCGAGCTTAACCTCCGAGACGTGTCGCAGACAAACGCACCACTCCGGAATCGTAAGTTCACATTCGTCTCACTTGGACAAATAATGTGTTTTTAACATTTCGTGTTGTTTTGTTAAATCGTAAATACTGTACAAACACTAGCGCATTGCGGCCGCTAAGGCCCCGGCCCCTTGTCACTGTGAAAGCGCACCGTGTTCTAACTTGTGGAATTTCTGCCCTTTATTCAAACACTGAAAATACCGGCCGCAGTTGTGCGCCACACACACAACACGCTCACTTTGCACAAATGTGTGACAAATCACCGCGAATTACCATAATCCCTTCACATTATCCACGCTGCTTTTCGTTTCAAACACTTAACATCAAAAGCTTGTTCTTCAATAAATTAAATCAATAACGTCGATCGCGTGTCCACACTATTCTTTCTTCGAGCATTCGACTTTAACGTCTCATTTGAGCAGTATTTAATTTTTAAATTGTTCGTATGTCAACTAAGCCGGAGCGAAGCAGAGATCACTTGAATTCTAACGCTTTCCTTTGCCCAATGTCAAATATTTAAATTTGTTAAGTGGCCGTACATTGTCGGGCTGGTGAGACATACGTACGAAATATTCAATATTCATCGGTTGATACGCTGACAGTGTGCGCACCGCCGCCCGTGTGAGGAAATAATTTTGTGGATGAGTCGTGAGCGGCTGGCCGAAGAGTGCGTAAGGACATGGAACGCACCGAAGGCACACACTTGTTGTCTCGCGTCGCATTAACTTTTGTGTACTAATTAGTGGGTGACCAATATGAATACATAACAGAAAGTCTCGAACTCCAGATGTGTGTTCGGTAAATAATAAAGAGAGGCTTATAGAAGACTCGTTAAATATCGCTTGTGTGTTTTATATTTTTACGAACCGAAACCGGTACGGACAGCGACGGACTGAATACAATTTTTATCATAATTATAAGGTGGAGTGCTAAAATACCTACGTGTAGGATGCGTGTTGAGGAATGGTTTTAGGATCGCGTGTGCGCTGCGAAATCATGCGGTGTCAATCTATGCAAATTTCCTTGAAACATTTAACTGGCTCCTTAGTTTGCTCTGCTCCCACAAGCACTAACCATAAGCCTTTGATTTATATTTTTCCACTTTTAGTTGAACTCTTGGCTTTAGTCCGACCAGATAATTAACTATATGTGCGAGCTGATGATTGGGGGTCAACTTCCAGTGGTTATCGAATGTGGGCGGCTTCATTGTTTTTTCAACGCTTTGTCTAGATTAGAGGGTGATAATTGTATTCGTTGTAGGCTTCACTATATTTAATAGTTGAATTAAATTTTGTAAGCTACGGAGTTTAATATAAGGAAAAAAATTAAGAATTACTTACTGAGAAGTTTTACATTTTTCTTTTTAAAAGACATGATTAAGCAATTTTGTTTTAATGTTAAGGTTATAGAATTCTATAAAACATTAAAAAGTGAACTGATTTTCCGACGGCAGCGGCTTTCAAAATTAAGGCTTTGCACTTCTAGTTATTGCCCATAAGTACAATGTGAAGTAAATAAACGCGGTACAAAAGCCGAGCACATGTAATTTGGCTCGTCGGAACCTCATTTAAGTTGCAACGGTGGTGCCTCGAGCACGGCTAATGTACTCAAGGCATCCTTTGTCTCAAATAAAACAAAAATAAATTAAAAATAATGTAAAAACATTGAACGGGTAAAAAGAGTGATGGCATGGAGCACCACACCCTCCATGGGAGTGATCGACCGCATAATTACACTGTCAGTTGCACAAAAATTACTTGAAACATTACAATATTGCGATTACACGCATCGCGTCCATCGATATGATTAAACGTCTAAGTATTTGGGGCGTACGACTCTAGACGTGAAGCGACTAGTCGATACATGATAACGAGGTCGGCAAGCGCTCCGAGTTCCTATCACGGGCGAAGGTGCTAGACTACCTTACATCATAGATAGACTTAATCGCACTTTGATATCTGATTATTACTTTAATTATACACTACATCCAAATGTTACTGTCAGAGTAAAAACCTGTACGGTGTAATTAACAAAAATCTACAAGATGCTTACTTTGCGTTCTGAGATGGTGGCTCCTCGTTTTCTATAGGTGTAAAAATGAATGTCGACAAAGTTGATCGTGGGCAGCCAGCTAGGCATGCCGTCTCTGTATTCCCGCGTCTCGTTGAGCACCCGACGCTCCTCGTTGAAAAAACGCCTCGTATTCTTTAATTTCTTTATGATCTTTCTCGTTGCGTTTTTGAAACGGTCTACTAGCAGACTTTTCGACTGTCTCATCATCCCGGGTAAGTCTTTGGTTGTTTGTGGGAAATTTTGCTTCCTATGCGGGCGCCGCCTGTGTTCCATCTGCGACGCCCTCATTCTCGTCTCTTTGGTTAATGCTAACGCGTCTTGCTGCCTCCTCTCGTGCCTGATCTTGTGATCAAGCGTTCGCGCCTCCGATGGCATCACAATCATGGCTATTATGACTAATATTGAAGTAGCTACCAAAAGCTTTTTTGGCAAACCTGCAACAAAAACATATAACATGACGTTAGATTGCATTTTCCAACAGTTATGTCGATAATGCTTATGAAAGTAAATAATCGGTTGTATATATAATACAATTTCATTTTTATCTTTCTGATAGTATGTATTTGTTATATGAGTGATTAATGAGAATTGATAACAGTAAGAATATTTCAAATTACGTAGTACGTACTTGCTCACGTATTGATATTACGAAATTAACAAAATAAAACAGGCGTACATTTATTTTTTGAAACAGAACATTGCGTTGTGTGTCACCATGGAGTCACATAAAAAATAATAAGGTCCATGATAATCGTCAGTTGTTACATGCACGTATTTTGGTACAGTACAATCTTCATCTCTCCACTCCATACCACTTTCTTGACGACCATTAGTTTTTGTAGGAAGCGACACAAGATTTAGTAGTCATGGTAATAGGCAACGAGTTACTTTTATGAACTTCATTGTAACAACGCGATACATTACTACTTAATTTTACAACCTGAATTTAATGCACGAACAAATGGGCAATTTCTTTACAGCATTGGAAAAGGTTCCTATAGAAATGCGTTCTTCCATCAATGACTGGCATATCATTTCATAATAATGTTAGCTAAAATCGTCACGCCCATTGTTAATGTTATTGCGCAAATATTCATATGATGTGTCGCGTTCTACGATTTAACGTTTGACAGTTATTGAAGGTTTTGATGTTTCGCGCCGACGCCATAAAACATATTTTATGTCCAAAGCAATTCTGTGGAGGCGATGTTTTCAAACTTTTAAAAGAAAGGAGCATCACTGGCTTTCAAGTTGAGCTTTGTTCGAACGAGTGCTAAAACATAGAAAGCACTTGTTGCGCTTTTTTATTAGCTGAACATGCAGTTGCTAGCAGAAAAACACTGACGACAAAAAATGTACTTACGAACCTACTTTGTGTTGTTCTATTTTTGAAAATTTTCAAGTTAAAAGCTTTCTTTTCTTGGGAATAAAAATAATCTAATACGTACAACTATATTTTGTGCTCAATGGCAAACTATAGAAGTGCTTTAAGTAATAATTAGCACGTTTAATTTTGACTTGACTAATAAATAAATAAACACTACAACATTGTATCGATGATTGTCGATGCAATCAAAGATAATTATTAATAGGTACCTTTTTAAGAATCAAATATGTAACACATGTATTATCACATCAGCTGAATATTACAGCAAGTTCACACTCTCATATTACGTCACACAAGGATAAACCACAGGCTTATGGTCAGTGAATCATTAGGTCAATTCGTGTCATTGACAATTTAATGTATGTTAAGTCAATACGGCGTAACGCGGCCATAGAAAATAAGAGTCAATGCGAAAAACTCGATATACTGTATTGTTGGGCGGATCGCAGTTCGATCTATTTTATTCTGTGGATCAAACAATGCTCACACATATAATTGTTACAGTGAAATACCTGGCACTTATTGTCCCTTGGGGTTTCCCCGGTTGTTGATAATCTTGACTGTCATTGTCACTACACAAACATTCAACATGTTTTGTTGTAATCTTCAGCAATATGATATGATGTTGCAATTTTGCAAAGCTATTGGGAATAACAATATTTCCTAATTTAACAGTTCCCTAGCCTTCACATATACTGGTGTACAAAATCGAATACAAAAACCAGTAGCCCTTGATGAGGACATAATGTCACTCGTAGTCATTAATGCCAAAAAACATTTTCGAACAGTTAGACGAAATTCCATACTTGTATCTCTATTTATAATTGGGTCTTCTACAGACTAATCAAATTAGTTAATTTTTACTAAACGTCATAAAGTTAAGTTTTATGGTAACTAAATTTAGTGACTAAGTAAAAAGGCTTAGTGACTTCATAAAATTTTATAGTCAAATCAGTTACTATTTTAAGTTGGGTGGATGATTAAAAATGAATAAAAAGTATATAAAAAGAAAAGACGCATTTTTAACGCTCTTTTACTATTCTTAATTCTATTGCATCTCTATATTAAATTATTTTAACTGTAGGATAGTACCTACCCAATTAATAATATAGCCAAGAGAATTGGCAGATTAGGGGTTCATGTAAGCATGTATAGCTAAGCGATGCTAGTCAAGTCATTCTTTGGATGGGTGACCATTCTTAATATAGTGAGTGAGACACCTCCGCGCCTCGTAGAGTATGTTAAGCCTTTAGTCCCGGTTGCCGTACGAATCTCTGTGGCATTCTCATCTTATAGTTGAAGCCTTTAAATGACTGAAAACTTGGTGTAACGAAAGAACTTCCATATCGCTATGAGGTTGTGGAGTATGGCGGTGGCTTCATGAAAAAAAAATTACTTTAACAATATCGTATTTATATTGAGAGCCAACCCTGAGTTCGGAAAAGGAGACAAGTTATAGCAGTTATTAATTACATATTTTATTCGTTTTTTTTATCAAATAAATATGTATGGAATGTGTGAAAGAGGAAATGTGATACTGAAAAGATGATGTCTGACAATAAAATGTATGAAAGTGTGTGTTGCTAGAAGCTTAGAGCAAGGGCAGACAGTTGAAGTAGATGATGATGATGATGATGACGATGACGATAAAAGCTTGGTCACATTATACACTTTTGGAAAATATTTCCAGTGGATATGGAGAGACTTTGTCTCATCATCAATGTATTGTTGATGGGATGATGAATGATTCTGTGCAAAAACTTGCATTTAAAATTGCAACATTTTTGTTTTTACATTGTTTTAAATTATAATGTATACGCTTGTAACTAGCCGTTAAGAATTTGCAAAATATTTCTTTTTAAAATCTTAGTATGCGCTTTCAAAATCACGACTTTCAAATTAGGATCTTCAGAATAAATAATTGTTTAACATAAAATTACGTGATTGAACTGACGTAACCCTTCATGCGCCGGCACGTTCAAATTAAACAATTATGGTTGTCAAAAACATAACAATCTAAGTTATTGATTATTTAGAATTCAGAAAGTGAAGCTTGTCAGTATCGGATGTCATCGCGAACGTAGTTCAGCGAAAAGTCTCTTTGATCGGGTGCCGACGGCCGAATGTTGAACATTCTCACACGATTCATGTACTGTACTCGATTCTCGATTGTCCACTTCCAAAAATGATCATGAAACATGCTAACGTATTGATTTTGTTCCTACAATTAGTCATGTGGCATTTCACCTTTAACAAACTTTTATGGCAGTTTTATTTCTTTATTTTTATGTGATGACACATTTGTAATGAAGATCAGTTTGTGGTTTAGTCTACATTTTTAATGGTGTTAATTGATTATTAATGTGGTTTTGTATATTAAATGAGTAAATGTAAAAAACAGAAGTTGTACTGAAACTCTAAAGTACAAATGATATTATCTTTTTTCATATCGCACATTTTATAAAAATATTATTTGTTATTTAAATAACACTATTTAAATAACAAATAATATTTTTATAAAATGTAAGGTAATTTACTAGTTATTTGCTATGTACTTATTTTTTATATTATGTACCTACAAAGCAATTAATACCCATTTAAAATCTTAATAAAACAAATCTGTATTCATTGTAATGTGATAGCTTTATGAGTATTTGCGTTTGTTTAAGCTTACCCACAAAATAAATGTCAATTGTTTACATACATACTCCATGCGAACGAACGGCACACTTGAAGTTGTCAAACAAATAATTAAGACGTCGTCAAAGCTCTGAATTAAAATTATAAAATAAACACACACCAGTTAAAAAGACATCCATGAACAACGCATTGATGTAGCTCCTTTGGGCAAGTCCATGTTCATGCGAACAAAATAATCCCGATAAACGAAATGTTGGAAAACAACATGAGAACTTTCCAACTGAACTAATTCTATCACTGGCTGAAAGCACTCGCGGGTTAACACTTAAAAGTCGAAGCACTTTTTTTTAAGTTTCGAATCACTGGTGTCTAATTCGCACTGGAGTATAAAAATGTTCGTGTGGTGATTTGTCGAACGTGTGTCACCGGTGTGGTGTGAGGAGCGAGTGTGCGAGACCGGCGCGCGAGCAGCCTCCGCTCGTTGAATGGGCACCGAAATGCGGCACCGTACGTGAAATAGCCGGTCAAACACTATGCGAAAACCCTTACCCGCCCGCCAGAAAGTGAACTTCGACCCTCACAGAGACTTCCTTTAGTCTAGATTTTTTTTGATAAAATAATAAATTTAAATTAGGAGATATGATGAAAGTAGAAGCAATAATTTTGTGTGTTACACATTCATGTGAAATGTGTTGCGTCATTCATTAGTTATTTGTTTATAATCGAGTTCAAGTACCTTTTGGTATCAGTTCGCTAATATCAAGCAGATACAATTATATATTATCTTTATAGTGCTTACATCCGATATTTATGGCATTTGTTAACAATCCTTGAAGGTTTGAATGAATTTTTAAAGGATTTAGTATGCTGCCTACCCAAGTGTGAGTCCCGCCCGAGCGATTCACCTTTTCCTGATGATTTCGAATTTTGAAATATTTAAATTTAATTAAGAGAATAAAATCCTCTTTTTGCATAACTGCCAGTCCTACGAGGCAATGCCGCCAGTCTTTTAGGTACGTTACCAGTCCATCATTGGGGATGAGTTCACCTAAATTTTCCACCCCTTCCTACACCCTTACTTTTATCCACTTTTTTATTCAGTGGGTCATTATTTTAGCATATTTTAAATTATTTGAAAACAATCATGGAATAAATATATTTTTTCCATTAAATATAAAAAAAGTTATAATATTACAAGTGTAACTTAGAAGGTCGACTCCACGGTTGATTGTTTCCATATCTTGTGCAAGTGAGCATTTATTCGGTTAGCCCTGATGGTGATTCATCGATGAGTCTATCCTAAAGTAAGTTTTTATCGGGCGTTAGTCGCGCCTCGCAATGTCGCGCGCACTGTTACCGATACAGCACGTGTGGGTTAGCATCATGGCCGATTACAATACTAATCTGATAGCACAAACAGGTTAAGTCATGTAATTCCCAAAAATTGGTGATCTATTGCTGATGATTTTAGATTTCAAATGATAACAATTATTTTATTAGGGTCATGGTTGCGAATTACATTCCTTCGCACGAAAAAAGTTCGAAATGATAAGAATGAGTTTAAATTTTTTAAAGATTTTTTTATTTCCATATAAGAACACTTGCATGTAGGACCAAACCGTTTTAGTAACTATAAAAGCAATATTTAATATTTACTTAAACTTACCGGATTAAGTTGAATCTGAACATGAAAATTGTGGCCAAAAATAAAGTTATTTGTGGCCTAAGAAAAAATTACATCGATATTCAAAAATTTTCGAATCCGCAAGCACTGAAACTAAACTATGCTATCACGTTGGACTCAATGAATCTCATATATTATAATAAAACATGAAAAATGAAAAAAAGCTCCGTTTAGTCTAACTTCCGACTATTCTGTCCTACAAAAATATTTTTTAAGGTGTAATAGCTAATAAGTAAGGTAATAAATACTTAACTGCTAATTGACTCATATTAATAAACATCTTTTATCTAAGTATTTATAACATTGGTATAGTATAGTATTGGTATAGTATAGTATTGGTATAGTTATGTCAAGTACCGATTAAACTTTAACCTTTTTTAAACAACTTTCGTTTTCTTTTTTCATTTGTTAATGTCTACCATCGTCTAGTAAACATGAGCCGAGTCTTCCAAGGACTAAATAAGAAAGTAAACCAAGTTTAAAAAGTAAAAAGTGTGTCAAGTCTGGGAAAGACCTCGCTGACATAGATAGAAGAAATTCACAACGACGCGCGACGGGTCAGACGCATCCTTCACAAATTCACAGTCGATAATATTTCTTCACAATCTGTAAGTCTACTGGTTGTTCTAGAATTGCTTAACGCTAATATAACTGGCATGTGGCATTCAGTTTAGGTAAATGAACGCACATCGAAGTGTTTACATTGACACGTTTTTTGTTTCGTTGTTAACAAGGCGATACCATTGTATTTAGCTTAGTGATAGTGTAAATATAGGATTATTGTGTATATGATTTATTTCTCAGACATGTTATTTTTATGTATACGGATGTTTAGATTTGAATTTTGTAAATTGGGTGCATAATATTTTTGATTTCTTCCTGTATTTTTGTGCTTCTATATTATACGACTTTTAAGAAGCCTGACATGAAAAAATATTATAATATAAAATAAGTAACTAACATGGATGTGTCCCGTTTTATTTTTGTTATAATGTATTATTTTCATTGATTTATGATACCTATAAAATTAAAATAAATTGGTCCAAATATTAATTGTCTGCGCATCTCTTAAGAACTGCTGGATTAATCTCGCCGTTTTTGTTTCTAACAGTATGGACAACATCTAAAAAAATTCCTTAAAGGCATTTTGGTGGCAGGACAACAACTGCCCAAAGCCAAAACCCACTATTTTACAATGAAACACGTATCCGTGAAACAGTTATGATTTCATAATAGTGACATAACGGCATTCATAGTTCAAGGCCATGAACGTAATATATAGAACTGAACCACGCACACAATAGGTACATATCGGACGGAACGAGGTACAATTTTTTTCTTCCGCTAATACAAAGGAGATTCCCATCGCGATCGTTTCTAGCTAGAACATAATGACACGTCTTTCATCTATTAGGCTTTTTATACAAAAATTAGCTCGTAATTGTAATTAGATGAGGCTTTTCCGGCGTCGCTTGTCTCATCGGTGAGTCATGGATTTTCCGAATTTTTCGCCACGCTCCGCGAAGTCCTGAAAGCCTACAAAAGCCGTCGCATGAGCTCACTATTACTCACTCGTAGAAAGTCTACGACTTAGATCCGTGTAATAGTAAACGATTCATCATGTCTCAAATATTGCATGTTAAGTGCTACGAAACGTAGAAAAGAAAAAAAATGTTTGTGGTTTCGTAATTCATTCTAAATTCAAACAGATTCTAATATTTAGATATTTTTTATCTGTCTATTAAACTATTAATGTATAATATTGAGAGATGCCGTACGTTTGTTTGTCCCGGTAAAGCTTGTAACTTATGAGTAGTTATTGGTTAGATTCTTACAAGTCGATTTGAATTTTACTTTCGTTCAGTAACAACGTTTTGTTTCCTGTCGGTGTTTAAATTATCTGTGAAGATACGACGTGTTGCACAATGTCCATATTGCTACGTTAGTTCCCGCGGGCGGAGTTATGAGTATTCACTATAGTGGTTATTTAACGTTCAAGCTACTTTGCTGATATGTTGCACATTGTTTTTAAGAAAATATATTCCATCTATCCGTCAAACCCGACGCTTGTTATGTCTTTAAAGATGATTTGTTTCTTTTTTTAAATTAGCGATAAAAGGTTTGCCATTGGCTTATATTTTGTAAATAGTTTTTTGTTGAAATGTTAAGTGGTTTGCTATATTATCGATACTAATGGAGGTGGGAACAGATAATATTGTTATAGTTTTTCAAGATCAAGTTTGGAGCTGATATTATTTTGGTTAAAATATGCTTTCAGCTGACGGCATATTCTCTCTCAGTCTTCAGTCTAATCTCAATTCCTACGTGATCACGATTTTTTTACCTTGATGTTCTGCGAAAGGAGACAGTGTGTTACAAGAATATTATTTTTAACGTTTAAGAGATTGATATCATGAGTGAATTTTGAGCAAAATGTTACAAGAGAATTAGTTTTCGGGATGTGTCTTAGAATTTATTGAGTTTAATCAGCATGAATAGCGATAGTCAAATAACACTTAGGTACTTTCACTTTAATGTATTGTTATTGAAAGTTTATTACATAAAATTTAAATTCAATGTAACTTCTGTTCTATTTAGCTGTGAAAATTGATTTTATTTCTTATTTATAATAATAAATAAGATTCGTAATTGGAGGTCAGTTAGGAAAAAAAACTTTCTGCAATCTTTTATTATTGCAATAAAATGGTGTGTATCTAAGTGTGTGTGTTTTATTCATAGGTGTGCGTGTGTGCGCGTACATGTGTGTGTGTGTGTAGAGCGTTCTACTGCTACATCAGAGTACGCGCAAATATTTATATTCATGAATTCATCTGGAGGTTTTTTCTGGTGTATTATTTATATATGTATTCATAAAACATGTAAGTATGTTTATCTACATTTATAGAACCCATATTACAGGCTATGCTTAGTCTGGGTCTAAATGGTACTGTGTAATATTGTGTTCTAGAACGTTATTTAATATAAGGTGGAATTCCATAACCAATTAATGACTTTTCTATATTTACTATTAGACTGGCTATACAGAACAAAAAGAATTTGGTCACTGAACTTAATAAATAGATTAATCAATTAACTAGAATTAGTATTCATTAGATTTTTTTTAAATAATGAACTAACTCTCAACCTTTTGTAGCTTTCATCAGTATGGGTATAAAAATTCATTAACTTATTATCAAGTATGTGGACCCCGTACACTTATACTTCACCCCAAAACCGCATTAAAATTTTCGTCCCAAATAGCTTGTCTACTAATACACATACTAGTCATTGTAACCAACATAGTTTCAGCAACTAATTTAAGTTTACCGTAAACTTAAGCACTAGCTTCCGCGACAATCCGCTGCGGCTGCTGCCTAGGCATTGCCAATACATGCGATGGCATTGTTTGTGAGCCACAATATAAATCACGCCTTGTGCTTACAATTCGAAAGCTTTTACTCATTGTGTACGTACCCTTAACCCCTTTCAAGACACAGCCTAAAATAAACACACACTACATAACTTAGGAACGTTCAGGACATCAATTGTACGGAAGGAAATGTTTTAGGCTATGAACTCAAAATTGTGTACAGTGCGCGAGAAAAGTGTACTGTTTGTTATAATGTATGTGGTCCTTGTCGGGGTTAAGTTTGTGTATAATTCATACTTGATGCTATGGATTGTTGTGGGTTGACGGTGAACCGAGTAAACATAAGATTTAGTATCTACCAGTATTGTAAATCTATTGATATTTTCTCTAAATTAAATTCACGGTGGAAGATTCTAGCGATATTCTAAATTCGAATGATGTAATTATACATTATTCGATTCGAGTTATGATGATATTTTCAGTTCGATTTAAGCTTACGATTTTCCAAATTTATACTTTATAAAGTTCTTTTTTTTAGTAGCTAGTATTTATGATAATTCCGATTATATTCCACGTTGTTGCATGAAGGGCAATAAATTAATTATTAAAATGAATTAAATACAATATAGACCAGGTATTCTATTTTTTTTTTGTTTTTGTGTGAGAGAATAGAAATACTTACCACTAAAACAAAGTTTTAAAATAGGATTTAAATATACCGAGTATCGTATAGAATTTTAAGTTAGTATTCTGACCCTAAAATCTAAGTAGGTTATTTGATAACCTTGGTGAAGATTGTTTTGTAAATGAACAATGACTCTTTTTACAATGCAACTTACGACAGATGTGATCATGTGTTATACAATGCTTGTGACTAATCACACGAACAGTCACTTCTCATAATTTCCTTGTATTATCAGCAATGAAATTTCATAGAATAGAAAGTGATACAAACCTACATTCACACCTATTATTCATAAATATTAGGTCACAAATTACGTGTACTGCTGTAACAGTAATATCAATACGTTACGTTACAGATAGGACTTGATTTTAGTACTAATTTCTTGATATTATCATGATTGATTAAAATTTAATATTATAATCTAAATAAAAATAATAAAATAAACTTACTATATCTAATAACATATCCGTCCTTGGTTGAAGAATATCCAATACAGCAACAAGTGTAAATCATTTTTATTTAAGTATAATAAATATTTATCACAGATCACGAATTAAAGCAAGACTTTGGCGCCAATTTGGAAAAATTCATAGATTAAAAAAGTTTCATTATCACAGTCACTTCACAATTTTCAAATTTAGAACGGGTAAACGCACGTGCTTATTGTTTACTGAATTTAAATGATTGACGGGCGTCACGATTGAGTCGCGTTCAGGATCCGGCCTCGTCCGGTGTATACGTTCAGTTCGCCGCGTAACTTGTAATGTGTGTCCTGTACGGATTACCACGGCTTTTATGTGGGCCGGCTGGCGCTCCCGTGATAAAGGGTGCAAAAAACCGATTGTTTAATTAGGAGGGCCCGCCATGCGCGATTACGTCACGGATAAGACGTCGCTCGCGATTAGGACGTAAGCTAGCATATGCTCCTACGCAAAAGCTAGTTCAAATAAATACACGTGGTTCCGAACCGGATCCTTTCGGTATGTGGAAATGCGTCCCTCGCTATGTAAATATTGTTTGTCGGTATTCTAATAATTTTGGTAGGTAGGTACTATTTATAGATTACGTGTATGATCTGATTTAGATTTGCGAATATGGAATAAAAAATATGGTATGTACGTGTTTTATTATTTATTTAAGTTATCATTATATAGGTACTAGGTATGTATCTGACTTTATAAAAAGTTTCATACACCATAAGCCACAATTTACAAGTTTAAATTTATACAAAAGTGATATGTAGTGAAATAGGCAGTATTATCACTAGGTGCGATTCCTTGCAGATAATCATAAACGGATATATGTGCAATAGATTGATGTACTCGTATGTTTTATGCAGTTAAATGTTAATATAGTGAATAAAAAAATATGTACCTACTAAAATTTTGTAAATGCCGTAAGGCGAAACCGGTCAGGTGAAAAATAAAATTAAGTGGAAAAGTACAAAGTGTCTTACTCAATATGGTAAAAATAGAATGCAGTTAAGTAGGACTTTTTTTGGACTCTCACATACGACCTCGTTACAATAACTTAACAAGCATTTTATTTTTAACTTGTTTCGGCCATGTTAGAAACGCGTTTAAATTTCAGCGGGGGTGTCGCTCCATCCCGCCTCCGAGAGAGTCCGCCTCTCGGCATTATTCCCGAAATAGTACCGTTCGATTGGTCGCCCAGAATAATCTCTTCGCCTATTACATGCAACAACTCGCATTTAACTTTACTACTCTCGATAATGTTACAGTAAAACACGTAAATACATACATGCATACGGTTCAGTGGGGTTGTAAACTTCAGCTTTCGTTAAAAACAAGCGATTGGTGTCTGAAAATAAGTATGTTTTTTGGACTTAGTTGGCAGACAAGGGCAACCTGATGAAAAATGGTTCATCGTGACCTCACAGATACCAGGGGCATCATACTCGTGCTGCTGACCCTGTAGGAACCTTTTAATGCCCTTCTTGAAGAACCCAATATTGTACTTGTAGGGTCCATTATAGGCAGTTGGATCAAATAAGTTGTTGCAACTACGATATTTCAATGGTACTTTTTAACTACATAATTATTATCAAAGCAATTTAAGCTCATCTAAATTCAAAGGATAATTTTTTTAACGTGTTGAACACACAGATACAATTACGTAACTGGTACATAAGTAAAAAGTGGGTACTCATTAGTAGATCACCGAGTAGGTACTTTACTAATTAATTGATTTCACCAATAGCTTCCATTTTTAAATTTCGTAATTTATTTTTAATTCATCAGTTCTCATTGTTCATTTAATAACCTCATTATTAGACTTTACTTTTTATTTATAATTTTTTTATCTTAGGGACCTTCGTGGACAGGTACAATAAGTACTAAAACATATATTTAAAGCCTACAGAAAGATATTATGAGGTCCTACGTCCATCAGTGAAATGCTAGGCAAATTGATATAATTTATTCCACTAGCCACTTATGTACAGTCAACATCAATAGTAACGTAGTATCTGAATTGTCCAAAAGAAATGCATTGCAAGATATATCACAATAGTCTGACTAAGTCGCTTCGCAAAAGTGTTTGGTACATTAATATTTTCATAATGTAAAAAAAAACTATCTATCAAAAGTAAAGCAATAACAGAAATTTTCAAAAGTACCTGAAATAAGAATAAAACTTTCGTCGAACCTCAACCTTTTCAGAATATTTTGATTTAAATATTGTGTTCTGATTTTTGTTTTATGGCTTGTCAATAATGTTTACAGAATGTATAAATATCAAAACATGGTCATGTCTATGCGGGAACCTCTTCCGTGTATTATAGATAACTATATTTTGCCCGCAGCTCCGCCCGCGTGGATGTCGCGACCAAACATAGCCTAGGTCCTTTCTCATGGTCTAATCTACCACTATACCAAATTTCATCAAAATGCGTTCAGTGGTTTAGGCGTGAAAGCGCATTTCGCATTTCCATACCCGATTCTAATGCCATTCATAACCTTAACTTTAATTATAATTCTCGTATAATACTCGTCCATGGCTCGCACCATGGTCTCGAGCGAGAGAGTGCCCACGCCCAGACCCACCACGAGGACCTGGCGCTGTTGCGCCCACGCCGTGCACTCCACCAGCGTGTGGAGCGCTGTGTCATCGCTGCGCTCCTCGCAGTGCTGACACTCGGCCGTTGTTTCCCGTTGTCTTCGCCAGAGATACCTACCGCAGCTACCATGCCCGGTAAGTATCTGTGACAACCGGTAGGAGAGAGCACCGTGTCTCCTCTCCAGCCACTCGTCCATGACCGGTCTGACGGCCGCGATTGTGGCGAATCCCCCCTTTGGTTGCTCAAGTCGCACCTTCCATGTCTCCACGGTTTCCTGGTAGAGCTGGGACCGCTGGGCCTCGATTTCTCGAGACCCCGCTCCAGCTTCCATTGACCCCGCTCCAGCGCCTCCTTGCGCCATATAAATAGAGACGCAAGGGCTCTCGCTTCCAGGTCCAATGGAGGGGTCCCGGCTAGGAGACATGCCGCCTCACCTGAGATCGTGCGGTATCCCCTTATCACCCTGACGGCCATCGCCCTCTGTGGGCTCAGCAATGTAGCCACATTGCTGGCCGTCAGGTTCTCTGCCCATACGGGGGCCCCGTATAGGGCCATACTTCGCACGATTCCCAGGTACAGTCTCCTGCAGGGAGCGTTGGGTCCCCTGATGTTGGGCATCAGCCGCGCGAGTGCAGCTGACGCCCCCCTCAGTTTTGGGACCAAACTTCGGAAGTGATGTCCGAAGTTCCACCGGCCATCGAGTATGAGCCCCAGATACTTCATCGAGGGCTCGATGCCGATGCTGACGCCCCCTACCTGTAGGCTGGATCCCGCAGGTGGCCCCATCCGAGGTCCGTGGAAGCACAGAGCCTCGGACTTGTGAAGGGCGACCTCGAGACCCAGCCGCCGTATCCGACCCACGACTTGAGCAACCCCTGCCTTGGCCTTTAGTGCTGCGTCTCGGTGCGTTGCTCCCCGCGCCGTAACGAGGGTGTCATCGGCACCCAATTGTAGCCGATGTTCCACAGGAGCGGCCCTAATACCGAGCCCTGTGGAACACCGCACGACACATCTCGCCGACCCGGCCCTAGCCAGTTCGGGTATGTGATGGCCCTCTCGGAGAGATAGGCTCCGACAATTCGACGGAGGTAAGGAGGCACTCCATGGTAGATAAGCGCCTTCCTAATGCAACTCCAGGACAGGGTGTTGAAGACCACCACCTCACCCTGTGAGACTGCTTCCTCCGTCAGGCCTCTAATCGGCAAGCTCAACCTTGTTCCATGAGGTGATTACTAGTCGACGAGCCCGCAGCAATCGATCGACTAGTAAAAGTTAGGGAATAGCACTTTTTTATACCACTTAGGTGGCAGTCAAGTGCACGGCCCATCTGATGGGAAACGGTTACCGTAGCCTATAGACATTTGCAACACCAGGGGCGTCACACTCGTGCTGCCGACCCTGCTGCTCGCACTGCTGCTAATAATTGAATAAGACCGGTATACCACTTCCCTTTTTGTCTGAAGATTTTGATACAATTAAATGTCAGTCACTTTAAAAACACTATTTAGTTATGAGTATTGAAACAAATATGAATCAGCTTATTTTGAAAATAGGTCTTTGATTATTTTGAAACCATAACGCGAGTGATTAATATGGAAAAGAAGGATGTCAGGTTATTGAAAAAAATTATAGAGTCAATACTTTTGGAACTCAGTTTTTGATCAGCTACTATTGACGCTGACTGTACAATTTGATTTCTACTATCAAGAAAGATAACTTGTCTCCATAGATAACCGTGTATGTTAGTCGTCTCACAGAAAATATCGAAGTTCAGCAGGTGAAAGCGTCAGCGATTAACGCTAGCATGAAGAAGAAAAACGTGTATGTTAGATACTGAGATTTACCCTGCTAAAAGGACGAGGCAGGGACGGATCGGAATACCGTAGATCCTGAAAACGCCGACTGACGGATGTGATTGACGCGAACATAATAGGGTTTTTTTACAAACTAAACTCAATACACTAAAATATTTATAGAGGCTGGACACCTCCGCCAATGTCTTCTAACCTATCTCCTTCTTCCTAGCGTTCATCCCATTCGCATACGAAAGCATTTAATGTCGGAGCCTGGTGTCCACTTTATCAGTCTAACTGCGAATTTGGCTAAACTTCGATATTTTCCGTGAAGCGAGAGCCATCTGATCTCCACAACCCAAAGGCCAAACTGCCAAAAATATATTTTCATTTCTTAATTATCACCCAATTTGACATTTGATTGATCTAGATGTCGAGTTATCCTTCAAAATGTGATAGATCATTTTAAAAACATAGCAAGTCAAGCATTATGCCTTATGTTTAAAAAACGGTAAGAACAAAACGGTTAAGTACATATACCTTATTTCACCTCTATTAATAGGCAAGTTATTTCCTTTTCCTTATATTATTAGCGAGTTACTACTACATCATCTAGCGGACGCCCCAAGCTCTTGGTCTTGTTTTGGTCTGCTTTCCTAGTTATCATGATTTTTTTTTTAATTTTTTTTAAATTTTCCACAACATTCTATACAACGCTATCTAGACCCATGGTAAGCTTTTATAGCTTGTTTTATGGAATCTAGAATGCGAATAAACATACTTATATAATATTTTATTTTTAATACATACATATTATACATAGAAACATCCAGACCAATGCAAATAGCCATATTCATGCATACAAATATTTGCATTGAGCGGGAATCGAACCCGCGCCTCCTGCGTGGCAGTCGCGTGCACTACCGCCACGCCACAGAGGCTGTCATAAGCTAACATTTTCGTAGAACGTCAAGACACTTCGTCGATTTTGTCTTCTCTCTCTTCTAAGGTAGGTACATACCAACATACAGAGGTTAGCGGACTCAAGTTTACCTATCTGATACATTTCCTTGAAAAAACCCGACTGAAACTGAAAAGACCGAAATAACTTTGATATCAGGCGGTACCCATTAATTTTCTTTCGGTTTATGATTGGTAAATGGGTACCGCCTGCTTTCAAAGTTATTTCGGTCTTTTCAGTTACAGTCGGCTTTTTTATTTTTTAATCATTTATTTTATTTTATACTTTTTAGTTATGATATGACATGTATATCTTTTTGTAATTTACATATCGTTTATACTTGAAATAAAAACTTAAAAAAATGAGTAAGAAAATTAGCGAGAATGATTGTTGTGTTAAACAACTTTAAATTGTTATATATCCTAAACTATTATTTAAAATGAAAAATGATAAAAGGAACCTAAAGATGATTTTAAAATACCTATTCAACGACACCCCACTTGACATAGTTCATCGACTTTTATTTTTTTCATTTTGACAATATGGCGTCTGGTTGTCGCTGTGGTGGATTTTGATTACTGTCATGTCTTTAGTGACACTCGCAAGGTTAAGACGAATCGATTGACGTATGAATTATCCAAATCGGCACATGCATTTGGTCTCTAGAACGCCACATAGAAACAAACATACATACATACATACATACATAGACTGATAAACACATTACCCTCCTTTGCGTCGCGCAGTCGGGTAAAGACTGATAAACACATTACCCTCCTTTGCGTCGCGCAGTCGGGTAAATAGACTGATAAACACATTACCCTCCTTTGCGTCGCGCAGTCGGGTAAAAAAAAAGGAAGCATTTAATTTCGCCTCTTCAATTTCCATTATATTCCTTAAATTATTATAGTTAATGTGTGTGGCCATGCAATGGCGCCCCCACCTCGTCCATGTAGAAGGGGTAGGCCCAAGAAGTGCTGGCTTGGCGTGAGCAAGAACCCTGAGCTCCGAGGGCACCGTGGCTTCGGGTGCAATCAGGACTAACGTCTTTATGTGGATGATGATGTGGCCATATTATCCTGTCCTACTTTTGTGTGTGAACATTATTGAGGTTGGATGTAGGTATATTACTTAAACACGCTCAAACAGCTGAACGGAGCTGCCTGAAATTTAATACAAGCATGGATTATTACCTGAAATAATACAAATGCTTACTGAGGATTCCGAAAACGAGATTGAAATTCCTCACGGGTCGCAGGCAATAGCTATCATAAAATGTTCCATTGGTAAAACTGGAAGTAAAATCCTGACATTTTTTTATTATTATGTCGATGAACTCATATGGGGATTTTCATTTAATTATTGCCATGATCATATTCCCATAAACCGAGTAATGTCACTGACAGTTTTGGATCGCTGATGTAAGGTTATGTTAAGGAAACCGAGATGGACAAGTCATACTTTCCTTCCTGTGACGCAAACGGAAGAGTTCATTATTTACGTAATTAAATAATATTAATATTAATTATTAATATAGTGATTCATTAATATTGACCTTGTAGTATTAAGGGCAAACAATATTGGGGTGGGTATATCTGTATTGTGTCTAGTATTTTCATGAATGAGATGGAAATGGAACTATCTTGCTTCCTCCACCCTACTAGGAATCAAGTTCTTGATTCCTGTCCTTCACTACGAGTAGGTTCTGGAGTAGGACGTATTGTTGATAAAACGTATAATTATTAATTTAGAGATGCTTAGACGTTTGATAAACAATGATGCATAAATGAGTGTGCGAAAAATATGGTACAAGAATAAATTATAGTCTGGAATAATTCGGCTGTTCTGTAACAAATCTGGTTTGTTCATCCAGTAAGCTTGCCAATCAGCCAGCACAGGTTTGCTATGTGTCTGAAGAATGATTTTTTATAGCATTCCTTATGCTAACTTTAAAACATCGGGAAAATGAATGGTCAAGTGGAAAATGGTCAAGTTGAACCCACGACCTTTCCCTTACAGGGGGAATGCTCTTCCAACTGGGCTATTGAGCCACACCTGAATCACTTCTAATTTCCCTTCTCTTTATATTCGTCTTTATAGGCGACGGTGGAAATAATAATTATTAGATTGTTTAGATAACTTTTTCTTGTAAAAGGACACGTCAATTTGACTTCACCTCACCTGATGGTAAGCTAAAGGCGAAGTCCAGGAGTGACTGCTACCTGACTTCCCACTCCCAAGAGGAAGGCTTGCACCAGGGCTGTAGTTTACTGTTTAGCGGATGCACTGACTAGCACAGGAGTGTGACTTGGGCCCAAAGGTATGTAGGTAGAGGTATGGCTATGTGAGTCCCATTAATACAGTAATTACATTAGAATAAATTTGATTATGTTTCGTAGCAATATGTTGTCGGTATATCAACAAGTCAGACTGCTCTTAGGCCCGTATTCTAGAATGACACTCAGCCTGAATCTCGATTTATCTGAGGGCAGATTGTATAAGCAATATGTCAAATCTACCAATCTATCGATACAATCTGTCCTCAGATAAATCACGATTCAGGCTGAGTGTCATTCTAGAATAAAGGCCTTAGGGATGTGATAAGATTTCTTATTTCACTCTCACCATACTCCTCCTTAATCCTTTTAAAAAAATATTAGTGTACAACAGAAATTAATTATTATCTGCCTCAGCCATTATCAATGCTATGTTTTTACTGTCTGTGCCAAAATCTTGGAAGACTCCTAATTAGTTTGCTCATAATATACGCTTCATTGCTCTCGAATTTGTTACCGAAATAATATTTTCTACCTACGCTCACATTATTTTTTCCTGATATGCCTTTGACCATCACCTTGCCTGGGCCAAAAACATTTACATGCTCTGAATAGACCATACTTTAAGTTCCATCATGGGAATTTGTTTCCAGGAGTTCAGGCTCAGACTGAGGATTTTTTTCGAGAAAAAAAAACTGTTTGGTAGACATTGACTACCTTGTATGTTGCAGATGGGCACACTTTAGATATGAGAAGTATATTCGCCATTAATTTAATGAAGTGTTTTACAATAATACATTAGAATAAATTTAGAAAATGTTTCATAGCAACATGTCGGTATATCAACAAGTCAACTTATCTCGTGACAGGACGTATTATTTCTAACCCAGTAATTGTCAGATTGTAGCAAATACGAACAAAAGAGACAATTACGCATGGGACTGTAATCACACCGTATAAGTGAATACTACAAAAATTACATTTGAACTATTATAACTACTCGTAAATTCAGTGTCAAATAAAAATGGATGCGATTTAAGCTGTCATCTAAATCATAGAATTTGTAATCTAAATAGTAGGTAAATCTATAACAAAAAAATATTTGCTGAGATTATGGTGACATATATTTTTTAATTATGAACGTTAGGCACACGCACAGAACAGAAAAGTATGGCGTATGTAAGAAGTGCCCTATTTTTAGAAAACTAGAAAGAGTCAAGCCTCTTTGGTGCAAATAATATTGACCTAAAATCGATTTGTACAAAATATATATTTTTACATAGAACAAGTCAATTTGACTTGTCGGGTGGTAAGTTCAGGTTCTCAGGAAAGAAGGTACCTAACCATTGCAAACACGTACCATATTATAATGGTGGCACTCAGCTAGTCGGCCATATTGGATGCTCTTTCACGCCCCGCTTAAAGGACCCGGGACTGTAGGAAGAAGGAATACACTACGGGCGCCCGTATGCATGCACTGCATGACTGCACACACATGGGAGAGCGAACTCTGAACGCTGTTACGGTGTGACAGTAGCCCTATGTAAAGTAATTAACGCATAATAACTGTATAACCTGAGAAAGGCTTAAGGAATTCTGAATTCGTGTTGGTAATATACTATGTACCGCGTAGGGTTATTTTCAACATCCTGATATATGCGATTACCTAGAAACTGTTGTTACGTTGGGTTAGAGAAAACCCCCGCGTACTGTTGTTAATTATCTATGCAAATCGCAATTATACGGCGGCTGGGCACATCTGATTGTTACGGATCTGTTGGTTTAGATATATAGATAGCCGCGTGGTTCCCGGCAGAGGATAATTTGGTTCATACCATCTCTTTCAATGCGGTGTCGTACAAGGCGACTAAGGGATAGGGCTGTTTAACATCAGACAAATATATACAGCCCAGATTCAGCCTCGGATGCACGGCTTGAGTCAACAATATTACCCGGAATGCGGCAATAGGCTCATCCCCTATTCCAATGATTAGTGAAATGAGAGTGTTAATTTACCTCCCCCTACCCCTCCGGGGATAAATGCGTGATTGTATGTATGTATGTATGTATATTAATAATTTTATATAGTGATACTAATCTGAAATAGATGCATACCTTGATTATGTATTTTAGATCATTATCTGTGGTATTAATGTTTGTAAGACGGTTATATTACCTTGATATTTGAAAGAAATTGTATCGCATTTATTATGCTACAAAAATGTCATTCAATTTGAAGTGATTCAGGTGTGGTTCAATAGCTCAGTTGGAAGATCATTCCCCCTGTAAGGGAAAGGTCGTGGGTTCAAGTCGCATTTGAGCGATTCTTTTTCACGATGTTGATATTGAAACTTGATATTGTTTTGAATTATTTAAGTTTTGTGCGTAAATATATGTTTATATTTATTTGACGCACTTTAGAATGTAAAATTGATTAAACGAAAAGACATGAAGTTAAAAAGTTACAAGCACACAGTTAACTATAATAGCTCACCTTTGCTCTAGTATTCAATTTATCCATAAACACTTGCATTCCTATAGTGTATAAGGAAACAAATTTATCAAAACCTAATGCGCTTACTTCATAAAAGATCCCCCGTTGCTTTCAGCGACCCACATATTCATTTGAAGCAGACAAACGAGGAAAATATTCGGGCATTGTTCTCAGTATAAAAAAGGAAGTTCGATTCGATTATAAGAAGACAGCTATGACGGTCTATCAAAGGTATGTTCAGACTACGTCAGCATCCTGTAACATTTTACATATGTTGTACATACCTCACAAATTAGATAGGGTTATGATTATTATATGATGACTAACTGTCTGGTTGCTTGTTCCCACAGTAGGGCCAGGTAGTCGGTCAAAAGGAAATGCCACAGTATTGCACACACAGCCAAATATTAGGAGGTCAATGTGTGGTAGTTGGTGATGTTAGCGAGGTCACAATTTTATTGGCCACGACTGTGTATTTCAGAAGGGGTGTAGTCAGGGTTATGTACTGTCATTTCGTCAACAGTTTTCGATTCTCACATGTATGTTTATGTTTATTGACAAATACGAATACATTTAGCTGAGTGAAAAAGTCCCTGCCTCCCGAGCTAGTTTTGTAAAAACTGTATTAAGGGAGTCAGTGTTTTCCCTTAATCCATAGGTAACTACGTAATAATGTCAACAAGTATATTATGATTAAAGATACATGCAGATTAAAAAAAAAAAGAGATTAATGGCTATAAACAACACATCAATAAAAATGCTAACAATCCGGTATTAATGAGCATGTGTGTGTGGGTGTGTGTGTGTGAGTGTGCATGTGCGTGGTGTGTGTGTGTGTGTGTGTGTGTGTGTGTGTGTGTGTGTGTGTGTGTGTGTGTGTGTGTGTGTGTGTGTGTGTGTGTGTTTAAATTTGAAAAAAGTAAATCGGTTGAGTTGACAGCAATAAATTTCTTGTTGCCGTCAACCGATTTGCTTTTTTTCTGATCTTATATATCGCTATTTTTTTCTTAATACTTCACGCACATTTTGTATTTTTAGCATTTGTATTTGAGCGATTTCCAAGTTGCAAAGTACCTAAATTTTATTCAATAGTCAAAATTGTTTTTGTCTGTAACTCTCAAGCACATACAAATCAACTTCTGAAGTTATAGATGCTGTTTTGGCTACTATGATACACAGAATAAAGATCATAATTGCATCACAATATATCGCATCGCAGTATTAAAGTCACGCCACGAAATCTCCACGGCAGTTTTTGCAAATTAACAATTTCTGGGTAATAAGTAGGTGAGCGCGTGTACAAGCCCTTTTTGCTGTATAATTGATCGTTAATATTGATAACTAGCTTTTGCCCACGGCTCCGCCCACGTGGATGTCGGTTATCGCGACCAACATAGCCTATGTCCTTTCCCATAGTGTAATCTACACCTATACCAAATTTTATCAAAATTGGTTCAGTGGTTTAGGGGTGAAAGCATTCCATACAGACAGACAAACAGACAGACAGAGTTACTTTCGCATTTATAATATTAGTATGGATATAAAGGAGATTGTGATGCTAAGTTATAGCTGAGAACAAATGTTGATAGTTTGATATAAATATTGTGAGCAGCACAGTCGCCATTGCATTCCAAATTATCGACCGTCTTAGGCCTACAATTTTATATAAGCAAGCAAATATATGACAAAATGAATAATAATAAATTTTTATCAAAGAAATTGTGAAAGAATCCGTTAAAGGTGAATTCATTTCACAGATTTCAAAATGTGACAATGAATTACACATTCAAAAAATCATATTTACTAGTTTATTTCAATCTAAATAAATAAATAAATATTCCACAACATTCTACACAACGCTATCTAGACCCATGGTGAGCTTTTATAGCTTGTGTTATGGAATCTAGAATGCGGATAAACATACCTATATACTTTTTTTTTTGTAAATACATACATATTATACATAGAAACACCCAGACCAATGCAAATAGACATATTCATATATACAAATATTTGCACTGAGCGGGAATCGAACCCGCGCCTCCTGCGTGGCAGTCGCGTGCACTACCGCCACGCCACAGAGGCTTGTTTACGAATATATAAGTGTTTAGCAACTTCTGAGGGTGACTGTACAAATAATATCAATGAATAGGTATTATTTCTGTTAGCTGACAAAGGAAAGAAATACCTAATGGAATTATTCGGAAATTTCTTATTACATGATACTTGCGATATTAAAGGAAACATTCGAATATTTCGCACAATTCTGGTTGCTATGGCGGATTTAGTTTTTGTCAGAAATCTTTATCCATTATTACTATATTAATTTATATTCTTTTAGCAGTCCAACTCAAATATGATTGATTTCAGTAATTATGATAATACGTTTGATTCAAGATTGACAAACATGGTAAGTGCCCCGGTGAGTGTTACACTATTAAAATTATGATAATAACTGAAATTCATAAATTGTTGACTTGAATTATCGTATTGGTCGCTGGTGGTTGCAATATGTTTTTGTTACCCATCCGGTTTGTGTACTTTTAATGTTACTTGCACCTATATTTCTTGGCTCAACTGGACAATTTTGCAGATAAATTTATTCAGTTTGGTCACTGTAGTACCTACATAAAGAAATGCTCCATACGATCACTGAGTGCAAACAATGTAAAATCTGATGAGGCCGTCAAGCTGAGTTTCACCACTGTTATCATGGTAAATGTTTACGACGGTGACCCTCTTTCCGAGACTTTGCCTTTAGCTTACCATCACGGGAGGTGAAGTCAAACTGACGTGACCTTTACAAAAAAAAATTGAACGTCAAAATGAATGCTGCACTTCGGCGCAGATCCGGCAATCGGAAAGTGTACCAGCTTGCTTATATCAGAATTTTACTTCACTATTTTGTTAAAAATGTCAACTGCAATGCAATGTCAGAATTGACAGTGTGAAAACCTCACAATCGTTTCAATGTCAATGTCAGATGACCGTGGGACCGAAGCTCTATACATCGTATTCAAATCGCACTCTGACAAAAAATTGCAGCGAATGGAAATGCTTTCCAGTTTTTCCGGTCGCATGAGAAATATTGCTATTCTCTTGTGTACTTTAAAGGAACAAGATTAGAATAATTGTCGTAGTGTCGTACAAGTTGACTTCGATATTCAAATTAGCCTTTGTTTATATATACGCAAATTGCAATTATTGCAATGTCATGTTATAATTTCATTTGCAGTTGTCCCTTAATTATTGGACAGGTATTTGAATTACTAGAAATAGGTTGTACATTGTACAATGAGTTTTTAAACACGTTTTTATACGAAACTATCACGTGGGAACCGTGCAAGTACTATTCTACTATATACAAGTACTATAAAAAAATGGAGTTTTATTCCTAATTCGTCTTCTTCTTCTTCTACGAGTCAATGGCTGGATCTGGCATATAGTGACTGGATTTTTTAAAATTTTGCCGGCCCAGAAATTGGCCACAGCAACAGCATTTTCTGTCGATTTGGACTTTCTTCATCGTAAAGCCAACTCCTTAGACACTATACTACCGATGCTTGAGTGTAAGTGAGTGAAACCTAAGGGATGTATTTATTCTGAATAAAATTATGGAAACGAAGGACCTTGTAACTATGGAAGATCACCTCAAGACACAATTGCTAAAATGTTCCGACAATAATCTTATCCTAACGCAGGGTTTGGTGCAGAGATTGGATGAGATATGAGTTGATTCATTAATTTCGCAACTGAGTTATTTCTTACTGTATTCATGACACTAATCATTGATTTACCTACAGTTGGTGACACTGATTTACGTATTGTGTAATTGATAGAAATAATTTTAATTTTGTTTATCTTCAATCTAAAATATTTGATTATCACGATTTCAGCAAAAATTACAACATTAATACATTTTACAGTCACTATTTATTATTGTATTTCTTCCGTCTTCAACCAAGGACCAATCTCAGTGTTACCCAAAGCTTGCACTTATTTAGTCGGTTTTGGTTTTTACGGGGCTGACTGTTGTGGGTCCTGTGACTAGACCTTGAATATTTTGGTGCCTTTATAACAATACTTGTTTTTACTTATAACTTTTGTATTCCTATATAAAGTAATCAGACATTACAGATATATAAAGAAAAAAAGGCATACCGCACTGCATGCGCGCATAGTGCGTTGTGAAAGGAACTTTATCTCGCGCACCTTCAAGTTGTGGAATAACTTATTCCAAGCGACTACAATATGGGATTTTTCAAGAAGGACATTAATTCTACAGGGTCGGCACCGCGGGAATGCTGATCGTGGTGTTACTCATTTCCATAGGCCACGGTAACCACTTACTTTCAGGTGGCCTGTGTGCCGTGCCTGTTTGCCACAAAAGCGGTGCAAAAAAAATTTGGTATAGGGTTATGTTACAAATTGCAATTCAACTTGTGTTTACAGATCTTTTTCTCACAAAGGCATCTTGGTATTACATAAAGTACATCCACCGGAAAAAATGTACCAAGATTACAGCGAGTCTAATGATCGTCCTGCGATCATCACTTACCGGTCCTGTATTTCCTGTTCCACAGTTGTTACGCAAAATTCTTGTACCGATTTAAAACTTCATTAGTTCTGAGCGACCATTGTGAACTGTAAATTAGTTCTTAGATATTCATTTGCTTTGTTTACATTAGTAATTGTTTTATCAGTTTGCATTTTCACAAGTTTTTGTTGTGTGTAGCACGAAGATGGGAAAGTAGAACAATGGTTCAACAAGTATTTGGATAATAACAAACTAAAATTGTTAGCATGGTTCTGTTATATTCATTTTTATAGCCTTTTCACATTTCCCGATCCGATATCAGTGTCGGACGCCAATCCGATGTAAAATGTATGAAACTAGGTATCTGTCTTTCAGATTGTCAGTTCCGATACCGGATCGGTATCTGGTATCGACCCTGACAATCCGACACCGTTGTGTTATCAGCTATCAGATCCGATAACGTGAAAACGCTTGAACCTTTGCAAGAGCAAGAACCACCTTTTTCAGTTATACTGAAATCCTCTGAAACCTTCTCGAACAACGCCTCACTAGAGATAACGGTGGGTGCCCATTTTAGAGTCCAAAGTGCTCTAAAATATGAGGTCAAATGGGTATTTTCGAGATAGAATCCAAAATAGTAGATGTACGATCTACTATTTTGGATTCTATGCTACGTAGCATATAAAGCACACCGGCTCGGCTGTGTAATTTCAAAGTCTATTAAGTCTTAAATAAAAAATGGTAACTTTCGTATTCATTCTGATTTACCAATGCATTCCTTAGCAGCTACATCTTGAGAAATAGACCCATATTTAGATATGTCCTTCTAAAATATAAACAATATTTTTGTAATAATATCCCAGTCGCATCTTTACGTTTCCAGGGTTCATTATTAGTTTCTTTTTCAGTCTGATTGCGAAAAAAATATTTTTTGTTTTATCATAAAATGTCATGAATGACAACGCATTTCCGTAGATGAATATGTTCAGTCAGTATCAGAAATATCTTGACTACAAAGTGTGATAGTCTAAAAACTAAGGATTTTTTTTATCGTGCGATAAATCACCACGGATACCACCCCCACGGAGCCGGTGGAGGTGGTTATGTCGGACTCGAACCGACTAAAACGCACGCCGTCTTGGGTCCTTGGTTGCCAGAGGTGAGATTGCCAAAAGCATATCTCTCGCACCCCGGCAGAAAACTAAGGTATTATGAGCAAATCAAACTGTTTTATTGAATTTAAATTGTATTATTGTCCGAATTAGAGCGAGTCTCCACTTGTGCGCTGCGCTGCGTCGTCGTCGCAACGGAACAGGGTCATTTTTAGAAATTTAAAGGAATTGTCTCATTAGCTATAATTTTAATTCATTATTAATTTGTAAGATAATGCGATGCGGCGCACAGTGATTCGACTAGTACAAGCTAGCGGGACAATATTCATGATGTAATTTCCAGGAGCCCCCTCAAGTATTGAATGTCAAAAAAAAAATTGTCAATCGCCTCGTTAAGGTATCTTACCAGAGGGTCAAAGTAGCTCTAAAAAGTAGGTCATTTTTATTGGCAAATTTGTTGCATTTTACGCATACTTGAGATATCATATTTTAAAATTGGTAGCAAAGTTAAGCGAGTTTTTTGTAATGAATAATTTTTTTGAAGGTGTGTACTCTATTATGACTTATATTTTCTATAAAAAACTGTTTATTTATTTTGTAATATCAATTGTAAATGTATAGATAAATAAAGATAAATTCTGCGGTAGCCTAGTGGTATGGGTAATGGACTGCTGAGACGAGGTCTCGGGTTCGATCCCAGGTTTACCATGGCGCACACCAATGACTTTTCGTTTCTTTTCGAAGTTATGTGTGTATTTATCGCAGGTTTATAAGTGCCCGGTTAATGGCAATAGGCTCGCCACCTATTACATTGGGACCTAAACATAAACTGGCGAAATATGGGTGCTAGCACCTCTGCCTACCCCTTCGGGGAATACAGGCGTGAGTTAAGTTATGTATGTTATGTTATGTAGATAAATTCAGAAAATTTTATGGTAATTGTAAACTTTAAAGAGTAGAAACTTTTTTTATCCACATTCACATCCACCTTGATTTTTTTATATGTAATACCTACAGCGTTCAGGCACAGACTCGTATATATTACAGACCCCGAAAAGGCCCGCAAACTAAAATTTCAATGATTAAATGTGGGTACTATCATTACGATTTTTCCTAGAAATTTCTCTGTAAACCAACATGATTAGGCTTAACACACATAATGAGTAGATAGACGAAACTAATTAAAGAAAAAATAGCGACAATAGTGAGCACATGAACAGAAGAGACACATTAGCAAAACACTTCCATCTTTTTCGATTAATACACGTAAGTCAAAAATAAGTCGAAAAATGTGAACTAATTTTTCGACTTATTTTTTTCTTAAAATAGCTTATGATACCAGATATATACATATACAATTGAAATAAGTGAAGAAAAATTTTGTTTTGCTACCTTGTACTAGGCGAATCACTGTGTGGCGCAGTGAAATGCACAGATGGAGCCTCACACTTAAAGTTGTGTGCCAAATATCGCAACAATCCGTCAACAGGAAGGGGAGCAAAACAAGGAATTAAGATCATTTTGAGCACTTTGTTCATCAACATTTTTCTGATGCTGACTGTAGACCGAATTTGATAACTCTCATTCTTATCAAGCTAGAAAGAATCTCATGTGATTCCCCTGACGACAATACGGTACTGTTTGAAACATAAGGATGCGTGTAAGTGCACAATACTAAAGTAATTCATACATCCGCTATGAAGTGCTCGTCTTGTGTATAATAGCGATGTAGTAAAATAAACAAATAAAGGCTGTGAGATGATTAGACGTATTAGGAGTACCTCATAATGAACATGAGAAAGCGGTATTTATATACTTACGTAGTTAAAAATGGACTACGTTTATAGAGCCAAGGCCGTCAAGTTAGGGACCACCATTTTACGTCCAATGGCACCGGGAATGGTGGTCTGTATCTTCTGGACTGCACTTCAGCTTTGTTGCCATCTAGCGGAGTGCAGTCAATTGACGGACCAAATATATATAAAAAAAAAAAAAAAGCCCTGTGAACACCTTTTCATCATACTTTCATAATCCTATCCTACTAATATTACAGAAGTGAAAGTTTGTGTTGATGTTTAAAGGAGGATCACACACAAACGTTTGAATTTTGCTATGTACAGGGATATTGTATAAAATACACATTAATAGACCCAAAGTAAGCATAACTTAACCAGCTTGTTAGAAACACCCAGACCAATGTAAGTAATTATATACATGACGCATTTTTTTTATCGTGAGGGATAATCCTTCGTGGATGTTGTAACGGAACGAAATCTGTCATCTGTTGTAGTAGTAGTACATTCTTAATCACACAGATGGCGCTAATATAAATTATGTTTATTTATATGAGATATGAAGAAAAGCAATTTTGAATATAAAATTACGTGATAAATTATTACAATAATTTGGTTTTAAAGATTAATTAAACAAATAAGGACATTTATAAATCAGTTATTTATTTGAATATTCAAATGCCGTGTTTTATTAAACTTTAAGTTTTTGAACGAAATTCGTATGTGAAGGAAGTTCTGGTCGAATATCAGAGATATACGTTACATATTTAAGCAAAAATACTAAATGGATAAGATTTTGTCGATATTAATTGATCGCAGTTAATTTGAAAATAAATACAATAATTTTAAGTTATAGTTTGAACGATTTCTAGGAAGATAAATCCAAATTAGAATTATTTGTGGATATATTGATTTGACATTGATTTCAAACAGCGCTACGATTGGCTGGTTGGAATCGTACGATATTTTGTTTCGAGAAGTAGGGATCATTGCGGTTGGGGTGAGGATAGTTGAGGACAGGGAAAAGATTAATCATTAATTGTTGGGAGCTGCTGGAGAGAGGTGGTCAGGAGTAGAAAGTCTGGTGGGTCATTTCGCGTTTTATAAATTGTGTTAAGAGGGTACTGGGAGGTTACTATGTTAAAATTCCGTTGTACATTAATTTTATTCGCGTTTGAAATTATTTGAGAATCTTAACGTAACTTCAAGTGTTGAGAATATATAAAACTCGCATCGTTTCATGCTGAGATAGGACACCATTTCTGTGATTGCGAAGTATGGGCTCAAGGGCTCATATGGAGTAGTTACTCACGCCTGGGAGAGTCTTCCCCGTGACTTCATGAAACAATGCAGGATGGGAACGGAGATTTGGAAATCTACCTGTCGAGTGGATTGTTAGGATTTTGAATATCGAATTGGGGTATTAGTGAATATTATATAAACCCGCCTTGATTTATGCTGAGATAGGACACCAATTCTGTGACTGCGAAGTATGGGCTGAAGGGCTCATATGGAGTAGTTACTCACGCTTGGGAGAGTCTTCCCCGTGACTTCATGAAACAAGGCAGGATGGGAATGGAGATTAGGGATTCTGAAGTGGGTAGAATCAGTAGATAACATACAAGCAGCAGTGATGGGGGGGTTTTAGCTAGGAGTCCCTTAGGAAAGCCAATCGAAGTGATCGGTCTTGGGTGGAACACCTAACGGTGACAACGAAGCCCTTGTCCTCTGTCTAGCTAGGGAGCTGATCAAGTTAAGGCGAGCAGCTATTCGATTTTACCTGTCTCAGGGTCGAATAAAGCCTTCTGGGTATCGGTGACCAGTGGCCCGAAGTATCGGTGTCGTTGGAGCTGATAGCTCAGTCTTTATTTATATATTTATTTATACACACAATTATATATCTCGTTAGGGCTTTAGTTAACATCCCTGGCTTCGGCCGTTAACTAAGGCAAGCACACAGTCATAGGTCATACAAAATCAAGTCTGACTAGCTTGTTCCCTTACAGAATAGGAGTAGGTACATTACACACCACACGTTTAGAATTAACTAAAGGGAGGAGTTTATTGGGGTTAAAACACATATATAGTCTTTATAGGTAGAAGGAATAGGTACACATTCTTCTCGCGGTAATATAGGACGTCGGCTATGTAGGTAGAATCGAATTTGTATAGGTTTTTGATAGTCAGTTAATTGCGTTTAAGTTATGTGAACGGTTCTCATTATAATGAAGTTATTAGGCTATTATTTTGGTGTGAATGAATACTGGGGGATTTCGGGTTGGAATCCAGGCATTTAACAACGATTATCTAAAGTGTATCCTCAGTGTTGACTACCTTCATAATAAAATGTGAAATAGATCTTACATAATACCAGTTGAATGTGAAAGGCATGGTTATCATTGTGACGAATATCAGAAGGTGGTTAAATACTCACCTATCTACATGTAATCTAGTAAGATTCAGTTAAGTCATTTGGCTATTGGATACCATAGACCGATTGATTATGAATGTCATTATTCAATATATTATTTATATTACCAAATATAATACTTGGTGCATTTATTTGATTGAATTGGGTTGAATGGATATTAGTGGAGCATTCTCACGGTAGTTGAGAACCGTCCAATTATGAACCTATGTTCTATTGTCCGGTAACCTAGACGGAAGTTCTTGTATATGAATGTCTTCAATAGAAGATGTAATTTCTATATAAGTTTCAATCAGAAGTGTAGCAAGTGTAGACTACTGTATGAAATACCTATCTATTCTATATTGAAATCTACGGCTTCTAATGAGTTGGTCTTGATCGCAACTATCAATATATTATACTATATGCACAGTGATGCCTGAACCTTTGTATTCAATTGAGCTTATTCGGTTGTAATAAGTGAGAGAAATTATCATTAACGAATATTAACATTCTTGTAATTGAATGTCACGATTTTGTATTTATATAATACAAGTGTAATCCAGTTATGGATTTGGGGTAAAGGGTTATACCGGCTGCCGCGGTATAACTTGAACAAAGTGGACTAGGCCAAGTGGCGTCTGCTATATTAATAAGGCAGAGGGGAGTTGATCTGTGTTGGTGCAACTCACTGTCATGGCGAATTGGAGGAGCCCTGACCTCGGGGGGGGAAATAAAAATATTTGCGTATCATAACTGTTCGCTTCACTTACATACTCTGTTGCTAAAATCCTCGAAATAAGTCTTATTACGCTTACATTACGTCGATAGAAAGTTTATTCATTATCATATTCTAAATTTAAATTAGTAACCTAAAAATAGGTTAGCCTGGAAATTTAGGTAGGTAATCTTATTAACAGTTCATTACATTCTGTTTTCCAAATAATCACGATAGGTTATATGTTGCGATAATTAAGTAAATTAAGTAGGTACAGAATTATGTTAGGAAGGTGAATTGGATAAGTAGGGACTTAATTTAGGACACCAGCACAAGCTACCTCTATAGAACGAGGGGGACTACTGGATCATAATAAGAGTCCTAGTTCCCACTAGAACGATCATTGGCCAAACTAGTTACTAAGTAGGTAGGAAATCGGAAACGTTTGAGTATAAGTATGTCTTTATAAAAAAACGGAAGTCGAAAATAGGTAGGGGATGGTTTAGGTTAAGGAGGGTGTTACAATTTGGTGCCGCGTGACCAGGATTGGTATAAAATAGTATGGAAAGGTACAAGTGCGTTATTCAATGTGTGTAGTAGATTCCACCAAGTGCCATCAATCTCCAGTATAAACTGTACAAAATAGGAGTTGTGTGACCAGGATTGGTATAAAATAGTATGGAAAGGTACAAGTGTGTTATTCAATATGTGTGGCAGATTCCACCAAGCGCCATCAATCTCCAGTATAAACAGTACAAAATAGTAGTTGTGTGACCAGGATTGGTACAAAGTAGTATGGAAAGGTACAAGTGTGTTATTCAATATGTGTAGTAGATTCCACCAAGCGCCGTCAATCTCCAGTATAAACAGAACAAAATGGGGGTCGTGAGACCAGGATTTAAGAGTAGACTGGCTTCACGGTACAATTTAGTGGTCGTGAGACTAGGATGAGTGTTCGATTTGGAGTACGTGTTATTGGTACAATTTCCTGGCGTGATATTACGATTTAAAAATAGAATAGGTGTAACTGGAATAGTATATTTTGAAAAGTGAGTAGCTACGAATTATATTGTCGAATATGTGGGTGTATGTAATTATATTGTTTGGCATGCACCTACATTTAGTCAATATATTAGTAAGAAACAACGCTCGTTTCTTTACACGTATACATAACTATGATAAGTTATGGTTACGTATTTTGCTAAATGTGGTTGCAATGATGATGTTGAAATTAACAATATAGTTTAACAGATTAGTTTTGGTAGTTATAGCTCCAACGAGCTATATTAGTTAGTTATATTACATTTTATAATTTAGAAAGGATATAATAACCGTGTTAGTTGATTTATAAAAAAAATATATAATGATAAAGTTTTATACATTTACCTACGTCAACAACTATTAGTAAGATATTAGCATCCTTGAAAATTAATGTAGCATTGAATTATAGGTAGATTATAAATGCAAACATGTTTTTATTTGAATTATAAGGAAGGTACGGTATATCTATACCGTACAATTTGTTGCCGTATATAGTAGGTAAGGGGTCAGAACATTGTGCTGTTGTAATAATTGTGAATTCTTTTAGAAATTTGGAAGTTTAGTTAGAATTATTAAGAGATGGGGGGTCGTAGGATTAATATAATCTATTATAGAATGTCATTTAGGCTTATTCGGATAGTTAATGTTATAAAAGAATGGGGGGTCGTAGTTCGGAGTAAGTTATTCACAATTTAGAGACAAAAGGGTACATTTTGTTAGGTTTGATGTTTTAAAAGTGTTAGGGGTAGAGAGTTTTAAATACACGGCTTGGAGAAGTTGGGAAGTGCCATTGCAATGCAATGATACTTTTCATTTTTGTATTTTGAGTTTCAAAAATTTGATCAGTTTAAGGAGGTTCAAGAATCTATGTCAGTGTTAACAAATCAGAGAAGCGCGGATTGGTCGGAAATAAGAGACGGGGGTTGTGTTAACTTTCAGGCAAAGGGAAGAATTGTTGAAATTACTGTGTAAGTTCGAGGGATTATTTACTGCACGGATTGGTAGGGCAAATTGCTATCGACATCGAATTCTTATGAGTTCTAACGTACCTATTGTTAAGAAGAGTTATCCAATACCTTATGCTTATAGAGGGAGAGTTGAATATTATTAGTAGGTCAGCCACTCCGTATTGTAGTCCATTAAACTTTACCATTAAAAAGGATAAATCTATTAGAGTATTACTAGACGCTAGAGAGATTAATAAATTTATGGTGGCTGAAACAGAGAAGCCCCCAATACAAATTGATATTATGAATTCGTTTCATGGGGCTAATTATATAAGTATAATAGATTTGAATAATGCTTATTTCTAAATACCGATAACTGAAGATAGCAAGAAGTATACTGGGTTTACTTTTAACGGGAAATCTTACGTTTATAATGTGTTACCACAGGGGTTGAAGACTTCAGTGGGGAGTTTTAGTAGAGCTATGGATATAATATTAGGACATGAAGTTAGGGAATATTGTGTAAATTATCTGGATGATTTAGCCATAATAACGACGGGAACCTTTGTTCAACATTTAGAGCATTTAGATGTCGTGTTGGGGAAGTTACGCGCGGCTGGGATGACTTGCAATATAAAGAAGTGTGAGTTTTGTTGTGAGGAGGTTAAAATGTTAGGATATATAATTTCTACTCGTGGATTAAAACCTGATCCAGACAAAGTCAAATCTATCCAAGATTTTCCAATTCCTAAGAAAATAAAACACGTAAGGGCTTTTTTGGGGTTATGTAATTTTTATAGGAGGGTTATTCAAAATTACAATAAATTAGCTCAACCATTATATGATATGTTGAAGAAAGGTAGAGTTTGGCACTGGGGACAGTTAGAGCAACGAACCTTTGATTGTATCAAAGCTTCGTTCATGAAAACCATACAATTGCATCATCCTGATTTTACTAAACCATATTATTTACAGACAGATTGTTCGCAAGTGAGTTTAGCTGGGGTATTATATCAAATAGATGATAATGGGCAAGAGAATGTGTTAGGTTTTCATAGTAAGGCGTTGAGAGGGGCGCAGTTAAATTGGACGGTGACGGAACAAGAGTTTTATTCGGTAATTTGTTGTCTAGAAAAATTTGAAACATATTTGAGGGGTGCAAAAGTAATTATTCGGACCGACCATAGGGCGTTGTTATTTGTTAAGAATTGGAAATTGTATAATGCTAAAATAACTCGTTGGATCAATTATTTAGAAAATTATCAATATGAAATTCAGTATATAAAGGGGAGTGAGAATGTAGTGGCGGACATATTATCGCGATATCCACCGGAGGGGGAAAGATTACAGGAGGAAAAGATTAAAATGCCTAGTATTTTATATATGGAAAATGAACAAAATAAGGTGTTATTTCGGAAATTAAAGGAAATGGCAGTTTTACAGAGAGAGGATGCAGGAATAAATAAGCTAATCGAACAAATTTGCGAATCAGGAAGGTCGGGAAAGGCGCTATTAGGGATAGCTAGTAAATGCAAACTAAAGGGGGATGTTTTATTTGTAGAGAGAGGGGGGGGGTAAAGGGTGTTCGATTTATTTACCGAAATGCCTTAGAGAGGAAATAATTAATCAGATGCATTTAGAAATGGGACATCAGGGTAGTTATAAGATGCTAAATATTTAAAGGAAAGGTTTTATTGGAAGGGTTTGACCAAGGACGTTAAACGAATGGTTAGGATTTGTGGTATTTGTCAATTGACGAAACATTCTAATTCCAATAAGGTGGGACCGTGTTGCTCAATTGTTACGAAAGACATAGGAGATTTAGTGATGGTGGATATATACGGGCCTTTACCGTCAGGGAAATTCGGGATGAATTACATATTAGTATTACAGGATTCGTTTAGTAAATTCGTGAAATTTTTTTAATTTAAAAAGGGCTACTACGAGAGCGGTACTTAGCAAAGTGAAAAAATTTACTGAAATTATAAAACCGAAAGCTATAATGTCGGATAATGGAACTCAGTTTACCAGTCATGCGTGGAAAGAGGGAATGGAGTTGCTAGGGATTAGAGTAGTTTACACAACAGTTAGGAATCCTCGTCCAAATACAGTGGAGAGAGTGAATAGAGAATTAGGAAGATTATTTAGGACGTATAATAGCAAAAATCATAAAGGTTGGGTTGACACTCTACCTAAACTGGAAAAATTATATAATAATACTTACCATGAAAGTACTGGGTTTACTCCTTGTGAAATAATGTATGGAGAGTCAACTTGTCTGTCTTTCGATCATATTATTGATAAGGAGGGGGTAGATTTGGACTTGGCGTGTGTTAGAGAACAGGTGAGGGTAAATTTACGGCAAGCTGCGGATAATCGTGAGTTAAAATTCAATAAAAGATACCGATTAGTTGAATATCAAGTGGGAGATTTGGTGAAAATTAAAAGATTAAACAAGTCTGACGCTTCTTTAAAATTAACCAAGAAGTTCGAGGCGATATATGAAGGACCATTCCTTATAGCAGAAAGTCCTTATCGGAATGTGTATGTTTTGGTAGATCCTCAAACCAAGGAAATAAGAGGAAAATTTAATGCTATACATTTATCCAAATATTACATTTGATAATTTGAAGCTGGGGCTGGATCGGGGAGTCATTATTTAAGATTGTAGGATTTATAAGTTACATTGATTTAATTGTTGTATTGTAGTGTTTTGGTATAGACTTTAGAGTTAAGTTATAGTGATTAGTTGTAGTTTTTATATTTAAATGTAGTTTTGTAAGATGTATTGGTTAATTATAAAAAAAAAAATAAAAAAAAAAAAAAAAGAGACAAAATTGGAGGATAGGGTAAAGCCCATCTGACGGTATGAGGTGGAAATTAGTGAAGAAAGAAATCTTTCATTATTATAATAAGATTTATTTTTATTTTATCAAATTGAATTTAATCAAATCATCCCTTCAGATGGTGGGGCGTAGGGCGGCTTTACCATAAAATATATATGTATATGTATTTATATCTATATGTGTACATATTTATATATATAAGGAAAAAGAATTAACATCTACATAAATTAGATAAAAGGGAGTACAAGAAAGAGTAGGATATGTAAAATGAAATAAAACATAATCACCTCTATGTTGTTACATGATAATGCTGATCGGTTGGCAGCGAGAAAAGTCGCGAAAGCGGACTCTGATAGTGCAAAAGGGTTGTCGATTAGGTATGATTGGGATTTAAAATAGATGTGGAAGGCTGAAGTGGAGCTGGATGTAGTCATTAAATTCAGAATGGAGGGTCATCCCAATCAGCATTATTTTAAAGGGGGGGAGTGTTTGAGAGGTCGTGTTATGGTTTGATTCCCTGTACGCACCACATGTTGGATTATGAAGGATTGCTAGGGGTTAGGTTAAAAGACATATTTTGATATTGAGAAATCAAAAGTCTAGGCATACCGTTAAGGTACCTTCATAATTCATCAACTATACAATTCGGTTCACAAGGCCAAGATCTAAGCACACTATACATACGCCCATATCAGAGTACTTGCTTGTTGATTCTATTTCAAGTGGGGTGAAGTCGTAAACATACATTATTGTCTAATAGTCTTTAAGGAATTTGGCTTTTACGCGAGGGTGGAGATATTAGATCGCATAGAGAGCATAAGATTGCGTCTCTTGCCTCATCTCTTATCCGGTTCGCTTATCGTTCAGTGGCCTCACAACCCACTGCCTTCAGTGTTGAGTCAAATTCTGACTTGGATATTGTGTCGTGTTGAGATCAAGTTCACTAACAAACTTGGCGGTGGGCTCGAGTGGTAACTATTTTGATGTTGGGTTAAATTACACACTACATAAAACAAAAATGTGCAGGAATTGGATTATAACTGGAATCGATTATGTAAGGGAGGATTCAACATTTTCTAATTATAGGGAAGATTTTAAATTGGGATAATATTCAATGACAATATATTGGTTATAGGTTAGGGTGAATCTTTACTCCGGACAAAATTGGGAAAGATTTGTACCTGCGTCAACATTCAGGGGGTCGAGATGTAACGGAACGAAATCTGTCATCTGTTGTAGTAGTAGTACATTCTTAATCACACAGATGGCGCTAATATAAATTATGTTTATTTATATGAGATATGAAGAAAAGCAATTTTGAATATAAAATTACGTGATAAATTATTACAATAATTTGGTTTTAAAGATTAATTAAACAAATAAGGACATTTATAAATCAGTTATTTATTTGAATATTCAAATGCCGTGTTTTATTAAACTTTAAGTTTTTGAACGAAATTCGTATGTGAAGGAAGTTCTGGTCGAATATCAGAGATATACGTTACATATTTAAGCAAAAATACTAAATGGATAAGATTTTGTCGATATTAATTGATCGCAGTTAATTTGAAAATAAATACAATAATTTTAAGTTATAGTTTGAACGATTTCTAGGAAGATAAATCCAAATTAGAATTATTTGTGGATATATTGATTTGACATTGATTTCAAACAGCGCTACGATTGGCTGGTTGGAATCGTACGATATTTTGTTTCGAGAAGTAGGGATCATTGCGGTTGGGGTGAGGATAGTTGAGGACAGGGAAAAGATTAATCATTAATTGTTGGGAGCTGCTGGAGAGAGGTGGTCAGGAGTAGAAAGTCTGGTGGGTCATTTCGCGTTTTATAAATTGTGTTAAGAGGGTACTGGGAGGTTACTATGTTAAAATTCCGTTGTACATTAATTTTATTCGCGTTTGAAATTATTTGAGAATCTTAACGTAACTTCAAGTGTTGAGAATATATAAAACTCGCATCGTTTCATGCTGAGATAGGACACCATTTCTGTGATTGCGAAGTATGGGCTCAAGGGCTCATATGGAGTAGTTACTCACGCCTGGGAGAGTCTTCCCCGTGACTTCATGAAACAATGCAGGATGGGAACGGAGATTTGGAAATCTACCTGTCGAGTGGATTGTTAGGATTTTGAATATCGAATTGGGGTATTAGTGAATATTATATAAACCCGCCTTGATTTATGCTGAGATAGGACACCAATTCTGTGACTGCGAAGTATGGGCTGAAGGGCTCATATGGAGTAGTTACTCACGCTTGGGAGAGTCTTCCCCGTGACTTCATGAAACAAGGCAGGATGGGAATGGAGATTAGGGATTCTGAAGTGGGTAGAATCAGTAGATAACATACAAGCAGCAGTGATGGGGGGGTTTTAGCTAGGAGTCCCTTAGGAAAGCCAATCGAAGTGATCGGTCTTGGGTGGAACACCTAACGGTGACAACGAAGCCCTTGTCCTCTGTCTAGCTAGGGAGCTGATCAAGTTAAGGCGAGCAGCTATTCGATTTTACCTGTCTCAGGGTCGAATAAAGCCTTCTGGGTATCGGTGACCAGTGGCCCGAAGTATCGGTGTCGTTGGAGCTGATAGCTCAGTCTTTATTTATATATTTATTTATACACACAATTATATATCTCGTTAGGGCTTTAGTTAACATCCCTGGCTTCGGCCGTTAACTAAGGCAAGCACACAGTCATAGGTCATACAAAATCAAGTCTGACTAGCTTGTTCCCTTACAGAATAGGAGTAGGTACATTACACACCACACGTTTAGAATTAACTAAAGGGAGGAGTTTATTGGGGTTAAAACACATATATAGTCTTTATAGGTAGAAGGAATAGGTACACATTCTTCTCGCGGTAATATAGGACGTCGGCTATGTAGGTAGAATCGAATTTGTATAGGTTTTTGATAGTCAGTTAATTGCGTTTAAGTTATGTGAACGGTTCTCATTATAATGAAGTTATTAGGCTATTATTTTGGTGTGAATGAATACTGGGGGATTTCGGGTTGGAATCCAGGCATTTAACAACGATTATCTAAAGTGTATCCTCAGTGTTGACTACCTTCATAATAAAATGTGAAATAGATCTTACATAATACCAGTTGAATGTGAAAGGCATGGTTATCATTGTGACGAATATCAGAAGGTGGTTAAATACTCACCTATCTACATGTAATCTAGTAAGATTCAGTTAAGTCATTTGGCTATTGGATACCATAGACCGATTGATTATGAATGTCATTATTCAATATATTATTTATATTACCAAATATAATACTTGGTGCATTTATTTGATTGAATTGGGTTGAATGGATATTAGTGGAGCATTCTCACGGTAGTTGAGAACCGTCCAATTATGAACCTATGTTCTATTGTCCGGTAACCTAGACGGAAGTTCTTGTATATGAATGTCTTCAATAGAAGATGTAATTTCTATATAAGTTTCAATCAGAAGTGTAGCAAGTGTAGACTACTGTATGAAATACCTATCTATTCTATATTGAAATCTACGGCTTCTAATGAGTTGGTCTTGATCGCAACTATCAATATATTATACTATATGCACAGTGATGCCTGAACCTTTGTATTCAATTGAGCTTATTCGGTTGTAATAAGTGAGAGAAATTATCATTAACGAATATTAACATTCTTGTAATTGAATGTCACGATTTTGTATTTATATAATACAAGTGTAATCCAGTTATGGATTTGGGGTAAAGGGTTATACCGGCTGCCGCGGTATAACTTGAACAAAGTGGACTAGGCCAAGTGGCGTCTGCTATATTAATAAGGCAGAGGGGAGTTGATCTGTGTTGGTGCAACTCACTGTCATGGCGAATTGGAGGAGCCCTGACCTCGGGGGGGGGAAATAAAAATATTTGCGTATCATAACTGTTCGCTTCACTTACATACTCTGTTGCTAAAATCCTCGAAATAAGTCTTATTACGCTTACATTACGTCGATAGAAAGTTTATTCATTATCATATTCTAAATTTAAATTAGTAACCTAAAAATAGGTTAGCCTGGAAATTTAGGTAGGTAATCTTATTAACAGTTCATTACATTCTGTTTTCCAAATAATCACGATAGGTTATATGTTGCGATAATTAAGTAAATTAAGTAGGTACAGAATTATGTTAGGAAGGTGAATTGGATAAGTAGGGACTTAATTTAGGACACCAGCACAAGCTACCTCTATAGAACGAGGGGGACTACTGGATCATAATAAGAGTCCTAGTTCCCACTAGAACGATCATTGGCCAAACTAGTTACTAAGTAGGTAGGAAATCGGAAACGTTTGAGTATAAGTATGTCTTTATAAAAAAACGGAAGTCGAAAATAGGTAGGGGATGGTTTAGGTTAAGGAGGGTGTTACAATGTTATGCCGGACTCCTACCGACTAAAAACCCTCACGATAGCGTTCAGCAGCCTATGGTTGGGGGCCCTGGGTAAGCCCTCTTAAGGATGTCCCAGGACTCTCATCAGACCTACGGCTACAGTTGCGGCCTCGGATAGCACCCGAACCACCTGTTCGGGTGCTATCCCGCGTCTACGGGGGGTTTTCGGGTGTCATCCCGCTCCTTGGGGGGGGTCTGCTTCTGTAAGGATGGTGAGCAGAAAACTCACTGTCCTCAGACCCCCAGTCATGGGGCCCGATGGTCTTCGGCGAAGACACGTCGGTGGCGCCCAAGCCGCTGACTGCGGAATTCGGGTGGGAAAGTTCTCTCCCGCTCTCGCCCCGCCGCCTCTTTCACGAGCATGACCTGCTCGCAGAAAGAGGCGGCGCAGTCCCACTTACTCCCGCTGGAGACCATGGACCATACGAGCGCGAGAGTGCCCACGTCCAAACCCACCACAAGAACCTGGCGCTATTGCACCCACGCCGCCGTGCATTCAACCAACCCGCGTCCCTTGCGTAGCAGTCTAATATTCTACCGCTACGCCACACAGAGGTTGTACATTACTGCAATCTGTGCATGGATGGTGTGACATATGACTTTGGTCAAGATATACGCCGGTACCTATACTAGCCATGTACGTGCGAACGAGCACCGTACTAACTAGGAGTACATCAGTGATTCGGAGGTATCATCATCGTCATCAGTGTTATAAAAAATACTTACATTAAACAGTTATGAAATCCAGCAAGTACTTCATAAAGAGGTCGAGTCGCCATTGTCACGAGGCTAGTCCATGGGCCAGCTGTGGGCGAGGGGCGGTATCCCATCAATAATTTTATTAGTTCCGTTACTCGTCAAACGGTTATCGATTATATGCCAATTAATTAGTATGTAACAATACTAAAGGATTTTTTATATTCGCAGGGGAGGATTATATTATTATTTAGTAAGTCAGAGGCTGCTGTAGGTGAGTTGGGTTAGAGACAAAAACATAAGTCCCTCTTCTAGACAAGCGGCAGTACTGGAAATGTAATTGGATTGACATACGTTTACAACTGTTATATACGTCAAAATACGTGTCATTTCGAAATATTTATTACAAGCTTTTGCCCGCGACTCGATCCGCGTGGATGTTGGTTATCGCGATCAAACATAGCCTATGATTGTGTTACTCCAGGGTGTAAGCTAACACACTACCAAATTTTATTAAAATTGCTCCAGCCGTTTAGACGTGAAAGAGTAACAAACATCCATCCACTTACTAACCTTCGCGTTTATAATAAATAGGCTTCTATTCTATTCCTTATTGTCCAGAGGAAAAATCTGTTGAATCAATGTGCTTTTAATGACTAAAACAGAGTTAATAAATTAGTCAAACTAACGTCAATATTTTGAATATACATGTCAACATTTTAAGAAACAGTCATAGATGGACACACAACATACATTTTTAATGTATACGAAAGCCGCATTTGGATGTGAATATCAACTAAAGATATATTAGCGCACTAATTTCATTTAAATGTGAAAATCAATCAGCTATTCCTAATATAGTTATACTGGGTTCTAAAAATATTAATTACGTTTCTGACCTCCTGTGGGTGGGTACATTTCTCACGAAAACTTTTATTGATATTGCGAAACTTCATAATGGCGGAGTTTTGCAAGATGCTAATTAATTAGTGAATCAATATTTATTTTGAATGAATTTCTCTAATAAATTAAGTTGTTAGTGGAGGGAAAACGTTTTTAGTCATGATTGAGATATATTACTACTAAAGATTATGAATTTCTTATTAGATTAGGAGTAATGAATAAATAAATAATGAATCATCTGAATTTCACAATTTAATAATAAGATCTCGGTTTTATGATGCTAACTAATATCCAAAAGTATCAAACTATACACATGATATTTACAAGTAATAAGCAAGTAAATAAATTTATTATTTTTACATTTAACTTGCTTAGCGAAATTTTTCATAATTGTACCTATTTTTTATTATCTTTTTATTTACTTGTAATCTTTTGCCTGTTATCACCGTCGCCGTAGTGATTTCCCAGTTGTATTCAAAGTTTCCACTTTGGAGTCTGGGGTCCGCTTATAGGTTTTTTATTGGTATATTGAATTTTCTGGGCGTGACTATCAGCTGATCTCAACCCCGGAGCCTGGAATGGTTTTTAGCTGGTGCAGCGACTAACAGGTGTGGCTAGGCCCTAAAGATATTGATAGAGCACTATACATTAAGTTTTTACTTTAAAACTTAAGATATAATGTTCGAACTTTAGATAAGGTTTGTTGTTAGTTGGTTGACGACGGATTCCCCGTCCCAATTGAGCAGTTCGACTGGGGAAGTACTTCCGCCCTACAGAATACCGTGGCCATAATAACCTCGTGTTGTGTTCCCGGCGGTGAGTAGGGTAACCAGAGCTCACTGGAGAGTTTTTTTGCTATTAGTGGGAAGAGAAGACCAATGGCTTGTCCTGCTCTGCACTGATGGCACAGGAACTTTCTTTTCTTACAGAGTCGGCGGCACGAGTTCGATTCCCCTAGTTGTCACAGTAACCACCTTCCATCAGTTGGGCCGTATGCTTGTCTGTCACCTAAGTGTTAAAAAAAACTAAATAATAAAAAAAAAATGTTGTCAGTCAACAGACGACAAACAAGTTACGAGGTACTTCGCATCCTACGCCTACTCAAAGGATTACATATCATTCACTATCGCTCAATAATTATAGACTTTCACTCTCATAAAACAATTTGTTTGGAGGGTTACTAACCTGATATGGCATCGAATTATAGAATCTAACTTTTTATGATGTGAGAAATTGCATGAGAAATAGAACGATTTTCGAGATACCAATAATATACTTAATATTTGAATTAAGTATATTATTGGTATCTCGAAAATCGTCCTATTTCTCATGCAATTTCTCACATCTTAATATTTGAATTAAGTATATTATTGGTATCTCGAAAATCGTCCTATTTCTCATGCAATTTCTCACATCATAAAAAGTCGGGAAAAAAAATGCTTAAGTGGGACTTGAACCCACGGCCTTTCGCTTACAGGGGGAATGCTATTCCAACTGAGCTATTGAGCCACACCTAATTCACTTTAAATTTCCCTCCCCTATATCCGTCTTTAAGGGTGACGGTGGAGCCATCTGTTACGAACGTCCACTTTCTTACGAACTGTTGGAACCGATGAATGATTTTTCAACCATTTTTATATATTGAGTTTTGATGACTCTGGACAGAGTGGGATTTGAACCCACTATGGTTCAAAACCCACATGAGCATTTTATTTTTCCCAATGTTTTCGAATTTTAAAGTTAACATACTAAAGGCTATAAAAAATTATTCAAATATACTTAATTATGTTGTTAAAGAACTTAATCCGAATGCATGAGGGCCATCAAAATCTTCAGGAAAACCATCCTAATGTATATGGTGGGCGGCAAACCTGCTACGGTGCGGGTTTTCCCTGGGGGAAAAGGATTGTGGGGCAGAAGGCAGTTACTTTCGTAAAAATCAAGATACCCAAAGAGGGCCAGATCGGAAGACATGGCCTAGGATCGGTCGGGGTGTCTGCCGGGGTGCGAGAGATATGCTTTCGGCAATCTCACCTCCGGTAACCAAGGACCCAAGACGGCGTGCATTTTGGTCGGTTCGAGTCCGACATAACCGCCTCCACCGGCTCCGTAGGGGGTTTTCACAAGATAAAAAGAAGGGTCCGTGGGGGTGCGAGGTATATATGCCCAATGCCCATACACCTGTGCCCTTGCACCTATGTATGCCTGGTGTGTCATGTATTAAGATGATGTATTTTAACATGTACTTAGGTAGTCTTATGCACGCGTTAGAATAGGTACACATTACATCATCAACTAATATGTGACTAGTAATTACCTGCCGGCGTTCCCTTGTGTTGTTTTTGTTTATTGAAAGCGTCAATTTCCTTATTCATAAGTTTCATGACAGCAGTTCTAAACATTTTTATTTGAAAATCATTACGTATTACTTCAAGCGCATTCCAGACAGGAATGAAATTGCTCATAAGATGGTGGATCGGACAGTTTAGAACCGCTGTGCTGACAACTTTCCTGTAGTACGAAACACGCAATGATAGCTGTCGCTCGGCCATTGTCGCATACGTGTGATATGTGCGACAAGGACAGAGAAATCGCTAGTTATCACAACGTAATTCAGTAGTGGTTGCTTTGTTTACCTTTTTTCTCTCGTCTCGTTGGCTTATTTTACGTGAAATTCAGATTCCGTGACCGCGACTTTTCCTGGTTTTGGAATTGTCTTCATATCCAGAATTTGGTTATTTTGGTTCTTGTAGGAATGACTTCTATGGATTCACCAAATCCGAGAGAAAAGCCTGCCTCAGCCCCTCGTTAATCAATTACTAGGCGTAACACTTGCAGTTCAATTATGAAAATCTTTGCAGAAAATTATGGTAGGATTAGTTTATAGTAGGAAAAAGGGTCTCATTAACTTTAATAAACAGTACTATATGTATACTTAAGTAAAACACACTTTATTAATACTTTTTTTTTTCGTGCGGAAATCCCCTCGGATACTCCTCTACCGGAGCCGGAACCTCCCCGGTTATGTCGAACTCGAACTGACTAAAACCGCACGCTGACTGTGGGTCGTGTGCAGGCCGGAGGTGAGGTTGAATGTCATTAAAATTAAACCACTTTTTACGGATAATGTCGCGATATAATTGTTATTATTTACTTTTAAACCGACGTTTCGGCTGCCTCTTAGCACCGTGATCGCGGATTTATTTCAATGAGTGACATTCGCGTAAACTTTAGAAAATATCAGTACTGAATGTCATTCAATATTGAATAACTCATACATGCATACATCGAAATGCATGTAAATTCCCAATACCGCCTCGGGAATTTACAGGCACAGGTAGAGAGATCAGTGAGAGCTAATTGCCATTTTCAAAATACCAAAAACCACATTTAGATAGCTCTGTCGGTACCCGTGGCCACTCACAGGGAAAATAGTAAAAATAAATAATTTAATGGGAGTCGCGAAATGAAAACCACAATTTGCGTATGCCATTTGCCGCATACACGAGAAAATAACGATAATTCGACCACATGCTATTGTCCCAATAAAATCCGGCTTTACCCAACAATTAAGTAGGTAATGAAATAAAATTTTATATCACGGTGTTTATGGTCACATTCGCCCCCTTTAGATTTTCCAGACATAAGTTGTTTGGCTACCAACCAGAACATACCTATCGCTTTTTTACCCGACTGTACCGGTCAAGATAATGTTTTGCGCCCCCTAATTTTCCTATTCGCCCCCTAGTTTTTTTTTAATGTTAACCCTGTTAAGAGTCTTACCGAAGTAAAAAAAAATAAGCTACTCTTTGTTTTAAGATAAAGGTTCGTTGTTATATCGGACCCCCTGAGTTGCCATATCTATTATTTCATCATGAGATCGTAAAGAAAGGTCACGACGGTCTTAAGAATTAATTAATACCGCTCTAAAGATAAAACAGATATAATATATTTTAGATAATCTACTCTACTTCAACCTTTTAGGTTCTCCAATTTTTCTATCAGCTGTTCCTGAGGCTATCACCGCTCAAAAGCAACTTCTCCTGTCCGCTCAAGAACGTTTGAAGGCCTTTCCGCGCACGTTGCGATTATCTTGCTGCGGATGTGCTTCGCTCTCCCGAAGATCACTTATTTGTTGCGGACCACACCTACTTGGCTCTGTCCCGAGGAAGTTTATTCCTTCGACGATGCTTTGAAATCGGTGGTGGAGTCTGTCCTGAACGTTTCCCTAGATGGGACTCAGTGGAGTCAGGCGACTCAACCAATCCGATGTGGTGGTCTCGGGGTGCGTTGCACGCGGGATGTGGGTCTGCCAGCTTTTTTGGCGTCGGCGCATGGGGTTGCTAACCTCGTCACTAATATTCTGAATCCTAATGGTGAAGGGGGGATCATACCTTTTGTGTCGGATGCTGTGTTAGCTTGGTCGGCCCTCAATGCGGGCGCGTCAATCCTTGAACCAATGCATCTTCAGCGAGCGTGGGATGATGTTTGGGTGAAGCGGCTCCAAGTTCAATTATTAGAGGGGGCTACAGGGGCTGATAAGGCTAGACTGCGGGCTGTGTCACAGCCTGAATCAGGAGTGTGGTTACAGGCGTTACCTTCGCCTCACTTGGGTACCCTGTTTAACGACGACTCTCTGCGGGTGGCGGTAGCTTTCCGCCTGGGCTGTAAGGTGTGTGAACCCCACATATGCACCTGCGGTTTCATGGTGGAAGCAGATGGCCATCACGCTCTGAGTTGTCGGCGGTGCACTGGGAGGTTTCCGCGACACCACGCTTTGAACGATATCATCCGCAGAGCCCTTGTATCGGCGAACGTCCCGTGCGTACTTGAGCCACCGGGTCTGAGTAGGTCTGATGGTAAGAGAACGGACGGGCTGACTTTGGTACCATGGAAGAACGGCAAGTGCTTACTTTGGGACGCAACTTGCGTCAGCACTGTAGCCGCCAGCCACCTTAGTCGTACTGTCCACTCCCCGTCTGCCACCGCGGAAGATGCCAGCTCAAGGAAGAGGCTTAAGTACGCCAGCTTGGAGGCGCTGTACCACTTCGTACCGGTGGCGGTGGAGACCCTGGGGAGCTGGGGCAAGGAAGCTAAAGGCTTTATTAAGGAGATTGGACCGAGGCTCACCGAGGCGACCGGTGACGCTGGCCATCGCTATCCAGCGTGGCAACGCAGCAAGTCTGATGGGCACTTTTGCACCGGGAGCAATCAGGGGCGGGTTGTTTGATTAGCACAGGTTAACTGTGCCCTGTCTTATTTTATTTGACTTAATGTATACTTTTATATTTAAATAAATGAGTTTTAATAATAAATAGTTACTACGTAATTATCTACTCAATACTGTAAACTATTCTATAACTCTAAAGCCTTTAAATTTGAGATCATGTTTATAACAAAATAAAGTTAGAAGTAAATTCACTAAAAGGTCGTCACAGTTGTAAATCCAAAATCGGAACATTCAACACTTAACGAACTATTAAAACCTATAAAACTTGATTAACTAAAGACATCATTATGTTACGACCGTGAGAGCGAGTCATTAGGTCAACCGTTGTTGCATAAAATTTTATGTTTGTCATCATATTAGTACAAATTATTCGATAATTAGTGTTGGCTATCAAATTATTAAGTATACAATACAGGCTGGTGAGCATTGGCCCATTCACAAAAGAAAAAAATACGCAATTCCATTCGTAAACATTTAAAAATAACTTCTTTTATTTCAAAAACGTTCGAATTGTAAATGTCAATAGAAGCTGAAACAAAAGCTACCGCAAAGCGTGTTTTGATACGATGAGGTACAGTTTTATTATTATTTGTTTTGTGTTAAAAATATTTAGGTACCAAAATCATTTATCATTACAAAGTATCATCAATGTCTTATGGGCCATTTTACAGTCCGGGTGTAAAATACTGTAGATAATTAGGTTCGTTCTGTCCGGTGGGAAATTCATGGTTATTCTGCACGAACAAAAAACCCCTATCATCAATGGTTGATATGGCATTATAACTATCACAATACCTAATGTCCATCATGCTACATATCTAGCAATAAGTTGTCCTAACCTACCCTGGTTTTGTGACCATTCTCGTCCTATACGACCTAAACATACTCAGTTAAGAAAATAATCTCACAGCGTGCGAATCTTAAGGCTAAAGTCCCGTTCTAGGTGTTGTTTTTTTTTCAATTTATGTGTACAAGACAAGAATAGTCTACTAAAGATAGCTCTTTGCTAAAATCTGTCGATATTATAGTGTACAAGCAGCATGACTAGGATCCATTATTACGGATAATCATATACTAATCAGTATCCCTGTGTTATTATGAAAACTTATCGGGTTAAACTTTATAGGAAAATTGAACACGGGTGCTCTTTAAATTACCAGCACTTAGAAATATAAAGGCGGTTTTACACGGTGCGTTCTCGGTTGCATCCAAAGTCGTTCACTCTCTTACTCATTCTCTTGATTACTAATAGTTTTATTTATCGTGTACAAAACCAGAATTTCGTTCTTACGAATACCAGAGCAGGGGAGGTTAGGTCAGACTTGAACCGACTAAAACACACACTATCTCTGGTTCGTTGTCGTTGGTTGCCAGAGATAAGATTAAAACACTGGCCAAATTAACAAAATTTAAAAAAGAGTAGTCAGAAGTACTCGAAAACTGCGGGCTAACATGAAAAGTTTAATGACAGTAGAGAAAGCCTGTGTAGTATGTAAGGATAGATTCAAATGACAGTCTGTTGTCTCTGCCTAGCCCGTGGCGAAATAGGCGTGAGCATATAAGTGGAGATACAATCATAACAGTGAAGTGCAAGTCGGAATTCCAAACCTTACGAAATATAAAACTACTTGCATTTTTAACCCCCGACGCAAAAACGACGGGGTGTTATAAGTTTGACGTGTCTGTGTGTGTGTGTGTGTGTGTGTGTGTGTTTCTGTCTGTGGCATCGTAGCACCCAAACGGATGAACCGATTTGGATTTAGTTTTTTTTGTTTGAAAGGTATATTAGTCGGGAGTGTTCTTAGCCATGTTTGAAAAAAAACCGGTCCAAGATGGCCGCCACCACAACATGTTGGAATACGTATTTCTTTATAATTCCCTCAATATGGGTATCAAATGAAAGAGCTTGACGAGTAGATCAATTTAAAAAGTATAAAATAAAAATTAAATTAAAAATTTAAAAAAACCCCGTCACAAAAAAAACCTCCAAAAAGTTTGAAAATAAATGAATAAACCTGGACCTTAACTGGTTAAGTACTCCTTTATATCGTAAGGTCCCCCGACATGGCAACCGTTGAATTAAAATTTATTCATTTATTTTCAAACTATTTGGAGGTGTTTTTTGTGACGGGGGTTTTTTAAATTTTTAATTTTATATACCGCAAATTTTAATCGGAAAAAACGAGAGGAGACTTGAACTCACGAGCAGCCTCTTTCTAGAGGAATTTCAAACGACTTTTAAGTTACGCTTGTGTACATCACCCTCATTGTTTGCAAAACTTTTGAACCACAACTTTAGAAGTAAATAGACCTGTAGGTTGAAAATTAGAAAACAAAATTATAATATGATATTTTCTAAAGTTTACGCGAATGTCACTCATTGAAATAACACTTTTTACGGATTCTATGGCGATATATTTGTTATTATTTATTTTTAAACCGACGTTTCGGCTGCTTATCAGCAGCCATGATAACGGTGTGACTCATGATAGCAGTTGTCACATAGTTTGAAGTAAAAGTTATCTCAAAATACCCGAATCATGGTGAATTATTGATGTTCCTATTTACGCAGAATGAGCTCACTGTGTTGTTAAGTCTTGCTGGATTTTGCTGCTTACTGGGTTTGATTAAGTGAATGACTGGGTCCCAAGCTGGTGGTACGTTCCATCCATCCTCTCTATTAAAATTTGGGTTTTTTTAATTTCAAGAGCCTCGCGGATCATTATAGGAATATATCGATGTTCTTTGGCGAGTATCTGTGGTCAAAATCCAGCAAGACTTAACAACAGTAAATAGGAACACCAATAATTCACCACGATTCAGGTATTTTGAGATAACTTTTACTTCAAACTATGTGACAACTGCCACACCGCGATCATGGCTGCTGAAAAGCAGCCGTAACGTCGGTTTAAAAATAAATAATAACAAATATATCGCGATAGAATCCGTAAAAAGTGGTTTTATTTCAATGAGTGACATTCGCGTAAACTTTAGAAAATATCATATTATAATTTTGTCTTCTAATTTTCAACCTACCGCTCTAGGTCTATTTACTTCTAAAGTTGTGGTTCAAAAGTTTTGCAAACAATGAATGATTCAAAATTATAATGTTTGTTGATTGATGGCACTTGTAGGAATCTGTTACACATATTTTACTCAAAATTATAATATGTTTTTACAAAATCCTATAGGTAAACCGCTTGACGCACAGCGATGAAAACAGTGACCCTTGGGTAGTGAAATGGTTTTGACTTGAACATGCTTGAAATGTCAGAAAGCGGACCCCGGGCTTCGAGAGCCACAACTTAAAGTTGAAGATAGCTGTCAAAATTGTCGACTTCGAAGTCTGGGCATTTTATAGCTAATCGCTCATAAACACAAAACACGTATAAATCGTTATCTCACCTCTATCTTTAAAACAATATCAAGTACATAATGCATATTACCGATGGAATAAAACATGAGATTTCTTGTAAGGATGTGCATTGTGTGATTGATATGTCACATTATTGTGACGAGGGAACCCTTGTTAACGATTAATGTGACACTATCGTCCGCGCATCGAATGATATAGTGTACCGAATTGAGAAGATGGATCGAATCGTTACTTTTCATATAGGTAGATGTTGGTATTATCCATATATTAGTTATGAACTGAATTTAAGAAGTGTAGGAGCGTAAAGAATACATTCTAAACCCTTGAAATTCAGCTCACTCCCACTGGGGACATTTTCGGGTCCAGCATATCACAGTCTCATTCCGATACGCCCCAGGCTGAAAAAAAAACCTTTGAACTTTGAATGACAGCGAAAAGGTTTGTATTTCGCAACGCTTACGGCTTAGAGGGCCCTGTCCGCTAGAAGCGTCCGTCATAAACGACAAAATACTTGTCAATCCCATACATTCGTTCTATTCTATAATAGGCCTTCCAACGTATTATCACTTGTCTAGGGGGCTGATGTTTTTTTACCATGATGATTGATTTCAACCTTCGCGGTACTAGTGATCCATCAGAAAACTTAAGGAATATTTTCTGTACTTTCCCTGTTCTTTATTGTGGAAAGTCTTGTGATTTCATGTCATTTTGAAACTTCCACAAAAACCTTCCTACATAAAACATGTTTAAACACGAGTGTCGAAGTGTTTACACACCATTGCTACCTGAATCTCTCTTAATTAAGACATTAATACAATATGCACTTACTTGAAAATACATCGCCCACATTTTCTTTCGTTTGCATGTTAATTTCATTTAGAGATCGCTGTTTACCGTAATGTCTGTTTAGTGAAGTTTACTGACTTTTTGCAATAGACAAACTAGAATTGTGTTTCTTGGGTACGGTAACATAAACAATTAGTCTATTGCAGTCCACTTCTGGACATAGGAAGGCCTATGTGCGTCTTTTCTCCTGCTCCTCTGTCGTCCGCATTCCGTCTTTCCCAGTCACTTTCATCATGTCGTCGGTTCATCTGACTAAGGGGCAGCCCACCTTCCATTTGCGTTCTCACGGTCTCTACTCTAGAACTCTTCTGCTCCAACGGCCCTTAGTACTTCGACAGATGTGGCCACCGCACTGCGACTTCGGTTATATCGGTAACTTAAGTTCCTTGTCGAAAGCCCCCGTTACAAATTCCTTCAAAGAAACTCCAAGTATAGCTTACTTGGCTCTTCGGGATATGCAAAGAAAACAGCCCTGTTCTTCTACCTATTATTAATAATAAAATTGTAGGTGTACTCGATACTGATGATAAGACTTTTATACCTAAATGGAAACAAATTGGAACATATATTATTTCAGATTTAAATACATATGTTCTAATTAGACTAATCAATCGGGGTTAAGAAAGTATTTCTAGGTTTTCCCAGAAATACTTTGTCAACCCCGATTGCTTATTCATTGTTAGGCACAGTTTAGATATCAGTAAGACACAATTTAATTAGCACAACCTTACAAATGTTGAAGCCTCAATAAATCTAGGTAAACATGATAGTTCAAATCTCTGATACGTACTACGGCGGGACACTTAGATACGCTCCGCCCACGTACCTTATGGAAATCAGTAGGTCACTAGGAGCTGCTTAGTTCAACGTGAGATGTGGTTACACTAGATTCTCGCTTTGATTCATACTCGAACACGTTGTGGGCTGTGGGCGATCAACACAAGGTCGATGTACTCAAAATTTGCCGTACCATTATTTGCATATCCACGGGTCAGACTCGCGAAAAAAATGACACCGATAGATTTGTAGTGGTGCAAATTGGTATCAAGGTTACAGACTCTCTCTGGTTACTGGGTAAGTGTAACGACTAAAATCAACTTATGATAAATTGCTCATTGTGTGTGAGATAAGTGTCGCGTGTTTTGAGTGGTTTCCTGTGTCAGAGTGAAAGCTTGGTGGGGGCAAGGATTTGTGGATTGATGACACTCGTTCGGCTGTAACGGTCCTTGATTGTTATTACAACCTTTTAGTTGTTAGTTTATCTGATCTTGTATTATCTGATTAGGAAATGATCATGATTATAAATATATCCTCGAACAGCATTTTAAGCCGTCGTCGGTCGCAGTTGCCATGTCTTCCGTTACGTGTAACAGGAGTCCCAAAAAGTTCGATAACCTGGCTTAACTATAGAACTTCGAAATCACCAGTGAATTGAGATGTCAGATGGCAGTTGCTTCATGGAAAAGTTAGAAGTTTGAGCGCTTCACACTTAGGCCCGTATTCTAGAATGACACTCAGCCTGAATCTCTATTTGTCTGAGGACATAGTGTACAGGCCATATGTCAAACTATCAATCTGTCTATACAATCTGTCATCAGGTGAATCGTGATATAGGCTGAGTATTATTCTAGAATACCAGCCTTAGAGTAATCAGTTACCTAAGTGGATGATGATTGATTCTACATACTTACACACAATTACGCTTCTAACCTACTGGGGTTTGTTGCACATCCCAACTCAAAGTGCATATCGTATGGCCTATGAGCTTTTTGCAATTAAGTCTTATTGGCATTTTACAATCGGGTGGCAGTCCCCATATAGTAGCATATGTAAAAAGTAGTGTGTATATTCATGCCACCACAATTACGTAATGGCCGAGTATCGGTCAAAAGCACCTTCATTATGCAAACATAATCATCAAAAAATGCATCTTAACGGGTAAAATAAACACGTCAAGTCACATTAAAAATATTAACAGTATCAAGAAATGGACTTGTTATCTTTCATCATACTACAAGAAGGTATATATTAACAACATGGACATTGATCATACCCACTTATTTACAAGTTAATTATTGGATCTCGATAATGTTGAATACTGGTGGAAACGCTTTGCCCACCTAATAAGGCGAAACAGAATTCCGTTTACACAATTAAGCTCATTACTGACGCTAATTCGTTCGAAGGGGACAAGTAAGCTCAGCTTTTGGATCATTATATGAAGGAAATCATTTCTGCATACCGATGTGTAATAATTATTATCATTATTGCTTGGTTTCTCGTACCACGATTTAATAGTAGGTGCAACTGTAGCAATTTGCGTTTGCGTGCGATTGCATTGAAATTGTTATTTGTAAGATTCGGGGACGCTTCTAATTTTATACCGACATAAGAATTACAATTATTCAAATATAATTGCAATGATGTAAATATCACCTGGTTTCCTTTAAAACATTAAAAAGAGTCTTTTAGGGCAATCCACCCGAGACAATACGTAGTAGGTACGCAATCGAATTGCAGTAACACGTTACAAAGTCACTATATATTTATAGCTTCCGATTCAGACGCACGCTCGTAGTGTACAATTAGCAACAGAAGTTGCTAACCCTAAAAAAATTCAAAGGATTTTTACATTGAAATAATTAACTTGAAATGTGTGTTGTACCGATAATGACTGTACCACAAGGTTTTTTGCTATTGTAGCACATGGCAATTACGGTTAATTTGTTGTCAACTTGCATGATGGTGAGCTGAAGGCAGTCTTAGGAAAGACGATCACCATTACAAATACCAACAATGTTACAATCTTGGCCCTCAGCTTGATGGTCTTATCGGATGCTTTTTCGCGGGGACTATTGGCAAAAGGATTCACGTAAAAAAATCCGAGACTTTATGGTGTGGTAAATCAAACCACTTGTCATATTAGGTACAGTAATAGTCCCAAGGAGGGCCAGACCGTAAGGGATATGTCGAAGACAACCTCACCTCCGGCCTAGCACCACTACCCTCAGTCGGCGTGCGGTTTTAGTCGGTTCAAGTCTGACATAACTTCCCCTTCCGGCTCCGGCAGGGGGGGGTATCCGAGGGGATTTTCACACGAAAAAAAAAACAGTAATAGTAGATAAGTACCTACAGTTCAACTAGGTGTGGGTCGGTGATGGAACGGTTTGTTGGTCATCGTTTCTTAATCACTAATCAGTGATCTATAAACTTTTTTTTTCGGTTTGCTAATGAGGTAATGACTGTTTTTCATCTACCGTTTTTGTAGATCCGAAATCTAAATAAATTTATGGCTTTATAACAGTGAGCTTTATAGCGAAGTAGAATGTATAATCGTTTGTATCAGAACGACGACGATAAACTTAACTACTAGAATTAAAAATACGTAATAATTATAGATTAGCGGTAAAAATAGGTTAACCGTGATCCCATCCATTATCGATAGGGTGATAATGATAACCTGGTCAATGGTCATCGCTTATATGGACGAGTTTGGGATCTATAAAGTACAACGCGTTTAAACGAAGAGAAAGACTAATTCAACTTTATTTTCAGTTTAAAAAATGTCTGTGCGTTGATTTTTCGAAGGGTTTTGTATAATAATAGGTCATAATAAGTAGTAAAGAATCAGTTTGAATCCATTATTAATACTTACTCAATGAAAAAACTAAGAAATGACCCAATCACTGAAGAAAAGTAATTAAATACCGTGGTCTTGGTTTATTTAAATTTGAAAGCGTTACATATTTCGTATGATAATCTTGGGTATATTTTCATTTTGTGTATCTTATGACTCATAATGTTATGACTCATAATGTGGTTAGTAACGTATTATAATACAGATAACAACACTCATAATACGATCTATTGCTTTATTGAACACAGTAATGATATTCATACGATTTCGCCCTTCAAAGCGATCAACTATTATGACATAATCGATCTAACTTACAGCGAAGGGCCCAACAATAATAATGACAAAAGAATTACGCACCAATAAATTAATCTCACTTTCAACAGAAGGTCATGTCAACACCCACTAAAAGCCTACACCTACATAAGTACAAGTAAAATATATAAAACATAGATTATAATAATGAGAAAGTGACATACATTGCAGAAATAAATCAGCTATAAAATTAATGGAACGAATTTAAATTAACATCGGAATAGATACAGAGTTCAAACTAGGTTAGAACTGCCATGCATTAGACTATTATGCTAGACATTTGACATCGACGATAAAAAGTTCTGTAAGTCTACCACGAAACCTATATTCGAAGTTGCTGAACGAATAGCTGACTTTTAAATGTGAGATTTTGAGCCTTCTTTATCCCACCGCTGCGCTGCCGATGGGCTTTTTTTATTTTTTTTTTATTTCTAAAACACAAACAATGATACATTATGTTATATTCTACATACCGCACAAACAATCTGGGGTTTAACGACGGTATGCTGTTCTGCTTTGCCACATTTCACGAATATGCAACAAAGGGGTCGATATTGTTCCGTCAACGTTTTCTCGACCGACAGGATTTCCGTTTTCCATCTCCTGGCTATCAATGTAATATTTTATTACATAGCAGCATTGACAATTATATCGCTTACCATACTTTCATATGGAACTTCATGGAAGTTCTCGATCCAGCTTCCTCCTGTGTTATCTACCTAAATGCTGTGTTATTCAGTCATATTTCGTGTAGGCCCGAAGTTTCAGATGCAAGTTTCAAGGTACCCTTGATCCGCTAGTGAGCTTTAAAGTTAGACATTATTGGAATGATATGTACTCAGAACTGATTGAGTAGGCAGCTATTACTTGACGTTGATCAGTGAAAATAATAAAATAACACCAAAGAAATCGCGATACAATCAGTTAAAAATACGTTTATTACAATGTATTCGCGTAAACTATGGACAATAACATAATTCAGTCCGTCATTTATATCTTTGATTTGTCAATGATTTCACTTTCATTATTACGTAAATATAATGAATAGGTAGCTCATAACAATTACAATATAGCCTGGAGGGCTATGAGTAACAAATTTATCTCAATTTAATTTAAACAAGTATTCAAGCTTTGTTATATTCTATACTACGAGTATTTAGTGAACCACTAATTTCACCGAACTATTTTTTTTTTCATACCCATAGGAACACTACATTGGCATCACAGTACACATGCTTATTGAAAAAATATTAATTCATAATATGCCTAGGCGTATTTTTATCTGTTGGTTTTTTTTGTCAAGATATTAATGTCAAGTACTTACGCACTACCACTGGAACACTTCTATAAAATAAATAAGTTCTGATATAGAAGTGTTCCATGATACCTCCTAAGGTCCTCTGTAGTATTGTGCGGGCTCCTGAGAACTACGTCTCGTCGCCACGCGAATAAATCGTGTGATGTGTCACCCGACACAGCGCGTTCCTCTCGGTGTATGGCAATGTGTATAATGCAGGCATTCTATACAATGCTTAGGCAATGTATGTTAATATATAGAATACCTGCTATTCCATCAGCAATGTGTGAAATAAATAGGCCTGTATTTGCCGAAATTATATTTCTGAATGGTCATAAAAAAAAAACTACGAAGACTAAATGCGGCAAGTCTTTTAACCTAATCTATTCAAACCAAATGCCGCGGTGTGGACACTGTGCCCCGACCTGGATATATATATAGGTTAGAAGACTGAGGCGGAAGCGGAGCTCCAGCATTAGCCTACGTGGTTATATTTTTTATAACCACCATCAATGTTGTTTGATACCATTTCATACATTGCCTGCTGCGCACTCGGCAAATGCCTAGGCATTGCATAGAAAACCGGATATATACTATATAACCGGGTAATATATGTTCTCAATGAAGTCATGTAATTGTTATAGTCATCACTAAGTATTTATTGATTCCCATAATGAAACTGTTTCTTTCAGTTAATTGTATTAAAATTGCTGTTCCAAAGTACATACACTAAGTATACCTAGATATATGTACAAAGTCATTGAGTATAAACGACAAGTTGAATTTGGAATTCAATTCTTCATTCTCTGTTACAGTTAGCACAAGATGTGGTCATTGACCACTATATTATCTCCCTCAGAGAAATCTCACTCATCCCCATTCGAGACACCATCATTACAATCATAAGTGTGTAGGTTTTTCGACTAGACTGTGTGGGTGGTTCTGTGAAAGTGAGGTGCCGTGTGATTGACTGTCTCAATGTTGCAAGTACGTCTACGTGCCCGACATATGAATATAATAGGCTATATACTGGTTTTACAAATAGAAGAAAAAAAACCACGGAGTTTCTTGCCGGAGTCTTCTCTAGCCGAGGTTGCGTTTCGAACCTGTGGTCCATTTATAATTTTTAAAGTGACGTTTTACAGAGAATAAATTGGTGACTGCTTCGTGGCACTACCCAATGACACTACTGGTTGTATCAAGGGTAATATTTTTTCTTCATGGCACTACCGGCAGTGTTAAATTCTAATTACACCACCGGTAGTGTCAAGGGTATTTTTACCCGACTACGGCGAAGCCAAAAGGAGGGTTATGAATTTGACAGGCTATCTATTTACCGGACTACGGCGAAGCCAAAAGGAGGGTTATGAATGTATATGTATGTATGTATGTATGTATGTATGTATGTATGTATGTATACAATGTATGTATGTATGTTCATTTGTTCCCTCATAGCTCCTCAACTACTTATTAGAACTGGACAAATGAGGTATCGTTACAAGCGGCTTGATCGTCCGATGTTTATAGGCTATATGACGTGTCACTCAATCTTGTGTGGCGCCCTCTAGCGCTTATAAGGGACTGTGTTAAAAAATAAATTTGAGATAAACATGCCGTGTTTGGTATCAAATGAAAGTGCTTAATGAGCACATTTCAAATATGTAGACATTATTAGCTTTACCTTGCCCCAAAAATAATTTAAATAAAAAATGAAGTTCAAACTAAAACCCGACTATCGAAAAATCACGCTCTAAAAAGCGACAAACAAGAAAATATCAAGGATAGCCGTGGTCGTATGCCACTTTTCCCTAGAATATATTGTTTTGTTAGAGTAAGTGGCATACGACCACGGCTTTTCTTTTTTTTCGGTAGTCGGGTTTTAGTTTTGAACTTTATTTTTTTTCGTCGATGTGAACGTAAGACACGTAAATTATTTTTGACGTTGGTGCACATAATTTAATTAATAGGATGACTTAAGAATCGACAAATACCTAAGTTCAAATGGTAGATTTCTTTTTGTGTAGTGAGTTCACGGTATTCGAACGACATTTATGTTTAGACATTTAACAGAATTATTTCTAATACGGGCACTTAAATTTGTAATACTTAATAAAAATTCATTGTCAAATAAGCTGATGTCATGTTTCTGGGGATTCAATAAGATATACCAAAATTTTGCTTAGAGTAGCTTCTGTATTATTAAGATGTTAGGCTTTTGTCTGACATTGAAAGCTCACACGACTCACAGTATTGTTTCATACTGGTTTAAGTTTAAACACGTTCGAATTGCGTGGTTTAAAAAACACAGTGTACTAGGTACAATACGTTTTTCTTGCTTTGTTTTACTCAACAAAACCTGTGGGTGTCGTAAAAGGCGACTAAGGGATTGGGCAACCACCCAATACAAAGGACCCGCTAGACAGCAATAGGCACACCCCCTAATACGTTGTGGGTTCGAAAATCATAATTGTCGAAACGTGGATGCTAATACACCTCTGCTTACCCCTTCGAGAATATACAGAACTCTTAGCTTGTGGGTACAGTTTTGTGGGTACAATGTGGAAACACTCGACGTGAGCATAAATGTATGTAAAGGTAAACACTCTTGTAGCGAATTTTTATAAAAACACAAAAATAAACTAGGCTAACAGCTAAATACTTATTTAGTGTCTCAAAACAGTATTTAAGAGGAATTATTGAAATTTCCAAGAAGCGTATCTAACGGGAACGAGAACATGCATTTTTTTAAAGTGTGTTTTCTAAGAAAGTGTACAATTATCAACGGGAAGGGGTAATAAACCAAAGTGACAACACGCTATAATATAGCTACTATCACATTAATTTATAAATAAGAAAGGTAATTGAAGTATTAATAAAGATAAATTAATTCAATCACACATAAATGCACTCGATTATAAATGTTCTCTGCTCACATTTACATAATACAGCTACTATCACATTAATATATAAATAAGAAAAGTAATTGAAGTATTAATAAAGATAAATTAATTTAATCACACATAAATGCACTCGATTATAAATGTTCTCTGCTCTCATTTATCAAACCTTAAAATGTAATCTTTAGATAAAAAATATTTTTATTGACTAGTAATTATTTCATTTCCATTAATATCGGATGTTTTGACAAGTGTTAGCAGCAATTAATTTATAATGTCAAATTAATATTCCAAATGATGTCAAATTAGATTTTTAATTAAATTTATTTTTATTGCCAAAAAAATATTTTTATTTACTAACATGCCAGGCATAATTGTTACCTGTTTAAAAGCGGTTACACCACCAAGGATGATACGTTGCTGATTCTGTAGAGAATTCCATGTGACCATTCAGGTTAATTTTGTTCCATATTCCCTTAGAAAAATTTTGAGCAAAGTAAAAGTTATTCCACACTTTTAAGTGTTCGATTTAGGGTGCCCCTTTCGAATATTGCAAAATTGAAGACGTTGTATTATGTGAAACATTTCCTCTAAACACAAACAAAATTTTATATAAAGAGACATTAAAACGATACGAAATTTCCTCTAATGAATGTGTGGTGTTAGGAGACTCTGGCGCTAACTTTCTCCACAGGGTTAATGGGATAGATATAAGCAGCAGTCACTCGGATAATAGTCAAGTTATTTCAAAGATTCTAAAGAGAATCTCGGACTTTGCAGTGAAAGCCTTGGATACAATCAGGACCATTGCGAAATTGATGATGATTCAGTGAATCAATTTAATCTGGCTTCTATGTCCGGTATAACGGTAATAAATAAAATAAATAGCAGCAATCACTTAAAATTATAACACATTAAGATATTTAAAACCAATTAATAATTGCTTAATTAATTTAGACATTCCTTTTAAGTGAGTTTTTATATATCTTTATCTTAAGACTTAACAAATGTTACTAAGAAAGAAATTGTATCCTTTTTGTTAAATGTTTGCGAAACCTAAGTAGCACGGACGTCATCTTATTGTTATTACGATACGATGTGTCGCAACTCGCAATCGAACGTCGAATTTATCGGAAACTGATTAAAATCCAAACTGTGTCTCTTGCGGTCAGCTACAGTGTCGTGTGCAGTATATTTTTGTAAGGTGTGGTCCCACGTCAATAGTGGACTTTGTTTGTGATGATTAGGAATACTCGTAGTAGTCAGCTCTGCGACTGTAAATAGGTATTTCCGTACAGCCCTCCTGGACATGTGGCACATCGTTAATTATCAATGTTGGTATGGGATTGATGTATTATTAATTATTACGTTCATGACAGTCGTAAATATAATATGTGACTCCCATACATTTTTCATCTATTGTATTCAACTAAAGTTGTGCATCTTGTCTAGAAGGACAGTTTCACCTTGATTATGGAAGCACCATGAAGAAGAGTGCTGAAATATTGGAAACTCCAAACAATACCTCGGGCTAAAAGAAAAATATAGACGGAGTGTACAGAACTAAGTAGCAAGTGAAGCCGCAAAAAGTAATAGAGAACAATAGATGCTAAATTTCCTGATAGTAATACAGATTATTATAGCCAACCATTTATGCCAACAATATTAATCCTGATTATATAAGATACGGATCTGGATTCCTAGAAATAGTAAAATAAGGTTAGTGTTATTTTACGACGCTTATTACTACTCGTAACCTTCGTCGTTTCGGCTACGCTATATAAAAGGGAGGCTTCTAAGGGATTATGTATGAAAATATTTATTTTTGTCTTATTTATTTAATACAGTGATACAATATGAGTGACCAGACACTACTGAAAATTCATAAAGTTACGATTTTTTGCGGAATCACCCAATGTAACCATTTTGAACCCGCTGATGTGGGCTAGCCCTGATGTGCTGAGTATCTGATATTTCAGCATTATTGCAAACACCATGATAACAGTACGTATTCTAACGGTAATTGTTATATAAATGATATCAGAATTAAAAATCAGCGACATTATGAGCAACTCGACAGAAACAAGGATTTCTGTCACGGGAACTTATTCTGGATGTAACATTGTATAGGAATCTACAGATACACTAGGATACTTTGGCCACCTGTTGAAGGCTTGAGTCGGGAGAGGCGTGTTCGAAAAACGTCGCGCCCTTTACATATCATAAATCAAGTTATTTCCGTCTAGCTTTTGCCCGCGGCTCCGCCCGCGTGGATGTCGGTTATCGCGACCAAACATAGCCTATGTCCTTTCTCATGGTCTAATCTACCCCTATACCAAATTTCATCAAAATCGGTTCAGTAGTTGAGGCGTGAAAGCGTAACAGACAGATAGACAGACAGACAAACAGACAGACAGACAGACAGACAGAGTTACTTTCGCATTTATAATATTAGTAAGGATAAGGATTTTCCCCGAAAATTTGTCAAAATTGTATGTTGTATTATCTCTTTTTTAACCCCCGACGCAAAAACGACGGGGTGTTATAAGTTTGACGTGTCTGTGTGTGTGTGTGTGTGTGTGTGTGTGTGTGTGTGTGTCTGTCTGTGGCATCGTAGCACCCAAACGGATGAACCGATTTGGATTTAGTTTTTTTTGTTTGAAAGGTATATTAGTCGGGAGTGTTCTTAGCTATGTTTGAAAAAAATCGGTCCAAGATGGCCGCCGCCACAACATGTTGGAATACATATTTCTTTATAATTCCCTCAATATGGGTATCAAATGAAAGAGCTTGACTAGTAGATCAATTTAAAAAGCATAAAATAAAAATAAAATTTAAAATTTAAAAACCCCCGTCACAAAAAACACCAAAAAGTTTAAAATAAATGAATAAATTTTAATTCAACGGTTGCCATGTCGGGGGACCTTACGATATAAAGGAGTACTTAACCAGTTACGGTCCACCGACATGGCAACCGTTGAATTAAAATTTATTCATTTATTTTAAACTTTTTGGTGTTTTTTTTATCACTTAGGTGGCAGACATGAACACGGCCTAACTAATGGAAAGGTCATAAAATTGTAAATAATTCTTTAAGAATTTGAAAAAGATTTAATACGAAATAAGCAATTGAAGAGTCGTTTATTCAGTAAATTTTAATGAAATTTAATTAAATGAGGTATTAACTATAAATTAAAGAGTACTGTCAAAATAACACTCCTCGTTATAATTCTTTTAGCACCGTTTTAATTAGAAAAGCTGTTGGTAGCCTATAAAATGTTCCATATAAGGTCAACAGTGGCAAATGTTACGTTTTATTGTGAAATTTACATCGCACGGGAGGATCACCATCCTCGGTCCATATTGAGAGGAAATGATTCATTTTAAACAGGTGGATCCTCGTAAACACCTACTAAAATTGCTACTAATGAGATGAAATTTAACCGCTTCAGAAATTAGGGTCCTAATAACTACATATCACAAGAATCTTAAAGGCAATGCTCTTAGTTTAATAAAGTCACTGAACTCATTGAAAACATTAACATGTAATTATTTTCGTGTTTTTTTTAGATAAACGACTTGTGTGGCGTAGCGGTACAGCGTTCTAAAGTAAAGTAAAGTATCTCTTTATTGTGTACACCAAGCATTAAAAACACGTGTTGTTTGTAGGTACATTTCAGGTATTGACAATAGGCGGCCTTATCGCACAGTGGCAATCTCTTACAGGCAACCTTTGGATGGAGAAACAGATACAGTAATAAGTTAGGGTTTGTGAGTTTTATTTCCACCATATAATTCTGAATAATAAGTCTTATTATTTAGAGTTTGATGATTCCCACTCAGTTGCGCATAATAAGTTTAGAGGTTGCCTGAAAGAGATCGCTTGTAGCGATAAGTCCGCTATTTGTACACTATTTATAATGTTGCCCTTACATGTATTATAATTTATTGGTGTAAGTACAATAAAGATTCGTCTTAACATATCTTATCTTAATAAATTGACAACCATCCATTAAAACTCTCGCGTAAATAATTGTGGTAAAATTCTCACCAAAATTATTGGTTTTGCAAAAATTGAACGACTTCCAATATGTAACAATAACTTAATTGAACTTAAATCCGCCTGGTAATAAAATAAGATAAGTAACCCTCTGTCGCCGATGGTAAAACGTCTATAGGAGTGGCTTAAAAAGTAAATTATTGTGAGGCACTTTAATTGATCTACCAGCAACCAATAGCGTCACTTCTCTGGGTTATTAGCTTGACATTAATTTGAGTAGATTATAGTTAACCTCCAAGGATAATATATAAATATATTTATGTCTTAGCAGCTGAGATGCAAATGCGGCCGCTTAGGTACGAGATCCGTAAGCAAAATAAAGCTGATTAAGATAAGTAACTATAAAGTTCTCCCCGTAACCGGGGCTAGAAAGAGATGGTCCTGGGTCTGCCGGGGTGCGAGAGATATGCTATTGGCAATCTCACCTCTGGCAACAAAGGATCCAAGACGGCGTGCGTTTTAGTCGGTTCGAGTCCGACATAACCACTGCCACCAGCTCCGTGGGGGTGGTATCCGTGGAGATTTATCGCACGATAAAAAAAAACTATAAAGTTGTTAAGTTTCTGCACGTTCATGAATAGATTTTTATTTATGATTCGTTTAAAGACAGTAACCCAATAAAAACCTGGTTCGGACCGCTGTTGGCGACACGAAAACCTTCCCCATCACCGTCGGGGTACACCAAGGATCCGTACTCAGTCCCTACCTGTTCAGCTTGGTGTTAGACGTTTTGTCGGACAGTATCAGAGACTCACATGAGCAGCCTCCATGGTTGCTTATGTATGCTGATGACATTGCGCTGATGGACGCAGACAGGAACAGATTGGTGCGACGAGTGAAAGTGTGGAAGGAGGCGCTTGAGAACGGCGGTCTACTTGGCGTTAAACTCAACAGATCCTACACCCGTTCGCATAGGCGATGACTTGGTCGAGCGCACGGATCAGGTTAAGTACCTGGGATCTGTACTTCACGCTTCTGGTGACATCGACTACGACGTCAAGGCACGTATTGCCGCCGCGTGGGCTAAGTGGCGGGAAATGACTGGCGTCACTTGCGACTCTAAAATGCCAGTCAGGCTGAAGGGGCAGGTCTATAAAACGATCATTAGACCTGTCCTCTTACACGGCTGTGAGGCGTGGCCGCTGTTGGAGCGACACAAGCAGATGCTGCGTGTCACGGAGATGAAAATGCTGCGGTGGATGTGTGGAGTCACGCGTAAAGATCGCGTGAGGAACTCACGCATCCGCGGCAGCCTTCATGTCCGTGACATCGCAGATAAAATGCAAGAGAGCCGCCTCCGCTGGTGCGGCCACGTCTTGCGGAAACCGCCCAGCTACGTGGGTAACAAACCACCCGGTCCAGGTAGAAGGGGTAGGCCCAAGAAGTGCTGGCTTGGCGTCGTGGAGGGTGACATGCGTGAAAACGGTCTCACTACCTTGGACGCCCAAGATCGTGCGAAGTGGAGGAGGAAGAGCCGGAAGGCGGACCCTGAGCTCCGAGGGCACCGTGGCCTCGGATGCAATCAGGACTAACGTCTTTATGTGGATGATGATGATGATGAAGATAAGTAACTATAAAGTTCTCCCCGTAACCGGGGCTAGAAAGAGATGGTCCTGGGTCTGCCGGGGTGCGAGAGATATGCTATTGGCAATCTCACCTCTGGCAACAAAGGATCCAAGACGGCGTGCGTTTTAGTCGGTTCGAGTCCGACATAACCACCGCCACCAGCTCCGTGGGGGTGGTATCCGTGGAGATTTATCGCACGATAAAAAAAAACTATAAAGTTGTTAAGTTTCTGCACGTTCATGAATAGGTTTTTATTTATGATTCGTTTAAAGACAGTAACCCATTAAAAATATGGATATTTATAAAACGTTGTAATGTGGTCCCTTTGAAAGGAATCAAAAATATTTAAAATCGGTCCGTGCTGATTGTACATGCATTAGTAAGTTAAATGGTTGCTTATTATCAGGTTGGCTTCAGTATTTTTGTTCGTCAACTTACTAATTTATTCGCAATTAAAGTATTTCTTTAGTAAATACGAACATAGTTCAGTAATTCTGTAAATCAAATAAATATGCTAAACAGGATCATATGACAGATTTTTTTTTCGTGCGGAAATCCCCTCGGATACCTCCCTCACCGGAGCCGGAACGGGAGGTTATGTCGGACTCGAACCGACTAAAACCACACGCCGACTGTGGGTCGTGGTGCTAGGCCGGAGGTGAGGTTGTCATCGAAATATCCCTCGCACCTTTGTTGACCCAGAGCTGTCCCTTACGGTCTGGCCCTCCTCGGGTAAGGGGGACAACGGTATTCGCGACTCGCCCCCGGAAAGGATCATATGACAACAGCTTTGCAGTTTATTGCTGTAAACGGTAGCGCTTTACATTATTTTCCCAAAAAAAAAAGTGTGTTATAACACCATTTTTTCTTACTTGCACTTTATTATAGATTAACATGATTACTTCGGTAGGTATTAATGAATATAAACTAAATATTATTAATATTGTGGGTTTAAATCACTACATGTTTGGGAAGTCGATAAGATAAATTAAGTGTTAATTGATTGATATACCTACTAATTGAAGTTACAGATCATGCGATAGGTAATTTGATTAAACATTCGTGATTAATGACCATATGCCCTGACCTGCTCAATATGATCTATGTGAAGAGTATTAAGTGCCTCTCATAACTTGAACGATTGCCAAATTATGAGTGAAAATATATTTTCAAAATATTTATGATGTTTAATTACTTATACTCGCATATAATAAATAATTCCTTTTTAATTAGTTTATAATTAGATGTAAATATTTTGGATAATAAATTAACAAAATCATCTTCAAATTAATACAAATGTGTAAATGGAACCCGTCAAGATTATTTGCACTTGAGTAATTTACACCATCGTCGCTGCATCGTCGGAAGTTGCAATAACTCTATAAACTTAATTATTAGTTATAAATGTTAAGTTCAATTATGTATGTTGTAATTTAACTAAATATCCTGCTACAAATCTTTCAACAAATTGTGAAACTAATAATAATATACCATTATTACTTTGTATTTTTATTTATTACTATGTATTTTTATTTATTTCTTTGTATTCCATATTGCAAAACGTTAATTTATTTGTAGGCGTAAATCAACCGTTTACATTGAAGCAAATTGCATATAAACACTTATGTATTGTAAGTAATTGCCATAATTTCATGTAATCAAAAACAATTACGTAGAATAATTTGATACGTTTTAAAATAAATATATTATTAAACGCCAACACTGATGATTCGTTTGCAAAATATGCTCTTACTGATTTCCATATATTATGGACTTCAACGGTATAAATTGAATATGACGTGTCCTATGTGCCCATGAAGGTATTATGTAACACGTCATTAGACAAGGTGGGATAGGGTTGTCACAGGCTTGAAAGAATATTTTGAGTAATATTAATCTGTTTTAATTGCAAACTTAAAAGGTGAAAATTTTATTATAAGTATCATTTTGGACTGCTGGTGAATCTGATATAATCTTCTTATAATCTTGATCATTGTCTTGAAATCACTATATGCCGGGTGCTTCATCTTCTAGGAGTTTATTCATTTCATAGTAGATTTAAGTTCAAAATAAAGCACCAAGTATACAACTCCTTAAGCCCTATAAATTAATGTTAAGTATTATTTAATTGACTATGGAAAGCTGTCAATCAATATTAACTTGTCACTTACAATTTTGTCAATTAGCTAAGTACGAGTATGTCTTAAATAGTGACAACCTTAACTGTAGTTTGAGTTTATCTCTTCGCTTACACAAATGTATATCTAATGAATCACATATATAATAAAATTTTCAAATGACGTTGCGAATTACGTCATCACTTGAGTCTACGCTAATATGTTACAGGGTTACTCACCTCAACGTGGGGGATACTACCGTCTCCAATAACAGATTCTTAAGATAGCTATAACATTAGTTTTCGATGATTGTCGAATTCATAATAAGTTATTTTTAGTTCATTGAGTAATTAAAACTTTCTGAAATCTATAAAATATAATAATTTTGAATTTAATTTCGAAACTATATAAAATAAAATGGCTACACATATAGAGCACTTTTACTTTTTCTATCTGCGGTAGCCTAGTGGTATGGGTAATGGACTGCTGAGACGAGTTCTCGGGTTCGATCCCAGGTTTACCATGGCACACACCAATGACTTTTCGATGCTTTTCGAAGTTATGTGTGTATTTATCGCAGGTTTATAAGTGCCCGGTTAATGGCAATAGGCTCGCCACCTATTACATTGGGACCTAAACATAAACTGGCGAAATGTGGGTGCTAGCACCTCTGCCTACCCCTTCGGGGAATACAGGCGTGAGTTTATGTATGTGATGTATGTTTTGTACAGTATTTATTATTATAAAGTTTCCATTAAGCCGTGAGAATGCCGTAAGTTGAAACCGGCTAGGTTCAATATAATAAATATTGTGGAAAAAGTACAAATGTTCTCAATATGTGTAACAATGAATTCCACCAAGTGCCATTAATCAACAGTATAAATAGAATGTAAAATAAAATAGATTGACCAATGTATGGGATTGAGATCCGTTGACAATTATCGTAAACGTTTTAATTTTTACATTTCTTAACTTTTAAGCTCCTAACACTTAGCTACGATATCTTCTTACCATCATATTATAGATCATAAGCTTATTCAACACCTTAGTACTATAAAAATGATTACAATCACTGCAGCTGTTGAAGTAGAACTGACTCATAAAATGTCAATATTTTTGTACAAACATACGAATCACTTTCAAACAGCCTAGAGACCTACAATAACGTACTTCATTGTGCTATTCGAGGAAGAATATTTCAACGTATTTTCTAACTTATAAAAAGAAGGAAATAGTGTACTGAGTAATGATAACCTTCGTCATCGACATAAGGCACCTGCCCGCCTACAGGAGTCTATGAATCAGGGTGCTTGCCCAAAATAGGTAGCGTTACGACACCCGCAAATAGATATGCGGATTTGTTATACCTCTGACGCAATAGTGGTGACGAAAATATGAGTGGAATGAAATCGAATGTGTATTCAAAGATATGTAGTAGGTGGTTGGGAGATAATTATCGCCAGAAATATTTCGAGCCATTGTGTTGAAAGATTGGTCAGCCTAGACCCTGCGTTACCGGGTCTAGCTGCTTCCAGTTGCGCCGCGGGGAGGCTCCTTCTTGCAACCAGATGTTTGTATGTAGTAGGTAAATTAGTGGTATCTAATGCAGGTTCAAGTTTTTCACTTCGACTTCGACTTTTCATTACATTTAATGTTTTATCATTCTTATAATGATTGGCTTGCAGTAGCCGAATAAGTGCCTCGGAGAGCACGATAACCCGTCGGTCCCGGTTGGCATTCGTTAGGCATCCATTACACAGGGTTTTCTGTCAGTTTTACCATAATCGAGCGATGGCTCGGGCATTGCCAAGACGTACTCGGCTAAGTGAAATAGCTTTCGCCAGGAGAAGGGTTGGGAGACCTATACTGCACTTCAAGAACTGCACAAAACGCAACATGAAGGCCTTCGAAATCAACCTCAAAGTATGGGAAAACCAGGCTGATGATCGCACCAATTGGAGGAAGTCCCTGGTTGATGGATGCAAAACCCATGACCGCAGTTGGTTTCAAAACTTAGCCGTAAAGCGTGAGAAGAGACACGGGAGCGCAGGGGTTGCCTCGTCTGCTCACTTTTCAAGCGACCCTCAGTTCAGGTGCCAATCATGTGGACGGTGCTGTCACTCCCGTATCGGACTATACAGTCACACTAGAGCCTGCTACACAGATACTGCTTAAATCATCTACTTAAGATGTAAAGGCTACTACATTAATCACGGTCATTGTTATTAACGTATTTTTGTTCTAATCATCAGTCACCGTAATTCATGATTGTTGGTATGAGCGTGTAAAGGACGCATTACAGGTACTTTGAGCCTTAAAAAGTTCAACAACTTCGTATCACAGAATTTCTAATCGTTAGTAGGTTACGGAAAATATTAAAGTTCAGCCATTCGTACATGGGTTAGCAGAAGACCGAAAAAGAAGAGCGAGTTTTTCAAGTGGTGTCATTATCATACCCATGTTAATCCCAGTTGCTTACAAAGTTTTTTGGACAAGAAAATCGGATATCCAGAAAATGATTTGCGTTGTTTAAATAAAATGAAAACAGTGGAACGCGGGGAGTGCCAGCAGAAGTGATAACTTGATCAATAGATATTTAATTGAAGTATACAGAGGTAACAGCAATTTATGTTGTTTTTTTTTTAAATTACAAAATAGAGTAATGGTGTCGCGAGTTGTATGAAAAAACCAACCATAAAGCTTTTTTCACTTTAAAAAAACTTCTCTTTTAAAACTGTAATAATGAAAGATACAATTAATTAACTATATTCGTTAATTAGTATCTTGGATTCTCCTGACTATAGATAGGTATTCATAATCACCAAATTGGGGCAGGATATCCCTGAAACCGGATTTTTCGTTTCCATTTTCCCTATTCACATTTGGCCATGAAATGATGCCATAATAAGACGAAACAGTTATGAATGGGCTATTTGACTATTTTTTTTTTACTTTCGAAAAATGACTACTGTCTTATAATATAATGAACTGTATAAGTAAAATTTTCGTACGACAAATAGTTTTCAAGATATTTGATTTTGAAAATTTCAATTTGTCGCGCCGCCCGAAAACGCTCAATACAAAATCGTTCTAAATTGTGACGTCACGCTTCGGTAGCGCGTAGTGAAAATGTATGGAGTGCAAGATAATATCGCATTTATCTCGGTCTACGTTGCGTTTACACTTATATAGTACATAATAAAAGTTATTTAAAATTTAATGAGGAATCTAAAAAGTTATATATTTGAATTGAATTTGATTGTTTATATTTTGACTTTTTTTGGGAATTTCAAGTAATGAAAAGTCATAGTTTCAGTTTAGATATGCAAATTTTTTATTTTGCAAGGCACATTTTTTTACAACAAGCTATCATATTAACTAGTATTGGGAAGAATCGACGACTTAGTCAAATACCCTATTATTATATCAAAATGGCTGTATTTGGTATAAACAAGTTGTTTGTATAGTTCATTTAGCGAGACAGCACTTTCTTTTCAGCACGCCACTGCCACGCAGGAGGCGCGGGTTCGATCGCCGTTCAGTGCAAGTATTTGTGGTTGCATGCATGAATATGGCTATTTGCAATGGTCTGGGCGTTTCTATGTATAATATATGTATATATTTACAAAAAAACTATCTAAGTATGTTCATCCGCATTCTAGATTCCTTAACACAAGCTAGTTAAGCTTACCATGGATCTAGATGGCGTTGTGTAATGTTGTGGAATATTTATTATTATTTCCTTTATTCTTATTTCCTTTATAAATTAAAACTGAAGTTATCTTGTTGTGATATTTTGGCGGCAAAGTTTATATCTTTTTATCAAAAGTGTGTACTGCCAGTGGTATATCTGTCGCCAAATATATGAATTACTATCCGGAGAATACAACTTAGGAATACGATTGATAGACACTTATGATTATAGACCGCGAATTGGAGGGTTATCAGCGTCCCTCAAGACTAAATTTTGGCGACAGTTATTTTGCAGACAAACCTCTTCGGGGATTAACAGGCAAGAATATGTCAGTAAGGACGTTTTTTGTTCTATTCCTAGAGAATATTTTATAACTGTGACGTCACCAGATTAATGTGTTCATCGCACTCCGTGATTATCACCAATTCAAGTTTTATAAAGTTCTTTTATAAATAACAACTAGTTCAAATTTTCTGAATAAACCTGTACGAACTGAATTAGCAAAATAAATTATACAGTCGTGTACAAAAGTGTTACATCGCATTTTAATGAGTCAATTTCATATACAAACAGTTATGTATGAATGATACACTGTCAAATAGCGTTAAATGAGGGGTAATAGTCCAGGATAACGGCCACTAAACACGGCTCGGGGCTCTAAAATTTTATATATACAGCCTACAGCCCACACTGTTAGACTATCCTTACTTTCTTGCGACACAGATGTTCTGTTCTGTCACTTATAGGTACAATGTATGTAGTTGGTATTGAAAACAGTGTCAGAGTTAAAAGCTTGATTATTAATTGAGGCCATTAATTTATGTCACTTAGTATCTATGTATAACAAGTATTTTATAATATTGAGGTGTTTACACTTTATATTATCTATGTAGATTAGAAAAAGTATGCTTGTGCGTAGGGTGAATACAACAACATCGATAGCTTATTGGTTAAGGAGTCGGCCTTACGATCGAGAGGTCCCGGGTTCGAATCCTGGCCATTTTTAACCGTGGTGAACCCACTCCTAGCGCAGGTCATTCAGCTTAGTTGGAGGGGTTAGAGGGAATATTAGTACCTTAAAAAAATCATCATCAAACATCTCTCGCTTTATTAGTTATTTTTTAAATTATTGTATTATCATTGGTTCTTGATAAGTGTGCGTAAGATTAGTAAGATTTTGAAGCACTTAAAAATGTCGGATAGATTTGTATCTATCCGACATTTTCAAGTGCTTCAAAATCTAGTTCAAAGATTCCGTTACATAAAAAATATACATACCAAGTAATAAACATCATTACGGAGTCGTATTTTTCTGATTGCATCTACGGCGGAGATGAACTCGGAGGGCAGGGTTCACCTTACAGTTTTTCTTCTTCCACTTCCCATGGTTTTCGGCAGCTAGGACTTCTTGGGCCTACCTCTCCTACTAGAATCAGGTTGTGGTGCCATTGCCAGACGTTTCTTTACCCACGTAGCCAGGTGGTTTCCGCAAAACGTGACCGCATCAGCGAAGACGACTCTCTTACATTTTACCTGCGATACCAAGTAAAAAAAACATGTTAAAACCATGACGTAATCACTATCAACCGATATGTAACTGATACACTCCTCGAACATTAAAGTGATAGCAAATACGCGACTTTCGCAAATAATGTGAAACGCAATAGTGTAGTCTGGTCGACTATATTATGGCCTTGATTTACAGCAGACGCAGCCGCGTAAACTAACTTGACGTTTACAGCTGGCCAATAGTTTGGGATATTGGAGCTTCAAGAATGATAAACTTGAAGTAATAAAACCTACGCGTTTTGTGGATCCATCTATTTCTTTTATCATGCGGTAATCCTCATAGTTACCACTTCTATCGGCCATCAGGGGTAGTTATGTCGGACTCTTCTTGACTTCTACAGCGAATCAACCAATGCCCACGCCAATGTCAAGTTTTTCGAGAAATTCCGTATCCAGTAAATTTGTTTCCGTGTGTCCACCCCCCGCGAGATTTAGGTGGTCAATTAGGACGTGTGGTTTTAGGGGGGTTTGTCAGGCTCAGACCGAATAAAACCGCACGCTCGGGTTCTAATTTGATACCGTAGTGTAAGCTTACCCAATAAGGCATTTTCCTCGAACCTAGCAGCTGACCTAGTGTGCAGGAATCCAGGTGTCATTGAACCTTGGAATGGGAGGAGCGTCGCGTCTTCCCACGCAAGCCAATGCACCTATCGATGAACGGATGACACCCTAGAGTTTCAGCTAGGGGTTGGGGTTAGATGGTAGTAGCACCCTTAAAAGCATAAATAAACTAACTGATAGAAAGGAGGACAAGAAGAGCAATCCCGGCTCGATTGAAAAATATTCTAATGAATCGAATATGTATTCGATTTGTATAGTTAGCATACTTAATGCTGTAAAAATTCATTCAATTGTTTGGGTGGAGTTATCAAAAATCAATGTTTAAAAATGATTGTAACATCATGCATTGATTCCGATAGTTCGTAAGCAAATCGGTAGATGACTTCACCATCGCCTTAAATACGTATAAGATGGGAAATTTGAATCACATTAGGCGTGTCTCGGTAGCCGAATTGGTCAAGGCATTCCCCCTGTAAGTCAAAGATTGCGGTTTTGCGTCCCACCCTTGAAGATTCTTTTTCCGTATGTATTCGATTTGTATACTTAGCATACTTAATGCTGTAAAAATTCAATCGATTCTAATGAAATCATGCTAAGCTAACGATGACTCAACATACGTAAAATGATACCTATCTGAAATCAGCTTTTAACATACTTATATGTCCTCGATATAAATTCTGATTGTGACATGAATATTGTGAAACATTTGAACTTTTCCACTTAAAATTCAATAAATTCTTCCAAGTGTTAAAGTGCCAAATTTCAATTTTTTACTATCCTTATTTGACTGTGTGACCTGTGGTTCAATCTCATTAAATTCATATAAATATTTAATGTATAATAATGTCGATATTATAAATATCGCCCTCCTTTAATTAAATGGTCATAATTTTTTGGAGTTTTGTAGTCAACACGGTACTTACTCAAGTTTTGATATATTTGGCCCTCTGTCTGTAAATAGTTTTTTTATGCGTAATATACCTACCTATATACTGAAATAAATTAGCTAATGTGACTTAATACAAAATTAAATGTAACAACTTCAGCGACATTTTGTTTATATATATTTTTATTTATAAAGAATATTAGCAACCGAAATTAATAATATTCCCTTTAACCCCCCCAACTAAGCTAAATTGCTTGTGCTAGGAGTGGGTTCACATCAGTAGTGTAATGGCCAGGATTCGAACCCGGGACCTTTCTTTAACCGATTTGAGCCCTATAAACGTCAACACCGAACTATAAGTTATGGTTTTTATCTTTAAAGTCAATTTGTTTAAACCATTTACACTAAATTTTAACAAAAACAGTGTGAAGCCAATGGTTATTTTCATAGCGTCGTATGCACGATTGTATTCAATTTATGTAACTCAGCGAATACTCGTCGTCATTCCGACTACGTTTATTGAATGAAGGGAAGCAGAGACAGACAACGATTCGATTTGTTCAAACGCATGAATGGACTATAACTTCGAGTGCATGTAAATTTGAAGCTGATGGCAGTGTGTTTGTTTAAAACTAAGTATGTTAAGCGCTGATGTTTTCACTGGAAAATTATTGCCATCAAGTATTTAGAAAAACAACAGTTTGGATGGATTGAAAAGTTCGTTCCTTATTCGTGCCAGATCGACTGAACCGATCTGGATGAAACAGAAACAAATGATTACCTGAAATAGAATATACGCCGGGCATGGGAACAATATTTGGGTCGCAGCGCAAAAAGGCAACAAGGCGAGCTTTGCTTATTTATGCACCAATATATTCAGTATTTACAAAACCTAAAATTACTTAAACTATATCCAAGTGGACAAGACAAGCCATATCAGATAAGAGACTGTTCGCAAAAAGTTTGCAAATAAGTAAAACCTTACCTTCAATTCTATAAAGGTTAACCTAGCCTACTGGTAGGTCATACATTCTTACAGAATGAGTAATATACGATTGTTACAACTTTGTCAGTTTACAACTCTATACAATCCCCCACGTTAGCGAATGCAGACTGCAGACAGTTACTCAACGGCAGATGGACGGCGCTACCGGTGCCCACGCGGTTGTCACGCCCACCGCTAAATAGCACTGCAACCGGGACAATTGCACTGCAACACTGTACTACTGCAGAAAAGTTTATAAAACAAATCGGATTCAAGAAACAAACAAAAAGGGCAATTAACAGTGAGAAATAACTTTAGGGCATTAGTTTAAAATAGTCAGAGAAAGGGAAAACTAGGTATAATATAAAACAAATTCAAATTGATAACCTCCTAACCTTTTTTCAAGTGAGTTTAAAACGATAATAAAAATTATGAGGATTTTTACTGCACAAGTAATACAATGAGACCTTTTTTCATATGTAACCTTCCTCACTATTATATCTTACCGGAGCTAGTTATAATATTTTGAACTCGAATCGACTAAAATCGTACCGTTTTTCGTAACAGCCTGCGTGGCCGGAAAATTTAGTGCCCTAGAAAGGATATACTAAAGACCCTGACCAGTCTAGGCCATCAATATTGGCAATTCTACCCCAATATGTTGTTCGGGATCGAACGAGAAATGTCAATCAACACATGAAATTCATTATCATGCTCGACTTACCGTTCCAGTAAAAATGCAGAAGTTAGAGTATTGAAATGTAACTGTATTAATTTGTACAAGTACAATCTTTTTTATAGGTTTGATATACGAAAAGAAACAAAGACATCATGTTTACTTTAGATAGCTAAAAAAAAGTCGGGGAATTCCTTTCATATTTCAATACTTATTCGATAATGTTCAATCTAGTATTTAACGTTATCTGTCTGTAAGTATGATATTTTGAAGGGGACGCCCCGAGTAATAAATATGTACGAATCAAACCTTGACAAATCACCGAATGAATACCGATAGTTTTTCTGCATAGTCGTATTTTAATGGCTATGGAGTCGGCGGAGGTTTGAATCCTGGTCACTCCACTACCTACGAGAACCCATTTCCAATACAACAATGATGTAATAGTAAGTATCTACTTAAACTTGTTTCGCGTTACGATAATATATTTACTAAGAAGCGAGTAAGTGTTTGTAAGCGCAGTGCCTTATTGCATCATCATTATCATCGTCATCACCCTCCAGCCCTCATCCCATTTAATTGCAGTCAGATTTATAAATGTACTTTTCCATTCGGTCAGTGCCTTTTTTCCCTCCTTAATTCTAATGACCAGTCGGCGTTGACAACACGATACATGAACTGGCTAAATTGGAAAAGTATTGAAAAAAAAAAACAGGTCAGAAGCACTCTAAACTAGTGGACTTGTGTGAAAGGTTTAATAAAATAGGGGAAGCTCGTGAAGGGCTGTTGTCACTGCCTACCCGGAGGGAAATAAGCGTGAGCATTATCGCATTCCTTTCATTTGTGGCATTCTGTGGCGTGGCGGTAGTGTACGCGACTGCCACGCAGCAGGCGCGGGTTCGATTCCCGCTCAGTGCAAATATTTGTATGCATAAATATGGCTATTTGCATTGGTCTGGGTGTTTCTATGTATAATATGTATGTATTTACAAAAAAGAAAAGTATATAAGTATGTTTATCCGCATTTTAGATTCCATAACACAAGCTATAATAGCTTAACATGGGTCTAGATAGCGTTGTGTAGAATGTTGTCGAATATTATTTAGTTTCTTTTCAATCTTAAAATCAATGAAATCATTGTTATCATATATTAATCACAGGACATAAACACTCGTAGCCTGACCGTATCAGCCACTATGTAAATAAAGGCTTACTCAAAGCATGATCGAAGGAATGTATTTCCTTATGTATCATCAATATCAGAGTTTATCATACTATAGTGTTTTATGATGGCTAAAGTGTAACTATAAATTAATTTCTTTAGTTTGTAATGGTTTCGTGCGATATGTTTGATTGTAGGTATCCCTTTTTAACCCCCGACGCAAAAACGACTGGGCGTTATAAGTTTGATGTGTCTGTGTGTATGTGTGGCATCGTAAGTCCTAAACGGATGAACTGATTAGGAGTTAGTTTTTTTGTATGAAAGGTATATTAGTCGGGAGTGTTCTTAGCTATGTTTGAAATAAATCGATGTAAGATGGCCGCCGTCACAACATGTCGGATTATATATTTTTTTCTAAACTCCCTCAATATTGGTATCAAATGGGAGGGCTTTTAGGCTACTTACCAGCTCATAAAGTAGTGCAATCCTTAACTACTCTGATCATCATCATCCTCTTTGCACGTTTCCCGTTGCATCCAAAGATCCATAACATAAATAAAAAATCCCTAAGCGTTTTTATCTCTCTGAAATGAAATCTGAAATTGCCATATTTTTGTCAAAAAAATAGTTTTTTTTTACTTTTTCGCTTTGGTTAAGGGTATCGATCTATCACCAGACTATATTTCGTGAATTATAATAGCTAGACTTGACATAAACTTTCACAGATATTTGTGTGATATTTCTGTTGTCGTTGTAACACAATATTGAAAACAGATAATGGTACGGAGCCCTTTGTGCGCGAGTCCGACTCGTGCTTGGCTGTTTTTTTGACATAATTATCTTTTATCCTTAAAATACTTAACTACTAGTAATAATGAAGATGATGTATAAAAAAGTCTATCAAATAGACAAATTGACTCTAAGCGTGATATCACCCATGACGCTACCAGCCCACGTTTGTAGCTAACCTACGAGTGAGCTTCTGTATTGCGCAAGAGCAACCATTCATGCTATTATGATTGACAGCGGAGAAATGAATTCTGTACGTGAGTGTAATTTAGAACCGCTTTCAGTATTTCATTTGTTCTCAAAAATAAATTCTTTAATTGACAAAATAATGAATTGTAATAATCGCTGTCGGATAAAATGTGCCTTTTTGTTTGGTTACCTGATTGGTACTAGGGTAAACTTAAAAAATAATGACCACCGTTCGAGACGCTGTTCCTAGATTGGTGATCCCTGCCATCATGGCCTTGACTAATGCTTTGACATGCTCAGTTGAAAGAACCTAGCATTTTAGAAGTGAACACGCATGTTGGTGAAGTATTCAAGTTCTTATTCGATCAAAAAAACGAATCATTTAATTCGCGATGGTATCGGTTGCACCCATCGTATGAGAGTTACATTCAAGATATTTCAATTGAAGTAAAGTTTCAACATACATAATAATTATATTATATTCACGTCTGTGTATCCCGTTTGAAAGCCTCCGTGGCGTGGCGGTAGTGAACGCGGCCGCTACGTAGGAGGCGCGGGTTCGATCCCCGCTCAGTGCAAAGATTTGTATGAGCATGCTCGTAGAGCGCGTTAAGCTGTCGGTCCCAGTTGCCATACGAATATGTATGACAGTCGGTACAGGGGAAATGGGTGAAATGGCCCCTCACAGAAGGGCTGATCACCGTCCGGTCAAACGGCGACCCCACTGGCATTAGTAGTACTATATCTATTCTGTGGCGTTAGGCAGAGATGTACCAACAGCTACATTTCACCATATATGATTTTCGGAACTATGTAATAGGTTGCGATCCTAATGCCATCATACAGGCACTTTGTCATGAGCTGTAGGTATGTTTACTGTCGGATGGATTTTCAACAATGAGACATAACACCTGTAAAATAATTTGTCTTGCAACACAATAGAAAATGTGTAAATAAAATGAATTGGTAAATTAACCAATTTTATGATGCACCTACGTGCTTTGTGACTATACTGAATGGGTTATTAGCACATTTGATCAAAAGCTTGTGTTGTAAAATACATAATGAATAAGAAAACATATGTATTATATTTATTAATTTGTAGCGAATAAGAGACCTGAAGGTCAGGCAGGTGTGCTGTCTAATATTAGTTTCGGACTAACCACTCTTTCAATAACTTTAAAACTATCCATACGTTATATAAATAGTTCAAGGTTTAGTAAAACAATCGGGAAAGTTCCTGAGAGGTAAATATTATTTTAATATATCATCATCCTACAAGCCTTTTGCCAACTTAGCGTGGGCGGCTATTTTAGTGTAAGTAATTTCGAAAAGTTCTATATTTTTCGCGAAGCAACTGCCATCTAACCACCACAATTCACTGATAATATCAAGGTCGCAGAGATGTCGGACTTTTTAGGGCTCCGAAAACCCGTTAGGACTGCCACTAGGACTGTATACTATGAGGATATTTATTATCTATTTAATCCTTTTTAAAAGCTTCTGCTTTCTATCAGCATAAACATCAGCTATCTAGCAGTGCTAAGATAGGGTAAACGGCGTTAGTATGGGAACTAATTTCTTCAAACTGTCATACAAAAGGGTAACGTGCAGTTACGTCACTATATCACAACACATAAAAAGCAGTAAGCACGCTGCGATGAGAAAGGTTTAACCTATTCCAATACAGCTATCTAATCCTTTGTTTTCTAATCGGTCATATCTATGTACAACATGAAACTTAACAAAAAAAATGCCAGTAAAAAGTACCGATTATGATCAAAAATCGCAAATGAATCAATACAATCAACAAAAAAATATGACATCACCAATCGACCTTATTACCTCACCGATAAGTAGACGGGTAATAACTTCTAGAAAACGGAAATGAAACTGTGGTTAGGCATTCATTCCTGATTTGTTCGGTTTGCACTTCGGAAGGCGCGGCGCAAGGCGTGCGTCAAAGTACTTGCTCTGACGCAAGTCACTCGACCAAGTGTGCGCGTACTTATGCCAAATATTTGACAGATAGACACGGGGGCTGGATACTGAGAAACATAACAAACAAACCCTTTTTTGCTGTGTTTGGGTCAATATTTGTGTAATCTTTCGAGTAAAAATGAGGTTAGAGACGCTTTGTTTGAAGTTTCAGATTGAAAAGGTCTGATAATAGTTTACGTAAATATCGTGTGTTTTAGAGAGTTTTGTCAAACAGTTATTACTGTTTTATTGAAGTTGTTTGTTGCAAAAGTTGGGAGTTATTTTCATTGGATTAGTTAAGTAATCCAATGAAAATTGGACGAGTGAAATTAAAAAAAAAAAACAAAAAAGATATTTCTGTAATGAAATAATTTATTTGTTTTTTTTTATTTAATTATAAAGTTAAATTTGTTTGTATTTTATTTCACAGGTATGAATAACGGTAGTCCCAATTGTTACCAGAGTTAGCACCTTGGAGCCCTGGAGTCATGTAGTAGCTATTATATAATATGTGCCCTAGGTTCGCTCTTCTTATTTATTTCTTCATTTTGCTTATCTTGGCTTTTATGGATGTGACTGCTTTCTGATATCCCAACTCCGAGAAGAAAACCCGTGACAGAGCCTCGTCTTTAAATCATCAGATGCACCAGGTAAAATTGACTTTGCCCCTCAAATCTTGGTTGAGTCACACACCCTAGTATTTTACGTCACAGGGAAAATTTACGGTTCCTTTCCCATATATGAAAAGTAAAACTTTAAACATATCCTTTAAATTATAGGCCGGATATATGAAAATAGATAGACCGGTATGTATGTATATCATGATTAAGGAGAAACCCATGTCGTCAGTACCAATCATGACCGCGATATGACAAGGCAAGATTTTATCTGGATCACGATCAACGACTCTGACGAATTTATTTCAGAGCCTATCATTGTGATTGCGTATGTTAAGCTCTGCTGTCATCTTCTGTTTAAGAACACCTATACGTTTTTATTATCGACTGGTTACTACTACTTGTGATTATATCCGTTTAGAACTAATTTATCACTATTTATTTTGATTTTATTATTTTTGCACGTAAAACTAATCATCAGGTACTTATCTGCCGTCAAAATTGGTCCAGCTATCTTTGGAAATTAGCTGGAGCAAGCGGCAAAGACCGGCAGACAAAAGTTAAAAATTAACTGTTAATAAGCAATGTTAAACATTCATTGAACATCTTTCATTTTAATATTACAATTAGACTTATTTTCAATTTGGACGGTCATCATCCACATAAAGACGTTAGTCCTGATTGCATGCGAGACCACAGTGCCCTCGGAGCTCAGGGAGGAATTTGGAAGGTATAACAAGGTATTCCTAATAAACGACTCTGAAGTCCGAAGTTCAAAATGTACGCTCTAAAATAAGAATCAAATATTGTTTATGCCTACCTGGGAAAAAGATACATAATACAATATTGTTAACAGTTAAAAAAATATCATAATTGTATGGAGCAAAAAAAACGCAAAATATTGTTTATAGTTACACAATTATTATCATAATCGCATTCAGGAAAAAATATCCAAAATATTGTTCCCACAAATTCCAATGACGCACATAAATCGTATGTTTCAAAGTAAAATGTGAGTGATCAAACATATCAATTGACAGACAATTTTAACTAACCAAACAACCAACCAACCAAATATATGGTGGGCACGAGCGACGAGCGTCAATGATAAACAAACTGAGATTGGGAGGTGAGGTGTTACCTTTATTTATAGACATTAGAAAATAAAGGTTATTACTAAGTATACACACTATTATTATTACTAATGTTAATAATGTGACGTATAAATACGACGAGCATGCATGAAGAATGTAATGAGAGTGAATGAGGCGAGAGTAATAATAATAATAATAATTAAATATATGTTTTTTTATATGTATTTAAAAATATAATTTATAAGTTTTTAAAATGAATAAAGAGGATAATAATAATAATATACGTCTTTATTGTACACCAAGAATATAACAATAGGTATAGTCAACTACAAAAGTAGCTTAACAAATTCTAATTTATTGAACACTGGTGCTAATTCTGATGTGCACATCTCTAAATTTAAATTTCTCTAAAATTTTCTAATTTTAGCTCAGTGATTGACATATGGGTATTCTGTTGTTTAGTCGAACTAAATTTAGTGTTCTCCAAGACAGCTCTAAATTTGAATATGACATCGCTAAAAGTTGAATATGAAAGTGTTGCCGGTGTTAAAAAAATAAGAATGAATGATAAAGGGGATTTTCACAAAATCTTTAAAAACCATATTTATAGGTGTTTAGAATGCCGACAAATGTTAATTAATGCGTAATATTGATCAAATAGTAAAGAAACTGTGATTTTTCTTAGCCAAACCTAAGTAAATACAGTTTTACTCGGTTAACGTTCCTGGCAACCCTGTAAATAAACTTAATTATCTTTGATTGAATCTGTGCAAGTCAATTTGTCAATCAACATTTTGTTGTTGATCTTAAATAAGTTCTTGATATCCAAAATTTACAAAAGAAATAAAGTAGACTCTTTTACTGTCGTGGCTAACGTGGCACTGGTAGAATTTCTGGAAAAGCTTGACATTTCGCCATTACATTGTACTTCACTAGCATCATTGGCAAATTGCGGTGATTCGCTGCAGAAGCCAATAAGAAGAATAAAGTAAAGTAAACACGGACGAGAGAAACAAGACTGCCCACAAGAGGCCACAACAGTTGCTGGTTCAAATTGTAAGGACTTAAGGCAGGACTTTCAAACAGCCTAAACAACATAGACTGCAGATCATGCAACGGTGGGAGCATGTACCTAATGTAAGTATATTTGATTGCCTATATGCCTATTGTGTCTTACAAGTTTTGTGATGGGAAATGTAGAGCATAGCATAGAAACCTATACCATAATTGAAAGAAAGAAGTGGGTATTGCATGCTTAATGCCTTTATACAGTGAAAAGAAAGGCACAAAATGTTTGTGATTCAAAGAGGGCAACAAGAGGAGACCCGCTATTAAATCTTTTTTATATCAAGTAGAAGATTTCAGTTATACTTGGGACCGCCTCAATTATTTAATGGTTTGCCAGTCTTGAAGCAATAAAAAAGTGTCAATTTAAACTGTACTAAGTATCTACTACCTAACGCTTTATAACCCAACGTAATACTTATATTTTCATTACAGGAACTAACACGGCTTGCCTAGGCCCTTACATCATCTTTCCTATGATAACTTGCTGAGAAGTACCGAAGATTCGACACAGTGCTCAAGTGATTGCTGTTGCTTGAATTGATTGCTGTTGTTTTGAGAAAGAACGGTGCTGAAGATAAAAGAAGATTCCTAATAATTATAAAAATCCCTGTTTTATGTTAATTAAACTATTCTGAACCCATGTTTTTAATCCATGTCTGTCCCACCAGTTGTGCAATCGAGTTGGTCTATGGGTACCACCCTGTTTGTTAGAAATTCACACAAATGTAGTCAATTTGATGCAGCAGGTTTTAAGTCTGATCATGATAAAACCTGCATCCATGTTTGATAAAAACTAGAGGTGAACAATCTATAACCGATGTATATGTGGGCGGAGTCACAGGGATCAGCTAGTCATCATTATCCTTGTGGTAATCCCGGTCGCATCTGAAGTCTTCACCTGGGTGTCCGGGGTCCACTGTTTCCAGTCTACCAATGGCACTGAACTTCGATAAGCGAAGCGACTGCCATGTGACCACACTAATTAGTTTAAATTAGTTTCATGAACAAATAGTAGCATATTGATATCAAAGTATTGCAGTTGCCAGTGGTTGGACTTTTCAGAACTACAACTACCTGTAAGGATTGCCTTAGATGTTTGTATGACAACCAGGACCAATAGCTTAATATGCTCACGGAAACACCCAGAACAATTTAAATAGACGTAGGTGTGACAAGTTCGACCTTATATTCATGCATACAAATATTTGCACTGGGCGGGAATCGAACCCGTGCCCCCTGATGTAGCAGTCGAATGAACTACTGCCAGGCCAGAGGCCGCTGGGCATCAGAGTGCAGTGATACCTAACATATTTTTACTATTAATGCTGCCATATGGTCGGCGGTTTTGCTAGAAGAGCTTAGAGGTAACGGTTAGGGCTAGCAGTTACTCCAGCAGAAGCAAGCCCAGGGTGGCGGTGGTGTGACTCTCCAGGTGAAGGGTAACCTTTTATCTCCAACATCATGTCGAAGTCGCCAATGTTAGTGACCAAGGCCGAGAGGGACACGAGGAAAATCTCCGAGCCACCCTCTACAGCGCCTCGGTCGAATTTGCTGTAGGTGGCAGTGTTTACATTCTGGAAGAGAGGCGCCCGCCATCTCCATTGCCTAGCATGCCACTTGACACTTAAAACGTACAACAGAATACAAATTCTCTAAAAATGAACTAAAAGTAACTTCGCTAAGTTTGGTCGTGTCAAGCTAATTTTAGGTTAGTCGCGTGTTCACAGAATACAAAACGGCATTTGACAGGCGTAAACTAAATTTTAGAGAGTTTTAGCTATTTTTAGTTAAGAGATGTCACATCAGAATTGGCATCACTGTGGCCCCTAAACCTTACATAAAATTATGAAAAAAACATTGAATATGTAAATTAAGTTTGTCTTCTGGGAATCATAACACTACATTTAGTATAGACAGATGCATTCCATTATAAGAAAGATTTGTAAAATATTTTAGTGTTAATCAACTTATGGCGTTGACTGTACATTGAGAGATACATAATAGGTGGTAAGTACAGATGGCGGCCTTATCGCTCTGTGGCAATTTCTTACAGGCAACCATAGGATGGAGAGAAAAATAGGAGAAAAATGTTTGTGGGCAGTTTGGTGTACATATAAATAAGAAGAGAAAACAATAATAATGAAAAAGAAAACGCATAATCACAGTAGCTACCGGTGTAGGTATAGGTTAGTATAGTATATATCATTACAAACATAAACATACATACTATAAATATCACAGAAGATGTCATACTTATTATATTTAAACATACATAAATATACCATATAGTAAAATCTTTATAATTCCACTTTTGTCAGAGAGATAGGTAGTACTCCCTGACTAGTCTTTTAAAAACAAGTGAGGACTGGGCACGCCTGGCAGTCACTGGCAGAGCATTCCACAACCGGGCAGCTTGAACCGAAAAGGATTTGTCGGCAAAATCAGTGGAATGGCTCGGCATTTTCAATCTCAGATTCTCTGATGATCTCAAAACCCTCGAGGGAGTGTTGTGCAAGAATTCAAAACGCTGTTTAAGATAAGAAGGGGTTAAAGGATTGAATAGGATATGGATAGGAGGAGGAGAGAACATGAGCATTCCGGCGAAGGCGTATAGGCCACCACTTGAGCTTTCTATGAAATTCAGAAACATGATCATATTTGCGTAATCCAAATATGAATCGTATGCAAAGATTTTGGAGTCTCTCAAGCTTATTAAGTTGGTCTTCAGTGAGATCTAGATAGCTGGCGTCGGCATAGTCGAGAATGGGAAAAAGAAGACATTGTGCGAGCGTAGTCTTAGTGGCGGTAGGTAGAAAATTTTGCAGCCTGCGCAGGGACCCCGCCGCAGCAAAGATTTTCCGCCTTAATTCTAGGAGTTGTGGCCCCCAGGATAAGCGACTGTCGATAACAATTCCCAGATTTTTTACTTTGTCATTATAAGGGACTATGGTTCCGTTGCAAGTCACTTGGGGTAGTGTTGACCAATCTATTTTATCAATCAACCTAGAGCTACCCACAATAATGACTTGTGTCTTGCATGGATTCACTTGTAGACCGTACGCGGCGCTCCAGCTGCATATCGATATCAGGTCAGTATTTACTGTGTTGACCGCTTCCGTCAGTCTGTCTAGTGGGGCCCGAGAGTATATCTGCAAATCATCAGCATACAGGTGGTAGGAAGAAGATAGTTCGTTGGTGATTGAGTTAATAAAAACTGCAAAGAGTAGTGGAGATAAAACGCCGCCTTGTGGTACACCTGCAGTTGTTGTACACCAAGAGGAGGTAGACTCTTTGACAGAAACACGCTGCCGGCGACCAAACAGGTAACTACGAAACCAGTCAATCACCGTTGGAGATATGTTAAGAGTGCTCAATATGCCAAGTAAAACGTCGAAATCTACGGTATTAAACGCATTGCTGAAGTCTAACAGAGTTAATACTGTCAGCTCACCACTGTCCATGCCTGATCTGATATCTTCCGTAATATGAACCAAAGTAGTAGTTGTACTGTGACCGGAACGAAATCCGGATTGGAGAGGATTCAACAGGGCGTTTTTAGAGAGGAAGTTAGAAAGTTGAGTGTGAATGAGACGTTCAAGAACTTTAGAAAGAAAGGGTAAGATAGAAATAGGGCGGTAATCAGAAAAAGAGGAAGGATTTTTCTTTTTAGGTATAGGGATTATCTGAGCCTCCATTCACGCCTTTGGAAACACGTTGCTAGATATTGAGGAATTTAAGATATGACACATTACAGGAAGGATTTCGTCAATGATAGGGTGAATCATATTACGGCTGATACAGTCCGTACCCATTGCGTTAGAAGTTATTGACATTACGCTCCTCCTAACATCACAAGCCGAGAATTGACTAAAAGAGTAGGGAGAGCAATTGGGAGTTCTCTGCCTGCCCCTATGGGAAACAGGCGTGATTTTATGTATTATGTATGTATGTAAATACGGTAAAGTATCCTAAAAGCCAGCTTTACTTTATTATCTATACTAATAATAACGCTGAAGAGTTTGTTTGAACTCTTTAATATCTGAAACTACATGTGTGATTTGAAAAAAATGTTTTTGGAAAAGATTTTGGGCTATATGACATCAAGCTATGGCTGTAGGAAACAGAGTAATAATTAAAAAAAATGTAGGATGGGAAGACGATTTGAAACAGTGGAATAGAACCGGGTAAGGTAAATGGAACCACTTTTTTTTATTGTGCGAAAAATCTCCACAGATAACACCACCACGGAGCCGGTGGAGGCGGTTATGTCGGACTTGAACCGACCAAAACGCACGCCGGTCTTGGGTCCTTGGTTGCAGGAGGTGAGAATGCCGAAAGCATATCTCTCGCACCCCCGCCATCTAGCCCCGGGTACGGGGAGGCGCACTTTGCAAATGGAACCCCATAATAGAGCAATAACTTACCGCTGTTCCTAATACCATACAGACAATTAAAGATAGCTCGCATCTACGGATAAAATGATCGGCTGTTTAAGTTCAAAACATAGTAACTCCTATTTCACAACAATTTCAGAAAATAAAATTATACCGCGATGCGCTTTCCCGCAAAAAAATCAGTTACCACGTTTTCAATTTAAACAGCCGATACGTCAAATTTGACTGTTGTGATCTATCTTCAACTGTAAGTATGTTATTGGGAACGGCCGTAGTAAAATATAGATAGATAGATGAAGGCGATTGTGAGGAAAATCCCTTCAGTGCGCAACTTTTAGTACCAAATGGATTGAGAATAAAGTTTGTTGACCGAGTTGACCTTGCGACCAGTTTGAACCGGTTGCTTAGGGGCTGTAAACATTTTTCACATTGTGGTGCCCACGTGAAATTTTATTTTTGTTACACAGAAATCACTAGGTACTTATAATACGATATTTGCTGCAAACTTTATTCTAAATCAATCTGGCATGACCGGGTAGCAGTTCGTCCCCGCAATACGCGGCGTGGCACCTCACTTGGCTGGCGTAAGTGACAGATTAAAGAAAGAAAATATAAATGCACGCGGCAGGGTGGTCAAAAAGGCTTTGCTGCTCGCTGTAAGCTTTTCCTCGCTGGTTATACGGCGACGATCACCATCGTCTGCGTAACGCCTTAAGATCAACTTCCTTACTACATTGCTAGCTATATGATAAAATTCTATGACATGCCCTCACCTACATTGATTCTACTATCAGCAGATAACGTTACGTCATCAATAATAATTATTTGCTCTTCGTCTACAAGTATGACGCTAATACTAACAACGCGATTCATTCATTGTGGCAAGTAATCATTACAACTTAGATAGGTGATAAAGTTAATATAATATTACATATCTACTTACTTACATTCATTCATATATACTACTAGCTTTTGCCCGCGGTTCCGTCATAGTCATAGTGCCATAGTCTATGTCCGTTCTCAAGGCCTAATCTACCCTTATTCCAAATTTCATCAAAATCGGTTCAGTGATTCAGGCGTGAAAGCGTAACATACAGATAGACAGAGTTACTTTCGTATTTTTAATATTAGAACGGATCACGTCTGTATATTTCTAATAGAAAATTGTATTACCACTCTTTTCCTTATTGTTTCTGTTTGGCATAACGAGTAATGTAAGCATTCGGTAATTTTTTAATGCTTATATTATTAATATTTACTTTCATCATCATCATTATTGAGTCGATGTTTCTTGATTGCGTCCGAGGCATTTACCTCGGAACGTAGGGTCCGCCGATGCTTAGTGTGTGTGAGTGTGAGTGAAGTGAGTGAATTTCTTCTCATAAATTAAGGACTTTTGGCAAGATAAAAATTGACAAAAATTAAATAGTTAATGAGGAATTTAGCTTTTATGTAGGCGATTAGGCGTGAAAAGTTAGGGTGGTTGTCCTTGTATTCTTTTTCTAGTATTGTAGTAAACAAAATCCTGATTTTTTTATGGAATAGGGAGGCAAACGAGTAGATGTAACTATTTTTTCTGAATATTTATTTAAATTTCCTTTACCAAGGTATTAGGGAGAATATTAGCGATACTTTATTAGGTCTGGTTCATGTTAATAATAGTCCCGAAAAAACTACAAGTTAGACCAATTTTGAACTCAAAATCAATCCAGATTTAAGTGATGATCCAATCATTCATTGTAATCACAATATAAAGCGATTTTTTATGTTATCTTTGAAACAATAACCGAACATGATAACAACTGATAAGTAACTAATGGATGTTTACTTTCACTGATTGTTAAACGTTTCTCTGGGGTTTTCCATTATTCAAGTTGTTCGCTATGAGGTAGGACCAAATATTTGTATGTATATTGTATACTGCTAGAGGAGTATCGGGTGAAACGGCGCACATTGGGAGAGGCCTATGTTCAGCACTGGACTACGGTGGACTAATTGATTGATTGATACTACTAGACACGGAATTGTTGCACTATTCTGAACTCAGAAAAAAATCATGACACAGTTCGTAAGTAGGTGTCGTGTCTGCTCTTCCAAAGTCTCACTTGAGCGCTTCTTTTTACTATAATATGTTTTAATAAATGCTATAAAAATTTCATTCAAATTTCCAATGCTTGTTAGACAAATTTGATCCTTATGATTGCTACTATCGATTGAAGCCATAAAATTGCCAAAAAGCCATTTTGGGCTTTAGTCGGTTCGATTACCGGGTGTGTCAAGCAAGCTTTCGAAAACCTTTGAATGCAATTTTGTTTCTTTAAACAAATAAAGGAACGTTTCCTTTGAGTGAAATTCTCAATTTCCATATACATTGCCTAGACATTGTATAGAATGCCTACGAAATTGAACGATAACCTACCATTTCTGGATAAAGTGAAAGAAATCCACCCAAAACCAGTGAGTGATATAGATATTGATTAATCATTTTGCGAGGGATCGATAGGCTTCATATAAATAGTCAGAACAAACATAGCTTATTGATATGATAGAAATGACGGCATCACTCCTGCCGGCGCGCGGCGCCAACGGCAGCCATTGCTGGTGATAAGTTATATTTGTGCAAACATTTTAAACGTTATTCTATTCTATATAAACTGTTTACGTTTAGTTCACATTTCCGATGAATTATTGACAATGTATCTCTAGAAATTGTATTTGTATTTATAGAATACGGATGTTATATAGTTAATCGACTGACGTATAACGTAAGGTTTTATTTTGGTATTGTTCTTTACTTGCTGTTTTTTTTTACATTAACAACTTATGCAAAAGTGATATCACGATCTTAGACGTCTGAACTCTGATGTATAGGATCTGTTAAGATATAATTCCTGGAATACTAAGTTCATAGTGAAAATGTACTGCACTATTATACTAGTTAGTAGTTAAATTGTTGAAAAAAGTTAAATGTGTCTTTTGAAGATTTGAAAAATAATTATACGTCAATAATTTTATTTTTATTTATTTAAATGCAAAGATCGTTTCTGGCAGTATTCAGATCTTTTGATGGCGATTGTACAGTATATGAAGGAGTCAGAACGACAATGTATTTATTTATTTATACAGACCAAATCAATATGAATTGATGGTACTTTATGGTATGCATGGAACCGTACTTCCACGTGTCTCATGTCAAGGTTAAATAATTATAATAACTACCTCATTTCCTTTCCTTTTTCCTGTTGAAGGACAAAACCCTCTCTCATCCCCGTTTGAAGGTTCAAGTGCAACAGGCAACTTACTAGAAATACCTCTGTAGTTGCAAGTCCTTCGGTCACTTATAGTAAGAAGTATAGAAGTAAGAATATCAAGTGCGCTTTTGCCTGTTTTTTGCCAAAGTGGTCTGAACAAATGACGTCACTTCATGTTTGGTAATTATGTGTTGTATCCTGTCCGATCTAACAGTAGTTTAATGTAATATAATTGGCTTACTAACGGTTGTTTAAAACCTCTATCATCATATATTTACAGCTAATTATAATGTTTTACAATCCAATTAAGAATTGTCAATGTCGTGATATCTGTGGGATGTGATATGAGTGTGTAAAAAATTATATATTGGTACGTGCCTGTTGCCTGTCAGTGTTTTTGTTTGTGTTATATTATTATCTGTTATTATAATAACGGATTGTATTGGGTTAGCGTTTTATTGATCACTTGCGGTTAATTTTAAAATCCATATGTAAGTATGTACTAATCGAGTAAGTAGGTATGGACAATACTCGGCGTGTAAGTTGCCACGTATCGTTCGTTATTTGCTTCTTCGATGTGCTTCGTCTTTGTGTAGCACTGATCATTGTTTGCGAGCACTGGTTCCAATTATTTGGAGTCAGCGTATGTTATTCTCCTCCAGACATTCCTGTCAGATGTAATTTCCTCAGTCACTTCCTTCTCTCACGCAATATGTAAATTTTTTCTTGGAGCTACCTCTGCTTTTAAAGGCCTTTACATTCATTACTTTAGACATTTTTTACATCATATCTTTAGTCTTTCTCATATTATCCAAACCACAACTTTTCGTTCAGCAATGCGACTTTCAAACTTCGTCTAAATACACATTCCTAATTTTATCTATGCGGAGCTACTTCGCAACTATGACCCACCTGCTAACGTGTATATACTACTTGCTCACAGACGTGTACACCGGGAGAATTCTTTAATATGACATGCCGTTTACTCGACAGAAGAAGAAGAATAATTTTATCCATTCTCGTCTCACCATACAGCCATCTTAAGGGTGTAGTGCACTTAGAGCACCCAGCTGAATATTACCTGTGTAAATAGCACCTAGCCATGTCCACGAAGAGCACCATCAAGATTTTTGGTAGGTGCTATTCGTGGATACTAATTTATTTTTACAATATAGTCCACGAAGAACACCTAGGCTATTGCTGGGATTCATTTACTCATGAAACAAATTAATACACTCATGAAAATATGTCTCTCTATTAATATATTAAAATTGTATGTGAACTTAAAAAGGTACGAACAATATCAATCTATGGCAACTAAAATATTTGTTTAAACTAAGGTTATTTTATAACAAATCGTTTACTCGGAACAAATAATAGAGCGCAAAGTAAATATCGATCTTCCGTAAAAACGAATACAATATTGTAAAATGTATTCTCAAATATGACACCATGTTTTACATATTAGATATTCTTTTGTTACTTTTGTCTAACCTAGAAGTCCTATAAATCTACTGTGATCTTAATTTTCCTACTAATATTATTAATGTGAAAGTTTTTGAAGTTTAGTTAGATCATCCTGGAACGATTAAACTAAAATTTGGTACGGAGATAGATTTTAGTTTGGAATAACACATCAACTATCCATCCCTATCACAGTATCCTACGGATAAGCAGGGACTTTAAGTCATACAAACAAATCTGTCATTCTATAAAACAGTATGCCTTTGACAATGACAACCGTAGCAACCGCAGTTTCAATTGTAACCATTCTATGGATTCGTTGATACATCTATGGTTCGTAAACACATTCACTTTTTACGCAAAGGACCCATTCAAATTTTACCTATCAAATCTTCCCCGACTGTGAGTCGTTCTGTTCTGCATTAGAATTTATCTTTTTTTTGTGTGTGTATCGATTATAAAACTATTTCAATTGTGTAGTTATTTAGTACTAGCTTTTGCCCGCGGCTCCGCCTGCGTGGAAGTCAGTTATCGCGACCAAACATAGCCTATCTCTTTTCTCATGGTCTCATCTACCCCTATGCCAAATTTCATCAAAATCGGTTCAGTAGCTTAGGCGTGAAAGCGTAACATACGACAGACAGACAGACAGATAGACAGACAGACAGACAGAGTTACTTTCGCATTTATAATATTAGTATGGATTACTTAACAGATTTCAAAAATACTGGGCTTGTTTCTTTCTTTTTAGTTTTTATTTAAGTTAATTTTTTCACATATTTTTTAAACTTAGTTTTTACGCAGTCGGGTATTTTGTTTTTCTTTAAATTATTGCTTATTTTTTGCTTCCAGAAATATTCATAGAACATTGTGCGATTTGTAGACTTCTCGCACCTACTTCAAACTATTTCTACCCATGATTTACATAAAATATAAAAGCTATATCTTACTAAGTGATTCCGTCGTAATTTTACACTTGCGCCTAAAACATCCCATTGACTGGATATTAATAACAGTAGGCCCACACGATTTCCAAAGTAGTACTAGGTAATATACATTCTGTGACTAAAGCTTTAAACAAACACACAGCCCACCTGATAGAAAACACTTGCAATTTCAGAAATATTACCCATTCAATGCCACGCATAAACGAGAAAAAAGAAGGAAAATCAGAAGAATAATTATTTCACTTCTGCCTAACCCTGCGGGGATAAATTCGCGATTATATGCAAGTATGTATGTAAGATAACAATCGAAATACTTTGTTTTAAGTATAGACTTGTAGTATTAGTACAAACCTTAGTGGTTATTTATGTCCGTATTACGATTATGTATTTTATTAAATAAAAAAATATGATTGATGATCGGGCAGTTAGTGAACAGGCGTGATTATAATACGTATGTATGTATGTATGTATGTATGTATGTATGTATGTTTGTATGTATGTATGTTGTGCTATGTTAATTTCACGTATCACACATGAAATGTATTTAGTTGAAATTTCTCATTTCTCTATATGTGTGTTCAAAGTAGACTCTAGTTGTTTTATTATTTCAGTAAATGTATTAGTTACCTACCGAACCCCAACTTTCAATAGCATCTAAACATAATTAAGTTTGAATGAATTTTTATAGCATTTATTATGCTAACTTTTAAGTTCGAAAAACATTGGAAAAAATGAAATGCTCAAGTGAGACTCGAACTCACGACCTTTCCCTTACAGGGGGACTGCTCTTCCAACTGAGCTATTGAGCCACACTTGAATCATTCCAAATTTTCCTTCTCCTTATATCCGTCTATAAGGGCGACGATGCAGCCATCTACCAACATTCTTACGAACTGTTGGAAACAATGAATGATTTTTCAACCATTTTTAAACATTGAATTTTGATGACTGCGCCCAAATATTTGAATGAATTTTTATAGCATTTATTATGCTAACTTTTAAGTTCGAAAAACATTGGAAAAAATGAAATGCTCAAGTGAGACTCGAACTCACGACCTTTCCCTTACAGGGGGACTGCTCTTCCAACTGAGCTATTGAGCCACACTTGCATCATTCCAAATTTTCCTTCTCCTTATATCCGTCTATAAGGGCGACGATGCAGCCATCTACCAACATTCTTACGAACTGTTGGAAACAATAAAATAAGTTATTAGTCAAATAAAATAATTAAGTTTTTATAATAGCTTTTAAATTCAACTATACGTTCATTATGTATACTGGTAAGATGTGGAATGTTCTGTCTAACTGATTTGCCGGAAAACTTCAACCTAGTTCTTCTCTGTAGACTGGTAAAAAAAGGTAACCTGTTCTCTGTAGACTTGAAGATCTATAGTGGTCTACAGATAACAGGTTACCTTTTTTATACCACTTAGCAGACAAGCACAGGGCCCACCTAATGGAAAGTGGTTACCGTGGCCTATGGACGTGTGCAACACCAGAGTCTAAAAGAGTAAGAACAGTGAGCTTTTGTGCCATCAGTGCAGAAGACAGAGCAGCACAAAAACTCTCCAGTTAGTTCTGGCTACACTACTCGCCGCCGGGAACACAACACGAGGGGCTCTGTAGGGTGGGGGTACTTCCCCAGTCGGACTGTTCAATTGACATTTTTTATCGTGCGAAAAATCCCCACGGATACCACCCCCACTGGGGCTGGTGGAGGTGGTTACGTCGGATTCGAACCGACTAAAACGTACGCTGTCTTTGGGTCTTTGGTTGCCAGAGGTGGGAGTGCAGGAAACATATCTCTCGCACACCGGCAGATCCAGGACCATCTATTTCGAGATGGCCCCCTTCGGGTTGTGGGACCATAGTGTTTCCATCTAGCCCCGAGGATGGGGAGGCGCACTTTGCGCCGCCGCTGCGGATTGCTTCTGCTAGGGTGACAGGTGGCTCCACCGATCACCCCTAGGCCCGCGCTCATGGAGGACGGAGGTCGTTCTGCGAACTCCGACCAACTCAATTAGGATGGGAATAACGTCGTATCCTACCATCCTACCAAAGACTTCCTGTCAAGCGTGTTCCACCATCGCGTCGGTCACATCATCATCTACCGACAGGTGAAATATATTAGTCAAACCTTAGCTTATTAGCATTGAAAGATACACAATTTATTAACAATAAAAAATATCAGTATAAAAAATAGCTCGACAAAACAACCCCATTAACGAAATGCGATTAAATGGTTTACCAAAGTATCTCTCCTTATTCTTTCAGGGACACAGAATCGTAAATAGAACAATTTTGTTCATCTATCTAAATATCTGGGAATGGGGAATCTCGGCAGGATGTACACATCGAAGGCAGCAGGATAACACTATTAATAGATCTGTTTCATTTATGTACTCTTCAAATAATGTATTTTTCTCTCTCTCCGTAATAATTTATTGATCAGGCATCATTGCTTGTGTCCAAGAGTTCAGAATCAAAGTGGAAACAACATGACTTAGGCTGTTATAGAACAATACTCAGACATGAGTGACTACTTTGAAGTTGGAATTAGTTCTAAGTATTTATTTACGTAATTTTATTTTATGCTTTATGTACACATAAATTACATTTATATATAATAGTGAGATGAAATGTACAAATTAAGCGACCTTAACTCAAAGTTGAGTGCTCTTCCAGCAAACCCGGAAGGGCACAGAGGAATTGCAATATGAATAGCAAAGTTTAGTTGTACAAGAAAGTAGCGATTTTGATGTAAGAGTTATACGAGACGTATACCCCAGGTAATGGGCATAAATATACATACTTACATACAACATACACATATACATACATACATACATATATACCTACATACACATACACACATACATATGTCTGCTATAGTTGCGAGAGAAAGTAGTCTCTTCCTCGTTTTAAAAAAATATTAAAATTATATGAATTAAAAAAATAAAAAGTAGGTACAGATTGTATGGTAGAACTATAAATGAGTGAAGTGAACATTTTATGAACGAAAACTACGACGTGTCGGTTCCCGGTGGAGTACAATAGAAATCAAAATATCGGCGAAACGTGGGTAAGCTAGCTAATACACCTCTGCCTACCCAGATAGATGGATTAGTTTTGTTTTTTATATAAATACGACTAACGCGGTTTAATAAGCCGTAATGCAAAAAATATATATTCTGAAGTTACTTATGATACGAGTACTTTCGGGAGTTTAAGCGAATATCACTTATTGAATTAAAACCGATTTTTATTCTTAGAAGCAGTTAAAAGTGATTTTATTTCAATACTAGCTTTTGCCCGCGGCTCCGCCCGCGTGAAAGTCAGTTATCGCGATCAAACATAGCCTTTGTCCTTCCTCAAGGTCTAATCTACCCCTATACTAAATTTCATCAAAATCGGTTCAGTGGTTACGGCGTGAAAGCGTAACATACAGACAGACACAGACAGCCAGAGAGACAGAGTTACTTTCGCATTTATAATATTAGTATGGATTATAAGCTTAAAACTGGGTGTGGAGAATCAACCTATTGTCTCCATTGTCGTAAGTAGCTCCTTAGTAGTTCGAAACACGCCAAAACGAGTCGCTACCGTTGCTACTGTAGTCAAACCAATATTATTATCAGATTAGCCTTGTTCTGCCCACCTCCTAATAGCTACATTGATACATCTATCCAAATTTATTTGTTATAAATATTCCATTATCTCTATTTTATCAACAGTATAATCAACATCGTCCTTTCACGATATAATAAACTTTCTCGATTTCGATTCTTAAATAGTCGGGATTATAGGTAGCTTTTGCCCGCGGCTCCGCCCGCGTGGATGTCGGTTATCACGCCGAAACATACCCTATGTCCTTCCTCAAGGTCTAATCTACCCCTATACCAAATTTCATCAAAATCGGTTCAGTGGTTAGAGCGTGAAAGCGTAACATACAGACAGACAGACAGAGTTACTTTCGCATTTATAATATTAGTGTGAATTATAATTATATATAAAAAAAAATTACTAATTTATCCCAAGGACTAATTTATCTCTGTTACAAATTTCGTAACAATAGATTCAGTGGTTTAGATGCGAAAGCGTAACAGATAAACGGGGGACGGGTTCAACATAGTTCTCTGTCGAGGGTTTTCGATGTACTATATTAATTGGGGGCTTCGACTGCAGGTTTAGAGGTAAATATACCCAAAGCTTGGTAACACTGACATAAAGTTGTATTTATAGTAAAGTGAAGTAACCGTGAACGACATCTCAGAATTTGTCACACCCTAAATATTGTAGTAAGCAATTGTTGAGATACTACAATAATATAATGTTATATAATAGTTAGCTTATTATACTCTGCAAGGATGATATTGATTGAATTGAATTGAATTAAAATTTATTGCCGAATGATATTGAATAAATGTATCAATATGTGAGGAGGTGTGCAAAACAAGGCTAATCTCACAATAAAGTTGATTTATTGCAGGCTGTTTGCATTAGTCGGCGGCAGCGGCTTGTTTCTATTAATGGGACCTTTCAAACTGTATTCAAATAAATGATATAGGAGATTATAGACATATTGACGCCAAGATTTAAGCTTTGTTACAGAATAAATTAGATTATTGATACCGTTTATAACTAATAACCAAGGCGGCTGTAGAGCGTTCGACTGCTACGCGGGCTTAATTTAAACCGAGAACAATTTTACGCATCACTACTACTTTATTTAAAAACCCTTAAAATATACAAACAGCCTTGCTAAAGCATTCGGTCGTACAAACAAAGATACTTGACACCGTAGCTTCGTAGTACAAATAATCCTAAAGCTTAAGCCCACTTTGTTTTACTGGCAGTTAAACGAAAGAAGATGGGCCTACGTATGAGGCGACAAAACGTGTTAACTCGACAATGTCGTAAGATTTTAAAAGCGCCGATTTATCGACTTCGCAACTTGTTGTTAGAATTTATTGTGTCTGTAATAGTTATGTTATGAGATGCCTTTAGTGCTGGACTTCGAGGTTGCTACCTGTCAGCAATTTATATTTCTAGATCTGAAATGAGTTGTTTTTTTTTATACTGGACACGTCAATTTGACTTCACGTCGCCTGATGTTAAGCTAAAGGCAAAGTCTCGGAAAGAGGGTCACCATCGCAAACATTTACCATGTTAACCGTGGTGGCACTCAGCTTGACGGCCTCATTAGATGCCTTTTCACGCCCCGCTTAAAGGACCCGGGACTGTAGGAAGAAGGAAACACGTGAGCTGGCAGGGGGTTCCAGGTCTTAGTGGTGCGGCATAGGAATGAGTCACTGAAACTCTTGGTTCTAGCAGGTATACTCTGCACCGTAAATGGATGGCATCTTAGCCCTGCACGTGTCGTCCTGTGAAGGAAAGGGGAGGGTGGAGTCTGACACAAAAACAAAACAATAACTAGTCAGTATGCTAGAAAGAGAAAAAACTTTTTTCTCTTTCGAGCATACTGACTATTGTATTTATATATATTTTTTTTTTCATAAAATAAACGCAAATTTGATTTTACCTTGCCTGATGGTAATCTAAAGGCCTAGTCTCTAAAAGAAGGTCACCATCACAAACATGTACCATGTTATCCATACACATAACAGCTTGACGGCCTCATCAGATGCCTTATCACGCCCCGCTTAAAGGACCCGGGACTGTAGGAAAAAGGAAACACGTGAGCTGGCAGAGAGTTCCAGGTTTTAATGGTGCAGTATAGGAATGAGTCACTGAAACGCTTGGTTCTAGAAGTTATATTGTGCACGGATGGCATCTTAGCCCTGTACGTGTTGTCCTGTGAAGGAAAGGAGAGGGTGTGGTAGATATATCAAGGCACAAAGTTGGATGTGAAGACTTATCAAAATATTTGTAACATAATATGTGACAACCATCTATAGCGTGGTTGCAGAGCGGCATGAATGTGGTTCAACTGCTACGTTGGAGGTCACGGGTTCGATTACCACTCAGTGGAAATATTTCTACGAATATACCTATTTTCTGTGTAGAATTATCTATAGGTTCAAAAAACCTTAAATATCAGTATTCAAAATCAAGGGAATTTGAAATTTCTAAAGATATCATAAATATGTCAAACACTACATATTAAGTTACTCCTAATAATAAGCGAACAAAAACCTGTATCTGCAGAATCGTATCACTAACTTAACACCTGGGCACAATAACTTAAGGAAATAACCACTCAGCTATAAACGTGCCGTCTTGAACCGATCTTAAGTATGCGATATGCTCAATTAATTAATATTATGACAGCTATAAAAGCAGTGAAGTGGTGTTAAAATTAAATACTTTTAGAGTTCCGTACCCACAGAGTAAAAATGTAACCCTATTAACATTCTTATTGATTCTGTTACTAAGACTCTACTTTCCGTCTGTCTGTCATCAGGGTTTATCTTATGAACTGTAATAGCTTGCCCTCGATTCTACTAAAGTTAAACTACTGTGGTGACAAGTCAGCGCAAAAAATGACATTACATTTTAGACTTTATTTCCATATTTCTAAAGTTCAAAATGAAATGAAAAAAGTTTCATTACACTTTTTCATTGACTCTGCAAAAAGTCATTTAATTTTAAACTTCAATAACATCGCTTGAAAGTGTATTATTTAATGCCGTTTTTAACGCTAACTGTGGCACCATAGTCGTTTAGCTTTTGTGGAATCGAGGGACTGGACTTTTGAATTTTTTCACAGATGATTAAATTTATTTCTTACAAGCAATACATTTATTTCTTGCACGGTGCAAGCGCCATGATCACGGAGGAACTTAAGGATGGTGCTTGCAACAGCGCCGAAATATCGGACACTTCAAACAATACATAGGAAAAACCCCGAAATCTCTAATAGTAAATGTCAGAGACCATAATTTATTTCTGTTGTCGATATAACAACAAATACATACTTAACACATAATAAAATAAATATTGATCTGTTCAAGTTCTATCTGAGTCGTTTCAGTTTTCCAATCGTAATCGATTTTAATAGTTAGCATATCAATACTTCAAAATTTAATAAAGGAGCTAAGCTACAACATATGTGTTTTTTTTTTCTTTCTTTCTGATTTTAAGAGTGGCTAGATAATGGTACGGAACGGAACCCTTAATGTAAGATTTAGACTCGCACTTGAATTGATTTTTATTTTATGCTTATAACTTTGTTTGGGTGACCATGAGTTAGGGATACTTCTGGAGCAATAAATTATAGGCCTACTTAACACAATGTAAACTAAGGCGATAACTTCAAAGACTAATCACGTTATGTAGGAACCTAGATGTTTATCAATGGTAGAATTGCCGACGTCAATAAGTCGTTTCAACTACTTGCAAGTAATTTTATGGTACATCTAGATCAAGAATCACATCCCTACGGTCTACTGACGCTGGTCCTGCGCGGTACACGTTTGATCAACACCAATCGAAGGTATAGATTAGTTCAGCCGGGGTGCGAGGGATATGTTGAAGACAACCTCACCTCCGGCCTAGCATCACGACCCACAGTCGGCGTATGGTTTTAGTCGGTTCGAGTCCGACATAACCTCCCCTCCCGGCTCCTCCGGAGTGGATTTCCGGACGAAACAAAAAGGTACAGATTAGTAACAACTTTACTTATTAGATACTAGTCGTTGTGCGATTTTACGCCTGCATTGATTTTTGACCTTATTTACGCTACCCAGAAATTGTTCTGATATTTGGTACACACCTTGGTATACACCTTTAGTTTGGACAATAATATCATTTAAACCAATAAAACAGCTTGATTTGCTCTTAAAACGAGAGCTTTAAGATCATTTTAAGACTCCGTCATCAAAATATTTATGGCACTGACTGTACCTACCCAATTTCAGCCAGATCCACTCAGCTGTAAGAGCGTGATCAAATTACAAACATTGTAAGTAATATCCAAAGATCCAAACGTCTTCATTTATAATTTTAGGATTTACCATAAATTTCAAATTGGCGTTTTACTTACCAGTAACACCTCTCAATAAAATTTTCAGTTTTATATGAATGACCAAAGATGTAACACAATCATTTTTATATCATGAATGTAATAAATAAACACGATTAATGCCCAACGAACACTGGGCGGCCCACCTCCGTTTGCCAGTGGCTTATTTCCGAAAACCTACCAAATAGCATATTAAAGTAAAGTAAAATATTCTTTATTGTACACCAAAATACACAAATTGATAGAAAAGAAGTCATACATGAAATACTGTACAATGGGCCCTTGTATTGGGTATTATGCCCGCAATTTATCAATATTTATATAAAACTAGCTTTTGCAAGCGGCTCCGCCCGCGTGGATGTCGGTTATCGCGACCAAACATAGCCTATGTCCTTTCTTATGGTCTAATCTACCCCTAAACCAAATTTCATCAAAATTGGTTCAGTGGTTTAGGCGTGAAAGCGTAACATACAGACAGACAGACAGACCGACAGAGTTACTTTCGCATTTATAATATGAGTATGGATGTGTGGGAATATGCCGGATTTCTTCATATGCGTGATGATATTTAGTCCATAACCTACCTCGATAAACGGGCTATTTTAACACATTTTTTTTTTCAATTCGAATCAGTAGTTCCTGACATTATCGTGTTCAACCAAACAAACAAACTCTTCAGCTTTAGGTATAATAATATTTTGTGATTAAACGTCCATTTCCTTAAGAGCATACCTCGGATATGTCTCATCGAATAATGACCTTGGACGGTATCAGCCGTGTGAGTCAATCTCGTCCCTATTTATGAATGGATGAATATTATGACTGAAATCTGGTTACAATATCGACGGTTGTGAGACTTAAGGGCTTAAGCGACGATTGTTGTCCATAGGAAAATCACTTTTCAGTTAACTCATTACGATGGCTTTTGGGATCTTTTTTCTTTAACTTTTGATATCACTTGCAAGCTTTTGCGGTTTTGTGTTGTCTTTATGATGAACGTTGTTATTTATATCTTACTAGGTTATTGTTTAAGTTATAGTAATTAGGAGAACTGTGGCTATTTTAAAAGATTGTGGTTTTGTTGTAGGTATGGCTGTAGATATAATAATTTATAGTTTCTTAATAATTAATATAGTCCGGTCTCTTTGTTGGGGAAGCTTCTGTTATTGTTTTTAATTAATGACGCGTACAAAATATTGATTATCGCCAGAAATATTTCGAGCCATTGTTGTGAAAGATTGGTCAGCCTGGACCCTGCGTTACCGGGTCTAGCTGCTTCCAGTTGCGCCGCGGGGAGGCTCCTTCTTACAACCACAAAATATTGATGAATTCACTGAAACTCATGCAGAATCTTGAGCTGAGAGATTTAGGCCCGTATTCTAGAATGACACTCAGCCTGAATCTCGATTTGTCTGAAGGTAGATTGTACCGGCCATATGTCAAACTATCAATGTGTCTATACAATCTGTCATCAGATGAATCGTGATTAATTACACCTAACTGTACTTGTACTTATTAAAAAAGTGGCAAGCCGGACATCCTAAAACAAAGTAAGTGTAACTGTTAGTTAAACTGAAATCGATATAGGATGTCCGGCATTTCAGATTTAACAAAAAAAAATAATTAATAAACATTATCCATGACAAATCAACAAATAGAGGGGAAGCCCACCAGATATAGACGAAAGAACATCACTAAGGAAGTTTCATACAGAAGTGAAACAGCCATTTGCCTAGTTTTTATTCTATCAGTTTTTATTTTTGGATTTAAATATTATGACAAAAATAGTGCATGTTGCCTCTGCGCGGCTCCAGCATGCAGGTCGGATAGAGATAGGACGGACCAACCCAAGAAGCGATGAGTTGATATCGTAGAAGATGACATGCGTGCCAGTCCATTAACAATATTAATGCGAAAAAGTAACTCTGTCTGGCTGTCTGTCTGTATGTTTGTCTGTATGTTAAGCTTTCACGCCTAAACCACTGAACCGATTGTGATGAATTTGGTATAGGGGTAGATTAGACTATGAGAAAGGACATAGGCTTTGTTTGGTCGTGATAAGTTGATAACCGACATCCACTGGGGCGAAGCCGCGGGCAAAAGCTAGTTATTCATACTTGCCCAAAACCGTGCGAATGGGAGGAATAAGGATTGATTTTCAATTCTTATACATAAATACATACTTTTAAACACAAGCCAAACTTACATTTAGCATTTTATAAGGGCTTGGTCAAGAAGAAAGAAGCCGAAATATACTCTAATAAACATAAATAGGTAGGTAAGTAGAAATCCAAAACACAATCCAAGAAAGTTGTATTCTATTTAATATTTACAAAATTGCTTCCTCTCACATAATGCCATCCCATTATACAGATTGTTACTCCCGGATCGATGACAGAAGTCATAAATTAGTGACGCCGTATATCACATTAGATCCAGACATCTCTATCAATCGATTGAGGATTAGTTCCACTTTATTACTGGTGGTAACATGACGGTACTATTTTTACTCAAGTACAAACTTATATACAAGGTGATGCCACTTTCACTAGATGTTTTTCTTTAATACGGATTTTTTTTTAAATATATAATTACTAACTTTTGCCCGCGGCTCCGCCCGCGTGGATGTCGGCTATCGCGACTAAACATAGCCTATGTCCTTTCTCAAGGTCTAATCTACCCCTATGCCAAATTTCATCAAAATCGGTTCAGTAATCGAGGCGTGAAAGCGTTACATACAGACAGACAGACAGAGTTCCTTTCGCATTTATAATATTAAGTATGGAAATTGTCTTTACGGTTTATTTTCAGAATTCGTTACGGGTAGTTAATGTAAAAAAGAAAGTCTTGCTGCATAACTTTAATATCACCTAGGTCTAGGAGGTCAGAAGGCAGTTGCTTCGGTGAAAATTTCTATGTTAGACCGATTTAAGGTAAGCCTGAAAGCCGACCCCAACTGAGTTTGTATGCAAACTCTCCATAGTAATCAATACTTGTCCTTCACTCATTTTAGCAGCAGCAGCAGTAAAGACAAAAATCCAACTTTGCTCTTAACAAGATATAGCAATAGAATACATAAATGACTATTGACATCAAGCTTCATACGAACGAGATTACACTTCGTAACTTAGTAGTGACAACCAGATGGAAATAAATACAGTGCCGGACAAAATAATAAGCCACAGTGGCGATATCGTAACACAACTAATAAACGGTAATTTGACACGACAAGTCAATTACGAACCGACATAAACACGTATCGGCTTCGTCGGAGTTTCGCTTGTAATGTCAGACGTGAGAAACATTTTTTATTCTGTTTTTGAATTATTATATTTTTTTAAAGCCTGAAGGAAACCTACTTGTTGGGTGTTCTTTTTAAGGTTAATGAAGGTGAATGATCTTTATATCACGAGTGGAATACCTGGATATTTTAAATTCAGGTATTATTTATTGTTATGAGATCCTGAATCTATCAATAGGGGAGTTAAAGGTTGATGAATTCTTGTCAGTGTCTTATTAACGTACAAATAAAAACTGCAATATTCTCATGAGTGAAATTCTGATGTTATCAAAACAAGTTATCTACTGCCAAGTATCAGTAAAATCTATATAATATTAATATCTTACTTAGTTGGTATAATTTTTTTTCACATCATTTCCATACAACGAAGATAAGAACATTTATAAATTATAAAAGGAATTAATGTAATGAACACTCTTTTACATGTTCGCGACATCATCCCAACACTATATTATGGTACTAATAAGCATTATTCTGCAGCAAGGCAGCGATATTTTCCTTATATTCTGAAGTATTTATAAGAAAGACTTATTAAGATTGACAAGCAGAATTTTCTTAACTAGCACACGACAATCTACAAACATAAATAAAGTAATATATTGTAGTGAAACTATTTCATGGATTCTATTGCAATCTATTCGACATTATTATACCGACCACCCCCTGACCACAGTTCCGTAAGGAGGCGCGGGAGCGTGGATACGATCCCGAGCCCGAAGACATTCGGGCCGAGAGGTCCCGGCTCCGCGGGATCATGGTGGCGGAGTGGGAGCGACGACTTGAGAAACGACGCGCAGGGCATGCCGTCATAGAGGCGGTAAGGCCCATCATGGGGGAATGGCTCGAGAGGCCACATGGCAGCCTCTCGTATCGACTGACGCAGATTATCACCGGGCACGGGTGCATCGGGAGATATCTGTGTCGGATCGAAAAGGAGCCAACGTCCGAGTGCCATCACTGCGACGCGAGCGTGGACACAGGGCTGCACACGCTCACCGAGTGCCCGGCATGGGCCGGTCCGAGGCGGGAGCTAGTGGCAGCCCTGGGAGTGAGAGTTCTCACCCTCGCCACCCTGCTCACAGCAATGGTCCGCTGCGCGGACGCGTGGGCGGCCGGCGTCTCCTTCAGCGAGCAGGTAATGGTCGTGAAGGAGACGGCGGAGCGGGAGAGGCGACGCGAGCGAGAAAGACTCGCGGATCGTGCCGCCCGCGCGCGCAGGCAACTCGGGCGTCGGAGGGCACTGACTGACCTCCGTCCCCCATGAGCGCGGGCCTGGGGGTGACGGGTGGAGCCGCCTGTCACCCCAGCAGAAGCAGGCCACGGCGGTGGCGCGCTGAACAGCGCGCCTCCCCATTCCGGGGGCGAGTTCGGGACACCGTTGTCCCCCCTCCTGAGGACCGTAAGGGATGGCCCTGGGTCAGCCGGGGTGCGAGGGATATGTCTAGACAACCTCACCTCCGGCCTAGCACCAAGACCCACAGTCGGCGTGCGGTTTTAGTCGGTTCGAGTCCGACATAACCTCCCCTTCCGGCTCCGGTAGGGGGGTATCCGAGGGGATTTCCGCACGAAAAAAAAAAAAAAAAAAGCTATAAATCAACCGCAATAAAATAATCCATACTAATATTATGGATGCAAAAGTAACTTTGTCTGTCTGTCTGTATGTTAGTTTTCACGCCTAAACCACAGAACCGATTCGATGAAATTTGGTATAGGGTAGATTAGACTTTGAGAAAGGACATATATTATGCTATGTTTGGTCGCGATAACCGATCTAAAATAAAAAATCGAGGTATTCCTCGAAGCGCCACAGTTTTGAGGCGCACCAAATGAGGCGCACCATTTTTATTCTTCGGAGCGCACCATTTAGCTACTAAATGGTGCGCTCCGAAGAACAATTAAAAATATTAACTTTTTATTCTTCGAAGCGCACCAATGATTATTAACTTTCGAATAGAGATAGGATACTAACTGAAACTATCGATATAAGTAAAATACGTTATGAGGTATTGAGTTATCAGGGCGTAATTTTCGAGAACAATATCGTTGCATGGATGGCAACCATGGAACTAAAAGTGAATTTGTCAATATGTGTTTTCAAATATCTATTCTTAAAGTCATGTCAAAGTGCTATCCTTATTTAATACAAACTGGGGTTAAAAATTCAGGATTATTAGGTAATTCATAATCTGGAGCTGGAATTCAGCCAATATTTAAAGCATTTTGTAAAGCTTCTAATAATATTCAATTATCACGACCGTGACAAATGGCCATGTGTAGGTATGTTATGTTGTTTATGTTGTGCAGTGATCTGGTGTTTATAAAAAATACTTTTAATTAAGTGATAGGCAATTACTATGTAGGCAACCAAGCACCGAACACGCCACGATTGTGGCGGTAGGATCCGTCACAGACGAATGGCTGGAGAGGCGCCACGGTAGCCTCTTCTACCAGCTGCCGCAGGTCCACACTGGACATGGCTGTTTCAGTAAGTATCTGCATCGTATAAGCCGATAGCCGATACTCGAATGCCACCAATGGCGGGGCTGCTCCGCAGACACGTCGCTTCACCAGCTGGTAGAACGTTCAGAGAGGATAGAGCTGTGCCGCGGCCTCCAAGCAGCCGTTAGAGCGGAAAGCTACACGCTGCAAACCCTGGTACTGGTCATGGTCGGCAGCGTGAGTGTGAGGAATGCTGCCGCCTTCTTTTGTGTGGCAGTCATTAGTCTAGTATAAGAGAAGCAGCGAAAATGGAATGGGGGTGATCTAGCACTCTCATGTTATATATATATGTTACCGGAAATGTATGAAATCAAGGAATTGTATACAAATCCTAGGAAATGTGTGTTAATACATAGAATGCCTGCAGTTCCACCGGCAATGTGTGAAATAAATGGGTTATTGTCTATATTTGCGGATGATTTTGTGGAAAATTTATATTTTTGTACGAATAAAAAAAAAAATAACCACGAAGATTAATGCGGGAGCTTCGCTCCGCTCCGCTCCCGTATTAATCTTCTAACCTAATCTATCCAAGTTAAATTGCGTAGTGTGGACACTGCGCCCCGACCTGGATATATTATAGGTTAAAAGACTGAAGCGAAAGCGAGGCTCCAGCATTAGCCTAAGTGGTTGCTTTTTTACAACCACCGTCAATGTTCCTTGATACCATTTCATACATTGCCTGCTGCGCACTCGGCATTGTATACAATGCCTAGGCATTGGATAGAATACCGGATTATACACATTTCCGGTAACATATACAAAACTATCTGCATCCTCGATGAGCTAGGTCCTGAGAGTTATAGTTGGGGCTAGCCGTCACCGTAAAAGAAGCAGGCCCATGATTGAATCGCTTCGTATATTCATACGCGCCTCTCTATAGAAGATGTGATTTTCATCCCCAAGAACACCTCGAGGCCGCCATTATTAGTGGCCAAGGTCGGCCAGGTTCTCTGGAATATCCTTAACAGAACGTATCAGATACTCCAGCCACACCGACGGAACAACATGCGGTTATAGTCGGTGTGAGTCTGACATATCCACCTAACTGATACGATTCCGCGGGTTCCGTTCACAAAAAATATTTCTCTTGAAGACTATTGTGGTACAGTCAGCATCACATCGATCTTGATGAAATAAGTAGGTACTCAAAATCATCTTACTGCCTTGAATGAAAAGCTTATAGCATTTATTATGCCTACTTTTATATCTCCGAGACTTTGCCTTTAGCTTAACATCAGGCGAGGTGAAGTCAAATTGACGTGTCCTAGATAAAAAAAAAACGAAATAAAACGGGGAAAAATGAAGCGCTCAAGGGGGACTTGAACCCACGACCTTGCCCATCAGGGGGAATGCTCTTCCAACTGAGCTATTGAGCTACACCTGAATCCCTTCAAATTTCCCTTCTCTTTATATCCGTCTATAAGGGGGAGATGGTGGAGCCATCTACCAACTTTCTTAGGAACTGTTGGAACTAATGAATGGTTTTTTCAACCATTTTTAAACATTGATTTTTGAGGACTCCGCCCAAATATTTATATGAAATTTTTATAGCAGAGATCTGGTTCTTAGCATTCCATGGATTCACCGTGCGGTCGCCGGGTCCATGGCGTGGTACAGAGAGGAACACTGTGACGGCGCCTGGGACTTGCGACCCAGGTGTAGGTTTAGGGTGGCCACCTTGTGATGCATCAGCGCTCACCTCCACCGTCAGTCGTGTTCCCCCCTCTACCTATCCAAATTTGGTAAGATCCTATCAACGCCGTTTTAGATATTCGTTTGAGTAAAGAGCTTACTGAAGCTCTTGGCAATCCGAGGTCTTTAATTAAGTTATACAGGGATTTAGCTGGAATTCCCCTTGCTCCTACTTCCACGGCGTAGAGTTTAACCACATAGCCAATCTTGGTTAACTCGTTGGTCAGGTCAAAGTATTTGTTTATTTTTATAGCGTGGTCTTTAGGCATGTTAGTTGCCCACGGTACTGTGAGTTCTACTAGTACTTCACGCTTTTGCTGTTTTGAAAATAAGAATATATCGGGTCTGGATGACGAGGCACAAACATCCTCCGGTATTTTATAGTGTTTCTCATAAGAATCTGTGAGTAATGTCCAACCAGCGGCTGCTATCAAAATTGAGTACGGCTTTTGATTTGCCTTTTATGAGCAGCCTTTCTTTACAACCGCGACGTCATTTCTTTGGTTTGTGGTTAAACCCTTTTTCGCTCTAGCTACCGCCAAACTTACCGCCTCACGTACGATTTCTAATACCTTATCATGTCGGCGCGAGTAATGACCCCGGTCTAATAGCGTCCTACAACCCACCAGTAGGTGCCTAGCAGTACCAATTGCTTCACCACATGAGTTATATGTTTTATCTGTGGCTTTTCCCCATCTGACAAGATTGCTTTGGTCGGGGAGGGTCAACTGGAATGCATTGAGATAGAATTTAAGGAGAGCCGGTAACCAGTCGTATATTAAGGTACGCCATTTTAAGGCTATGGGAATACAAAATTCACCTAGTGTTAACCATTCCTTTTGTATTTCTAGGTTCATTGCGTGCACTTTGTAGGTATTATTTTCATCTACTTGAAGAAAAGATTTTGTTATGTCTTTGTCTGACTGCCTCCTAGTATTACCCAAACCTACCCTACCAGTCTGCGAGCCTATCATGATTTTTTTATGGAATTGGAGACGTGACTCGAGCTCTTTAGTACTTTGATCTTTTAGAAGAGCTTGCACGATTTCGTCTTTTGATTTCGCTAGGACGTGCATTTTGGTTACTCTTAGATGTTTATAGAGTTCCGATGGTTTCTTGAACGTCATTCCAAAGTTATTTGAGGCTCTATATAATGTCGATGGGTCTGCCGACTGGGCTAGCCCCAGCCACGACTTCAATGTCTTCGTAACATTCGCATCTAGTTTTTTGAGAAGGCTCTGGCTTATATCATAAACAAGAAACGGCCAGTTAAGACGCGAGGTTAAATAGTTGTTGTAAATCCACGCTTTTTTAACATTACTTAGTGGCTGTTGATCTACCTTTTGTATATCGATAATGAAGTTATTAATTACTCCTTCTAAAGCTGGAGTGCAACCTCTGTTATCTATTTTTCTTCCGAGAAATTTAAAAGGCACGGTTTCGGATATAGTCGAAACGTTTTCCCCGCCTATACTAAGCCCTGGATCATATGAGGTATATCTGGTACCCCGCCTACCCAGACATAGACAGTAGCATTTGCTAGGTTTTGTTTTCATTCAGATGGAATGAAAACAAAACCTAGCAAATGCTATCCATGTACAGAAATCATCCACTTTTTTTTTACCGCACGATAAAAAAAAATACTGAAGCAGCCATGTCCAGTGTGGACCTGCGGCAGCTGGTAGAAGAGGCTACCGTGGCTCCTCTCCAGCCATTCGTCTGTGACGGATCCTACCGCCACAATCGTGGCGTGTTCGATGCTTGTTTGCCTACATAGTTATTGCCTATCACTAAATTAAAAGTATTTTTTATAAACACTAGATCACTGCACAATATAAACAACATAACATACCTACACATGGCCATTTGTCACGGTCGTGATAATTGAATATTATTAGAAGCTTTACAAAATGCTTTAAATATTGGCTGAATTCCAGCTCCAGATTATGAATTACCTAATAATCCTGAATTTTTAACCCCAGTTTGTATTAAATAAGGATAGCACTTTGACATGACTTTAAGAATAGAATACATTATAATTATATACTAAAAAACTACTAATTACAAATAAAATAAAAGAAACCAATTAAAAAATAAAACTAAGACTAAAATTAAAACGCGTCGTAGAATTGCTCCGCATCGCATGCCTCTTGTGGCAACGTTCCCAGAAGACTGGCAGCATTGCCACGTTGTATGGCAATGCTTATTCTCTGACCTAAAAAGAGGCCAGCCCTCTGGTCACGAGAAGCGTCGACCATACGCTTCGCAATCTCTCTGAAGAGATTGCGAGCGCTCGGGCCCCAAGGCCCCAACGTTTCGACTCCAAACGGCACAAATTCATAGTCTCCAATGAGTTTGGAGTATTTGCACCGTTTGAGAGCCTCTGCGGAAGCAGCTGCGGCACCGGCACAGCCAGCCGTGCCAGGTATGTGGGTAGGGGCAATGGTGTCGACGCACGTTGCGTCCCACACCAGGGCCCTACCCATTTTCCATGGCATTAACGACATACCATCCGGTCTCTTGCCATCGTCGCGCGCCAAACCGTTAGGTTCAAGCACGGCTGGCACACCGGCGGTGACAAGAGCACGGCGGATTATGTCGTTTAGGCTGGCGTGCCGTGGCATTCGCCCAGCGCTCCTGCAGCACGACAGGCCATGGTGTCCGAGTCGGTCAACTGCTTCTCCACAACGGCATCAATGCAGAGAAACACACGGCGCACCTAATCGGAGGCATGTGGCGATGCGGAAAGTAGTGTCGTCTAACATAGTCCCTATGTTAGATGACGGAAGAGCTTGCAACCAAAGAACCGATTCCCACACTCCAACCGCCAGTAAACGGGCACGCTCAGCAGCATTAGAGCAAGTATTTAATAGATTCTGTCTAACTAAGCTGCAAAGCGGCCCGTCCCACTGACGCTGTGAGAAAAGGTTCCCTGGGATATCCGTGTTTGGACATGCAATTTTCCAAGCATTCACTGCATCGGTCTTGCACAATACTTCCGAATTAACTAGTGTAGGTGCAAGAATTTTCCTAGTTAATTCTTCCGTACTGTAGACCGAAGACAGGAACGCTGGTAAGCTGACATCTGAAATTTTGCGAATACCGAGCCCACCTAAGCGAATCGGCAGAGACGCTTGTAGTGAAGCTCGGTCATTCAAAGCCACATTTAAAATTTTACTGAGTGTAATTTCTATAATTTTGTCCATTTTTTCCAAAATTGTTATGTTTTTCCTAAATGGTGATGATCTGAGCGCATGGGTAAATTTGGGGACAAAAAGGCAATGCCGAAGGATAGTGAAGGCCGAGTGTATATTAATTTTAAGTAGACGGTCCGAAATATCACTAAAATTTTGAATAGAGAATAGAATAGATATTTGAAAACACATATTGACAAATTCACTTTTAGTTCCATGGTTGCCATCCATGCAACGATATTGTTCTCGAAAATTACGCCCTGATAACTCAATACCTCATAACGTATTTTACTTATATCGATAGTTTCAGTTAGTATCCTATCTCTATTCGAAAGTTAATAATCATTGGTGCGCTTCGAAGAATAAAAAGTTAATATTTTTAATTGTTCTTCGGAGCGCACCATTTAGTAGCTAAATGGTGCGCTCCGAAGAATAAAAATGGTGCGCCTCATTTGGTGCGCCTCAAAACTGTGGCGCTTCGAGGAATACCTCAAAAAATCGCGAAAATCTAGTAATATCAAATAAATCATGATAGAATCTCAATAGTTTTACTTCAATGTATAATATTCGCGTAATCTCTCGACACTATAAATGACGTAATTAGATAATCAAAACAACTGGCCCGTAATGACTTTCTCATTTACGCAAAAGAAAGAAAATCCTGACCTTTTAAAACTTTCACTCAGCCTTACAAGCCATTCAATTAACTCGACGATATCGGGCAAGAGTACATTCATTACGGAGCTCACCTCATTAGCTCAATATCAACACTTGTCTTGTGCCTTTAATAGATATATAATCATGCATATTATTTAAATTGCTTGACAAATTACATGTCGGTACGCAGTTATACCTGCTCAGTTGTCGGTTAGGTTTCAACTTGTGTTTCTTACAAGCTTTGAAAACATGAACTGCTTAGAGTGGATATTACAAATTAAATGTTACAAGACAAATATTACTGTGACTGTAATTAGTAACTAACGATAGTTACGCACCGGAGAACTATCATCCTTTCGATTGCAATAGCATTAACTAAATAATAGACTGCACTTTGTTAGGTTTGTGAGAGAACCTAAAGCCTTCGCTTAGCTCAGGTGAAGAGAGAGAGAGTAAATGGCTAGCGGAATAGAAGATGATTTTGGGTACGAACGCATATAAAGATTTTGTCAGTGTAAGGCCGCGCGCCGCCTTGGGGAAGCAGAGAGCATTCACATCGACAAAAAATGTTGTTACAAGTCTATCAATATAAGGAGAAATTTAATATCAAAAAGAGACGTATTTACGCAAAAAGGTGGAGCTAAGTTTACTTAAAAATTAAAAATAATGATAAAATCAATTTTGACTAAGATTATCATCTCCTCGTATTTCTCGATAAGTCCCTTAGCTCTCCGACACGAGTCGCCAATTAGTAGAGGGTACTAAAGGAAAATGTGGCCGGCGGGTAAAATTACAAGACTATGGGTACACATGCCGATGCGCGTGAGTATTTGAGAACGAGCCCCGGTCCATTCGCTGGATGACGAAACTTGTTAGGCTTAAACGAGACTTCTATGTAAAGGATGGAGCTTCCACTCCCAGTAATTAACAACCTTTCGTAAGATTTAGGATTTCTATTATACCAATGAATTATGAAGATACCGCCAGACCGCTTATACGAAAAAGTACTTCTTTCAAATAAGGAACTGAACAAAATTTTCCTCCCCAAAATTCCGTATGACGTCAAATGCTAAATTTATCTGGGAGATAAAGTTGATTATTGTTATTGACAAAATTGACCCAAACAGATATTAAATCGGCTCAAGTATCAGCGAAGTACTTACTCTGCGAAAAACTGAAGTCAATCAAGACTGCTAAATTAGTGTTGTGTTACTGGCGCTGAGTAAATTCCAGAGAGTTTACGATAACAGATATCAATATTTTTGATGCAACTAATTTGTACATCGTAGGTATGTGGCAGCATATGTAGAAAAGGTATTTTAACAAATAAATGATATGATTTGAAAGGGCAGAGAAGTTATTAATGACCACTAAAGTTGCCAGCATTAACATTTTTAACCGCTTATTTACCGAGCCATGAATAATAGTGATATACGAAATAATGTTGTTGTACTCATATTTATAGTCATTACTAGGTATTAAAATATATACGATAACGGTATCGTTATAAATAAATTCAAAAATAAGATGAACTGTTACACTCTATGGCATTGACCGCATCTCATGCGATATCACCTGCCGACTGAGTAACAACAACCGGCGATACATCTATCGCCGCTACGCATTTTCTGCATTTGTTTTCTTTATGAATAGTATTCGGCATTAAAGATGTTTCACCATTGAACCACTTTCCATTGACATCATAACATTCGTGAAGGACGTTCATGAATACATTCATGTTGTTCTGCGATGGTGAAAAGAAACATTTAGGTCAAACTTTAAAGTCTAAGAATTATTCGTTCAGGCTAGGCTTACATCAAAGGCGAGAACGAGGATCGGCACATCAAAAAAATGAAAACATAGTTGTGGTAAATTATGAATTTCTTATGTCATATTGTGTGAGTGATTTTTTTCTTGCAAAAGTAAGAGGCTATAATTTTTTTCTGGTACATTGTATGTTTACAGGCGAGTAAGCTCTTTGCAAATGTTGGTTTGTCTAATTCAGTATTAGAAATTGTTTCGATTCGCTATGATTTATCATAAGCTTTTATGTAAAATTATATTCCTACTGCAATCTCTTACCATCTAGTCTAGCTTCTTGTTTCTGATATGATATTCTTGCCAGTGGGATTTGTAATGGCCTGCGTTAGGTAGTGGTTAATACATCTTCATTTTGTCAGTAGTAATATTTAACCCACATTTTAAATATGAGTCTATTTCCGTCTTCTCTTATGACCATAACTGCACTAGTAAGAGAAACGAATACACACATTGTTCACACACAAACCTGTGCGTTTGTGTTTATATTTTTGATGAGACAACTTCTTCGCTTTTCAAAGAAAAAATATTAGGTGTACTTCAATCATGGAGTTTGCCGCAGTGGAGTTTGTTGCGCCGTTTCTTCTCCACCAGAGCGCCTTGGAAGCGGTGGTAAACTTAGATTAAGTAGAATTAAAATTGACGTCAATAAGAAACAATTTTATTGTTCTATATTGAAAAATAAACTGTATATGACTATGACTATGTATTATCACGTCTCATACCACGTCTTCTCTGTCTCATCACGACGACTCATTTATTCCACAACATTCTACACAACGCTATCTAGACCCATGGTAAGCTTAACTAGCTTGTGTTATGGAATCTAGTATGCGGCTAAACATACTTACATATTTTTTTTGTAAATACATGTTATACATAGAAACACCCAGACTAATGCAAATAGCCATATTCATGCATATAAATATGTGCACTGAGCGAGATTGAACCCGCGCCGCGCCTCCTGCGTAGCAGTCGCGTTCACCACCGCCACGCCACAGAGGCTGTCTATCCAGTGTAGGTAAAGTAAATCGAGACCAAGCATCTCGTAAACCATGTATGTTAATTGAGTACGTAATTATCTTCTTTATTATATTGCAATATTTCCTTTCCAGAGAAGGAAATAGTCATTAAATTTTCTACAAACCTATTTCCAAGTAGTGTCTGCTGTCACAAATAATAATGTTGTACAATTTGTAACTACGCCGTTCAATGATGCTACTTTCTTACCACTCTGAGGAAAGATAGCTTGAATAATTGTCTGAGGAATGTGTTAACATCTATTTAGTTCCTAACACGACATTTGACCTTTACATGTAATCATTGCAAGCAATAAATAATGTAAATGTGCCAACGTAAATTGAAATAGGAATTCGAATGTTGGCAACATTGTAAGTAAATTTTGTTTAAGCCTCAAATCAGATATTAAAGTTTGTTTGGACTAGCTCTGCTCTTTATATAGATCTGTTTTCAAATTCAAATTTTATTTACAACGGTGTAATGATATAAAAAACGAACGGGGTGTACATGTACACTATGTATAGGAAGTGTACAGGCTCAGAATAAATAATTATAGGGTTCAACCAACATATTGGTGGCTCTAGCCAACCTCCAGAGTTGGGAGATCAGACGGCGGTAGTCATTCCCAGAAAAACCGACATGTCAATCAAAAAAAAAATGAGAACCAAGTGCAAACTGTGAAACGAAATTACTATAAGGATGATAAGCATGTTAAATCTATGTGCAAGTAGATTTTTTCATAGATCTATAGGTATGTACAGTCAGCGTCAGAAATATTGCAACAAACAAACAGAATAACATCCTCTCACCCCAAACGCATATACCGTCTTCCGTCGTGGGTAAAAATGATCTTAAAATTATGGTATTAAGAGCAAATCAAACTGTTTTATTAATGTAAATTGTATTAATGTACGGACTATTGTCAGAACAATTTAGTCAACAGGAAGAGGAGAAAACTAAGGAATTAAGATCAGTTAAGTAGTCTGTAGATCGATTTACTGCTGACTGTAGGTACAGTCTACAGTAGAACATGGAATAGTAAATAAAAAATAGTAAGCTAAATAAAATGTAAATTAGTGATCAGACTACAACTGTTAAAAGCTCATAAATAAAATCGATCACTTAATTGATTCCTCATTGATGTTTTTACCGTTCAGCACCAAACTCTCGTCAAGTCGTGGGCGTTGAACACATTTCATATGCTGTGATTCACTAATCCATTGTTGCTAATAGTTATTTTGGCATTCGTCAATATCCATATCACGCTCACCATCATTAATCTCAACAAAACTGTCTTAGAACTATTTCATCAACATAAACCATTCAATTCTAAAATATCGTATATCATTTCAAATTTAGATCACTTTGAACTTAAAAGAACAGCAATCAAAGTTTAATTTTAAATGTGCTGTAGAGAGTACCAAGAATGTAAATGAGAGTTTAGTACCGGCACCTGTGAGTCTGGTCGGCTGGTGACGTCACATCGGAGTAATGTAGCCAAACGATTAAGCATCCAATCAACGAGATATAATAAGTTTTTGCGAGTGGTGTATTCAATTTATTTTGATTATGATTATCTTGCGCTAAGTTGTTGTGGCCGATTTCCATTTGGTTTTGGATAACATTAATGTTCAACAATGTTATAGATACTTAGTAGGGATCAGTGATATTAATTCTTGAATCACTGTGATTGGGACTTAGTATTTTTTTTAACACTTATTGCCGATCTTAATACTATCCATACCTCCAGGTAAACAATCAAGTTTGAGGTATCTGTGACTGCTGTCCCAATATTATAATTACAAACCTCTATCTGTGTCATAGGACAAACCCTACAATCCATAGGCAGTAGGATTACAAATCAATGGTACAAATATTGCGACACTAAAATCAGAGATTGATGACGTTTTCTATCTATAATATCCCGAAACTGACAGTGGATTATGTTCATGGGAACGGCTGTAAGATGGCACATACAGCCCACCTGATGGAACATAGTTACCATGTCCTGTGGACCCATGAACGTGTGTAAGACTAAGGGCGTCATACTCTTGCTGCGGATCCTGTAAGAACTTTAATGCCCTTCTTGAAGAATTCCTTGCTGTAGTTGGTTGGGTTGGGATGTTTACAAGGTCATTCGGTTAAGTTGGACCTGACCGAATGGAGTTTAGTTATCAAATCTTCATATGCATATAATGCTAATCACCATAGATCTTTCATTTGATCAAAAACAATAACGCAGGGTATTGAAGTACTGACGCGTCGCTACATAGAAATTCTCTTAGTATATAATAGACTTCCGTTTTTACCCATTGGGTACATACACATACATACATATAATCACGCCTTTATCCCTGGAGGATAAGGCAGAGGTGAATTAACACCCACATTTCACCAATCATTGTATTCGGTTCCACGTAATAGGGTGTAAACCTATTGCCGGATTCCGGGCACTACTATTGATTCGAGCCATTCATATGAGGCTGAGTCTGGTCTATTTCTGTCTGATGTGAAACAGCCTTATCCCTTAGTCGCCTTGTACGACACCACATGGGAAGAGATGGGGTGGTCCGAATTCTACTCTGCCGGGAACCCCACGGAACCCTAAAAACAAGTGAAGCATTACACTACGAAATATATCAAGTTACAGTACAAACAGTTATGCATTTAGTGCGCACAGTTTCCGCCGTTCGTAAGTGCGAAATAGACTTACTCTATACCAAGTGGCCAAACCCATTCCGCATACATTTTCGGCTTATCTCAAACATCGTCGCTAACACCATTCACGGAAACGACACAGACTTTACGTAAATAGACATAAACATTATGTTTTAAACATAAATTACTTAGATTATCCACGTTTACCCACTAGAGCTGCGACTGAGCCACGGTATTTCTGATATATTTACGAATACTGCTCCTATTGTTATACTGGATTGTTATATAAATATTCGTTATACAATAAATTTATTGAACCTGTAAATATAACAGAAATGTAAGCTTTTGGACTCGTGGGAATAGTTGGTAGATTTTGTATATTATTCTAGTTGTATATTGGTTAGCTAACAAGTGGATTTAGGAAGCTAGCGAGCGCACGTAAAAAAGGGGCTTAACTTATCTTTAAGCCCCAAGATCACCTGCCAAATAACGGTCGAGGTTATGGTGCAGGTTGTCTTCAGGGTAGGATGTCAAGCGCCAGTCGCGTCAAACACGACATACCACTCAAAATCATTAAGAATACCTCGGGCTTTAGTGTACACTTTAGACGAAACTGCGAACTAATATTACTCTTTGTCCTTTTGGTAATTAGTGCAATTTATTATTTATTTATTCTTGCAGACTAAACTCAAGTGTGATTTATCGAGAGAACGGAACATTAACAATGGCATGGGTACCTATTATATTATTGATTAATGCCAGCGGCTCTAGTCGTGATAACAGGTTAAATTTGATACAAATTCAGTTAGTTAAGGTACGTGTTATATAATATGACATCGAAGTCATACGTAGGTATCGATGTCATATTATCTTCTTCTTGCATTAAAGGAAAATGCTCATTAGATACAGTTTGAATATAAGTTTGTTTAGTGACCGGCAATACGGTTTCAGACCGAAACGGTCAACGGGTGATCTTCTGGCGTACATGACCCACCTTTGGGGTGAGGCTATGGAGAAGCACGGTGAGTCACTGGCAATTAGTCTTGACATCGCCAAAGCTTTCGATAGGGTATGGCACAAATCGCTTCTTTCCAAGCTACCTGCCTTCGGCCTGCCTCCTAGACTGTGTAACTGGGTTGCAAGCTTCCTGCAGGGGCGCCGTATTCGCGTCCTTTGTGATGGACGAGCTTCGGAGTTCTTGCAGGTAAATGCTGGCGTGCCGCAGGGTTCCGTTTTATCTCCCACTCTCTTTCTTCTGCATATCAATGACATGCTCTGTAACGGAAACATTCACTGCTATGCAGACGACAGCACCTTACACGGGAGTTATTACGCACATCCTGCGGCCAAGCAGTCTGATTTCGCGGAAAAAAGGCAGCTTCTTGTCACAGAGTTGGACCGGATCCTGGACCACCTTTCTCAATGGGGCGCTAGGGACCTGGTCGAGTTCAATGCCAAGAAGACCCAGGCATGTGCGTTTACAGCAAAGGTATCTCCTTTCCTGCCCCTTCCCACTCTTCAGAGCACATCACTGCCACTGCAGGATCACCTCACTATCCTCGGTATGGATGTTCGCTGCAAACTGAATAACAAAAACTATATCGAGAGTATCATCAAATCAGCCCCGCGTAAACTCGGAGTCCTGAACAGAGTGAGACGTTTTTTCACGCCGGAGCAGCGGTGTCTTCTATACAAGACGCAAATTCGTTCCTGCGTGGAATACTGCTCACATCTCTGGGACGGCTCCGCAAAGTACTTATTAGATGCTCTCGACAGGTTGCAGCGACGTGCGGTCCGCATTATTGGGGATCCTGAGGTCACGAACACCCTCGAGCCTTTGCAGACGCGTAGAGATGTTGCGTCTTTGGCAGTTTTCTACTGTCTCTACCATGGTGAATGTTCTGACGAGCTCTTCCAATTAGTCCCACCCTCCCCTTTCCTTCACAGGACGACACGTGCAGGGCTAAGATGTCATCCATTTACGGTGCGGAGTATACCTGCTAGAACCAAGCGTTTCAGTGATTCATTCCTATGCCGCACCACTAAGACCTGGAATTCCCTGCCAGCTCACGTGTTTCCTTCTTCCTACAGTCCCGGGTCCTTTAAGCGGGGCGTGAAAAGGCATCTAATGAGGCCGTCAAGCTGAGTGCCACCACTGTTAACATGGTAAATGTTTACGATGGTGACCCTCTTTCCGAGACTTTGCCTTTAGCTTAACATCAGGCGAGGTGAAGTCAAATTGACGTGTCCTGTATAAAAAAAAAAAAATTATAAAGGTTACATTGAGTACTCTCCTACTAAAACGCTGACATTTGAGATGTCTGTTACTCTATCACCCTATCATACTATATTACGCTGAACGGATCTGGCTCAAATTTGGTACAATGATAGATAACCATTGTGACATTACATTGTGAGAATAGATTTCCAAGAGTTGAAGAAACGGCATCAAAATTCCACGCGTGTGAAGACCCAGGCAACAGTTAGTCTGAACCATAAAAGTAGGTAAAAGGTAAGAGAACTTGGGTTAAACGATCGCGATGTTCTGAATAGTTGCAGTAGTCCAGTCAACCGAATTACCCACTGGACCACTGGTACTAAAAAGTAGCCCACGGCGGCGGCGCGCTAAATAGCGCGCCTCCCCATTCCGGGGGCGAGTTGGGGACACCGTTGTCCCCCCTCCTGAGGAGGGCCAGACCGTAAGGGATGGCCCTGGGTCAGCCGGGGTGCGAGGGATATGTCTTTGACAACCTCACGTCCGGCCTAGCACCAAGACCCACAGTCTGCGTGCGGTTTTAGTCGGTTCGAGTCCGACATAACCTCCCCTTCCGGCTCCGGCAGGGGGGGTATCCGAGGGGATTTCCGCACGAAAAAAAAAAAAAAAAAGTTACTAAGAAGTAGCAAAAGTTCTATGCCATTTGACAACGACTACTGCAACTGAATAGTCATAGTAGTCCGATCAAATGGACTAGCAACCGGACTACTAAGACAAAAAGGTTCTTTCTTGAAAATTGTTTACAAAAAATAGTTTTTGACATAAGTATCTTCAATTTTGGCAAGTGGAGACTGAATTTCTCATGATTACTTTTTAGGAGAATTGACCTTATACTTAACATTACATATATATGAGACTGAATTTCTCATGATTACTTTTTAGGAGAATCGACCTTATACTTAACATTACATATATATAACTCCCTGCCAGGTCTGTGTGTTCAGCAGCGCTGTGTTTTCTCCTTCCTACAGTCCCGGGTCCTATAAGTGGGGCGTAAAGGCATCTGATGAGGCCGTCAAGCTGAGTGCCACCATTGTAAACATGGTACATTTTACGATGGTGACCCTCTTTCCTAGACTTTGCCTTTAGCTTACCATGAGGCGAGGTGAAGTCAAATTGACGTGCCCTTTTATAAAAAAAAAACAAAGTAACTATTATACTACAACTAAGATTACACCCGAAGGTGAAGGCGTTAGGAGTGGAAAAGTTGTTCTGAAACAACTTTTCTAACTCACTTGGGAGGCTTATTTTAATTGCTTGTTAGCTTTGACCTAGTATCATGTCATCGTTTTGTCTTTTGTCTGGTTCATATCCGGATTAATAGTAGATACTTATTAGGCATTTTAACCTAACGCATAGCGTCAAAATATCTCCATTAGTAGTTTAGTACGTTCTGGTGTCAGTTTTATCGATAGATATTAATGTTTTTCCTATCAACTCTTCCCTATATAAACACTAGCTTTTGCTCGCGGCTCCGCCTGCGTGGAAGTCGGTTATCGCGACAAAACATAGCCTATGTCCTTTCTCAAGGTCTAATCTACCCCTATGCCAAATTTCATGAAAATCGGTTCTGTGGTTTAAGCGTGAAAGCGTAACATACAGACAGACAGACACGCGGGCGGAGCTGCGGGCAAAAGCTAGTTATTATTCTATTTTTTACGTTAGCGTAGACGAGTGTTTTCATGGTTCAGTGTCACGAAACTCAACACTACTTACAATAGCTTTCGAAGTTTAACTTATATCTAAAATAACGAAAATAGTGTGAAGAATTTATTTATTAGAAAATAAGCTCAAAAGAAAAGAGCGAAATAAGGAAGTGACTCATTTTCAAAATATCCAAATTAATCAATTAAATTCAACAGTTTTTGAAAGGTTATACCGAAACTTGTTGAATTTAACTCAGAAGAAAATACAGGAACCACAGATGTGAAAGCAACTAGAGGATTAATTTTATATATTAGGCATGCTAAAGTGTGTAATAAATTACGGCAATAACTTCTATAATACTGACCTATACAGTAAAACTATACAGTAAAACACTCGACAACGGTTCTGTGACATTTTATAGTACTATGTGAGATCAGCTATCCTTAATCCCCTATTACGACATAGCAATACAGGATGCATGGCGGTCCATAGTACACAATATACTGCATCTTTAATAAAATTCGTTAGATTTGAATGAAATTTTGCTAGCATTTATTATACTAACTTCTTTTTTAACCATTAATTTTTGATGAGTCCGCCCAAATATCATTGGTTCCAACAGTTCGTAAGAAAGTTGGTAGATGGCTCCACCGTCGCCCTAAAAGACGGATACAAAGAGAAGGGAAATTTGAAGTGATTCAGGTGTGACTCAATAGCTCAGTTGGAAGAGCATTCCCCTTGTAAGGTCGTGGGTTCAAGTCCCAATAGAGTTCTTCTTGTTCCCGATGTATTTCGAAATTAGAAATTAAAACGGTTTAAAAATATGTGTTTGGTGTATGTGTCCCTTTTTTTTTTTTTTCGTGCGGAAATCCCCTCGGATACCCCCCCTGCTGGAGCCGGAAGGGGAGGTTATGTCGGACTCGAACCGACTAAAACCGCACGCCGACTGTGGGTCTTGGTGCTAGGCCGGAGGTGAGGTTGTCATAGACATCCCGGCTGACCCAGGGCCATCCCTTACGATCTGGCCCTCCTCAGGAGGGGGGACAACGGTGTCCCCAACTCGCCCCCGGAATGGGGAGGCGCGCTATTTAGCGCGCCGCCGCCGTGGCCTGCTTCTGCTGGGGTGACAGGCGGCTGGTGTATGTGTCCCAGCTGCAGCACTATACACTTCGCCGTAGGTTCGAAAATCATAGTTCCGAAATGTAGGTATGGATACACCTCTGTAAGAAGTGTGGTATATGTATATATTATTATGTTGGCGTGAGTATATGTACCTATATACACTTATCCCGTAGTTCTGGGATTAGGTGTAATGTCTCAGTTGCCATACTACGGCGATCGTTACGGGTAGTTAAGAGTCCTTAAAAGTCCGACAAATAGTCTAACTACAGAACTTACGGTATTGTCTAAAATATATTCAATAAATTCATGACTAAGTCTCTCCCCTTTTTATTTTATTATTGCATACTATATATTTCCTAATTGGTTACATAAAACCGGCGAGCGAGTATGAAAACAATTATGAAAGTAGAAGAAGTGAAAGATCTATGCCAGGATCGTAGCAAATGAAAAACTGTAGTCTCTGCCTACCCCGCTGGGAAAAAGGCGTGACTGTATGTATCATTTATATTTTGTAAACAGGGTTATAGAAGGAAATAAATAACTGGCTTAAATAAGTTAATATCGTTAACTTGATTGAAAGTTATTGATGCACAGATGCTCATAAAACATTATTAACGGCCAGTTACTATTATTACCATATTGGCTTGTGTAATGTGAAGTAATTTATAAACACATACAGATAAACGTGTGATTATTATTTCTGTATATTGAGAAAATCTCCATACCTGTTCGTCCTTGCTAGCGTTTTATACTCGCCTAAATATCTACTACGGTGTATTCTAAATTAAACTTCGAAATACAAAATTATACCGTTTGGTACCCGCTGGAGTAGAATAGGACTAAGACCTTCAGGGCCAAATTAACGTCATCTGCAAGCTACACCTGGACAGAAGAGGCTCTGGTTCAGGCTTACTTATGAGCAAGCGGATCCCGGGCACCGAGGTCTAGGATGCAACTAGTATCAACGTCAAGACATAATCAAGTTTGCATTTATATGTAAATTAGAAATATTTATTCGCGTTGGACGAAAAAGTACTGAACGGATTATGATGCGGTTTTTTTATTAGAAAGGTCTTAATCAGACTTAAAATGTTACGTTTATTTGATTGCAGTCAAACAAACGTAAGATATAGGTTCCTGTGGGTCGCGGTCACGGGATCAGTATTTCTGTGACCCTGGTACTTTGCCATGATTTTTATGGAACTTTATCTGGGTCGCGGCAACAGGAGCAGTGTGTCCTAAATATTTCTATTTCGAACATAAAGCGGGCGAAGTCGCGGGCAAAAGCTAGTACTAAATAAGGTAATATGGATTTAATATCCGAAACACTTATTATGCCATTACATACATACAATCACGCCTAAATCCCTGGAGAGTTAGGCAGAGGTGACTTAACACCCATATTTCTCCAATCATTGTATTCGCTCCCACGTAATAGGGGGTGAGCCTATTGCCGTAATCTGAGCACTTGTTGACTCGAGCCATGCATTTGAGACTGAGCTGAATAAATAAATAAATAAATAAATAAATAAATATTCAACATTTACATATAATACAACATTTTACACAACGCTATCTAGACCCAGGGTTAGTTTTTTTTTTTTATAAAGAATATTAGAACCGAAGTTACTAATATTCCCTTTAACCCCTCCAACTATGCTAAATTACTTGTGCTAGGAGTGGGTTCACGTCGGTAGTGTAATGGCCAGGATTCGAACCCGGGACCTCTCGATCGTAAGGCCGATTCCTTAACCACTAAGCTACCGACGCTTATGATGAATTAGCTTGTGTTATGGAATCTAGAATGCGGATAAACATACTTAGATACTTTTTTTTCGTAAATACATACATACTATACACAGAAACACCCAGACATATTCATGCATACAAATATTTGCACTGAGCGGGGATCGAACCCGCGCCTCCTGCGTGGCAGTCGCATGCACTACCACCACGCCACAGAGGCTGTCAAATAATGAATAATGCTGATGTGTGAGTTTGGGTTGTATGCTTGTTGTATGTATCTGTCTAAAGTTAAACAGACCATCACAGCAGACACTATTGTTCATAAATGCAATTTATGTACCGACACACATATCATATAACATACCTACCTTTCATAGAACATAATACTCTAGATTTACTTTTAAAACGACGTGAGAACGTGAGTTCTAATACAAACACATCACTCTATAAGTCTATGCCAATCTATGGTGGATGCAGCACCGAATTCGGTAAGTTTGTATAAAGAGCAGACGTGTTATTATCTCAGGGGTCAACGACATTGTTTGTCATCAATTTTTTTAAACAGTTACGTAGTTAACTAGTCACATTTTTGTTATAGCTGTAAGTATTCTAACTTATTAGTTAGAATGGCGGACTTAACGCGGACCCCAGACTCAGAGGTGGAAGCTTCGAATACGACTGGGTATAACGCTAAGATAAAGAAAAAATTAAATTAAAAATTTAAAAAACCCGTCACAAAAAACACGTCCAAAAAGTTGAAAATAAATAAAGTTTGGCTTTTAACTTTAACGGTTGCCATGTCGGGGGACCCTAACTAATTCAGCACTCCGTTTTATCGATGGAACAATTCAAGGTCCCCCGACATGGCAACCGTTAAAGTTAAAAGCCAAACTTTATTTATTTTCAACTTTTTGGACGTGTTTTTTGTGACGGGGGTTTTTTAAATTTTTAATTTAATTTTTATTTTATACTTTTTAAATTGATCTACTAGTCAAGCTCTTTCATTTGATACCCATATTGAGGGAGTTATGAAGAAATGTGTATTCCAACATATTGTGACGGCGGCCATCTTGGGTCGATTTTTTTCAAACATAGCTAAGAACACTCCCGACTAATATACCTTTCAAACAAAAAAAACTACATCCAAATCGATTCATCCGTTTGGGAGCTACGATGCCACAGACAGATACACACACCCACACACACACACACACACACACACACACACACACACACACACACACACAGACACGTCAAACTTATAACACCCCGTCGTTTTTGCGTCGGGGGTTAAAAATGAAGAAGAAGGTGTGAAATAATCCATCTCCATCGCAGGAAGACTGAGGAAACCGGACGGTTAGGATGATGAAAGTGTGAAATTAATCAGCTTTGCCCAGAAATACTGAAAATAAAAGCGTCTGTGTCGTGGCGGTAGTGCATGCGACTGCTATGCAGGAGGCGCGGGTTCGATTCCCGATCAGTTCAAATATTTGTATGCATGAATATGGCTATTTGCATTGGTCTGGGTATTTCTATGTATAATATAAAAGTATGTAAATATATTTATCCGCATTCTAGATTCCATAACACAAGCTATAAAAACTTACATTGGGTCTAGATAGCGTTGTGTAGAATGTTGTGGAATATTTATTTATGTATTTATTATTTGTATCGGTAGGTATGTATTTTAAAAAGCTCTTTAGAACAAAGTTTGTGTCATACTTCGGGGGTGATAGGATTCGGATCAAATTGATAAAAATGATCAACAAAAATTCAATATCTTCATAGAGTAGTTAAAATCGCTTGAGTTTATAGAATACTAGCTTTTGCCTGCAGCTCCGCCCGTGTGGATGTCGGTTATCGCGACCAACTATAGCCTATGTCCTTTCATGGTCATGGTTCATGGTCTAATCGGTTCAGTGGTGAGGGTGTGAAAGCGTAACATAAAGACAGACAGACAGACAGAGTTACTTTCGCATTTATAATATTAGTATGGGTTAAAGCTACAGTATTCGTTTTAACTACACTTAAAAGATATCAAGCTGTAGACATGTGCTGTATGTTGGAGAAAAGCTTTACAAAGCCTAAGCACCTGAGCCTACTAGAAACCCAACTTAGTTATCTCTATATAGTTTTTGAATATTCAATCTGGTAATATCCAGATTTAGAATGAGTTTAAGCTTCGGATCTGTGGATATTAAATAATATTTGAATATTAGAGAAACAATAATATTCCAACGTTTAGAGACGTTTGATCCATTGCCAACTTCTTCCGACATTTTTTATACTTCATAGTTCAGGTGCAACAAGACGATACTCACCTGATGATAAGTGGTTATACTGTCTAATAAACACAACACAAGAGTTTCAATAGTATCACTTATAGGAAGGTCAGGGAGGAAAGAAAAGAATGAAATTTTATAGCATTTATTATGCTAACTATACAATTCGATTACATCAGGAAAAATGAATTGCTCCGGTGGGGCTTGAACCAGCGACCTTTACTTAATCTTACCAACTGAGCCATTAGACTCCACCGTGTCGCCTCAAAGACGGATATATGTATATACAAGGAAAATTTTAATTGTTTCAGGTGTCGGTCAGTGGTTCAGTTAGTAAGAGCATTCTTCCTATAAGGGAAAGGTTGTTGCTCAAACCCCATCTGAGCAATTAATTTTTCCTGATGTAACCGAAGTGAGGTATAAATCAATATAACTATTTTTTAATTTTTATTTTATAAATTCATTAATTGGAAGAAATCTTTTCATTATCCTGGAATGAGTCCACCAATCCAGCTACAGGGTCAGAATGGCTCCTTTCAGAAATAGTAGCTACTTAGTTGATTTGGGTGACACGACGAACAAAATACAAACGACTGCCACCGTTATGATACATCACAAAAAGTACGATACGGTGAGCACCGTGTGGTATGAAAGGATCTTCATCCCACGCACCCTCAAATTATCGAATGAACTCTCTGCCATGGTTTTCCCAAGCGACTACAATATGGGATTCCTCAAGAAAGGCATTAGAAGGTTTCTTCAGGGTAGGCAGCACGAGTGTAACGCCCCTGGTGTTGCATACGTCCATAGGCCGCGGTAACCACTTACCATCAGGTAGGCCTTGTGCTTGTTTGCCACCTAAGTAGTATAGAAAAAAAATCACTTCTGTGTTTATAATGTAATTGCTTATAGCTACAGTTCACGCATGAGATCCGAAGAATTGGGAACTTCAAAGTAACGCTATAGAAACTACATCATGATCCTCTTTCTACCAGTGGGTTCTGAATCTGTTCTCAATCTAATGATTCTTCTGCAAATACGCCCAGAGCTTTCACTGATGCACAGATGAGGAAAAGTTAAAGTGCAATATGAAAAAAAAATCATTTCAAGTTACATAGCTTACAAAATAAAAGATACCTTACATGCCACTTATTTTGAATAGCATTTATATAAACATGATCTGTCAGTTGAGATACCGTCGATGTGAATCGTATTACATCATTGATGACGTCATTACACAACCATTTCGATCGACAGTCGAGTCTGAGAATGCAAATGGTAAATTCAAATGTGCCCTTCAACGATTGAACTTGCCACGACAATTAATAATTCTATTGTAAATTGCCTTTAATGTATAATCGTTTAATTATAAATAACACAGTGCTTTGTTATTACTGTTGTTAATGGATCATGTTGTATTTGACATTAAAATATCTTGAGATGTTGTTTATAGTGTTCTTCATCCATACTTCCATTCTAATATTATAAATGCGAAAGTAACTCTGTCTGTCTGTCTGCCAGTCTATCTGTCGGTCTGTCTATCTGTATGTTACGCTTTCACGCCCAAACGACTGAACCGATTTTTATGAAATTTGGAATGGGGGTAGATTAGACCTCGAGAAAGGACATAAGCTATGTCTGGTTGCGATAACCGACATCCATGCGGATGGAGCCGCAGGCAAAAACTAGTAGCTATATAAAACTGTATTACATTAATGTATTGGGCCCTACGAATATTTTCGTGATCCATGTTCTGTCAACCTTACCTGCTAGCTGATTAAAGAATGAGGTTCTGGTGCAAGTTTGGTCCTCGACGAGGTTCGACGGTAAGAAGACAGCCACAAGACAAATGCAAGAGTAAGCAAATAGGAAAATGAACAGAGAGCGTGGCGGTAGTGAACGCGACTGCTACGCAGGAGGCGCGGGTTCGATCCCCGCGCAGTGCAAATATTTGTATGCATGAATATGGCTATTTGCATTGGTCTGGGTGTTTACAAAAATAAAGCATTTAAGTATGTTTATCCGCATTCTACATTTCATAACACAAGCTAGTTAAGCTTACCATGGGTGTAGAATGTTGTGAAATATTTATTTATTTATTTGTTCTGTCCCAAGATATAGGGGGTGAGTTTACTGTAGTCAAGCCGGCATTTTATAACAGTCACCTTTTACGACACACACAGGAAGACATGGGGTGGCTATTCTTCTCTACCGGGAACCAACACAGTTACAAATATCTAAAATGCAATATTGGATGCAAGTAGAATTAACGCTGGGAAAAGAAGAATACATTATTGTGACTGTAAATTGAGAAAAAGTCCCAGGAATCCTGTCAGACCTTATATCTAGAAACACACCCTGTATACATCCAAGACCAGTCCATCAGTCAACGTCTAACTAATACTTATTGAGACCATTACCAATAATTTAAGATAAAACAGTATGATTTAGGATAATCAAACTTAATAAATTCATAATAGTTATGATTTATATACTGCTGCACAGACATATGATAATTCAAAGTATACTTGTTTAAGGTTAAATAAATACGAGTTTAATTTATACCGTGACTGTACCTTCATATACAAGAAAATTACTGTTTAAGGTGTTCAGCAATATAACTTTAATCTTTCTAATAAATAATTGTAAACCGATTTTATGAAACTTATTAATATACCATTAAATTAATCCTTAACTTAACTATCTATAAGCTTTCCAAAAGTTATGATATTTGCTGGTGAAACATTATTTTTAGTCATCTAATAGCTGCTATAATAATATCCGTGCATTGGTCTATTAGACTACAGAAGGTGGACATTGATGGGGTTAAAACTTTACCGCCAAAGTGAATTTACCATCAGGTAAATTCGGCTTGAAGTAAGTACTACATTAACTTCGAAATACATCAGGAAAAAGAAGCACTCAAGTGTGACTCTTATACCCACGACCTTTCCCTTACAGGGGGAATGCTCTTCCAACTGAAGCTGCCCTTAAAGACGGATATAAAGAGAAGGGAAATTTGAAGTGATGCAGGCGTGGCTGTAGCTCAGTTGGAAGAGCATTCCCCCTGTAAGAGAAAGGTTGTGGGTTCAAGTCCCACTTGAGCGCTTTTTTTCCCGATGTATTTCAAATTAAAAGTTAGCATAATAAATGATATAAAAATTTCATTCAACTAGTATGTACATTAACTTGAATGATTTTTTACAGAATTAAGTATGCTAACTATACAAATCGAATACATAGGGAAAAAGAATCTTCTCGGACGGGACTCGAACCCGCAGTCTTTCCCTTACATGGGGAATGCCTGACCAATTCGGCTACCATGTAAGGGAAAGACTGCGGGTTCGAGTCCCGCCCGAGAAGATTATTTTTCCCTATGTATTCGATTAGTACATTAACTGTTCATACATACTTATTTTGACGTCTGTAAATTCACGAAGGGGCAGACAGAGGCATATAAAACACAAATTTCGTGAACTATGATTTTCAGTCTCACATAATAGTGGCATTTTGACATGTTTAATGTAGTAAATTTTCCAAAATGAAATCTAATTTTTAGGACAATCGCCACAATATTTTTAAAAGTCATTATCCGTACACACATATTATCTTGTACAAATACTGCAGGTACTCCTTACATATATTACAAAACCTAAAATATTTGAACATAAGCCAATAAGATAGTAAGTAGATATTTGTCAAGGTTGCCTATTTGTAGTATGCCAAAGCAAATGTGAACGAACTGTCCATGGTGCATACACCGTACAATTATTTCGCTAAAACAACTTTAGATAACCATATTTGACCGATGTTTTGAATTTGATTGTTTTTGATTTTGCAAACCTATATTTACTTATGGCGCTGGCTGGATGATTGTAGAATCTATCACAGGCTTTCAAGCATACTACTTAACTTACTTACCTAATTTGTATACTACCTATATGCCTTCTTATTTTTCTACTATCTTACTGTCCTACTAATTCTACTATCCTACTGTACTTCTATCTTACAAATCTACTAATCCTAGTAAGGATACTAGGATTAGTAGGAGCTACTCCTACTATTCTGCTAATATTATAATTTTTTTTTAAATCTAGGATACGTCAATTTGACTTCACCTCGCCTGATGTTAAGCTAAGCTAACTAGGCAAAGTCTCGGAGAGAGGGCCACCATCGCAAACAAGTACCATGTTAACAGTGGTGGCGATATTGGAATATTTTTTAATCAATCGTCTTCCTGATATTTGGAACAAGGATAGATCTAGTCTGGAATAACACAATTAGGTTTTTATTCCGGGAAAAGGTTCATAGGTTGCAGGAACGGGATCAAAATTCCACGTGATGGGAGCCCCGGTTATCAGCATAACATAGGTATTAATCAAAAGTCTATTTTATTAATAGACTTTTGAAGTATTATAGCATGCATCTAACAAAGAATTTGCAAGAATGTACCCAATAATATTGTAATTGCGTCTGCGCCTTATTATAGCATTGAAGTACATAGAGTAGTGTTACAAACTATAATGTAACATAACAACGCGAGCTTTCATGAAGTCAAACCAGTAGTACCTACGTGGATGTTTGGTACAAATCTTGAAGACATGTTCGCTGCGAATTTTATACACACTGTAGCACCAGTCAGTATGTAGCCTTAGGCTAATATATTGGATCCACACATATAATTATGAAGATGGAAAGTGCATCCGGACTGACAGTGCAGAGATTTATGGATAAAGTAGAAGCGTAGGATGTACAGGAACACAGTACGCCTAGATTCTCAATAACTTGCGCATCACACAAGTAATTGTCTGCGAGTTTAATTTGTATCTTTAAGGTTTTATGTCGAATATTAATCAAGCAAGAGCCTGTCGTGAATTACAAATAAAAAATCCATATTAATATTATAAATGCGAAAGTAACTCTACCTGTCTGTCTGTATGTATGTTACGCTTTCACGCCTAAACCACAGAACCGATTTTGACGAAATTTGGTAAGTATAGAGATAGATTAGACCATGAGAAAGGACATAGGCTATGTTTGGTTGCGATAACTCTCGCGTCATTCACTCTCATTACATTCTTCACGCATGCTCGTCGGTTTAGGGTACTTCTAACCTTTTTTTTTTTTTTTCGTGCGGAAATCCCCTCGGATACCCCCCCTGCCGGAACCGGAAGGAGAGGTTATGTCGGACTCGAACCGACTAAAACCGCACGCCGACTGTGGGTCTTGGTGCTAGGCCGGAGGTGAGGTTGTCATCGACATATCCCTCGCACCCCGGCTGACCCAGGGCCATCCCTTACGGTCTGGCCCTCCTAGGGTACTTCTGATCTGCCCCTTTTCTAACACTTCCCAGATTTTGTACAGGTATGTGCGCCTAGGTCTTCCCCTTCCGACGGTACCATCCACACTCGTCTCATACACCTGTTTCGTTAGTCTTCTTTCATTAATTCTCTCACTGAAGAGATTGATTCTATTAAGCACAAATTAGGTTCACAAACCCTTGAGGATACCGTGAGGCGAAACCAGTCAAGTTCAATAAAATAAATACTGTGGAAAAAGTTCAAGTGTACTCTCAATATGTGTAATCAATCAACAGTATAAATATATTCTATTAAAGTCTGTATCAAAATCATTTGCATTTAATCTAATTCTGATACCTAGGTATGCCACGCCTTGGTAAGGCTATGTAATAAGGCCGCGAATTGGTGTAGATCAGATGTGGCAAAGAGAACCCTAATACTGGAGATTGATGGCACTTGGTGGAATCTAATACACAGACTTTATCAGTGGAAAAGTACAAGTGTGTTATTCAATATATGCCTTACGCCTTTTGCCTTTTCTATATAGTTCTATATAGCTCATGTGAAATCTTAAGTAAACCTAAAGTCGGATGTAAATTTGTATGATACACCTGAGCGTATGTTTAAAACTATGTTTAGTTCATTTTAGTAACCCTTAGCTAAATTCTTTAAAGCTTAAATGTACTCTGTCACTTTATTCCGCTTAGCTTGACACACATGCATATACATTTAAGTAGCGAACCAACAATTACGAATTGAAACTTGTAATTCATTATCACAACAAAATTGTACTGGCAATTAAATCAAACGAGTTGGCGACTATAAACCATTAATTGTGTCGAAATGATTTATGCGAACTTTGTATCACTTGTAAGGGTGTACTTCTGATGAAGATTTAATAAATAGGTGTCAATAAAACTTCGGAGTTTAACTATCTATCTTTTCCTTTTTAGTTATAGGCTAGGTATCTACCTAGCCTATATCTACCTATCTATCTGGCCTATATCTATAGGCCAGATAGATATATATACTTATTAGAGATAACGGAATATTTAGGTACAGTCACCTCTATAAATATGTATACACGGTAGGGCTCCAGAAACAAGTAACCGGGGTTAACTTCAAATTTTTGTTTACAAAATATATAGCAAAATGATGTAAACTCTTAATATTTCATAAAAATATAACCATCACACGCCTCATAAAATGTATCTACTAATGCTTGCAAAAATATATCCACAACTAACGGGTCAATTGAATGGAAACATGCTAAAGTTCATATATATGTAAACACTTACTTTCAAAATAATATAAAATATATTTTCAGTGAAGTTATGTAGTCTGTAGTCTAAAATATGCAGGTTTCTATAAAATCTAACTTCAAATTCAATTCTAACTTAGAATCAGACGTGACTATCAGACTAATACTCTCAGACTCAGACTCACTCACACTCAGACTCTCAGACTCATAATCTCAGCCTCAGACTCTTAGACTCAAACTCTCAGACTAAGACTCTCAGAATCAGACTCGGACTCTCTCAGACTCTCAGACTCAGCCTCTCAGACTCAGACTCCCAGACTCAAACTCTCAGACTCAGACTCTGAGACTCAAATTCTCAGACTCAGACTCTCAGACTCTCAGACTCAGACTCTCAGACTCAGACTCTCAGACTCAGACTCTCAGACTCAGACTCTCAGACTCTCAGACTCAGACTCTCAGACTCAGACTCTCAGACTCAGACTCTCAGACTCAGACTCTCAGACTCAGACTCTCAGACTCAGACTCTCAGACTCAGACTCTTAGACTCAAACTCTTAGACTAAGACTCTCAGACTCAAATTCAAAAGTCACACTTAAAATATTACGTTTGATCATAATTGGTTAAGAGTAGAAACGGAGTTATGATTGAAAGTCACAATGGCCGACATCCACGCGAGCGGAGCCGCGGACATCAGCTAGTTAATTATATTAGCGTGAGTTGTTGTGCCTTCAGAGAATAAAGAGCTAACTTCACTGAAAGTATATTTTATATTATTTTGAAAGTACGTGTTTACATATATATGAACTATAGCATGTTTCCATTCAATTGACCCGTTAGTTGTGGATATATTTTTGCAGGCATTAGTAGATACATTTTATGAGGCGTGTAATGGTTACATTTTTATGAAATATTAAGTGTTTACATCATTTTGCTATATATTTTGTAAACAAAAATTTGAAGTTAACCCCGGTTACTTGTTTCTGGAGCCCTACCGTGTATACATATTTATAGAGGTGACTGTACCATGTTTTATTTCTAGTGTCCGATTCCTCCGTGAACATGATGCTTGCAACAGCGCCCAAATATCGGACACTCAAAACAATGCATGGTAAATATTTAATAATATTATGGTATTGTCAGTGACCATGATAGTTTAAATACCTATATAGTCCGCTATATCCCGTAACTACCTATAAAACTTGGGCTATCGACAGTTAAAAGGCTAAAGGGTGTAAACGACAATAAAAGCTGACAATAAAATGACTTTTCAGTATTATGTTTGTGATGTTGTTTCGGATCTTTTTCCTTTGAAAATTCGATGTCGCTTGCATTCGTTTGCTCTTCAGCAGTCGATATGCCGTAGACCATTAATTTATATTGTTACTAAAGCCGTAGACTAACTAAACTTGTGCTATAATTCTGCCTGTGACTACCAACATAACGAACTAATACGACCTTCAAGAAAAGAGCGTACTCTCTTTTAAAAGGAAGGCAACGCACTCGTGACTCCTCTGGTGTTGAGTGTCCATGGGCGGCGGTGATCGCTTACCATAAGGCGATCCGTTTGATCGTTTGCCTCACTATTCCATAAAAATAATCAATCTACATGCGGTAAGGTACCAAGAAAACTTGGCTAAATCACATTGTGAGAGTCACTGAAAGGGAATTTGTTCAAAACGTGACCCAAGTCGCTAAAGTCGTTTTCAGTTCAAAATATTATGTTCTTAAATCAATTTTATGTTTGTCAAATGATTTGTACAGTTGTCTGTCCCAGCCTTATTCAGTTCAGTCCTCAGTCAGCCACATAGATTTGTGCAAACAAAAGATACATACTGATTGACATTTAGAGACACCAAGCCTCGCCTTTTGTAAGATATTACGCGAGAAAATATATTCAGATATTATGTAAAGGTGTAATATGTATATATAGGTGAGACCCTTCACGTTGTTGTAAGTGGTAACTTTTTAACTTTTTTTTTTATATTTGGTCCGTCAATTGACTGCACCCCGCTAGATGGCAACAAAGCTGAAGTGCAGTCCACACGATACAGACCACCATTCCCGGTGCCATTGGACGTAAAATGGTGGTCCCTAATTTGACGCCCTTGATAGATGCCTTTTCACGCCCCGCTTGAAGAACCCGGGACTGTAAGAGGAGTGAAACACGTATGCGGGCAGAGCATTCCAGCTCTTTATCGTGCGGCAGAGGAAAGAGCCCCCAAACCGTTTAGTGCGAGATGGTATGGATTCCACCGTGTGTGGATGGCACCGCAGACCAGCACGTGTTGTTCTGGATAGGAAGGGAGAGGGTGGGATCAGTTTTTAATAACTCCTCAGAACACTCGCCGTGGTAGAGGCGGTAGAAAACGGCCAGAGAGGCAACGTCTCTACGCAACTGCAGAGGTTCCAAGGTGTTGGTAACCTCAGGATCTCCTATGATACGAACTGCACGTCGCTGCATTCTGTAACTGCCGACGCAAAGAGTGGTGTTATAAGTTTGACGTGTCTGTATGTGTGCATCATAGCTCCCAAAGAGATAAAGCGATTTAAATATTTTTTTTTTTGTATGCGAGTGTTCTCAGACATGTTTTACGATAATCGATTGTGCCGTTTAAAAGTTATGGGATTAAAGTGGGGGTGTAAACTGTAGGGTTTTTTTTTAAATTTTAAATTTTATATTATATTTATTCGATAATAATTTGATTCCAAAATTAAAATATTTTGCAACAAATATTAGGTACAATCACCATCAGTATTAGTTTGACACATTCCAAGGGACCACCTTATCTCTAAAACTTTACATAAAATAATGTTGTATTGAAATATTTTACCTATATAGTTCCATCCCTTTTTCTTGCCCGAAGCAAATGGAATGAAAAAATCAAGGTAGTTTTAATACAACATCAACTATATATTTTAATCACATCGCTGACAATGTAAAAAATTTCCTACAGATTTAGCCAATTTTATCTAAATAGCAATTGAGTACATAACATAATATGTTTTCTAATTTATTTGATTTTCAAATAGTGGTTATATCAGAGTCGATATATTTATGTTCAACATACTGCAAAAGTTAATTAGCACAAGCGTTGTCCTCTACAAAATAAATATACAACAGCATGTGTAAGATATTTAAACCATTCTATATTAAGCAGCGATTTATATTCATGCACGTAATAATACTGAATTATTAATTAACACAACTAATACTAAACTTGTAATAATTTTAAATAACTACTTACAATGTTTGTTTTAACTGAACCCTGAACTTTAGTTAAGTCTTAAAGATATGTCTATATAAGATGTATGTAACATCTATTTATACATACATACCTACATATAATCACGCCTTTATTCCCGGAGGGTTAGCCAGAGGTGAATTAACACCTACTTTCATTCGGTCCCACGTAATAGGGGTGAGCCTATTTGCCGTATCCTGTGCACTATTATTCACTCAAGCCATACATCTGAGGCTGAATCTGGGCTGCATATGGTTCCGATAGTTCTGTTCAAAACATCGGTTGATAACTCCACCGGCGCCTTATAGATGGATAACAATAGAAGGGAAATATTAATCACAACGGGTGTGTCTCGGTAGCCGAGTCGGTCAGCGGCCGGTCGGGTCCGGACTAGACTCCGGGCCCGGGAAGCCCGCGCAGAGCGAAGGCGAACCGGACGTCGGAGGTCGCAGAACGACCTCCGTCCTCCATGACCGCTGGCCTGGGGGTGACCGGTGGAGCCGCCTGTCACCCTAGCAGAAGCAGGCCGCGGCGGCGGCGCAAAAAGCGCCTCCCCGTAACCGGGGCAAGATGGGGACACTGTGGTCCCCACAACCCGAAGGGGGCCATCTCGAAGGAGATGGTCCTGGGTCTGCCGGGGTGCGAGAGATATGCTTTTGGCAAACTCACCTCCGGCAACCAAGGACCCAAGACGGCGTGCGTTTTAGTCGGTTCGAGTCCGACATAACCGCCTTCACCGGCTCCGTGGGGGTGGTATCCGCGGGGATTTTTCGCAAGATAAAAAAAAAAAAAAAAGAAAAAGCCGAGTCGGTCAAAGCATTTCCCCTGTAAGGGAAAGATCGCGGGTTCGAGTCCCGCCCGAGAAGTTTCATTTTTCCCTATGTATTCGATTTGTATAGTTAGCATACTTAATGCTGTAAAATTCATTCAAATTTCAGACTATAGTCTACTCGTATACAAAATTTCAGCCTTTTGAGCGTGTTTAAGAAGCAAACAGCGTAAATTCTTCACAAACTTTCGAATTCACAACATTAATAGGATTTCATTTAGGCAAATAGTGCGTCATTTATATTGAGTAACAAAGAAATTATGAACTTAAGAAGTTTAATTTAAGGTAATAAATAAGTTAATACGAGTGGTAAAATATTTGTGCTACAATCAAACTCAAGCGGATAAAGCGTGATCCGGAATTATAAGCTGCACTTGAAAACTGTCGAGTAACTCGGGAACATCTCTAAGTTGTGTGTAGGATGATATACGGACTGCACTACATACTGGATAGGAACCATTTAAATTCCTTTGTTTAAAAATGCAATTACTTTAAAATACTGGTAAAAGTAATGTGTCTTTTTTCATGTTTGACATTTGAAACATGTCAAGAACAAAACTTTTGGTAGAATGTTAATGAATTAAGTTACTGTCATGACGTACAATCAAGCACTCGAATCCGAATCCACACGATCGTAAAGCTAACACGTATGTGACATTCAATGATAAATAAATATTTAACAGATCTTATTTGAAAAAATATGTCCACTTTTGTTTTATCGTTAACTTTCATCATCAAACCAATCACTGATAGTATAAACTATTCAATAATAACTTTATCATGAACTCCGTTATTTCTTACAAGGTTTCGGTGTTTCTTTTTTGACGTGGGATTAGTGAATAGAAACTAAATTAATATTTAATAACCCCCAGGAACCCTACTGCACGTCGACGTCAAGAATCCGTTCTTTCATTGAAAACGGTTTAAATAATGGAAATTACTCAATACAATATCAAGTTGGCGTAAGTCGGTACCGGTACATAAATTCGATATTTATTGAGCAAATCGATTAAACCCGTGGGCTAAACAAATACAGTCTAAATCACCGGCCTGCATGTTCTGTTGCAATTTGAAGCTCCAATAAATCAAATATCCAAAAAAACCTTCCGATTTTAAATCTTGTATTGGCCAGTTACATGCGTTTAATATGCACGTGTGTATTTTTTTAATTTGATATACATCTGTAAATGCTAATTTGGCAACTAAAGCTCTCAACATTCGTTTTGCTAAATCGTTTTCTTTTTTTGAATTTGAAGCAATGGTTGTTACAAGATAATGGATAATGCAAATGAGATTAATAAAATTTATTCGCAGTTATCGCATGAGCATACAAGCTTATGGCCCTCATTGACCAAATCTTTTATTTCTTATGTATAAAATAAATTAATTTACATCCTAATTAGAGGTTTATAGCTCCGTGATTTATATAGCGTTATGCGAAATATTTTGCTTTAGTTAAATTTCAAAATACAGCACGATGACTCATGTTTATGGAAATTTTTTGAGCGATACAGTACTAAAATAATCGTTAGATGCTGAAGTGATTCAACTGAAGGATTAGACTGGTTTCATTTAACCCATGATTTTTGAACGCGATCGCACTATAACTACTATAAATTATATGGATTGTCTTCTAAAACTCCAAGATACTTGAGTCAATCTCGAAATGATGACTGCAACGTTTCGATGTTAATAAAATACTTCCACGTGTCTTATCCAAAATTTTGCAATCCAATTCCGAAACCAGGCTTTTGTTTTAAGTTTATGCACACAAATTAGAATGCAAGTAGCGTTCGTAAGATGTAGCAGACAACCGACGCTTCTCATTTGTGGCGGTTAGTACCCATTGTAACGGGACGGCTAAAGTGCAAGCGAATGTTTGTGTACGCACTCAAAATGTTCTCCCATACGTCCTAATACTTATACTTTGTTAAAAATGTTAATTGAATTATTACCACACACTTGGTTAGTTTTAGTTTAGTCATCATTTTCAAGTAAGTAATAGTAAGTAGTTTCATTATTATCCCCGGTTACAATCTCAGGTAGGTTACAATCTGAGGCATTTACACGTTGCAGGCTGACATCTGTCCCCTTCTCTTACTTTTTGATTTACTTAACGGGCTCTTATGACACCGATCGTTGCGCCTTTGGACGCTTAACCCATCTACGTCATCGCAAATAATATTTTCAAAACTTCTGGATATATTTTTCGAAGCTTTTTAAGAGTTTTCATCTACTAAATTGATCATACAAATCTAAGTATTTCTGGTTAATGATTGAACCACTAATTTTTTATATAAAAAGAATTTTCGTTAAATATAGTGGCTATTTAGCTCCTTTTCGAAATTGTGTCAAAAACGTGTCAATTCCACTTATAGATTTTCTCACGTCCTATGACATAGTGACACGAGAATCACTAGTCAATCATCATTAACGTCAGGTAATACCTTATCTACGATATTAAATATCTATTACTAATTGCAGTGGTATGGCTTCCATACTGACAGTTACGAGAAGGGAGAGATTGTACTCTTACATGAAGCGTATTACTTCAGCTAATAAGTAGGTGGCTTCATCCATAGTATAGTATAGTATTCTTGGTTGTATTGTAATTAATTTGAAGTATTCGAAAGTACTAATCTTGACTATAAAGTCTCAAAATGATCTTAAAACCGAGTTATTAGGAGTAGATCAAACTGTTTTATTGATTTATCCGGTATTACTTATGTTCGAACTAACTAATGATGTAAAGGTGTGAACCAAATATCAAAACAATCGGTCACAAGTAAGGCGGGATAATAAGGAATGAAGATCATTTTGAACATTTGTTCATCAAAATCGATCTGATGATTGATACTAGGTACATAAAGTTGAAATATTTTCAATAAGACAGATGTCCTAAGTCATAATAGGCAACTTGACACGATTAGAACAAAACATGACATACTACACAACACATAACCATATAACTATAACGTGATTTTTATTTCTCGAAATTTTGTAAGAGAGCTACGTTAAATTACTAAATTACTACGTCAAATACTATATATTTGATTTTTAATTTTAGTGTTGTGGCTGTATTGTTACATTTTAATCGTATGGTGAATGGTATCCATAATCGTTACTTTTCTGTGTTCAATATTATTTGCCGTATCGCATACTAGAGATGATTTTTGTTTTCAACTATAAAAGCGGAAGTAGCGCAAAAAGCGAAAAAAGAAAAAATATAATTATTATACCCAATTCATGAATTCACTAACCCTTACATGTCCTAATCTTAATATCAATAATTATTGACGTTTTAAAACGATAAATAGTTTGTTGCCTGAATCTATTATTCTCACAATCGATTTTGGATACTTCAACCCCATACTACAATTGTTTTATATTCATCTCTCGGATTATTTTAACTGGCATCATCATCATTCGCATAGAAAAATATTTAGATAGTATCCGAGGTCAAGGGTGGTGAGTTGGATAATAATGACCCTTATGTGATACAGGTCGAAAGAAACGTAAAGTGTTACAAAAGTTACATTCTGGCAACGATGCGATTACTCTTTTGTAACCTGAATCGATTATTCTGACAATCCAACGCTTGACTACAACTGCCATAATGCACCTATTAAAATATTTCAACTATAGTCGAATTTACCGAATTTTAAGTGACCGTTTAAGCACCAATAGCGTTTCCTCCATGTATATTTCACGCTGTTATTAGTCTTTTTTTAAATTATAGGTATTTAACCTGTGCATCTTCAAAAGTATAATTGCTGAACATGGCGCCGGCTCATTCATCAAAGAAGAAAATTTTATCATTACTAGCATAAGAAATAATAAGAAAGAAGATATCCTCAATAAGTAAAAAGGGCCCAACCACTTCATTTCTCTCACAAACTCTCATAAACCTCGTGTCATTCTCTTACTTAAATAATTTCATTCATAATTTTACTATTTACTTTGCCCTTCACATTCAAGTGCTTCCAAGTTTACTCAACTTTATGAAGCTTACTAAATAAACTGAGTAACTCAAGCTAACTTGCTTTCTAATAAACCGAACAAAAATGAAATTCTTACAATATCTGTTTAGAAACTCAACATTGCCGTACACATGTACAAAGCATCAAAATAAGTTAATGTCATAAATATAGTTATTACAATATTAATATCAAACGGATAATATCTTCAGCGTGTCGCCTAAATAAAGAAATAACAAGCCGATCAAACGATACAAAATATCTATCCACGGACCACCCGTGCATTATACCAATAGACACAATGACTACTGTCCTCACAAACACCTCGTTTATTTCAAAGAAATATAATAACAATTTCATTACAAAACAAAGGTATGGATTTCATTCGAATGAAAGTGTGTGGGCAGCTATCCAACATCAGGCTTATTACATAGAAACACACAGCATCTAAACGGGACTCAATGATGTTACCTATAAAACGTATTTTCTTATTTGTATCTCACTTCATTAGTACACAATTGAAATTGAATTCTATAACAGTGTGTTTAGGTATAGTTTTGAATTTTGCAACTGTTATTCAGAATAATGTAAGAACAGGTGGCAACGATTTAGTGGATTCTGCTGTTGTAATTGCTCACTCCTGCGACACTGTCTCGATAGAACGCGCATATTAAATAATATATTAAGAAACCTTTTCTATACCTTCATTGTGAGTTCTTATCTAGATCATTTTTTAGATTAAAAAAAACTTCATAACATTAACAAAAAGGTCGAAAATGCAGTGAAATGTATTAGGAGAAAAGTCTATTATGTAATTTCAAAAGGTGTGCTGCGTTGTGACCGTGGGCCTGAGGGTGATGGGCGGGCCTGGGGGTGACGGGTGGAGCCGCCTGTCACCCCAGCAGAAGCAGGCCACGGCGGCGCGGCAGCGCGCTGAGAACCACACCTCCCCATTCCGCGTGCGAGTCGAGGACATCGTTGTCCCCCCTCCCGGGGAGGTCCAGACCGTAAAGGATGGCTCTGGATCAGCCGGGGTGCGAGGAATATGTCGAAAGCAACCCCACCTCCGGCCTAGAACCAGGACCTTCAGTCGGCGAAAAATAAAAAAACTGTGTAGTGACTAGATCATTGTATACCCACTGGTAATTTTTAATAGAATTTTGAACTACTACGGTTAAGTCGCTTACGATTCCTGTTATAATAATAATAAATAACTTTCTTCAACTTATAATATTTTTTATTAGCGTGCAACATTTAAAAATTCTATTATTTTAAAATAATCCTTTGTGTCTATTTCTAAATGTCTAGAGATATGAGACAGCTTTATTATTTTAAAGTAATAAAAATGTTAATTTGTTGAGCTGTTAGTAGAGTAATAAATAATAAATTTAATATGGTTATTTTCAAGGATAAGACCCTTCGCCGTTTGTACAAACTAAATATAGCTACAATAAGTTTGTTTCCTTTAGATACATTTTTCGTTTAGATACACTGTAGAATAACGGAATGACCTGATAATACTGTCATTATTTTTTAGAGTTCTTATCTAAATGGTGAAAATATGGCAAAGTTAAGCAAGACTAAATAGGTTAGTTTTAGAATAGGTGACCACTATAATTTCACAAATTGACATGTAACCAAAAACCGTCATATCAATCAAATGTAAATTCTCTGAGACACCTTTAATTAAAAAGGCTTACACAATACTCATTGCAAACCTTTATCGTAAAACTACTGTAGCTAAGACATAATAGTCACACCGAAAATGTTTTTGCAGTAAGGTGTGTCCGATAGCTCATCACCCGAACATCAAACAGAATATTACGTACCTAAATATAGTCATAATTATGTACAAAGTCCAACATGGTATACGTGCAAACTGTATCGTAGATATGTCTTGAGACAAGTCTCACATTTTCGCACACGCCCCGGAAGTTGATCATTTTGCAAATATTCAGAGCAATGTGGGAAAAATAATAATTGGCTCAAGTAATTTGTGGTTACTTCATTTTATTGTTTTTTATAAATCTTGTAATCTGTTTTTGTCCATATTACGGACAAAGATATCTACATACCTGTATAATATTCTGTGTGTCAACTTAATCTTCATCTAGGTTTTGGATTTACGATAGCGACGGCTCTTATACACTAAAAGTAAGGAAAACCTGCTTCAGAGTTTTATCCATTGATCAGTAAGTGTACCGACTAGTTAATGACTTGGACCTGAAGATCTTAGTGGTATTCCAATGTACCCTAGTTTTTATCATTGATTAATTAACGCATAGAGTCAGATCCCGTTCCCGCTGCACCCTCTACTATATCAAGCATGTATTATACATATAAACCTTTCTCTTGAAATACTCCATCTATTATAAGAAACCGCGTTAAAATCCGTAGCGCAGTTTTAGAGAAATAAGCATACATAGGGACAGACAGACAAAAGCAACTTTGTTTCATACTATGCAATGAATGATAATAATTTGTAAAAATTATTAATGATTGATGATAAAAACTAGAGTACCGTACGTGTATTACAGATGATTTCATCAATAAATACTTTGTTGCATTAAACATGTTGCAACAGAACTTACAATTTTCACGTTTCATAAAAGAAAGACCCAACCCTATTGTAATGCACAATCTGTGAATATTTTTGTGTTCAGAATTTAATTTTGTTTTATTTCACATATGAGCTTATACTTTCCCATAGTGGCCCTAAAACAAAGGGTTTAAATCAACAATCTTGGGACTCGTCGCGGCACTATCTCCTCACGTGGATCGGTACATGGTGACTTTACGACATATCTGAAGCTGTGTCGTATGCAGCGAGCTTTATTCTCATATTCATTTAAATGCTTGCGCCACAAAAAGAATCTTTGTTGCTTGCCGCAGAACTTTGGTATCTCACATTTTTTTTTAAATTACATTGATACATTATTAACCTTGTGAAATTATTCTAAATAACAAAACCTAGGACACAGATTCATAAGGTGCATAGTAGTAAATCGTTTCTATTTTAATTGGATTATTCCTATAGGGACCGACCGCCTTCCCATTCCCAAACCCTAGAAGAAAGCCTGCGTCAGAGCTAGTCCGTCTGCAAGTGTATTGGCTTGCAAAAGAGATTGACATAGTCTTTTCTCGCATTTTAAGTAGCAATGCTAATTTCTAAGGTTTTATAGAAGTTGCCTCTCTTCGAGTCTGATGGATTTCCATAATGTGTTAGACTTCGTGTTTCAAGGGAGAAAGGAGGATGGAGCTATATAAGATGTATAACTTTTCTCACTTTCTCGCCCGGAACACAGACGCTTTAACACATTCTTTTCCCTCTCAACGCTGGAGTGATATCTGTATCTGCCGCTGTTTGTGTCTATGTTGTATACTTGTTTAATACCTCACAAATACTAACTTGCCGTGTTAGATTCCGTTGGAGTAGAATAGGACCATCCCATTTCTTCCAATGAGTGTCATAAAAGACGTCTTAGGGATAGGGCTGTTCTCCATCTGACAGTAAACATAGTCTTTTTTTTTATACCACTTAGGTGGCAGACAAGCACACGGCCCACCTGATGGAAAGTGGTTATCGCGGCCTATGGACGTATGCAACACCAGGGGCTGTACACTCGCGCTGCCTACCCTGAAGAAACCTTCTAATGCTCCTCTTGAAGAACCCCATATTGTAGTTGCCTGGGAAAACCATGGCAGGGAGTTCATTCCACAGTTTGAGCGTACGTGGGATGAAGTTCCTTTCATACCGCACGGTGCGCACCGTATTCGGATGCAATGTGTGGGGATCAATTCCCTGTCTATGGTGAGCGGTGCGATGATAGAATGTAGCTGTGGGCATCGTGTCAAATAATTCATCTGAGCACAAGTCTAAGAGAAAGGGCCCGCTAGTCGACAATAGGCTCGCCCCCTATTACATCATGGGACCAAAAATCATAATTGGCGAGACGTGGGGATCAGGGGTTTACAGACGTGAATATATGGATGGAAATATTAAAAGTTTTTACGAAGATTAACTTTATATATGTTTGTTTGTAACTTAACAAATAAAGTAATAAATGTAGTGGAATTATTATTATCGTATACAGCCATAAAGATGCTTCGATTACTCACCACTTTGCTACAATATATTGTTTTTATTGCGAATCATCTGTCGAGGCGACCACCACCACGGACCATCGTAAAGAGTACAAAGCTTCGCGTTTTGAAGTGTAAAATAATAAAAATCCAGAAAGAAATAAACTTTTACAACAGGTAACAGAATAATAGTGCGTCTCTGGTACAAATAGATAATGCTCGCAAGAAACACAATATTATATGAGGCCCGATTCATGTTCCTCACAACCTCGGCGAGATCGCGCCCAAAATAGAAAACTGAGACAATGACAATCGAAGTAGAGGAGGAAAAGGGAGAAGGGAAATACTCCCTTTTCGCAGTCTTTTGTTAGATTGAAATGTATTATGTTTGTATACCGGTACATAACACATTACCATAAAAATAAAATCGATTTGGACAAAAAAATAAAAATTTTCGAATTTTCTTTTAGTGGTATTCTTTTTATGAAGTTACCGTTTCATTTAGCTTTACTAACGCTATGGAGAGTAAATCATGCAAATTAAAAAAAACTAAACATTTTTTTTGTTCAAATCGATTTTGTTCTTATGCCAATGTGTTATGTACCTGGAGAACTAATAGGGCTTTTCGACTTCGGGAACGTTCCCCTTACAGCCGGAATGACGAAACCTTTGCACTCGATTTCGGAGCAATTAAAGCGTAAGTATTGTGGACGGATCCGCAAAATCAACTAGTGAAGAATAAAGTCACTACCTACATCACGGCATTGAGTGTGGGCTGTAACTTTTCTAATTAAAGGATATTGTAATTGGTGTCACTCTCATTTGACCTCGTGAACTATACTTTCTATTTTCTTACATAAATATTTTGAACCTCTGTCTTTTCTATACAACAAGTGGTTACAACCACCCCTTAAGCAATTGTATGACTCGTTCAATATATTATTTAAATGAAACTGATATTATTAAGCCTCCTCTTATCACAAGATAAAGAAGTCAACCTCAGATCCAATTGGGTATTCTACTGACTAGTCAAATTGTTACTTTTTACTAAACGTCAAAACGATTAGTTATAAGGTAACTTGTATGAAAAAAGATTTAGTGACGTCATAAAATTTAATAGTAAATCAGTTACTATTATAGGTAGGGTGGATGATTGAAAATAAATAAAAACTATAAAATAAGAACCGACGCAATTTTTACCGCTCTTTTAACATCCTTATTTAATAAGGTCGATCAGATAATTTGAAATATATCGGGAAAAAGAAGCGCTCAAGTGGGACGCTCACGACCTTTCCTTACAGGGGGAATGCTCTTCCAACTGAGTTATTGAGTCACGCCTGAATCACTTCAAATTTCCCTTCTCTTTATATCCGTCTTTAAGGGCGACGGACGAAAGGTTCTTACGAACGAAAAGTTGCTAGAAAAATCTAGCGTTTCTTCGCATTAAGCTGAATGGAACTAAGTAAAGATACGAATCGTGGGAGGAGTCGCGGGCAGCAGTTAGTTTTTTAAAAAACTTCATCCCAGAGAACTAGATAGAACGTCCGCAGGGGATTATTAAATACTAGCTTTTGCCCGCGGCTCCGCCCGCGTGGATGTCGGTTCCCGGCAATTATTCGATTTTTCGAAAAACCTTCCCTGGACTTCCACGAATAATTCAAGACCAAAGTTAGCCAAGTCGGTAAAGGCGTTCTGGAGTTATATCGTCAGGAAGGAAAACCCGACTTATTTTTATATAGTAGATATAAATTCTCTTGCACAGAGTGCACAGAGTAATTTTCTTGCCATCAAATTTTTTATTTTTAAATTTATATTATTTGTAGATTTTCAGAAATAGTCCTTGGCGAGATATCGCGTACTAAAATTAAAGTTACTGCTTGTGTAGGTAGGTAATAATAAGTACGTTTAGGTATTAATGATCTAAATATTATAATTCACGATATTACGATTTAAATTTTAGTATCGTGCCCTATTTCTATATAATATCGGTTGCCTGTGGAAAGCCATAAACATAATCGAAACTATTATAAAACACGGCCGCTATACAGGAGGCGTGGGTTCGATCCCCGCGCAGTGTAAATATTTGTATACATGGATATGAGTATTTGCATTGGTCTGGTCGTGCCTCGGAGAGCACGTTAAACTGTCGATCCCGGTCGCCATACGAATATGTATGACAGTCGTTATAGGGGAAATGGATGAAATGGCCCCACAAAGAAGGGCTGATCCGTCCGGTCAAACAGAGTCCCCACTGATATTAGTAGTGGTGTAGTAGTTCATACGACTTTCCTGTTTGATTCCTACGGTGACGCAGCAGTTGCTTGTAAACATGAGTTTTCTTTTAGCCGAAATTACGCGAATTACAATTCAAATTTTTGACAGCTTCGCTATTATAACTGAAATTATTTACCACTAGCTTATGCCCGCGGCTCTGCCCGCGTGGATGTCGGTTATCGTGACCAAACATAGCCTATGTCCTTTTTCAAGGTCTAATCTACCCCTATACCAAATTTCATCAAAATCGGTTCACTGGTTTAGGCGTGAAAGCGTAACATACAGACAGACAGACAGACAGACAGACAGATAGACAGAGTTACTTTCGCATTTATAATATTAAGTATGGATACTTAATTATTAAAAACATTACCCTCTTTCCTTTGGCAGCCTGGTAAAAAGTACGTCAAGTAGCTAAACATGCAACCATTAATATTATTTCAAACACCTATAAGAGGCTACTGTTTAGTAATTGAACGTCTGCGTATTTCTCCAAGCTGTATGTTGATTTCGCAAGCGGTGAGTTATGGCCGTAAGTCGGTGATACGTCGCCGGTGACTTATGGGTGAGACTCGTTTCATTCACAGGCCCCATTCATAAGATAGGTTGTTACACCGAGCTTGTGGCTACTTTGTTGACTTGGGAGCCTTTTGTTGTTGAGGAGGCGTTCACCGAGGTTCGAAAGTACGTACGCAATAAAAACTGAATGGAAAACTAGGTTTGGTTTTGATGTGTTTAGTGGGGTTTAAAAGAATTGTTGTGTGAGATATTAAACTCATAATTATTTCTGCAATATAGCTTCCTTATAATAGACTTACGTCACTTCGAGTCACACACGTCATCAAATTACAAAACATCTAGAAATAGTCATCTTACTATCCCAAAAAAAGTTTAGTGCAGGTACTAAATTAGGTATAATATACACCTCGCTTTTTCAATAAAAATTCAAATTAAGTCTATAATCTGACCCAACTAAATCTGACCCAACACGAAGGGTGCGAAGCCTCCGCCATACCCTTCTAACCTAATCTATCCATTACTGGTTACGATATTTATTACTAGTAGTAATAAATTTCGTGCAGTGAAAAAACTGAACTAAATTTTAAGTACTTTGTTGGTAGCTAGAATCGAAAGCATAGCATAACTTAGCTAGATATCTCTCTATACCAATTCATTCACAGAGGTAAACACACTATTTCAAAGTTATGTAAAGTAAACACACCCACTGCAATTATGTTTTTACCTATTTAAGAATTGCGTTGTACTTGCTATTTTGTACTTTCTCGAAAGGTATCATGAGTAGAAATTTTCTAAGTTTATAACATAACAGCTGCCCGCGCCTCCATCCGCATAAAATATCAATTCTGTTTTCGCAACTATGGCAAGACATTCCAGATATTAAAGTAGTTAATGTATTATTTCAGACTATAATCTTATAGACTGTCTCTTATGATACAGGATCCCCTAGTATAAGAGACAGGGTTAAATATCTAATGCAACTTGCATGTAAATGTTATCTAAATAATAATTGTGTTCACCGTCTGATCAACCGTCTTGAATTGTTGTTGTTTCTTAATGTATGATTTCATTATGTTAATAAATAAATTATTATTATTATTATATCTCTGCCTGTACCAATTTTCAGCCAGATAAATTTTCTAACTTTATAACATACCAGCTATTGGCCGCGCCTCCGTCCGCATAAAATAGTGATTCTGTTTCCGCAGCTATGGCAAGACATTAGAGATGAAAGTAGTTAATGTATTATTTCAGACTATAATCTCTGTCTCTATGAAATATCAGCCAGAGTTGATCAAATCAAATACATCAGAAATAATGAATCGCCTCGGGTGGGACTTAAACCCGCGATCTTACCCTTTTCGAACTTTCGCATTCATAATAATATTAGTAGGGGGGGTACTTCAATCAATGAATTAGCCTATCGCAGTCTACTCCTGGATATAGGCCTGTTATACTGCCTGGATAGGGTTGGCAGGCTCTGGTCTACTGTTTCCACGCTGGCCAGACGGATTGGAACAGGGCTTCATTTCAAGTTCTTCTCTCGCAGTGATATCGTTTGAGTATGTTTCCATTAGTCGCCACTTAGGACACTCTTCGAATAAGATACTTGGTGATACTTACATTACATATAAAGCTAGTTTTTAAACAAAACAGTCTATAAAGCAGATAAGAGTAAAATTATCTTGAGATAACGGAGCCCCCTTCCCCAAGGACTTGCACTCATTGAAGCGAACAAATGGCTATTAGTCAATTGATTTCCGCCACGTGTAGGGAAGGTATCTCTTTCACAATATTATGACGTAATATAGGAGGAAGTGTACGAAATATTGTGATCTATTAATAGCACTGTTTCAAGGGCCACGGTCGCTTTACCTGTAGCCGTGATATCATACATTGTTTTTTTTATCGTGCGAAAAATCTCCACGGATACCACCCCCACGGAGCTGGTGGAGGCGGTTATGTCGGACTCGAACCGACCAAAACGCACGTCGTCTTGGGTCCTTGGTTGCCGGAGGTGAGATTGCCAAAAGCATATCTCTCGCACCCCGGCAGACCCAGGATCATCTCTTTCGAGATGGTCCCCTCCGGGTTGTGGTCCCCATCTAGCCCCGGGTACGGGGAGGCGCAATTTGCGCCGCCGCCGCGGCCTGCTTCTGCTGGGAGGGAGCCACCTGTCACCCCCAGGCCAGCGCTCATGGAGGACGGAGATCGTTCTGCGACCTCCGACGTCTTGTTCGCCTTCGCTCTTCGCGGGCTTCCCGGGTCCTGACCCAACCGGCCGGAAGGCACGTGAAATCGTACATGGCGCTAAGTCACGGGTCAATCCTATACCACGAAACATATCTAGCTTAGACATACATACATATACATATACACACATACATACATACAGCCTCCGTGGCGTAGCGGTAGTGAACGCAGCCGCTACGCAGGAGGCGAGGGTTCGATCTCCGCTCAATGCAAATATTTATATGTATGAATATGGGTATTTGCATTGGTCTGGTCGTGCCGGTTAAGGTGTCAGTCCCGGTTGCCATACGAACATCTATGGCAGTTGTCACGGGTAGTTGTAGCCCTTAAAAGTCCAATAACTGGTCTAACTATAATGCTTCGATATCGCCTTTGGGTGGCGAATTTAGCCAAATCCACAGTTAGTCTGGTAAGACGGACTCCAGAATCCAAGTTAAAAGCTTCGGATGCGACTGAGATTAACGCTAAGATGAAGAAGAAGAAGAAGATACATACCTACATCATACAGAGAGGAAAATAGTTCGGTAATGACGTAAGTCACAAAATAATTATCTTCAAAACAGAGCCTTAATTCGTCGCAGGAGGTTTCATTTTCTCGCTTTCAACGCAACAACTATTCAGGATATGTTTATACGTTTATTGAGGTGTAACTATGGTTTACGATCAAACTACGCAGGAGCACTTACTGCGGACGCCGTATGACAGTTATATTTATTTATAACAGTTTGAATATTCCATTCATGACATCAACTGAGATGCGAAGGGTGTCCCAGTAAAAGCAAATTACAGGACTGTGTATATTAATATTTTAGATATGTATTGGGTTATTCCCACAAACATTGCTCTCAAGGAGAAATACTGAAAGTTTACTTGAAAAAAAAAGCCCCCACATGGGGTGTGAACAGGAATTTATATTTTTTTAAATTTTCCGATTCCGCCCACTTGAGATGCTACCCTAATAATATGCCATATATACTTATACCTGAGAGGGTACCATCAACCGAGATGTGTAACGTGAAAAGAAGATTTTTGCCAATGGATAGAGGAGAGGAAAATGTTCTTTCTTGAAAATTGTGTTAAGAGAATATCGATTTGACGTTTAATTTGATTTTGACAGATCAATATTGACTTTTGAATATATATTAAAAATAAATTAGACAGCCTCTGTGGTGTGGCGGTAGTGAACGCGACCGCTCGCAGGAGGCGCGGGTTCGATCCCCGCTCAGAGCAAATATTTGTATGCATGAATATGGTTATTTGCATTTTTCTGGGTGTTTCCATGTATAATATGTGTATTTACAAAAAAAAGTATCTAAGTATGTGTATCCGCATTCTAGATTCCATAACATAAGCTAGTTAAGCTTACCATGGGTCTAGTTTATAACGTTGACATCGATATATTTATATGCTTTTTCACGCTCCGTTTAAAGCATCTTTACTAACTTTCACATTCATAATATTAGCAGGATAGTGGAGTCACCCTACACTGGTACAGTCGATAGAGCGTAAAGTGGACTCTATTGTGCGTACGGCGTGAAAGGGCGCGAAATATTTCAATGTACCTGCAAGCATTGAGATCGTTTGAGAACTTAATATTTTAATCATATCGCCTTTGCAATGGCACAGTCTGACAATAACGCAGATATGGGTTACAGCATTTATGGAAATGTTTTGTAGAATAATAGTCCGTAAGATATATTATACACAAGTACTTCATTGTCATTTTACCAAAAGATAGTAGTAGATTTTTTGATTGAGACGAACCAGGGACGCGAGTGTGTTTATAATCATAATTTTAAATAGTTTTAAAGACGCATGAGGCACCGGACAACCTACGAGTAAGAGAAAAAGTAATTACACTATGTTGTAGGTCTGACGTGAAACCTACCGTCCCTGCTAAATACATTGGGATAGAGGCATGACTGAATGTCTGGTGTTCATGGGTTCTTGCTCTACAGCTCCTTTAGCAATTTTCTATTATGATGTAGCGCCCGCAATTTTTGAAGAACATCGGTAGCTTCTATATTCAAATAATTCATTACAAGTTAGTCATAAATTAAGTTAACTGTAGAACATCCTAAAATTATCCCTGGGCGGTCTGTATAGTACACAAATAAACTACCTTATTTATAACATGGCAAACTTAACTGCCACTAAAGACAATACCAAGATAAACTGCCTCTGTGTCAGTATATAAATTAAAAAAATAAATTTGAAAACAGAACAAAAGCGTGGCCGCGGCCACAGGCTGCGGTTATGACGTCATAATTAAGGGGCCCAACACACGAAAAGCAAGAGAATGAACTGAGTCACGGTGTGCCGGTGCCGTGAGAACACCGAATTTAACAAAAAAGTAAAAGTACTTTCTTTGTACAGGGGCATGCAAAATTGAAGTTCGATTATCGGTGCCTTATTTTGGTACATGATTCATTTTGCTGAGAGGCTTGAAATTTAAGATAACATGTTAAGAATTTTCGATTAGCGAGAATGATGTAACCCTCGTCAGTGTAACGGGATGAAGGAGTTTGAGTGAACGACCCTTTTACTTTTCATACATGTTATACAGTACTTCCCTGTGCAATTGTTATTGTAGATTTGAAGATAGATCTTTCACTTTTTTATTTTAAATGTACTAACTAGCTATCAATAGGGGTTGGAGAGACAGAGGCCAGATACTTTCGTAGAAGTAGGTACAGATTACCTACGCCTTATCAATAGAAAGACGTTGGGAAGTTTTCCGATCCCGAGAAGTAGGCCTCTGCGATGGTCTCACCTTCCAGTCTTTTCCAGTCTCTTCAGTTTTGGTGGGGTACACCCTCGTATGTTAGGTTAGTATACGGGTTGCAGATTGAGTTCCATTTAATAGATATACATAGTTAGATTGACAAATTAAGATAAACTGTTAGATACACTTTACTATAATTAAATCTATGTTAATCTAACAGGTGCATCTAGTGCTTCATGTAGTATATAGAAAATTAGTCATACAGATACAGCATTATTAAAAACATCGTGTGTACAACCCATAACAAGTTGTATATATTAGCTTGACACATATTACTTAGATTAAGTTTATATCGAAGTACTAAAACCTAATCCAAAGATTATAGCTGCCCTACTCCCACCAATGAAATAAATGTGCAAATCGTAAATTTCTCTAATTTTGCATTGAAAGTTAAAGGCTTACTTACTTACCTATACCTACCAATAAACAAATTGCTTAGATCAAAAATTATGTACGAGTATTGTCATGGTTATTGAGTGATGCGGGAATGGTTTTGAATTTAGAATTTGAAACGGAGAGCTATGCTTGTGGCATGGCATAGCGCGCATAGTACAACTGGATCGGCGGGTAATTCATTGTTTTGATAGCATACTAAAGTGAAACGAAATAGTCTTCAAAATTGACTTGTTTACTAACTTTTTGTTTCCACAGTCAGCGACACATATTTGCAATAAATATTAAGTTAACCAAATAAATGCAACTTGCGTAAATGTGTACGTGCGATATTAGAAAACAAACATTTTGCAACTCTCTGCACACCCACACACTGTCCGCGTCAAAAAGCGAATCGCAAATCGAGTTCCCGAGTCGATTGTTCTCGATACACCGGGATGACACCGATGCATCGAGTCAGCGTATCACCGAATCGTTTTGAATGCGTCACTTTTTAATTGTCCCTCATAAGGCGTGACCGTTACCACACATTCAAATAAAGATCGGATAATTAACGGTAAAGGTAACGGGGCGGAGGGCAAATCGAATTGAATGAGGGTATATCGATAAAAACGGCACTTGTAGATTTAAGTATGCATAAAGATTAAGAAAATTAATTGAAATTACGTTTCGAGTGGCAAGTTCCAAATTTAAATGATGATTTGTAAAAAAATGTTGTGGTTCCGTACGTTCCCATTCACTGCCTAAATAATGTATGACGTGGAAACGGACAACATATTTATTTGGTGTCTATAGTAGAATAGGAAGGGGCTTATAAGAATAATTTAATCTTGTTTGGTTCTTTATTTGTTATTTTTGCAAATTTTACTCACGACTTTTCTTTGAAAAATCAATATGTAAGAATGTAATATGTCTAATCGAACTGTCTGCATTCTTTTGCCTGGAATGCGTATTTACAGTAAGACGGTCGATCCCGTGGGAATAAAAAAAATTCTGTATTGAAAACAGAAGCATAAATCTTTATCAATAAATTTTCTAGAATAATACTATCAACTACCAACATTTTAGAACCCAAAGCATAAGATAGACTGACCTGACTCTAGATAGCGCTATAAACGATATAGTAGAAAATTCACTAGCACCACGCAATATAAAAATAACTAAACAAACCAAGACAACAGACCATTTAAAAATACACTGAGACTAAACACAAAGAAACAGAAAATCAAAGAATTACGACTGAACTATAAACCCAGGTAATGTATGGGAATAACAGTGCATGCCTAACAAATAACTGCGCAGTTTAATGTGGGGCAGTCTAACCTATAGCAGGCGTCGCGGTTGGGAATGAAAATGGCCTAGTATCGCTTAGTACAGAACCCTCGCCCGAGCAGCCAATAAACGGTGAACGACTCGCGTGGGCGGGGCACTACGATTTAAAGCGAATATCGGATGAACAAGGGTGAATACAGCATTATGGGTATTCAAACGGTTTGATAACGATATATAAGGTGTTAACGTTTTGTTTATATCGTCATTCTTAATTGGAACCGTAATTAGATAGGCACCGTTTGAGATGAGCTCCATTTTTTTTTATTGGCTTTATAAGAGTATTGAAAATGTTGAGGTTAGTATTTTTGTTATTACGTTTTTTAATTCTTTGTCATCTATGGGCAGGGGAGAGCAGGAACGATGACTAGAATGAGAAAAGAGACGAAAGCTTATGGTACTCTCACAAAACGTAGATAACCGCTCTGAACTTCGTGGTATTATTTTAGTATTGAATAGACACTTGTACATTTTCACAGTAGGTATTCTTGACACTACTGGTAGTGCCACGAGGAAAGAATATTACACTTGACACTACCAGTAGTGTCATTGGGTAGTGCCCTAAGGCAGTCACCTTATTTATTATCCTGGTGAATTCACCTCACGTCATTCTTAGTTTATAATGACGGTTTTGATCATTTTTCAGTAAATGATCTTACCTAATAAAATAAATTATAATATTTGGCCTATTAATTCATTATAATATTTATTCATTTTCTCTTGTTTCTATATTCCATAGTAATAATACTACAACGACATAAACAACCGAATCGTGCTTTACTCAACAAAATTGGCAGCTTTATAAATATTAATCAAACGATTTCTATTATAAGAACAAAAGAAGAGTAGATGCTTAAAATAGAGATTATACAATCCACGCATGATAAATCAATTCGCCATATGTATATTGTTATCGTGAACAGTTCTAATGCGTTTATAATGGCATCTAAATGATTGAATAATATTAAAATAACTCAATCTATCTATACTATTATATAACTGTAAAGTAGCTATGTCTAAACATTGGGCATATTTAAAAAACGATGCTCGGATTATGTTACCTTCCTACATTGAAAATATTGATCCAAAAATATTTTTTGTACTTATTTTCTATTTGTCTGCTAACAACGCACAAATAACTAAACGGATTTTGAATTGATTTTTGATTTAAATAGGTCTTGATCAGACTTAAAATGTTACCAAAGTTTGATTGCTACCGGTTGAGCAGAACGGAAGATATGGCATACAAGTAGCATTTTGCATGTAGCATGTAGCAGCTCACGTGTTTCCTTCTTCCTACAGTCCCGGGTCCTTTAAGCGGGGCGTGAAAAGGCATCTAATGAGGCCGTCAAGCTGAGTGCCACCACTGTTAACATGGTAAATGTTTGCGATGGTGACCCTCTTTCCGAGACTTTGCCTTTAGCTTAACATCAGGCGAGGTGAAGTCAAATTGACGTGTCCAGTATAAAAAAAGAAAAAAAAATTAAAAGTAGTAAAATCTTAAAAGAGGCGAACTCTGGACACCGAGGTGGAAGCCTCCACTGCAACCGTGTTTAGTTGATTGTTAATGCCGGACCGGCATTGTTGACCGGTTGCATCCGAAACTTAAATTTTGTTGTTGGAACTATATAACTGATTGCATGACTATATTATTTGGATTTTTTTTATTTAACTGTACCACGCTAGATGATGAAAAGCTGAGGTACAGCCCAGAAGATACGGACCACCATTTTTGATGCTACTGGCCTTAAAATAATGGTCCCTAACTTGACGGCCTTGATAAATGCTTTTTCACGCCCCGCTTAAAGAACTAGGACCTGTAGGAAGAGGGAAATGCGCGGGCAGAGCATTGCAACTCTTTATCGTGCGGAGGAAGAAGGAGGTGAAAGACTATATATGGATTCCACCGTATCCACCGTTTTTTTTTTTTTAACCGTGGGGTAAAATCCTTCATGGATGTTATGCCGGACTCCTACCGACTAAAAACCCCCACGGTAACGCCCAGAAGCCTATGGATGGGAGCCCCGGGTAAGCCCTCGGAAGGATGTCCCAGGACTCCCATCAGACCTACGGCTACAATTGCGGCCTCGTCTCGGGGGTGGTTCGGGTGCTATCCCGCGTCTATGGGGGGGGGGGGGGGTTTCGGGTGTTATCCCGCTTCTTAGGGGGGGGGGGCGTGCGTGAATCCCTCACGTCACGCTGCCGTCATGGGCCTGCTTCTGTAAAGACGGTGAGCAGCCAACTCACCGTCCTCAGGCCCCCGGTCATGGAGGCCGATGGTCTTCGGCGAAGACACGTCGGCGGTACCCAAGCCGCCGACTACGGAACTCGGGTGGGAGAGTTTTCTCCCGCTCTCGCCCCGCCGCCTCTTTCACGAGCATGACCTGCTCACAGAAAGAGGAGTCGCAGTCCCACTTACTCCCGCCGGAGACCATGGCTCGCACCATGGTCCCAAGCGAGAGGGTGCCCACGCCCAGACCCACCACGAGGACCTGGCGCTGTTGCGCCCACGCCGTGCACTCCACCAGCGTGTGGAGCGCTGTGTCATTGCTGCGGTCCTCGCAGTGCTGACACTCGGCCATGGTTTCCCGGTGTCTTCGCCATAGATACCTACCGAAGCTACCATGTCCGGTAAGTATCTGTGACAACCGGTAGGAGAGAGCACCGTGTCTCCTCTCCAGCCACTCGTCCATGACCGGTCTGACGGCCGCAATTGTGGCGAATCCCCCCTTTGGTTGCTCAAGTCGCACCTTCCATGTCTCCACGGTTTCCTGGTAGAGCTGGGACCGCTGGGCCTCGATTTCTCGAGACGCAGGCCATTGGCCCCGCTCCAGCGTACTTCACCGTAATTCAACAAGATAAATTATTAACAAAATCAATACCTAACATTCTTAAATATGTCTTATATCACAAGCTTTGTTATCCAACAGCTGTCCGGTCTATTAAGGTATTCGATAGCAGTGTGATTTATGATAATCCATAAGAAAGTTTAACGATATAAAAATATCTTAATCTAAAATCAGCGTGGAAAATATATTTTTAATCATAATATCTTTTCGGTGTAGTAATAAAATTCTATAATCCTGCTTAGTGCAGATAATAATTTAGTTTTTAAAGTGACTGCCGAGATTTCGCTTTCTTGGTATATAAAAGTTGTATGGTATCTATCAATAACCCTCTCAAAAGCTAAATATTTCAAGTTTTTTTTTCCTTCACAGTACTACAGAAAAAAATCGAAAAGTTAGCATAATTTAACTAACGTGTAATTAAGTTCCAGAATGCGAATTTAAATTATAAGATTCCTACAGGATCATCAGCAATGCTTGTTGTATGCTAGTTGCATACATATGCCACGGTAACTACTTCAATTCCATCAGATGGGCACAAATACTTTTTGTGTAATCACATACAAAGGAGACTGAAATGATTACATACAATCTTGGGCCTAGTTGTAAGAAGATGAAAGTGGTGTCAATTAATAGCTTATATATTATCAACCTTTCACTGAAAATTCTGCGGATTTTGTCAATCTGAGAACAGAGATATATGAGATTATGTAAAAGTGAGGTTATGTTACAATCTTTAACTAGCAACAGGCTGATTCCTGAAGTGCAAAATGTGTTCTTTTGCACTGATAGTTATTATATTTACTAGAAAATGTTAGAAAAATCATATGAATGAACGTCAACGACTTCAAGCGATAGGTAGGTAACAGGTAAGGAGATAGGGAAAGGATGTCTAAAATAAAATAAAAAATCATTGAATATAGTGTTTTATTCACCTTCTATTAAACACATTTTACATTTTAAACCTGCCAGGATGGTAGCTGGTTAGATGAGGTTACAGGTATTTACTTATAGACTGAGGTGCAAGCCATTGCCGAATCACTGACAGAATTGTTTCATAGCGTAAGGGCCGTCGGCCCAGTGTATTGCAGTGACCAGTGGATATACCACAATTCACACAGCGATCCATAGTTTCAATAATATCCAATCCACAAGCTGGCGGTAAAATGCAAAATAACAATTCCAAGTCAAACGTGTGAGCGATCTTCGGTGTCCAAGGTGAAAGCAAGGGTCGTACAAGGTAGGCAGGGTCAGAATCCGTAAAATACAAAGCAGTTGTCGTAAAAAATTACGAATAATCGGGAAAGCACTCAAAACACATCGGAAAACACGAAACGATGAGCAAACAAAAACAGTCAGCAACTGTCTAGTGTCAATGTTAGTCAGCTGCCATGTCAGTGACATAGACTACAAATATAAGAGAGATTTGAATCGATATGAAATCGATAATCATTAATATTGGTTTTTCAGTAATTAATTGATATTTGATTTGATTGAATTTGATGACTGTAATTATATGCACTATAATGCATGTATATGGTGCATATATAGTGCATTTAATTACTTTGAGTTAATTATTTACAGCAAATATTTTAGTGTAATCGATTACTCAATTGATAATCTCACGAAAACTATTTTCTCATATTTCTCCGCATCCAGATTGAGAATTGAGGTGATTTTTCATATTCTAAGATAGAAAAATATGACTAATTTTTTAGATCATATCTCAACTTATTACATTTGGGCCCACCATTTTCCATCTCCTTTATACATAATTTACCTAGATTACAAAAAATTTACATGTTCATGCTTAAAAATATTTGCATTTTGCGGGAACATAACCCACATCATCATGAACTTTTTTGAAGTTTCTTATTCAATCACACACAATAATGGCTGACTTCAAAAAAAAGAGATGGTTCTCAATTCGTCTGCTTGTTTTTTTAATGTTTGTTACCAGCTAATCTCTAGACAGAGTGAACCGACATTGATGATTCTTTTATAAAGAATACGTTTCCTTGGGTTGCGGGAACGGAGTAGAATTCAACACGGGTGGGTCCGTGGGCATCAGCTACTAATGGTATGTATATTAAACAAAACAAACAAATTAAATAAAGTGCTGTAATAAAATTGCATCAGTATTTATTGAACATAGACAGTTAATGAAGAACAACAAAATTTTAGCATCTATCCTTATAAGTTAGGAGAGATGAACAGAAACGGTAATTACTGATGTCATCCGGCATCTAAGGAGGCATACTACTAATGTAGTTTAGTAAAAACATAAGATTTTGTACCTACGACTATAAATTATTAAAAACATTAACAAAAATTAAGAACATTATACAACCGAAGACATAATAATCAAGATGATGAAAGGCTCGGAATATTTGATTAAATAAATAAAGTAAAGAAGAAAAACCATGAAGGTAATGAAACAAAAATGTATTTTTGTCACGAACATTTTGAGGTTTTTGTACGAAAAATTACTTACAAGATAGCTTGATAGATGGCGTTGTTCAAAGTAAAACGCGGTAATATTTTATTACACATATTGTTATTACTGTCAGTTTAGCTGTCTAAAACATAGTGTGTCATTATAATACATAGATCAGTCGTCAGGTTTTCCAGCCATCGAAGAAGGTTGCCAGGCCGATCACTAGGTTCACATCCCAAAAGTACAAACGATGTATTGTACCCTAACACATCTTCGTACAATTCAAATTTTCCTTCTCTTTATATCCGTCTTTAAGGGATATAACGGATAAGTTCAGAAGAATGTTGATAGATGGTTCCACCGTCGCCCTTAAAGACGGATATAAAGAGAAGGAAAATTTGAAATGATCAGGTGTGGCTCAATAGCTCAGTTGGAAGAGCATTCCCCCTGTAAGGAAAAGGGCGTGAGTTCAAGTCTCACTTGGGCATTTAATTCTTTCCGATGTTTTTCGAACGACGAGGAAAAGTTAGCATAATAATCTGATGGGAGTCCTGGGACATCCTTCCGAGGGTTTACCCGGGGCTCCCAATCATAGGCTTCTGGGCGTTACCGTGGGGGTTTTTAGTCGGTAGGAGTCCAGCATAACATCCATGAAGGATTTTCCCCCACGGTTAAAAAAATGCTATAAAAAATTCATTCAAATTTCTTCGTACAATTAAAAATACTTATAAAATTATGTCACATGGACAGATGACTTAAAAAAGTAACTGGAATAGATAGAATGTGAAGAGCGGAAGAATTGGTGATATGAAGTTGACTAGACAGGTCTGCAAAGGGCTGAAAGAATCGAATCTCGAGTGAGCAAACCTTTTAAGGTTAAGTAATACAGACATACTATATTTTTACCCAACTACGGCGAAGCCAAAGGAAGGTTATATTATGTTGCAATATAGAAATGATAATCCTAATCCTACGCCAACGACTACTGGTCACGCGGATTAAGACGCACAGTATCATTATATATCTGTTAATTAACTTTCACTGTCTGATGTCATACGAACTAAATCCGCCATCTTGGAAATTAACACCAATATTATTATTGATTTATATTCGAGCTTTATTACTATGAATTAATCATTTTGTTTATGGTTGGCAATAAATGTACGCTAATGGCAAAGTTTGTTACATGTTTATTCATTTTGAGCACCTTTTTGTGTGGTCGATTGATAATATTATTGTTAGAGAATAATTTTTGCCGGTGGAGTATAATAGGACCACCGCAGCTCGTCCTGTGGGTGTCATAAAAGGCTACAAAGGGATAGGGCTGTTCTCTAACTAACAGTAAACGTACAGCCCTTAACTAAGTGCCTGTTTGACGGCAATAGGCTCGTCCCTTGTTACGTGGGACCGAAAATCATAGTTGGCGAAATGTGGGTGTTAATACACCTCTGCCTACCCCTTCGAACATCGGAAAAAATGAAACGCTCAAGTGAGACTTGAACTCACGACCTATCCCTTACAGTGGGAAAGCTCGAACTTTAAAGTTAGCACGAAAATGCTTTACAACATTCAGTCAAATATTCGGGCGTAGTCATCAAAATTCAATGTTTAAAAATGGTTGAAAAATCATTCTTTGTTTCCAACAGTTCGTAAGAATGTTTGTAGATGGCACCACCGTCGCCATTAAAGACGGATATAAGGAGAAGGAAATTTGAAATGATTCAGGTGTGGCTCAATAGCTCAGTTGGAAGAGCAATCCCCCTGTAAGAGAAAGGTCGTGAGTTCAAGTTTCACTTGAGTGTTTAATTTTTTTCCGATGTTTTTCGAATTTTCAAAGTAGATAAAGACAGACAAACTCACAAAACTAATAAAGCCATATATAGAATCACCCGTGTCACTGTGAATACTGAACTTAATTTAAATGAACAATTAAATACTCACCAATTGTACACATTTGGCGGTCCACAATCTTAAAAATGTATTGCTCATTATCCATATTGAGCAATATTGGGTTCGTCACAAAGCACGTAATTCATACGGAAAGCATCCGAAGCTAAATCAGTTTTCAACAACATAAATTTTGCATTGACACACATCGGCCCAACCATAAATATTGAACTCTTTTTGTTACCTAAAAACATTTTTATGCAGATAAAAAAATACTTCCCAAATAACTCTGGACGTGTATAAATAAAGTGTGGTAGTAAATGTCAATAATATGCAAAATAATGGATGTTAATCTCGAGTGGATTTGTGATTTGCGAGCGAGTTTGCTTCAAAGATTAGCCGACGGATGCCATCACGAGGTACGATGCCGCGTTTTTTATTCTTAAACTTCAACGCGCGGTTAATCGTCGCGACTTATGTGTCCACTGCCAACGTAATCCATTTACATAAGTTTCCGCTATATTTATCTGATTATTATGTGGAATACAATGCTTCACATACTACTACTGGCCGGGCGGGTGATCAGCCCTTCTATGTGGGGGCTTTTTTTTTTTATATAGCACACTTCTATTTGACTTCACCTCGCCTGATGTTAAGCTAAAGGCAAAGTCTCGGAAAGAGGGTCACCATCGGAAACATGTACCATGTTAACAGTGGTGGCACTCAGCTTGACGGCCTCGTCAGATGTATTTTCACGCCCCGCTTAAGGGACCCGGGACTGTAGGAAGAAGGGAACACGTGAGTTGGCAGGGAGTTCCAGGTCTTAATGGTGCGGCATAGGAATGAGTCGCTGAAACGCTTGATTCTAGCTGGTATACTCTGCACCGTATATGGATGGCATCTTAGCCCTGCACGTGTCATCCTGTGTGGGAAAGGAGAGGGTTTCATTTCACCCAATTCCTCTATAACAACTATTATACATATTCGTATGGCAACCGGGACCGACAAGTTAACGTGCTCTCCGAGGCTCGACCAGACCAATGCAAATACTCATATTCATGCATAGAAATATTTGCACGAAGCGGGGATCGAACCCGTGCCTTCTGCGTTCACTACCACCTCACCACGGAGGCTGTCTATAACGTAACAAATAAAATGTTGTTTAGTATGGAAGTTAATGTGAAGAAAGTAATTTAATACGATGACACTTCAAGCATAGATACTTATGCAAAATTCCTACTTGCAGTAGTGATATTTACAGTTAAATTTTCATGTCTGTTTAGCTATATCTATTTATGTATTATGTTTTACAATGTACTAAGCCCTTAAATATTGAGATCATTGAAGATTTAGTACTATTCCTTTAATGTCAATGTTATTATAAACTTCAGTGCTCCACTTTTGAGAAGTAAACATTGTTTGTTGAAGACTTGTTTCCGATAAAAGTATTTAGTATATTTAGTATCTGCAATCGAGCAATCCAGTCATAATCAGATTTTTGCTCATTTTGTCACGTTGAAAATGACCACCGCTCCATCGAGCATGGTCAAAACATACAAGGACTGTTACGGTATTTGGTCAATTTCCAGAATATTGCATCTCTTTGGCGGCCATAATATATATTGATAAACTCTTGGCAAAGTTGATTAAATGCTACAATTTCTACAATAGTTGAAATGTTATGTGCAAAGATCACACTGAGCCTCAAGCAGACGACGTTAATGGGTCGAGGGATAACGAAAGTATATCGCCCACACGCGACCCGTTGACATTGTTTATTATTTTGTTGTTGCTCGTTGCGAACTGTGCAAATAGTAATTAATTCCTACACACTTTCACATTTACAGAGAGTGCGATTAGCTTTCGTTAATTCGGACGATGACCTGTCTACCTACTTTTGCGTGAAGGACGATTCTATGATATATTTTGCGAAGATTTCTTACACCCACACATATCCTACGGCGCGATTACATTTTCTCATAACTAGAACAATTATTATCGAAGTAGGTATATTATAATAGAAATATGCTAAGATTTTTTCAATTTCTCATTTTTGGGGTTTTACAACCCTGCATGAGCACTGAGTAGTCTATAGCATATTTAAGGTTCTGTACCACAAAAGGAAATACCTAACGGAATCCTTATAGTCTGTCTGTCCATGTGCCTTTTTCTTAGGAATGCGTGAAGGTATGAAGTTGAATTTCATACCACATACTCAGGTCTGTAACGTCTTGAAGTTGTGCAACAAATTAAACTTTTAGGTCAACGCAATGAAAGTATATATTGCGGTTTATGTATTATAATATCATCCATGAATCAAATTTTGTACGGAAACCTCGAAGTGCGGGTCCGACTCATACTTGACAAACTTCGTATTGAGGGCCGCGTTCTGTAATTTGTAAATTAGAAGATAGGAAGTCTCAGGAATATTTTGTGAGTCAAAAGGGTAGGTACTAACTATTTCACTTATGACCTGACGAAGTTATTACGAAGACGTTGAACTAACTAAAACCATTCAGTTTTTACTTCACCAGGCCTATAGAGAGGAACTTTCGAACTCAAAACAGTATTTTTGGGATTGATCGTTGTTAGCATGTTCAATGGTATCCGTCATTCATCTTCACTTACACCTTCTTACCATTTTTCGGTGCAAAGTTATTACTATCTCCTGTTTAAAAAAATATGCAGGGGCAAAACTTCGAACGAATTAAATGAAGACCAAACTTGAAAACCATAATTCACGTGACGTTTACTGCGGAGATCATCGGAGACATTAATGTGGAGGTTGAAGCTCTTAATGATATTTTACTTTGCAGAGCATCTAAAAAATCAAACAGTTACCGACTAAGCTTAATTTTTAAATTTTTCGCCTGAGTCATTGGGCTCGAGGATCAAACATCGCGGCCTATGATACATCCTCATAAAAAATAATCTGCTGACATTTAACACTTACAATTATATGAACGGTAAGGATACTGAATTACTGACATCGTTTACAATGGCACTAAAATTAATTACCGACATATTTCTTAACTTTTATGCCCCAAAATGACATGGCGAGGTGTAGCAGTGTTACCAGATATTTCAAAAGAAAAAAAAGGGGGTTATTACTCACTTGTTATACTTACGAATAAATTGTTGCATTATATATGAGTCAAGACGAAGTTGTATCTGTTTACCATCGAAGTCTTTGTTGCGATCACTTCAGAAAATAATATAATACTCTTTATTATAAAGAATACAGAGATACCAGTGAACAACAAAATACGGCTTAATGGATTTTGTGAAAAATAAGGGTTAAACCACCCCAACGAACAGGCTTCTGAGCTAGTTAATATAAGTTACCTCAAACTCTTCAAACGAAACGATAACCAAGACCTAAAGTCCTGGAAAACGCCGGCCAACGAATTGCCACTTGTCTGTGGGAGCAGATACTGAGAAGGGTGTTATCGTTAGGGAGCATCTTCGCTTAATACTAGAGACTAGACAATCAACCAATCTACTCAAAATCAAGGACTGATTGCAGATATGATAAGAAAAAAAGACTTTGTAAGTACAGTCTGCGATACATTTTGAAATAAGAAGTCCTAAATAATTCACTAATCACTTGTAACTAAGCTGTATTTGTAAAATACTCTCGTTTTATTTTCAACCTGCAGAGTAGAGGGAACAGCTAGTTATATAGGTATAATTTTCCTTTAATTCAAGAAGAAATCACAACATACCAATGTAAACCACCCACATGCATCCTGTCGACAGGATATTCAGATGTCGTCTGTAATCGCCCTAATTACAGCACCACTCTAATTTGACTCGCACCTTATTGCGTGTAGGTGTGTCCCTGCCTTTACATTTCCAGCATAATGTACGTTGATTCTTTTGTGTTGCATATCTTTTTTTAAGTAATCAATGCAAGTAATGATAGTTTTCTATCTTAATGATTTGAAAGTGTTTATGTATTGCAGTTCTTAGTCACATGAAAGTTAAGTACTATTCTCATTGATGGGATGGGATATATCTATACAAATAAATAAAATTGGAGTGTCTGTTTGTAATATTAAAATAACCGCTTTCTACTACATGCATATGAATGTATATACGGTACACATACCAAAATATATATTTTTAAATTTTTTGTCTGTCTGTCTGTCTGTCTGTCTGTCTGTCTGTCTGTTTGTTTTGGCTAATCTCTGGAACGGCTGGACCGATTTGGACGGGACTTTCACTGGCAGATAGCTTATGTAATAAGGAGTAACTTAGGCTACTTTTATTTTAGAAAAGATTTTTTTTATTAAGTACATTCCACGCGGACGAAGTCGCGGGCACAGCTAGTTTATTTATATATTACTCGCTTTTGCCCGCGGCTCCGCCCGCGTAGATGTCAGTTATCGCGACCAAACATAGCCTATGTCCTTTCTCAAGGTCTAATCTACCCTTGCACGAAATTTCATCAAAATCTGTTCAGTGGTAAAGTTAAAGGCGTGAAAGCGAAACATACAGACAAACAGATAGACAGACAGAATTACTTTCGCATTAATAATATTAGTATGGATTATTGCATCGTGGGTTTACACGTGGGGCAAAGGTAAGTGTTTACAAATTCATAAAAAAATCCTCTCAGCTATGTTTCAGGTTGCCTCTGTGGATTAGTTTACTGCTCTCTTTGGTTTGGTTTCGAACACTCCGAAAGTAAAGCCAGCATCAGAGCTGCGTCTATTTCATCCTCTCTATGTTTATAACCGTCATCCATGCAGCCGTAGCCGCATGCAACAGCTAGTTACTTATATAATAAATTCATTTTTAATTCCTCTAATTTACTATAATACATTATACTTTACGTGGGTGCACATAAGTATGTGTATCATCCACATTCCAATCGATAAATTATAACTAATTAAGCTAGCACGAAACAGAAGCAATCTATGGTGTCGTACCTTGTTAGGTATTACGGACTGTTGAATCACTCCCAAGATCATCAGATTTGTCATCAAATCTATGTTAATTAGTATGACTAGCGTGAAATTCCATGATGATTCAAATTTAGACCATTTTGAAGACTCGTGGGACAAAACTGGTTTAAAATGTGATCCAATCACGTGCAGTACCAAGCACTGAAGGGACCATGACACCATTCCACGTCAAACTTTAAACTGCAATCCCAAGGAAAGCGTAAGCGTAGCCACTCTAAAAAGATTTGGAGACGGACTATCATTGCAGAGGTGGAAGACATAGTAAAGACTAGGAGTGAAAAAATATGAAGCAAAGAACAGACAGGGACGGTGGCGCACTATGGACACCTTGTGCTCCATCGAGAGGTCACAGGACCTTGCGGTAGGTAAGTCAATATCAAACTCATAAAAATCATCCATACATAATACTCAGGTCTGTACATTCCTATGGGGGTTGGGAGAGGTGTATTAACACCCACGTTTCGCGAATCACAATTTTTGGTTACACGTAGTAGGGGGCTGAATTTTTACTGTCAGATAGAGAATATCCCTATCCCTTAGTCACCTTTTACGACACCCACTGGAAGAGATTGGGTGGTTCTATTACAGTCCACCGGTAAACAACACGGCAATCATAATAATAATACCTAATAAGGTAGATTGATAAATTGATGACGTATAATGGCCCAAAAAAAGAGGGTAAGTGCGAGTAAAAGAGTCCCCTATCGCTAATCTTGTTAATGGTAGATATACACATAACAGAGAAGAGAAAGATAAAGTTGCAACAACTCGCAAATTGAAAAACTATAAAATAGACATCTCCAATATTTAGCTATTTTAAATGTATTCAGTGGCACATTTCACGCCTCTATATTAAGTTGAGACGTATTTGGCTTCCAATTAACCTATGACACTAACTGTAAGCATGTTTATTTGTAACACGGACTACTAAATAGTTACGGAATGGCAAAACAAATATGTAAAATTTAAACGTTTTTATTAATAGCCTAAAAATTGCTACCATTGTGTAGGAGTATTTTTTAGTATGGAGGTAGGACACGACGGTATTCCCGTCCCAGTTCGGCAGTCCGACTGGGGAAGTACCTCCGTCCTACAGAATACCGCGGCCGGCGGCGGCCACAATAACCTTGTGTTGTGTTCCCGACGGCGAGTAGGGTAGCCAGAGCTCACTGGAGAGGTTTCGTGCTGTGAGTGGGAAGACCAAAGTCTTGTCCTGCTTTGTCTTCTGCACTGATAGCACAGTAACTTTCTGTTCTTACAGGGTCGGCAGCACGAGTGTGACTCTCCTAGTTTTGCATGTGTCCATGGGCCATGGTAGCCACTTTCCATCAGGTGGGCCGTGTGCTTGTCTGCTACCTAAGTTGCATAAAGAAAAAATTAAACAATCTTTCGTCATTAGTTACTTATATAAGACACATGTGTCACGATCTCACGATGTATCATGATGGTGTACTTTGCCGTTTGAAACGAACTGTTTGATAGTAATTTCTTAATGATTTAATTAATGTAATGGCACCCTAATAATATTATTAAGATCCAAACCAACTACACCTACTAGTACTGTACAGTGCAATAAATTAATTGTCTTAAAATTATTATTTCTTCTTATACTTCTTCATCATCAGAGGATAAAATGAAACATTTCCAAGTTTTTATTTACAATTACATGTACAGTTTCAGGGAAGATTGTCGGTAGCATGGTATGTGCTATTTTACCGATGGCGATTGTAGATAAAACAAATTTCAATCAAAATGTTTTATAATATCACAAAGGCATTTTACTGTTACGGTATTTGTGTTATGTTTATGAACTAATTGGAAACAAGTCACCGAAAAGAATTAATAATTAGCATAAACAAATAATTATGTTCAGATGAAATTTAAAAACCATTAGAGTTTGTCAGCGAATTCCGTAAATTCCGTTGCCTTTTATTTCCTCACGGTATTTAAAGTCATTAGGTTCCGGCACCCATAATTTAAAGGTGTTTAATGGTAATATTTTGCGTATGTCTTGGGTATTTTAATATCGTATAAAAAGCGATCATGTCCACACAAAATTACTAACATTGAGGGCTCGCCGACATACGGACGGGTAAATGGAGAAATAATTGATTCTAATGATAAATGTGCAGCGAAGTGATTTTACTTACTGCACTTGCATTCGCATGACATTATGGCGGTTGTAATGACGCTGTGAAAAAATGAGAACACGCGTCCTCATCATTGTTTGTGCGTAGGAATTGCATTTTTGTTCAATTGATCTTTTAGAGTAATCGACAGCGTCGTTAGGAGTTATGAGTCACGTGAAATTGTGGAGGTTGTGATATTTATCTTTAAGCTGTTCATTTAAAAAGAAAATCGCACGGAGTCGGTACCGAAACTCTGACGTTATAACAATTTTAAACACTCTTAAAAGAAGGTTTGAGAATTGCAAGTTTCGATGTGCAACCTCAAAAATAACTACTTATAAAGTTACGCTGATATCTATTTAGGTGAGTATTGCATTTATTATTACTGTAAAACATACAACACAACAAATACAACATACAAACAATACAACAAACAAAATGCTCTATCAAAATTTGCATTTTTTTGCATTAGTAATAGCTAAGTATTTCATAAGAGAATCCAATTTCACCACTAAAACTAAAACGAAAGCTGTACAAACATTTTCGACTGCAACTTTAGCTAATATAAAAATAAAATAAGTAAATATTCACAGTTACAAACCTTGCTAAATTACTCCATTTTTTTGTTGTTAAAGATTGACTTATAAACTTTAAAATTTTCTCATAAGTTAAGATAAAAATACCTATCGATTAAAAACGATACCGTACATTTGTTAACACGAGATAATGAATACAAATCGTCTGCATAGGTACAACCATTCATCCTAATTTAACGAGTTCGGCCGACAGACGCCCGTCCTCACGTCACCACGCATTCTCCAAACGATAACCAGACGAAATATAGTTTACTTTGACAACTTGTGTGACCGTCGACCGCTGCGGACCGCGTAAAGCCAGAGATAGTCATCTGCGGTCAACTTTGTTATGAATGTTCTCTAGACGGTAGGTTTATTACTCTGCAAGCTTTTGAGAAGGGGCTAACGTAGGTATTGTTTATTTTATTAGGTTATTTTTATTTGGATTGCTAAAACAGCGTGTAAGGATTTCGTGTCTTGTCAAGTTGTTGAGGTAACGGTATAATAAGGAAAATTGTTTGATTTTTTTTACGTTGATGAAAACAAATTGCCTTTGTTCCTTTTGTCTTTTTTCCTTAACATCAGACATGCATTAGTGAATTTATTAATCTCAAGGAGATATTGTTAGTTAACAAAACGACCTAGTTATATTGTTTGAAGTTCAATGATTAAAAAACATTTACCAGTCTTCAAAATCTAGTTGTAACAGTTTATGTTGACAGAAAAGCGTAGAATATGCCGCTGTTTAAAGGTGAAATATTTGATGAAGTTTCACACTTTGGTAACGCAAAATTGCACAGTGGATCAGCAATACTTCGCGAGCTTTTGAGGACCTTTGATCAAATTATAAATAATACGCAGTTAAATTTCCATCTATCTACATCTTAGCTTAAACGAAAATATTTATAAAAATATACAAACTAAAAAAATATTAATTAATTAATATAAAAACATAACATAAACTGACTCACGCCTGTATTCCCCGAAGGGGTAGGCAGAGATGCTAGCACCCATTAATATTCACCACATCTTAATACATATAATATCATTAAGAAAAACTTAAAACATGGTGAACATCAAACAAGAGTGTCGTAGCAATAGCAACATCGCGCCGGAGTCAACGCGTATAAATTAGGTGAGTTCCTCACAACAAAACTACAGACCAGCGAATATCAATTCAAACATCTAAATGTGCTTTTACACTTTACGACACGTGTTGGGAACACGACCGTTTCTATACATAGTGTGTTTAAACGGTAAGAGAGAGAGACACGACACTTTTGGAGTAAGGGCACGACATCGAGTGCAGAGTATCGATAGTGTGATTCCAATAAATAATATCGTACGAAAGTAAGTATCGAAACTTCTTGCTCGATCTGTCGGCATGTCTAGGGGGCTTAAAATTCATTATGCTGTTATGTTAATATTAGTTCATAAATAGTGAAATATTCATCACAAGAAGTTTTAATAAGAAATATTCACTGATAGTCCTTGGTGATCGATGTAACCAATACGGTCTATAGTCAAGGGACCTCATAATACAAAAATTATCCCACAGAAGGGTCTCCTGATGATAGTGATAGCACCTTCAGCTTTCCAAAACGGTAAGCTTTGTACCTAGCGTCGATTAAAGCATCGGAAGCTTAGTGGTTAAGGAGTCGGCCTTACTATCGAGAGGTCCTGGGTTTGATCCTGGCCGGTGTGAACCCCCTCCTAGCACAAGCATTTTAGCTTAGTTGGAGGGGTTAGAGGGAATATTAGTAACTTCGGATCTAATATTCTTAAAAAAAAAAACTAACATAACCATTACAGCGGGACATAAAATACCGCTCCGGCGGCCAGGTTCGATCGCACAGTTCGATTAATCGAACTATGAATAATTTTATGTCCTTATGGTTCGATTGAAAAGTCGAATTGTGCGGTGTGTGCTATTTTAAGTAAACGCGGTTCGATTAATCGAAACGAATAAACAAACCAGCCTTGATTTTCTTTACTCTTGATAGTATTAGACAAAATTACGTCGAAAGAAACCGCAAGCATTTGCTTTAATCCTGGTACTTATACATATTTCGCTTCTTCAAATGTAATAATTTTTGTCTTTCAATAAACTAGTAGCTGTCTAATTAATTACCAGCATAAATTGTAACCAGCTATCGAGATTGATGATCCAATAGTTCGCAGGGCTCTGGCGGTTTCAATGGAAAGAGGGATTGATTCAGATCGAATGTATATCGAGAACTATAGTTATGAATCTGCGGTCACCGCAGTCACCGCAAATTCATAACTATACAAACCACAATAAAAAATAAAAGGCACAACAGAATCGTCTGTTATAAAAGCTCCCACATTCACAGACGCCGCCGCAGCACCCACTAGGCGCCGCTCGGTAACCAAATGTAGTCTTTTTGCCTCCTTCATATTCTTTTTTCAGTCTTTTGGGGGTCCAGACTTCCTTTTTTGAATGAAACGGTGTTAACCTTCGCGTCGAACGAGAAACGGGGTGCCGATTGAAGATAAACGGTCAATTAAAAAAAAGCTTTGGAAATGACAGTATTCGGCGTGTTTTTCGTGTTCAGATACGTATCTTAGCAGATTCTTATGTAAGAACTGTTTTAAAATAGATTTTTATACATAGCTTATAGAGATTGTTACGTAGGACGTGTTATACCTATTCAAATTATTGTGGCTTAAAACATGTAATTTTGCGGTAAAAGTTGTGAACAGTTGCACGAAGATTTAATCAAATTAGCATCCTGCAGTATACTGTTGAACATAGTTCTTTTCTGCCCTTGCAGTCACATCCAGTTTATTTCAGAGGCGGATGCGTCTCACTTTCCGTTTACCGATTTGCGGTCTCTACTTTAAAATCATTTGCCTCATCGGACATTGGTAAATGCTTCGATAAATATGGCTAGCCTTTTATCACATAAGTTTGCTTCTTCTTCTTCTTCTTCTTCTGTCGAATCGACGGCGATACCACCTTCAAATTCTATGTGCCACCTGGATTACGTTCTCGGAGATGCTCATAATTTCCTCTGGTGTACAAGTTTGGTGAATGTGTATGCACCCGTTAGCAGGTGGGACATGGTCTGTGGAGTAACTCCACACTCACACCGTAGGTCTACGCCGTCTGAGAAACCCCACCAAGACCGATTCTCCTTGCTTCGACCAGTGTCCGAAGTCTGTTTAGTGACTTCCACCTAATCCAGGAGAGGTCATGTTCACGGGGCAGACTCTCTGCCAGTGGGATGAAAGAGGTTGGTGGCGAGCTCCGCGCTCTCCATAGGTCCACCCTGACCGGAGAGTGAACTCGATCGCCATCGGCGGGTGTAACGCATGCGCAGAAATTCTTCGGCTCTTCAACTTCTTTAGCACGTAATGGTGGCCGTGTATGGGATTTGCTTATTCTGCACGAAGGTTATATGTGGTAACTACATTATATTAATTCGAAAAAATATATATTAAAGAGATTGTTACGTTTACTCGTACAAGTAATATTAAAATGTATATTATATCTTCAGATTTGTACCTACAATCCCTGTATTATTCAATAAGTACTGAGAAAAAGTTATTGCAGTTGCGATAATCATTGATTAGACGTATAAACATAAGAATTTTCGTGTGCATAATATATATTCCCTATGTAGGTATGTTTATGGTTTTAAAATTACCCCTCGGGTGTGGGAGCAAGCGTATCCCTATCCTCATCTTTGATTTCAAAGGGGAAGACGAGGCTGTGGTCTAACCCCACTCCAAGTAGAAAATCTGTGCAAGAGCGCCTGCGCCCGTGGCTCTAGCTGGTATCTAGGGATTTTTTGGGCACCGAGGATCTTGGACGGCACTTCCCCCCTCCCCTTACTCCTCCCGCATATGTAAAAGTCATTATTATAACATTTTATTTTTACACACCGTTTGTAACATTCTCTCTTTTTGCAAAACTACTAAGTATAGTTTTGTAGCGACATCTATGATCCACTTCAGTAACTAAATGATTTATAAAACCGTTCCGTAAATACTCGAAAAAAGTTTTTATCTTGATAATAGTGGGTTCAGAATATTTTATACACTTAAAATTAATCCAATGATTTACTTTCTGATCGATAAATCTCACGTACTTCGGCTACTCGTCCATAGATGGCGCTTTTTGAAATTGTAAAAGATTCTATTGATCTCAGATTACGAATCTAAGGGAACATCGTAATTTATTAAACTGAACAACAGCCACAACATTTTTAGCGTTCAATTCCTTTTCCGTAACGAGGCAAGTAAAAAAGCTCAACAAATACAAACATTATTATAATTAAGAAAGTATTAAGGTTATTATAGTAACATAAATATAATGATAACATAATAAAATAATACACTTGAGTAATTTTGTTTCTTTGTACGCTTTCACGCCTAAACCACTGAACCGATTTTGGTTTTGCTCACATGACCGTTTAAATCAGTAGTTTTAAAACTTCAGAACCCATTTCCTATAAACCGCATAGGTATTTGTATTCTTACAAGGCTGTAAAAAAAGAAGTTAGACTATAGTTAGTAAAGGATAGTCAACACTAATTAGCTCACACGACAAGATATTATACTAACCAGACGAGGATTTACGACTGATCCCTATGTTGTGCAGGGCCGGATTTGGTTTGGTAAGGTTATTATTATTTGTTGCTTGAGTAATTCATAGCTTGAACATAAAATAAACTACTTAAATGATATTACTATAAATAATATGACAGTTTATTAAATAATATATAATCTCTTGAGTGTGGTTGTAATTTGCAGTAGCCATTGATTTTTTTTTGCCAAAAATATAATTATAATGTTCACAATTTGTATAAAACTATTTCATTCATTCATATGAAAGGGTGCTAGCACCTCTGCCTACCTCTTCGGGGAATACAGGCGTGAGTTTTTTTTTTTTTTAATGAAAATTTCAATAGATACTTAAACAGTTTTGTTTGTTTGGATTTATATCTTCTTACTTATTTTATATCAGTGCTTGAAAAAAAATACACCTTTAAAAACTTTACTACTGCATTTTTGTATTTACTAGAGATGGATGAATATTTCCTGGTTCTCATTTAGTCACAACAAATACCTAATGTAAAAAAACGTTATGGTCTCATTCCTCGCATTCTCTTTTCTATTAAAGCTAATCAGGTATATTCAGTAAGAGAGCTTCGAGAACTCTCATATCCGGTCGTAAGTTAAGGAGATAATGACAATGGTAACATAACATAACATAAACTCACGCCTGTATTCCCCGAAGGGGTAGGCAGAGATGCTAGCACCCACATTTCGCCAGTTTATGTTTAGGTCCCAATGTAATAGGTGGCGAGCCTATTGCCATTAACCGGGCACTTATAAACCTGCGATAAATACACACATAACTTCGAAAAGCATCGAAAGGTCATTGGTGTGTGCCATGGTAAACCTGGGATCGAACCCGAGACCTCGTCTCAGCAGTCTATTACCCATACCACTAGGCTACCGCAGATTTAAATTCGATGCATTACACTGTAACCCCTACAGTGCTATTTTCTATTCTGTGCCCCTACATAAATAAAAAACCTATGAAATTATTTTTACATCATAATGAATACAGCCGACTTTTTATCCCAGTCCGGACCTGTAGCTCTAAACTGCCGGCGTCTTTTTATCTCCAACCGCGGGCTTATAAACCATTCGTTAACTCCGCATTATTAAATAAGCCCGAGCGCCACCGGATGTGGGCGGATTTATGCCGGATTAAAGCCTCTTGAAGCCGCCCCAATTTTCGCGTTTCAGCCATAAATACAAGAAGACAATAGATTTATACATATTAATTATTTTTCATATGTATGTTTAAGCAAAAATAAAATAGTTACATTTTATTGTTAGTTGAGTTACTTCGTGAAGAATGTTAGGATAGAGTTTAGAATAAGTACAGGTACATAAATGGTGGGTGGTTGTCTCTGCCCACCCCGGAGGAAAATAGACGTATTATGTATGTAAGTATGTAATGTTGTTATAAGTTTCGTAAATAGTAATCACAGTATAATTAGTACGTATAACTATTTAAGACCTGGAATTCCTTAAAAGTAATAATATCCTTTTTAGCAAGCTTTTGTTAATTCGGATGCATAAACTCTTGAAAACATGAGATTGATTTGAAATTCAACTCGCTTACCTATTACCAGTGACAATTAGACAGTAATTTGTTTTAGATTTGTTTATATAAGTACCTACCTAAATATATGGTTTTATTAAGTTTTCTTATAAAAGTAGGTATGGTAAAGAAATCGATTTTAGAGTAGGTATTTACTTCGAAACGCGTGATTAATTTGAAATCATGACAACAACACAACAGGGTTATATTACTAACAAATGAAAGATCAATCCAATTTGATTTACAATCCCCCGTTATCTGTAGTGCATTATTACTCTTCACGGCTAAGGAATCTAGATACAAAATTAGCCCTTCTAATGGAGAGGTAAGACGGTACGCACAATGGCCCAATCCAGAGGTTAAGTGCGGAACAGCCCAGGTAAACTAAAACTAAAACTAAGCCCTTCTAATCTCTCTCTACTATTTTCTGCACTAATTTAAGTGGTTTACAAAAACCAGAGCAATCCAAAACGTGGTCTTCCCACCTTTGCGAAACAAGCTTTAGCTTATTAGCCTACTTTAAAGTTCAAAAGAAAAATTATCATGCAAATGATATGCAATGAATTCATTTACACTGATAAGATAAATAACAATCCTTTTTCAAATTTAACAGATGCTACCAATTTAATATTAATTACATATTTATTTACAAATTAATTTTATTTATTGCTATGCTGACAAAAGTTTCGAATAATACCTGTTTCGAAATTATATTTTACTAGCTGGGCCACCTAGGTTTCGCTTGTGGCATATTTTGAAACCCCCTAGGTACCACTCCATTAAGCTATATATGTTTATATATTTTCAAATAACGTATGGGAATCTGCTGGATTTGTTCACATTTATGTTTCTCCGCTCCCTTGAATAGTGTGATGATATATCTTTGAAAGCGTCGGTAGCTTAGTGGTTAAGGAGTCGGTCTTACGATCGAGAGGTCTCGGGTTCGAATCCTGGCCATTACACTACCGACGTGAACCCAATCCTAGCACAAGCAATTTAGCTTAGTTGGAGGGGTTAGAGGGAATATTAGTAACTTCGGTTCTAATATTCTTTAAAAAAATGGCTAAAACCATATAAACGGGGTATTCTCCATTAAAAATTAACTAGTAGTTCAATCAACCAATGAAACAAACAAACTAACAAAATCTTAACATTTATAATATTAGTAGACATAGATTTTAGTATAATGTAGATAAAATAGACAAGCATCCTGAGATCTGAAAGTATGATAGCATTTTATAACACAACTTTTTTATATTCGATTAGGCCCGGCAAAACAGTTACAGTCGTAAGTTAGCCTAGTCGTGGGAAGCCACGATACAGTAAATATTATACGGCTAGGTCTCAATGTATACGTTCGGTATGCGTCCGGAAAAGCAGTCTGTTAGCTCCACCGCTAATGCCCACACTCGCATTGGCCGTCACGAGCGGCGTGCGAGTCGCCGTATTTAAAACCTATGGTATGGTGTCAATTTGACAATTGGCACAGTGTCATGAACGAGCGCGAGTGTACTCAAGTGCGGTGGGGTTGCTACCACTGGAATCGTATATATAAATGGCTCCCGATTAAGTTCTGCTTCCTATACTTTAAAAAAGATTAGAAAATTAACAGACGTGGAAGCGGTTAGAATCGTTTATTTCAGCTATTTTCATAGCATTTTGAGCTACAAAATTCTCATATGGGGTAATTCCGCAGATTTAAACATGTTTGTCCTGCAAAAGTGGGTTGTGGGAGCTAGGTATTTATAATTTAGGCGCAAGAGTCTTCCTTCGCGTAAAGTTTAAAGAGATAGACATTCTAACCGTAGTGTCACAATACATTTTCGTAAGTAAGGAAAAATATTGCAAAATTTCCAAGAGTTTGCAACAGGCACAATATAAATATGTACCAGTCATAAAAACAGACAGAGTAAATGTTTGTAAATATTATACAAAAAAAAAAGAAAATGCCAGCTGAGTTTCTTGCCGGAGTCTTCTCGTCTGGTCCGCATTTCCAACCGGTGTGCGGTCCGTGGTGGTAGATAAATGAGATTGGATTTGCCCTCCAATCGCTGTAGATCCTTTCACTATAGATTTGTGTTTTGATGATGTCTTATTGTACCTGGAAATCACTAGTAGTTAGTAGGTGACCCCTTGAGCATCAAGTTCCGACTATTTAAGTAATCAGTAGCTGAGTGTCCATTCACAGTAGAAGTTGTATAACACACGGCCGTTTGTCTTAGTGTGGTGAGAACCCCACGTGCCCATTGCGGTTTATATTTTCCTGTAGTGGTCCCTACTCTAATGTTACAAAACTTAACTATGCGGTCTGAGAGAACTGAAATCTGTCGCTGTCTTTGTTATGTTTTCAATTGAAAAAGAGATGGGTATACATTTGACTTCTTACGTACATGCAGCGTCGTTATTAAACCGAATTAGTCATGTAGGTATGAACTACCTATAAAGGTACTATCAATTTAACACGTTCATTGAACTAGTTTTGTAATTAATAAACAAATTGACCGCAGCTTTATGTCTACTTCTTCGTATATTAGGTATAGTAAAGTCATTCTAGTATCAATCCTGCTTATAACTAAATATGAAGTTTGGGAGGATGTCCGAATGTTTGTTATTCAATCACGCTCAAATGGCTAAACCCATCTAGCTGAAATATGGCACTGGGACAGATTATAGTCTAGAATAATACTAATGCATTTATCTCTGGAATATGTTCCCATGAGTTGTCAGAACGGGAACGTTGCCTGCCTCTTGAGAGATTCAATTGCGCGAGTTTTTATAGTATCTCCTCTAGGATTTATTCAAAATTATTACTTATTGATATATCGCGAAATTTGTGCAGTTTAACTATTCAAATTCAAGCTTATGTATCATAGTATTAATTTGTGGTTTCATAGACGTCAGCCGTAATAGATAGAAATAATTTTTAATTGGTTTTATTTGTTAGTGGCGACCACAAAAGGAGTTTAATGTTTTAGCTAACCGCACGGCGCCGTCGCGTGTGTCACTGAATCATCGAAATAACATAATTTGACGCATAGTGATGGAGAGAGAATTGATGATTGGAAGGTGAAGAAGTACTTTTGAGTGCTAACTATGCGTAATTCGAATATCGAACAGGACAGCACAGCAACAAGTACGGCAACAGAAACTCCCTGCAGGGACATGATGTATGAACACTTGGAACGATCAAGCGGACTTGACAGCTGAATCCGCGGTGAGATTTCAATTTTCCCTGCTGTAAATTTGGTGACGTCACGTTTCAAACATAAATATACCATCACTGTGGATTTGTGCATGCCAAGTCTATGTGAGAAGGGATTGTCCACAGCATTTTATTATTATTGTTATTATTTGTTTTTTCTTTGATTTCAATTTGCATGTCATACTCGCGGCCGCCTAAAAACCAGCGCTGTCCGCCTGCACTACCACGCTGACAGCATTTACGCTGCATTGCTGTAACCTGATATTTTATGTTCTCTCTTTTCCTATCAATATTTTTATGCTTCTGCTGATTAAAATATTTTCTTTCTTTCTTTCTTTTATTTTTCTTTCATTATGCTGAGACAAATCCCAATAATATAAGACTTATGCATTGTAGTCCTACTGTTTTGTTTCATAACTTGTGAATAACTGGCTGAAGTCCACGCATTGCATATTGAAATGCATAGGTAAGATTATATTATTTATTATCTTGCTATTGTTAATGTTATCAGTCACAAATTTCCGTCTCTGGATAAACCCCACTATAAAAACCCCAGGCAAATTGTAGGTGCGATAAAGTAACACTTAGGTACCTCTTGTTCAATATTTAAAATATCAGCAATTTTAAATATTGAAATTATTGAAAATTTTCAATAGCGCAGCAGTATTAGTATTAACATTTCAAAACATATACCTAGTGTTAATAACGAAAACATATTTAAACCCACAGATACCAAACACGCACGAATATACCTAATGTTATGTAATAAAAATGTGAACAAACTTTAAGAAAAAAAAGATCCCTTACTCATTCAACTCTCTTACTGACCATTCACAAGAGCAGCTCCCGAACATTGAGCCAGTGTTAAATCCTGACACAACCATAATCTCTGAGATAACATTCGTTTCAATAAATAGGTGCAAACTGCGGCGGCTCAAAGCGACAACTCCAAGATGCGCAGATAAGAAAACCTCCAAAAATTGACAGTTTGCAAAACTTATAACATTGTTTTATAGATAAACATCTGTACAAGAAACCACTCAATGGACATAACTGTACCTGCTTCCTAACTATTATGTACTTACAATAAGTTTAATCTGTTAAAGTAGCCGACAAACCAAACAAAGTATTCTGGGTCTCATTGTTGCAAAGGGTTTGTAAGCTGTATTGAAAATAAATTACATTATACGGGATTTGCAACGCGTTGACGCTTCTGAACGCAAATAATAATGTGGTCAGTCGTGCAAATATTGTGCTATTGGGGGTCTTATTCTGTGATTTTTCAATTAACTGGTGTATTAACGGGATTTTTCGGCTGATTTCATTTGAATAGTGTTGTAGTTTTGGGAGCCTCACCAACATCTTCAGGGCCCAACGCCAACTCTAAGTCGATACCTAACTCTGGCTATCTGTGCGCCTTCACGCCTAAACCACTGAACCGATTTTGATGAAATTTGGTATAGGGGTAGATCAGATCATGAAAAAGGACGTAGGCTATGTTTGGTCGCGATCACTGACATCCACGCGGGCGGAGCCGCGGGCAAAAGCTAGTACCAAATATCAGAACAATCAGTCAACAGGAAAGGAGGAATCAGTTAAGATCATTTTAAGCACTTTGTTCGTCTAGATAGATCTGATGCTGCCTGTATATATGATTTATGAGTATTTTATAATCCTATGTAACATAACATAACATAACATAACATAAACTCACGCCTGTATTCCACGAAGGGATAGGCAGAGTTGCTAGCACCCACATTTCGCCAGTTTATGTTTGAGTCCCAATGTAATAGGTGGCGAGCCTATTGCCATTTACCGGGCACTTATAAACCTGCGATAAATATACACATAACTTCGAAAAGCATCGAAAAGTCATTGGTGTGTGCCATGGTAAACCTGGGATCGAACCCGAGACCTCGTCTCAGATTACCCATACCACTAGGCTACCGCAGATATATGATTTATGAGTAATTTATAATTCTATGTAACATAACATAACATAAACTCACGCCTGTATTCCCCGAAGGGATAGGCAGAGGTGCTAGCACCCACATTTCGCCAGTTTATGTTTGAGTCCCAATGTAATAGGTGGCGAGCCTATTGCCATTTACCGGGTACTTACAAACCTACGATAAATTCTAATACGATAATTCTATGTATATTACATTCATTATAGTTAAATCTATGAAAGAGACGTCAGTGATAAATAAATTATATGTAATGTTCGAAGTAAATAAAGTGTAATTCAGTATAAATGACGACCGACGACTTAAATTCATTAATTACCTCAATATAATACCTAATTCATTAAAATACCTGAATTACAATATTAAACAGGAATTTGAAATTAAATTATTATTTTCCGGTCTTCGGTTATAAGTATGTACATAAGTAACACATAAATTAAGATGGATATTTATACTTTTTCTATTACTTACCACAAATTATATCTTCGTAAAGATGTTCAATATAATTATAATTTTATACGATAATATTATACTAACTTCTGTTCACGGCTCCGCCCGTGGATGTTGATTATTGCGACCAAAAATTTTATACGATAATATTATACTAACTTCTGTTCGCGGCTCCGCCCGTAGATGTTGATTATTGCGGCCAAAAATTGCCTATGTTCTTTCTCAAGGCCAAATATACCAATTTCTTTATTTATTTTTATTTATTCATTAAAACCATAGATTACAGAGTTTACAGAGTCGTTGTCTCCTGAACTAAGTTGTTAACCTGTTTCTCAGGAGACAATTCCTTCCTACCTTACATGTAACAAAATGTAGTTTCAATGAAACAGTGACAAAAAAACAGCAAATAAAGAATGTTAACTAAATCTTCTAATTTCAAATTTATGTTTGTGTGTGTGTGTGTGTGTGTGTGTGTGTGTGTGTGTGTGTGTGTGTGTGTGTGTGTGTGTGTGTGTGTGTGCGTGCGTGTGCGTGTTCGTGTGTGTGTGTGTGTGTGTGTACATGTAAGCGGATATATGTAAGCGGATCTGCAATCATGGTTTCCACTTGCTCATAGTCCATATCTGTGATTAGGTCTCGTATATATTTCTTAAATGTATTGTTGTTCATTTTGTGTGTATAACTGTTAGCTAATATATTATATATTCGCGGTGCCTTATAGTCATAGTGTCGTATAAAATAATACAATTATTATACTTACTATAAAACATATAATACTTACTAAATTTTATGGAAATTACTTTTGCATTTACAATATTAGTATACCTAGATAAAAAGCAAGCTTCAAGACAATTTAATCTAATTCTGCGTTCGAAAGTAATGCTATCCATGTAAGTACTTTCCTAAAAGACGTTTGGGCCACGGGAACAGAAACAGATCTCCACTCGGGCGAACGGAAACGGGAACAGGATTCCACGCGGATGACGCCGCAGGCATCAGCTATTTTTTACATAAAATCCAAAAAAACTCTGGGATCAAATTTGGAGCTGGTGGGGGTGGTTATGTCAGACTAAAACCGCACACTATTTGGAGTAACGATTACCGAGGGTGGTATTGGCTCTGGCATATTTCTCGCGCTCCGGTTAACCTAGGGCCATCAAAATGCTTCCCTAAGGTGTGGGATTACTGTCTTCCCATCATGGGGAAGGTGTCAGCTAATTATAATTTTTATTTATTTACATACACACTAACAACTATATTTACAGGTGTAACCTAATACAATAGTGCCGTAACCTAATATTAACAAACTAAAGAATACAATTATTATAACAACACATCATTACACATCAATAAACACAAACAATTTGCTACACATCATTTTCTGATAAATGAGAATGGGCAGCCCTTGTGGATTCATTCAGACTACACGTATATATCTCGACCCGCCCGCGCGCGCAGGCAACTCGGGCGTCGGAGGGCACTGACTGACCTCTGTCCCCCATGACCGCGGGCCTGGGGGTGACGGGTGTAGCCACCTGTCACCCCAGGAGAAGCAGACCACGGCGACGTCGCGCTGAAAAGCGCGCCTCCCCATTCCGGGGGCTAGTCGGGGACACCGTTGTCCCCCCTCCCGAGGAGGGCCAGACCGTAAGGGATGGCCCTGGGTCAGCCGGGGTGCGAGGAATATGTTGATGACAACCTCACCTCCGACCAAGCACCACGACCCACAGTCGGCGTGCGGTTTTAGTCGGTTCGAGTCCGACATAACCTCCCCTTCCGGCTCCGGCAGGGGGGGTATCCAAAGGGGATTTCCGCACGAAAAAAAAAAACCTATATATCTCGACTCGCTGTGACACTGCATTGAGCACCAATTGGTCGTCATTAATATAAATATCTGAAAATTTTGGTTGAGCAGTTCGTGAATCAATGTGATTATCAAAATTATAATCAAAGGAACCAAATTCCACATGAGAACAACCTCGTGAAGTGAGTTCAAATATTTAATTTATGTTTCCTCTAAAGCTATCTTCCTTTTTATTGGGAAAATATATGGTGTCCAATCCCTTGAAGGACATTTACGTGCGGACATTGCCTCTTTCGTGATTTACATGAAATATACATACTTATATTCTCGCCTGTAACTCTGAAAAGGGTTAAGCAGAGGTATATCATCACCTAAATTTCGCTATGATTTTCGGAATCAAAGCCATGCCATGACCTTTTAATTAAGCAATCGAACGCTCGACCGCTACACTTTTAACAAGAAGATAATTTAGATTTTGGAGAAAATGAAGTCTGCTAGACTACCATCAATCAACAAAGTACTAGTCTGTCAATAGCCTGAGTTATAGGAAAGAAGGTTGGGAACTTCTTTCCTAGGATATAGTAAGGACCCTCCGCAATACATCCCTGTGATGGATTATCGTATGCCACCATTAGCGACGGTGAAGTGAAAACCACGGGTGTACTATATACTATAATACAAAAAGGTTAGCTTAGTAGGTATCTGTCAATACTACTCGTACATTCAAAAAGTCCTCATGACAATGCATACTTATATATATTATAAATTGCACAGTAATGCTATATTTATGTCAAGTTAAAAAAAAGTTCTTGTGTGTATTTGCACACTCACGAACATACTAACTGCCTTTCATTTGGCTGTGTCCAGTATAATACCGGCCAATAACAATACCCGTGGAGGTTATAGGTACCGACATTCCGCACGCAAAGTAACACCATATCCTTGGGAATGTGACGCTCTCCCAACGAAATATTTCAAAATTCGATCACTATCTCGGCGACTATGCATTGAGTTATTGAATGAGACGTGAAAAATGATGAGTACGGCGCAAAGGCTTCGCCGACGATTGCTCGTCTCTTTTTTGTACCAAAGGCGAAAAGGGAAGGCGAATTTAGGTGAACAAAGCGGTGTGATATGACAGTACAGGGTGTCTTCGGTGAGGTCTCAAACCAGCGGGGGGTTACGCCGAGCTCACCTCACTGGGTGCTTCTCACAGTTTTGTTGTCACGTAATTAATTTATTGCACTTAGGCAGTTGCGATTAAGTGACGATTCGTAAAGCAACCTACTGGCAGGTTTCCAATGGGCGGTATGTTTGGCCTCAGAGGTAGGTCTGTTCTCGAAATTAAGATATTAGCGGTGTCTTTTTATGGCGAAATTAGACCGGCAAGCTTTGTGCGTCACGGCAATTTATTGTTGGGCTATAACAATATTATGTATTGTAGGAGGATACATTGTAGAGCGGATATGTATAATAATCATATTATAATATAGAATGATTTTATAATTTGTACGTGTTTCGTAACATATGAATGTATACAACATCGGTTCTCATTGACTCATAAGACATAGTACAGGTGACAATTTTTTCTAGTGAAGCAAAGTTCTGTTTTAACATAGTATTGGTTCCAAAATGGCTCATATCTTCCTGGGGATAGGTTGTTCTCTATCCGACCAAAAACACACAGAACATGTGGAATGGGCTCACCCACTGGTACGTGGGACCGATAAATAAAGTGTAGTAAAATAATTTAAATGTATGTTATGCAATTTGATCAAAGTTTCAAAGAATTTTATTAATCTTAGCAAAATTCCTCTAGGCTTACTATAGTTCTCTAATTTTTATGAACTAGTAAATTTTATATAAATGACTATAGGGCACGGAGGACAGAATAATTCCTTCTCCACGCTATCCCTGTGACTTCGTACACGAGAAGAGAGTTAGACTTTCATACTTTCATACCCTGTTTTAACCCCGAAAGGGGGCTGATTTCTAAAGATACATTATTAATACACCTCCACACCAACTAGAGAACATACATTTAAAAATGTCAAGTCACTTACTTCAAAAATGAGGCACTTTCATTCAAAATTCCAACCACGTTTTACCCCCTTAGGAGTGGAGTTTCGTTCTTAACGTATATCTACACCATTAAGTGGAACCCACTGGCCAAATTTAAAGTTTATAGGTTTTTATAATTTCTGAAATTTCGTGATTATTCAATGAGTGGTATTTCGCGTGTATAGAAGTAGATTGCAAAACAAACTTTTTAAACATAAAACTAATTATACCCTTTTATTCAATTGTTTAACTAAGAATATTTTTTAAATTGCAATTTATTGGTATATAAAATTAGATTTTTAAAAATTAGGCACATCAAACACTGCTCCGAAGATGTTTAATTAACGAATCCTTATATGGAGCAACCTATCAAAAATTATAAATGTTAATTAGAAAGATAAAATGAACCAGACATGTAAATTTAATAACCTACTTATTAAATTCAGTACACAATGTCAAAATCATAAATATGTTGCTAATTATTCTTCAGAGAAAAGATTATCTTAAAGTAAGCAAACCTAAATGGATTTTAAATGATTCATTAGATAAAAATTGAAAAAATAGCAGTATTTTTATTGTAAAGCTAGATTTAGGTAATAAAAATACTGCTATTTTCCAATGTCAATGGTCAATCATAAAAAATTAGCCTTTCACAGTCCACTCCCAGAGATAGGTCTCACCCAATATGCGCCATTGTTTCCGACCCCCCGCCTTCCTTATCCAGTCCATCGCAGCTACATTTTTCAGGTCATCAGTGTATCTAGGTAGAGGGCGTACCACCTTCCTCGACTCGTTTGCTTTGTAGCGAATAAAGAAACACTCCTCGAAAAATCTCGCCATAAAAGTTATCGTCGATAATATTCAGTTATCTTTTTTTATGTTTATCTAGACGGTGAATATATCCGTACTATTCTAACAATATAATCTATCTATATATATAAAAATCAATTGCTGTTCGTTAGTCTCGCTAAAACTCGAGAACGGCTGAACGGATTTATCTTATCTTGGTCTTGAAATGTTCGTGGAGGTCTAGGGAAGGTTTAAAAGGTGAGGAAAATTCGAATAATTGCCGGGAACCGACATCCACGTGGGCGGAGCCGCGGGCAAAACCTAGTAAGGATATATATTTCTTATTGATGTGCAAACGCGACCCATCCCTTTATTGTTACTGGATCATGAAATTCTTTTTTTTTACAGATATTAGAACCGAAGTTACTAATATTCTGTCTAACCCCTCCGACTAAGCTAAATTGCTTGTGCTAGGTATGGGTACACTCAGTAGTATAATGGCCAGGATTCGAACCCGGGACCTCTCGATCGTAAGGCCGACTCCTTTACCTCTAAGCTACCGACGCTTGGATTTGATGTTTGTTGACTGTTTAATCGCAATGCTATTGTCCTACTACGCCACTACTGCATCTCAGCTCATATACGATTGATCCGATTGAGATGTAGTCTTTTTTAGTCTTCTTAGTAGCTATAATTTTTGTCGATACATTTGTCTTTGGAGATCATCATTGCCCTAGCACGAAAAATTATCGAATTCAAAACATAAAGGTATCGAGAGATAAGCATTGCTATTGGCAGGCACACATACAAGGTTTACAGAACTGTAGACAGGCTACCCTACGACGTAGTGCTCCGCTCTCTTGATATGATCACGACTCGGGTACTAATCATACCTATCAGGTGTTATTTAAATTTATAATTATATGTTAATAACTTGGTCCAATAAAAGGCATTTACGTGGTTCTTCAAACACTATAATTATTAGATGTTACATACAGGTGTACCTGCGAACTGGTTATTGCCAGGATAAGTAAATAGGTTCGTACCTTATTCTGAGGTAACAAATATGTAGGCATATAATATGCATACAATCCCAGCTATGTTTCAGTGTTTTATCTCCCAAGCCATTGATTATTTTAATTCCTAGTTTTCTTATTTCATATCTAATTAATTATCATAGTACAACATTGGGAACTACTTACAATGACACTTATTAAACAAAAGTGATATTATAGAAAACATAATAAAGATAAAGACTTTAAAAATCATGTCATCATTAAATTTATTATATAATGATAAAACATATTTTAGTCTCATTACAATTATCTCTTGAAAGTGTACTATGAAATCAATGTAACTGCATTTTAACTGCCACATACAAAGTGGTTAATAACAGAAAGTCGTGTATTAACAAAATAGAGGTCGGTATTTCAACAGTAGGTTCACAATCGATTCTGCAAAGTCATGTGGTTAAACAATCAAAACACTTGTGGTTACACTAATAGTGCTTAATTACATTTAAACTCACTGTAACATTTAATTCCAAACTTTTAAATATACCAACGTTTTTTCCAAACAACATTCTTGCGGTGGCAACAAAACAAAGTGGCAAAAAGCCATAAAACGAAAGGAACCAAAATCACGTAATAACATATGTTTCCATAAAAATATCAGATCGGAACATCTCGCACGCCGACACAAAACATCGGTCGAACTAAATCTCGGGTTATGTCTCCCACCGATATGAACCTTGGATGTGAAACGTTTACTAATGCACAATTTCATACTTTACTGCCAATAAAAGCGGGTGCAGTTGAGATATATGTGCCATAAATAAACATGTTTATATCACAGTAATAGATCGAATAATTGAGTGTAAAAACTAAATGGATTATTCACCCCGTGTGTAAGGAACCATGCAAAGCGAAGCAAATCGCTGATTGGCCGATGTCTCGGCGGCTCACTTTGTACCCCATTTGTTAAACCAATTGTAGCACTCACACGCAAGGGTTAAAAAAGTCTATTATCATAATATATATTTGTTTAATGAAACGTTAAATTAATTTAAATATATACTAATTAAGGCAATTAATTAGATTTTAGCATAATTATAAGATATCGATTGATTTTTAGAATGTGATGATAACTTAAATACAAAATAAACACATTTAGAAGTGATTTTAAAGATTAGAAATTCCAGTTCAAACAACTTAATTAACCGTATAAATTTGACAGAAGTGGGTGAATAAACCTCTAAAGTATTTCGTCCCGTGTGCACGGCGCGTGTAGTTCTCGATGATTATCTCCTGTGATAAATGGACCACGTCAAAATATATTGTGGGCTCAAACCCTCACTATTGTCTCAATGAATACTTTTTTATTGTCATAATATTATAAGAAGTCCGTTTGACAAGTGGCGTTTAGGATTATGATGCATTTCTCTCAAATAACACCCTCTGTTGTGAACGCTGAGATTTATTCCGCCTTGGATCGTAAATTGATTTTGATGTCTTTTTTATGGTGTCTTGAAATCGATTTTTGATTTTTAATGGCGATGCTTTTTCATATGTAAATATATTAAATTATGTCTTTGATTGAGTAGATTTGGTGAGGAACTGAGGAATTTTCTATTTCAATCTGTTCTCAATACGGTTGTAGCGGGTATATTTTTTCTTCAATATCGTAAGCCTAAGCTCACAAATTATATTTGGCGCTTAAAATACTTAAAATTTATTAAAGATACGGTTTATAATGTGTTTAAACGTGACGTGTCAACTAAACAGCCGACCGCTTTTTAATTTTTAACAAAAGAAGTTAAATGACGAACATTATGTTTTTATGGCAAGTATACAGTGTGAATACAAATGCGGTGTACCGAATATTCTATATATTATATTTGTATCCGTTTTATGATACTAAATATTTGGACAGGGGTTTTATTGGTGCAGTAACTTGATATTTTTCTGAAGAAGCCCTTTTGTTTTGTGGTTTTATGATTATTAGTCTATGCGGAAAGACTGCTAAAATTAGTTTCGTGAGAAGTTTAAGGTGTGGCCATAAAACACTTAATGTTTTTATGCAATATGATATTAACTTATACATAAGTATAAGTGATTAAATGAAAAGGTTTCATTATTCAATTAAATATTTTTATATTATTGAAACTATTAGGTACCTACTTAGTATGCATTTTTTACTATCACCCGAAAACGTTTGCATAGATGAATTTGTGAAACATAAAGTGAAACATATTTCACCGCCCGCACCATGAACAGGGAGTCAACCACTCTTCCGAACAGATCCGGCTGCAGACACTAAGTGAATGGTAGGGCCCAAGGGCGCTTGTCTCATACCGAAAAGTAAGGCTTCTCCCATGGGCCCCGGATCTACGGGATCTGGTCCACCGGCCGTGCGCGATCTCGCAGGCTTGCCGCAGTCTCTCGAACTTCACCGTCTGCCAGTAGAAATGACGCCTTGGATTATAGGGCAGAGTCCTAGATATAGCCACGTCGCAGATACACTTATGGCCTCCAGAAAATACACCCTCTCATCGACTGCATCGACAGGCTCGTCCGGAGCCGGGGCCCAGGTCTAGCACATACCTACCTACCTACTTACGCTCATAAGTAAGCGTAAGTACATATAAAACTACTTTTTATTCCTTTTATTCGAAAAATGCCACTTTACTGTCACTGTAGCGGGGAGCAAAATAGCTCTTTTCTGTTCAGAGCCAAGCAGCGGGCCGGCAAAGTGATTTGAATTTGGAACATTATCTACTATATAAAAATAAGTCGGGTTTTCCTTCCTGACGCTATAACTCCAGAACGCACGAACCGATTTGGCTAATTTTGGTCTTGAATTATTTGTGGAAGTCCAGGAAAGGTTTGTACGTTGAGAAAAATTCGAATAATTGCCGGGAACCGACATCCACGCGAGCGGAGCCGCGGGCAAAAGCTAGTCATTCATAGAAATCGAACGCAAATTGTACGGATTACTGGCTGGTACGTGCTGGCTGCATAGCGCGCGGTGACCCTGTGCTAACTAAAAAAAAACAAAGAGCGCCAATTACCTCTCTGTTCTTGTAATTAGTACATTACCTATTTAAGTTGTATTTTGCAAAATAATATGAGTTCTACTTCAATTTATGGAAGTGACAATGCATTAACTTCTGAAATAATTAGATATTCATATTAAAGAAGCCAACAACTCCGTACAAAACTTGTTACGCCCGAAATCTCGGGAGAAATATTGTATAACTCGGGAGCAAATTATTTTTCGCTCGGGCGGTGTACTTTGAATCCCTCGCTGCGCTCAGGATTCTACGTTAGAATCCTATAGATTCTATTCTAGAATCCTTCGCTTTGCTCTTGATTCAAAGTAGCGCCCTCGCCGTAAAAATACTACTTCGCTCCCTTGTTATACAATCTACTATTTTTTACGTGCGGAAAATCCCTGCGGATACCCCCGGCCGGAGCCGATGGGGGAGGTTATGTCGGACCCGAACCGACTAAAATGCACGCCATCTGTGGGCTATAATGTAAAGCCCAAGGTGAGGTTGTAGGACATATCCCTCGCACTTCGGCGGAAATATAAAGCTAATAGGTAAGTATTTAGTTACCAATGAAACTGAACTTGTGAACTGAAACTATCTAATATCAACTACAGTTTTATGTGTAAATGTTACAAATGGTCAAAGTTTCCGTGGATGTTTGAAATTATTCAATGAACTAGTAGAACTGTCATGAGTTGTGAGTCTAGTTTTAAGAAAAAAGGAATGTTATCTTGTAAACTTTTCTATTTAAGTGTTACAGATACTTATCAAATTTAATTCATTGACATAAAATAATTATAAATTACAGTTTATAAAGCTGTAGATCTATAGATAATAATTAAGTGATCTTTTGAATTAGCTTATCAGGCTATAGGGTAATAAACAAAAAAATAATTATACAACATGTTTTGGCTGTTATCCTTATCTTTCACATATTATTAATTCAAAGTGATAGGTTACGAGTTGTTTGCAAATTTCGCTCAGAACTGGAAACAGTAGCTAGCTTGGCAAGTGAACGTCTATGAAGCTGGTTACTGACTGGTGTTATAGGGCATCGTGTGATATTCGCAGCGAGTATTTAAGTCTATCGTTCTTTTGGTCTATGGTCCTTCATGTTGGTTGCAAGAATACTCGCTTTTTAATAATATTACATTACACAATCTTAACGTCTGCCAGTAAGTATTGAACATTTTATGTTATGTACATTCTGCTTCGAAGGGTGTACATGAGCTTATTTTATTTTAAAAGTTCAATTTGTGTGGTATCCCTATCCAGGGAGGTAATGCCGTCAGTCTTTTGGGCACGGTACCAGTAGAGGTCGATGGGGAGGAATTCTACGATGCATAAAGTAACAGTGTCTACCCCTTACTTTTTTTTCATTATCACATATATTTTACAGTGAGTATATTAGTTAGTATTGTATTTTTTATAAAGGAAACGTCAATTTGACTTCACTTCGCCTGTTGATGTAAGCTAAAGGCAAAGTCTCGGAAAGAGGGTTACCATCGTATACCATGTAACAGTGGTGGCACTCAGCTTGACGGCCTCATTAGATGCCTTTTCACACCCCACTTAAAGGACCCGGGACTGTAGGAAGAGGGAAACACGTGAGCTGGCAGGGAGTTCCAGGTCTTAGTGGTGCGGCATAAGAATGCTCTGCACCGTATACGGATGGCATTTTAGCCCTGTACGTGTCGTCCTGTGTAGGAAAAGAGAGGGTGGGATTAATTGGAGCTCATCAGAACATTCACCATTGTAGAGACGGTAGAATACTGCCAAAGACGCAACATCTCTACGCATCTGCAAAGGCTCAAGGGTGTTCGTGACCTCAGAATTCCCAATAATGCGGACCGCACGTCACTGCAACCTGTCGAGAGTATCTAGTAAGTACTTTGCGGAGCCGTCACAGAGATGGTACCTACGCAGGAACAAATTTGAGTCTTGTGTAGAAGACACCGCTGCTCCGGCGTAAAAAAACGTCTCACTCTGGTCAGAACTCCGAGTTTACACGAGACTGATTTGATGGTGCTCTCGATATAGGTTTTGTTATTCAGTTTCCAGTGAACATCCATATCGAGGATATTGAGGTGGTCCTGCAGTGGCAGTGGCGTGCTCTGAAGAGTGGGAAGGGGAAGGAAAGGAGACACTTTTGCTATAAACGCACATGCCTGCGTCTTTTTGGCATTAAATTCGACCAGGTTCTCTGCGCCCCATTGAGAAATGTGGTCCAGGATCCGGTCCTACTCAGTAACAAGAAGCTGCCTTTTTTCCGCGATATCAGGCTGCTTGGCCGCAGGATGTGCGTAATAACTCCCGTGTAAAGTGCTGTCGTCTGCATAGCAGTGAATGCTACCGTTAGAAAGCATGTCATTGATATGCAGAAGAAAGAGAGTGGGACATAAGACGGAACCCTGCAGCACGCCAGCATCCACCTGCAAGAACTCCGAAGCTCGTCCATCATAAAGGACGCGAATACGGCGCCCCTGCAGGAAGCTTGCATCCCAGTTGCATAGTCTGGGAGGCAGGCCAAAGGCAAAGAAGCGATTTGTGCCATACCCTATCGAAAGCTTTGGCGATGTCAAGACTAATCGCCGTGCTTTTTCATAGCCTCACCCCAAAGGTGGGTCACGTACGCCAGAAGATCACCCGTTGACCGTTACGGACTGAAACCGTATTGCCGGTCACTAAGCTTAGAAAGGAAGTATTTGTATGGAGGAACACGAAAATTGACAAATATGTAGATATTAATTTATAAATTTATAGACCAATTCACTATATATAGGCAACTAAAGGTCACCGTTACAGATTTCATCCAAACAGAAAATTGTGGTCTGCAACATGACATCCTCGAAAAGACCTGGGATTGTAGATATGTCTAGGGTGCGGTAAAGAATAGTGTAGCCATATTGTTTAGTTCTTGTCAGAATTATTTGCACCGTACAGTAGAGTGTTGTTGTCCTGAACAGAGAAAATGGGTTTAATTGCAAGAACACATTAGAACGTTCACGTCAGGATATTTTAAATACAATTTTTCCTTATTGAGGTAGTTTTCATTTTACGTGAGTAAAACCTAAACGCTGAAGCATTTCTTTCGTGTTCCTCGCTTTTGCCAGTCGACTGCGGGAAAGGACACAGGCTATGTTTAGTCACGATAGCCAACATATTAGCTGGCGAAGCCGTGGGAAATACCTACTATACAAATAATTTATGTCTAAAAGGTTAATAAAATCAGTGAAATCGAAGTATTTGTTATCATAATGTCTATCATACTGAGAATTTTCCCATGTCAAATGTTAAAAGGTACACTTTCATATCATACTCGTTTATTATTCTGAATTAAGTCATGATTACTATCGGATCTTATAAATATTAACGCCACTAAGTATTTATGTTATCTTTTATAAAAACAAGCCGCAAAAATTTGACACACACAAAAAAAAAAGATTATGTTGATTTTTTTAATTAATTGCTAAAATAGCTTAAAGACTTCATCAGCGTGAACTTAGATCTGGGTTTTATTTTTTGTATGGAAACCTAATTAATTGTCCAAAGTTTAACTATCTGCCATTGGAAATACTAGCAAAATCGACTAAGCTGTTACAGACATTAGTTCATTCAAACTGACAGAAATACAGACAGACAAGTACCTAACGTTTTTTTGTAGGTACATATTGTGTACCTAATAAATAATTAATAAACATATAATATATGTATCGTGTTATTCTTTATTGCATACAAATAGTACATTCATACGCGTATTTAGTAAAAAAAACTGTTATTTAATAGTATGCACAGATACTTCAATATTATTTATCTGTACAGACTTTTTATGAAGACCTTTGGCCACGTGGTGACCGTATTAGATGACATTTATTTCGCGAGTGGCTTAAAATCCCGGCAATAGTGCGCCTGCACACCTGTCGAGAGCATGCGCACAACAGCAGATGTCCACGCCACCTATTGTTCGTTACACCGAACATTGTGGCTATCTGAATAGTAATACGATTAAATCTTGCCACAGCACATGTATGTAACATACCAGGTGTAGAGAAACCAATTAAAGCGGTATGTATAGCATGAGCTAGGTATATTATGCATGCAATTTTGAGCTCTTGAGTTCGATTATCATATTGGGTAAAATTATTTTGGGTTTTTGTTGGAGGCTCTGTATTGGCAAAACGTGGGTGCGAATACAACTCTGCCTACCCCTTAGGGGATTTTACAGACGTGAGTATATAGATAGATGGCTCTATTATCAGGCTTGTGAAAATCCTACCATCAATAACTAATTCGTGGTCTCAATTCTAGGATTCGTTTCCTGCAACGGTCATCGGGTCTTCAACAGATGTGGTCGGTTCATTGCAAGTATTGGTTCTTCCTCGTCTTAGCGTTAATCTCCGGTCGCAACCGAAGCTTTGCTGGTATTGATCTCTTGCCCTGAGTGGGGATCGAACCCGCACCTCCTGCGTAGCGCCCGCGTGCATAACCGCCACGCCACGGAGGCTTTCAGTGCTGTGTCTAAATTTACCAAATCCATAAAAATTAAGAGAAAGATGAAGTCGCAAACGTAAACATAACGATTATCATCTCAATATAGGTTTTAAATCAGAGAGATAGCATCTAGAAATTCAATAATTTTCTACGTAGATTTCGTCGATATAATAAAAAACAAGATTATTGTATATTCACCATCGGTATTAGTCTAACACGACTACCTTAGCTCTGAAATATTACGCAAAATATTAAACAATCAATCAAACAATTAGCCACTATTAACACTGTTATAACAATTAACACTGTTATATTAGACAAAAGTTGTAAAATGTTAAAGTTGTCCTCTGAAGATTATAGAAGTAATAAGTAGGAATACATTAATAATATTTTTTAATTTACCTATTAATAAGATTGGAATTTGAAAGGGATTGTTTCAAGTCCCTTACTGCATTTTACTTCAAATTTTTTCAAATTTTACGAATGTAAAAATCGTTTTGTAAATTTTCATCAATTTCTGAGGGTCACTGTACTTTGAAGCTTTCTATTTGTGACCTTATTACGCATCATCTCGTAACTGCGTGTCTCAAAAAGGATTTATAAAATTAGAAGAAAAATAAGAAAATCCTTCGTCTATACAAGGTATATTTGATCCAGTGATTAGTACCAGCTTCCAGCAGGTGTTCTGCGATCGCGGATTTACTTGTCTGGCAATTCTTTACAGCTGCGATATATAACATGCGATATCTATACCATTATCGCGTTAATTCCCGTTATAATTATTGTATACGTATACCAATCTAATTTCCCTATTTTATTGTTAATGTTGGCAATTTTGTGTAAAACAACCTGTCGTCGCCCATTAAAATCTAACATAAAATTAGTTATCAACGCAATATGCTAATATACGCAAAATATTTGATAACTTTTGTGACATGTACCTGAGAGGCCGCCTCTGATAACCAGGACTTGCACTACTACGCGGATAGCATTTACGCTGAGAGGTGACCTTTATTATTCACAGTTGTGTTTTTTTTTAAATTATCAGGCATTTTTTGTGTGCTTAATCCATACTATCCATACTAATATTATAAATGCGAAAGTAACTCTGTCTGTCTGTCTGTCTGTCTGTCTGTCTGTATGTTACGCGTTCATGCCTAAACCACTGAACCGATTTTGATGAAATTTGGTATAGGGATAGATTAGACCATAAGAAAGGACATAGGCTATGTTTTGTCGCGATAACCGACACCCACGCGGGCGGAGCCGCGGGCAAAAGCTAGTATAATATATAATACATAATATCCATACTTTCCATACTTAATATTATAAATGCGAAAGTAACTCTGTCTGTCTGTCTGTCTGTCTGTGGCTGTCTGTGGCTGTCTGTCTGTCTGTCTGTCTGTCTGTCAGCCTCCGTCTGTGGCTGTCTGTCTGTCTGTCTGTCTGTATGTTACGCTTTCACGCCTAAACCACTGAACCGATTTTGATGAAATTTGGTATAGGGATAGATTGGACCATGAGAAAGGACATAGGCTATGTTTGGTCGCGATAACCGACTTCCACGTGGGTGGAGCCGCGGGCAAAAGCTAGTATAATATTATAAATGCGAAAGTAACTCTGTCTGTCTGTCTGTCTGTCTGTCTGTATGTTACGCTTTCACGCCTAAACCAATGAACCGATTTTCATGAAATTTGATATGAGGGTAGATTCGACCTTGAGAAAGGACATAGGCTATGTTTGATCGCGATAACCGACATCCACGCGGGCGGAGCCGCGGGCAAAGGCTAGTAAAAAGTATTTTCTTTCTTTTTTCTTTCTAGAAGTGGTTTACTGTTTACTCATTCTAAATGACACGCTTCTTCTTGTTTCTAAACCCGATCCCGTCCCAACGGTTTTCTATTTGATGAACAGTGAAAATTAGATGGAAAATCGTTTTCTTGTCCTGTTGACGTGTGCAACACTAGGGACATCACACTGTAGAAGCAGGCCACGGCGGCGGCGCGCTGAATAGTGCGCCTCCCCATTCCGGGGGCGAGTTGGGGACACCGTTGTCCCCCTCCTAAGGAGGGCCAGACCGTCCGCACAGCGGACCATTGCTGTGAGCAGGGAGGCGAGGGTAAGAACTCTCACTCCCAGGGCCGCCACTAGTTCTCGCCTCTGTCCGGCCCATGCCGGACACTCGGTGAGCGTGTGCAGCTCTGTGTCCTCGCTCGCGTCGCAATGATGGCACTCGGACGTTGGCTCCTTTTCGATCCGACGCAGATACCGCCCAAAGCACCCGTGCCCGGTGATAATCTGCGTCAGTCGATACGAGAGGCTGCCATGTGGCCTCTCTAGCCATTCCCCCATGATGGGCCTTACCGCCTCTATGACGGCATGCCCTGCGCGTGGTTGCTCAAGTCGTCGCTCCCACTCCGCCACCATGATCCTGTGGAGCCGGGATCTCTCGGCCCGAATGTCTTCGGGCTCGGGATCGTATCCCCGCTCCCGCGCCTCCTTACGGAAACGATAGAGTGCCGCAAGGGATCTCGCTTCCAGGATCCACGGTGGCGATCCGGCTAGGAGACTCGCCGCTTCAAAGGATATCGTGCGGTATCCCCTAATTGCCCTGGAGGCCATCCTCTGCTGCGGCGCACGCAACAGGGGCAGGAATCTGGTCTCCAGGGTGTCCGCCCACACGGGACACCCGTATAGGGCCATGGACCGCACGACACCCGCGTAGAGTCTCCTGCAGGAGTCCTCCGGGCCCCTCAAGTTGGGCAGCAGCCGCACCAGCGCGTTAGCTGTCACCAACAGTTTGGAGCGCAGACTTCGGAAGTGCTCTCCGAAGTCCCACCGACCGTCGAGAACGAGCCCCAGGTATTTCAACCGGGGCTTGATGTCGATGGGAGTACCTCCTACTATCAGGCTGGATCCCGGGGGTGGCCTGCGCCGAGGGCCATGAAAGAACAAGGCCTCGGATTTGTGCAGAGCCACCTCGAGACCCAGCTGCCGGATCCGATCCACGACTTGAGCAACAGCGGTCGTGGCCCTCTGGGTCGCCTCGCGGTGTGTAGCGCCACACACCGTCACTAGCGTGTCGTCCGCGTAGCACGTGACGGTGGCACCGAACGCGAGCTCACCGCGAAGCACCCAGTCGTATCCGATGTTCCACAGGAGCGGCCCCAGGACCGATCCCTGTGGGACACCGCACGACATCTCACGCCTACCGACGCCGGTCGCACTTGGGTAGATGACGGCTCTCTCCGTCAGGTACGCCCCGACTATGCGGCGGAGGTAGAGAGGCACGTCGTGGTACACGAGCGCCTCCCTGATGCAACTCCAGGGCAAGGTGTTGAACGCGTTGGAGATGTCCAAGGACACCGCCAACATCACCTCGCCCCGGGCGACCGCATCCTCCGCCAGAGTCCTCACGCGTTCAGCGAGCAGGTAATGGTCGTGAAGGAGACGGCGGAACGGGAGAGGCAGCGCGAACGAGCGAGACTCGCGAACCACGCTGCCCGCGCGCACAGGCAACTCGGGCGTCGGAGGGCACTGACTGACCTCCGTCCCCCATGAGCGCGGGCCTGGGGGTGACGGGTGAAGCCGCCTGTCACCCCAGCAGAAGCAGGCCACGGCGACGGCGCGCTGAGAAGCGCGCCTCCCCATTCCGGGGGCGAGTCGGGGACACCGTTGTCCCCCCTCCCGAGGAGGGCTAAACCATAAGTGATGGCCCTGGGTCCGCCGGGGTGCGAGGGATATGTCTTTGACAACCTCACCTCCGGCCTAGCACCAAGACCCACAGTCGGCGTACGGTTTTAGTCGGTTCGAGTCCGACATAAACTCCCCTTCCGGCTTCGGCAGGGGGGGTATCCGAGGGGATTTCCGCACGGAAAAAAAAAGGGACATCACACTTGCGTTAAAAATCTGTAAAAACTTTCTAATACCTTTTATAAAGAGCCCTGAATTGTAGTCACTTGTGAAAGCCACAGCAAAGGATTGTTTCACAGCCTTAGTGTGTGGAATAAAGTCTCTCATGAAGGTAATGAAGGTATCCCAGCATGGAGACCTTATGTGAGTGCGGTATCCTCTCATGATTCTGATGCCTCGTATCTGCAGGGGAGTATACCGGGTGTAAGGGGAACGCTCCCGAAACCGAAAACCCCTAGTAGTACTCTAATATTAAAAAAAAAAAATATTTTCGATTTTTTTTAATTTTTAATTTTTTTTATTTTGCATTATTTGCTCTCCATCGTGTTAGTAATGCTTAATGAAACGGTAATTTCGTAAAAATAACATTACTACAAAGAAAAAACAACTAGCGCCAAGCGCGTGCTTTTATGTAGTGGTGTTTTTTTTTGGTCTCTTTGGTCTCTTTGCTCTAATGCCTTGCACCGAGTGAAGTGGCGAGACACTGCTATAGCGAGCGTTAGTGAGCTAGCCAACGTAGCGCGTTGAAGTCTTTACTACGAGCGATGGTGTCGCTTGCTTTACGTAGAGACGCTCTTATGTAATATCATATGAATATTATAAACTTTTAAATATGAGCGATGGTATGACCAGTTTTTTTCTACTAAAAATTATTACAGGATTTCAAGTTAACAATAGGGTGTATTATTTATGCTAAGTCCTAAGTACTTACGTCGGTCGGTAGCTTAGTGGTTAAAGAGTTGGCCTTGTAAAAAAGTAACAATACACTTTGAGGTGACTACCTCTACAATATGTATGGTGATTAGCAGGGTTTCTTTTTTTTTTCAAAAGCAGTATTAGGTACACTGTATGTTATAGAGAGATACATGTATTAGATTTATTTTGACACCATTAATTTTTCAAGTTACTAATTAAAAATGCTATTTAAAAAATAATTCTACGACTTATTCGACAACGGAGACCAAGTAGATACAAAAATAAATATAAAAAAAATAACCTGAAAAATAAAATCCACTAACTACCCAACATATAAGAAACAAAAAAAACTACTTCTTTGATACATAAAAGAGCCACTCATGACAAATAAATTATTCGTCCAAATAACGCATACAATTTTACCTATAAACATAAAATTTGTGTCTCAATAACGGAAATGCCACCTACGTACCTCACGACGGCCATCAAAGCCGCCGCGAATTCCTCCGCACATTGTGCCATATCCTGCCGAAGTCATAAATAAAACTGAAATGAACGTCACGTCACCCGCGCCACACAAAAAGCCCCGTATTTGACGTCTAAATTATTGCCAGTAAGCGTTTTCAGCAAGCACACCGCCCCCTCAACAAATCGCCCCCGACGAAGCAGATGAACCGAACCACGAACAATAGACACACCAAATACATCAGATAAAAGAATTTTCAAAACAAACTCAAAATACTTAAACGTTTGACACGAGCATCCGCTGCCGAGCAAAAAAAGCGTAACCAATACGAAATTTAAATTTGTACCTTATGACAATATTTTGAGAGGCGATTTCGTCATGCCGCGGAATCGCTTTGATCCCGCGATAGATCTCAATAGCGGTGATTAAAGGCGCCTGTGATTTTAGTTGAATACTTTTTTTGCGTTGCCTTCATCGGCCATAGAAAATAAACGGCACACTACTGTAAAAGAATATACAATTATTGAGCTTTGAACAGCTACGGCGGGGGTGAAGGGCTCATAAATTGTTTATTTTTTTCTTCGCTCGCCCGTCCGTGTGTTGGAAATCTTTTAAAAATTATAAATGTTTGTAGATTTATTGTGTACGCGTCAGGGGACTGGGCGTTTGTTGCTGAATACTATTTGCTAATTATACGCTTCGATATGCGGAACCGGAGTGGTTTTGATATTTGTGGTTGCTTTTTTTTATAATTATGTGATAAGCTTTTTAAGTGGCATATAAAACTGTGACACTTTACAACAACAGCAACATGATAGATTTTTTTATGGTTTTTTGAAATAACTTTTTTAATTCTATTTGGTTAGTCATATTAAGTTAGATACGCCTAGGTAGGGTGCAATAAATGCATTCAAACTATTGTGTACGCGTCAGGGTTAGTTTTCCCAAGCGACTACAATATGGGGTTCTTCAAGAGGGGCATCAGAAGGTTTCTTCAGGGTAGGCAGCACGAGTGTAACGCCCCTGGTGTTGCATACGTCCATAGGCCGCGGTAACCACTTTCCATCAGGTGGGCCGTGTGCTTGTCTGCCACCTAAGTGGTATAAAAAAAAGGAGACTAGGCATTTGTTGTTGAAAACTAATTTATACCCTTCAATATGCGGAACCGGAGCGAACAGTTTTGATATAAGTGGTTTGTTTTGTAAACTTATTTGTTAATTAGGTTATAATCTCTCCCTCTTTCCGAGACTTCGCCTTTAGCTTAACATCAGGCGAGGTGAAGTCAAATTGACGTGTACTATATAAAAAAAAAATTAGGCTGTTCGTTAGATAGAAATTTATAATATTACTAGCTGACCCGGCGAACATCGTACCGCCAATTAACAGTGAGTGATTATAATTTAATATGAACTTTATTAAATAGCAATAAAATTCAAATTGACTCTACATTTTATTTGGAAAACGTTTATATGGGAAAAAGAAAAGGGCTGTTTTAGAGTTTTCCCGGCAATTATTCGAAGTTTTCTCACCTTTTAAACCTTCGCTAGACCTCCACCAACATTTCAAGATCAAGAAAAGATAAATCCGTTTAGCCGTTCTCGAGTTTTAGCGAGACTTACGAACAACAATTGATTTTAGTGCATTACGTGTTGCGTACGAATAATATTTTATGTCTCATCGTCATCGATTACTATGTCAGAGGTAGAGGGTTTGATTCTGTTTACCTAGTGCAGTTATTTGTATTTATGACGTTTACGGAACATCCGTTTAACAGCATGGCAGCTTTCGCTTGCATGATAAAGTACCCGCTTGACGTTAATAGGCTCACCTCCTATCACGTGGCCGAATAAATTCTTTTTGACGAATTCTAGCGTTTATCTAGCAAGTATTCCTTAATAAATTTTGCATAGGTGGGCACTTATTAAGCTTAACCATCCGCATTTTAATCAGTACAATTAGTTGTGTGCATCAGAATGGCGAGTGTATTTTCCAGATTTGCTTAAATCTATTACAGTTATTTAGTACTTTCTGTGTACCTTTACGTACCTCTCTTGAAAATCTGTGTACCTATACCCGTACAATGATGTTTTACGTCAGTTCTATCTTGTATCATAACAAATTGCAATCCACGGTCTGCTCAGTTTACGACTGTGTTTGATACTCATTGTCAAGTAGAATGATACGGCTGATTTTCATAATAAAATTTCGAGGTCACCAGGCAAAACTTTCCGCGCTACCATGCTGTGTATTTTATATGCTGGTTAGTGGTTATCGAAACCAGTTATTTCTTAACATTGTGTAATATGTCCTAGAATGTTACCATTATTATATATTGAAGAATTTCACCTTGTAATGGGTATCTTTAGATCCCTATAAAATTAGATGTTTGTGACTCAGTCGTGTTAAAATTGGTGAACCAAACCGCTTGTTATCACACACATGCAATAGACTCACCGGTGTCGTAAGTATTATATTAAAACTAGCCGTTGCCCGCTGCTCCACTGGCGTGGATGTCGATTACAGCAACCAAACATAGCCTATGTCCTTTGTCAAAGATTAATCTACTCATCTGCCAAATTTCACCAATATCTGTTCAGTAGTTTAGATGTGAAAGCGACAAACAGATATGGATAGTATATAGTATAGTATAGATGAATCGTCGAAATATTAAACTTCTAAACGATTGCACCATATTGGATAATTCTTTATGTGTCAGTTCATTGGCAGAACAACTTTCGTAGTATAGAAATTTTTGGAAAGTTCTTGGGTAAGGTGCTATAGTAAACTTATATCCTAGGGTTGTGAAAGTGAGTGAGATAGTGATAACATGATACATAGGCCATCAATATAAAAGAGATATGGGTTACATCTAAGCTATATTATCGTACGAACTGGCGAGATAGCGGTTAAACGAGGGCCATTGATAATATAAAATATATTTTTTTAAAATATGGAACAGTACATTGATATCGAATACATAGGGAAAAAGAATCTTCTCGGGCGGGACTCGAACCTGTGATCTTTCCCTTACAGGGGGAATACCTTGATCAACTCGGCTACCGAGACATGCCCGTTGCGATTCAAATTTCCCTTCCTATCCGTCTTTAAGGCGACGGTCATTTTTTTTTTTTTTTTTTTTATCGTGCGAAAAATCCCCACGGAGCCGGTGGAGGCGGTTATGTCGGACTCGAACCGACTAAAACGCACGCCGTCTTGGGTCCTTGGCTGCCGGAGGTGAGATTGCCAAAAGCATATCTCTCGCACCCCGGCAGACCCAGGACCATCTCTATCGAGATGGCCCCCTTCGGGTTGTGGGGACCACAGTGTCCCCATCTAGCCCCGGTTACGGGGAGGCGCATTTTGCGCCGCCACCGCGGCCTGCTTCTGCTAGGGTGACAGGCGGCTCCACCGGTCACCCCCAGGCCAGCGCTCATGGAGGACGGAGGTCGTTCTGCGACCTCCGACGTCCGGTTCGTCTTCACTCTGCGCGGGCTTCCCGGGCCCGGAGTCTGGTCCGGACCCGACCGGCCGCCTCCTTCTCGAGCATTACTTGCTCGCAGAAGGAGACAGCCGCACCCCAAGCGTTCGCGCATCTTACCATCGCTGTGAGCAGCGTGGCGAGTGTGAGGACTCCCACCCCCAGAGCCGCCACTAGGACCCGCCTCGGCGTGTCCCACGCCGGGCACTCGGTCAGCGTGTGCAGCTCCGTGTCCTCGCTCGCATCACAGTGATGGCACTCGGACGTTGGCTCCTTCCGGATCCGACACAGGTAACTCCCGAAACACCCGTGTCCGGTGATCACCTGCGTCAGCCGGTACGAGAGGCTGCCGTGTGGCCTCTCTAGCCACTCCTCCATGATGGGTCTTACCGCCGCTATTACGGCGTGCCCTAAGGCGACGGTCATCTACCGACATTCTTACGAACTATCGGAATCTATGAATGATGTTACAATAATTTTTAAACATTGATTTTTGATAACTCCGTTCAAAGAACATTGATAACTAATTAATCACTGAATCTTTTCACATGGGCCCAATATATAATAATTATTACAAACCTGTAGGTAGGTATAAACTTTAATTTACAAGTGTTTTGTTTCAAATTTGGATTTTAGGATAGTTTTTTTTTATGAAACTTTATAGCATTTTATTATGCTTGCTATACAATGAATTAGTTCGTAAGATGTATATGTACTTACTGTAAATAAATAAAAAATAAAAATTACAATAGGAAAAAATCAGAGGGAACCTATCCCCTACAGGGAATCAATTCAAACATCCCTTCTCTATATATCCATCTTTAAGGCGACGGTGGAGTCATCTACCGACACTCTTACGAACTGTTGTAACCAGTGAAGAATTTTTCATCATACATAATATATATACATAAACTCACGCCTGTATTCCCCGAAGGTGTAGACAGAGGTGCTAGCACCGACATTTCGTCAGTTTATGTTTAGGTCCCAATGTAACAGGTGCCGAGCCTATTGCCATTAACCGGGCACTTATAAACCTGCGATAAATACACACATAACTTCGAAAAGCATCGAAAAGTCATTGGTGTGTGCCATGGTAAACCTGGGATCGAACCCGAGACCTCGTCTCAGCAGTCCATTACCCATACCACTAGGCTACCGCAGACTTTTTCAACCATTTTTAAAAATTGATTTTTGATTACCCTGCCCAAATATTTAAATGAAATGTTATAGCATTTATTAAGCTAATTATACAAATCGATTACATCATTAATTACTCAGGTGTGGCGATAGACCTATGTTACAAAACTCGACTAATGCCATTATAATAATATTGTTCTATTGTGTTTGTTACCCGACTACGGCAAAGCCAAAAGGAGGGTTATGATTTTGACAGGCTATGTATGTGTGTACTTATGTATGTATGTATGTTCATTTGTTCCCTCATAGCTCCTCAACTACTAATTAGAACTGGACAAATGAGGTATCGTTACAATCGGCTTGATGGTCCGATGGTTAATAGGCTATATGACGTGTCACTTAATCTCGTGTGGCGCCCTCTAGCGCTCATAAGGTACTGTGTTAAAAAATAAATTTGAGATAAATATGCCGTGTTTGGCATCAAATAAAAGTGCTTAATGAGCACATTTCAAATATATAAAAAATATTAGCTTTACCTTGCCTCCAAATAATTTAAATAAAAATAAAGTTTAAGCTAAAACCCGACTACCGAAAAATGACGCTTTAAAAAGTGACAAACAAGAAAATATCAAGGATAGCCGTGGTCGTATGCCACTTACTCTAACAAAACAATATATTCTAGGGAAAAGTGGCATACGACCACGGCTATCCTTGATATTTTCTTGTTTGTCACTTTTTAAAGCGTCATTTTTCGGTAGTCGGGTTTTAGCTTAAACTTTATTTTTACTTCTTTTCTTTAACATACGTGTATGCTTCTAACTACAGGCATGAAAAATCATCTGATGAGACGGTCAAACTAAAAACCATTATTGTACAATTCTTAATATCTATAATAGTGACCGACACTCCACCTTTAGCTAACCATCAGTCGACGTTAAATTAAATTGACGTGTCCTACATTAAAAAAATGTAGAACACTTTACAATGAATAGAAACCTAACTGATTGTTCTCATTTTCCTTCTCGCCAAATGTAACTGCACCTAACATCTTCATTGAGCACCAAAGGTGTTAATAGCAGCGCTGACGCTCATTATGTTAGTGCGAGGTGCGATCATAAATTTGTTCCTTCAAGGACACACAACAAAAGAACTAAGTGTCGTTCAATCCCAAAGTCGATTTTACAAGAGGCTGCCTGAGACGCGCGTGTGGGCCTGTGAGAAGAAAGTATTATATGGATATGACTTTATGGATAATTTAATTAATAAATAATAAATAAAATAAAAATAAATAAAAATGTTTATTTGTCTCAAGAAGATACAATATTTTTACAAACAGTACTGTGCTATAAATTTAACTAAATTATGTTGATACTGATTATAGTAAAACCATTACCAATGTACTAACTTTTCAACATCCATTGTATATTTTGTATTCGCTTTGTGTGTGCATAAATGTTAAATAAATAAATAAATAAAAATAGCTTTTGCCCATGGCTTCACCCACGTGGATGTCAGTTATCGCGATCAAACATAGCCTATGTTCTTTCTCGATGTCAAGTCTACCCCTATTCCAAATTTGATCAAAATCGGTTCAGTGGTTTAGGCGTGAAAGCGTAACATACAGACAGACAGATAGAGTTACTTTCGCATTTATAATATTAGTAAGGATTAGTAAGGATTTATTGATACCGAATTTAATCAAAATGTCAGTTAAAGATTATTCGAGAATAAATCGAGGGTACAACAAAACTATACACTAATTAACTAAAATAAAAGCTGAATGAAATACTTTCATTTGCTATTATATTTTTAAGCGCTTTCCAAAAACACAAAAGTAAAATCAATTTAAGAGAAATTAAAATTAATCTATCGATTGACGTCAGTTGCAAATTAAAATTATACATGTACACTTTTTTCGATTTAAATTATAGGAAAATTTAGCATATTAATGGGTTCAAAATGTCATTATTTAGAATTTATTAGAATTATCTAATTTATGATGAGATGCATTGAAACAAATTATAATATCGCATATTTTCGGGATAATTTTTAATGAATGTTAATAAAGAACGAAATTAAAGAGCAATAGAGAACTATACACATCCTACTGACAATGATGCGCTTTATGAGTCTACACTTGCCATATATGGCCGGTAAATATCGGAAAAAAAGTTCAAATATAAAATGAAATGTCAATAAGCAATTACAAATATTGATAGGTTAATTTATAATCAATAAGCGCCTGCCTTGCACTAGTTCTGCACCACCCTATGGTAGACAGGTAGAGAATGCTTACGGCATAAAGTAGGCCAATGTATATTGTGCATACATTTTAAATAAAAACAAATAAATAAACCTAAGACCTGGAATTCCCTGCCAGCTCACGTGTTTCAACGTTTTTTATAACTTCTAATTCACATTCAATTTCTTTGTTTCTTGTCACATTAGTAGAGATTTTATCAGCTAAGGCGAAAGTGCTGTTATGCATTAAAATAGTATCTGATTTAAATATTACATTATGCATATGTTTATGCGACTTCTGTCTAGTTTGGCCATTTGGCGCTAAAAGCTGCTTCAAGTATAAAATATATAGTGGTACAATTCAATCTATGATATTTTCTAAATAAAACATGCAGCTACATTCTAACTATTTATTTTATTTTCTATTATCAACCTATTTTAAGTGCATAGTACTGAAGTTAAAGTACTTGCTGTCGTTTTTATTAAATTTATATACCTACATAATCAATTATCATTGTTTTAAAAGATTTATTATAAAGATTAAAAATAATTACAAACTTATACACAAAGTTCTCCTTAAACTAAAATTGTCCATGCAGGGAGAAGTGCATTTATATTTCTTAGTTATGAAAGTTATTTAACTGTTTAATAACGATATATCTGATTTTCAATATATTATATCTTATATTTTACACGTCTAACTGATATAAAACCTGCATCTTTTGACCGCCATTATATATTTTTAGATTATTTAATAGTCAGAATATAACGACTAATGTGCATTTTTGTCTTATCTAGCACTTAGCAATCTTAGATCATTTACATCTAGATAGTCGATAACTGAGGTCATTGACTTATTTATTATCCGTTTCGATGCTTATTATTGCACTTATTAATCTAGCATTGTGGTATCATCTTCAAAGAATTCTATTAGACGCTTACTTATTTCGAACTTATTACCCTTGAAGTACCCTCTCTGAGGTATCAAGTATACTTCGTGCTTGAAATATGTGGATATACTCGTGCATCTTCAGTACAGTTCGCAATAATGGTTATCATAATTGCATTCAGAGATCGCACATTTGTGCCTAGGTTTCACTCTCCTATGAATTCTTCTCTTGATGTGGCTTTTCTTGATTTTACAAAAGTGACTGCCGTTTGACCCCTAAACCTGAGAAGAAAGTCTGCGCTAGAGACATTTTTTTCTTTGTCGTTGATTAATTTCTAAAGTCAGTATTAACATTTAAACGAATTGTTTACGCTAAAAACTCGCATTTTAAAAGAGTTGAAGAGTTATTTTTTTTGTTAAATTATAAATTAATATCGAAGTCATATCCACACTAACTCATCGGTTCTGAATCTCAATAGGTCACCACTGTCCTCATGAATGGGTGGTATCGTCGGGGGCTCTTTACAACGCACGTTTTGTACGGAATGTTGTAACAAAAAAGCCTTAGATACACACTGCGATAAATTTTCATTTGCAGTCTACCAACATTCTTTTCATTCAATATTGAGCTTTAGGCATATGAAAATAAAGATGGTAATTTATTTGAAGGTTGGTACGTGTATGTTGGTTTTGAGAAATAAAATAATCTGACATGCAAGATCGGTCGGTAAGCAGGGAGGAGTTTGTTTTGGACGCTTTATTAATTATGTCCAATTAATTTTAGAATGGTTCGTCTCGCCATTTTCGGTACGGTCGGCGTTAGTGGTCTTGTTTGTTGATAACTTTTATTAATGAAATTTTATGGTTCTCTTTTCAGGAGATAAAGTTTCGGAACAAGATTGGGCGTGACGGTGTGACACTTTGTTTATTATTGTGAGGATATCTTTCTTTTGCAACTGGGGCAGAATTTATTAATGTTTGAATGTATTTTGCATTTTTTTTACATTATGTGGGCTTTATTTTACGACTAAGGTGCAGTAGCGGTAGAGCGGTGAATAGAACTCCTATTCAGTTAATTATTTTGTGAATTTGATTTTTTGTATGCACAATTTTTTTTCAAACTGTCCGAACAGTGCTGAAAACAAGATAAAATGATTTATTCAATTTATTGCAGTCGTTTGAAAATTATCAGTGTACTTATATTTTGGCAATTCATTTAAACATATCAGAATTTTCGTATAAAAACATAATAGTTATGTTCTGTAATTTAGTGCCAATTATAAAAAATGAGGAGGGAAAAGGACTACTAAACACTTAAAAATGCATACAATCTTTCTTTACAATTGAAATAAATATAAATAAATATATAATAATATTATAAATATGAAAGTTTGTAAAAAAAATTGTTTTATCAATTACGCTCTAACGGCTGAATGGATCTGGCTAAAATGTATTAATGAAAAATAGAACCTGGAATAACACATAGGCTACTTTTTACCCCGGGAGCTGGTCTGCAATTTCTTGCAAGAATAGTGAACTAGGACAATTCATACATAAGTACTATGACATTAATAATTATTAAAAAAAAACTCATCAAAACGTGATACACATACGTACATACAAGCCAACGAACTCTATATATATATGCAAAACGTGCATAATATTAGTATTAAACAATATTTAATTTCACCCATAAAACTTTTACAGCTTGAAAGGATGCATGAATTGCTTTATTAGTCTTCGATATTGCCCCGGCTTCGCTCCATAACGCCACTATAGAAGCCACTTATTGAAATCGTTCTAACAAGCGAAAAAACATCGATATATAAAATTAATAGCTGATCACAAAAAAAAATTCGAACGTTAACTTTTTTTATTTTGTTACTTTGGTGTCACTGTGATTTCACACGTTCATAGGTATGTCTTTTATAATATTTTCGTGGCATTGTGCTAAGCGATCGCCGACGCGGCGCCGGCGCATCCGATTATGTTATTGTTAAAGGACCAAATTCTTTTATTTGACCTACGCGACATTCCTACGAGGGTTGTGTTTTGCGGCCACGGATGTTTGGACATTCAGTTTATTTGTTATTTGTTGTATATCGGTAGATACGAAACCATAAATTAACGATCGATGTTTTTTGCTCGATTGGAAACTGGCTTTTATAGTTCGGTGATTATTCGATCGATGATTATCAAAAATATTTTATAATAATTAGGAGATAAAAATTGTGTGTAGAATAGAAGGCTCTTTTATTGTAAAACAGTAACACGCGTAATTATCTTGCAATAGAAAACGTGATTAAACTTATTCTATATGGCTGAAGTGCCTTGAATAAATTTCATATATCAACCTAAACATAAAAAAGTTAGCTTAAGTTTTTAAATTTTAGTTTTTAGAATAAAGTTTGGTCATGTGAATTTAAACTGTGCTATGTAAATGTAATGAATAACCGTCGGTTAAGCGTCGGTAGTTTAGCGGTGAAGGAGTCGGCCTTACGATTGAGAGGTCCCGGGTTCGAAACCTTGCCATTACACTACCGACGAGAACCCACTGCTAGCACAAGCAATTTAGCTTAGTTGGAGGGGTTAGAGGGAATATTAGTAATTTCGGTCACTAATATTCTTTAAAAAATATTTGTAGAAGATATAGATATGTCATATCAACTTTTGTGAAGACAGTTCAAACAGCCGCGCTCTCTTGTAAAGTAGAGATTTTGCAGGATTTTGCAGTCTATTCGGTTAATTTGAAATAATAGGTGATGGGGAAATTTAAATTCCCAATCGAAGACCTTATTACTTAGTGTTTATTGATGGCACTTGGTGGAATTTATTATTGCACATATTGAGAACACTTGTACTTATTCCACAGTACTTATTTTATTGAACCTGACAGGTTTCGCCTTACAGCATTCTGAAAGGTTTACATTTATACATTATCAAAGGTTATTGATGTTCTACTTCTTAAAAAACTACCAATAGTACTTACTTTATTGGGTTTTCTTTATTGACTAAACTTTGTATTCGCAAAAGATCTGCGGGGGTCGCTATTGTATCATAAATTTATATTATGACTAATGATAAGTACAATGTGCGGTCTTATCACAGTCTGCGCCCTACAGATAACCTCCCGATAGACTATATTTATTGGGTGTAACGGGCAACATATAGTGTGCTTGTCCTATTTTTATATTAAAAACACTTATCTCTTACGACATACGACAATGGTAGACGCAAGCAGCAGATATGCGTAATTCATTGTGGCTTTTCAATGGTCCCCTTTATCCGTATCGAAGTATAACAAGTAATGTATGTAATGTATATACTACATGCGTCTGCAGTTTTCGTATGCGGTCGGCTTCGGAATCATATCTACCTTTAGCTTCTATATTTTCCTACCTTTTCAACTCTCGCGTTCCATTATATACAATAATAATAACGGGAATTAACGCGATCATGGTATAGGTTTGATTTGCCTGACGTTTCGACAAGGTTACACCGGCCGTGGTCACAGGCTGACTGGCTCCGTAGTACACGCCCGCCATTTTCGAGTCCGTGAGGTAGTAGATACAGACCCTACTACCTCACGGACTCGAAGACGGTGGGGCCTTAATTACCAGTAACTACTGCCATTACTCGTATACCGACCCATCTATGGCAACCAAACCGACGGCTTGAAGTACTTTGCGAGGTTAAGAGGAGTTTCAATATCTTTAAGAATGGTAGTGCATCCTAAGTCCAACCTCCCTAGTGTGGCTCAGTAGTAACTGAGTAGGTCACCACATTGCAATGTTAGGCTTCAACCACTCGAAAGGAGAGCCTGCCTGTCTCGACCATAGTTCGGCAAAGTATCAGCTGGCGTATTGAGACGTTATCCTATTTACAAAAATAAAATTAAAAATTTAAAAGCCCCCGTCACAAAAACACCTCCAAAAAGTTGAAAATAAATGAATAAATTTTGATTCAACGGTTGCCATGTCGGGGGACCCTAATTGTTTAAGTACTACTTGATATTATCGGAACAATTCAAGGTCCCCCGACATGGCAACCGTTGAATCAAAATTTATTCATTTATTTTCAACTTTTTGGAGGTGTTTTTGTGACGGGGGTTTTTTAAATATCCCGAATAATATACCTTTCAAACATAAAAAACTAAATCCAAATCGGTTCATCCGTTTAGGTGCTACGATGCCACTGACAGACACGTCAAACTTATAACACCCTGTCATTTTTGCGTCGGGGGTTAAAAAAATAACAAATTGAACCTTTGGCTCTTGACATAACATATGAACCCTCTCAGTCCCATCATATAAGTCGTCAAAATCCTTCTTCAACCGAGCGCTAAGTTAAGTTACATCCAAAACTTCTACTCCCCAGTCGGGAGGGGGTATGTTCCCAGTTCCCAAAGAAGCAATTGCCACCTAATCAATTCTATTTCAAGAGGAAATCGTTAACTAGAGTGTCTTTTGTCAATCAGCATGTGTAAGATACTTTTTGTAATGTGCAATTTAGGTTTACACTCCAAAGATGTAACATCTAGCTAGGTATAACAGATTAGGACAAGCTGACTTTAACAAATAATGAGTCAATTTTAAAACATATAAAATATTTTTCCCGTTTTAATATCCGAACAACTCGACTAAATTTGTAATATAATAAATAACAGTCATTGGATTGTATAAAAAGAGTGATACTTGATAGGACGGACGCAGTTTAATATCTGTAGCCGGACGAATAAAGAAGTGATTATAATATTATTTTATGATTATTACTAATATTTTGTGGCATATATAAGTGATAATGAATGTTGCAGTGAGTGTTTGATATGATTAATAATAATTGTGGCAAGGAAAAATGGTGAGTAAAGTGAAGAGGATCGCGTCGGAGAGAAGCGTGGTCGTGGAATATTCGATGTTCGAACTTTCTTCTTTCAACAAACTGCCTATAAAGACTACCATGGATGTTCGTATGGCAACGGGGACCAACGTAAAGGCTTGATATGGCCACGAATTCTAACACTGATTTAGATAGTATTGTACAGTCAACGTCAGAAATACCTTGACTACAAAGTTTCAAAATGATCTTAAAACTAAAGCATTTAGAACAAATCAAACTGTTTAATTGATTTAAATTGTATTATTGTCCAAACTAAAGGTGTGTACCAAATATAAGAACAATCAATACACAGAAACGGGAGAGAATCAAAGCATTAAGATCATTTTGAAGATTTTGTTCATCAAGATTGAGTAGTAGGAGTAGGTACTCGGTTACCGCTTAACCAGGAGCCACTAAAGCTCTACCTATCATCATTACCTACACCACTTATGCCATACAATCAACAATATAATAAAAGTTTGGTTAATAAACATGCAGGTTGAATTGAATTAAAAAAGGTTCGTATTAAACACAAATAAAAAATCATTGAATCTTTCCGCTACATTTCATTGACAAAAGCTCACCGCTTTGTAACTTGACACCAACAAACAGATCATTAAACTGTCTGTTTACATTTGGTGTAACAATGAATTTACACTAGTTAAAGTATTGCGTTACCTTCCGGATTTATTCACTGGTTTTGACGGAGTAATGAGGCTGATTGGTACATATTTAGTTTTTGTAAATTTTTTTTTTGAAATTATTTAGATTTTTTTTATATTGGACACGTCAATTTGACTTCACCTCGCCTGATGTTAAACTAAAGGCAAAGTCTCGGAAAGAGGGTCACCATCGTAAACTTTTACCATGTTAACAGTGGTGGCACTCAGCTTGACAGCCTCATTAGATGCCTTTTCACGCCCCGCTTAAAGGACCCGGGACTGTAGGAAGAAGGATACACGTGAGCTGGCAGGGAGGTCCAGGTCTTAGTGGTGCGGCAAAGGAATGAGTCACCGAAACGCTTGGTTCTAGCAGGTATACTCTGCACCGTAAATGAATGGCATCTTAGTCCTGCACGTGTCGTACAGTGAAGGAAAGGGGAGGGTGGGACTAATTGGAAGAGCTCGTCAGAACATTCACCATGGTAGAGACGGTAGAATACCGCCAAAGACGCAACATCTCTACGCATCTTCAAAGGCTCGAGGGTGTTCGTGACTTCAGGATTCCCAATAATGCGGACCGCACGTCGCTGCAATCTGTCGAGAGCATCTAGTAAGTACTTACATTGCGGAGCCGTCCCAGAGATGTGAGCAGTATTCCACGCAGAAACGAATTTGGGTCTTGTATAGAAGACACCGCTGCTCCGGCGTGAAAAAACGTCTCACTCTGTTCAGGACTCCGAGTTTAGTTTAGTATTAGTTGTTGGTTGTAAAATATATTCTGTCATTTATTAGTCGTAGTCTACTGAATATATCTAATCTACTAATACATTTGGACATAATATACTGCCACATGCAGTCACGCCTTTTCACGCGACTGCGCCAGCGAGGATAATGATTCTCACGTGTATGTATGTTTGTATGTGATTATGTATGTAGTTTTCTTCGTACCCCTCTACAGGCCTAAAGGCAGGACGGAGTTTGATGAGTGGGGTCTAAAATTGAAGGTATTCATCTCCCGAGTGTCATAGTAAATGTCTATATAAAGTACACAGATGATTTTAAGTGCTGAAATGTGTGTGGATAAGAAAATAATTTTACTCTAGCTTATCGAGTAGGACATCAAAATGAAGGAAATCAGAAGGCGATTACAAACAAATTCATAAATCCCATAAATTTGTCATTCTATTCTACAATTAATTGCCACTTGTCTAGGGGGACTGGCCTTTTCTAAAAACATCTGAGTTTCTAAAATATTTAGATACCTAAACTTAGCTAGGACGTGCCTTAGTAACCTTAGATATATACAGGTTTAGGACAGGACATACGGTTTGCAGGTGACGTCTCCAAATATCTTGGTAGGCCCCTACACCCGCCTAATATCACACTCCACCTCTATCTCTGAATATAAACGATATAATAATATACTACAAATTTCTTTCACGTCATTCTTGCTACCCTATAATTAAATCATTTTATATCACAACACTGTAGATGCCGTTCACAAGTCGGTGGTCTCGAAAGTGCCAAACGAAGGTAAACATAAGAAATATGTAACACAGAAATAGCACACGGCAGCCTAACAAAACAGTCTTCACAGTCGTACAAACAAGAGACATACGTAAAACTACTAGTCTACAGTTTTGGTTCAAATTTATTTTGATTAAATTTTTTGAGTTATACTGAGTGTAGTCTTTGCGTTTTTAAAAGGTGAGATTTCATAACTAAAACTCATAAAGTTATCAACGTGTAATTGAAAACGAATTAAACTAGGGGTGATTCTGAAGGTTTAATAATATTTCGGAAATCTAGGTATGTTTTGTTTTGTGCATTGTGATTAAAAGAACGTTCCAATAACTTCTAGAATATTTTTTTCCTTATAAATTATCTTGATTTTTTTTAAATCGTGTTTTTCGATTTATTTTGAAATCACGTTTATTGAAAACGTTATTTAAAAATAAAATAAAACGTGGTGCTACTGATCTTATAATCTTCAATTAATTATGTAACACTGATAATAAAGTTCTACAAAATAATTAATTTAAAATACATAAATTGAATGATAAGGAATCACTTAAAAAACCATTAATCTTAATAAAGATCACGCTATCTAAACCCAAAGTAAACATAGCCTTACTTGCTTATAAAAAATTATAAGTTTTTTGGTAAATAGATTCACACAAACCTAGTTTATCTAGGTTTGTGTGAAACTTGGTCTGGATACAAGTGTATTATAATTATGCATATAACTATTTGCACTGAGTAAGAATGTATCACACGAGAAATATCACATCATGGGTCAATTAACGCGCTCAAAACAAACAGTCTCCATGGGAATTTTTTATTTATTTATTATCACTCCTCAGTTTTGTTTGCTGTCCTTTTATTGGGTTGAAACTAACGAACAGTCGGATAAAGGGTTTTTATTTTGGGATTATCGTCTCTAGGGCCACGAAGGTCGATGTGACGTAACACCGTATGGTTTTAGTCGGTTCGAGCCCGACACTGTATCTCAAAGGACCCGGTGAGTTAGTTGACGCCCGATTGGGGTATCCGCAAGCAAATAAAAGGGAACAGGTACTATGTAAAAGCATAAATAAAATAAAAGTAAAAATAATATCAAAATTAATTGTGTATCAGTGCGGCGACATAATATATTGTATCTAATATTTATTGAAGGAATTTTTACAGCATTAAGTATGCTAACTATAAAAATCGAATACATAGGGAAAAAGAATCTTCTCGGGCGGGACTCGAACCCGCAGTCTTTCCCTTACAGGGGGAATGCCTGACCAATTCGGCTACCGAGACCCGCCCGATATGATTCAAATTTCCCATCTTATACGTCTTTAAGGCGACGTGGCGTCATCTACCGATTTTCTTACGAACTATCGGAATCAATGAATGATGTTACAATCATTTTTAAACATAGATTTTTTGATAACTGCGCCCAAACAATTGAAGGAATTTTTACAGCATTAAGTATGCTAACTATAAAAATCGAATACATAGGCATTCCCCCTGTAAGGGAAAGACTGCGGGTTTGAGTCCCGCCCGAGAAGATTCTTTTTCCCTATGTATTCAATTCAAATATTTATGTTGAAATTGTGATAAAATCAGTCAAAATAAAAACCTTAAAATTATAGTGTTGGGTTGGAATACCGTACAATTGTATTTATTAATTTGCACACAAAAAATATTCGAGGCGAATAAGGAAAGGAAAATAGGGCGAAACAAGAATAAAATATTAAATTCAAAATAAATATTACATTTGGGGCGAAAAAGGAATAAAATGTGGGGCGAATGCGGATTTTTTTATGTGGGGCAAAACTTCGTGAGGCGAACGCGGAACAAATCAAAAGGAACTTTTGAATTATTTTTTACAGAATTTAGAATGCTAATTATTTAAATCGATATAGAAAGGAAAAAAAATATTGGTTCAGGCGGGATTTGAAAAGAAATCGATTTTAAAAAAGAACTTCTAAATAAATTAATTCACTTAAATACACAAATATGTAAAGGTTCCAATGACAGCGAGCCTTAAACACAATGCTTTAGATACATACAATATAACATTCTATTGCACAACAAGTAAACAGAACGAAACTCATTCACTGTACAAATACGTGCGAGTCAATGGGCCTTATTTGCATACACTGAATCACACTCCGAACCGTTATTCGCGAGGATGTCGCGTAGACTCTAATTGGAAGCGATTTTAGAATCCTTACATCGTAACTTGACTTTTTATTAAGGTAGCAAACAAGGATATTTTTTTTTATATAACGCACAGTAATATGGCATGCGCGATGTTTTCTGACGAAGAAAAAAAACAGAACGGAAAAACATACTTCATAACATGATATCGATTATATTCTACAATAGGCAGTCAAATAGATTCCAACTAGGTCCAAGTACTTCCAATTTATATTTTTTTAAATTACCAAATGTAAATTATACAAGTATAACTTAACATAGAGACCTTTCACACTAGCGTTTGTCCAGCGTAGGCATTCGGTGAACGCATGTACTGCGCAGATGCCGCGACAGCGCGACGCGTGTGTAAGTTTGTCGAGGTATTTCTCCTGCAGTTGCAGTTAGTTAAAAGCTGCACTAGACGCCACATAGATGAAATTGAATTGCTACCCAAGTAGGTACAGTAGTGTACTCAAGTGCTCCAGCCTTGGACCATTTATTCTGACTACCGTTAGGGAAGGTTCATATCTGACGGAACATGCGTCGTGTATTATAGACGCTGTACGCTCGACGCACTAACGTAGCATCGGTTGAGTGTGAACGGTCAAGTGCTTTTCTATACATTTGTCTGTTCTGGCGTTACGCGACCGATAATACGCGACGCATGTTCCGTCAGATATGAACCTTCCCTTAGTGTAAGGCTCAAGCAGAGGGCCACAACCATGTGACACGTGCGTTGCGTTGATGCAGCGTTTGCGCTGCTCAGAAGCTGATTAAAAGCTAGTGTAAAGGGTCTCTTATACATTAGTCACTAGCCATGTAAAACCACTAAGGTGTTATTCACATGTATGTCTTTATATATTTTATTGGAGGCCAGCCTATTATCGATAATAATCAGGCACTTTAACTGACTGTATACATCTACAAAGAACATTCTACGATACAAACCTCATATTGACTTGGGTATTTAATACATAAAATCTGGCATACCAGTTGCATTTCCTATCGCTGCAATGAAACGAGTAAACAAGATACAATGTAGATAAGAATTCAGGTATATCAATTGGATCGAGTGAAATACTGATGAGTACTATGTGAATCATCGTAATGACAGACTATGTATGAATCACTATGTTCACGGTGTTGAGCACGGGAAATTTATGGAGCAGGGAATGTGATTGATCAGCAATACAGTAGGATGACGCAGCGCAGGTTTCCTGTAGTACACCTCGAACCTTGAACATTTTTAATTCGCATTTCGGCAACCTGTCCTTGGCACTCATCAAAAACTATAATAATGGTTTATTGTACACAAGTTGTGTTGTTGCGATTTTTGTTTCTTTATTTTGAAGAAAAATTATTGTGATCATAATCTAACTAATATAATATTTCCCTTAGTAATGATACTTCCCATCTGCGGTACCCTAGTGGTATGGGTAATGGACTGCTGAGACGAGGTCTCGGGTGCGATCCCAGGTTTACCATGGCACACACCAATGACTTTTCGATGCTTTTCGAAGTTATGTGTGTATTTATCGCAGGTTTATAAGTGCCCGGTTAATGGCAATAGGCTCGCTACCTATTACATTGGGACCTAAAACATAAACTGGCGAAATGTGGGTGCTAGCACCTCTGCCTACCCCTTCGGGGAATACAGGCGTGAGTTTATGTTATGTAATGATACTTAGATGAAAGCGAATAATACAGAACTGATATTTATCGCCATTTGTTGAACAATTTAAAACGTCATTTTGAAAAAGAATTATCATCACATTCGCATTAGTCGCAGTCGTATCCGAGGTTATCACATCAAAGTCCACATTCGTCGGTCTTGAACATCCACGGTAAGCCTATCCATACTATAATATTATAAATGCGAAAGTAACTCTGTCTGTCTGTCTGTCTGTCTGTATGTTACGCTTTCACGCCTAAACCACTGAACCGATTTTGATGAAATTTGGCATAGAGGTAGATTAGACCATGAGAAAGGACATAGGCTATGTTTGGTCGCGATAACCTACATCCACGCGGGCGGAGCCGCGGGCAAAAGCTAGTCTTCTATAACGCCAAGTCAGCGTTACTACTCCTACCGGAGCCATTTTTTTTCAGCATTTGCAAACCATAAACCGGAGACAAATTAATGGGGTAAGTACCCATTATTTTTTCTCTGCCTGCTATCAAACTTGTTTCAATCTTCTCAGCATCAGTCTGGTTTCTTATTTTTAATAATTTATTTTATTTGCTTTTCAGTTTATTATACTTTGCAGACAGGTAAAAACCTGTCTGCAAAGTATATATATATAACAAAAATGTTTTCTTAATAATCAAGTTTATTTCAAACGTTTGACATATCATATTGCGAAGCGACAAAGGAAAATATTAATTTCGTGATTAATATATATTATGATAAATAATATTTATTTACATAGTTGCCGGGATAATAATAAGATATAACAATCTATTAGAAGAATAATCCCATGGAGTAATTATTGTGTCGTGAAGGAACATCACCGAAATTCTACCATAATTGTTATATTTTTGCTCATATTTTCGGTTGTACTCAAGCGATTGGAATCAAACAAAACGAATCGAAATCCATGAAGTATTTGAGATCAACGCGGTCAAACAATTTTGGCGCCAAAAATCCACCATGTTGATTTCCTTGAAATTCTATAACTCCGTCCATTATATTATTGTATTTTAGACAGCTCACTGACAGTTGTCGATGTAACTTTGTGCTAGCGTCAATACCTAAAAATGCGAACAAGAATTAGGCGCCAATACTTCATATTTCATTGACAACGTCACGTCAACCAGAAAGCAAATTTAGGGATGTAGTTAGTCGTAGTAGAAAATGTCATAATCGATATCGACTATATACAGAAAATAATTAAAAATATTACCTTACTTTGTACGCGCATGGCTCCATCATAAATGTAGACGGAGTTACAAAATTATTTTTTGGGTTTTATTTATATATTATTGGCAAAATGGTCCCATTTAAATTTCATAAAGATTTCGTTAATAAATACCAGGAAATCAGCCGCGAGTGCTGCAATATTACATGCCATTATTCATACCACTTCGAATGGGTACGCAGAGGTGTTTAGAATATTCAGCGATATTCCCGGTGTCCGGTGTTTATATATCGATTCTAAAAAATATTTTTTATTGATTTTAGTATTGCTGATTTATTATTATGTATAGTGTAATAATTATACATGAAATCATCATACATACCTATATTTTTATATTATGGTTTTTCTAATCGGGTTTTTTAACTTTATCGATATTTTAAATTATCTTGCAATCACTACTTCCATCTGTCTAAAATACAATAATATAATGGACGGGGTATAATATACCTGGTGTCACTCACACAATCACGGCGAATCAAATGACACCTCATATGCCAAATTCCGTCAAGCCTTTCAGGCAGTAGGGCGTGCCAAAGAAATGGACATACTATATTAAGCATGTATTATACACATAAACCTTCTTGAGTTACTCTATCTATTAAAAGAAACCGCAATTGGGGTAAAAACCCCAGGAGTGTTACATTTTTTAAATTTAGCTATTTATGTTAAACAAAAGCTAAAATTACCACACCGTTTAACACAACGTATGCAGTGCAGTTTTTAGAAATAATATAATTATTATAATATAGACATGCGGCCAAACGATTTCGGCTGGCTGTAATGTGGCAAGCTGCAAGTGCGTTGTGGCTGTATGTATATCAGATTTCCTTCATTAAGTGGTGTATTATACCTATATATTGAGCTATAATGCAAGAAAATTAAAAAGATATGAAAATTCATAACTTTTTTAGTCCCAGATATTTGTATGAATACGGTTACTACGTATCAAAGTGCCGATTTTCAAAATCCTGCACGAAATACCGAAGTTCAAAATCCCAAAAGTTCAAAGTTCCAAAATCCAAAATTCCGAAAATGTTATTTTGACACGTTATCGATGGTAGGCATTCTGGTTAAATTTGTATAGTTTCCTTTTACAACAGAGGAAGTTTGAATGATTTGTTAGGCATTTGGTATGGTAATTATTCAAATTGATTTAGCAAGGAAAAATTTTGTGATCGGTCCAGGCGGGATTTAAACCTCTTCGATCCTTCTCTTTACACAGTACTACACAATAACAGAGGTAGTTTTTTTTAAGTAACTGAACACGATATGCGAAGGATACGGCCTATATCCTTCCAACCTATACATATCCATGTCGAGGTAAGCAATGGTTACCCCACGTAATCCGACTTGGATAGATTAGGTTAGAATTATTAGCCTTCGTGGTTTGTTTCTTTTTTTAAATATATATAACAGTCCAAACCCAAAAATCTAGTTTGCAAGATTTTATAGTGCGGGATTTTCTACTTTCGGTATTTTGAACATCCGGTCATTCGGGATTTGAAATTTCGGTCTTTCGTTCATCGGTATTATGTGAAACGTTTTAGGCGATTTTTGTCTTTCCTAGTACTCAAAGCTACGAGTATAATGGTCCCGTATAGTCTTTTGATCCCCATGAAATAGGATCGATAGGCACCAAAAATTTATTTTGGCCGCTTGGCATTTTTCTTGCTGAGTGTACGTTTTTTCCAGAATCTGTGAATGCAGTTCAAAATACCTCAAAAACTTAGGGAAAGTCTCCTAAGAACTTTTTGCTGTAACTAAATGTTAATGTAAATGTCTTTACTGGCCCGTTTCATAAATACAGCTTGTATAACAGAAAAAGTTAGCATAGATACCGATTGGTTAAAAATTTCATCAAATTTTCATTTCATGATCTATGTCTGTGTGTCTGTCACAGACACAGAACGGGCTAACTATTAAGAAATCCTACTCATATTATTTAATGTGAAAATTGTCATCACGTTCATTTTTTCTGTCAGCTTTTAACATATTTTTTTATCGTCTCTAATCTTGCTATTTAATACTATTTGAAGGCTACTCTTATCTCATCCTGGTATAGATAAGAAATATCTATATATATATACATTAATATGTATATACTAGCTTATGCACGCGGCTTCGCCCGCGTGGATTTCGGTTATCGCAAGAAAACATTTCTCAAAACACGTAGGTGTACCAAGTTTCGTGCTTCTAACTTTGGAAATGACGACCTTTCCATACAAACGTTTATCACCTATTTTACCCTTTTTGTTGTTGAATTTCTTAAAAGACACAGGTTTAAGAAATGTAGTGCATCTAGCTCTGAAAATTACGGACTTTCATACAAATTTCCATCCTTTATTTTACACCTTTAGCAGCAGAATTTCTAAAAAACCTTTCTTAGTGGACGCTTACATCATAAAATGCATCTATTGTCAAAATTTCAAGTTATTAGGTCCAGTGGTTTAGGCTCTGCGTTGATGAATCAGTCAGTCAGTCAGTCCGGACAACTAATTTTATATGTATAGATAGATATATATAATTATTTATATTATTAAATATTATGTACTAAATGTACAGTGAGTGACAAAAGCTTTTAAACCCTACAAATGCAATTAAAAAATATGTTTTGTAGTACTTATAATTTTTCCTAATGTAACCTCATACTTTCGATCAATTAGCGTAACCTATCGCAGTCTGCTGCTGTATATAGGACTCTCTCAATGTTGAGAGTGTTTAAAATAGGCAGCGTCTAATTTTGAAAAAATGTCAGTGTATAAATAACAATTTTTTTTATATACTACAATCGTATCACTAATTTTTGGTCTTTAAAATAAAACAGTCAGTTCTTCAAGTGTTTACTTAATAATCAAAATTCAAATTTAAAATAAGTACACTTAGCCGTTAAATTGTCTAATGTTCCGTTGTTAATTATTTGTCTCATAAGAACCTTCTCATAACAAAAACAAACACAACAAAATAGTATTAACGAAATTTAGTTTTGCCGTTCACGCATGATGCCATGAAATATGTTAATTGAGATTAATTTTATATTATACAGATTTATGTCTCGTGCATTATTTTAGCGAAGTTGTTATAGCAAAGGTGGTCTGTAAATTGATATGTGGTATGTAACTTTTATCAATAACTGTACATTTCCGTTATTCAAGTCTTATATCAAAGACATAGTGCTTAATATAGACAAGTTTGTAAATTGGATACTTATATGTCTCGACTCTTAAGTATCAAATTTTTACAAAAATAGAATCCTATTTAAAAATCATATTATGTAATATGTTCTGTGACCATCGTAACTTTTTTTTATAATACACGTGGAAGTAAGTAATTACGGGTGTCTACCAAGACAAATTTATTTCAAACTCATTGCTACATTTGCTACATAATAACCTTGCGTGTGTAGTCACTGGGTTTTCCAAATATTAGTACAATAGAACATTTTCTAGAAAAAAAAAATGCTTACGTTACGTTACGTTCCAGTTGATTGCACAAACAAAGATCCATACTAATATTATAAATGCGGAAGTAACTCTGTCTGCCTGTCTGTATGTTAGCTTTCACGCCTTTTTTTTTTTTTTTTTTTTTTTTCGTGCGGAAATCCCCTCGGATACCCCCCTGCCGGAGCCGGAAGGGGAGGTTATGTCGGACTCGAACCGACTAAAACCGCACGCCGACTGTGGGTCGTGGTGCTAGGCCGGAGGTGAGGTTGTCATCGACATATCCCTCGCACCCCGGCGGACCCAGGGCCATCACTTATGGTTTAGCCCTCCTCGGGAGGGGGGACAACGGTGTCCCCGACTCGCCCCCGGAATGGGGAGGCGCGCTTCTCAGCGCGCCGTCGCCGTGGCCTGCTTCTGCTGGGGTGACAGGCGGCTTCACCCGTCACCCCCAGGCCCGCGCTCATGGGGGACGGAGGTCAGTCAGTGCCCTCCGACGCCCGAGTTGCCTGTGCGCGCGGGCAGCGCGGTTCGCGAGTCTCGCTCGCTCGCGCTGCCTCTCCCGTTCCGCCGTCTCCTTCACGACCATTACCTGCTCGCTGAAGGAGACGCCGGCCGCCCACGCGTCCGCACAGCGGACCATTGCTGTGAGCAGGGAGGCGAGGGTAAGAACTCTCACTCCCAGGGCCGCCACTAGTTCTCGCCTCTGTCCGGCCCATGCCGGACACTCGGTGAGCGTGTGCAGCTCTGTGTCCTCGCTCGCGTCGCAATGATGGCACTCGGACGTTGGCTCCTTTTCGATCCGACGCAGATACCGCCCAAAGCACCCGTGCCCGGTGATAATCTGCGTCAGTCGATACGAGAGGCTGCCATGTGGCCTCTCTAGCCATTCCCCCATGATGGGCCTTACCGCCTCTATGACGGCATGCCCTGCGGTTAGCTTTCACGCCTAAACCACTGAACCGATTTTGATGAAATTTGGTACAAGGGTGGATCAGACCATGAGAAATCACATAGGCACATGTTTGGTCATCCACGCGGGCGGCGCCGCGGTCTAGTAATCTCTATATGTAATTTCTACATTAATCTATTATCTATATACTACATATACTACATATACTACTATACTATAGTTTATTTTGTCTCTAGCACCTTTATAATAATAATATTAAAATATAAGTATAAACAGACATAAAGAAAGAAGATATACTACATATACTACATATACTACATATACTACATATACTACATATACTACATATACTACATATACTACATATACTACATATACTACATATACTACATATACTACATATACTACATATACTACATATACTACATATACTACATATACTACATATACTACATATACTACATATACTACATATACTACATATACTACATATACTACATATACTACAAATAAATAAAATTGGAGTGTCTGTTTGTAATATTAAAATAACCGCTTTCTACTACATGCATATGAATGTATATACGGTACACATACCAAAATATATATTTTTAAATTTTTTGTCTGTCTGTCTGTCTGTCTGTCTGTCTGTCTGTTTGTTTTGGCTAATCTCTGGAACGGCTGGACCGATTTGGACGGGACTTTCACTGGCAGATAGCTTATGTAATAAGGAGTAACTTAGGCTAAAAAAAAACTGATTTTTTTTATTAAGTACATTCCACGCGGACGAAGTCGCGGGCACAGCTAGTAATAAATAGAATGGGAGATCGGGCTGGACATTTGACAATTTTGTCTCTAAATATTAGATTAGGTATAGAAATAATTCCATTATTAGTTGGTACAGTTTTGTTATTTTAATTTCGATATCACGGTTATCAGTTTATCACCAATGGATTGTGGAGGTCAGTTAGAGACTGAAAATATCGATGATCAACCAAACCCCCAGTTAGACTGAATAAAACGGACTCCTGAAAGTCCAAGGTGAAAGCTTCGACCTCCGGTAGCCAAAGACCCAAACCGCGAGTGTTCGAGTCCAACATAACCACCTCCACCGGCTCCGGGGGTATCCGTGGGGATTTTCGCACGATGCAAAAAAAATATATGTGAAAGCTGTATGCGAATGGGATTAACGATCGGATGAAGAAGACAGTTTTATTATTTGAGTAATTTTCAGCAACATAAATGCATTGCATTAGAGTCTAAGTTCGTGCACGAATATTCGCTACATTGGTACTCAGTCAATGGTAATGTGTGACTAATGCGTATTATCAGTGCCAAGTTCAAGTGCTCCAAATTAAAATAAAATTTAACGTCTGGTAAAACCACATAGTGTAGTAGACAGTCTGTTTAAACTATAACGATGAATGAAACGAACCTTAATTGATCTGGACCCTTTTTCAGATCGACCACCCGTAACATAATTACGCGCGTTCATATAAGCCGGCACATTTGAGTTGGTTTAGTTTTAAGCCAGTTCTGTCTTCTATGTTAACCAGTACAAATCTACCGTCTACTTACGTTATGACTGTGAATAAAATTTAGTGTCAAGGAGAATAATGATCCAGTGATGTTTCTGTGATGACGCGTGGTACAGCGTGGTACACACATGTTCAAATCAATTAGTCCTCTCAATTGATTTGTGACACATGAATGTACGAGGAAATTGAGTGTTGATACTATTAAACTAGGAATGATGCATACAATTAGATAGGTAGGCGGGAACAATATGTTTCCACTTGCATTGATCCTGCATATGTCATGCTTGCTTTCAGATAGATTGCAGCACTGATGAGTGTAACATTTTGTTAGCTGACCAAATCGATACAAAAAAACTATAATGCTATTATCCTTTTTTAATATAGTTAAATAGCTGTTATTACTATCGATCAACCCTTGGCAATGATTTACGTAGCACAAATATAGTTGCATTATTGTAGTAGCAACAGTATTTTTTTAAAGTTTTAAACCTTTGATCTTATCAGCTATTTCAGTATGATAGTATGCTTAAAAACAGTATATTTTGTTAAAGCGAATAATTTGCCAGGTGCGATTAAGTACGCTTAATAATGTATATTTTTTGTGTAAATTCAACTTTAATTGCAAAATGTTGATGTTTTCTGTTGTATGTCGTTGTTCAACTTCTAATTCTAAATTCTCAGTCTGAGCTTCTATATCGCTTTGAAGGTTACCGATTTTTTTCTCAGAGTTTTCGAGATTTGATAATCTTTGACTTACTTCGAAATCCGATATAATTTGTATTTGTTCCAACAGTGAGCTTATTTTCATTAATTGGCCGCGTATTGCAGACCGTAAGCTAGTAAGACGATTTAATTCCTCCGTCATAGTCGCCAAACATTAAATAATTAATGGTATGTAAAAAGCATTATTCGTTTATCACAATATTTAATTAGGTGACAAGCATAAAACCAATCAACCGTATCCAGGTAACGGCTTGACGGAGTTAGTCTATGACAAGTTCCAATACACCATGTTTGGTAGCTGTACATTGCTCCTAAATATGATTCATACCGCGTACCTGCTAAATGGACCGCGTAATGAAAGAGTGACGAGTAACCTATTCTGTGGGACGTATCATATTGAACCAATTAAGAAACGAAACGGGATCATTTGTGACTCCACAATTACGGTTACTGAATCATAATCCCAGATTAAATTGGTAGTGACGTTTGAAGATGACGCTAAAATGATGTTTCCTTCAATTCCTGGACTTCGTAGTGAAGCATCAAAACAAATGATTTGAACTTTGCTACTTGATACACTGAACAGTCATCTGGAAATTTTCTTAATATGGTTATGGCCCGTTTCTTATAGTTAGGACTAAATATTTTGTGGAAGGAATATTTTAGTATTTGTATGGCGCTGTGATTCTTGTTTTATATAATGTGAGTGGTTGTTTTTTGGTTGGTATAATGACAATAATTGCCATACAGAGGTCACTTTGTTTACATTTTAAATCAGCCCTAAAGCAGAAATACCATATCTATTTTTTTCTTTAAACTTACAATTACCTACCTACATATCTATCTATATCTAAGTCAATGAACATCCGTACTAATATTATAAATGCGAAAGTAGCTATGTCTATCTGCCTATGTGTTTGGTATTCTGCCTAAACCAGTCAACCGGATGAAATTTGGTATAGGGGTAGGTTAGATCTTGAGAAAGGACATAGGCTATGTTTGGTCGTGATAACCGACATCCACGCGGGCGGAGCTGCGGACAAAAGCTAGTAGAAAATAAACATTTCTTGTTGTTCGTAGAAATCACTGTATTTGCGATTATCGTATGCAGTGTCACTCAAATTCCATATTCAAATATAATTTTCTCAACATAAGTACTTCTAGTATCTAGTCCTGGCGACCAACAGACGCTTGATAAATCTAATCACGGGGTCATCCACAATCTTTGAGCTTAGCAAATAATTTAGATAATCACGTTCATTCATCTTACATTTTATTACAAGCATATTACATATTTTATATCAGATTATATAAACGAGCAATTCTAATAAATTTAAAATTATTATTTTACCAATAAACTTCGAAAATTGCTCAAACGATTTGAATGATTTTTTTACTTAGATGATAAGGTTCAGCTTAGTAATCTAAGTTTATCTATATAGTCTTTGATCTATACTGGGGATAGAGGTTATCACATTAAGTTTTAGTCTAAATTGTGTTATGCTTGCTTAGCCCTCAGATAACCTATTCGTAGCAATACTACTTACATTTTAATCAAGGCCTTTTGCTTATCACGACTCATCTATCTATTTAACTATCTCTATCTTTAGTCAGCGAACTATCTTACTTGTAACCAACCACACTACCGTAGCCATGCGTGTTACGTGGACTTCACTGCGGAGTCGTGAGTTGTGATCGGTTTCCAACTACAGACAAAGTTGTTCAGGTCACCTTTATAGGCCTCCGTCTTGGTCTAAGACTTTTGACAGCCGAGATCCACTTCTAACATGCCTACGATGCATGAAAGCGCGCAGATAAAATACCACTAGGAGGTCATCCATCCAAATACACCGCACCTTCTGATCGTTTACTGAACTGTGCGTGCAATGGTCCACCTGGCCACGAGCACTTCGATTTCGTTTATCCTGTACTAGCTGGCCCGTCCCAGCTTCGCCCGGGATAATTTTGTATTATGTATGTATGTATAGTGACCTAAATGACGAACTTTCCATACAATAGTATATCACATACTAGCTTTTGCCCGCGGCTCCGCCCGCGTGGATGTCGGTTATCGCGACCAAACATAGCCTATGTCCTTTCTCATATTCTAATCTACCCCTATACTACATTTCATCAAAATCGGTTCAGTGGTTTAGGCGTGAAAGCGTAACATACAGATAGACAGACAGAGTTACTTTCGCATTTATAATATTAGTATGGACTAGCTTTTGCCCGCGGCTCCGCCCGCGTGGATGTCGGTTATCGCGACCAAACATAGCCTACGAGTAGGTCCGAAAAACATCGGAAAATGAATATTATGATTTATAATGAAACTTAAAAGTTAGCATAATAAATGCTATAAAAAATCATTCAAATAGACTATGTCCTTTCTCATGTTCTAATCTACCCCTATACTAAATTTCATCATTTCATTAGTATGGATTTTATTCTCTTAATAGTTAAATTTTAAAAAATGCTGTTAAACGTGTTCATTTATTTCTTAAAAGACAAGTTTATGAAAATCATCTAGCTCAGCTAAATGACGGACTTTCATACAAACTTCCATCCCTTATTCAACCCCTTTAGTAGCAGAATTTCCAAAGATCCTTTCTTAGTGGATACTTACATCATAAAATGCATCTACTGTCAAAATTTGTAGGTCCAGCGGTTTAAGCTCTGCGTTGTTGAATCAGTCAGTCAGTCGGGACCAGTAATTTTAGAGATTAAGTTCATTGTATTCATGCCGCTTATTTACTTGAAAAGTTAAACCCACCCTTTTCCACACCAATACTCTAGCTAAAAAAATAGATGAATTCAACTCGTTTAAAAATTCATTCTAACGGGTGGCTACCATGAATATCACGAGCTGCACATGTTAGATAGCTCTCTAAAATATTTAAATATATTGCTTTAAGTAACCTCATTAACGGACAATAATTTGTGTGCCTCTTGAAAATTTCACCTGTAATTCGACACTGTATTTCGAGGTCATAATATAAATTTATAGCAATTGGAATGTCAATAAATCACAGTAACTTGTCTTAAAACACTCTATAAATTGCTTGATCACATTAATATAAAAAAAACTGCTAGAAAAATAAAAGGTGTTTACCATTTAATGTAATCTGCATCTAAATCATTCAGTCGTGTCTCCGTGCATACCGGTCTATAAAAGAGGGGGGACATTTAGAGGGAGTCACCTATTTGGATGTCCAAGATCAGCCAGGGTCTCTAGAATACAGGGTAAACCAGATTAAGCGACCTAATAAGCCAAGGTAACAAAACACCGAACGATTTTAGATGGTTCGAACACCCAACCGTTGATCATAAAAGCTCACTAGATGCTAAAAATAGTGTTTATAAAACGTTGACCTTACGAACACTATTAATGTAATATTATCTAAAAATTATCTGCGAGATATCTAAACTTATCTCAACTGAATCTGATGTTATCTGAACATTATCATAATGTATAACAGCTGTTATTTGTGTGCTTAGCCCAATTAAAACTACAATTTTGGCATAATAGTCACATGATCATCGAATATATTATTTAATAATACTTTGAATTATATTTCGTTGCTATTTTTGTACCGATTGATGCTGATTGATGAAAATAGAATATTTTATTATATGACATTCGTCAAGTTTATTTGTAATATTTTTTCTGAACGCAATTGTACATTTACTCACTATAGGAAGATTAAACGTGGTCCCTGTGGAGTCTACAGGGACCTAATTTCTCCTATCCATGTCCATTCTACAATCAATTTAATGACATTGTTTTATACATTCAAGTTTGTAGAGAGAGTAGTATGAGTCACAACTTGCAGTCATCGTTGTCTCAATACGTTTGCAAGAACTGTGCTTGGCACGTTCAAAAATGAGAAAATAAACATCCCGGGACAACGATATCTACCCGAGCCAGAGTAAGTACAGCTTAACTAGCTTGTGTTACGGGTTCTAGAATGCAAATAAACCTCTAGGTAATAACCTTCATCCTCCGACCATTTTCCCATTTCAATTGGGGTTATGGTTTTCAGTTGGTTATGGTTTCCGGATGGTTTGCCGTATTTTCCAGGAAGCGACGCCATTTTACCCTTTAAAAATTTGACAACCCTGGTATTGAGAATTTAGACAAGATTTTAAAGTTTTTAGGATAAATATTCGTATGTTAATGTCGTGCTCACTGAAACACGAAGAGATCTCATTTTTTACTCCCAACGACGTAAAGAGAGGGGTGTTATAAGTTTGACGTGTCTATCTGTTTGTCTGTGGCATCATAGCTCCCGAACGGATAAACCGATTTCAATTTAGTTTTTTTTGTACTGGCTGGCTAATATTGCATAAACCCGCAATGTGCTAGCCTACTCTATTACAACCTAGCCACGACCCCCCCCCCCTCCTCACCGGCCCCCCAGTAGCTGTTAAAAACACTACAACATAGACAAGATAAGATAATATTATTTTTATTACTTTAAAGCTATCATAGATACGTTTATGTCCACTAATAACTGTTTTAATTAAGTAGCTGGCCCCTTCTAATTTTAGCAAAGAAATCTTAAAATAGAAACAATTTGGAAAGTCACACATCCGCACACATTATTATCTATTCTCTAGTGTTCTGCTCACGATATGAAACACCTTAATGACCTGAATAAAGCGCAATTCACAAGTCTAATAGTAAAAGTACGATGTTGAACTAGTAGAAAACAATTTACCCATGTCATTTACTGCTTAATAATGTACAATCTTACTCTCATTATCTCACATTCTTTCAGGATCTCACAGTCAGATCTCAAAATATTACATAATTTTATTGAATTTTTATTAGTAACTAGCTTTTGCCCGCAACTTCGTCCGCGTTCGGAATATAAAGGTTTAGAACACGCTGTTCCCGCGACCCAGTTACAATTCCTTAAAATTTTTGTGAGCCACTAGGCTCACGAAGTACTAACTTCATGCAAATCAGGGTAACAGAAACACTGAAAACGTTTGTATGGGAGAAAGAAAAGGGCTGTTTTTAGGGTTTTCCTGGCAGTAATTCGAATTTTTCTCACCTTTTAAATCTTTCCTAGACCTCCATGAACATTTTAAGACCAAGATAAGATAAATCTGTTCAGCCGTTCTCGAGTTTGACCGTGAGGTGAGCCGACTAACGAACAGCAATTGATATATCATAGACATAGTACATTAACTCTTATTATTCTCGAATAAGCTTTTATATCAGGCTCCTTGATTTGCTAGCATTTATAGACTAAAGTTTAAACTGCTACTCTCTTTCTAGAACACAATATATTTTTTTAAGAAACTTTCTAGAACATTTTATTTTTTCGAAGCTTTTCTTTATAATTAGTGACGATGATAATGAGATCACTGAAACACTTGCTGAATCAAGTTCAAGTTTACTAATGACGTCACAAAATCCTAACTTTGAGTAAGATCTTTGCATTACTACTAGTAATGATTAACCGTAATTGAAATAAAAAAACGAGAGTGGCATGACTCAGAAGCTGTAAGCATCGTGAGAGTTGCACTTGATAGGTCCGGTGGCATTCCTTCACTTCCGGATTTTACCAAAATTAGAGCATTTGATAAAGTTACTGTATTACTCATGCTTTATGTCATTATGCTATTGAACTGTCAGTAATTAATTAATCGATTTCGTGATCAACAGGATATTATTTCAATTACCAATTGCTTTTGATGATGTTAGATACATTAGGTGCTGCGCTTATTTTTGTTTGAACTGAAAACAAGTGGCGTGATATTTTATTGACTGAGCCTAGTGGTATGGTTAATGGACTGCTGAGACGAGGTCTCGGGTTCGATCCCAGGTTTACCATGGCACACACCAATGACTTTTCAATGCTTTTCGAAGTTATGTGTCTATTTATCGCAGGTTTATAAGTGCCCGGTTAATGGCAATAGGCTCGCCACCTATTACATTGGGACCTAAACATAAACTGGCGAAATGTGGGTGCTAGCACCTCTGCCTACCCATTCGGGGAATACAGGCGTGAGTTTATGTTATGTTATGTTATGTCTATTTTCAGTGTTATCTGTGGTATTTTAAACCACGCTTAAAATTTAAATTCTAACGGTCAGAATTCTGATCCACGTAATATCTTCCATATATCCTTAATAATTTTTTTATGAAATTTTATTCTTGACGTCTCGTCTTCGTGATACATTTTCGCTAAACACTAATGTCTATTTTTTTGTACTGATACTCTGGTAAAATAAAAGTTAAAGTATAAAATATTTAAGGAAACAAATACATGGTACTGTTTAGAGTGCAAAAATAAAAAAGTTCACTTGTACTAGTACCGACTTGTATCAGTTGTATTGTATCCTTAAGTACTGTGTCTTCATTAAAGTAGGTCAAACATTTTGTAACACTGCGAATGTCTTCACCTTACGGAAACAAAACGAAGGCTCACTTGTAAAAGGAAGATGTATTGTCTCTTAACTGCATTTGACAAGTACACGTTAAGGTGTCCGAATGTCCTTCCAAATTAATACACACTTATCGTAGGGGAGGTGTAGAAGGAAATGCGGTAGATACTCAAGCGCGTCAGATTAAGATAGGGGAGGTTAGTTATTTATAATGATAAGTTCCTAGAGGAACTTACTGGAACACTAGCCAGTAAGAGCCTTTGATATGAACCTAACAAGTGTCAATTTTCAAAATCTGATGATTTAAGCGCAAACTTTCCATGCCCTTTGCGTGGAAAGGTTTCTAAGTCGCAAAAGAAGATGTTTGTATTTATTATAGCGCGGTCACTTTTTTTATTTTTAAGTCATACATTACTACAAGAATTACTGAAAACCATTAAATAAAACCAAAGTAATACCAAAGATAGTTAAGATGTATGATATATATGTTTATTTATGTTGATGTTATTTATACGCTTTCCCCTATCACTGAAATTGGAGATAATATTGTATCCATTATTCTTTCTGGAAACTAATCTACCAATTTCCGCGACGCTCGAGTAACTACACATTTAGCGTCATCGCCCCCCTAACTAAAACTAAGACTTTTCTTTAAAGTGATATAGGTCTTGGTTAAAACGATTACATCTATAACAAAATAGTGGTCGCTAACATTTTCAAAAACCTTAATTCAGGTTTTTGATTTGGTTTATATCAATGTTTTAAAGAATATATTTATCTTCGGTTTTATGTTATGCAGAAGAATTTTAATCCTTTAATGACGAATAAATCAATACTCGATTTATTATTGTTCGCCAAAATTCGTAGTAGGCCCAAGCTTTTCATTTAATTTAGTCAGTTTGTTTTTTTGATATTTGTTAAATTAAGACTAACTCATGGGCAAAACCCAAATCCAAGAGATATCAGAGTGGCCATAAAGTGATTTAACATTTCATTTAAATGATAATTTCCTATTTTTAACTCACGTTTTAAGTATTTTGTAAAAAAAATGTGATTAATTTAGTGGCTATTCAACCGTAATTAATATATTTTCTGAACGTCATAGAGTCATGAAGATCAATTGTCGTAATAAAATCTGTTTAACGTTCAGTCTCGATCTAATTCTAATCACCCAAATGTCAACCCAAACTTTGCATTATACTTTAAATGTGAAAGAAATATTACTTATTTTAATAAGTAAGTAATATTTCTTTTGCTATTACTCTTTCTCTTACTGTTACTTACTTATTACATTAACACCTTAACACCTTAAAATATTAATCGTGTATGTAAGAACATACACGATTAATATTTTAAGGTGTTGTGATCACATATTTATTAAAGAAATAAACAGTATACACAGTTATTAGGTACCCACCGTGTTTACAAATAATACATTTCTTGCATAGCTGAGGAATCATTAACTAAATATATCACTTGCGTACTTTAAGACGGGTTTGGAATAGAAAGTGGTCGCTGTTGGTTAATAGCACATCCCTCCAAGTTAGGTTTTAAATCAGAATCTGGTTTTATTTCTTGATTTACACGCAATGTTAATCAATGGAAGAAGATCGTATGAATACTGGTATTTTAATTTTTCGTACAAATATAAGGTATAATCAAATGAGATCACCCTTTGAAGAATGATGAGTGATGATATTAGAGCCTGGCCAACGAAAGCTGACGCAAAAAAAATGGCGCCTAATTTGAAAAACCAACAGGTTGCAACACTGATCAGACTCTGGCCAAGTACTATAATAAGCTGATTTAAATGCATACCTGATAGAAAAAAAAATCATAGTATCAAGTCCGTTATTTCGGTGTATAGTCAGTGTTGCAAGCTGTCAGTGAGAATTTTCAAATCTGGTTACTATTTTTTGCACCAGCTTACGTTGGTCAGACTCTAACACGTATTTTGACAATTACGACAGTCACCATCGTATATCAATTTCTTCAATCTATTCTATTCTATAGACATTTTGCCTTTTTTCTGGAGGGGCAAACGTCGATATACTTGGACCATGGTCCCATCGAGCCTAACCACCTCAAGCGAAAACGAACCGATTAATAGAACAAACAAATTGTATGACGTAAGTATGATTGTATTTAGGTTACATGTTCCGCTCGTGTTAGTATAAGGTCCTCGTATCTTGGGAAATCCGAAGGATTTATCTGAGTGTGCCATTATGAGATGATTTTAACGGATATACTTATACTAGGACGTGGCGAAAAAAAGATTTCGAAGTAGATGATTCAATTAGTTGTATAATTAGCGCCAACAATTTGAAAATGTACTCTTGTTACACAGAGAGAAAATTTTCATATTTCGAATACATAGGGAAAAAGAATCTTCTCGGGCGGGACTCGAACTCGCAGTCTTTCCCTTACAGGGGGAATGCCTGACCAATTCGGCTACCGAGACACGCCCGATATGATTCAAATTTCCCATCTTATACGTCTTTAAGGCGACGTGGCGTCATCTACCGATTTTCTTACGAACTATCGTATTCAATGAATGATGTTACAATCATTTTTAAACATTGATTTTTGATAACTGCGCCCAAACAATTTCCCTATGTATTCGATTTGTATAGTTAGCATACTTAATGCTGTAAAAATTCCTTCAATTTTCATATTTGTTCCTTGCGGTGGTCGGTAGTAGGCAAGATCGTGCAATGACCGTACAAGTAATTAATTTTATTTGAGGATAGTACCAGTAATTACTAATTTCCGGTAATAAAACTACGGATTGGGCATAAATTATAGTGATGATGTTTGTAATTCTTTCAGATGTCTTACAATTTTTTAAGCAGGCTCAAGGTCGCGAATAAGACGGTATCCTACGGTACAAGGGAAGTGCTTTATAGGCAACCTTAAACCCTGGTATCTGAAGACCCGAGACAGTGTGCTGTTTCAGTCGATTCAAGTATGACATATACCCTCCCGTACGTTTTTCCGTACCGTGTGTGTCAACCTTAATGTGTTATTTAACATAACAGACATAACATAAACTCACGCCTGTATTTCCCGGAAGGGGTAGGCGGAGGTGCTAGCACCCACATTTCGCCAGTTTATGTTTAGGTCCCAATGTAATAGGTGGCGAGCCTATTGCCATAAACCGGGCACTTATAAACCTGCGATAAATACACACATAACTTCGAAAAGCATCGAAAAGTCATTGGTGTGTGCCATGGTAAACTTGGGATCGAACTCGAGACCTCGTCTCAGCAGTCCATTACCCATACCACTAGGCTACCGCAAATCTTTGTGTAATTTCTCATATTTAAAATCTAGAAAAAGTTAGAATGACAAGCAAAGACAAAAATAAGCTTCGTTTTTCGAATGATGTGTTACATTCGCGTTCAAATAAAAGTCGAGAAGTTTTATTTCGGTTATCAATTTGTGCTCACAATCCGTGGAACTTTGATGAAGTACAAGCAGATGTTAAAGAATACGTCATAACCTAGACCTTGTCGAAAATGAGGGAATGAGTCAACTTGCAAGTGTAACACGTAATATACAAAAAGCCGCAAATGTTCGCGGAGGCTCGGAGGTGCTGCCGTAATTAAAGTCAATAATTGTTGCTATTGCTTTACATCGTCGTCGGCAGGGGTGTGCAATCTTGTTTAGTTCTATTCTTTTATAGGAAATATACAGGCTGGAAATGATAAGTATGTTCCACTGATTATTATGTCGTTTTTAAAGGTTTTACAAAATGTTAACTTAGCTTTAAACACAGAATCCATACTTACTAATATTATAAATGCGAAAGTAACTCTGTCTGTCTGTCTGTATGTTATGCTTTCACGCCTAAACCTCTGGACCGATTTTGATTAAATTTGGTATAGCGGTAGATTACACCGTGAGAAAGAACATAGGCTATGTTTGGTCGCGATAACCGACATCCACGCGGGCGGAGCCGCGGGCAAAAGCTAGTAGGTAATAAGTTTTAAATTATGTAAAAAATAAGAAAAATATAAACTTTTCAACTAAGACAATTAAAACAATTCAACTTAAACTAAACGTGATAACCTAGTTTAATATCGCGGTTATAGTACCCGCTTTGACCAAAATGAGTGAAATTAGCTTTAAGTCACATAAATAAAGAACAAATATATTATTTTAATTAAGTCTCACACTGTGGGATCGGAAACAATTGGCATTTATCAAGAACGTCAATGAATTCACCCTTTCAGACTTTCCTAAACAGTTGTCTTGACCCAGAAGCTGCGACCTCGGGCTGACATTTCAAAAGCTTACATAAACAATTTTATATCTTTCTTTATTGTTTTGGGTACGTAGAACGAATGGGTACTAAGCGAATAACACACCAAGTATGTAAAATATATCGGCAGGCTAACTGGGATTCCCCTCGCAAAACATAAATGACCAAAATAATGAATTGTATTGAAAAAAGGTACGTCAGAAGCCCTCGAAATCGACGAGCTTGCATGAAAGTTATAATCAGAGTAGAGGAAGCTCGTGAACTGTAAAGATAGAAGCAAATGGCTGACTGTTGTCTCTGCTTCGATGAGAAAAATACATAGGTATATGTATGTATTTTTATGTTAAATGCTTTAACTTAAAGTAGATATGGAATGAAATGATCGTATATTTCCAGTAAAACTGAGTTGTATCTGCTAAGAACGATATTATTCCTAACATCCTATAACCTCTATATACCCACCCACCTGGTACTACTATTTATTTATTATGAACAATTTAGAGTTCGTTTTATTCAACTTAGGTAGCAAATAAACCCAAATCTAACGAGGTGGTACACTGTAACTGTCAAAATATGTGTAAGTACACAAAAATAGTCTTATTAGTGTACACACTCTTCCTGCCTCTTCTAAAATGTAAGGCTTATGTGCATATTATAACTGTAATTAAAATAACATTTTACTCGCAAAAGTACTAGCATCAAAACTTGTGCAATGTTTTATCTAAGCATTAAGTGCTCTAGATTGGCGACACCTGAAGAAAGGTATGCGCCGCGCTTCCTGTCAGTCAGTTTTGAGAGCGTTCTCGCACTTGAAATAATACGACTTATGTCAATAAGAAATCCACGACTCATAGGCCTTTTTGCTTCCTAAGGTGCACGAGGTCATGCCTCTTAAGCGGAACGTGTATGACCTTTGGAGACGAAAAGATAATTGCTTGCAATCACTTGTCTCCAATCCCATCTGGGTGTGATACATTTGTATCCTGTGGCACTAAATTAGGAATTACAAAGAACTGTTCATATCACATTTCATTAACCAATCATCGTGCTGACTTCCCGTCATATGTCATATACAAGTTAAATGGTCTGCTGAGGTTACTAATATCAATTAAATTTTAAGGAAACTTTAAATTTTATTGATTTATATTAACCCCAATCTGCGAGGTAGTAATACTCTCGGTAGGTACATACCTACTTATATTCACGTCTGTAAATTCCTGAAAGGGTAGGCAGAGGTGTATCAACACCTACATTTAGCCAACAATGGTTACACATGGGACGATTGCCACGAAGAGGACGCTTAGTCATGGGCTGCATCTGTACTATCTGGGGAAGAACAGGTCCATCCTTTAGTCGTCCTCTACGACACCCACCCAGATGGGGTGACCCCATTCTATTCCATCGGGAACCGACTGTGTTCTTATAACGTTTTATTTGTTTGGTTTGTGGGTTTGTGTGGTTTGTATGTAAAGGAATCTTTAAATTCAATTTGTTTACAGCTAAAAAATCAAATTGATTTGGAAACCAAATTCATTAAGGGCAGATAATAATAATAATATGATTGATGTTATAATCATGGTAGAATCCCATGTAATTAATGAAACAAAATATTATTGTGCTAATATGGAAAAATGTGGGCGTCATGGGACGCTCAGTAAATGTGGAATATTGAAATTGATTATATAGTTCATTGATATGACGGCATACGTCACAAGCATCACACTGTTTTAATACGATGTCTATAAATACTTCAAAATGAGTCAAACTACGAGTATCACCCGCGTGACAATCTCGGTTACATACAAAACTAGCGCTTTTGTCCCAGAAGTCCGCTATTCTTCTCTTTCTCCTTCTATATTTGGTTTATGTTAGTTTTACGGGAGCAGTAGCATCTGAACCCCATTACCCCGAGAGGAAGCCCGCGCTCGAAATTTATCAGTCAATCAGCAGATATACCAGTTTCCATGTGTGGTTGGCTAAACCTCGAAGATCTTGCTGGGATTGGCATATTATGTTTATGACTGTAATAAACGTATTAAAATGTCAATCTCAAACATTGGTCATTTTATTATATTCTCCAAAAGAATTGCCACTTGTCTAGTGCCAAGAACAGAAATGATCTTATACTAATATTATAAATGTGAAAGTAACTGTGTCTGCCTTTCTGTCTGTCTGTGTGTTACGCTTTCACGCCTAAAACATTCAACCGTTTTGATGATATTTGTTATTGGGGTAGATTAGACCATGAGAAAGGACATAGGCTATGTTTGGTCGCGATAACCGAAATCCACGCGGGCAGAGCCGCGGGCAAAAGCTAATTTTGATATAAATCGACAGAAACTAAATTAATTCAAGACTGAACTAGAATAAAGGTTTGATTCACGAATTTTGATTCATTGTATGCTTCACTGCGTTCATAAACCTGGTTCAGCCGCAATATTTCCTGTAAGTATAATTGTACAACCTATTACGAAAGTGCATAATCCTTTATTTTTCCTTTGACGTAACACTGTCAAGAGACGCAGTTTGCCCAAGGGCTTGCAAAGTACACAGATAATGACAAACAAGCGGTGTTGGCCATCTTTGTCTTTTCTTTTATGTATATTTGCTTCTACTCGGTCACGGCAGACCTGTGGTTTCACGTATGTCATGTGCGATTCCAATCTTGATACTATTTAATACTAGCTGGGTCCGCGACTTCGTCCAGGTAGACTTCGATATGTAATTTAATTGATTTTACGCAAAACTTTAATTCTTTTTTTAAGTGGTCTTAGTTTACGTCTTGTAATATGTACCAGCTATCGGTAAGCCCCGCCGTTCCAGAGCTTAGCCAAGTCTACCAGCCAGATAGATAGACAGACAATGTTTAATAAAGGATGTTTTGTTAGGTGTCCTTTGTATTGTATACTTTCATATAGATAATTAAAAGTTGTTATTTTGATATTGCTCGAACAAACAGATACTTCAATATAGTGATTTATATATATAGGTTTATTCGACATTGATACTGTGAGAAGTTGATGAAGTCATAAGCTTGGACTAGTACTTGAAGGATTTGTACTAGAATGTTTCAGGTTATGTTATTACCTACTTACATTAACTCTGTTTCATCGCATAAATATTTTGCCTTTTTTACCTACTTACACAATTCTTTAGTAACAATTTAAATCAATGCTATATAAAATATGGAATGTTTTATGTTAAACAAACAGTGCAGTACTTCAATCAAACTACCCATCGAACTATACTGCTATCGAAAAGTAATAGCTCGATGCTTTTTGACAATAATTCAATTACATCAGTTCGATTGAACTGATGTAATGGATGAGTTGCAGTAGTCCGATCAACTAGACTACCTACTAAAGTATTGCTACAAAAGGTTGATTTTCATACTTCCATATTCATCTTCTTTTTCATCTTAGCGGTAGCGGGTAGCAGTAGGGATAAAACCCGAAAACCCCCCCATAGACGCGGGATAGCACCCGAACCACCCCCGAGACGAGGCCACAATTGTAGCCGTAGGTCTGATGGGAGTCCTGGGACATCCTTCCGAGGGCTTACCCGGGGCTCCCATCCATAGGCTTCTGGGCGTTACCGTGGGGTTTTTTAGTCGGTAGGAGTCCGGCATAACATCCATGAAGGATTTTCCCCCACGGTTAAAAAAAAAAAAAAAAAACGCGGTAGTCCCAGTCGCATCCGAAGCTTTCAGCTTGGAGTCTGGGGTCCGCTTTACAAGTCAAACTGCCGATTTGGCTTAACTTCGATATTTTCTGTGAAGCGATTGCCATAAGGCGATATCGAAACATAGCTAGACCAATTGTTAGACTTTTGAGGACTCCAACTACCCGTAGCGACTGCAATAAACGTTCGCATTGCGGTTTATTCCCATCTGTCACCCCTAGACTTGCCACCGAGATGGCGTTTGGCACTAATTACGTGTCATTTACCACTCCGGTGGTCAATGGCACATAATTAGTTTCATCCGCCCCCTTCATAGTTATATATGTGGTATGTATGGGTTATAAAAAGGACACTGCTCACCCCGGCACGGATAGATTAGGTTAGAAGGCTAAGCCGAGAGCAGAGCGCAGCTCCCGCATTAGCCTTCGTGGTTATAACCACACAATCAAGGATTTTCCGCTTCGTTATAGCTTCAAATATTTATTGAAATAAAACCACTTTTTACGGATTCTATTCTACGGAACAATAACAAATATATCGCGATAGAATCCGTAAAAAGTGGTTTTATTTCAATGAGTGACATTCGCGTAAACTTCAGAAAATATCATTCAAATATTTAGTTAATATATTTTAATTCACATTACGTTCTATAGGATATGAGAATAGACGCTATAACTATGAAGGGGGCGGGTGAAACTAATTATGTGCAATTGACCACCGGGGTGGTAAACGACACCTAATTGGTGCCAAACACCACCCCGGCGGCAAGTCTGGGGGTGGCAGATGGGAATAAGCCCGTATTGCAACTGGGACCATAGGCTTAACGTGCTCTCCGAGGCACGACCATACCATTGCAAATACTCATATTCATGCATAGCGGCCTGCGTAGCGGCCGCGTTCAATACCGCTACGCCACCAGGCTGTCAATATTTATACCTACCTATAATAAAGCTGAAGAGACAGTTCTTACCTGATTTCCTTTCCTGAGCTTGAGCATCCTATCTTCAAAGTATGTTACATTGTATAATCCAACGACTCAATACCTACCAAACATGATCAGAACAAGAACAAAAGAAAATGTATCAATTAAACAAATACAGGAAGTAAAAGCATACGCTTGCAGCGTAAGTTAATAAGTTGATCAAGAAAACAGATTGTCACGTGCGAACGAGGGGCACATTAACATAACCTTGTTTTTTCGTTCCAGATTCGTGACACATCGTGTGCGAGCCCCGTGGTAAATAATAAATCTTTCTAATAAATAAAACAAGGGAACGTGAGCGAGATAAAGCGCGCATGAGCGTTCGGTGCGCCCCAAACGCCATTGTGAACCGCCGACGCCGGATCGTTAAACGAATGTGAAAATATTTTGAGCACTTTTTAGAGATCCACTGGGTAGGAAAAGAAACTTTGTTGTAATAATTAATAAACAATACTTACATTCTTATTCCTTTACCTTTCTACCTTCGGGTTAAATAAAGGTAAATAATAACAGCCTGCCATCACTTTCTCCTACGATGGAACTCGAGCTTCCTCTATTTAAACTTTTCATGCAAGTTTGAATGAATTTTTTATAGCATTTGTTATGCTAACTTTAAAAATCGCATATATCGGGAAAGACCTTAAAGACATTTATCGGGAAAGATATAAAGAGAAAGGAAATTTGTAGTGATTCAAGTGTGGCTCAGAGCATTCCCCCTGTAAGAGAACGTGGAAAAGGTTGTGGTTTCTAGTCCCACTTGAGCATTTCATTTTTTCCGATGTATTCGAATTTTCAAGCAAGTCCACAACTCGCAGTTCTTAGCTTTAGCATAGCACTGGTAGAAAGAGATTCAGACAGTTAAGCTAACTTTTTTATATAGGAAAATAATGTGCGGTCGTTGTGTGATATGGATGTGTGTTAAGGATGCCAATGAGAAGATTCGAATTTTGAAAATTTGTAGGAGAAATAGCTAGAGCTGCGCATCTTCACATCTTATTCCCTTCACTCACTCATCACATCACGTTTCATAGCTTAGATTTTATATTTTCGTAGCACATCTCCAGTGGAAAGGCAGCCTAACTCGTTACTAATTGATAGATTATTGCTAGATTAAAAATTTCAATGCATCAATGACTGATATTGACAATCGTTTCAATGCGCGTCGAAACCCCACGGATAGATACTCACCTTGCCGGCGCTCTCAGTAAAGGCACTTATAAAAACATAAACCTAGTACTTTTTATTAAGTAATTTATATTAGGTGTGGCTCAATACCTCAGTCGGAAGAGCATTCCTCCTGTAATGGAAAGATCGTCGGTTCAAGTCCCACTAGAGCATTTCATTTTTCCCGATGTATTCGAATTTTAAAGTTAGCGTAATAAATGCAATAAAAAAATCATAAAAAAAAGTTTAAATTAAGTTTATGTTTAGAACTGAACTGACCCATAGACTAGTCTATATCTGCACCTTTCATGCCTGAAATACCTACTAATAGCGATCTGACAAAAAACACACCCCTTATCCTATTCTTGGTCGTACAGTACGTGCAAATTCCAATCAAATTATTTTTTTAGCGTGCACGCAGCAAGGTAACCACTTACCATCAGGTGGGCCATGTGCTTGTCTGCCACCCAAGTGATAGTGGTATATAAATTCATTTTTGCATGGTTACTATTCAGGACTAGTAAATGGAGCGCAAGTCATACTTTTTGAAACAGCAACAGTTTAAATTCATAGTGCAATATATTAATACTAGCTTTTGCCCGCGGCTCCGCTCGCGTGGATGTCGGTTATCGCGACCAAACATAGCCTATGTCCTTTCTCATGGTCTAATCTACCCCTATACCAAATTTCATCAAAATCGGTTCAGCGGTTTAGGCGTGAAAGCGTAACATACAGACAGACAGACAGACAGACAGAGTTACTTTCGCATTTATAATATTAGTATGGATTCGGCAGGTATCACATTCACGGATGGCACTGAATGGTCATCATATACTAATGATGAAGGTATCAGATTAAAATGAGATCAACTTTCATATCTAGCAGATTGGATGCGGAAGGCAGAGGATCGGGTGAAATGGCGGACATTGGGAGAGGCCAATGTCCAGCTGTGGACTGCGGTGGGCTAACTGTTTACTTTCACAGTGCAATTTAATAATATTCGGCAGGTATCGTATTCACGGATGGCACTGAGCGTTCATCGTATACCTAATGATGGAGGTATCAGATTAAATGAGATCAACTTTCATATATAGCAGATTTAGCGCTCATCATGTAAAACATCGCTAAAAGTTCCTCCATTTTGGTAGTCTTTTCTTTAAATATTCAGATGAATGGCAGTATAATACTTTGTCTATTTTATCGAATAAAAAAAGGAAACATTGAAATAAAACCATTTTTAACGGATTCTATCGCGATTTATTTTATATTATTTGCGTTGCGATTGAATCCGTTTAAAAATGGTTTTATTTCAATGAGTGACATTCGCACAAACCTTAGAAAATTAATCAAAATTACGTAATACGGAACCCAAAAATAGAAAAGACAAATACGGTTACCTTAAACATTTTTTACCGAAAAAAATATGACCCAACTCGATACACAATGTGGTAGGTCACTCTCAATGAGCTTTGGTTGTTAATGTGTAAATATGTGTTTCACATTTACACGGCCGCGACATCTCGACGACGGCGACGCGACTAAAATAAAAAGGAATGTTTTTCTAGTCGTGCGTTTAAATTGTCGCGCGGAATCCATTCCTACGTTTGAGTTTTCCGCACCACGATATTTTTTATAGATTATTTACTGACTGACTATTTTTTTTATACTGTATTTTAAATTGACTGAATTTTTACAGCATTAAGTATGCTAACTACACAAATCGAACACATAGGGAAAAAGAAGAATCGTCTCGGGCGGGTCTCGGTAGCCGAATTGGTCAAGCATTCCCCCTGTAAGGGAAAGACTGCGGGTTCGAGTCCCGTCCGAGATGATTCTTCTTTTTCCCTATGTATTCGATCTGTATTTTAAAATTCTACTTGTGCAAACTCTTTCGCCAGTACTGTTAAATTTGTGAAAGCTTGTCACTTATTTTTTATTTTGGAAAGAATATTAGTTACCGAAATCCTAGTAATATTACAAACGCGAAAGTTTGTAAGTATGGATGGATGTTTGTTACTCTTTCATGTCTAACCAGCTGGAGAGATTTTAATAAAATTTGGTATGGTTAGCTGAATCCCTGGATTAACACAAAGGCTATGTTTGGTCGCGATAACGACATCCATGCGGGCGGAGCCACGGAGAAGTTGGTAACCAATATTTAAATTATAAATAACTAGCTGACCCGGCGAACTTCGTACCGCCAATTATTTTCCACCCGCGTGGCGTCCGATCCCGTTCCCGCTGCACCCTCTTATACAATGATATAGTTATCTAAACAGCAACAGAAAAACCACACTGTCACTTCTGCGTAGGTATATGCCGATGCTAGCCGAATTTGTTGACATTAATGATCACTGCTCCGTTCCCTTGAGTAGTAGCGTGATGATATATAGCCTATATGTTAATCCAGGGTATAACCTATATACATACCAAATTTCAACCAAATCGGTCCAGCCGTTTATGCGTGAAAGAGTAACAAACATCCACACATCCACACATCCATTCTCACAAACTTTCACATTTATAATATTAGTAGGATATAACCCCTCCAGCTAAGCTAAATTGCTTATGTTAGGAATGGATTCATGTTCGTAGTGCAATGGCCAGGATTCAAGCCAGGGACCTCTCAATCGCACTGCTGACTTCTTACTCATTAAATTTCTGCGCTGATACCAGATTTTCTACTATCTATAGAGTTAATCAGTTTGGTTTAATATAATGATATTATGTATAATTTATTTTCATAAAGTGTCCACACTACTTGTGCGATCAAAAATTTACACATTTGTCTCCTTCTAATTGGAAATCAAATCTAACACCAGCCGGGTTTCAAAAACAAATTATAGCGTCACAGTTAAAACATATTAAGCAAATATGGCGGGAGCCGTTTGACAGTTCGCTTTGTGATCAGTAGCGGGATGTGTTACACAACATAAATAAATATACTATAACGACGAAATTCGTTCGATTTTGATCTCTATCTCGTTGTGTTAAGGCTTTAAAGGCTTCACTTCTTGGCAAAAGTAATACTGTATGGGGACTTTTTTATTATTTTTCAGGTCCCATCGCCTCGGTCGTACTAATTTGTCGGAGACCAAGTCACCAATGCAAATATGTCGGGTGCTGTGAATGTCTTGTGTAAAGATACGAAATTGTTTCCAGTCCCGACTCATGGGAACATGCGTGATCTTGAATGTGTAAGTTTGTGACTTAAGAATATTAAAAGTTATATTTGTATAAGCCCGTTTTATGGGATCGTTATGGCTGTTTAAATAACACCAATGGCGGCTTTTGTTTCAACAACGGCTTAGGTGACTTTTTAGGGCTTTTGCTATTTTATGAGTTGACAAAAAATAAGCTTCTGTAATTATGTATTGGATTTGTTATGTTTTGGGATTTTATCAGGTACTAGATATGTGTAATAAATACTTGTGTTTACTCTAAGGAACACGTTGTATTCTTACATTTCTAACCAGGACTAGCAGAAAAAAAGACCAGAAATAAATGTAATAATAATTTAATTCTGCATACATACAAATGTTGTTTGTCGCAGTTATAAATAGGTACTATTTGAACTATACAAATAATGATTAAGTTATAAATACACTGGCTCTGTTTTTACAATAATAACATTATTAAGCTCTATTAAAGCTAGTTATATTTTCTTGGATTTCTGTAACATATAAATAGTTAACAAAGAGTCAAGTAACTAAGTAAAATAGGAATGTAATGTACAATTAAAATTATTAATCTCCGCCTCAAGCGAATATGTCATTACATAGAATAGATAGACAACAATACAAGTGAAACTCCTCATTCATGATTAGACGCATTCATTAATATCGACTCAATAATTTCATCAACATCCAAGTGCTGGAATGAAATCTAATACTAAAATCTAAATTAAATAATACAAACAATAAAGAAATTGAAACTAAATGAAAGTTAAGCCAGAAATAAATAAGTACTTGACTAGGATAATCGGGAAATTTAGAATGTAAATCAGCAGACAATAAATAATACAATATAAATTCGTCACTATTTACAACAAAAAAGGAACTAATTCATTCTAGACCAAAATGGCAATGTAATGGCAAAGACGGTTTTCTATACATAATTCGCTATTCAACAGCCAAAAGATGCAAATAAATTCTACTAGAAAAACATTCTTGGAGCTAACTAAACTGAAGAGCGCTCGCGCAGCGATTTTAGCCACGTGAAGTCAACACCAAGATTAAGTAGACAGCCAATAGATACACGGATGCTTCTCCACAAGTCGTAGGCTCAGTCTCAAATCACAACCGATCTCTTCAAACTTTAGATTCCTTTTCGGCGAGCTTGGTGAACACTTGGTTAAGATAATCCATATAGTTCAGTGTATCTCTGTATAAGAGCAAGCCGAAGCTGGTGTCGTTGGTAAAGTTTGGCAAATCTTTATCCAGAAGTGGACGAATTTCAAGGTTGCGAGCGTGCATTAGTTCCTGTTAAAAGAAAAATAATAATATTAAAATTTGTACAAGGAGGCAAAAAAGGAAATTAATTATCCCTAAATTTAGGCAAAGTAAATGATGGTATAGGTAATCAATTGAAAAGTTACATTTGTGGTTGCAAAAGCCAGAGAATGTAATTTTATTATTTGAATATCAAGAGTTTTAGTTTAAATTAAATCTAAATTTGTGGGGTCACAAGAGTGCATCACTGTAATCATAGTTAAAGAGTTCACCCAAAGTTACAATGGTAGTAATTACTTAGGTGATAATAATGATTGGTAGGATTTGAATACTTACATTAAAGTAGCAAAGCACTGCTCGCACGTCGTGCATAGTTTGAGTTATATTATCTTTCAAGGCGTCATCATTCGCTACGTTGTAATTTAACCCCTCTTCAGAAAAACGGTACAAGCCCGCTACAATCATTTTCAGTCCCATATACATCGAGGGCAGCTTTGCATCAATATTAGCCTATGGACAAAAATACATTTATAAATAACAATTCTTTGGATTCAATTGCCATCGTTATATCACATTTTGAAACCACCGATTTTAGAATGTTAAGAAACTTTTGGTTATTGATTCATAAAACTGAATTTCTTCATCACAAAGTTACTAAAACTTTGATAAGGGCAATCGCAAATCGATAATCATCCCAAATTTGATAGCCGCTACTACATTGCGAAATCATTGTGTTCTCACGTAAGCGATAGTCGGCCGACAACAATAAGTGCCACCGACGATGTCGATTCTTCGAAATCGATTGAAAAACTCATACGGATGCACGTTTTTGGCATCAGCGAATTCGCCGCCCTTCAACGATTGTTTTCATTTAAGATACGTCATTCTGTTAATGTTCAAGTATCAAAACCAACATTTCAACTTATTGTTTGTTTTAAGATGGTAGAAAGGGGGTGAGACGAAGCTATATTTCACTATTTAGTTAGAGTTACTTACAATTATGTCCTCGATAAATTGATCTGGCATCTGTTGATTGAAGACTTTCTCCTTAGGCAGTGCATCTGCGTGAGTCTTCCTGAGCCAGTCTTCTGACTCCCAATTACGTAGGAGTTGAGCAGAAAAATTTGGGAACGTGTGGAGTTTTGCCTGAAACAATAAAAATATCATTATAATAGTGCTACGAAATACATTTTTTTTTGTCGCATCCGTATGTTTATATGAATGAAGGTATGTAAATATTTCATGTAATTTATATTTTCCGCTATCTCACTGTCATTTGCTGAACAGTAACACTTGCTGAGAGGAAAAACACCAATGTTTCTATGTCACTCCTACTTTGACTGAACATAGCTAGAAGCAGTACGGTCTATATAAAAAGAAAGGCAGAGGGCATTGCCGTTTCCGGTACATGAGATAAACTGAGAGGAGGTTTTAAAGTTAAAAGCTCCGTAATGCATTTGAAGACGCTAGGTATTACCTCTCGATAAGGCTACATGGCTGCTATCGATATTACAAAAAATTTGCAACTGTATAAATTACAATGATACACTATTTACAAAATGCATTACTTAAAGGTGATTCAGAGTTGTAATATCTGATTACGAATATAAAATAAAAAAATATTTTAATTTTAAGTTTCCTCCTTTTTAATTTATTGAATGTTATCGATACCAAAAGCATGCAAATTTATTGATATTATCGCTAAACGAAGGTTATGTGAAAAATGAGATCGAAACCAGAGGATTGCCGCCACCTCAGACGACATTTCACGTAACAAAACCGTTTCGACATTAAAATTTGACACTTAGTCCAGAGTTCACGTGGTGGACAAAGACTAAACGAAAACTGCCCCTGTAGTACACGCACAGAGTTTAAATACCCTTGACAAGTAAAGAACAATCAATGGACAGGCAGATGTATCGACACCGCAGTTAAAAGGCCGTTATGTTCAAAATATTGTTAGACGAACAATATGTCTAATTAAGAGACTTCTAAATTCAACAAAACATCAAACATGTCGTTGTGCAACTGGTTTATCGCAACGATCACAAAATTTGTTCAAATATTAATTTACGCGATTGAAATTGAGATACCGCTAACATAAACTCCTCTGATAATATGTGTAATGAAATAAATTTACGATTATATCTTTGGAAATAAACTGTGTTGCGGTATATGAATGGAATCAAAGTGGAGATATTATCCGCGCCCGAAGTGGGAAATAATTGGTATGAAAATTAGAGTTTACGGTGAAATCATCTTTAAAATGTTTTAAAGAGTAACGGTTTAAAAATAATAAAATATCGTTACGAAATAATTAGGTCTTGAACAGTTTAATGAAATGAGATTGAAGAATGTCTTAGTAATCACATCGTACAGAGATGGAATGTGCTATGTAGACGTTGGCACCAAATACACAGGTGTGCGTCCGGTCCATCAAACCATATCCGAAACATTACCTACTCTGACTGCGGTTGAATGTTTCTACATTGTCTACCCAATGAGATATTTACTTAACTATATTATTTTTGATAAAATAGCACTTCTTATTTTATGAGTCACTGTACACGGCAGCTGAATTTAGGTATTATTAAATGAATAAAATGTAGATTAGGTTATTTTATTGGTGCAACTCATTCCGTTAAAATGATGAATGCCTAATGTTTCAATTTGAGGACGTCCAGTACATTTTTAATTAAAAGTAATATGGGAATTTAAAATTGGCTAAATAAATTTATAAGATCTGTAAAGTTTGATAATGATTTTCAAACAAAGTAATGAATGGATTCAGTGAAATGCAGAGTCCGTGGGTGGGAAATTAAGTCAGAAATTCGATGACTTAGCATCCGAATGCCTAGCTCGAAACATCGGAAGCTTATCAAATAAACATGCACCCACACATGCGCAAACATTGATATATTTACGGCACACGTACGCACCCAATGCCCGCAGACAGCCTGTCGCCCGTGTGAACAACGTTATCGTACTATGTACGTATGTACATACATATTGTGCTATATGCATATGTATGTGCTATGTAATTCAATGTTTATATTGCGACGCTATTGCAAAGATAAGCGTGTTGTTGCACGCGAGTAGCGAAGTGTAGTGCTACACGGCGCGATCCGATCGCCATTGCCTATCGGGTTACATCGTGAACCTTCGTCCATTGAGCGTTATCGTAATTACTTTAAAAACATTACATGTACTTTTTTAAGGAAGCCAGTCGAATTCCACTGTCAAAATGTGATGCGATAATATGACACCAGTGTAGTCAAAAGCACGAGTGTTATGACATTCACACGGTGGCCAGTGCCGAGTCACACAGTACCGGTAGAGTTCGTTGAATTTGTTATTGCGTTCTTAGTACAACGCGGCCAGTTATTTATACGGAATGGGCTTGACGACAGATGTAGCAGCCTGATTTATTTAGGATATATTGTCTCTTGTACGTAACTTAGACGTTTATCTTGCTTTAATGGGATGACTAATATAAACGGGATTAAGATCAAAATTTGAGCTAGCAACCAGATTTTTTAAAGAATGCCAACCAAACAAAGAAAAGTCTGACGACCTTGTCGTCTAGCAACAATGGTTGTTTATCGCCACGTTTTGCGTCTAAATCGCAATAAATATGATACATTAGTAACGAATGACCGACATTAAGGGGAGAGACAGAAAAAACGTCGGGCAGGTGTGTCGCGCAATACTAATGCGCAATCAGTATTCGACGCGTATGCGCACCGTCCTGTACCTCGTTCCGGCTACTGTGAGTCGATAATGTCGTTTTACGAGGAGGCAGCGGACAGGACGTCGCCGTCGTAACGACCGTCGAGCCTATTACAATGCCACCGTACTTCATACGCGAACATCACACTTGATAACTGGATACAATCCACTTAAACGCTTCCATTGTTCCAATACCATCGAAGGTCTGGCTCCCAATAAATCGACTATACTGACAACTATCGCCGAAATGTATGCTGTATTCGTACATTGAACGTTTTTTGTTAAATGTATTGGTATAGAGGCAACATGAATGATTCGAAGCGCGCCTTCGACATCGCATTATTTCTCGTTGATCGGCCCACCTTACTTCCGATTCGGAAATTATGATTTTCCTAGGATTGGAATGATAAACCCGTCATATGAATTGTTGTATTAACATGCTAAACGTTTGTTTCTAATATTTCGTGAACGTTTTTTGAATTCTTGAATGTAGGTTGAATTGTCTGCGATTCACAGGCGACGGAATCTCCATCTGATAAGATCAGTAGGTGTTTAGTATAAAAAACTTGTTTGAATTAATATCCTGGCACAAGAACTTGTTAACACAAAAAATGTGTAATGTGAAATTATGTGTCCGCGTGTATATTTTTACCTTTGTTTTTAATATGTCAACATTATTATAGAGATTCGTTTGATTCTGATTATAATGAAATGTATGAACTGTTGATTGTAAGTTACGTGGCGTCATACAAATGCAGTGCGAAATAATAATTAAAACGGAGGAAGTGGACGGCCGGACGTAAAGAACTGGCGGCGCCCAGCCGATGCAATCTCTGTTCCACGGCTGCGCGAGCGCCGGAGTGAGGCTCTACAGTGAGAAAACCGCACTAGAACGTGATCGTCATGAATATTTAATGGGTCAAATTTAACACGATACTTTGCATGTATTATTTATTTGCATATACATTTTTTTAATATTTATTTTTACGAGTTAGCGTAGGCCATAAATAATACTATATTATTAGAAATAAACAAAAATTTAACAGATATTAAACTGGATACAGACCGGAACGTGTATTGAAAATAGAAAAATATCACGGAATTCTAAAATATATCAAGAATAATGTTCGTAGAGACGAATGCTAAAGACTTGCGTCAACGCTAGGCTTATGTTTTATTGGTATTGGTCGAACGCAAGCTCCGTCCGTTCATTGGACGCGATGCGGCGGGCATATAGATGTGTTTGCGAATACTACGACAATTGTCTCGTGCAACATCGATGAATGAAAGCGAAGAAAGGCCTTCGGGCAAGCATCACTCACACTTTTGTAACTTGCAGTCGAAGAGCGGAACTAGTAACGTACATAACAAGCACCGTTTAGGAATCTATTAGTGATAGTTTGAGTACTAATAAACAACTTATTAACATGGCTGTTTATGCTATCGTAAATTCATACGCACAAAACGTTTTAGCAATACGTTCATCATGTCATCCTAAAGAGTGGTATATTGCTCTGAATGACTCTTTGTCTTCGAAAAGCTATAACTTAGGAGTCTTCAAGTTTTATTTTTAGGTAGACGTGGCTCCATGATCGAACACGACATCAATTCTTACCAACAAGTGAGGTAGCGGCCAAACGAGGACAAATGGAATATAATATTATCAATAGAAAAAAAGCTCTATAAACCTTAAATTAGGGAAAATTAAAATATAATTGAATACTTACAAATTTTTCGCTGTAATTATAGGCTTTATTGTGCGCGAAGAGCGCAGTCTTAGCGAGTTTCGACGCAATTTCTTGAGTTGGTCGGTATGTTGTTTGATCTGATGACTAAAAAAAAGAAAATATATCGTTAGTTATTTAATTCTGAGGTAGTATTATAAAACAAAGCTTCAAAGATTTATGATTTATTGATATTTTCAAATGAAGTGAATATAATTTATTAATTTGTAATAAAGCAATACAGTAGTACATTTAGTGCTATACTAAATATAAAGATAAGCTGCTGTCTGATCTTGTAACCTAAAAAGAGAGCCTGTGAAGTAGGTAAGGGCTTGGGCCCTGAAGATCTTAGTAGGGTACCATGAGGCTGAAATTGGTACCCAAAATCGACAGCTAAAAGATTGGCAGCAAAATTATTGCAGCCAAACATTATACTCGTATTCCGATTACAAGAAGGTCTCAAAAAAATTACAGAAGGTTCGCCATCATCGTTTTCATATTGCTGTTACTTGTATTTCTAAGAAAGGGACATTTTGAAAAATGGATGTTTCGGGAAAGGGACATTCTGGGCTCAGTGTTAATTTGGCTGCCACAATTTTGGCTGGCAATTTCAGGCTCATTAGCGTACCTACCATACTATATAGAGTATGTTAGCAGGAATTGCGAAGGGAAATATACTTACACTGTCACTATAATCACAGGGGTTCGCCCATAACCCATTCTCCTCATTAGTGGCACGTCGTGATCGCTCCATGGTGGCTCTGTTTCGATGTGGTGCCGCCGACGCCCTCGGTGACAAACCACCGACCAGCAATAGTAGGCACACCGCCGCACAGACGTTGACGTATCCTAGTAAAGAAAAAACAAATGGTTAGGCGATTTTATAGTCGAAAGTCAAGGACTTTGAAAGTTTGCTGCTGATGATTCTTCTTGTTACCTAATTCTATTATGATTAACTAGCTGTTTCCTGTGACTATGCTCGTGTTGAAGTCTCATATAATTCCTACAATATTTGGAAACCTAATCCAGGGATAAAACTTACTCCGGACTGTAATCTATACCTGTACCAAATTTCATCCAGATCCGTTCAGTCGTTTGAAGCTATTTACGTCCTTGTTTAGTTAAGTATCCTTAAGTGTGTTACTATTCATGAATCGCTCATGTATTAGCGTAATCTATGCGCAATTTTTAAATTCCTTTCTACAGGTGCCTTATAGTGACTTATGGAACGACTTTGAATGAAAATTCACTAATTCTTTTTTCAATGCATCTCATTCAATGAAAGCTTAAGAACTACTTGTTCCGTATGCGGCACGCGCGATGGTATCGATTATGGTAATCGATGAACATCCGATGAATAAATACATCGTGGCCCAGAGGTGGACAGCCTTTGCTAATTGTCCAGTGAACCTGTGTGAATCACTAATGTGGCACTATTTAACGGAATGGCAATCGGAATGACATTCCTTAGATCAGCTACTTAGACCAACAAAGCTTTTTATAATCGATACATAATCGACCATCATTAGCTCTTTTTTATTTTTTCCAGGTGATACATAAGCGATTACGCATAATGAATTGGTTTTAATGTAATTGTATTTAGAGTGAAACTGCACAAGAATTCCATTAATAACTGTCATTGATAAGTTAAGATCAGAGTGTCAATTGTTGACGCAAAAGTATTTACCGACATACAATAACATTAATAAAGAACATAATTTGATATGCGATTGACACTTCAATGTCTGCGTAATGCATTTTGCAACTTCTTGTCAATGCAGTTTCCGTAATTTGCGTCCACTTGCTATCTATCCATTTTGTCTCATCTTGGTGAAAAAAAAGTATGGACGACTGTGGCATATTTCAAAAAAAATGCTTAGTTGAAGGGGTTATCAGGAGTGCTTTTATTTTTTTTACTAGTACTCTTAAACAATATAGGCTTGGATGATCCGAATAGTCTCAATATCCCAAAGACTAAGGATCGTGCAAAGTATAGAATAAATTTATTATAAAATAGGTAGTTATAAAGGTTTCTAAGCCAACGTTGACATTATAATCCTCAAGTAGCGTTGAACTTTATTGCAAGTTTAACTGTTATAGTCTAGTCGTATTCACTTATATTATGTGACAAGATACCACCTCTATGTACATCAGAAAATATGCTTTATAGTTCCAAAATTTGATTCACACAACTATTTTATCCACCGTCGCCGTCGTCGCCTTAAAGGCGTGTCTCGATAGCTTAGTTGGCAAAAGCATTCCCCCTATAAGGGAAAGATCGCGGGCGGGACTCGCTCGAGAAGATTAATTTTTCCCTAAGTATTCGATATTTTTATGAGTTCAGGTTTCTTTAAAGGCTAATATCGAAATTTCGGATTATGCTGGATTTCACTGAACGTGTTTAATTCTATTTAAACTACGTTAGCAATCAAGACTTAGTTTAAGAAAACTGAATTTAATTTTCTATTAATAAAATCCAGATAATAATTGATGAATGACTATCAGTGCCAATGGAGAAGGTCAAAATGTTTGCAATAATTATGTGTAACACAACTAAAATCCTCAACCAACAAAGTTGTGCGATTCACGCGCATAGAATGTTATTTATTTTTTACTGTTTTGAGTCAAGGCAGGGTGATTCACATTTATTATGTCTGGTAGCGTAGTAGTGACTAACGTAAGTAAATATCTCGCTGTTATTATGATTAGGTATCGCGATCTCTAGCCGAAAACACTACATATTTATAATCCAATGACAAACCAATATTTTCTGTAAGCATTTTCCATTTTCCTGAAAATATCTATACTGTTTGAAAAAAGTTTTTATAGCTTTTATTAAGACGGATATAAAGAGAAGGGAAATTTGAAGTGATTCAAGAGTGGCTCAATAGCTCAGTTGAATGAGCATTCCCCCTGTAAGGGAACGGTCGTGGGTTCAAATCCCACTTGAGCGCTAACTATCTATACTGAAAAGAAATTAATGATGTGAATTTTTGAATTAAAGAATGAAGGTTTCAAATACGTCAATAGCTACATTCATACAAGTGATAAACTGTGTCAATGTTTTTTTTAATCATCGGCGTGTTTGCATTTAGAGTCGAAAGCAAGGCGGACCAATAAAAACATGTTACTGGACTCTAAGCTACTTATTTGTTACCTAGACCTTCTAATTACTCCTACACACTCACACAAGTAACATATGAAAAAAAAAGTTCGCTTAAACAAATCCCACTCATTAACCATGCAATCCTAACTAGCAGTGATTTGGTTGTAGGTTATATTGCCCTCTAATTGACACAATAATAATGTTGTACCAATTGGGTTACAAAAGGCGACCGCAAAGGTGGAGTCGGCCAATAACGATCATGTCAAAAGGAAGGCCCGACACACAACACGCGTTAAACACACGATCATAACATTTTATTAGTGCTTCGGTCAAAAGCAACCGCAAGAGCCCGCCGTCAAAAGTTCATGTACAAAAAAAACAACAGGTCAGCTCGTAAAAGACGTAGAGTCACTGTGAGACAAATATTTTCACTGAGTAACCATGAGATGGAGATAAAATATGGGTCTAATTAAATGTTTGAATCTTGACAGTAATCTTAATAGTCGTTATTAAGTAAGTGTACCTATTTAGTTGTATTTTAAAAAATTACGGTTATAAAATAATTTGGATCGACGGTCCGACTGACCGTATACATAAAAAAAAAGAAAATGTCAGTCAGCGTCAGTATAGTTTCCGATAGCATTATGTGTTTAACTATAATTAAAACAAATAGTTTTTTTTCTAAACTACCAGCCAGTAATTGAATATCCTCTTTGTACCCCAACCACATGTACGTGGAGATATTTGAGATGAACAATGAGACTCGATCGAATTCCTTAGCCCGTTGAAGAACTGACCGGGCGACCATAAAAACCGTAGATACCTACACGTAGGTAATACACAGGTTATAAGGGGGCATAAAAAAGTAGGGACCGCGTCGGAGGTCGGACCGACTACCCGAGAAACAAAGAGTTCGTTTATTTTTTAACAGCTCGCCCGTTCACAAAAGAGGCTTCGCGGCACGAAAAGCAACCCAAACGAGACCATCTTGTTAACCTTTTTAAAAAGAAATCGCGCGGCTGCTAACTAGAATTTCGACTCGAAAACCGAGAAAAGTTCGCCGCGGTGTTCGGCGCACCGGACGACACAGGCGCCTGCGCAATCATTATGTAAATTCTGATTATTATTGTTATACATGCGGTGAAAAAATTTGGATGAGAGTCGTGGCCATCATCTTTACGAGATGTTTCAAAATTCTCGTCAGTATAATTTGACGGGTTATAATATTCGAACCTGTCCCTTGCTCGGTGAGCCGAGCGCTGAGCGCAGTGGCAATGGGGTTGGAGTTATAGATCATTAACGGTAATACTAATATCCGTCCCCGTGACATTACATAGAAAAAGCGTCATGTATTCGCTATAATAGAGGTTTAATTTGAGTCGGTGGTTTATCATTTTGTTAGTAGCCGGCTAATAACCGATGCGCTCGTAAAATTTGACTGCGCATAATAAGAGCGATTATCGCTCAGAGAGGCGCGTGGCGGCGCGTATCACAAGAGTTGAGGTGATACCACTCTTCATTAACTGAAAATCGCTCTAAATGGTAATACCGTCGCGAAGAAGATCGTTGATCGACCCCGTTCACTTCGGAATTAACGAAACAAGCGCAAAATTTTTCTTCAATTATTTTAATAAGTTAACAACTGACATTATATCTGGTTTTATGGGCCAAACTTAAAAGGCAGTATTATTAGGTATTTACAGTGGTATAATTTCAGTCCTTATACGAGACGCGGTAAGGCTGATATTTTTACACTTATTGTAGGTACTGTAAAAAGAGTTAATTAGGGATGGCTAAGCTAGGATCGAGATCTCTCACTAAATGAGTGACAGCTAAACACTGCAATTATGAAGTTCCTGTCTCACTGAAATAACTGTTTATAATTGACGCGGCTGCCTTACTCCGCGTAAATGAACATCGTTTTATGTGAAAATGTTGCTAATGAGAGAGTGGATCGCAGCCCTAATGACGCGGACATAGTTCATGAAATCGAGCTTAGGCCGTGTACTTTGCTGTAATTATAATGACATTGCTTTCTTATAGATAACCTCTAGCAACATAGAGATGATCCATAGACTCCAAATGTCACTGAAACATCCTAAATGTGCCAATAAAACTAGACGTAGTCGAGCTTATAAATGGCTTTAATTTTTTAATAACATAACTTAATGAATAGATCTGGCATATCTCCTCCCCTTAGAGATACCTAATCTCTAAGGGGAGGATATTTGCCAGATCTAGCTACTAACTTGAAGAAGAATAAGGGGAGGAGCTAATATAAGAGCTTTTATTTAGATAATACGCGAAACCAAATGATTTACAGACCTAGCGACCTCTACGGTGTGTCGGTAGAACATTTTACTACTACGCCGGCGCCACGGTAACCAACAACGGGTTTGATTCCCGCCCAGTATAAAATATTTTTACGTCCTGGATATGTCTATTTACAGCGAGCTGGATATTTCTTTGTATGATATGTATGTACAAAAACAAAGTATTGAAGTATATTTATCCGCATTCTAGAACCAATGGTCGATAGAGTTTTTTTAACTGTCATGTATGTATAGGCTGCACCCTATATTTCTATGTATTCTTTAATAATGTACTCACTGTAGCCAGAAATTTTACCAAAAAATGCAATTTAAACTTAACATATTAAGATTATTTTAATATGTACCAAATGTAATTTGTTACAACACTATTCATAAAATTGTCCTCAACGTTGTTCAACAGACGACAGTAATTACTAATCCTTGAGATAGCTCACGGATAAGATGGTTCACTCGGTGCTCCAGTATCATTAAAGGATTGTTCACCTTCGTCATTAAGTTTTTTGAGGCTGGGGGCTAAACATTCCTTGTATTTTTATTTACTTAAAATATTCTTTTTTTTTCGATGCTCTCACTTACATCACTTTCAATAGTCGTTCTAACTTATCCCGATTTGTTACTCCGACTTTTCAGACAGTTCGAAGTTTTTCTACTCAGACGTAAGCAATCGTAAATCTTTTAAATATACATAAATGTACAAAGGACGATTTTAATAAAAGATAATATTATATATTATGCTCACGGTTAAATTTCTTAGGGTTAGGCAGGGGAACTATTGTTTTAAGTTTAAGTTATTAGTAAACGCACTTATTTATGACCTCATTCATGATTAGTAAATTAAGATGACCGCATAACCCAAGCAGGTAGGCCAATGAAATCTAAATAGGTAATACTAACATCACTATTTAACAGGATGTACTTTTTTGCTACACTTATCGAAAAAAAAAGTATTTCGATTGATCACCTTCGAACGTGACGACGAAGACGTCACAAGTCTGCATCACTGCTATTATATCACAACTATGAGATAATTATACAGCTATTTTTGCAGAACCGGTTAAGTAGATGCAGATTTATGATGATTTTCCTCGAATAGACTCGCAGACGTCTACGTATAATAGTTATATGTATAATTGTTATTTACATAATAAACATAATAATTACAAAATAAAAATATAATGGCTATATGTATTGTTTATATATTATCAGTCGTAGTTCCGACCGAGCGTATTTCCCCTGTATTCGGAACTGAGCTTAATTATAAGTGGAAGTCATTTACAATTATATAGAATCAAGATTTTGTGAAGTACCTTTTTTATCTAATCGAGTAATTAACACATTCATTAATTCACTTTTTTATTACAATGTCTAGTGGTGGAATTATGAGATGCTAAACCTCACCCGATTCTATACATTGACCAAGCAATTGATAAGTTAACTATTTTTATTAGCAGATGAATAAGTATTACTTGGTGGCAATAGGCTCGCTCCCTATTAACAATAGGAAGGTTGGATGCATGCTACATGCTGCATGGAACCAAAAAAATTGGGTAGTTCGGTTGTTAAAAAATCTCTATCTACCCTTAGGGCGTATACCAGCGTGAACACATCAATAAAAGAAAAAGTATTACTGAAACAAATATTTTCAGAAAAAAATTCAATGCCAGAACTAAATATGCGATTATGATATGCACACAAAAGACTGACAAGAAAAATCATCTTTACAAATTACAAAGTAGTTAGTAGTTGCAAGTAACCTAATAGCCAAAGATTTTTTTCATTGCACGACACTTAAATCATTTCTTGGCCCTATATAGAGAGACCGAGCGATAGTATTAATTACGAAATAACCCAACGCGCGCCGCTTGGACGTAGGTAACTGTCCTGCTCTTAAAGGATAGAAACATTTAGACAGATATGTCATTCCGGTAACAGAACGTTAGTTTAATTACAGTTTAAGCCTAGTTAGTGAGCTCTGATCTTCGTGTTTAACATTGTAAAGAGAGGCCGAGCTAAGTTTTTACTTGTAATGAAATTGTAATCTCAATTGCGATACACGCTAGGTACCTACAATCCGATGAGGATGTGAGAATAGGCGTGCGTAGGTATGGACCGGATACTTAGCTTATAAATAAATAACGCTTATTAACACTTAGTAGCTGCCTTTGTTATGATAAGCATTATTTATAACTTGTTTATTGGGGCTTTACCTTTCTTATTTTTATAGAGCGAGCTTGAATTAAGGCACTGTAGCATTCATAATCTTCTTTCGTTTACGTTATGTCTATACGTATTATTGAAAACTTATGTGATATCAAAAATGGAACATTACAAACTATCAATTCGTAATATATAAGTATGCAAAATTAAAATGTATAGATAGATAGTTGCTGATGCTTAAGCTTGGAATTATTATTTAAATAGTATTACCATTTGCTACTTATAAATCAATAGGAATTTAAAAATTAATTAAAATTATTCTGAAGCGAAGAGTAATAAATTAGGACATTTAATTAAAATAATATTCAACTAACCGTACGTTCAACTATCGGTCTTTTTTATCATGGTTATATTTTATGCAGTAATATTCAAAATTAATTAAATAATCAAATTTTAATGCTTACTACTTCTGGCTGCACTCGATTTGTACGGTCGACATTTTTCACCAACACTTCTATCACAGTCACTATATTGGCTAATTAATCTAGTTCTAGTACATTGTTCACATCCGGATGGCCGGTGTACCACCTCCGTATAACCGGACGCCAGATACACCTCACAGTTGCAACAACTGGTGTTCACCTCCATCTTGAGTCTTACTATAACAGTTCCGGTATTCCTGTACAACGCACACATTGGTATGCTAGTATGATCCATAACAATTATTGACGATTTCAACTGACATCCCCCAAAATGCTACTCGATGTGGCACGCGTCGTGGCGTATGACAGACTAAATCATTTGGTGTGAACGCGCGAAGATAAAGGCCACGTGTGTTAAGTGGAGGGGCAGGTGGTTTCTCCCGAGTAGCCATTAGCCCCGACCAATCATGGGCGGTAGGCGGTCCCCGCCCAGTTCGAACCACTATGTAAGCCGAGGGTCCCATTTGGACCGCATCTCGGTAGATAAGGGTTGACTTTTATTGTATCTTTATCTAATTTTAAATACATATTGACGATTAAAATCGTGCAACTGTTTATCGCTCAAATCATAGAAAAATAATATTAATTAACTCTTGATATATTATACGTAATAATTATATTGAAAGAAAAAAATTTTCTTTGCTTATTTTTAATAAATTGGGATAATTTGATTTATTCAAAATTAATCTATTTGCATTACGATTTTAGTTAGTTGTATTAATACTGTGAATAATCAATAATACATACAGACTCCAGACAGATAAGGTTTTCCTCATTTTTGTACTCACGCCAATTTTGGCATAAACACTTGTGACACACACACTCTATATGCATAAATTATTTTTGTACAATGCTTGAAAAGCAATAACATGAAAAATTGGTAAGTACAATCAGTAAAACAATTTAGAATCATCTGTTTGTCATAATCAGAAGTCACTTGACGTCAATGATCGTGAAAATAATACCCAAATAAATAACTTGAAAATACAGATACGTTTGCAGACCAGTTGATATTTTTTATCAACTACTGATATACGCGACACCAACGTAAAACAGAAGATTACCTAACATAGTTTTGATGAATTTGGCCATATGGTATCGACGATTAGACATATACCTAAGCTACTTTAAACAAATTTGATCAAACTGCCGAACAAATGTAAGAATTTTAAAATGTTTAAATTTTAAACATAACACACAAACTATGATAGCGGCCAATAAAATTACTATTAGTACAAAATAATGCCCGAATATTAAGCTTACATAATACTTTTTGTATTCCAGTGAGAAAATATTAACTGAAAAGTTAGAGTGAATTGGCAATAAGAAACATTTCACAAACATCTTTGTGATGACTCACGCGCAGCATGCGAGGTTTTTCAATTAGTCATATCTTAGTCGACGCAGATAATGCTAATAGTACGGTTACTTTCAAAGATTTTCCTATGAAGAAAATCTAAATATAAATGTTACATACAAATTAAACATTAATTTATGTCAACGATTTTCTGTAAGATATCAATTCTTTTTATTGTATTTCGGATGTATCATGATAAATCTATAGTTTTATCTACTTATTTCTAAGAGGAAAATCTTTTTTTTTATATTTACTTCCAACAAATACTTCGAAGGTTGTGAATAAAAACAGCGTGCATATAACAGTTACGATCTAATGCTTGTAACATTATAAGTATCGCTCCCATATTACCCCTTTCAGAAGGATAGGGTTAGAGAAAATAAGATATCAGGAAAGAATTGAATAGAGTTATGCGGCCATTTTACAATCTGTATGATTTGCTAATCTTAGGTATTATGTTAGAGAGTTGGACTCACCTGGCCGCGCCAGGACATCGGTTATGGAGTCAATAGAGGTCATTGCTAGGAACTTATTCAACACTGGACGTTGTTTGAGAAGATGTCGGTGGTAATGCAAGTGAAAGGGTATAGTAGTAATGTACAGCATAAGTACCTGCTATTGTGCTAAGTGGCACGCATGTATAATTAAATTAAGCTAATCACCTGACAATGTTAACTAATAGATAATTTAAATTTCAGTAGTTTATTATCCATTCATTGCATAACCTAACAAGGGCTGTTAGTATTTTCTTCTAATGTGATTGAATTCAAATTTACCGTTTCTTTATGTGGTAAGTATTCAAAGGGTTAAATTTAGATTTGGGATAGAACGTTCGCTGGTTCAAACCCATCCAGTCCTTTACCGACGCGAAATGTATATTGGTAAACCTGTATTTGAAGGGGTTGATGGTACCGTTAAATAGAAAACATAACTGATGATAAGCTTGTGCTGAAGTATCTGAAATGTCGAGTTTAGTTTAAACTAGGTATAAAATCGCGACCGAATCCGTTTAAAATAATTTTATTCCACTATAGAATGGGAGTCCGTATAAATTTACAGTCAAACTATGGAATTTTATACCTTTTAACGGCTAACTAATAGGAACCTACCAGAAAACTTATTGTGCCAAATACCGAATGGAATTTTCAAAGTTATTATAATGGAAAACTACTATCTTTAGAACTATGGATGACGTCAAATCATTTTCCATTATAATAACTTCGAAGTTTCCATTCGGTATTTGGTATATTACAAATACTACAAAGTCATTGCAACCATGAATCATGGGTAGTACCTACCTACCGCACTATGCCATAACATAATAATGAATCAAAATCGCCTATTCAATTTTGGAGCACCGGACATTAGGTCATAGTTCTGTGAATGAAGAAAACACCTGTGCTTCATCAGCTCATAGTTTCCTGTTGATAGCATAAGGCATTTTATAGTAGGTGGGAATATTGATAAGAATGTTTGCCGTCGCGCTGTCTGGTGAGTGGTGAGCTTCTGAATGTTTTATCTTTATGTACCTAGAAACGCATTTGCAGACATCAGCGTCGTTGACATTCTTATGAAGGGCTGATTGTGAGATTTTTGTTATTAATATTATAAATGAGAAAGTTTGTAAAGATGTCTGGATTTTTGTTATGGTGATATCAGAGCAAACGAACATTAGCTAGAGCTAAAACAAGAGCAATCAAAGAGCATTATTTCTTAATAAAGAGTAAACGAATCCTCGTTTTCATTGAAAGAACAACGAACGAAAGTTTCAGGCATTCGCTCGGTTGGTCTAAACCCACCTTCAGTAAATAAGCTTTGTAGGCTGAACAGATCTGGCAGAAAATTGGTACAGGAATTGATTTACAGTTTGAAATGATACAGGCTACTTTAACACTACTGGAATAAGTTCGCTTAAGTTTTTTGTTATACAGGGCACGTCAATCTGACATCATCTCGCCTGATGTTAAGCAAAAGGCAAAGTCTCGGAAAGAGGATCACTATCGTAAACATATTATGCAGGAACGGGATCAGAATCCCATAAAAACAGTGGAAATTAGCTAGTTCAATAACATTTTCTTTTACTATTTCTAATCGGGTTTCTAGTTTCAAAGTTTATAGAATTCGGAGGTCAGGGTCCGCCTTCCGGCTTTTCCTCCACCCCTTGATGCACATGTCACAATATCTAAACATTCACATTTATCATATTACGTAAGATTTGTTGGATAGTAAGATAGGATAGAATTAATAGGAAGGATACTTTCGTCTCGAATTTTTATGGTACGTGACTACGCCCGTGGTTACGCCCAATGTCTATAAACAATAAATAGTTCATGATAATTATAAAAAAAAAACACTAACGTGCCAAATAATTGAATTAACAATCGATCGATAACCGGTATCAAATTAAAATATAGGCTTACATTAGTGATATCTACATTAACGTATACATAACGTAAAATTATGCCAATAACGTATAACATTCATGTTTTTTATAAGATAAGCATCTGTGTTTGCGATCTCCATATTAAATAAACGAGCTTGCCAATTACAGTATCTTCAAATCTCTATAAGACTATAATATTATAATTTAAAAGCCTTCGAGAAAATTGAAATATATACCTAACCAGCGTAGAAGGTATGTATGTCGATCATAAACTTTTGCACATTTCAAAATGCCTAATAGAACACAGAAAACTATGTTTCATGTTTTATGTTCATTTAAAAATATACAAAAACAGCAACATATATGTTCAACTGAACGGTAAATGTTTAATCAGATGCAACCAGAGAGATAGAAAGATAAAATCTAAGCTAGTATCAAAACATTTAGAGATCAATAAACCCGTGCTCGGGTTTAGCGTTTTTTTTAATAATTTTTCATCAAAATTTTAATTTTGTAGAATCCCTTCTAAGCTTTGAATTCGGAAACTGATTTTTTATTATGGGTTTGCTGGTTACTTATTTTGGTGACAAATAGTCTCGCTAATTTATCGATGGTGAAATCCAGCTATACTTAGTCATGTCCGAATATCCCCTACCCTTCTTCAAACCTTTCACCATATGTGTTGGAATCGGTACTTGGGTATGTGACGTCAAATCACCTCCGCCTTGTAACTGGCGATATCAAAGTTCGGTAATTAAACAAAATTGCTGAACGTTTTAGGGCTCTATTTTATCTTAACACATAACCACAGTTACTGTTCTTCGTATGACAACCGAAACTGACGGTTTAATAAGCTATCACGGGGACAGATTGTATAGACAGATTGATAATTTAACATATGAGCGGAGCCGCGGGCAAAAGCTAGTAGCTATTGCCCGCGTCTCCGTCCACGTGGATGTCGGTTATCGCGACCAAACATAGCCTATGTCCTTTCTCATGGTCTAATCTACCCCTATACTACAATTGGTCCAAAGATGG